>JAWNOD010000076.1:8040000-9512500 GCA_035046225.1 Drosophila pegasa | reverse complement strand
GTATTTGTATCTTTAGTTGGCGTCAACAACTCAGAACGTAAACAACTCGAAGTGCGCGTGGGTTTCGCCTAAGCATACCGAAAACAACAATAACAACCACAACAACAACTAGATAATAATATGTGTGCATTTGCATTGTGCAATGACTAATTTTTCAACTGCATAATACCCTCGAGATAAGGTGTAGTGATATACTAGAACAATACTCGAGTTACAAATAAGCGGCGCATTGGGAAAGTTATTTGCTTAGCTTTCCACATAAAAAATGCAAACAATTGTAATTTATGAATAAACTTGGAGGGTGGGAAAAATTTTTAAATGCTAATTATTAATTTAAAAAAAAATAAATATCATTTTACAATATAATTTGATTTAAAAAAAAAAAATATAAATATAATAAATTCATAAAAATTATTTATTTTCAAGTACGACAGATTATATTAAACAAATAAACGGAAACAAAAAATATAATAAATCGATATATAATTTATAAATCGAGGAAATACATTTTATATTATTTTTTAACAATTCTCAAATTTTTTTTATTTTATTTTTATTTAAATATTGTGCTATATAAAATAAATATATATAAAATATTACATAGATATATTAAAGCAGATTTTTTTATGAAACAAATATCTAAAATATTTAAAAAAAATTTTATTTAAAGAACAAATTACAAATAATGTATGTATTTTGTAATTATTGTTAAAAAATAAAATAAAAGAATTCTTTTTAAAAATATATATAAACGCAAAGTCAACAAAGCAAAGTAAATGCATAAAAAAAAACAAGAAAAAATGTAAATAAATTAAATATTCTGTGATTCTGAACCCATTTGAACCCCGAATGTTTTCGGTTTAGCCGTGAACTGAACTAACCTTGCTCAAAGAACAACTTGAGAATCAAGGTTGGAACTTTGTTCAAATGCGGAAACTAGGTTTATAAGGTATATGTGATTATGTGATTGTGATTAAACATTTATTAAATATAGCCAGTATAAGCTATATACCTTTAGACTCTGATCTTTTCATGTTCTGTCCCGTTCACAAAATATCTAGAAAAAGTTCAAAGACAATTTGGCATAGGCACAAGAAACATTTTTCAATATTATTTATTCTGAGTCATAAATTTCAACTTGTATAATATTATACTATATAATATTATACTATAACATATTATACTATATAATATTATAATACAGCAAATGGTCATATGACGAACGACGTAAATTTGCCATTAAATAAAAAGTCGGTTAAATTGTATTTGAAAAGGTTTCACCTTTTTATTGTCAACAGTTTGAAAAGCTGTTGACGTCGTCTGAAATGCCATAGGGTATACGCTACGTAATACTCTCTCTATAATATAGATTATATATAACAGCAGTCACACTTTTTCATTCAACTTTCGTTTTGTTTTCGTTTAGCTTAATTAATTTGCACTCGTACAAATGTTTTACTTTGTTTATTTCTCAAGAGCTTAAAAAAAAACAACCACAACAAAGCAGAAAAACTATATAAATTAACTATAAATATATATACAAATACATATAGATAGATGTGAAGGAATGTTCTATAGAGAAATTTAGTTGGCTCACATGTTGTTTGTCTTATCGCGTAAAGTCTACATATATATTTATATATGTATATATGTATAGTTCGTATAGTTGCCTTTATTTGTTGCTTCTAATTCTCTGATTTCGTCAAAAAAAAAAGACTCCAAGTGGGGGCAAGAAAATAGAGCACATCAAGGTTATTTAATCTAGCGGAATATTAAGTTACGTACAATGCGAATATTTATTATCAATTAGCATTTATCAGGAATTCATGAGGTGTTTCTTCACATAAATGAGCCGGCAAAGGGGTAAGTGTTATAAGGCATAGTTATACATAGTTGTGGAACCACCTTATTCTATACCTAATGCGGTGTATAAACTACATATTACAGGCTTTTGAAGTTGAACTATATTTTTATTTTTATATATATTTTTTTGGGTTTTTTGATTATTTATTTTAATTTTTTTTTATATGTTTTTTATTATTATTTTTTTTTATTATTATTTATTTTATATATTTTTTTTAATATTATTTTTTTTATTATTTATTTTTCATTATTATTTGTTTTTTATTATTATTTAGATTAAATTTTAATTAAAAACTGTTTATTTGAATTAAAATTTAAATTATTTTAATATTTTTTAATTATATTTTATGGCAGCTATAGCATATGCAATTGCAATAAATTGTCAGCTCAGCTGTGCGCTCTACTGAGTTTTCACTGTAATTATTATAATGCGCTCAGTTATTGCATAATTAAAGCCATATATATATATTATATATAAACATTTCACAACAAATAGTAATAAAAACAACATAGAACTGTCTCGATGACGACGAGAATAAAAAAGCCGCACGTAAGCAAATTGTCTATGTTTACATTATTTTTTGTTGTTGCTTGCTCAGTAATATTTCGAATTTGTTTACACGCGCATCAATTACAGGCGAAATAGGCGTGACAAATGACATTTTACAACGAGCGGCGGGCAGCAGCTGTTAACTGATTGCATATAATTGCATTTTGTTGTCGTTGTTAGCTTGGCTTAATTGTTAAGCTCTCGACAAAGGTTACTCTTTATTATATACACTCATAAATTTATATATATAACCCATATAGTATAAATTTAATTTAACCCAGGCTCAACTTTCTCGTTTTACTATTGAAAACCTTCAGGGCATGAGGTTAAGTATTTCTTAACAAATATATTTTTATTTACTGCAACAAAAACCCTCCAATGTCGACAACAAAAAACAAACAAACAAAAACTTAACGAAGAGAATTACTTGGCGAATTGCTCTTAGCTTGCGCTCTTTAAAAGCTTTGCAGCAGAGCTTTTCGCTTGCGAAAGCTTTCTGTTTGCAAACTTTTCAACGCTCTGCTCTGATCGCATGAACTTTGAAAGAGATGCAAAAAAATAAAATATGAAAAAAGTTCGCAGTCATCGCTAAGGTGATTCAGATTTCGTTGACTAGGTCAATATTTGGTACGAGCGTATGGGACCGTTAACGGTGAAATTTAATTTAACAGTAATTTTTCATTTAAGTCGCTTGCAGGCATGCAGAAAATTGATCTTAGCATTGGGTAGCTGCGAAGGTAAACTGTATGAAATATGGCACTAAAGGGAAGTGTTGATGACGTTCGCTCAGTTCTTTTTGTGTGTCACTTAAATACCCTGTATAAGTTGCAAAAAGTGAATATGTCTACAAATAGAGAAGAAATGCTATGCTTTTAGAGGTTGGCATTTCTAAAGGGTGTGGAACGTATATGAACTTGACACAAGACGATGCTCTATGCTTGACAAGAGAATGTATTTTAACATTAACATTAAAATTGTTGACATAGTCATTGACAATTTTAACATTAACATGAACAACACAAACATTACCATTAAAATGGTTAACATTTCAAATTTTAACATTTCTTATTTGAACGTTTCTCATTTTATCATGTCCCCTTTTAACATTTCCAATTTTAATATTTTTCTTTTTAACATGTCAAATTTTAACATTTTCAATTTTGAACATTTCCCATTTTAACATGTCTCATTTTAACATGTCTCCCTTTTAACATGTTTGATTTTAGCATTTCCCAACATAACATTAAAATGTTTAATATTAACATTTTTGGCATTAACATATACTTATATTTTTCTAAAGTAAAAACCAAAATTTTTATTATAATGACATTTAATAAAACTATTTATTTAATACACATATTTAGCTTTAATGGAAAAATTTAACATAGTCATGTATTTATCATTCAAAACAGAAAAACTTAAATCTATTAACTCCACTTTGTTGTACTAAGACTGAAACTGAAACCGGCTCAGGTCAGCAACGTGACTGATTATGCACAGCAGCCGACGCGCCTTTTAAAGCTGACAAAAGGTCACTCAAAAGGAGAGCAGAGAGATTGGGAGTCGTAGGACTTATAGATATGATAGCTAAATTGATAGAGAATCTATATATATATTATATTTTAATAATGCCTGTAACATCTATGCGCACAGAAACAATATGCCCTTTAGCCCAATCAAGAATTTGTTGTTCATTCTGTCTATATATATTTTATGATCATTCACACAGATATAGGCTATATATATATAATAATTGTTTACCCTTAGTTTTTGGCGTATGATTCAGTTTTTTTTGGGCTAGACTGCCGAATTGTGTGCCATATACGACGCGTGTCTATATGTGTTTTCTTCATATTATTATGGTGCGTTGCTCCGAGCTCATTTATTATTATTATATATAGTATATATATATGTTTTTCTTTCATATTTGTTTTCAGTTTATTTTATATCACGTTTTACTTCTTTTTTGTATCACATTATTCATATTCGCTGACAGCAGAGAGTTAAGCAGAAAAGAAAAAAGACAGCGGCCACAACGTGACTATGGGAGAAATGCATACTTAATTTGTAGTTTATCGTAGGCCAAGTGCATTGAACCGATATTTCAGTGCAGCCCAGGCACCCTGTATGGCCAGAGCAATAAAGGCTCATAATGTGGAGCACAGATAGCTGACTATATATATACGAATATCTATATATATATACAAATTTGTGAGTGTTTGTGTGTGCGACTTGGGGGCAAGTTTTTGAAAACATTTAACCGTTTCACCTCGCTGAACTTTGCGCACGGGGCAGGTAATTTAAGCAAACAACAACAGAAACTCAACAAGCTGCAAACCAATTTGAATCTATGGCGCGCCAGATGAAAGCAAATGAAAAGGGCAAAAAAAAAAATGAGAGAAACAAAATAAAATAGTTTTATTAGTCTGTTCCCACATTAGCAGAGTTTTATGGCTAATTTTTTTGTATATTCAAATTGTATTTACAGCATTTACTTGACTTTATGGTCTTGAAAACAACTTGGGGAAGCGAAAAAAATGGATTAACAAGTAAGTTTATATTTTATTTAAATAAAGGACTTTAATGCAGAGGACTTCAATGTTAAGAGTTCATCGAACTCTGTTAGCAGCATAAAAAGTCTTAATTGCACTATGAGGGAAATATTCTCAGTGCATTGAAAGCTCAATATCATATGAATCTTAATTTGATACTTAGCTTCAGAGTAAATTTCCTTCACATAGCAATTGGCACAGCTTTAAATGGCCACAATTGCTTTACATAAAAGGCAATTTCCTTTGCACTTTTTAAATCTACATAAGATTAAGGGAAATTTTCGCTCTTCGATTTAAATGGCAACAATTGCTTTACATAAAAGGCAATTTGATTTGCAGCTGCAATGTGAGGGAAATTTTTAACTTAACAGCAGTTCAACAGATCATGCAAATGTAAATGACCTACAATTCTGTAAACTACATAAAATTATGGGACATTTTTGCTCTGCTTTAAGCTGCTACGATTGATTGCAAATGTTAAGGAAAAAACTTAACAGAACTCGCAATTCTGCTAACTATTCGATCTCATTGCTGTTAATGCACATCAAGTTAACAGCTCTCTATGCAAATTTGAATTTTATTGCTGTTTTTCTTCTATTTTTTTATGGCATATTGCCTGCTTATGGCTGACAAAGCGCAGCCGCCATGGCAGAGAGCAAGGGAGGCGGCGTGCGGGTGCGGGGGAGGCAGACTCGAGTTGGCTTTCGATCCGGTGGTAACAATTGTTTGCATTTAATGCCTAGGGGCGTGCGTATACCGGTTCATAATGTGGACGCTCTATAGCAATGTCACGCAAACAATTTACATAAATGACGTCGCTTCCGCTTGGCGCAAGCGAGCAGCGCAGCTCAGCCAACAAGAACAGCAACAAAGCAGTGGCAAAAAAAGAAGTAGTGAAAGAACTTAGAGAATGGGAGAAAAAGTGTAGCAAAAAGTCAATTGTTCCGTCTGTCTGCTGGTCTGATTGAATTGTTCAGTGCGGAAGCGTGAAAGCAATCGATGAAAAAAAAAATTAATTTACAAAGCGCCTGCTGCCGACTAACGGCAGATATTCGCCTGACAGAGAGCGAGGGAGAGAGAGAGCGCGAGGCAGGGAGAGTTGAAAATGGCGAAGCGGGCGCAAAAGAAAAACAGAAACAAATGAATGCAACTTGAAATCATATCTCTTGGCCAAAAACAACAAAGCCCACTAACCAACTTCACGGTTTGTTGGAAATTTAATTTGCCTACAAATGGGTTTTTTTTGGGAGATTTCTTTGTGCCACCTGCGTCGCGGGGCACGCCCCCTCTGAAGTTGAGAATTTGTTGGAGCAGACGAAAAAAACGAAAATTGTAAGCGGCACGTGTTGGCAACACAAATTAAAAAACATTAACACACTTAACGCTCTTTGGTCAGGCCGCCCCAACTCCACTAGGCATGGCAAATTATTTAAATGTTTGCCCAAACAGTTATTGAGCAATGGTGGGGATGTCGAAGCATAAAATCAATAAGGGCTGCAACCCTCGTAGAGGAAAACTACCCGGCTAAAATCAGACATAACCTCAAACCTCTGAGATTGCATGACTCAAATCGTTTGAGGTAGGAAATGGCCGAAAAGGAGAGACACAAAATGTATATACATGTCTGAGGTCATAAACATAACTATTTTTATGTTGCCATGGTGCTGTTAGTTATTTTGGGGGGTTGGCTACAATCATGTTAAATATATACAAATATTCATAAATGCATACATTTTCTCTCATGACATAAGCTTTGCTGTGTGCGTGTGTGGGTGAGAACTCTTGCGGTTAATTATTTATCTACTTTGGTGCATTATGTATACACTGGTTCCGCCCAGCTGCACAGCTGCATACGAATCGGGCCTAACTGCAACAATTTGTTATTTATCGATTGCCAATTTGTTACTTTTGTTATCACGAAGGTGGCTCACTGCATCTCTTTCGCACATCTCTACGCTTTGGCCGTGATTATTCACTCTCATTTTTTTTTCTTCTTTTCACTGAATTAATCAACAATCGAGTTTTAGCAACAATATATACACATATATAAATATATTTATTTAGTATAATATTAGTAGATTACAATTACATATCGTTTGTTTGTTATTTTGTATGGGCGGGGACAGACAAAAGGCCGAAGATGTGCCACCACCTTTCACTTTATTTATACATAAAAAAAATTTGTTGGTCGAATGAATGAATATCTATTGTGATGGGATGCTGTGTGTCCATTCGAACAATCAATAAGTAGACAGAAAGTAGAAAACCTTTGCGTGTACGCACCTGTCGTCGCTTCTGCTGGGGATAACGCCAGGCTGCACTTGCCTGCACTCTGGGCACAGAAAAGCACCGTAATGAGCAAGGAAAGCGGACATACGAGACCAGGTTGTTGTTGTTGTTGTTATTGCTTTTCCTCACACATATACACGGACAGTCGCTCACACACACACATATATAAAATTTCTTTCTTTCACCCGTTTTTAACTGGTTTTCATATATTTTTTTTTACTACGCCAACCCGTCGATCATACATGCACAAAGACTACTTTTAATTAATTTAGCACGATTTATGTGTTGAAGACAAATTAACAATTTCGGCTACTGCTGGCGCATTAACTATCAATTCTACTGCTCTTCGCAGCTCATTTTTCACAACTGTATGAGCAGCTCGCACACACACAAACACACGCAGAGAGTGTCGCCGTCGGCCAGTCTGTTGTATTTGTTCTAGAGATGTTAGTGATAGAAGAAAATATCGATGCAACGCTGGCAGTCATCGATTGGCATTTGTGAGTTCCTAACGAACTATATCGATAATATTTGGTAGATGTTTGCTAGATAGAGATATAATTTAGTATTTTTTCGTATAAAACAGGCGCATCCACGTTGCAATTGTTGACATTGTCCATAAATTTGGTATACGTAAACAAGTGTTTGAAAACGGCAAAAACTATCGGCTGCGATCGGTTATTACATCGATATTGCATTTGAAAGATGGCCGCGAAACGTAAAACATTTTTATTGCGCACTTAGATTTTAAATGCTATAAAACTTTTATTTAATATAATTTTTATTTAAAAATATACATATTATTAGTTGTAGTTTTTTGTTTAAACGCTGGGCATGTCTGGCGTTGTAAAGAGCAGCAAAGCGGCTACACATATGAATTAACAATATAGAACAGAGCAAAGATATATAAAAAAAGAGAAGAATAACATAAAGATTGGATAAAAAATAATTGTTTAAGACAAATCAGTGTTGCTATCAGTATTTTGTTGTCTCTGTGTGGCTGTGTGTGTGATCACGTATAATGATGTAAACGGGGAAAAATTATGCAAAAAGCTAAGCACACAGAACTTAAGGTCACTGGAATTATGATTCGTGTAATTTATGGCGCTCTGGATGCCGCAGCTGCATCATTGTCATGATTCAAACGACCGCCCATGGTAATGCCGCGGTCATCGGCCAGCTCATCGTCGTCCTGGTCGGGATTCTGCAGTTGCTTCTGGCGCTTTAACCGCAGCTCAAACACCTCACTGATGGCATCGCGAAAGCATATGAAATTGTAGTCAATGACACCCTGCCGATTGAAGTTCTCCTCGCGCAGAATGCAGACCAGAGCCAAGAACTTGTTGACCTCGCGCATATAGAGTATCGTATTGTTATTCAGTTTGATGAGACTAGAACTGCCGCTGTCGAAGGCCGTTTCCTCGGAGCTGCGGGGGAGACAATGATGTGGATTACATTTTACATTATATATATATGATACTCTACCTGTAGATACTGGACAGATCGATGACCATATCAATCATGTCGCAGCACAGCTCGTAGGCTTGCATATCCACAGGTGATGAATCCGTAGCAATATAGATTTTCGATACAACATCAAAGAGAAAGGCTTTCTCTATGCCAGAGTTCTGCGGGGAAATATCACTATTATTAATGATTCGCCAAAGAATTGTGAGTTCGACTCACTGGTATGAATATATTCAACAGATTCTCTAGTGTGGGCAGCTGGGGTATCAGCTTTTGCACCACCTTCGAGAACGCCTCGAATATTGAGTGATCGTAGATCGAGGTTAAGTGGAAACTGAGATGTATCTGATCCAGGCCCGCCTCGCTGAGGTCATCCGACGAGCGTTGGTGTATATCACGTTGTGATTCCATTTTCGAATCATCGCTAATGCCGTCCACCTATGGGAAAAGCAGCAGCTGCATCAACAAACTAGACTGATAAGCGACTGTCTGACTCACCTTGTGTATGAAAACTTCGAATTTGATATGGGGATTCACTTTGTACGCCTCGATGACCGTATCCTTGAATTTCCGTAACGCCTCGATGTAGTCATCCTTGGCATCAATCACAAACACGAGCGCCCCACAGCCCCGAAATATCATGTCCGAATCGAAGGGCGGCTTGATGAAGTCGATTTGCCCCGGAAAGTCCCATATTTGAAATTGTACAAAGCTGGAATTGTTGATGTCGTCTTTGACGATTTTACTCGTTGACTCAAGGAAGACCGTCTCGTTCGGTGACATCTTGTGGAAGACGACTTTCTGTATGGAACTCTTGCCCGATCTCCGCAGACCCATCAGTAAAATGCGAGGTTTTGTTTCGCTGTTGCTTGATGCGTTGGGTTCGTGATCCAGGCCATCCTGATCGTAGGCACCATAGCCGAAATCCTTTGGGAACGGATCCTCCGGATAGTCTTCATGTTCGTAGCTCTGCAAAAGATATGAAAAATTAGCTCAAAATAGAAATATTTGATGGGCGACTCAAGCTGTTGGCATTTAATGTTAAATACACATCTGCCACTGTTCGTCTTGCAAACGTTTTATGATCGAGGTTTTTTCCACATTTTACAGCTAGTTATCAGTTGGGGAGCCGCTGGGACTCTGATTTGCTGGGGCTTCTTTGTTTATTTACCATGGTGACGTAAGCGTGCGTTGCCTGTGCACAGCTGTTGCTTTTAACATGCAGTTAGGTTTGCGCGCGCTAGATAACTATTATAAAATGGTGTGTATAATGTATTAAATTTAAAATGTTTCAATTTGAAGAGCACACAACACAAAAACTGTTTCTTATCGGAGACAAGGTGTGTACACAACAGCTGCCACAAACAGCTGATCGGCAGTTACATCAAGTGTGTGCACACCTGCTGCGCAATAAGTAAAAATACTAACATTTTGGATTTTCTACGGTATTTTTTGTACTTATCTAAAGTTGGTCACACTTGCCTGTTTTTTTGAGAGAAACGTGAATTTACATTGTTTTTATTATTAAATATTTGAATAAAATGGCTGCGCGCGGCTGTATATTGTTGGGCCAATGCATGCCCTGCATCAAGCAAAATGCCTCCAAAATACGCGTACGTCGCATGGAGCTGGACAAGAATCTAAATATGGTTTGCACACTTTTTTGTGAAGCGGCATGTGAAAATATTTAGCTAAAATTTGTTAATTTGCAGTACTTTAAAAAGGATACGTTCTTCTTCGCTCACGATCCGGAAAAAGTGTGCAAGACGGGCGATGTTGTGCTAATCAGAGAGCTGCCCGAGCGCCTGACGCGCCTCATAACGCACAAGGTGGAAAAGGTGGTCTACCCGCTTGGTGACATAACCGATCCGATTACCGGTAAAAAAGTCGTCGTTGGCAAATACCGCGAGGACATCGAGATGGCGAATCAGCTGTTTGGCAAGTCGGAGAAGGCATTCGACTACGAGAAGGCGCCGCCACGCGGCCGCCTGGAAGGCACCAAGGACTTTACGCACGGCGAGACCTACATCAAATACCACGAGGATGGCAAGGATCAGCCCTTCGCCGTGTAGCCTTGTAGTGCCTCTCAAGCTCGCTCTAAGTCTATCCTTAAGTAGTTAAATCAAACCAGTTGAAAGTACATTTTACTAAATATTTTTATTTAAAATGTCGATAAATGTTTTGAATGCATTTTTGTATTGTTTTTGTATTTTGTTTCTGTTTTTGAAGTTTTTTTTTTGTCAAATTTTGTTATTGCTGCCCACATGCAACTGCGATCAGTCGCCGCTGCGCCAGGAGTGAAGTCCTTGTTCTTGTTTGTTTTCCGATCCGTGCCATAAATTAAATTGTTTGTTAACTAATCACAATTCCTTACGATGCTAAAGTTGTACTGCAGTATAGGGTTCGCCACGTGGGCGTTGTCATCGCATAGCTTTTGCTGCAATTGGAATGGAATTAGATTCTATCGATGCGTGACCCTGTGTGGTTGGCTTACTTGTTCCAGGTCCGGGCTGGCGCGCAGCATAAACTCGCGCAGGAAGTAGCCGCGACTGGGCATGTCGAGCGCCAGAATGAGCCGGTTGTTGCCCAGCTGCTTGAGCACCTTCACCCAGTTGCTGCTGCTGCCGCCCGGCAGCGCCTCCTCGTCCTCGTTCAGCTGGGCGCCTGCATTCGCCTTGGACTGCTCCTCGTCGCTGCAAATAGACCACTGCATGGGCTTGCTGGAACTGTTAAGGATAACAAACAAACATTATAGAAGCTGCCCAGAGATTTGTTGCCCTGACGCCAACCTGAAGTGCAGCTCTAGGCTGGCAGCTTGTAAGAACCTGGACACGGGCACCAAGTAGCTGATGTTCAAGGAGCTGCCGAGGCTGGGACAAAACTGTGCCACCTCAATCGTGTGATTGTTGAGCCCGGCCAGCACGCAGCTGCTGATGCTCCAGCAATCCAAGGGATGTGGCACAGCTGTGGCTGTCGCCAGTGGCGCTGCCTCCGCATGGTCGGCAGCTGCAGCGGGCGCAGCATTGAGCACAGTGTACACGGCATCCTCGCCAGCAGCCACTCCTGTATCGCTCGACAATTGCTTGGATCGGGCCGCTGTGCTGTGCGAGCTCTTGCCATGGTAGGCATTGGTCTCATTCCCCGTCACCGGCTGTATGATCAATATATCGGGCTCCTCCTCTTCCTGGTCCTGCTCCGCGGACTGTAGATCCACCTCCACGTGCTGATGCTTGACATTGGCATCCACATTGTCCGCTGCAGCTGCTGCCGGCTTCTCTGACTCAAAGCAGCTGGACTGAGGGCACAATCAAGGATTAGAATGATATGGAAGAGAGTGAGAATGGACCTACTGCACCCACCTGACAGTTGGCGCCGTTTGCCTCGTCGCCAGTGCACTCCTTGGGCTGGCCAAAGAGCGGCGTCCTTAGACTCTTATGCCTAATCCAGTCCAGACTGCGCTGGTTGGCCGAGCGTCGACCCACGGCGGAATCCCGTAAACCAGCATCCGTGTACTCAAAGCCAAACAGCGCCGTGATGGGATTATCCACAGCTTCGGATTCATTCGTGTTGCTGAGATTCTGCAGGTCGAGTGCATCGGCATTCTCCTTGTTCCCGCTGCTGTTGCGCACAGCTGCCGGCGGCGGCACGTCCAGGGCAAGGGCGAGCGTGCTCTGCACGTGACTCTGCTCCGTGCTCACCTTGTTGGTGGTCAGAGCCAAGTTGGCCGTGGGCGGCGACACCGTTTTGTATACATTATAAATGGCTGCATCGCCGGCGTTCAGCTTCCTTATGGCCTGGCCGGCGTCGGAGGGCGAGAGATTATCCACGGCTGTGCTGGCCACGGTGTTCACGACGACAATACGCTCGTCCAGCTTGGAGGAGGGCTTCAGCGGCTGTTGCTGCGGTTGCTGCTGTTCTTTCTGCTGTTGTTGTTGCTGCTGCTGTTGCTGCAGTCGTTGCTGTCGCTGCTGCTGCTGTGCATCCACATCGATGGAGTTGTTCTCAAAGTCCTGGGAGAGTGTAATGCCCTGCGGCTTCTCGGAGGAGCCGTCCGTTTCGTTTGTGCCGCTGGCCAGAGCTCGACTGACAGCGGCAACGCGCACGCTTTGCAGCAGCTTCTGGGCCGCAGCCGGACGCAGTGCATCCTGTGGGACGGGCCACTTCGATTTGTTTTTGCTGACAATTGTCTTGTTGTTGTTGTTGCGTGGTGCAGTGGTTGTGATGCGCGGCTGTGGGGCATGGAGCTTGGGCAGCGGCGCATTCACCTGCGGATTATTCATGACCGCCGTCAGCTCCTCCTCCTCCTCCTCGACGTCGCCCGGACTGCTGCGGCCCGTGGGACGCGAAGTGCTCGCCGCATACATCAAATTGGGCCACGCGCCATACGTTTTGTTCTTGAACAGGAAATTGTAGCGTTCCTCGTCACTGAAGCGCGTCGCTCCGTCGGGCCGGAAGAGGCGACTGTCGCCGAACGCGGAATATCCTTCCAAGTGCTGCTGCTGCTGCTTGTTGTGCTCCACGAAATACAAAGTGGAAACAGCAGCCAAGCTGAAATGGGTATTATATAAGTATTAGAGTATATATATCCTATGTTGCTCACCAGGCGGCCATCACAATGATCAGCAGAAAGATGATGATCTGCATCAAGCGGCTGGAGCAGATCTCGTAGCCCTCATTGCTGCGATTGTGCGATTTGTGGACGCGCGGTGGTAAAATGCAACGCGGTTCCAACAGATCCTTGGCACGCAATTGATGATTATGGTGGCTGTTGTTGGCTCGCTCCAGATTCTCGATGCGCGTCTCCAGCGACCCGGTCACCTTGCAGAGCTCCTTAACGGCCCCAATGTTCTCCATTAGTATACGATCCTAGAGTCAGGAGAAATATTTGAATTATTTGTAGTATTTGGCTGGTGTTTGATATTTGTATAGCACGAGTATAAATAATGTTTAGCATTGTTTTTGTTTAATTTTAAACTGAGTTCCTTTGCGTTAAAACGTGGTTTGAAAATTAAAATTAAATCAGAATAAGTGTGACCATGATGTAGCATAAATGCAGGTGTGTACACACTCGAACAGATGTTTCCATAAATAAATAGTAATTAATGAGCACGTTTATAATAGTGGGGAAATTTAAAAAGGTGTAGAAATTGTGCTTAAATTTAAAATAGTTAAATTATAAGAAAAACATGCTTATTATTAATATTATATATATAAGACAATATTAAATGATCAATAATTTTTCCCAAGTGTGACCCTGCATAACTCAGTTATTTATGATCAATTAGTCCTTTTGGCAATGGTTACAAAAGCAGGCAACCAGTGTGACCACAAACTAACGGATTATTTAAAATTTAATTTGGATATTTCGAGAATCTTACCTTGTTGACCAGCAAAAAGTTCTCAATAACATTGCCATTGGGTAGCACAACGCTGCCAGCCTCTTGGACTGCATCCGGTATAACCTCACGCACCTCCTGCGCTATGACGCCCGTATCGACGATCTCCCTGGTGTCACTCTCGCGCCTCAGGCCCGAGTGCACCGCGAATTCGGGCTCGTAGCGATAGCGAACGATGCGAATCTTCTGCATGTTGCGCAGCTGCACCGACGTATCCAGCTCGGCGATCTCCTGCTTGGCGCGACTATCGCTGGGCTGAACAATATGGCCGGATACCTTGAGATTGCCGTGCACCACCAGACTCTCGTCCGGCCGGTCCGTATTGATGCCCACGCGGCCCGCATGGAAGATGGACTCCTGGGTAATGCCACGCTGCCAGCACAGATCGACGTCCGACTCGAATTGTCCCGGATTCGAGGCGCGCACAATAATGCGCTCGCTGCCGTGGCTAACGACCGGAAAGTGCCCGGACGTGGTGTGCACGTGCAGGCCGACGACCAGCTGGAAGAAGCGCTGCTCCGGATTGGGGCGTCCCTTCTTGCGCATATTATTGTTGGTTGTCTCCGAGAAGTGCAGGCGCCCCACGGTTATCTTGCTGACAATATGGCTCTGGAGATCGATACTGATGAAGGCAAATATTATATAGATATATATACTATATAGTAAAAACAATTTTCGTTCCGATTGGCAGACTTACGGTACGGGATAGAATGGCTTCTTGGAGCGATCCGATTGGCTCTGCTCCACGCGTATCGTTTGGTTGGGCGCCTCGAATTTGACACCGTAGAAATGCAAGTGAAAGGATTTGATCTTCTCTAGGCCGGACGGTGTCTTCACGAATTTGGCATCTCCTTGGAGGCGCGCATGGCACGTGACCTGGAAGTGATTCTTCTTCTGGCACACATACGCATCGTCCGAGACGCTGAAGTTGAAGCCTTTGTCCGCATCCACGCGATAGTAGATGACGGACAGCTCCTGCAGGCTCTGATCGCACAGCTTGTGCCAATTCTCCGGCTGGAAGGCGCTGAAGCGGATGCATTGCGTCAGAGCTGGATCGCCGGCCTCGCTGCCCGATCCGCTGCCGCCTGCAGCGTTGCTGGTCTGCCCATCCAGGCTGTTCTCTGCCTGGGAGTTGATGCCCGACAGGGCTGGAGAAACGGAGGCGGAGCAGTGTGAGTGCGCGGGTGTCTTGCTCGGATCGTGCTCGCTGTGATGGCTGCTGCTGCTGCTGCTGCTACTGCTGCTAGGGGCAGCCGCAATGGAATGATGCGAGCTGCGCAACGGACTGATCAGAAGACCCGCCTCATGCTTGGGCACGCTGGGCGCAAAGTCCGGGCAATCCAACTGCGTGGACATCTTGCGCTTGCGGGACAGCGAATGCACGGGCGTCGAGGGCGTGGAGCTGCGATTCAGCGACAATTGACTGGTGCCAATCACCTGAACGCGATCGCCCAGGCCCAGCGGCGAGGTCAACATGCAGGTGGACATGCTCGACAGATTCTGATAGCTGCCGGCTCCATACAGCCCGTGTCCATTGTCGTAGTGCTGATAGAGCAGCTGCTCGGGCGGCAAATCGTGATGTTGCTGCTGTTGCATTGCCAGCAACTGTTGCTCGCCAAGCTGCTGCTGCTGCTGTTGCTGCTGTTGTTGTTGCTGGCAGAGCAGGCTGTTGGCATTCATGATCAGGCCAGTCTCATGCTTCACTCGCACATCCTGCGCGGGCGCCACAAAATGATGTCCTTGCTGTGGCGCTGCGAACTGCAGATCTGTGTGCAACAGTTGCTGCTGCTGCTGCTGCTGTTGGTGTTGCTGTTGATGGTGTTGCTGTTGATGGTGCTGCTGCTGTTGATGCTGCTGCTGCTGCTGCATGTTTGTTAGTCCTGAATAGATGAGCTCTCGCCCGTTGAGCGCATGCACATCTCCCAGCGGACTGTAGGCGGGCTCGGAGCCCGAATCGGGCGGACTCTCGGGCAGATGCGCCAGCGGCATGGCCATCGCACTCACCCGCCCGGGCGTGCCCAGCTGCGCATCCAGCACGTTCATTGGCGGCGTGTGCGGCGACTCCAGCTTGGAGATGCCGCCCATTCCGGCTGTCTGCTCCAGGCCGAGCGTCTCATTGTTGCCGTGCTGCGCTGCATCATCGAGCGATCCAACGCCGGCGGCTTGCATAAACAAATCGAGTGCCTCATTGTCGATGCCATCCATGAAATCTGGGCGAGCTGCAAGAGGGAGCAGAGAGAGAGAGAGCGGGAATGAGACGAATATTGCATGGAGAGTGTGAAGGTATGATAAGTATAAGTGTGAGTAGATGTAGGAGTATAAGTGTAAGATTATACGTAGGAGTATATATGTGCAGCTAAATGTAAGAGTATAAGTGAGATCAGACGTAGGAGTATAAGATTATACGTGGGAGTTCAATTATACGTAAGAGTATAAGTGTGAGCAATTATACGTAAGAGTACAAGTGTGAGCAGACGTAGGAGTATAAGTATAAGATTGTACGTAGTCGTATAAGTGCAGCTAAATGTAAGAGTATAAGTGAGATCAGACGTAAGAGTATAAGTGTAAGATTATACGAGGGAGTGCAACTAAACGTAAGAGTATAAGTGTGAGCAATTATACGTAAGAATATAAGTGTGAGCAGACGTAGGAGTATTTTAAAACGTAATAGTATAAGTGTGAACAGACTTAGGAGAATATGTATAAGACTCTACGTAGGATTATATGTGCAACTAAACTTAAGGGTATAAGTGTGAACAGAGTATATATATAAGTTATAAGTATAAGAACTTAAGTGAGAGTGTATAAGATTATACGTATGAGTATATGTGCAATGAAAGAAGTATAAGTGTAAGCAGAGTACATTTTAAATTATACGTAAGACAGCATGTAAGAGTTACGTAAGAGTTAATGTGTGAGTAGAAGGAGAGCTCATGACGTACGATTCTTTATACATGGAAGTCTTTTGAGACTTATGAGTCTCTCTCATTAAGAGTATAAGTAAGTAGATACGCTAGAGTGTAAGCAAAGTTCTGAGTCACATAAGCCCGACACGAGTATGAATATTTTAGCATATTTATGCTAATGAATATTTACAGCAGTATAAATATGTTAGTATAGGTATAAGAATGGGCATGATTATAAGTAAATGAACTCATAATTCATATGCTCGTAATGTTGTAGGTATAACTATGTGTATAAGTAAGAGTATGATTAGTATAACTGCAAGTATAAGTAGAAATATTTGTATGAGTTTTACTAAGATATGAAATATGGTATAGGTAAAAGTATAAAGACGTATAATTATGATATGAGTATTAATAAGATGAGATAGTATAAGTTGTATTAATTTTAGTACAAGTAACCAAGGAGGCATGGCTAAGACATGTGCGTGACTAGGAGTCAGAGTATAAGTATGAGTATAAAAAGAAGTAGGAGTAAAAGTATTAAAATAAATGAATATGATAATCAAATATATGCACATAATTAACGGCTTTACTTTTAGTATAAATATAAGACAAAGTCTTGTATATGCCTAGCAAATGATGTATGTTTTATATGAATATTAATTTAGTATAAGTATAATATATAAAATGTTGTATAAGTGTGTAAAATATATAAGATATATTCTCATAGGCAAAAGTTAAATATAAGGAAGATTATCTAAAAAACGACTTTACTAATGAACATAAATAGGAGAGAGTACATTAGTATGAGTTGGAGAAGGGAGAGAAATAAGAATATATTATATGTATAAATATATGATAATGAGTATTAATGCTAGTCAGAGTATAAATATGAAGACACTAAAGCTTATAAATGGTGAATGTAATTATGATAATGATTATAAATAGAGGTATAAGGTTTAGGCAGGCATGTAAATTAGTATACTTAAGCTACATGTCTGAGCATGGGGTGTATAAGTGTAAGTATAAGTAAGTGTATAAGTAACTATGAATAGTCTGTATAATAGATTATACTACATATAAGTATATCAAGTGGGTATAAGTACAAGTAAATGTGTATAAGTATATGTAACTGCATGATAGAGTATACTACGTGAGTATAAGTAATTGTAATATAAGTGAGAGCGTAGCAGAGTGTATAAGATTCACTATAAGCTGCTGAGAGTTTAATTAACTAGACAATGGAAAAACTGAGAAACTAAGGTTCTTATCATAAGATTTAATTGCCTGCAACAATAACTTTGTACATCTATATTCTACCAACTGACTTTCTAATCTAATAATTGGAGTCATTTAGTATTTCCGTCAAACTCAAATAGACAGAATTATTAATAGAAGAAGTTGTTGGCACAGCTAAACAATTTCTGATTAACTAAATATTTGTTTAATATTGATTCTCTGCACGCGCTTGCTGAAGCTCATTGAAGCTCACTTTATTGATAACTTATTGTTTTTATTTTTATTTTTCGTCTTTTTTAGGAGGCGTTCCCAGCTCATAAAATACGCGATAAAACAGAATTCTAATTGTAATCAAGCGAAAGGCGAAAGAGAGGAGAAGAGAAGCGTGGATTGATAAGCGGCGTGTGTTTGATCGATAAAGAAGTGAGGCAGAGGACGAAAGACAAATGCAAATGCCAGGTAAAATAAAATTATACAAATTACCATTTAATGCTTTGGGATAGTCCATAATCAAGTTGATTTATATATATATATATATATCTAGATATCTGTATATATATATTTTATATTTATTTTTATATTGTATGAAACGCGTTGCCTGCTCGCCTTCTGGCCAGGCCCGAACGAATTGCACTAATAGCCAAGTTAACAGCTGCTGCTGCAGCATCGACAAAAGTTAGTTAAAGAAATATAACAACAATTATCTAATGCACGAGCGGTTGATGCACTCTTCACAACTCGCTGAGCAGTGAAAATGCGCTTTTCCAAATGTTCACGTTTTTCTTTTACATTGTAAAAAGCAAAAGAAAACAAAATTAAAATAATATAAACAACGCGAACGAGCAGAAACAGAAGCGCGTCGAGTAATTGAAAGCGAAAACGAAACCCAATTAAAAATAATAAAAGAGAGAGACAGAAAGAATAAGAGAGAGAGAGAGAGGGAGAGTGGGAACAAAACCATTTGGAAACTTAAATAAAATAGTATTTTTGCAAGTGTTTCTTGCAGATTTTCAGAATGTTTTTACATATGCATTCACACTTCAAAACATTACAGCCAAAGCTGTTCTTTAAACTATATTATTATTGCTATAAATATATGATTTTATTTATTTTCTTTAACCGCGCCTCAACGTCAAATGCGTTGAGTTATTTTTGTGCACTGAAATTCGAGTTGGCCTGCAAAATGATTTGAATTCGCGTCCTGCTCGCAGCATTATTGATCAAACAAAGCAAAGCAGGCGACATTATTTGGCGAATATATAAACCTAGATATATATATTTAGTATATATATCTCTCTGTGTGTATCTATAGCTATGCCTAAGTCAAATGCTGTTAAGCATTTGCCGACTGCCACATTCAATTTATTTTTTATTTGCCATCTATTTCGGTAGCCACATTTAGATTTGCTTATTGACGACGAAACGCAGGCCAGTCGAAGGACAATTTATGCCGCTGCCAGTTTTATAACCCTGGCATGGGCCATTATCATTTGGGCTTTTTTATCAACATCTATGAATATCTAAACTATTTGGCAATGCGATAATTTGAGCTAAGCTCGGAGCTGTGGCAGGTAGAAGTTAGGGGCGAGTCGAAGAAATTTCCTAGTATGAGAAATAGGTTTATAAGACAACTAGGCTTAATTATTTAAATAATGTTAGCAGTAGAGTATTTAGTATTAGTGTTATAACAATTTTTTGTTGTAAAAAATATATGTTTAAATATAAATCAAGTTATAATAGATATATATAAAAGTTTGAAATTAGGGACATTTTTATGGCGCGCTTTTGAGTAAAGGGAAATTTTTGACTGATGCCAGTTGGCCTGATAAACAAGATAATTTATATATATATGAAATTTTTTCAACAAAAATTTGTTATGATCAAGAATATCAATAATAGTTAGCCCATATCTGTCAGCTTTTAGAGGCATGTTCAGCTTCACTCTTGGATTTTTCCTGCAAAAACTAAGCTACATGTCTGTCTATAGTCATTCTGTAGATATATAAGTATAATATATTATAACAGTATAATATATTCTATATCTATTCTATATAGTATAATATATTCTATGGTATATAATTTTACTTGTCAAATTGAGCAAGATATACAGAATTCCAGTAGGATTTGCGTTATGCTGAGGATAAATTTTTGCAACCATTTTTTGTACTTTTTTTTCAAAATTCTTTTGCAAATATTTGCTGAAATTATGCAGAGCTCAAACTTGTTTTATTGTAAGAAGAATAAAAGAAAAAACTTAGAACAATAGCTGGAATTATATAGAAAATATAATAAAGGCGCCAGCATTGGCTTCAAAAACTACAAAAATTAGGTCATAAAATAAAAGAATAGGAATCAAATTAATGTCCAATCTATTTGATGCCTTAGCCTAACGTAATTTTTTATTTTCTTAACTTTCCATATTCTGATGACGATTTTTTTTAGTATATTAATGTAGTATATTATTTTATTATTTTATTTTAATAATTTTTCATACTTACAAAAGTCCGGAAATTCAAATTCCATATTCATATCCAAAAATAGTTAGTCCAATAAATGTTTATACGTTAGTCGTCATTGTTGCCCTGTTCGGGGCAGACTCTACCGCATCATATCGACTGTTGTGTGGGCTGTAAGACATGAAGAACAGTTCTTTGGTATACTTTCTCATATTCTCTCTTCATATTCATAATATTCACAAATTCTGTTTATTTCGCTCCGATTTCAGCTCTATATAATTGAGTTTTCAATAAAAGTGCAATACGACTAGCGTGTAGAGTGAAAGAAAATAGATCTCGGGAAACTCTGCGACAAGTCAAAGTTGCTCTGGCGTCCTATTGTGTTTATTAGAAATGATTTCTGATTTTCCATAATTCCCGGAACATTTTATTTATTTGCAATAAACAACAATTCCCGCTGAATATTGTGTTTAAGCACTCGCACAAGTACGACGCGGGGCAGACAGCTCGATTAGACGTTTTTTTATGCATATTTGAGAAACATGTTTTTTTTTTGTTTTGTGTTGAGATAACAACATGACGTCGCAGTTCTTATATATATATATATATATATATTATATATGAATATGTGCTTGACATGATATCGCATTTGTACTGTGGACCAGGCGCAACGCAAAAAAAAAAAGAATGCAAAATTACAGATAAACAATTTGCATTGCCAGCTCACGAGTTATAAACTTATGTCTACTAAAGAGTTGTTTGTATTATTTACATATGTGGATGTATGTGCGTATATGTGAGTGTAAAGTCTGTATTTTACTCAGAATTTAGCATTAGATTTAAGGGGTATTAGGCTCTAGGCTTGTAGCTCGTGCCTTGCTGTTCTCTTAAACATTCCAGCTTAGAATTATTATATATACATACAGTTAAACAAATGCTTGAATGCCAATGAGCGTCATAATCATGGTTTAAGGTAGCAAGAATATATTGCATATATATGCAAAAACATATACAGAGAAATACCCAATACATTTATATATACACATTCTATGCTTTCTTAAATATCTGCATAAAATCAGATGCTCTCTGACGTCTTTAGCTCCTCAAGCATGCCAAATTAGTTCAAATATTTCATTTTTTCCTAGTCAAGTCAATCGATTTCGTTGAATTGATTATATAAAGCAAAGTTAATGATCAATTAATTAGCTATGCATAGCTTTTAAGTCTCTTGCTCTTTGAGAGTCATATAAATAGATGAATAACCTAGTTGAGGGCTAGATACACTGGTCAAGATCAAGAATATGGCTAAGATTGTTGAAGACGACTTCTATATCATACGTGCCTAGGGTAATTGCTTGTAAATGATATATATTTTAGTATTAACTATATTTGAAGATCATTATTTTATGTAGAACATTTTGTAGTATAACTTAGCAATATTCTATTAAATTAATTTTAAATTATTTCTTTTATAATTTTGTATTTTTTATTTCATTTTATTATATATTATATCATTTTTTTTTTATTTTTCATATTTTATTATATAGAATATCATTATAAAACAATCCCATTTTAAGTAAATTTTCCATAATTTTTTTTGGTAATTATTCCTTCTGCGCGCAGCTAAGTATGCAATGAAATTTGGCAAAATCTTTTCAAATTGAACTCTATTTCTTATGAGAAATCTATGTGGCACATTGTGTAGAATATATATTATTTTCAATTGCTGTATGTGTTTTGTTGTTGCTTTTTTAATTGCGTTTTAAATGACGAAGTTTTTGTTTTTTATTGTTGTCTGTCTGTCTGTCTGCTTGCTTCTGCGTCTGTTTTTTATTTTTTTATGGCGGCTCTGTTTGTTGTGCGCATTATGTCTGATTTATTTATAGTTATTAATATATATGAATATATCTATATATATATATATCTGCATATCTGTATTGCACAGTAAGATGAAATGCGGAACTTTTTATATCCGGCTGAGAGCGTGACTTAATTGTTCTCATTCACTTTCTAACACTTTGCTTTAGATTTCATTCATAAGAAACAAGTGGAATAGAATGGAAATTGTAGGGGGAATTTTTATAAGTATTTATTGAATTATTTATCAATAATTTTAATAAAAATATATAATAAAATAATAATAAAAATATATTATATAAAAATATAAAAAAAAACATAATAAGATATAAAAAATATAAATATTTATACATATATATATATATATATATACAAGAAATCTATTAATATATAAGATATTTAGATTGAGCTTAGCATATTAAAAACTTATATTGAAATATCACATTTTTTTTATATATCTATATTCACAAAAAAAAAATTTAATTTACAAAAATTTGCAGTAAATTCCTTTAATTATTTAACACATCAAAAATTGCCGAAAATGCTTAGAATATTTACATAGACATATACGTATGTAAATATAATAATTAAATATTTAAACATTTAATTAGAGAAATATTTTAGACACTTTATAATTGCTTAACAAAATATTTTCTAATTAAACTCAATTTGTAAATATTTAAAATGTTAAGCAAATATAAAGGTTTTCATAATAAGTAACATAAAATTGTGCTAAAATTATATTAAAGTATTTAACTTAATATATAAATAATTTTTTTTTAAATTTTTTTCTAAGTTTTCTGTATTATAAAATTATATTTTCATACGTATTTTGAAACAAATAAAAACATACATATTATCAAATACATTAAAATATTTAAATACCTAAAAAATAAGAATATTTGGAGAATTTTAAATAATTTTCTTTAAATATTAAGTATATTGTTTTATATGTATTTATTTATTTAAAATAAATTTCGACAACCTCAATAATTTACCTAGATCTCAATGAACATTAAAATTTGTATGGTAGTTGTAGTAAGAAAAGATACTCTACACAATATAGATTAAAGACATTCTTTTGAGTTCGTCTCAGCTATCGTCAGATTTGTTGTTGTTGTTGTTGCTGTTGTTGTAGTCGCATTCATTGACGTCGCATTGTCGCAATGATTTTGATTAAATTAACGCTTCGGCTACAGCTTCAGCTTCAGCTTGAGCTATGGATATGGATATGAATGTGGATGTATATATATATGTGCTTACATACATATGTATATATTCGCAAAGTTCCCAAGCAG
This sequence comes from Drosophila pegasa, assembly GCA_035046225.1. Taxonomy (NCBI): domain Eukaryota; kingdom Metazoa; phylum Arthropoda; class Insecta; order Diptera; family Drosophilidae; genus Drosophila; species Drosophila pegasa. The sequence continues at coordinate 9,488,627 of JAWNOD010000076.1, read as the reverse complement.
AACAGCAAACAAAATGCTTTTCATACGAAAATAACTCAAGTGATTTGATTTGATTTAGTTTGACGCAACAACAGCAAGAAAACTTGATTTGAAATTGGTAAAAAAGAAGAACAGAAAAATACTTAAATGAAATAGAAAACAAATAGAAATAGAAAAGGAAAAGAAGACTGACATGTTAGAATAATGACAAGAGTTTTATTTTTTGTTGAAGCAACTGCGAGTTATTTAAATAACAAAATTATGAAAGACAAGAAAAAGTTTTGTTTTTGACCCTTTAATACCCTACACTTTATTCGCCTTATTGTTAGGGAATTTTTAATATTTTTTATATATTTTTACATAGAAGAAATTGTAGTTAAGTGCATAAAATGAATGGAAAAAAATGTAAAAACTGATTACAGTTTGCTTAATACTCGCTCATAATTTGGCAACATTCTTTAACAAAGTTTACAAGTTTTTAAAAATTTACTATACACAGCCATTTATTTAACTTTATAATATCTTATATTTTCTTTCAAATTATTTCTTAAAATCTTTCTTTATATATATTTATAGAACTGTTTTTTTTTTATAATTTTTATTTTATTTTAATTTTATCATGCATAATTTTATTTTGTAAAGCATTTAGGATATTTTAATTAAAATAAAAACAAATTTAAGATTATTTTTTTTTTGTATTTTTTCTATATTTTATACTTTAAACAAAATATATTTTATATATTTATGTTTTTAAAAGTTTTTCTATATTTTATATCTTTAAAAATTATTTATTTTATATATTTATATTTAAAAAAAATTATGTAAAGCTTTGGGTCTTAATTTTTATACCAAGTTTATAAAAAGTTCCATGCAACATTTCAAAAGCCAATCAACTCTTTTTGTGCATTTGCGAACAGAGTATGAAAAAGTAACATGAAAACCTGTCGCTGCTTATAAAACGTAGCTGCTGTTGCTGTTGCTGCTGTTGATTTTGTTGTTATATTGATTTAGCCGGAAGTAAAACTGTGTTTGTTTTTGCTATGATTCTTCTTCTTATTATTAGTGTGCTTGCAGGGCGCTCATCCTTGAGCCACAGTTAACAACAACAACGACAGAAACTGTAAACGTTTCATCGGCTTTTGTTTTCTTTTTTTTTTGTGGCCAATCTTTAGCATTTCAATAAAACAAAAACAAGCAAAATATTTGCATTGAACTGCACGATTTGGCCACAAAATTGCTTTGCCATAAATCTAAACTGAAATAATATATATGTATATACATATTAACAGTGAGAGAGAGGCGGAGTGAGAGCTGTGCCTGCTAATTGCTGTGAGTGGCATGTGATTTGGGAAATATTTCAATTACATGCGGATTAGCTGGGTAAGATAAGAGCTCCAGGCTCAACCATCCAGAACTGAGCAGCAACGCATGATTTCAATTTGTACGTATGCAAATAGACGCTAGAGCCAAGCGTCAATGATTTAATATATCCATCTATATATATAGCTATATAGACATGTGTCTGAAAGACCAAACAAATCAATCAAATTAGCGTCTCGGCGCTAAAGACTTGCGCAAATATGTTTGCAATAGCCAAAAAGCTATGCAGACCAATCCAGCTCGCTGCGATTTTCAGGGCCTTTGCACACAAATACCTCTATCAGTGTCTGTATATAATATCTTAACTATATCTATTATGATTCATGTGTAATATATGTATGTATATAGATATTTGTTACGGCCACTGACTTGCAATTAACACAGTTTTGTTAGGTTCGATGAAAGCATGGCCCATATATTGGAAAGTTCATACATTTCTGCACTATTTCAGCAGTAAAAGCTGGGTTGTGACTTATCGATCATTTATCGATTCGATAAGTTGTGATTTATAAACTTCTAAATATAGCTTTAAGTTTAAGTTGCCTCTGTCTAGATTTGTTATGCTGATTTCATCAATTTCTATCAACTTTTGAAGGTGTTTCCTGACTTGAATCGATAATTATGGGAATCGATAAATTAGGTTTTGACTTTTTAAATACAATTTCTGCTAGTTTTTAATTTAATTTAAATGCGAGCATGTCACAGATAAATTTTTTTTGACAATTTGAAATGTACACTGCTTGAAAAATCTATAATAATTTTTATCGATAACTTCTTATCTACCTAAAAAGAAGTTTCATAGTTTCGCTTGAATGTTATCGATAAATTTGCTCGAGAAATTATACAACAAATGGATTTCTTATGAATTTTTACACCTTTAGGTGTAAGCTTTCGTCACTAGCTATTAACTTATCGATAACTTGCTGTATCGATTAATTGCCCGTAAAGCAAAATTTAATTTTCGTCTTCAGCGTAAATATGAGCTCTAACTTTTAGCTTAGCGAATTCTTCATTAATCCCTGATTTTTATGGCGTTGCCATAGTTTTTACTTTTATTATGGCTTACCGTTTTCTATCGTTGTTAAAAGTGAAATTGCACTGATGGGGAAAAGTATATAAAAATTAAGCTGAACTGCGCTTTAGATTAAGAGCTACCCACTAAGCTAGTCACATTTAAGCGTTGCCACACAGTTCGCTTTTGAGCTACTATTGCCGACAGCTTTTTTATTGCCCGCTAAACGTTTAACAACTGAAGTTTTTTAATAGCCAAAATGAAGCTTTTGATATGCCCACAAATCACAGGTGAAACAGTAGATGCGAAGAAAACAATTAACCGTTGCTTCGCCAAGAGCGTTGCCAGACTTTTGCGGCACTTACTAGTAGCCAGTTGAAACATTGATCAAACTGCGATATAATTAGCATAATAAAATTATAAATAATTAGACATATTTATATATACGTATATTCTGCACAAAATCCGGTATTATTCCGCCTGGCAATTATTTCACAGAGCTCGTTTCTAAGGTTTTTTTTTCTTGTCTCTCTCTCTGAAGAAATCCCAAAATAGCAAGCGAAACGGATGTTTAGTAAAGTGTGTTAAGGCAGGCATGACTTAGAAATGACATCAAATATTTATATGAATTTGAATAATCATGCGATATAGAACGATATGGTATTGATTTAAATAGTTTGCTTTGAACTTTTTAACTTCTTTAGAAGTTACAAGTCTTGGACTGGGCTTTTATCTCCCCGCTTTTAAGCCTATACAGCTATGCGCATCTGCTTCTTTCTCTTTCGCTCGACTTTGCTTTTTTTTTCGCTTTTGTTTTTATTTCATTTTACAAATTATTGCCGCTGCCGCTGCTGCGCTGAAACCCAACCAACCGGTTGAATTTGATGTCTTTTGCTGATGATATTCCAATTGCTTTTTGTTGTTGTCTTTCGGAGACGCGCGCTGACGTCTTGGCGGCTGCTGCTGCGGCCCCAGCGACTGCTGTTGTTTGGGCTATTTTTGTTGTTGTTGTTGTTTTTGTGTGTTTTTGCGCGCTTGGCACAGGTTGAGACGAAGCAGAGCGACAACAAAAAAAAAAAAAAATACCGATAGCAGCGAGAGACGCAAAAGCCAAACTGGCCGAGATCTTGGCTTCAATTCGAGCTCGCTTACCATCCCCGTTAGCAGCTCCCCACCCAGCCCGCTATCGGGGCAGCCCACCTGTCCACGGACAGCATAAATTAGTCGAGTCGTGCGGCAGGTGGGCGGCCGCTTTACACGGCCAGCATTGAGAAGAGTCGCGGCCAGGCACCGTTTAAGCCAGCAACAATTAAGCTTTGCATTCTTCAACAATTCTCGGCTGTTGCTTGAATATTATTAAATGAAAGGTAAGCGCTTGTACGTGGCTTTAGCACGGCGTGTGTGTGTGTGTGTGCCATACACACACACATAGTTTATCTCACTCGCGCTTAGATTTGTGATGCTGCGCGCGTTGCTGCTCTCGCTTTGTATTTGTTTTTTTGGTGGGAGTTTCATTGTTTTTGCACAATTTTGTTTTGAGTTAAGCATTAGACACACATATACACACTCACGCACACACACTCACACACACACATGCCCATTTGCACAGATTTTTTTTTATATATATTTGTTTTATGGCTTTTGCTTAATTTGCAACAATTTTCCAGTTTTCCACTGAGTCGCCTTTGATTTCTTTTGTTGTTTTTGTTGCTTTCTCTCTTGCACTTGCTTTTACACACTTACAAATATATATATGCATATATACACTTACACAAATTTCCGTTAGTTTGACGCTTGTATTTAACTATAATTGTTTACGTTTATTTGAGCGCTTGGCGTTTCACGCTTCGTATACGCGATTTAATTTTACTAACAACAACTGCGGCGCTCGCCTTTTATTATTATTATTATTATTATTTGTGTGCCGTGATTTCTATTTGATTTGATATATGCATGTGCACATATATCTCTTTTATTTGATTTTATTTTCTTTCGTACAACCAGAGCGCGATATCTAAATCGGTTAGAGTGTGAACAGCAACTGGGCGAGATCATGCGCTCCGTTCGCCTGCCTCTCCATAGCCGCTGCTTAATGAAGCTTAGCTTCGGCTGCGGAGTTGCCAGTGCGCTCGCCGCGCTTTGCGCTCATCTGGCAACTACGTTAAGCCGAACACGCGCGCGCTCTCACACACAGAGAGAGAGAGAGAGAGAGAGAGAGACATGCGCGCACGAACGATAAGAAGCAACAACAAGTAATGTAAATTAAATTATAACTAGCCGAGGCAACAACAATGGACCTTAAGCTAAGCCCGGCACATTTACTTACTGTACAGTCGAGCAGCGCTGCGACGTCAGCGTCGCGGCTCTCACGCTGACACAAATCTGTGTTGGAGAATGTTCTCACTGCATGCTTTTGCCTTTGCTTTTGTTTTTTTGTTGCCATTTGCGCCTTCGACTAGTGTTGTAATGCGCTGCAGTTAACCCATCAGCGCATAATTTCAACTTTAAATCACTTAATGGAGCTGTTTGTTTACAAGAAAAAATCATGTGTGTGTGTGTGTGTGTGTTGGGTAGCAGCTTTCTCTGATTGAATTAATACGCTGATTTATGTAAATTACACTAATTCATATTACTCAATTTGCTATTTAATATTCATTGGTCGACAGCGCGACGTTCGTGTTCTCGTTCTTCTTTCATGTGAATAGTTTTTGTTTACTTGCCGCAGGAGAAACAAGTAAGAGTGGTCGGAGTTAAGGCGGCTCGACTAGGAGATACCCTGAAAACTGTGGGAGATGCTGTCTCTAGTATTTGATGTACATTTTTTTTTGCAAATGTTGTGAGGGAAGGTATCCAAAATCCTAAGAGCAAATCTATATAGCAAATCTGAAGTCTCTAGCATTTACGGTTCGGAAGCTACGCTTAAAAAACTAGGTCTAGTTATTGATTTTTATCTTTAATAAGGAAATGGGCTGAATGATTGAAATAAAATTATAAAATCTTATTTCAAATTTCAAGTCTATAGCTTTTGTGGTTTATGAAATCGTAGCTTTCATACGAACAGATAGACAAACATGGGTAGATCACCTCAGTTCGTCTTTCTGATCAGGAATATATATACTTATGTGGTGTGGCACACCTTCTTCTGCCTATTACATACATTTTAACAAATCATACCCTAAATTCCCATTTTCAATGTGTGCAGGGTATAAAAAAGAAGGTAATTTATGTAGAATTAAATGGAAGAGCATTAAAGCGATCCAGCCAGCAGCTTCTCTTCAATTCATTTTCAGTGTGTGGAAATCTAGAAGTATTTTAAAACAGTTGAGATCTCTTAATCTTAATCTTAATCTAATTGTAAAGAGTAAATCACATTTTTGAGCTAACAATTTGAAGCAAATCAAGTAGGTTTATTGTTTATAACAATTTTTAGGCTACATTGTAAAGCTTGCCAAGTTTTTGCAAAAGACCTGGATTGTTTTTGGGGAACTTCTTAATGGCATCCATGATACAAGTGGCCACTGCAAATATTTGAATTGAAATTGATATAAATTTAATATTATATAAATTAGTAATTCATTAAATTAATCATCAATCAATACTCACTTTTCTTGTCCTCTGGCGACATGAATATGACCAGAATGCTGAACTCATCATTTTTGCTTATCTCGAGCAGAACTGCTGCTGTTGTTGGCTCCTTGTTGGGCACATAGAAGTCCTGCAGGGTGCGCAGCAAATCCGTAAACGTATCCGAGTCGAAGCCAGCGCCGAGAATTTTACATAAATTGGCTATTTCAATAGATTTTAAATAATGATATTTTTGATTCGGTGACAATTCCTTCCAGGTCATATAGAACTGGGCGGTGCCAGAGGGAGCGGGTGGTATGCGCTATGAGGAAGAGAAATGTTTAATAATTATTCTTCTTCATTAATTTAACTCCTTCAACTTACCTCCATTGCTGTGACCTTTATGTCTTCTGTTTCGATCTTAGTGTTATTGCTTATTGTGCTAGGGTTTTGAACTTCAATTGGTGTTGCTACGGCTGCGATGCTACTCTCTTTTACTTTTGGCTGCGACGGAGTTTCCACGGGTTGCTCTACAATTTCATTGCTCTCCTCTGGTTTTACAGTTTGAGGAGGAATAGTTTCAATCAGCTTTTTCGACGATTGTGGGCTTTCCTCCTTGACTATTGACTGGTTGGCTGGTTGCTTGGTTTCCTGAGTTTTTACATTTAATTTTTCGTTGGTTTCCAAAGTGTTTAGCTGTGCTACCTTCTTCTGCAGATTGACCTGCTTTTTCACCTCTTCAAAGGGTCCGCAATTGCTGTTGAAGATCTTATCAATCTCCTCATCCGAGATGTGCAATTGCTTTTGGTCATCCTGACCAGGACGGGGCGTAACAATATCCACAACAGTTAGACGGCGCATGGGTTGCTTCGAGCGCCTGGAAGCCGTCTTATCAAATGGCAAAATGTCCACAAAGTCCTCGCGATCTGGACTGAAGTTGGGACCATTTTTGGTAGCTGGAAAGTGGACATAGTTAGCTAAAGTATATAAATATAGATCTCTCATCCTAATACCAATTTTTCGCAAACGTTCATTGATGCGCTCCAAGCTGCGTTTGGCTTCATAGTTCTTCGGATCGATGGCCAGCACCGTGGTGCAGTCCTTAAGGGCTTCCATGTTGTTGCCCAGCGATTCGTTTGCCTGCATGCGTCTGTAGTACGCCTTGACGCACAGCTTGTCCAGCGCGATGGCGGCATCGCAATCATCAATGCAATTATCGTGACTAGAAGTGACAGATTGAATGGACTTTTCTATAAGGTGAATGCTACTTCATTACCTTTCCTGCTTCAAGTGGCACAAAGCTCGATTGATAAAGTAAATCGGATCCTGTGGATAGACTTCGATAGCCTCGGTATATGCTTCGATGGCTTTCTCGTATTCGCCCACTTTCACATAGTTATTGCCGCGATCCTTGATGTCATTGGCCTTCTTATGCTGCTGGGCAAGCGTATCCATGGGCAAATCCTGTTTCTCAGTCGGTGTGCTCGCTGCCGAGCCACCTGGGCTACCTGTGGCAGTTGCTGCTGTTCCCGTTGCTGGCTTCTTGATTGCTTCCTCCGATTGCTTGACATGGCTGCGCACGGGCTTGATCTAAAACAACTTTCCCTGTTATTTTCTATATATATAACCCGAAATTCTGATTACTCACGTTTGTCTGAATTTGTGGAGCGGGCGCATTTTGCATTGCCAGCTCCTTGCTCTTGATTTCCTTTTCCCACGAGTACAGCTCCTTGACCGAGCTCTGGTACTCACGTGCGTTTTGGCGCACCTGGAATTGCAATTCCATTGCCTTCTTTTCGCTGCTGCTCATTTTCCTATTTAATAATTATTGTTGTTCCTGAAGAGCGCTATTTTTTTTGGTTGTCATGACAGCGATTTCTGACGACAGCGATATCGATAGCTGCCGCATGCTATCGACCGGCGTGCAATAGTATCGGCACGCAAGTGTTATCGATAGCGACAGACAAAAGGCACGTTGTTCAACACTTGAAATTTTATTTATTTATATTGTTTTTAGAACACACGAAAGTGCGCAAAATTATTAAGTTAGATTTACATAAACTGATGCACGCAAAGACGGACGCCGGAGAAGAGTAATTATGCTCCGTCTACCCACCTTAAAGGTGTTCACGGAGACGGTCACCAGACACAAGTGCGTCGTTGCTAATCGTTGTTGTTGTTATGTAAAATTAAAATTTTTATTGAATTTTTTGTAGTTTTAGCAACAGTTCAAGATATCAGTCTAGAAAGGCGGAGACCTACTACGATGTGCTAAACGTTAGCCACGATTGCAGCAAGCGAGACATACGCAATGCCTACCTTAAGCTGTCGAAGCAGGTGCAACAAGTGCTAAATCTCTTAATTTATATTAATTATCTAAACTTAACTTTATATGCGCATTAATAGTTTCATCCCGATGTTAAGAGCAATGCGGCAAGCGTGGAGAAAACCGCACGATTTGTGAAGATCACAGAGGCTTACCAAACGCTGGTGAAGGCCTCGTCACGTAAGGATTACGACGACAGTTTGACTTGGAATCTGGGCTCGGCGCGTGAAACAATCCAGCCCTGGGACGTCAAGCCCAATTATAGCGCGGATCCTGGCCCATACTATGGCATCAAGGGCCTCAATCGTGTCTCCAACTGGCAGGTAGCCTTGTTTCTCCTCTCGCTAGGCGTAATTGGTGCATTCTTTGGCTTCAGCTCAGTGAGGTAAGTTGACGCCAGAGTCGATCTCTCTTGGTAGATATTCTAATAGGATCCTTGCAGGCATTCATTCGAGCTGAGCCGCCGATTTAAGGACGAGGTCTCAGCGGAGGCCAACTCTCATCACGCGGCCGTCGTGGCCGATGCACAGAAATATGGCAACGAGGAGCAAATGCGACGCATGGTTGAGCGTCTGGCCAGAGATCCGATTGCAACGGCGGCAGCCAAATAATAATAATTTTTAAAACATGTAAATAGACAAAATTCTTTGTAAATAGATTTGCAAAACAGACATATTTCGGCTCTTGTGATAAGCTGGCCCAAGCACAAAATTATTGTGAGATTCAGGAAACGCTCGAAGAGGAACTACTCAACTATATTGCTATATTTTATATATATAATTTATTATTTTGTGATAAATTCATGTGCAATTAAAGAATATTAACGCAATCTTTAGATTATATATATAAATATATATATATTTTTTTATTTAGCTAATTTAACACAAAGTTAGTTTTAAATTTCAAGAACTTTATGGAGTTTTCTTGGCGAATTAAGATATTTTACTATAGAAACAAATTGGAAGTGGAGCGAGGCGTATTTTTAATTATTTTTTTTAAATTTATTATTTACTTTTATTTTTTAATTTTATTAAATTGATTAAAAATAAGTCACTCTTCATTTATTTATTTATTATTTATATATTTATATTTATTATTCATATTTTTTCGCTACATATATAAAACAAATTTTCTTTTAAAATTTTTATTTTTTCCTTTAACAATGTTTGAGCAAAATAATTAATTAAAAATTAAATAAAAAATCGCATAAAATGCAATGTGAAAAATGCAAAAATGGAAATTAGAACTACATTTAGGTTTATATTTTTTAAACTTTTTTAAAATAAAATTTTAAATTAGTTTTAAATCTCGCAAATAATTTTTTACTATTATTAAGTTCACTAAAAATAGGTCAAAAATTTGCTGCCAATTACTCTTTATTTATTTAATTCATTTATACTTTTTTCGACACATATCTAGATTTATTTTTCTTTTTAATTTTTATTTTTTCATTTAGCAATGTTTGAGCAAAAAAAAATTAAAGGAAACACTTAAAAATTAACATCGCGAGCGAGCGCTTTAGAATTACATTTAAGTTGATATATTTATTTAATTATACATTTATTTAACTTGTACTTAATTAATCATTTCTCTACTAGCTTTAACAGAAACTAGAATGAAATGAAAACCTGCCACCGAACTACAAACTAAAAATCACATATTTTCTATTAAAAATTCAGAATTGCTCGCGCAACTAGTTGAGGCGATTACAAAGTCGACTTGGACTTGGTCGTGTCCAACTCCTTGACCAGTATCCGGGCTGCCACATGTGGCAAGGCGGGCGTGAAGAGCGTGCCATCCTTTGCCTTGTAGTCGGCGTACTTCATTTTGAAGACCTCGTGGAAGCCCAACTTCTCCATGACACGAGCCGAATAGTGACTCGAGCACAAGACGTGATAGACGGAGATCTTGTTGAGACGCATATACTCATAGGCGCGCTCCGTCAGGCGGCCCGCAATGCCCAGGCCACGGTAATTGCTGTCCACTGAGAGAATTTTGCCATCCAGAATGACCTCCTCATTCGGATACAAGTCGAAGATGTTGAACTGATCCTCTATGTGATCCATTAGGGTGAGTATCTTCTTGAACTTCGGATGGGAGCAGCTGTCGGCGGACTTTACAACCGGATCTGATGGGGACTGCAAAGGAGAGAGCAGGTAGATATTATTATTATTATATTTATGGAGTTATATATTAAATGAAAACTTACAGGTTTCTTCATTAGGCCATTGATAAAGACGCCAATAATCTCGCCTTTGCTGTTGACTGCCTTGTAGGAGCAATTGTCCTTGAGCGGCTTCACTGAGTACTCTTCCAGTTCTTTGCACTCACCGAGATCTATGTAAGTATTGAGTGGCTCGTCCTGCAAATATATATAGAATATTATTATTATATATATTATTACATCTAAAATTCCACAAATTTCAAGCTCAGCTATTAGCAAACTCAGTCAAATCAGTTTCCTAACAGTTTTAATAGCCATATCATATCACAGATCATATCAAGATCTATTAATAATTGTATGCGAAAATCTCAAATTGAACAATCTGTACAAATTATTCAAGCAATTACGTGACATCAGAAACATTAGAATTATACGAAAATGATTTATGTGCACGCATTTGTAATCTATTATCTACATTTATAAATACACCCTGGAAATAGGTGAAAAGGGGTATAATGATTGTTAGGCAAATGTATGTAGCTCTTGTTTTTTGATGTTAGCAATTCCATAAAGTAATATATTTTTGATAGGGATGTGATGCTAGGTCCATTTCGTTATAAGCCCGCTTATCCCTCTATTTGATTCCAAATATCTCGAACACTTTAAAAGCTTTCGTTTGCATCCTGATATCTCGAGTACTACAAAAGCTCGGCACTTAAATAGCATATATATATATATACCTAATATATAGTCTTTATACATCTAGTATATTATCTTAGTTGGGAGGCAGAATAAGCTCAGTTAGTGTGCCTTACATAATACATGTCTATATATAAAAATGCTGACATATTTAAAGTAACTCAAATGTCTGGGTATTTCTTAGTCGAGCACTCTCGTATGAAGCAGTTTTACACGTTTTAATCAAAGATTGTGCATAATTTATGGCTAATGCAAAACGGAACCGGAGCTACAGTTAGTCATTCAGTCAGTCAGTCAGGTTTGCAAACATACATATATATATAAATTTATATACATATTTTTTATTTATATATACATACAATATATATCAAGCTTTTTAATTAAATGCAATTCAATTGAATTCAGATTTTTGGCCCCACTAAGTGAAGTGGAAGTTTGTCGCACGACAAGATCGCAACAGATTAAATTATACATACATATACATATATTTATATATATATATATATAATATGATACTGCGACTATATATTTATATATGTATAACATATGATAGCTATGCAGTGAAGCGTTAACTGGGTAACCAGTTAATGATCTACAATCGTGATCTACAAAGTCATTTGACGTTCGCTCCAACTGGTTTCTGGCAGATCTCTGTGAGAGATGCAGTCTTAAGCCAGAGCTAGTCGAGGGGTTTTTTGCAGCCATGCGTTAGTCATCGCAAGGATAAAAAGTTCACTCACTTATGTGAGACAGCGGACGACACGACAAAACCCCAGTTAAGCTCACATAAACATGTTGACTTTAGCTGCAATTAATGAAGCAAATCTTTTCAGCTAACGCTCATTAATAATTCCTATGCTTTATTTATACGATTTCGGCTTTGTTGTGACTCTCGCTCCGAGCTGACAGTGGCAAATGAAATAAACAAATAATTTATCAAGCTGATGGCCATTAAAAGAGCACCAATTTGCATCTTTAATTCATTCAATTAAGAAACGAATACAATTATGGCAAATAAGTAAGTGGAGGAATATTTCTTGATTCCTTAAAAGTGAAAGTATTTAGCAAAGTTCAAGCTTAGGTAAAATATAAATTAATATAAATATATAAATATATTTATAGTATTTTCCTGATAAAGAAAAGGATAAATATAAATGAAAGATACATTTATAAAATAAATATATATTTTAATAATATTACATATTTTAATAGAATATATATTCTATTTCTATTTTTATTTTTCTATTCTATTCTCTTCTATTTTTATTAAAAATATATAATGGTAAATTATTTTCAAAGAAAGGCTTGATTTTTTTATATATAGTAAATGCCTAAAGACTAATATAATATTAGGAAAAAAAAAACATTAGGCAATGCTAAAACAAGATATTAAACAAAAATATGTCGAACAAAAAAATTACAAAAAAAATTTTTTTAAAAGATTTCAAAAAATTTAATTTAAATACTAAATTAAGAAAGAGTTTATCCTTGAAATTTACCAAATATATTTATATATATAAATATTTATATTATATTTATTTATATAAATAAAAAGATCTATTCCCAAATTATTTTCAAATACTTGAAACTGTCTTAAGCTGCTACTAAAAAAATATAAGAACATGTATGTATATTTTTTTAAACATTACCTTAAAGAAGAAAGTCTTGAGCATGGTTAGAACTGCGGCCGTATCTTCTGGCTGCACCAGCTCTATGGTGTAGGGGCATTCCTTGTCCACTTTCGGCGACGGCGACGACATGTTTAGCACGTCCAATTTCTGTGTCAAGCGGGCGATCGGATATAAATCGTTCAGCTGTGAAATAGACGAAACAAATTGTTAAACGTTATATATATAATAGCAAATACATGTACACATATGCAAGCATATAATGTATATATATATGTTTGGATTTATTATGGTTATTTATTGCTCTTAGATGAAAGCCAGACATTTTAATTTGAAGCACATGTGCGAGCGACGATGACGACGCCGACGCCGACAATTTTCACTTGCATTTCCAATTTTCCACTTTCAATAGCCATGGCCCAGCTGTATTTGAATTTGTTTTTCATGTACATTTCTGACAACTCGCATAAATTATGGTTTCATAATTAATTCTACTTCCACTTGAAGGCTGAGCAAATATTTTCTTTTTTTTTCACGAATAATAGAAATTTATAGATTTTTCTTTAAAGTTTTCTTCTTTTTTTTTTGAGTGATTAATAGGTAAGTTATAGATCTTGGCATTGTTGAGGAATTTCCTATATATATTTTTAGTAAATATTAATTACATTACAGTACATAACAATTAAAAAAAAAAAAAAAATTTAGAATAAGCTCACTTAATTTATATAACAAAAACATCTATATATTTTTTAATATAACTTTTTCTTAATTTTGTTAATTTTTTGGAATGGTATATTCATATAATTACTATGCAATTATTTGATTTGATTTATTATAACTTTTTCTTAATTTTGGTAAAATTTTTAAACATATTTATTCAATTAAACTTTTTCTCAATTTAGGTAAAATTTGTTTATATATTTATTTAATTAAATATTCATATAACTACTACGAAATTATTTGATAAAAATAGAATTACTATAAGAGAAAAGTCAATTAAGTTTTATATATATTTGATTTATTAAACAGTTGAAAGAATCCAATTAATCTCTCAGCTAGAGCGAATTTACTATAATTTATTCAAAAAGAATCTAGAATTTATTTGAATTAATTTCTCATTCAAATTCTAATTAATTCATATTAGATTTATATTTTTTTTAAGTAAAAGAATTTGATTGTCTTTTATATTATAATTTTTTTAATGTAGTCAAAAGTTGTGCGAATTTTTGTGAATAACATTAAGATTCTTTTGAATTTTTAGCACTTTAATTTTGCTCATATAAATATTTAATAGGGCTTTAAAATGAAGTCTTTATTGGATTAATTTTTAAAAAAAAATTAGTCAAGCGTCATTTGGGTAATTGGAAATAAAATATACAAAATATAAAATATTATGTCAATGAATTTTAGCATTTGAATTCTTTCAGAAATTAATTAAGAAATCATTTAACACTAAGATGAAAGTATTGCTGATGCTACCTATCTCGCCTCGTCTACACATTCTAAAATCTTATTTTTTTGTTGTTTATTTTACATTAAATTTAATGTAATTGCAGTTTGAGTGGCCATTTGAGGCGCCCCATTGGTAATTGATGTAGCTAGAGATATATTTTGGCAAATGTTTACATTGAAGCCACTTAATCTATATCTTGGCTCGATCTATGCGATCTATTAATGGCACACAGTCTCCCTCTCAGCCCCCCTCTCTCTCCCTCAGAGTTAAAAGCCCACGCAAATGGCAAATGTTTACGAATGTCGATCAAGCAACTACTAGACTATATAGATACCATATAGACATGTGTGGCTATATTTCTAGATATACACTTACCGCACATCTGGAGTCAAGGATGCGGCGCTTGCTTTGCAGCCGCGGCTGTTCGCGCATTTTTTCTACCTCCATTTTTTAATATTTTTTTTATTGACTTTCGTGTGAGGCGTGAGAAAATGTTATTAAACAACGTATAGGAAAAGCCCTAACATATATATATTTTATATATATAATATATATTTTTTTTAACAATATTGTTTTCGCTTTTTGGCGCGCGCGTTTCTTAGGTATTTTTTGCCGCTTTGTTGTTATTGTTGTTGCGGCATTTGTTTATTTGCCAGCGTATTAATATTTTGCTTTTGCTTTTTGATTTATTTAATTCTTTTTGATTTTGCGCACAAACACATTTGCACCTTTCACACACACACATACACACGAATGCGAAAGGGCAAGAACACGAGAAGAGAAAAACTGTTCTCAAAAATCCTTGCGGTAAATTTTTCTGACTGAGCTCAAGTTGCCGTTGCCGTTGCTTAGCCGCGAGCTTTAGCTCTTCCCTAGTGCAAACAATGAATGCTAAGCATCGCAGCTGTTTGCACTTTATATACATATGGGCTGGGTTAACGTATACGCCGTGTGTGCTGAACCTGAACCCGAACCGGACAAGGCAGCCAGAGCGAGAGCGCGCAAGCGGGTGAGAGAGGGAAACCAAGAGCGAGAGAGCGCGCGAGTCTGAAGGCAACGTAGGACAGCGAAATTTCAATCTCTTTCTGGCAGGCGCTGGCGTCGACGACTGAATTCAGTTCCGTTGTTTGCCTGCCGCCGATCGCAGCAGTGCACGAATCGCACGAACAAAACGAACAGCGACACGACGCGACGCCAGCAGCGACGCTGGCGTTGCCTTTAAATATATGTGTGTGCAGATGATGGTGGTAGGCAGAGGCAACATTTGCATTTGCTGTGACAAACAATAGTTACATATGTGTGTGTGTGTGACTGAAGGAAACGTCGCTCTCCCACTCTATCTCTCTCTCTCTTCGTCTGTCTTTGCTCTCCCAGCAGCAGATCGACACAGAGAAGGGAATTGCGCTTCGTGACAGGTTTAGTGTCGGTCAATCACAGCTGGCAGCCGCTGCTTTCCGGCTGCGTTTGCCTGTTTTGGAGTTGGGCCGACTGGGAGAGGTCAAATTGGAGCAGTGTGTTTCCGGTGTGTGTGCGAGCGAGCGTTTTTCGCAAAATAGTGCATTGAAGTTGCGACGAGATACTCGACTAATTAAAATGTGTCATACATTTTAATTAACTCCAATTATTAATCAGGCAAGTTTTTTTATTATCGCAACTTTAATTGCGGCATATTAGGTTATTCATTATAAACAGATGTTCAGCAATTAAATTTAAGGAGCGAAAGGCAGCTGCCTTACTTCATTTACAGTTATGTAGTGCAATGCAAATGTGCAAAAAGTCAAATCCCCCCTCCCCCTCCTCCACTCTGCGTGCTGCCTCTCTCGCTCTGTCTTTTAAAATTAACCGTTATGCATTCAGCTCTCTTCAGCTAGCAGCTTAACAGTTGCTACAGTGGCGGCTATTAAAAGTGTCCATGATTGCATATACTTCTCCTTTACGCTCTCTTTAAATTGTCAAAAACTCTTCTGATATTTAACAGTTAAATGCATAGCACATGGTGTATGCATTGTTGTAAAGAGCGTGCCTTTACCCCTGCCCACTTTGCGCTCTCTCTTTAACCTTAACTAGCCAACTAAGCGAAGCAGCTCTTCACTTGCAAATACCGCAAATATTTGCCGCCTGTCAATGAGTGAAGAGTTATCTAGATCGACTGTTAAGCAAATAGCCTAGCAGACACGCACAGTGTGAGGCGACACTCACACGCACACATAGACAATTCTCGAGCTATGAAGGTGGAGGCGGAGGTCGCGTTGGGTGTGTTTGCATTGACGACGCCGGCAAAAAAAAAACGCAGAAAGAAAAACAAAACTGCGAGTTGCTGCTGCTGGTGTTGTTGTTATTCTTCTGTTTTTGTTTCTCTTTTTCATTTTTGATTATTTTGTTTACTTTTTTTTGTTTTTGCTAGCTTTGTTTGCATTCTCGTATTTTGTTTACATTGGCGGGCGTGCGCTCTCGCATCATCAAAACATTTATGAATCTCGCAGATTATTTTATTTTTTACTTTTATTTTTTTTGACTGGTTTATTGACTTGCGAAGATTTTCACAAATTAACTGGTTTATTAATGGAAAATTATGGCCGATGAGCAAGAGGGGTTTTTTTATACATTTTTTTATACATTCTTTATTTAAAAGCTTTTTTTTTACATTTTATTTTGTTGTTTAAATATTGTTTACCTTTGAGCTAATGCGAGCTCATACTAAAAAAAAAAATATAGGCTTTTAATGCTTAGTCACATTGGAAAATAACTGTTGGTTAATTTTGCGGTTAACTGTGAACCTGTTTTTGCTATATATACATACATATATATACAAATATATATATACATACATACATTTTGTCATATATATCTATCTATCTTTATCTCTTTGGGATCTCTTTGAAGTTCTTAACTCGAAATTCTCTAGGTGCCAAGCCCTCTTTTTGCTGCACAATTGTCTTTTGTTCCCTTTTTTTTTTGGCTAATTTGCTTTGTTGTGGTCAATTGCAGGTGTTAAATGCGTATTTTTATATTCATCACATGTCTTTCTCAATTAAGGTAATGTGATTGCAGCACCTTTTTCAGTTTTTTGGCGCGTCATGCATTTGGTCACATTATTATTCACATTTTAAATTTATTTTTTTGCTTGGCCAACGCTGCGTATGCGTATTATTTATGCGTAAAATATAGAATTTCCCCGTTTTTTTTGAGGCTGTGTAATACCTGTAATTGACTAATAGTTGTTTGTATCGAACGTGGCTCGAGGTTCGGGCTAATTTATTGAAGTTTTCAATTGGAAATTTCCTGATCCAACCTTGTCTGAGGTGTAGATCACCAAAAAAGGTTTTTTGTATAATATAATGAAATTTTTTTTATGATAATTCAAATGATATGATGATGAATTTAATAGATGGATTTAATAGATGAATTTTAATGAATGGTTTACTTATGTGGATATTTTATAGACTATTTTATGCTAAGGCAACAGAAAGAGTAGATGAAAGTTATGGATTGCATATTGAGAATTGCATAGGAAGGCAGTTATAAAGAGAGCGAAGCGAATAGTGTAGACAGGCAAGTCAGGAGGTGAAGAGCTCAGAGAGAGTGTATGAAGCAAAGAGTATGTTTCAAATAAAGAGAAAAGAAGTTAAGGAAATACAAGGAGAAAGAGTAGATAAAAAATGTAGAGCGAATAAATATCATAGATGTTGGTATAATTTTTGAAGATTGCATAGGAAGGCAGTTATAAAGAGAGCAAAGAGAAAACTGTAGATAGGCAAATCAGGAGGTTTCAAAGTGTGATGAGACTAGAGAGAGTGCGTGAAGCAAAGAGTATGTTGGAGTTGGAGAGATACAACGAGAAAGAGTAAATCAAGAATAGAGAGCGATTCATTAATATTTGCTAAAATAGAGTATATATTTATATACCCATTTATATACCCATTTATTACAAATATATGTATATATTTAGAATTTTATTTGTTTACATTAATTCTTATTTAACTTTCTAATTAGTCAACTGTTAAAACAGTTCAGTTATATATGTACTATATATATTTATACATCTACATATTTCTACATCTAGTGCTAATTAATTGAGAAAGAATTGAATGCGTAAAGAAGAGTAAATCGAGACTTGTTTTCACCCAAACCCGTTGAGCTTCTCGGCGAATGAGGTTATTATAAATTCAGCTTTGTTTCTGTTCATTAATTGCGACATATCTGTGTAGATAAGCAGCTAGACGGCAGACAGTGGAGAATTGCGTTCGTGTTTAATCCGCTGTTTGCGCACCTGATTTTATGTCGAATGTCTGGCAGCGCGACGGTAATCCGCGATGCTATTCAGATATGATAAGCAAATGAGGTAGTTCGTTGATTTGGCTTTTATTTCAATTGTACAATTCTAATGAGATTAGCCCAGGCAATGGAAGTCGACTCGAAATTGCGCTAATTGGACCGAGCTCAGCTGATTTCATTCTAATTGCGCAATCAAACTCGCATCGCGGAGATATATGCTCAATCTGGTTTGTTTGTTTCTCTGTCTTTCGAGCACCTTGTGAATTTGGCTTTCTAACGCTTCGATTGTTGCATTGTTTCGAATGAATTGCATGCAAATCTGTGTTTTTTTTTTTTGTTTGTTTCCAATTTTGCATATTTCAGTTTCATTTCAAATTTCCGCTTGATTTGCTGCGAGTGTGTGTGTGCCTGTGTGTGAGTGTGTGTGAGTGTGTATGTGTGCCTGTGTGTGTGTGTTTGTGTGTGCTTGATTTAATTTTTGTCATGTCATCTGTCTAACGAGCTGTAACTCCTCCAAAACTTCAACGAGGCGGCAATAAAACTAACAGTCTATACACTATGGGAATATGGCATTATGATTATGTTAACAAATGTGTAACATTATTATGTTAACAAATGTGTAACATATGTAAGTTAACATAAGTTATGTAGTAAACAGTTGAAGGCAGTCGAGTTGTCGTTATGAATTTCCTTTGATCTGTTTGTCTAGCTTGTTTCTATCTCTCAATCGCTTTATACTTTTTCATTGACTCAATAAAATGAATTTTCTACTTTTTCAATAAATATTTATTAATATAAAAGGACCTTTGCCCGCCCAGGTTTTTTTTTTTTAATATTTGAAGCACTTCAATCTATCATTTCTTATGATCTTGTTGAGCTCTTGTCGCCTTTATATAGCCAATCGTTGAACTTAAGTTTCAGCCACAAGCAAAATCCAAGAAATCATAAATCAAAATTCGTCTAATTTTTTTAACAGCTCAGATATATAATATATTCTTAAGTCAATCCACACACCCTAAAGGCACAGGTAGTTGAGTTCATTAAACTATCCAGTCAGCTTTTCCAGCTAAATGCTCTGCAACTCTTCTAATCATTTTATTGAGAATTCCTTATCGAACCACTGTTATAAAGAACTATCTATAATACAATACGTGTATATCTTATCGCCTTTTTTTGTTATCTTTGGAATTATCTTACAACTGGTAAAATTAGCTGGAAATATATTTCTGCCAGTAATATTTTTGTATTACTTTGAAGATAGCTCAATATGAACGAAAAAAAATGTTTCCCATATTAAGCAATCCTACTAAATTTTTAGAACAAACTTGAAGTGTTTATATCACTTAATTCTACTCTAAAATTATTTAATTTATTGATATAAAATGCCAGTAATATTTTTAAGATAACTCAATGTGGAAAAAAAATACTGTTCCCATATTAAGAAACCCTACTAGATATTTAGAATAAACTTGAAGTGTTTATATCACTTAATTATACTGTAAAATCACTTAATTTTTTTATATAAAATGTAAAAAAATATTTTCTATATTTTTTAGAGCTCTACAAATTTATTTCCATTAAAAATTAAACAAAGTTCCTTAAAAGAAATATAGAACTATCTCAAATAGAATATAGAAAGCTTTGCTAATAACGCACACTGCCTATTTACCAAATCTGCCAGGGTATTTCATCGTCGATATCCATGACCATATGCATTTTGCTAGCCATATTTATTGGCCCGAAATATTTGGTGCCACGTGTTGAAAGATCGTTTAACGCGCTCTGTCATTATAAACAGACTAATTGACAATTTACATATGTTTTCAGTTGCCTTGTCGCTGTTAGCTGTTCGCTGTTCTGCGTTCGCCCATGTCTTGCGACTCGCAGTTCATAATGTTTAGTGAATTTCAATTAATTATAAGGCACAGCTAGAAACACGTCTCTATTATAATTTATTTGCTGACTTTTTTTTCTCTTTTTTTACCTGCATGAGTGAGTTTTTAGTGCACGTTTAATGACTCTTAATGATCGTGTCGCCGTCGCTACTTTGTTTGCATATCGATAATTATAAAGACATTAACGATGCCCAACTGAGCACTCGCTGCGCTTTATTTATGCATTTGATTTGCAAGCATAATATAAATGATATAAATATTTGTGGACTGTGCTGGTATGTTTATCTTATATAAGTAATATCTATTCGTTTTGATATCTGCATTTTGATACTTTATCTAATTGATAAACCTAATTGTGATGGTTTTTTCCAGGGAAAGTAATTTACTTTTATTTATTCTCTTTACTATCGAACAATAAGAATTATCTTCTCTTTCTACCTATTCAGTATTATCCTATTATATTCTTTGATATTTTGTGACCATCTACTCTCTCTCTCTATCTCTCTCTCTCTCTCTCTCTCTCTCTCTCTCTCTCTCTCTTTGCTCTACACAATAGTTGTTCCATCTCAATATTTCCTTTCAGTTCTCTTAGCCTATCTTAACTTTTCTTCATCAGATTTCTTCTTCTCTACAGTTCTACTTCTTATCTCTTACTTCATTGATTCACTTATCATTTATTCCTTCAATATCTACTCTTTCTCGTCGCTCTGTTCTCCCTTGTCTGATTTTTTTTTCTTCTTCTCTATACACTTCTTGAGGTTTTCACTTTTTTTAACACTTCTTTTCTTTTCTTTTCTTTTCTTTTCTTTCCTTTATTCTACTCATATCTTCTTTTTACATTCTCTATAATATCATATCTCATATCTTCCTTTTACATATTCCCTATAAAAAGAAGGACGATAAGTGGTCCTTTTATTCATTTTTTTTGGTTCTCCACTTCTTCGTTTTGCTCTCTTCTCTTTTGCCTCGTTGTGATCTCTTCTCTTCATTCATCTAAATTTTTCGTATTCACATTTTCATTATTTCATTATTAAAGTTCTATAGAGTGTCTGCATAGCCTCGAGCGCAATAGTTCGAGTCCCACTCGGTGACTATGATTACAGCTGTGTCTTAGCCAAAGTCTAAGGTATTAGAGCTGCTTTGCATTCTCAAAAAGACTTTTTTCTCGCGTGTGATTGATTCTAGGCACACCTGGCCTACACACCTAGCTGGCTTTTGTTTAATGGAATCGCTTAAACGATTCAAGGTCAAGTTTAGTATGAAATTAATCTGAATTTAATGCCGGCCAGGCTAAACTGTAATTAAATTGTGTTGAGTTTGTAACAAAGTGTAATTAATTTAAATATCAGCCCAGCGCAACAAACATATTTCATATGCAAATCTCGAACTGGAAGAACAAGCAAATTATGACGCGAACTAGTGAGTGTGTTTCTTAGATATATATATTAAATATATATAAATATATAAATAAGATTTATGACTTATTCAGCTTACAGCATGTTATATCAATAACACTACAAAGGAACAAGTTCAGCTAAAACGGAACGAGATACGCTGACAGAATATAGGTGGGGAATATGGACTCTGTTAGCTATGATAAGAGATACGATAAGAGCAATATATATTCTTCAATCTTCCAAAACTCTCAATATATACATATGTATATATTTTTTTAGGAGAAGCTGAACTATTTACGCTCTTAACAGTGCATGTTTGTAGTAATGTAACATCATTCTAATTAACATATGTTAAATAATTAACATATGTTAAAAATAAATGGAAATTTGTTATACTTTACATTATAGAAATAGCTTTTACACAGTCTAGGTCGAGAACTAAAGAACTTTGCTTCGCCTGCTGATTAACGCTGCTGCAAATATATTATTATATTTTATTGCACAAAACAGTTACAGCTAATGAACTGTTATGCAACAGTAATATGGGTTCACATTGTATTAGGCAACTTTTAGAAATAATCGAAGTAACTTTATAATTGAACTTAGTGAACAGTTAGACTAGGGAAACCATTAATGACCATGCCATTATATCACTTTTGAACTGTTATATGATGTGAATTGTTAAGTTAGATGTGCTATTATATGAAGTCAGCTGAAGTGAATGAAAATGAGATGAAATATTGTACCAGATGAGCTTATATATTAGAAGAAGATCTTATATATTGTATGAAGAGTTTATTCAATGAACTTTTATATTCTATTATATAAGTGTTATATTAGAAGAACTCTACTATTCTAAATCATATGATTTTATAAACTATTATATTAAATGAGCAGTTCTGTCAAATAAACTTTCATATTGTATAAAAGATTATATGAAATGTTTTATGGTAGAAACTGTTATACTTTATGCATTTTTTTGAAATGTTTTATTTGGTGAACTGTTCTATTCTATTGTATAAACTGTTATATCATATGAACTCGTATATTAAATAAACTGTCATATCATATGGATAGCTCTAATATATAAACTGTTATATTCTATAGACTGTTATATCATCGACAATATTCTATTTTATAAACTTTTCTGGTTTTAAAATGTTATATCATCTGCAATATTCTATCATATAAGCTGTTATACTGCATTACATACACCTATCTGCCGAAAACTGTCATATAAATCCAGCTCGTTTTATGTTAAGCCGCTGTTAACTATAGACAGAGAGCAGCTTTAACACACACCACTGTTATACTAAACATTTTCTTTTGCTCACTGTTAATAGCTTTCACTTGATCGAAAATATAGAGTCTGCTAAAGTCTCGAGTACTTTGGGCTAGCGCAATTAAAGTCTATTTGCATGTTGCGCTGACTGAAACTGAATCCCAATTAGTTTTGAGTGTCATAAATTAAACATTTCGAATGCAAATGTGCAATAAATCAATATATGACAAGTTAAAGGGCGTTGGGTGAGCGTGTGGCCTGGGCAAATACCCATTGAAATGGGGCTTAGAGGACTGATAGAGCTGAGCATAGACGCGATCTGAAAGGGTTTTTATTCAGTGTTAAACCCATTTGCGCTTCAGTGAAGTTATAGGGTATAGGAATTTACTAACCCACGTGTTAGCCTCACCTTATAATTAAAAAACTGTTAATATGCGAGGGTAGCTTGAAAAGTTTGCTAACTTAAAGTGAAGATAAAAGTTGATAAATAAATTTTATTTAAATTAATTGGATTTGATTTGATTATTAATCACATTTTATATTTATGCAATTTTGTAGACTACCCTCGCAAATGTGAGCAAACAGAAGGAATGTGTTATATAGCAAATATGTACTCAATATATATTAAAATTTATAGCAAAAGCTTTAAATTTATATTGCAAATAAGTTCGGTAACAAATTCTGTTGGCTTTTCCGACAGGTGTGTAACTGTGTGTGTGTCTCCCGCTCCCTCTCTCTGCATGTGTGTGTGTGTGTGTCCGTGTTTGGTTGTGCTTGACAAAGCGGAATTGATTTGACCCCACAAACAGCGACAGGCGGCAACTGGACAAATGGCCCACGGTCGGTTGCGGCCGAGCTGAGCTGAGCTGAGCTGGGGCTGAGCTGAAGTCCGACTGCGACTCGATGGCTGAGTTGGTCGTGTGGCGGGCTTTAAGTCAACATTTAATGCTTAAACGTGACTTGAAATTGAAAGCCAATGTCGCCGACGTCGCGTTGCCGCGTGCCACACGCCGCCGCCGCCGCTGCCGTCGCGTCGCTGCAGCTTGCCAAGCTTTTCCAGTTACCAGTTGCCAGGTTTTTTTTTCTTCTCTTTGTTTTTAATTCAATAACTTCAAATTGCGCCTTATCAGCATTGCCCGCCCGATTGTGGGTGTTTTCCCACACTCGTTCATCGGGCGAAGCGAGTACATTGGCTTTTTCGACTGGCAGCCGGTGCATCTGTCTTTTTATTGGGGTTTCTATCAATTCATCTATTTGTATACCCATTGAAAAGGGGAAATCAGGGTATAATGTTTTTGTTGGATGTATGTAACAGGCAGAAGGAGGCGTGGCAGACCCTATAAAGTATATATATTCTTGATCAGGACGACAAGAGAAATCGATTTGGCCCTGTCCGTCTATCTGTCTGTCCGTCTGTGACGTAAGTTAGTAATTAAGAAAGTTACATATATTTATAGTATACTCTAAATATATTACTTAAATTAAAGAATGATTAGATTTATACATTATGTATACAGTTTTAGTCAGTTGGCTCTATCTAACTGTCCACCATTTTATAGAGTAATTTCTCTTTCTTTTTCTCTATCGCCAGCGATAGCTTCTTGGCCAAAGGTTAGTTCCGCTGATTCCGCCATCCTAAAAATAAAGTTGAATCAAAAAAAAGGGAGTGTCTTTATAAGCAAAGCTTGTGGCCTGATAAGAATTTAATTTTGCGATCTAATCCGCCGATGACGTATCACAGCTTCAATCAATTTTCGATTCATTTCTTTGCCTTCTTTATTGATAGATAGGTGCAAGGGGAGACGAACAGCTGCAAGTCGCAGGTGGCTGACGCCTGTCAGATCAGTTGGACTACCTTTGGTCACACCTTCCTCATCGAAACAATAGTTAACAGTTATGTATAAAACAATTATCCGATGACGTCGCCAGCAGCCCAAATGTGAGAGTTAAATAGAATTTTTACGCCTTAGACCTTGACTTCGATTTGACTGTGTTAAAAAAAAAACTCGACAATCTCCACGCATATATATAGACTTGTTGCTAGGCGCTAAGAATTAGCCATGACATCGATGCATTATCAGCGGCCGTCCGTCTGTCCGAAATTCAGTTAAAAAATTCTATCTCGCCCATCTTTTAAGCTAGAGACTCAAAATTATATTATATTTAGCTTTGTATGTATTTTATGCAATTCCGAATTTTGTTACATTTTGGATCCCGGCCCCGAATTCCCCCAAATTTTATGAAAAACACAGATTCGACGGGGCCCAGCGTATCCCCTAGTCGGTCACGCCCGACTAGAGTTTTCTTACTTGTTCTGTTTGTGTATTCTTCAGTCCTGTCATCCGTCATCATTTAGTGTGTTTATCATTCCGATTGTTTGTCCATCCTTTCGGATCGATCGCTTTTCGGTCTATCCGTCCTTCTATGCATTTGTCATACTTGTCCGCGTTAGTCCTTTTGCTAATTTGTCCTTCCATCCGTCTGTCCGTCAGTCCTATTGTCTTTCCGTAAGTCCGAATGCCTATTCGTCAGCTTTACTGTCTGTCCGTCAGTCCTAGTATCTGTCCGTGTATCGAAAGGACCGCATGTCTGTCTGTCCGTCCTTCCATGCATCCTTAAACCCAGTTGTCCGTATGTTTTACTTCACATCTGTCTGTCAGTCTATATGTGTGTCCCTCCGTCGATAGACTCATTTGTCCTTATGCCTTGCCCTCTGTCCTCCTGTCTCTTTATTAATATCTCCGTCCGCCTGCCCCTCTGTCTTCCCGTCCGTTCGTCCGTCCTGTTCGTCCGTCAGTCTTTACATCTAACTTTCTGTTCATCAAGCTATTTGTCCATCTGTTCTTCTGTCTGTCTATAAGCTCATCTATATCTCAGTCCATTCGTCCTGTCCATCTCTCTGCCTAACACAAAGCGAGTTAGAGTCTCTGCAGTCCTTCTCTATAGATAGACCCATCGAAAGCCATTAAGAGAAACCTTAATGAACGAGTATTATGCAGTCGGTAGTCACTGACTTCTCACTCTAGCCTGTAATTAAAGCGAGACTCAGTTGGCAACAACTGCAAAGCCAAAGCCAAAGCTTTGTCTGATTTAAATGTATTCTAGGTATTGCTATTTGGTATTATTTTATTTGGCTTTATTTTATTTATTTGATTTTCGCCTTTGCGAAATTAATGTTACATTCTAAAGACATTAAGGCGCTTTTATCTCGCATCAGTGCCATAAAGCAGCACGTTTTCAGCAACAACAATAAACACCGGGGCGCACTATATAGCACTATCATGATCTGTGGGCTACTTAAGAGTGTTTAGAGAGGGTGCTGGACCCCCCAGCCGAAATCCGAGTAAAATTTGCCTATTGAACAATTCGCGTCGGTCATGGATGGCAATAAAAATTCATTAGTTCGGCTTGTTTATTAAATTGCACCCGTAATATCAGTCCGGTGATAGTATATATATACATATATATTTGTCTGTGTGTATTACATGCCTGTGTTTTCATAAACAAAACAATTTGACTGGGGTGTTTGGAAAGTGTGTCATCTCTCAATGCACACGATTACAAAGCTGTGGGATGAGCTTACATTAGGTAAATAATGTAGATAATAGATAGACTATATATATGAGAATATCTGGGGCATATGCTTATAATATATAGTACAAATGATATATGCCTATGACATTTATACCATATATCTTAGCTGATTATTTCTATATTTCTGTATATTTCTATATAGTCACTATATCTATAGTTAATACTATAATTTAACAGAGTAGAATCGTGTCAAAACGTTTTAGCTTCTCAAATAAGAAATAAAATGAGTTCTACTACTACGAAATTCCTCCATTTATAAAAGCTTCTTGTTGTTTCCCTTTTCTTTCTGTTTACAACTCCCTTTATAAAGTCTGTACAGTGGGAAGGGAGTTTTTCTTAAGTTATATTATGTCACTATAACTAATTAGCGGAATTACTTATATTCCCAAGTTTTCTTCAAATTTAAATTTTTTTTTGTAGTTTTTCTATGACCCGAAGTAAGCTAAAACTAGTTTACCTTCTTAAGTAGTTCTGAAGCTTATTTGAAAATTAATTTTATCATTTTAAAAGCATTTTGTAACACTAATATGTAATGCAAAAACTAATTGCTCTGCCTTAGCAACTCAGAAATGTATTTAAAAATTATTCAACAATTATTCTTATACTTAATTTTTTTTTTTAATTTTTTAATATTAGTACCTTGTGTTGTTCAGAAATGTATTTTGAAATTATTTAAAAACTATTTTTTATATTTTATCTTTTAATACTAATTTTATAAGTATTTTACAATATGTAAACTAGAACAAAAGAGAATTTTTTCTTTGCAGTTACTATAGATTTTTTTCAAACACTTTTACTGCTGCTACATAAGGGATCTACTCTATTGTAGTGTTTATGATAAACTTATTAACAAAAATGTCTAAAAATATAGTTCTAAATGCTTAAATATTTCTTAAACTTTTTCATTTTACATTTACGCTTCTCGCTTCATCTAACAAAATGGCTTTAATATTCCTCAATTCTCATTAAAAGGTAGCATTCCATATAGAAACCCCATCTACCCCGTCTATACACTCAATTTTAAACATTTACTGCATTTATTCGCGCTATAAATTTGGTGCATTTACAGCTTTTGTTGTGGCTCGCAACACTCGCACTTTATTGGATCATTACAATTTAACGCAGCAGAGAAAGAGAGTGAGAGAGAGAGAGAGAGAGCAAAAGTGAGTGAGATAGCAAGCTATAAAACCCTATAAATATCGTTTAACAGACGTTGCATAAATTGCGAATTTTGTGCGGAATCTGCACGACATATTCATTGTCGCATTTGCATTTAGTGGCGCTGCGCGTGGGGCAAAACTAGGTGGCAAAAAGTGGGGAAAAAAAAACGTTGAAAATGCAAATGGAAATGATACAATGAAAAAAACTAGTGAAACTAGTGCGAAGTGGTAAATGGAAGTGGAAGAGCTTAAAGCTCAATTAAAATGAAATGCTGCAAAATGCAAGATAATTCCCTACATATGCCACATTGCAGCAGCAGCAGCAGCAGCTGAAATCTGTTGCTGCACACACACAGCTAATCTGGCAGCACGGAACAATACGCATACGCCCCCTGTGGCGCCACGCCCCCCGCCTCGACTGAATGCAAACGCAAACAGACAGCAAGCTAAATTGTTGGCAGGAAGCCAGCCAGGCAGCTGCCAGCAGCAACATCATCATCATCATCATCGTCATTATTGTGTTTTGCCGCTTGGCTGGAGTGCAGTAGCAACAAGCTGCCTGAGGGCTCACAGCTGCCTGCTCTGCCACCCACCCAACCTCACTCGCTCTCCCTCTCCCTCTCTCTCTCTCTGGGCTGACACAATGTTGGCGCCATTTTGCTGTTTGCCTTTCCTCTTGTAATAAAATGAGATCCGGCATGCTGCTTCCTTTGACGCAGCTGATGCTGATGCTGATGATGTTGCTCTGTTGTTTATTTTGTTTTGTTGCCGACGGTGTGCTAATGATAATGGCATCTATATGGACTCCAGTCAAGTTCGCGACTTTTACATTTAAATGCTTGAAAAATTCAATGAGTCGAGTGTCGACTACAGTTGCCGGGAGACACGTCCCTCGAGGCTGTTGAAAGTCCTTGCACTGACAGCACTTGACAAAGACGTTGAGACAGTGCAAGAGGGAGAGAGACAAAGACAGTGAGTGGTTGCGAGCGAGAGGGCAACAGCTTTGTTGACAGATTGATTTTGATGTGTTTTTATTGCCATTGTTATGTTTCTATCTGCATCAGACGAGTGGGGCGTGGGGCAGGTCCTTGGCTCTGCCTTTGTTTATTGAAGCATCGAACATTTCAACTTAATTGGTTTGTGCACAAAAGGCGCTTAGCATTCGGATTAAACAGCTTTTACTTTTGCCATCGAGGCCCATTAAGCTAACGAAAAGTGAACAGTTCCCCCCTCTACCTCGACAGCCCCCCACACCCGAAAACCCAGTCCAATTTATATGTGCGCACTCATTTATTTAATTGCATGAAAAATGGTTTTTCCATTCAGCTGCCTCTTGGTCGACTGCGCTCGCATATTTCAGCCAGCCCAGAGCATTACTCAAAAGGCAGGTCTGCCTTCTGCGGTCTGCGCTCCGTGCTCTGCGTCCTCTGTTCTATGCAACAACTATTTGCTGGAACTGAACTTTGACTAAATGTTGATTTAATACTTTGCTCTGTGCAGAATTAGTTTTCTGCAACTCAGGCAAAGTTGTTGCTTTATATGTCGGATATTAATTAACTTTTAGGGATTTGAATTAGGGTCTTCTGATTCGTTTTGTTCTATGATGTTGGACAACTTTTTTATGTAGTGTAATCTAATCAAATATTTTCTTCTCTTTGTCTGATTCCTCACCTCATATATGTTTTTCTTATAATGAAAATCGAAAAGAAATTGAAATTAAGTGCTTTTAGTAATACTTATATCATAATTAAATTTTTTGTTATAATATGCTATATAAGGCTAGATTTCTGCTCTAATGCTTCTAAGTTTACCTTCTTTATTCTGATATGCTTTCTTTTTGCTAGCACATTCCATCTATCTCTTTCTTTCTTTGTTTGTCTCTTATCGCTTTTTTACATTACTATCTCATTCTCCCTCTCTTTCTATCAGGCTCTAATTTTCTGTAATTTTTTCTCTCTCTCTCTCGCATTCTGCTTACTTCTCAATCTCTGTCTCTTTCTTTCTCTCTATCCTTCACTACTTGCTTCTTTTTCTCTGCTCTGCCTTTCTCCCTTGTGTCTTTCATTGCCTCTCTTGTGATCCTTCCCACTTTCTTTTTGCCTTTCTATCACTCCGCATCTATCATTATATCTCTCTCTTTGTCTCTCTCTCACTCTTTCTCTGTCCTCTCCTGTTCATCTCCCTCTGTCTTTTTCCTCACTCGTCCCGTCTCTCTAACTCTCTCATTCTGTCTTTTTGTTTCCGTCTCTGTCTTTCTCTTTCTCTCTGTCTGTAACTCTTGATAGTTTTCTGTTTGTCCTCTTCTAATCTCACTCACTCTTACCTTAGTTGCACTTTCTGCAATAGCTGTAAAGGTCTATCATAATCTATGTAACCTTAGTTAATCCATGAGAATCGCATACAAAGGCGCTTGCGATACTAATATTTATTAATAGAACAATAAGAACACTAGCTAATGACCTCCTCTCTTATCCATCGCCTCGTCTATTTATCTACTTCCATCAAATAAACATAGTTCTAAGCACATGAAATACTCCCATCTAAATATTTGCCTCATATAAACCAATATATTATATATTCCACAAATTAGTTATATATTTCTTTATTTTCTTCTAGTTCTCTCTCCGCCAGTCTGGACAAGTTCAGCTAATCATGTCTGAATCCCTCGACCCGAACTAATACAATTTGCCAATTGTGCAGGTCTGCATTTTATTTGATACTATCCACACACACACACACACATACACACACAACCCTTACACACATGACCTTCTCATCTGTCATCCATTTGAATTCAATTAAGTAGACCAAGCCACAGAGCCCAGCTGGCAGGAAGGAAGGAAGCAAGGGCGCTGCGTATTGCGGCACAGGCATTCAACTCACTTTTTTTGCTCCTTCTCTCTTTCTCTCTCTACTGAAGCGTGTTAAACACAACAAACTCGTAACATGAAATCCAATCAAATCGATACAAAAAGGAACGAGGCAAGCAGCAACTCTAGGCAAGGCCACAAAGGCCTGGGCGGGGGCCACAACGGGCTGGCTAAGAAAAAAATAACGCTCGGGCTTTGGGGGCGTATACGCAACTTTAATACAAAATCGAAATCAACGTCTGGACTTGAGCAACTGGAATTTGTGCCCTATAAGAGTTGGAATCTCTGTTGTTTGCAATTGATATAAATGCCGTGTGAGAGTTTGTGGGGCAACTTTGATGCAGCTCCAAGCCATGGCAATGGCAGTGGCTAAGAGGGACCTCGGACTGGGTCTTGGTTTCTCGGAATTTCTACTTTGTCAGCGTTCGCTTCAATCAATTGAAAGAAATTCCATGTGTAAGTTTTTTGCTCTGATTTTTCTCTCTTGTCCTTTCCCCGTTTCCCCTCGCTTTTCCTACACGACTTTGATTTTCATTGCGTACGTGCGGATTCCTGTTTGCTTTGTTTGCTCCTCAGGACATTTTGTAGTCGTTCCCTTTCTTTATGTCCTATGTGTGTTAGCCTGTGTACCTACAAATCGTCCCGCTGCGTGCCTCGCCTCTATAATTTGCTCAATTGTCTCGAATTGAAGTCGCCAATTCCAAATTTCAATTGCTTGTTCTGCCTTCAAATTTACTCTCTGATAATACTTCAAATATGATTGCTGTAATCAATCAGAGACTAGCCCAAATAGTAATTTCTTATCAATTTTAGCCTAGAATAATTGTCACGCGTTGTTCGTCTAGCCCACAGTTGTTTCGATAAGGTTGTTAGCTCTTCAACTTTATTTATATTTATATGTGTGTATAAAATATAATATGAATTCTATTTTTTTCTGAGAAAATTGTCAGCTCTTACATCTGTTTAGGGTTTTTTGTGTGGTTTAAACTTTTTCCAAGCTAAAGAAATTGTATCTATATGATATATTTTTAGTTTTTATAGCTCTATTCTTATAGAAAGAAAACTTCAATTTCAATGTCTACTTAAGTTTCTTTTTTGTGGGTTCCTGACTTCGACAAGTTGCAGAAAATTTTCTATATTATTTATTTATAGTTTCTGTGTTTATTTTTACATCTGCTAGAGTTTTTTTGTTGCTTAAACGTTAAACGATAAAAGACTTTATTAAACTATTTTTTTCCATTTTTTTCCTGCAAATTCTGCAAATTACATTCAGTTATTAATTTGTTAGTTTTTAAGAATTTTCTTATATATATGTTGCAATAATTTATTTGGCTCTCTTTTAATAGTAAACAAACTCAAACTCTGCAAATTGCCTGCCCTTACAGTTGCTTGCAAAGTTTTTAGGTCAAACACTTAAGAATGTTTCAATTACTTCAAATATATGTATATATAAATATATATATATATATACATTTTATCTAAATTTGCAGAGCTGACCTTGAGCTATATATAACTGTCCAAAAATGTATACATATTTTGACCAAAGGATAAAATCAAATTGACAACTGCCTAACATTTTTTTCTTTGTGGCGAACGTTTGAGAATGTCTTTGGAATTTGAGAGATATATATATCTATAGTTTACTCAGAATATATATTGTTCTTATGTATTATAAGAGATAAGCTCAAGCGTTACTCTAAAAATAGAACTTAACACTTTAAAGACTTTATTTTTTTTAACAAATCAAAACTTTCTAAGGTTTATTTCTTGGATTACAAAATTTTGAAAACAATTATTTAAAGGTTTTTAAAACTATTCCTAATTTAAAAAATCCCAAAAAATACAAAAATATTTTTAAATTAAATTAAAGAAATATATTTTTTTAGTTAAATTAAATAAATATATTTTTCAAATTTCCCTTTGCAGAAAATATGCTTCAGGTCAAGCGCCTTGAAATATCTCAACAATTTTCTACCAATAAAACCCAAAATTTCGACACATTTTCTGCAATAAGCTTGGGTCTAGACTGGCAGGCAATAACACTATAAAGACTTATATATTAGAAATATTAAATATTTGGCATATGCTTAAGTGAATATATATTGAGTATTTTGTTCTGGTTCAGTTGTGGCCATTCATATATATATATATAGTATTTATAGGGTCAGACAATTTTTTTATTATTTGATTTGGTCGCTTGCCAAAAAGTCTCGTAATTTTTGTTTCGTGTTTGTTCTTGCCGCATTTAATCAAGTTCTGCCACGGTATATTTTTATTTTCATTTCTCTTTAAATACATATATTTTATTTTGTGTTTTTTTTAGTTTTCTTTTATTTTGTTTTGTTTTGAACTTGTCAAAGCAACACAGACGGCAAAACATATGGCAATAAATTGTAAAGCACAAAGTACAGTAAACAAAAACAAAGCATTTTCCTTATGAGCCACATACATAAATTAAAAAGAAACACATATTATTGGAGGTGGGTTAGGGAAACTTACGCGTTGGCTAATAAATGGGTCGGTCGGCTGCTTCCTTGAAAGAACTCGACCAGTTAGTTGTTGCAGAACTTGGCACTTTGTATTTGATTTTCAGTTTTTTTTTTTTTTGTGTCGTGTTTTTTTTTTAAATCTGTGCGCCCTGTCTATTTTTTTTTAAATATTATTTTGTTAATATTTTTTTAGCGGTTGACCGTTAGCACGTTGTAAGCACGAGGGCAACGCATTTGATACTGAAACCGAATTGTTGTAAACAAACTAATACAACCCCTCGCATTGGTGAAATGCTTTTGCGCCACTCAATGCGGCCGTTATTTGGGCATTCGAAGCACTCAAACGCGGACAACCCCCAAGCAGTGGAGCACTGTGGGCTCAGAACGGACGCGGAGAGAGCGACAGTGCGACAAAGAAAGAGAGAGGGTGTGTGTGTGTGAGAGAGAGAGAGCGAAATAGAGCTCTGAGCGAGCTTTTCCACTTTTCACTCAACGTGGAGCGCGACCGATAACAGTTGGGGGCCTTTGATAAGGCCGCACTAGTCGCCGTTCCTCCATGCCATATGAGTAAATATAAATGAATAGCGATAACACAAGTGTTGAGCAAACACACTCAGCAGTAACTGGAGGCAGTTTTTATTTCTTATCAGCGCGAACATAATACAGAGCAATATTGTTAACTTCGACTCGTCAGCGAAGTTGAATATCTGTATATACATATAAATATATATTTTATATAATCAGCAGAAACATGAAGTAAAATTGCTGCATTTACATTTCATTAATATAGATTACTTAATGAGCGCCAAATAGTCAAATGTTGGCTTTAAAATACTCTATAATTTATTCTAGATGCAACAAAAATTTAATAGAAATAATAAATATTATGCAATAATATTTATGCACATTATGGCAGACATATAATAATTTATTAAGTGGCATATTTCGTAGCATGCTTTTAGACAGTTTTCAAAAGTTGTGTGCTTTGAATTTAAATCGTGTTTGGCGCCAAAGCAGTGTTGTCAAATACGTTTTGTAAGTGCTGTGAGCTAAAATCTAAAAATAGTTCCTTATCAACACTGCCAACGACACTGAACAAAATCTTCGGGGCAACGTAAGAATGTGAAGCAAATAGACTAAAAATTCAGCCAGAGTGTTTCCCTCATATACATACATATTACATCAAGCAACAATAGACTAGTTAAAGGCATATTTTTTTAGAATGCTTTTCGACTGTTTTCTACGATTTTATTTATTTTTACAAATTCGTTGAATTTGTAACGTGTTTGGCGCCAAGCAAACACAGTGTTGCCAAATACGCTCCGATAAGTGCTGTGCACTCTGCACCGAACTTATCAACACTGCCCCGCGAGTACCAGATGCACGGCAAGAAAAAAAGCAGAAGGCTCGATTTATAGCACAAAAGATAATTGCCATTGACAAAAGCAACTATTTGCCAAGCATCTGGGCGACGCGGGATAATGCACGGGACCTACGCCAGCGAGCAGCCAACAGATTTTCAGGCAGCGACCGCAGCGGCAGCAGCAGCAGCAGCGGCGGCAGCTGCCGCAGCCGCTGCCTCTGCTGCTGTCTCGGTCTCTGCGATGCGCACAACAGCTGAGCAGAGGGACCTGGGGCGGGAGCAGAGCAGCAACGAGCCCGATGAGTGGAGCATGAGCGAATGTGGATTCGGGGACAACGAAGTGCAACGTGCAATACGCGGCGGCAGCGCCGCCGAGGACATTACACAATATCCCATACATGGCTGGGTGGACGTGACGGAGGAGTTCCACGACGCCTGCGCCGAGCTGCTGCCCGGCGAGCTGGCCCAGGACATGCTGTTCGGCCTGTTCGAGGCTATGTCTGCGATAGAGATCATGGATCCCAAGATGGACGTGGGCATGGGCTTTGACAAATTCGATTTGCCACCGCCCTCCTTTGAGGCAGCCGTAGCGGTGAGTGGGAGGTTTCTTTGGAGGAATCAACAATAATATCACTGTCTCCTTTTCAGATGGGCGCCATTAAGCTGGATGGCTTGGAGCCCGCCGAGCTGATTGGCATTTTCGATGCGCTGTTTGCCTGTCTGGTCTCCTGGCTGGAGGGCAACTCCATGGACCAGGTGCTCTTCACCTGCCTCTATCTGCATGCCCCATCCCAGATTCAGGACAAGGCGCTACGCGTCTTCTGCACCGCCGTGCGCAATCTCATCGTGGTCATCAAGAACATCATCATACTGGCGGCAGTCAACGAGGAAGAGGACTTCCAGTTGTACGGCAATTCGGCGCTGCTGGCAGCGGAAAAGGCACAGCCCTCGACGATTGCGGGTCTGCTGAAGGAGGTGGAGGACGAGCTGGTGCGCAAGTGCAAGCAACTGGCGTCCACCGAGAATCAAAGTCTGATGGCCGTGGTGCATCGATTGCGCTTCATGCGCCACCTATTCCAGGCCATCTACCAGGTGGAGCTGATGGTGGGCGCCGAGAGCGCCGAGGAGGCAGTCAATGAGATCTACAAGAATCTCAACGTGGCCTCCGAGCTGCTGCCGCTCATCAAGCGCACCATCGAACGTGGCACCCAGCCCGTGGAGGGTTGTAAGTATGCCGACTCCCACAACAGCGCACAGTGAATCAGAAAATCTCTCTAAAAACCTTGCAGCTGAGGCACCCAATCCCATGGGCTTCTCGCCGCGCATACATGACCGGAGCCAGCCGCCCACGTTTCCACGCAGCATCAAGATACGCGAGCGGCCCGCCAGCTATCAGTTCCTGGAGGAGATGGTGGCGCGCTTCAAGTACGCCTGCAAGGTGATCAGATACAAGGACTACTACTCAGCGCTGGTAACAACAATCAGGAGAAACTCTACCCTTATGCAGTAATAATTCTTTCATTTGCTTCTAGAACTTCTTTATTGAGTACAGCCGTAAGTCGGGTCACTGCATCCTCTCGCGCAGCGTGCTGCAGAGCCTGTTCACGTCGAGCATACGCCTGGCCTACGGCAACCAGTCGATGAAGCAATTCCTGAGGCATTCGGTGCAGGCTTTTAACTCGCCGCCCGTGCTGAACCCCAAGCATCCGGTGGCCAACGATCCCAAGGTGCAGCAGCACCTGGAGACCTTCTTCCGCTATTGCATCAACATGAACACCTTCAACCAGTTCATACGCCTGTGCGGCTTCAATCGTGCGCGACAGCGCGACAAGCTGGCGCACCTCATCGAGAACTTCGATCCGCTGCAGGTGGATGCGGCACGGCTGGATTCGCTGATGAATCAGCTGGCCAACGATCGCGCCATGGAGGGCAACGAGTCGCACGCAACGGCGCTGAAGCACAGCACCCACTTCTCCACCTGGGTGCTCTACAATTGCTTCCGTGCAATGCTCATCTATCTGATGTCTGGCTTCGAGCTGGAGCTCTATGCTGTGCATGAGTTCCTCTACATCTACTGGTATCCCTATGAGTTCCTAGTCGGATTCTTGGTGTCCGCCCTGACGCGCACCGAGAACATATTGCTGGCCCAGGAGGAGTACGCCGAGCACCAGAGCAGAATCCAAGTGAATGGCGGTGGCGGCGGCTCCGGCGGCAAGAATCGCAAAGCGGCGAAGCCCAAGAAGAACAAGAAACAGCAGCGTCCCTATCGCCAGGAGATTGTCTACTACCATGCGCTGCTCAGCCTGTGCGGCGGCATGTACAAGGCCATGGGCGCCCTAACCAAAGACGGACGTGTGCGTCTGCCCATGTCGAAGTTCGATAATGAGGAGATTCGCTACAATCGACGCTTCGCGCCATTCGTGCCGCTGACCAGCCCGCCGCCCGTTTCCTATGCGGAATTCAAGAACATACGGGATCACATGATGCTCAACAGTGTCGAGGAGCTGTACAGCTTTGCGGCCAAGCACTTCGATCAGGCGCGCAATGTGCTGGAGAGCATACAGAATCCCGAGCAGGAGGTAAGAGCTGGACGGGATTAAGTACTGTTATACACTAATTTGGATTTCTTGTCTTCTGCTCTAGATCTTGGATCTGCTGCAAATAGCGCGCACAAATTTTGTGGTCATGAATGTGCTGGCCCGTGGCCACCAGAAGGAGCTGAAGCGTCAGCCGGAGTTCGACTTCGGCAAGCACAGCTACTTTCCCATTATCAAACTGAAGTAGTCAACATCGATTCGTAGTTGTCCTTGATCGTCGCCGTAATATTTTTTCTTACATTTTGTTTCGTCCTTTAACAAATAAAATTGGTTTGTATACATACAGCAGAGACTGTAACCCGAAGAGCTCAAGCCACATCTACTGCTGCTGCTGCTTGCACTATATCCTGCTTGATCAGATGCTCCTCCACGTAGCCGCTGATGGGACAGCTGCTTGCACACGTGTAGATGGCCAAGACGCCCCAGTCGAGGTTTTCGTCGTTGATCAGCGTCAGCATTTGCGGCATCAGCTGGAACTCGAATTGACGTGGACCGCCGCACTGCGAGCAGTTGGGCAGATCCTGCAGTTGGCCTTCGATCGTATCCTTCACATTGGCTATCCACAGTGGCTCGCCTTGACGCTTGTAGCGCACGATTTGCTCGGGCTCCGCTGCGATTCGTTTCTTAAAGGCCTGGAAGACCTCGTCATCCGCTGCAGCTGCACTGCCAAAGTATTTGTCCAGCTCCTTCTCGGACACATCACGCAGCTCGCCCGTTTGGCCGCTGGCCGACAGCTCCTCGAACTCGGCCAAGCAGACCTGCTCATCCTTCTCAGCTGCTTCGCTCGTTGCTTCGCGCTCCATGACTATTTCGTACAGAGGAAATTCGATCTCTGGAAGCGGTGTAAAGGCAGCTGCTGCCTTTCCAGTGCCACAGCTCGGCTTGTGCTGCTTCCAATGCGCGCGCTGATGGGAGCTGGAGCAGTAGTTGATGCTCTTGCAACGGCTGCAGGCAAGCGGCGCCAGGCAGCCACAGGCGGCGCAAAGTTTCCTCGAGCTGGCTATAGCGGGCTGCAAGGGAAATTTAAATGAGTAAGCTAACAGTGAGTAGTATTCTCCTCTTACCAAAGGCTCACCATCCTCTGGTGGCTCCTGCTCCGAGTAGAATTTATTCTTCAGCGGCAGCTGCGAGCGCAGCACAGTGAAATTCCTGGGTAAGAATAGAAAAATGTTAAATGTCTCCATATTTTACTACTTGTTTATATATACCCGGCCTTGTTACTCTGCTGACATTCTGCGTTCCGGCACAGAAACACGTAAATGCTGCGATGGAAATTGAACTCGTCGTCGAAGGCAGCGTAAAGCTGGCAGAGAAATGCCATTTGTGAGTGGCATTGTTTGCACTGAAGCTGTGCCGTGCTTGGCAGCGCTTCCAGTTCCAGCCATGCCGGCTGACCGCCCAATTTGCTGGGGAAGTAGCGGTTACTTAGCCAGGCGGCGTTAGTTGGCTCCTCGGCAAAACCCAAATCAAATTCCATCTCGTGTTTACGTTTTTAGCAGAGCGCGTGTTTTTAATGCAGCCCTGAGCCCTTACACATCGATAGTTTAAGCTAAAATTAATCGATAGCGGCAGTGCTGTAAGCTGGCATGAAAACAGTGCTGTTAAGCAACCAAGTTTAGTTTGCTGTGAAAATGACACGAACACAACGCAGCGCATAATAATAATAATAATAATACAAAATAAGTGAGTGTGTAACAAAGTGCAAATTAAAGTTAATGCAAAATGCGTCAGCTAATGAATAGACGCATTTGTTGCTGAAGTGAGTAAGCGAGTGCTTGGCATTACTAGTCAAACGCCATCGATAGGTGTGCAGCTGGTGTTAAAACAATAACAACAAGCGGAAGCATTCCTCCGTTCATTCGCTGTTCGCGTTTCGCACGTCGTTTTGCTTTGCTTTGCTACTCTCGTGTGCTAAAAATAGACGTTTAACCACCCACGCCAAAAAAAAAACACGCACTCAATTCGGCAACCTTAGTGGACATTGTGAGTTTAACTTTAACAGCGATGCAGATGTCCAAAATTATTGAAAAAGGCAACAACAATTGCAGCAACAACAGCAATGAGGAATTTCTGTAAGTTTATTTCCGGTTTTCTTTCCTCTTCTGGTGTAAGCTTTTCTGTGATGCTGTGACTGCGAGTGTATGTGTGTGTGTGAGAGCGTAAGTGTAAGAATGTGTGTGTGTGTTTTGCTAAATTTAGTGTTGCAAGTGTTGGGCTGAAAATAAGAATTGGAGCACCCTGCCGTAGACTTTGCCGGCTACGAACTAACGGGTCACACACGGACACACACACACATTTACACTCACACTCACGCAATTTTTGTCACCTTGCCAAGAAAAGTGCTTTAAACTGTTGCGCCAAATGCTCGCAACAGCAAGATTGAAAAAAAAAACTTTAAATATATGCAAAAGCTGCGAGTAAGGCAGACACATATACATACATATTTACACGCACACACACGCAGGCAGCGCTGCTTAGGTCAAATTGTCAAAATCAATAAATGGCCAATAATCTGAGTGCCCTGAAGTGATACGTAATTGCAATCAGAATATTTTAAAATTTTACGCACATGCCCACAGTGTTCACCCTGAATGCTGTCAATGTCAACGTGGGTTGTTAATTAATGTTCGTTTGCACTAGCATGTGAAATGCCGAGAAACAACAACATTGCTTGCTGCGTTGTTTACAGTTAAAGGCGTAGTTAAAGCTTCAGCTAGTTATTTGTCTCCCACTCTCACTCCCACGTTATTAATAGTATGCGTAGTTTCTTTATTTACGCACAGGCATAAAAGCTCAGGCTGAGCTTCACTGTATGAGAGACGAAGAGAGAGAGAGAAATTTACAGTTCGTGACTTTTAAGCTTGCTAGCTGATCAGACCGTTGCCTCTCAGAGTGGTATGCATGTGTGTGTGTGTGTGTGTATTTGTCTTTGTATTTTCTTTTTGTTATTGCGCTCGTTTTGCACTTCATTTAGTTTTTATTGATTTTTTTTGCTGCGTTGCTCAGCACTGCTGCAGTCTTTGGGCTCTTTCTTATTGTAGTCGGTGTTGTTTTATGCAGCATTCAGTTGGCTTTACAGTGTTACTTCAAAGGCTTTTGTTGCCATCTTTGCTACTGCAGTTGTTGCTGCTGCTGCTACTGCTGCGTGTTTTTCCACCTTTCTTTGACGATTGTTTGCGTTCACTCTATGCCCCTCCCGCTCGATCTTGTACCGTTCACTTTCTACAGCTTTTCTGTTTCGCTGCTGTTTGCTTTTTACCCATCTCACGTTTCAAGCTGCAGCCGTTGCCCTTTCACCGTCTCTTTCGCTCTGCGACGGCCCTCGGCCTGGTCTGGCCTCATAAAATATACAAATTAAAAGTTGCATTGTTTTCTTTCGGTCCCAACGACTTATTAAATGTGCAGCCAACTTTGACAGGCATTTTAGCTGCCAATCAACTTTGTGGCTTCATTTAATTAAAAATGCGTTAAGCACAGTGGAAGTCCCACTCGCAGCAGAGCCCCTTCGGGCAGCTGCTGAAGCTAATGAGATTTCAGCAGGGCTTAAAAGCTCCATAGTACTTTGCTTTACTTTCTGTTTAACCTTCACTCTTCATCTAGTCGCTCTCTCTCTCTCTATTCCGCTCGCTTTAAATTGAATTTGTCACCGGGCAACTGCAGCGCCAACTTTTACGGTTCCGCTGCCGCCCCCCTTGCAGCCCCCACCCGTTTCCACTCAAGATGCCAGTCGCTGATTTGCAAATAAAATATGCAGATTGTTGTTGCATTTTGCCGTTGCTGCTGTTGCTGCCGGGTGACTAATAAACTTTTAAAACAGTTATCAGCTATTCAAGCAGCTGTGCAAAGCTCAGCGGCTTTGTCCACTGCAACGATTTAAGTTACATCACACCTGCAAATACCCTGGAAATATGGAGAGTTTTTACTGGTTAGACGGGTAGGCGTCTGAATTTAATGAGAAATTTTGTAGACACAGCTGTGTTCATAAAAATAGTAGTGTGACTTAGCACTGGCATATTTTAATTTAATTTTTAATTGATAACATTTTATATATATTTAAAAATTTATAATTGATAAGAAATATATCGATATCGATAGACATCAATAACGAACTATAATGAGATCGTATAGTGTTGGAAAAACAACAAAATATTTAATAAGAGGGGATGTACAAAAAAATAATATAATTCTTATTGAACTCTCTTCAGAGATCATACAAAGTCGGACTATTTATAGGTATTGCACTCATTTTTTGTTGTTACAGTAAAACAATAATTCAATATTCAGGTTTTTCAGCTGTCAACTCTCTGGAATTCCCCCCCTTTTGTGCTCCGCCTCCCCAATTTGTATTAAGTGTGAATTAAGTATATTCTCACAAAGCTGTTTTGCTTGTATCCAAATCGGCATAAAATTATTTATTCATTGATTTACTCAGCTAACCCAATTGCGAAATGAAATATATATATATTTATATATATGTATATATGTATATATAGAACAATTAAGCAAACACTTTATTGATTTACTAAGCCATTGTTGTTGTTGTTGTTGCTGTTGATATTGGGTTTGGTAAGCGAATCTAATCGTAGATTGCACATGCCGGTCCTCAGCTGTTTTCCCTCTGCTCGGTTTGCGGTGAGTGGTTGGGCGGTTGGGTGCTTGGGTGGTTGAGTCTCTTGATAAGTATTAACTAACAGTCATTATCGATGTGGCTGGCATAGCCAAAGGCGGGCCACAGCTAGCAAACATGTTGCCATTGTTTACTCTATCAGCGTCCGTTGATATTGTTGTTGCTGTTGTTGTCAAATAAATATAGTTATATATATGCATATATATACTTATATATATGTATATATATATCGCTGATAGCCTGAACGTGCGTCATGCCGGATGGCATTTGCTGTTCTCCTTCCATGCCTTTGCTTGTGATTCATATGCCAGCCATTTGGGCAGATTCTGCAGTACGACTGGGCCGATTGAAGTGGGGGTCTCTGAATTGGGCTTCAGTCCAACAAATATATACACACACACATGTATATATATATGCATGTATGTGTATAATGTGCAGTTGCTCGTAATTGTTAGCTGTTAAGAGCATTTGCTTTTAAAATCAATAAAAGTCTTGCTTTGAAGATGCAGCCTTGAATTCGTTTCTATAAGCTGACAGCGAGGGGGGCCATTATAGTTACGTCATGTAACGTGTGAAACATTGATGGTATTCCACACTTACTAAAAGTGAATATAAGAGAGCTGTCTGTCAATCTATCCCTCTGTTTGCTTAATTCTCACCGTTTTTAAAGCCCACTTAATAACAGAAATCGTGTTTTTCCATGAGCAATATAGCAATATATAAATATTAGATTAGATTAGATTACCTTATATTTTTATAAAATTTACTAATTTCATCATTTACATTTTCAATGACAGTTTGTAGGGTATTAGCTATTCGTAGATGCCTTGTTTTGGCAGTGTTCATTGTTTTTCCTTGAGTTTTCTCACTTTTCGGCTTGCTTGCAGGAGCGTCCGTTGCATTGAATGAGTGTCCTTGGCGTTGCTGCATGTCACGCCACGCCACAATGTCAGATCCTGTACCCTGCGCCTTATGGGAAGAGATACTGACGCGCCACTGGACGTTTCTCGAAACCGAGGAGAGTCCACAGAAACTGGAGGAGCGAAAAAAGGTCGAGGGTGAGTAAATAAATAAAAACTGAAAGCATAGCTGAAAGGATTCTTCCCATGCTAACTATTTTAATATAATTTATTTTCTTCTTTCCTTTAATAGCGTGCCTAAAGGAGTTTCTTTGCGTGGTGCCGCATGATCGCAAATTCTTTGTGCCGGAAACGGGGCATGTGCTACGTCGAACTGTATGCGAGCTACAAGATTTCACGGCCCAGAATGCGATTGTTGGGTTCGAGGCCATCAGTCAATATGCCAACAACTTGTTCACCAAGCCCTGGCGCAAGGAATTTCGCACGATCAAGGTGAGCTTGTGCAGCACATTTCAATGGTTCTCGAGATCTTAATCGGGCTCTATTACTTACAGACCTACTCCGGCTCGTATCAGCATGAAGTGGAATCGAATTTGATCGATGCTGAGTGCTTGTTTCTGGCCATGGGCTATCGTCGCATCGCCGAGGACACGTTCGTGCTGGAGGGACCCATTTGTCCCGAACAGGTGTCGAATGTGAGTCGCGATGCGATGGCCGTCTATGTGGAGTGCCAGATAATGAAGCACATTTATGCGGGATTGAGTGCCGAGGGTTTCAGCTGCAGCTGGCAGGACGTCTTCCATTATCGGGAGCGACACGTGGGCGGCCCAACACAGGCCATTAAGGAAATGGCTTATAGACTGCATGAGAAGCGACTTCGCAAGGAGCAGCAGCAGCAGTTGCAACTCCAGCAGCAACAACAACAACAACTTAACACGGAGAATACCTACAGCAATATAGCGCCCAATCGCTGCGACAGCTGCACGGCGGAGAAGCTGAGTGCACCGCCCGCTCCCTGTGCGCTGCATGGACCCAGCAACAGCAATCCGAATAGCTGTGCCTTGCACGCGCCCATCCATCAATCAATCCCGCCCACGAATCTCAATTACATGTATCAACAGCCGCAGGGCGCATTTATGACGCATTCGCGCAGCTTGGAGCACTATCAGGAGCCACACGCTACGCTGCCGCATCGCCATTCATTTGATCAGCATCCCAAAGATTGCGCTGCACTGCATCAACAGCACGGACATTTGTATGAGACGCCGTACGATTGCCTGGATGGGCTTAGCCTGGGCAGCAGCGCCTCGTATGCAGCTGTTGCTGGCGCTTACAACGCGCCTGGCAATCGCTATCCGCTGCCCTACAACATCTCCAGTCAGCTAAATGCGCCCTATGCCACGCCCCTCGACAGCTATGCCAATGCGGAGCCGAGCAACGTGAACATGTATGCCAGCATAGCCAGCAAGCCAATGGCCACGGTGCCGCACAGCTGTGGCTACCACGGGGGGCCGCCCCGTCATCAGGTCAACAATGCTGCCGCCTTGGCGGCCATGCAGCACAGGCAGAGCACATATCCGCCGGATCATCTGATTGACTTTGATGAGCGGGCGCAGCTGATGCAGCATGACTTCAATGATCCGCGGCTCTACGAGCGAAGAGGGCAGCGCGCACAAACAGCCAAGCATAGCATCATGAGTAACAACATGTATGCCCAGCCACGGGATGCAATGGCCATGGGCGGATATGGTGGTGGCTACGAGGTGCCAGCGATGCTGCCGACCACGTTGCCCCAGCCAACGCAACAGGACATGTATGTGTATGCCCGGCCCGTGCCGAAGAGTAGCCGGATGCGCAACCAGGTGGAGCCGGTCGACAAGCCAACGGACAGACATCGGGAGCCAATGATGGTAAATGAGCGTGGAGCTTCAATGCAAACAGCCTTTATTTACCTATTCTAATCTGTCTTCTTATTTTAGGATTCGCTGGACAATAATCGCAAAACGATGCACAAGGAATTGAGGGATCGCATGAGTCTGACCGCCGGCGCAGCAGATGGACGGCACCATATGCGGGAGCGTGATTTGCAAATCTCCGATGGAGCTACTAGCTACGAATCGCCTAGCATGGATGACTTTACGGTGCTCAGCAGCGCGTCATCGCCGCCGTTGATGCCGAAGGTTCAAGAGGGCGTTGGTAGCTTCGAGTCGTGGAATTATGTGTTCAAGAATCTTGAACGGTCTGGCTACTCCAAGGATTTGGGAGATCGTGAGGATTTGCTTGTGCAGAGCTTAGATCTGGATTCGCTCACTTTGGCCAATGGCGCTGCAGGTGGAGGTGCCGATAAGCGACGCAGCA
Source organism: Drosophila pegasa (assembly GCA_035046225.1). Lineage (NCBI taxonomy): Eukaryota > Metazoa > Arthropoda > Insecta > Diptera > Drosophilidae > Drosophila > Drosophila pegasa. The sequence goes on along the minus strand of JAWNOD010000076.1, from coordinate 9,443,655 downwards.
ACGAGGCGCACGCACAGGCTGCCACGGGGGCTGTGGAGAAATCACGCACGCTGGAGAAGAAGCGTGAGCCTCGTGCTGTTCAAGCGGCGGCACCAGCGCCCACGCAGAACACCAGCACCCCAGGGGTAAAGAAAATCAAGTCCGCTTTAAAGACAGCCACCATAGACAGTCGGCCAGGTGGCAGTGGAGGCACGCGCAGCGGGCGGAATAGTTCAACGGGCGCTGTGGCCAAGCATCCGCCGCCTGTGTCCACGCAGCTGATTGTGACTAGTCCCAATGAATGGAGCTGTCGCTTCTGCACGTTCCTGAATCCTGACACCAAACGCATCTGCGAGATGTGCAGTCGCAGCAAGGACTTCAATCTGGAGGCGGCGGCAAACGTGTCTCATGCATCCTCGACCTGTGTCTAAGCTATGCAACAATATGAATATGCAAATATATATATGTATATCCGATATATATGTATGACAACTGTACACCACGCAAGTGATATATGGAAAGAGTTTTGGATATATACAACTACATATAGAACTTATATATTTTTTATACGAAATTCGTCATTGCAAAACTGTGTGCATGTTTATAGCAAGTTCTCTAGTCTAATAGCAACTACGTTTTCAATCACAATCCCTAGCATTTTGTACATATATACATGCATACGAAACTAAATACATTACGCATATGTTATCTATATATAAGTAAGATTATTAACATTATTATTATTATTATCGATTACAACTTTAAGTTCTCGATTAGACTTGTGTACACATGCTTTAATTAGATTGTAGATTTGTTTCCATTTGTTGTGGGCGTCGCGGTTTTTGTTGCAAATGATGTGCCTACACCTGGTATAAGACGTATGTATGTGCGAGAGTGTAATTAATGCTAGCTAAGTATAAGTAGTTACTGTATAGCTGTGTGCGAAAGTGTGCGAGTGAAAGAACCTTAGAGAAAACTTTGTAAATTTTGTGGTTTATGCCAAATTACATTTATTATATACAGCAAATATACATATATATATACAGCAAAAGTATATTTATGCGTATATATATATATTTATTTATTGTATACTAGACTAACTTTTCATATATACCTTTACTAATTATACAATATAATCAATTCAACTTGAACGAGCTAAACCAATATGGAAAACCCGCAAAAAAAAAGAAACTTAAAGTAGTACTGAGAACGTTTTAAACTTCTATTTTATTAGCAGCTCCTTGGAATAAAGAAAAAAAAAAACATAATATTATATGCAATAAGAGTGAGAGACAGCAACTATACACATATATTTATATATGTATAGTACCACAAAATCTTTGGTTTTTGCCCACCCAACGCCCAACGCAATACGAGTAAAAGAGAAACCTAATTTGTTTGTTAATTGTTGCTAAGAAAATCGAAAAATAAAAATGTTAAATAAAACCCTAAGCAAAGCAAAAATAAATATCATATTTTTTATAAAAAAAAAAGACGAAAGAAGGAAAACAATGTACCTTTTGTTTAGTCGTCGTACTAAGTAGCAGAAGTCAGTAATTTATTTTGATTCGTTGTTAATTTTTTGCGCCCTGGCATATAGACGATATGTAGTTCAAATGATATCAGTTGATATTAGCGAAAAAGGAATGTTTAAGACGAAAGGAATGCAATCAACAGTTACAAAATTCGATTTTCAACTTTGCTAAAATACTAACTAAACAAAACAAAAAATTAATAAATAAACGCAAAAAGGTTAAAAACAAACTACATACAAAATATATTGAACACTAAAACAAAAAACAAAATAAATGAATTTAAAGGCAAAAAATCTTCCTACAAAACCCAGCAATAAATACTACAAAAAAAAAAAAAACACTTTTTCAAAAATAAAATTGAAAAGAAAAAAATATTTAAAAAATATGAAACTGTTGCATTATTTTTAAATTTTAATTTATTGTATTTATATTAAGAGTTTTAATTACCAAGTATTATTTAATTCCTAAGTGGGGAAATTTGTGCAAAGACGACATGGTTTCGATATGCTTGAGGTGAACAGTAAATCAGTAAAGACGAAAGCTGTGATACTGTACAAGATATAGACTCTTAGAGCTTGCCACGCCCCCTTTATATATTTTTAGATGTGGATTGTATTCACGATTATATATTCCAGTACCTAGTGCTTAAAATGCAAAAGAATTTGGGTATAAAAATGATGGAAAAATTTGATTTGACAGCTTTGCATAATATTTCAATTATCTATTATATAATTCGAACTTAAAGTTTATAAATTTTAAAGTTTTTATATATAGTTATATTAAAATTCGCAGTTAACATTCATGCAACTCCTATGGCTGGTGGGGCTGGTCTTGCAGCTGCTAAGCTGGCAGCCGCTTGCCAACGCCTTCAACTACTGTGACTTCGCGGATAATCCATGTGCTTTACTCCAGAGCAAGCATTTCATTTGCGACTTAGAAAAAGAGCTGGTTAGTGCGAAATAAATGCCATAGACTTCTCTATATATATATATATCTCTCTCTCTCTCTGGGCTGACGCCCGTAGCCTCCATTAAATAGTCGCGCCGTTTTCATAGAATCAGTACCGGATACGTACGCGGTGCGTGATGTCATGCTGGGGTATCATAACAGGCTGCGCGATAAAGTGGCCAGCGGTCATTTTAAGACTCCAAAGGGGCGCGCATTTCCGCCGGCTAGTCGCATGCGCGAACTCATCTGGGACTTGGAGCTGGCGTATACGGCGCGGATACATGCCAGTACCGTCTCCTTTAAGCATACAATCTGCCGTTCCCTGCAGCGCTTTACGTACGTCGGCGAAAACTTAAGCATGACCGTCACCCAGACTAAACAACGCACACTCGTCGACATGTTGGACGCCCTGATGCTCGGGATGTTTTCGGAATTTGAAGAAATTGAGAATCCCGGCACGTTTCACACTGGCTCCGACTTTAACACGTAAGTTCAAGGTGTTTGATCAGCACTACGAATTTAATGGATTTAGTGCTCTCCGCATATATGGCTGTTTGACGTTTGTCCGTCCGTCCGTTTGTCTGTCCCTCCGTCCGTTTGTCTCCCAGTTTCCCCATTTTCATTATATTGATTGCAAATATTCTGATAGAATATGTAGAAAGCTATTAAACATAACTTTTGGGTCACTTGTATGGATTAGACAGGACAGACCCAATGAAGTATATATTATTCATTAGGATGACAATCTGAGTTGATCTAGCCATATTCGCCTGTCCATCCTCATGAACGCAGCGATATCGTGAGCCACAAAAGCTAGATTAAACGTTTATCATGAAGCTTAGAATGATACTCGGAGAGAGCAGGGTATCTCGTAGTCTTTTTGTCTCAACTAAAGCACTCATAGTCGACTCACCCAACTGTAATTTTCTCACTTGCTTATATTTTGCAGCTTTTCGAGGTCTGGACACTTTATGCTGATGGTGAATGAAAGAGTTTCCAGAGTGGGCTGCTCTATCGCGATAGGGCAGAATTGTACTAATAATCGGAGCGACAAGTATGCTATCGACGTCGAGTCGTTCCTTGCGGCTGCATAATCGTTAATTTCTTGAACAGATATTGCTACTTCATGACCTGCCATTACGACTTTAACAACTATGTCAATTCATATGTATATAAAACGGGCCCGCCGGCCAGCAAGTGTTCTGACTATGAGACCTCCTTCAGTAAGACACATCGGAGTCTGTGCAGTAATAGCGGCCAAATCTTTCCAAGCGTAAGCACTATCATAGATGTTGTTATTCAGATCTAATACATATACTTGCTTTAGCATCCTGCTGATGAAGCGTGAAGCCTAATGAGATTAAAGCTCTCACATATTGTAAGTATGCATATATATTTGTAGTTCTTGTTTATAGTTTTTCCATTTCACATAAGGTCCAGAATGCCCCATTCACTTGTCTTTCTTTCATCTGGCCAAATGAAAGTATTACGATCTCAATTGCTCAAGCGGGTGGAATCGCTCACGAACTTTAGGTATGTATATTTGGTTTAATAATTCTTTTTAAATCTTTAATTTCGTCTAGTTCGATTGATACATAAGCAAAGTATTAACTAATTAATATCAACTAACGGCTAACAGACTTAGTCGGGGTTTTCTGATTTTTGTTTCTTTTACATTTACGAGTTATAAACAAATATTTTTCGTTTTTTCTTTTCGATTTTCATATTCATATATAGGTGTATATATATATATATTTATTCATGTTCGATCTCTGCGCGAGTAATGCAATTAAAATTGTTTTCTTTTTTTTTTTGGATTTGAGTTTAATCGAATGAAACCCGCTTGCTTAGTTAGTATGGAACATAGTTAGGGTTCTGTAATCTGTGTGCCTAGGTAGGGGGTTCTAAATGCTTCTCGCTGCGTCAACAAAATCAAATATATATAAATATATATATCTGTATATAGTGGAATATAATGAAAGATAACGAGACCATACAAAATATCAGACTAAACATTTGCGTTTCGTTTGAAAATATCAGCATATTTGTAATAAAAGTTAACTTTGTTTCGCCTCGATAAGGCGGAATTCTAGTTCGGTTGTCGCTTTAATATATATATTAATAAGATCCTAACGTCGCAGCACAAAAGTGCTTAACTATGGTTAAGTTTGGTTTCATCTTCTTCTTCTTGATAATGATAATCGTATTGGGTATATATATGGCTATATATACGTGTTCCTAGGGCACGGGAATGCCTGCTGCAGTTGCCTACTTTTGCATTTCTAATTCGATTTCGATTCCGACTTCGATTTCGAGTTGCCAGCTACACATAATTCTTCGTCGTATAGAAAAATACATACAAACTTCTCTTTGTCGATACAATATATGTATATATATATATAAAGCCGATTTACTTTATAATTTGACCATTTCTTTTTTTTTTTGAAAATTGCTGTGAAAAACTCTTGACAAGCTCGGATTTTGAAGTTAAAGTTTTGTTTTTAAGTACAATTCAAATCAGAATTCAGATTTCTATATATATATAATTTTCTTTTAAATGCTGACTCGAAAAATGGAACACATTTAAGGATATTCATAAATGTTGTCTTGCAAGGTGGGTTTTCAAAAGATTTCTTCTTCATTTTTTTTTTTTTTGAGAAAATTAGAATAAAACCAAAATGCATTTAGTTAGAGTTCCAAATTGAAAACTTCTCAAATCTCTTACACTAAAAAAAATATATATGTTTTTTCTTTTGAATTTAGTTTTTCTCGTCTTATATTAATTCTTTAATTTTTAATTTTTAGAGCCCAACTTTTGTGGCTACAAATAATTGTTTAATTGAATAGTTCAGCCTAAGCAGTGCAACGTTTTAATCTCCTACTTCGTTTGGTGCAAAGAAACATCGAATCGCGCTGGTTTTATGCCAAGCATCTCAATTTTTGCTGCTTCTGTTTTATCTCTCTTTTGGCTTCGTCTCGAAAAAACAATTCGCATTTAAATTTAACAATTTTCTTTTTGTTCAGCAATCTTTTCTTACGGCATTAAAAAACAAAAAACTCGCTGCTTTACAATATCTGACAGCCAGATCCGTGCATCACCTCGCTGATAAACATGGGCGTGCCAGCGCCGAGGCCTCCGTCGGTTTTCTGATGCTCGTTCTGAAAGGGAATAAGAAGAAATTAGTGGAATGAAATAGAAAAAGTTTTAAAATAGTTATATAAAATAATTGATATAGAGATATAAGACATATAGATGTCTAACAAAATCAATTTTTTTCTATAACAAACCCTTAAAATTATAAATTAATTTCCTCTACACGAATTTGTGAAATCATAGACTTCATATCAATATTCACACGAATTGTCTGCTTACATCATCGTAATCGCAATCGAAATAGTGACTCTGGCAGTCCATGCAGCGACAGCTCTCCGACATTTTGCACGTGATGCCCCATTGCTTGGCCAGATCCTTGTAGATCTCCTTGGAGGTCTTGTTGCTCATCATCTCCGGCGTTAGCAGGCAGTTCTGTTCATGCTGCTGCTGCTGCTGTTGCTGTTGTTGCTGCTGTCGTCGTCCGCGACGGCTTCGAGAGGCAACGGAGCCGGAACCCGAGCCCGATGCACAGCAGGCCTCGTTGCAGGATTGCGAATTGTTGCTCGATACGGCGCCATTTGAGCAACCAGCTGGAATTGCGAAAATTAGTTAGAATTCTGTGATAGGTCAAACGGATGGCAGCTTACCCTCGTTGCCATAGCGATTCAGCAGCGGATCATAGAAATTGTGACGCGCCGCATTGCTGGTGCTCGGCTCCTCGCCATCCTCCTCGGATTCTAGGCCAACGTGTCCGCAGGCAGCCGCCTGCTCATTGCACTCTGTGCAGTCGGCATCTGTGCACGACGTCTGCTGTTGCTGCTGCTGCTGTTGTTGTTGCTGTCCATTGCTGGCATCGCTGCAGGCGGCATAGAGATTATCCTTGTTGGCACGCGCCGCTGCCATTTCGCTTTCCAATAGAAACTCGTTGACGCTCAGCGTGCACTCTTCGCTGTTCTCCAGCTCCAGCTCGGTGACGCCCTCGACGATGCGCGGCGAATGGGCCTGCTGCTCCCGTTGATCCAATTCCTCGCACTCGCCGCTGTTGTTGTTGTTATTGTTGTTGTGCTGGTTGCTATTATTGTTGTTGTTGCGGCCGTTGTTGCCACAGTTGCCGCCGTTGTTGTAGTTCTGCTGGCAGTCCGGATCGTTGCAAATGTCGTTGCTGTCGCTGTCGCTGTTGCAGTTGCTATTGTTGCTGCTGTCATTTAGGGTCAGCTGCTCCAGGGCGGCGCTCAACTGAGCAGCGCTCTGCCTCGAGCTGTTCGCCGAGCTGCGTCGACTGTTCTGATTGGGCGTGGCACTGTTGTCCGACGACAACTGCCGCTGGTGCTGCGAGAGCCGTGTGTTCTGCATTTAGGTGTGGGTGTGTGTGTTAAACCTAATCAGTTTCTGCTCTGCTATTTCCATCAGCCTCGACTTACCTCCTCTAGGACATACTCATAAGTGGGCGGCGGGGTGGTGGGCACGTTGTTGCTATCCGCTGCCGCTGCTGTTGCGCTGATGCACGATGATGGTGTGCGACTCGGGTTGACATAGCCTGCAAGATAATCGAAAGCGGGCTTAGCAAACTTCAGCATACAAATTGCATAAAATTTATTATTGATTTTGCAGCTGTGGTTGGGTTGAGCGGCAGAGGAGGGATGCCATGCAAATTTCGAGCTCTGCATACACTCAAATTAAATATTCTATGCCTTGAAAGAGGTGAGAGTTATGTCAAGGGCTTAGTCTTAAATAAATAATCAGATTTGCGAGTAGATAATATAAATAATTCAATCAATTACCACTGTATATTTTACTCGAGGTTGCAAACGGCTTTTAAGGCCAAACTGGTTCCAATTTAAAAGGTCAATTTGTTCCTTGCAATGAACCGAAAGTCAAATCAAACTGAACTAGGTGAATAATTGTTCTTCTTGAAGCATAAAAAGCGAGGATCACTAACTAGAACTGGTTCGAAATGTGTTTCTTTCACGATTGCAGCCCTGAACTAAATACAGCAAAAATAAAATAAAACGTGGACAGAAAAGTTTTTCTTCACATGAAAACACAAGAGTACGTAATTTTTTTAGTGATACGAAATGAAAGTATTGTTTTCTGAACAACATAAAGTACTTTGAGTGTAAGCAGCGCTTATTGTTGTGCTATATTCCAATGAGCCATCATGCATTGTGCATTTGAAAACAATAAGAAAAATCCAAATTGTTCGGGAAACAAGTGCCGGGCAAATAATAAACACCTCTATGCTAAAATGAGCCATTAAAATAGTGTTTTCATGCTTCAAAATCACATTTAAAAGAAATGGGGCTTAATCAGTGTGTATGGGCGTGTGTATGTGTGTGTAATGCGATTGTGTGTTTGTTGGTTTTTTTTAGCCTATTCTTACCCATACGCAAACTGTTGGTATTATTGACAGCTTTGTTTGAGTTTGAAGGCAACAGCAGCTTCCGTTCGCTCATTGAACCAAGACTGTTGCAATCCACTGAATCAATTGTGGAACTGCTCGCACCAACAGCCTGATGCTGCTGCTGTTGTTGTTGTTGCTGCTGTTGTTGCTGTTGCTGCTGTTGATGATGTTCCTGTTCCTGCTGCTGTGTGCCCAATAGTGCCTCGTTCACCGTCGGATCTGGATCATGCTCCTGCGATGTGCTCGTGCTTCGCGAGCTGCCCATGCGAAACTTGAGCTTAAATGGAGCCATTTCCGCTCTTTTTCTTATCAGTTTTGTATACCGATTATTCCAATTAGAATTTGTTTATTGCGTTATCGTTTAAATGCGCATTGGGCCAGTGGATTTTTTTTCTTTCTTAAATTTTTATATCAAGTTGAACAATACTGATGCAAAGAAAGTGAAGAGAGAGAGACAGAGAGAGAGAGAAAGAGATAGACACAAAGAAAGTGTGTTTATAAGGGGCGATAGTTAAGAATAGTTACCACATCAATCACAATTTAACAGAAAATATCACAGCTTACAGCTAGAATTAATTGTAATTTTAATTTAGTCAGCTTAATGAGTTTTTTTACTTTAATTTGTGGCATGCAAATTTGTACAAAAAATTAAATGAATACTTTTTCTCTTTTTTATAGAATTTTACCTGCAAAGCGAACAGAACAGGACGAGGATCCAATCAAGTGCTGCAAGTAATTAATAAAAATTAAGTGTATTAATGTATATACATATGTTGACTAACATATTTACATTACTTTAATTAATTATGGTCACAATCATTTAATTAATCAATTAATATTTAGGTATTTTTTTTCTTTTTCTTGTTTTTTGCGATGTTTAATGCATTTTTTTGAAGCTTCGCTGTCAAAATGATTAATGTGAATTGTTCAGGCAAACACAAACAACTCACACACACGCACTAACTCTCAGACACAAATATACATGTGGCACACGTGTCAGCTGCTGCTCATTATATGCGGCACGTGCCACAGCCGACATTGCGTATACGCCCCGTGCAACTAGCACATGTTTTGGCCGTGTTTATTAATTGGCCGCGTTGTGGGCCTTAAAACAACGCAGCCAACATGTCCTTGAGCGGCACGTGTGTGTGTGTGTGTGTGCGTATGTGTTTATAAATTTTTAGTTTGGCCGACAAGTTGTTGGCCCGAAATTTGCCACGCGCAGCGCTGAGCGCCGAGCGCCGAGCGCTTGGCATATGCCTTATTGTCATGCAGATTACACAAAAGCCACTTAGCGCTTTGAGCGTTCAGCGTGAAGCTGCTGCGCCGGCTGCTACGCCGGCTGCTGTTGCTCTACATATACCTGGTTATTATTATGCTTATTGCCACCCAGCAGAGAAAGAAACTCATTTCCTTTGCGGTAGGTTGCAAATTGGTCGCTGACGCGTTTCGCCTCAGGTGCTAGCCACGCGGCTCGGCTTAAGCCTGGGATGTAGCAAAAAGGGGTACACAGTATATGTATGTACAGACATGTATGTATATAAATGTGTGCTTAAGCTGCGCACATGTGCTCAGCGTTTATTTGTTCGCGAAAAATTCATATTTGCTTACAATAAACGAATCTAAATTCTATTGACATACGCAGAAATAGCTGATCAACTAAACACATATTTGACTTTCTTTTTCTTTTGATTGCAGCAAGATTAACAAGCATGATTGGAGAGATGTTCGTTTGTGATAAAAAATGCTGTTGATAAGGACATTGGGTGAGTACCAAAAGGATTAACTAAGAAGATTAATTTAACTTTATTTTTCAATTGCAGCAAAATGATTAAAGAGATGTTCATTTATGATAAAAAAAATGCCGTCGATAAGGACATTGGGTGAGTAATAAACGGATCGAGTAAGCATATTTATTTAATTTTATTTTTCTTTTGATTGCAGCAAGATTATCAAAGATGATTGACGAGATGTTCGTTTATGCCATGGACTACGAAATTGGGTGCGTAATTCCCTAATTTTTCATTTAGTTTATACTATTATTAATATATTTTCATCTCTTGCAGAGGGCATGCAGGAAACAATCATAGAAGTTCTACACATCTGTTACACATCTAGCTAGGACATCAAATTAAATGTATTCATATCGTTTATATACCGTTTAAGCAACTATGTTTTGCAATTTTTATATGTATTAAAAGAAATTGCTTTAAATGTTGACAAAATGCTGTTTTTATTTCACACAGAGCACTAATTTGCTCGCAATTCATATTCAAATTATAACGCTCAGTCCTGGACGTCAGGTTATTGCCAGAGCTGCCAACTTGAACTGAAAAAGGCGGTTGCATTCGTCGGCTGTGGTTGCCCCTGCTAAGTATGCAATGAAATGTGAAAATTTATAAAATAGGATTGTTTTTCGTTGGCCATAACTCCGCCAAATCCTTAAGGATTTTGGCAGGACATACCTTCCTGAGCTCGCGCAGAGCAGGACTATCGATTGGCATTCAAGGATTTGCAGGACTCCACCAAAAAATTCACCTCATATTTTTACAAGGGGTTTGGTCGAAAAGTGGCCAAGTCGCACATTAACTTGGCCATTTGAAGGACTATCGAGATGTCCTTTGTCATAGGCAGGGTCCTTCCTTAGCTAATAAGGAATTAGCAGTCAGAATGTTAAAAGTCCTTCCAACAACGGAGAAATAGGGACTTTTGTGTGAGCGGAAAAATGCCTATAACTCGGCTGTATCCTTGCGTATCCTTGCAAAGGAGGTGTCAAATCGAATGGGGTCACCAGTACTATCAACTGGCCAAATTGCATCAAAATCGTCCTTGCCGTTTCAGAGATATTGACGATTATGTGTGTTTTGGCTGATTCCTTGGCTGGCGGCAGCCGCTGGGAAGGCGAAAAATTACAAGTCCAGGATTCTTAGATGACCCCAACTTTTTTTGATGGGGATTGATAGAGTTGGCTCCCATGACCTTAATGCACCGCTTGTCATTGTCCTGCGGCAGGATCTGACAGAGATATTGCCAAAAAACTATACAGACTTAAGTCAGCAAAAAACAAAATTCTGTAGCATACTTTCAGGCTGATCATTTGACATGCGAATATTAGATTTCGTTGCATACTCTAGAGGGCAACCATTTTTAGCCTCTTAAGCACCGAAAAATATTTTTGTTGAGTGTAAAATTTTGTATAGCATACTTTTAGGCAGCAAATGAATTGTTTTCTATTAATTGTACCGCATATTTTCGGGGCTGTCTATTTCGACCCATTTAGATATTTTTTAAGTCGCATACTTTCAGGCTGATCATTTGTGAGCCAAAATTCCCAAATAAAACCGATTAAATTCGTTCAAGTTACGGTGGACTTTGCATTTTACATAGTAAATTACGCCCGCTTGTAGACGAGACATAGAAAGGTTCCTAGATGACCCTAATGCTCCTGGTCAATATATCCCTCGAGCCAGTCCTAATGAGCCCAAATTCACAAAACACTCCTACTTGCAAATGCGCAAGTAATGGTCAAACAAATGCATGCCCCTTTTCTGCCCTGCCCCCTCCATACGCGGAGATCAAATTCTGGACAAACAACTCAAGAAATGACCTTGGAATCGCATAGAGTTGTTTGAGTAGTAGCTAAAATTGCACTCAGTTGGATGACCTTGAGACGAATTTTGTACAAATTTTCACTCAGCGCGATTCCGTTTACCTGCTGCTGACTTCTGCTCGCCTGGTGTTTCTGCTGCTCTTTGGTGGCGAATAGCGACGGCCGACTAACTAAATGCAGCCTCCCTATATGACCCTGCAGTGGCGTAGCGCTCTCCGAGTAGTCAGTTACAAAGCCACTCAATTGGTTGACCTTGCAGCTTCACTTTGCAAAAATGTTCACTCAAATCGATTTTGTTTACCTGCTGCTGATTTCTGTTCGCTTGGGGTTTTGCTTATTTTTATGTAGAAATTGGACATGCAAAGTTAAAATATATGTTGCCGCCCGCAATTATGCGTCAATTTCATGTCACTCAAATAGTTTTTGATAAATTTCGGAGACCTTCTGCAAGCTTCTGTTCGCTTGGTATTTCAGTGCAAATGAGCTAAAGACGTAATGAAATGTAGGTTCTTTATTTACAATGGTTAGTGTGCTGTTACCATTTTGGCAACTTAACCTAATCAGAATTGTGTATTATTTGTGGTAGTGTGTTATTGGAACAATATTTACAGTGTAAAAGTGTCAATGTCAGAATTGAATATTATTTGTAGTAGTGTGTTATTGGAAAAGATATTTACTTTGGGGCTGCGCCAGCTGAAATTTGAACAGCGTGCTGCTGCAGCTTACCTTCTGCACATACCTTACCTTTGATTCCGAAATGATATTGTTGATTGGATCGTTGATTACTTTTGTTTCAATTGTAAGCTTGTGGGCTCACCAGGACTACATCTATGGCATGGTATATAGCCAAGGATATATGCGTCAACTGGAAGCTCTTAAGAAGGCCGGAGTAATGCAAGAAATGTAATTGACATTTCCATACACCTTTTAAGCCATTTGACTGGTTTAATAGGACAATATCCTTGCTATGACTGCAGCAAGAATATATAGAAGTCCCTGGCAACCAGCTCGCTTTAACGATCATGTTTTCTGGACAATATGTATCAATTAGCGAGTTGCTTTATGGTTTATTTTTCTGTTTAGAATCATAGCTATATGTGAGCTATATTCATTTGCATAATTTGCTACAGCCTTTTATATATATATATTATATAATTTATATATTTATATAATTTTAATCATATTTATACCCTGAGCCCATTGAAAATGGGAAATCAGGGTATAATGTTTTTGTTGGATGTATGTAACAGGCAGAAGGAGGCGTGACAGACCCCATAAAGTATATATATTCTTGATCAGGACGACAAGATAAATCGATTTGGCCCTGTCCGTCTGTCCGTCCGTCCGTCCGTCCGTCCGTCTGTCCGTATGTTTGAACGCGCCGATTACAGTCCGCATAAGAGCTAGAGACTTGAAATTTTTTTTGTAGGTCCGTGTATAGCACGCGCAGATCGAGTTTGTTTTAAAAAATCGATAACTATCCCCAAATAATTGTTATCGATTAAAAACAAAATCGATAAAATTATATCTCGTCCATCTTTTAAGCTAGAGACACCAAATTTTATATTTAGCTTTATATGTATTTTATGCAATTTTGAATTTTGTTATATTTTGGATACCGGCCCCAAATTCCCCAAAATTCTATGAAAAACACAGATTCGACGGGGCTCAGGGTATCCCCTAGTCGATCACGCCCGACTAGAGTTTCTTACTTTCAAATAATAACGTGCGCTTCCAATGGGCAAGGTAGCGCTTAACTCTAGCTTTTCTACGACTTAATTTTGCTTTGGCTCAATTCTATTCTCCTGATATTTCTTGCTAGGCTTTCGTTGTAATCTAGTTGAGTCTACATAGCATAAACATTTATTCAAGCATACATGCATTCATATGCACAAATATGCACACGTACATGTACACACATATATAGGCAGGCTTAGTTAAAATACACTCAAATTTTGACAGAAATACCAGGCGAGCAGCAGTCAGCAGCAAGAAAACGATTTAAGTGCAAAAGTGACAACACTTTAAAATTATTTGCGCTCACCCTCTTTCTCTCTGCTCATTTCTTCGATGGCCTTGATGCACAGCCGTGAGCTGCTGCACTGATTGGCTGGTGTGTGAGTGTCCTCTCCACCGCCAGCTAGACTCTCGCTGAGTTCGTACTGGGCAGTGCATACGGGCATACACACATGCGCACATGCATTCACACACGCATGCGCACAAACATTCGCACGCATGCTGTGTAGGCTCATGATTTCTTCGCAAACTCTCCTACAATAGCAGGCGAGAAGTCAGCAGCAATAAAACGATTTAAATGAAAAAATTACTCTCCATAAAATGCCAAAATTATTTGCGCTCTCACTCTCCTGCTCATTTCTGTTCTTCTTGTTTTTCGGCTAGACTCTCGATGAGTATGAGGCATACGGACATACATTTATACATGCATTTACATTTGTGCATACACACACGCACATACGCACAGTCTTCTTACTGCTCAATTCTGTCGAGTCTCGTTGATAGCATATACATTCATGCATACGTACATAAATATATACATACATACATACATGCTACATACATACATACATGCCTGCATGCACACACACACGTAAATGGTGCAGGCCCAGCAGAAATAGCATCAAAATATAGGAGAAATACCAGGCGAACATAACGCAGCAGCAACAAGACGATTTTGATGAAATGAGGAGTCTACTAAGTCTTTGTTAATGCTCAGTTTCGGTCGCCCTTGGTTTCAGCTGGACTCTCAGTAAATTCTTGCTCTGAGCGTGCAGAGCATACAGGCGTGCAGCGAACAACCACATATACAGAGGTGCAGCGAACAACCACACACACTGACGGCAGCGAACAACCACACACACAGACGGCAGCGAACAACCACACATACAGAGGTGCAGCGAACAACCACACACACTGACGGCAGCGAACAACCACACACACAGACGGCAGCGAACAACCACACACACAGAGGTGCAGCGAACAACCACACACACAGACGGCAGCGAACAACCACACACACAGACGGCAGCGAACAACCACACACACAGACGGCAGCGAACAACCACACATACAGAGGTGCAGCGAACAACCACACACACTGACGGCAGCGAACAACCACACATACAGACGGCAGCGAACAACCACACACACAGACGTGAGTCTTTCTTGCTACTCAATTTCGATCGCCCTTGGTTTCAGCTGGACTCTCAGTAAATTCTTGCTCTGAGCGTGCAGAGCATACAGGCGTGCGCGAACAACCACACACACAGACGGCAGCGAACAACCACACATACAGAGGTGCAGCGAACAACCACACACACTGACGGCAGCGAACAACCACACACACAGACGGCAGCGAACAACCACACACACAGAGGTGCAGCGAACAACCACACACACAGACGGCAGCGAACAACCACACACACAGAGGTGCAGCGAACAACCACACACACAGAGGTGCAGCGAACAACCACACACACAGACGTGAGTCTTTCTTGCTGCTCAATTTCGATCGCCCTTGGTTTCAGCTGGACTCTCAGTAAATTCTTGCTCTGAGCGTGCAGAGCATACAGGCGTGCAGCGAACAACCACACACACTGACGGCAGCGAACAACCACACACACAGACGGCAGCGAACAACCACACACACAGAGGTGCAGCGAACAACCACACACACAGACGGCAGCGAACAACCACACACACAGAGGTGCAGCGAACAACCACACACACAGACGTGAGTCTTTCTTGCTGCTCAATTTCGATCGCCCTTGGTTTCAGCTGGACTCTCAGTAAATTCTTGCTCTGAGCGTGCAGAGCATACAGGCGTGCAGCGAACAACCACACACACTGACGGCAGCGAACAACCACACACACAGACGGCAGCGAACAACCACACACACAGAGGTGCAGCGAACAACCACACACACAGACGGCAGCGAACAACCACACATACAATTATTTGATGCGGCTTCTTGCTGCTCATTTCTGGTCGCCTGGTATTCCAGCGAGATTTTCTATCAAAATTCGACCAGTTTGCTCACATCAAAGACGTGCATACACACACATACATATTTGCACACACATTCACACGCACAGTCTTCTTGCTGCTCAATTCTGACGAGTCTCGTTGATAGCATATACATTCATGCATACGTAAATGGTGCAGGCCCAGCAGAAATAGCATCAAAATATAGGAGAAATACCAGGCGAACATAACGCAGCAGCAACAAGACGATTTTGATGAAATTAGGAGCGGGAGAGAGTCTACTAAGTCTTTCTTTCTGCTCAATTTCGATCGCCCTTGGTTTCAGCTGGACTCTCAGTAAATTCTTGCTCTGAGCGTGCAGAGCATACAGGCGTGCAGCGAACAACCACATATACAGAGGTGCAGCGAACAACCACACACACAGACGGCAGCGAACAACCACACATACAGAGGTGCAGCGAACAACCACACACACTGACGGCAGCGAACAACCACACATACAGAGGTGCAGCGAACAACCACACACACTGACGGCAGCGAACAACCACACACACAGACGGCAGCGAACAACCACACACACAGAGGTGCAGCGAACAACCACACACACAGACGGCAGCGAACAACCACACACACAGACGGCAGCGAACAACCACACATACAGAGGTGCAGCGAACAACCACACACACTGACGGCAGCGAACAACCACACATACAGACGGCAGCGAACAACCACACACACAGACGTGAGTCTTTCTTGCTACTCAATTTCGATCGCCCTTGGTTTCAGCTGGACTCTCAGTAAATTCTTGCTCTGAGCGTGCAGAGCATACAGGCGTGCGCGAACAACCACACACACAGACGGCAGCGAACAACCACACATACAGAGGTGCAGCGAACAACCACACACACTGACGGCAGCGAACAACCACACACACTGACGGCAGCGAACAACCACACACACAGACGGCAGCGAACAACCACACATACAATTATTTGATGCGGCTTCTTGCTGCTCATTTCTGGTCGCCTGGTATTCCAGCGAGATTTTCTATCAAAATTCGACCAGTTTGCTCACATCAAAGACGTGCATACACACACATACATATTTGCACACACATTCACACGCACAGTCTTCTTGCTGCTCAATTCTGACGAGTCTCGCTGATAGCATATACATTCATGCATACGTAAATGGTGCAGGCCCAGCAGAAATAGCATCAAAATATAGGAGAAATACCAGGCGAACATAACGCAGCAGCAACAAGACGATTTTGATGAAATTAGGAGCGGGAGAGAGTCTACTAAGTCTTTCTTTCTGCTCAATTTCGATCGCCCTTGGTTTCAGCTGGACTCTCAGTAAATTCTTGCTCTGAGCGTGCAGAGCATACAGGCGTGCAGCGAACAACCACACACACTGACGGCAGCGAACAACCACACATACAGACGGCAGCGAACAACCACACACACAGAGGTGCAGCGAACAACCACACACACAGACGGCAGCGAACAACCACACATACAGAGGTGCAGCGAACAACCACACACACTGACGGCAGCGAACAACCACACACACAGACGGCAGCGAACAACCACACACACAGAGGTGCAGCGAACAACCACACACACAGACGGCAGCGAACAACCACACACACAGACGGCAGCGAACAACCACACATACAGACGGCAGCGAACAACCACACACACAGACGTGAGTCTTTCTTGCTGCTCAATTTCGATCGCCCTTGGTTTCAGCTGGACTCTCAGTAAATTCTTGCTCTGAGCGTGCAGAGCATACAGGCGTGCGCGAACAACCACACACACAGACGGCAGCGAACAACCACACATACAGAGGTGCAGCGAACAACCACACACACTGACGGCAGCGAACAACCACACACACAGACGGCAGCGAACAACCACACATACAGAGGTGCAGCGAACAACCACACACACTGACGGCAGCGAACAACCACACATACAGACGTGAGTCTTTCTTGCTGCTCAATTTCGATCGCCCTTGGTTTCAGCTGGACTCTCAGTAAATTCTTGCTCTGAGCGTGCAGAGCATACAGGCGTGCAGCGAACAACCACACACACTGACGGCAGCGAACAACCACACATACAGAGGTGCAGCGAACAACCACACACACTGACGGCAGCGAACAACCACACACACAGAGGTGCAGCGAACAACCACACACACACAGACGGCAGCGAACAACCACACATACAGAGGTGCAGCGAACAACCACACACACTGACGGCAGCGAACAACCACACACACAGACGGCAGCGAACAACCACACATACAATTATTTGATGCGGCTTCTTGCTGCTCATTTCTGGTCGCCTGGTATTCCAGCGAGATTTTCTATCAAAATTCGCCCAGTTCGCTCACATCAAAGACGTGCATACACACACATACATATTTGCACACACATACACACACACAACATGTGCATATGCTCTCCAGAATGGTGGCAAAAATTTTCGGCAAAAATTTTACCTTGAGCGCCTTCAGTCGAAAAACTAAAAAATAATTCGCATTATTTGCTTGCTGCTGCTTAAAGTATATATATTCTTGATCAGGACGACAAGAGAAATCGATTTGGCCCTGTCCGTCTGTCTGTCCGTCCGTCCGTCCGTCCGTCCGTCCGTCCGTCTATCCGTCTGTCCGTATGTATGAACGCGTCGATCTCAGCTCTCAGAAGAGCTAGAGACTTGAAATTTTTTTTGTAGATCCCTATATACAGCGCGCATATCGAGTTTATTTTTGATTATCGATTAATTCATTCGTTTTTTTGTTATCGAATAAAAACATTTTCGAAATTCAGTTATAAAATTCTATCACGCCCATCTTTTAAGCTAGAGACACCAAATTTTATATTTAGCTTTATATGTAATTTATGCAATTTCGAATTTTGTTATATTTTGGATACCGGCCCCAAATTGTCCCCAATTGAAGTTCAGTCTCAAATATAGCCCAAATGCGAATGAGTTGGCACTTTTACTAAACTGACAAATATGCCCATGGAATATGTTGATCATATGTCGAAAATTTCATTGAAATCCGTTAAATAGCAAAAAAGTTATTAAACAAAACGTTTGGCTACTTTGCAAACTCACGTGGCAGCAGCGCCAAGCGAACGCACTTTTTCTATTCATGAGCGCACACATACAAACGCTCGCATTCTAGTCGATTCGAAGAATCGCAAATTACGTTTGAATTTTTTTGAATTATTAGCTGCTGCTTTAGTTTACATTTGCCACAAATGCTTTAAACTTGAAATTTTCGTATAATTTTACGCTAAATATAAGTGTATTGGAAGACACAGGTGCGACGAGGCTCAGGGTATACCCTAGTCGGTTACGCCCGACTAGAGTTTTCTTACTTCTTTTATATTTATATAATTTTAAACATAATATTTAAAATAAGACTTCTTTTTAGAATCGTGGCATGGTTAGAGCCAAGGATATATGCGTCAACTGGAAGCTCTTAGGAACGTATTTCGAGTAGTGCAAGAAATATCATTGATATTTCCGACCACCCTCATGACTGGTATCACAGTTCAATATCCTTGCTATGACTGCAGTAAGGATATGTAGATGTCCCTGGCAACCAGCTCGCATTATTGATCATGTTTTTGCTTTGCAATATATATCAATTAGCGAGTTGCTTTACAATCTGTTTGGAATCATAGCTATATTTGAGCTATATTCACCTGCATTCAGCCTCAGCTGAGCCTTGAAAGTTGATGTCACTCGAGCTGAAGCTAATTAATAATTAATTACGAGATCTCATAGCAGAAATCTATCACACTTAACTTCTGACCCTGAGTTTTTAATGCTAACTACATTAGTTTTCCATTTAGTCAGTGTGTGACATGCTGCAACTTTGACTTGCAAGGACTGTTTAGCTCTGACTCAACATCCTTCATCAGCTCCGTCCCGCTCTGGCAGTCCGCGTGGCTTAATCTATTAATACCGCTTAAACTGGGTCACAGTTTCAATTTTCGTTGCATTTGACAGCCTAATAAAAGATACATGCGCTCATATATGTCAAACTATGCTCCAAATTGAATTTTCAATGAATGTCCATTGAAAGAGAAAATGGGGCCTTTCATCTGGGCTCTCGAGGCGGGCTGTCAATGTCAATGGCAGCTCGAGAGGCTCAGCTTAAAGAAAACTCTTCTTGCTTAAGGTAAATATAAAATAAATAAATATAAGTATAAACGCAAGAGATGAGCTCAATCATAAGATGTGGCCATAAAATCAAAATGATATTTCGCATCGTAAAACCTAAAAGGGGCAAATGCGACGCAACTGTTGCATGCCATCAAATTGATGGCATATTTTTTATTAAAGAAATTAAATGCGACAGCAAATAAAGGACTGGCCGACTGGCTGGCCAGGATAATTATATGCAAACACGAATTGTGCTCAGACAACGTCATTAGGCAAATAGGCAAACAAGTGTCCTGCGTCCTGTGCACGCCTGCCGAAGGATGATGGAACGTTTCCATTTTTTACTTGTTCTGTCTTTCATTTCTTTTCTTTTATTTTTTTTTTTTTTTGGTATGGCGTCATACAAAGGGAGGACACATATTGAAGGCGAAATTAACACCGAGCAAACAAATAATTTAATGCGTGGGCGGGGCGTGGCGTGGCGTGGCGTGGTGGAGCTCTTGCTCCTGCCCAGAAAACTGATATCTAATTGAGTAAACAGCAAAGTGAATGGCCATGAATTGGCCAGGGGCGACAGTCATGGACGCATTGCCATTAATTTGTTGATATATATATAGATATGTGGACAAAGATATATATACTCTATACAAATATATATGTGATGGTTGCAGCCTTGCATCATTCATACACTATTCATGGCTGTGTTTTGGCATCCCGTGGGTTCGTTTCAATTGTCTTGGACTTGGAGAGCGGTAGGAAAAATCGAAAAGCACACACAGCCAGACATACACAAACACACACACGCACACACACACACATATATACCCTCACACACAACCTTGAAGCGAATGCAATTGTTCTGCAAATTGATGTACTTACCCTCCGTTGCTGCGTGGGTGTCAGACGGACGAAACTGCAGTGTGTCTGGCAACAGTTTCGATATCTCTATAGATCTGTTGGCTATTTAACAATATTTAACGCACATTTCCACTTGATAAACAATTTTAATGTTATTCACAATTTGATGTAATGCTGCGCAATTTAAATTGTTTTTTTTTTTCTCTACTTTTTTTCGACTGTTTCACCTCACTTGAATTCTGTCACAGACTGTGGAAAGTTTTCGTATGCCATGAGCTTTTTATTATCCTGGCTCTCGAGCTTTTTTAGACTTTTGCCGAGCACGGCGCACGCGTGCTGCGAGCTTCCGGCATTTGCGGCGCAATGTTTTGCTTGGTCACACGCTTTGCACCCTGAATCCTTGTGCTCCCTGCTTTGACTCGCTGATTCGCGTGAATGAAATGGAGCCCAGTACATTTGGTATGCTCACGTTATGGAATATATTTCTGATATGGATCAATTATTACGCTGATCTTCTTTGATCTAATAATTATTCTTATTTTTTATGATCAATATTCGATCTGCACCACCATTTTTGAGTATATCAAAAATTTAACAATGTTTATTTAAGCCAATTTACGTTAAATTTCAAAAATTACATTCTTCACTTAACCAGGGCTACCACACGGCAGTGGCTTATTTAGTTTTTCACTTATGCATTTGGTATGTACACACTGTTTGCTGCATGCTTATTTTTGCGGCAAAGCAAAAATACAAAATTGCAAACTAAATGAATCTCAATGTTGGCAATAGTTTTGGATTTACTTGCCGGGTAAATAGATTAATTATATATTATAATTGTATGGTATTAAAACATGTATATTTACAGTTGCTGCAAAAACAATGCGACACTGCACAGACGAGCAAGCGAGCCGCCGAGGATCTTGACGATCTGCTGAAGTGCCTGAACGCAAAGGAAAAGGTGAGAATAATTTATAGATAATGTCATTTAATTACATATTATTAATCAATGATTGCCACAAGCAGCTGCTGTTATCCAAATACTTTTGTCAATTGCCTTTAAGTGTCGGCAGCTTTCGAGTGCTGCGACAGCTGCAAAAACTAAGAATATTGACAGCCACGGAATATATATGCAGGTAAGAAATTCATTAAAATACTTAAATAAAACATATTAATTCATATAGATTTTTTATAGCATCGCTAACGATGAGCAGCTGCAGTTGATATTAATAGAGTTCCTACAAAATGAGCATGAGCTGCTGATAAATCTATTTATTTCGGCTCATTATGGTAAAAATATATATTTATGTTTAATTTAAATTATATAATATATTTATTTAAAATTTGCAGATTCCATAAATATGCTGAGACTGAATAATATACTCGAGAATGCTCTGAGAAATCTCTTTAGCGCACTGGCTGTTGATCCTAAGATCAGCAATTTGAGCTATATTGAGCCGCTGTGTAAATCTTTGCCTTGTAAATGATCTTTAAATCAGTTAACCTTTATCTAACATTATAATATTATATATATTTTGTTAGATGATGTATTGTTGAGTGTGTGTATGCAAATGCATTTGAACACTCTGTTGGAACTCCATGTGTCGGCAGATATTAGTCTGGCCTTTCAACAGCTGAGCACTTGGATTAATGAAGGAGTTGATGAATTGATCTTCATCAAACGTGTGACAGAAAAGGTAAATATGTGAAATAATTAAGCAAACTTACTAAAAGTAACAGAGAACCTTATCTTTAGCTGCTTGCCGGACATCAGGAGCAAGCATTGAGTCATCTCTTTAAAGTATCTACCTCAACGAATTTTAAGTATTGGAAATTTTACATAATTTTGGTGCAGTCGATAGCTAGCTGCGCCAATACAGACACGACTGCATTTATAAAAAGTACAGTATATAATTAATAATAATATATAAATTATATTACTAATAATTATTTTCTATCTGCCCTTAGAATACCTGAAGAATCGTCTGCTGCATGCGGCTACGCTTGGCTGCCAGCTGTCCTTATTGCACTTGCTGCTCACGGCTCGAGCGGCTGCAGCTAACACCATGAATATACAGCAAAATTTGGATAATTATGCCAAGTGGTACAAGCAGAATATAGGCGAAATGTCGTATGTGTTGAGCACTGAGCAGTTTCAAGTAATTTTAACTATGCTGGAAGACTCCATACATTACGAACAAGAAATTGATTATGCGGAGGTAAGCATTGAATATTCTCTGATTATATACGTGAGTTCTAATAATCCTATCTTTTAGATCCATGCTGCGATTGCCATTTCGCCTGGCGGCAAACTCGTGCAGTCCTATAAGACCAAATGCAAGGCTCATTTGGCCCGCTTGATACTCGCCCGCAAGCAAAATGATATTAATTAACTATTAGATATTGTATATAGTATTAATTATATTTATATTTACAATCGACCCAGAAGCAGTTTTACATTTAGAGCTTGGTGGCGCGCCCTTTGCCCGCCAGCGGCTTGAAGCGCTCATCCCAAAGCGTTACTCCATCGCAGGCGCAAATTCTCTTGAAGTTCTGCAATATGCCAGCCGAGCGTGCAATTATGCCACAGGCGATTCTAAAAGAAGGGCAGCATTATAGACTTTATCACAAACTATACTTAAAAACTTACCTTTCACCTGAGTTGCCATCGATGCGACTTTGTGGATTGCTGCCGCATCCCAAGTCATCGGCCTTGGCTGTGATGACAACGGCTCGTCCGATAATGTCCCAAATATCCAGGGCTGGATCTACAAAGCGGAATGTGGCTCGACCCGTTTCATCGGCTCGTATGTTACCCAAGTCACCAGCATGCCGGCTAGCTGCGTCTGCACTGGGGCTGCCGTGCGGCGAGTTGCGCGGATTATAATGATCGCCAACCGATGCACAGCCATTCGATACATCGCCACTTTCGTGTATGTGAAAGCCATGTAGCCCTGGCTCCAGTCCATCCACAACACCGTCCACAACAACGCCTGCCTGTTTTTCGGTAATTGTGGTGAATCGCACTGCGCCCTGCACGGGTGTGCGGTCCACTACACAGCCGGTTGTATTGATGAGTGCCACCGCTGATTGGCCGCCAAAGCCGGAGAGTACGGCTCGCCGACCGGTGCTCTCGATCTTATCTTGCACTTCGGACCAGGGCGCTGTGGTCTGCACAATCACGCGTCCCTCGGCCGCATCGATGTCTACCTGACCTATGCCCTGCAAAGCATGCCGCAGCTTATCCACGCACGATTTGGCATCTTTATCCATTTGCACTGCAAACTCTATCTATATATTATAGTTAGTATGTACTTAAAATAATTTTATTTACCATTTTCTGACCTTAGTTGAGTCCATTGCGTTGTTTATGTGCAGTAAACCAAAAAAACACAAATAATGGTAGATAAGCTGTCGATATATATGCAAGCATCGATAGCTGCCAACGATAGTTGCCGGTTCGCTCATGTGCGTATATCGATATTTAAATTCACCAGTCAGTGTGACAGAACTTTAAAAGTGGAACCAGTTGAGGTTGTTTGGGAACAATTAAAGCTTTTTATATTAAAAAGCGAACTAGTAAAAATTGTGTGTTTAAGACAAATTGTGTTTACAACTTATTTATAACATTTGCAAAATAACAATTCGTATGTTTTATTTTTTTTTAAGCTTAGGTAATTAATGTTGAGTACATTTTATTAATGTATCACTAAATTAATTTATTGCATCTTAAATTTATAAATATTTACAATATTTACAATTATCGAAATCTACGCGGTAATACCTAGGTATATATACTCTTAAAAATCACACTTTTATTTCTCAATAGGGAAGCACACACAAACTTGGAGATTTGTGAGGCCCGGAGTGGCACTGGAATGCTGCAGCGACAGGTTCACACAAATTGTCCTGGATATTTGTGTGTCTGCCTTTGTGTGTTTGTTGGTCTGCATGGGATCACTGGGGCGCGAGTAGTGCTACGTTGTAATTTGGGCAGCGCGCGAAGTGGAGGGTGAGGGCTCTGCAACAGTGGCAAGTGCGGGAGTTGCCGTGGGAGTTGCCGTGGGAATCGCAGTGGGAGTTGGCATCGGCGCATCGCTTTGATGCGGATCAATCTCCGAATAGGGGGGAGCGGGCAATGCAGCAATGCCAATGACACTCGTTTCCATTATGGGCGCTGGCGCCGCTGCAGCCGCCGTGGGCGTCGTTAGGTTGCACATGCGCATCACCTCATCATAGCTGGGCAGGTCCTTTTCATCCTTTTCCAGCTGCTCCCGTATGCGAGCGGCCTCCTGGCTGTTTGGCTCAATGTAGAAGATATCGCCGTAGCGACTATGCTGACGTCCCAGTTCCACAGTGTTCTGCCGATCTGCAAAGATAGCCGTAATTAAAATAGACATTGGTTAGTTCGATCTAAGATCAAGTCGTGATATGGGAGTCCGACGCGTATACCGAGCCGTTGACGTTGACGCAGTCGGTGACGATTCATCGTGACGGACTGATGAATGCGCATGGCCAGCTATTGGAATGGGATAAATGATTTAGATAATGCTGCGCCGATCGAGGATCTGCACGATAGTTACATAGATGAGTTGGCTGATTACGAATACGGCAACCAGGAATCCGGAAAACAAAATCAAGTAGGATGCGAGAGTCATTTTACGTTTCAAATGTTAGGCC
The DNA here is from genome assembly GCA_035046225.1 of Drosophila pegasa. Lineage (NCBI taxonomy): Eukaryota > Metazoa > Arthropoda > Insecta > Diptera > Drosophilidae > Drosophila > Drosophila pegasa. Next base: position 9,418,363 of record JAWNOD010000076.1, on the reverse strand, counting down.
AAAAAATAAATATAAATAAAAATCGATGTATATAAAACAATAAAAAAGTCGATCGTCTAACGAAACAATAATAGTAAGCAGCAAAGTCAAATGGTGCTGGGTGCTGGGTGCTCGAAAGCCAGCGATTAGATAAGCCCCGCCCTCACATTTGGCACACGTTACCATTGCGATTGCGATTGATTTGCCTGTGCTGGCGCTGGCAGCGCGGCGGGCAGATCTTGGCCAGGGTTCGATTCTCGATGCGCACGTAGAAGCAGACGACGGGCAGCACGCCGAAGAAGAGGAAGACCAGGCCCAAGTAGATGGCCACATGCACGCCCACCTCAGTGGCAAAATCCATGGGTGAGCCGGCCGTGCAGCTGGATGTGGAGCAGAAACGAAGGCAGGTGTCGACCCAACAGGTGCATAGTTTTTCGCACGCCCGCCGCAGGCAACGATACGTTGGACACTAATCGGAGCGTCTATGTACGCGACTAACTGGCTATGTATTATTATATTATATACAGACATGTAGACATGTGTGTGTGTGTGGGTATGGGTGTGTGTGTGTCTAGCTGTTTATATGCTTTGGTACTTGTTTCGTTTCTAGTGATAAGATTATGTGTATACAGCCGCACGCAATACGATAAACGAAGTTGCTAAACTAGGCACGCACACATGCACATATATGTGTGTATATGTATATGTGTATAGTATATATATTTAGTATATATTTATGTATATATACTATATGTTTTAGCGGTCACATGCATTGCTATACCGGCTTAGGGCACAACATAACAGGCGCTCATTTATACTAATGCAAACATACACACACACTGAGACACACACACACTGAGACACACACACTGAGACACTCACACACACACTGAGACACACACACACACACTCACACACACACAGACACTCTCTCTCATACACTCCCACACTTACTTTGGCTTATGTTGCCATTCTGATTGGACGCAGGACAACAGCATCTGATAATCCAGATAATCGCGCACTAGCAGAAGAAAACAATTTAAAAATCAAGCTAATTTAAGGCTTTTCGCTCGTCCGTGATACTGCGAATTTTTACCTGCAGCAGCGCATAAGATAGGAAGCCAATTAGCAAAAGTATTATGAAGTAGAAAACTGGGCCCACTTCCATATTGCAGCAAGTTCAGATGAAGACTAACGACAGCTATGCTTATCAAAACAACAAAATAAAGACATAAAGAAATAGGGCTGACTTTTGAAATGGCCATATGCCGTAAACGGGGCTAACAGAGAGTCTTATCAGATACACTTCAAGCCGCGCATAGTAGCGAGTACTAACATATATATAAATTTATATATCTCTGATATATATATGTACGTCGTCTAAGCAATTCGCACTGTATAGCTTTTGAGGTCTTTGTACATACCAAAGGAGCGCAGCTGCATATCCCGGTTTTGGCGCGCCGTTTGGACCGGGGTGCGACGGCAGCCGAATAACAGTTTCCACACCAGATACTTTGAGACAAATGTAAAACACTTTTAGAGACTATATATAGGAAGGCGAAGCGTCTAACTGTTACCTGCATGCACATATAGACCAAGGGCATCACAAAGACACAAATAAAGAAGAGAAAGAGGTAGAACAGAAACATGTCGCCCAGCATTGTAGTCTTATCCGCCGGGTTCGGTAAGTCAGGGAGCACTAACTAACAAGGCAACTTATCAGCGAAAACTTAAACCGAACAATTCAATAATATTCAATCAACTCCGCGAATCGGGCCAATTGACATTTAATAGCTTTGGCAGAGTTTGTATGTTTAGGTTGAACACAGAACTTATCAGCATGCAGATTAGATTAGATTAGCTAATTAACCATATATAAAGCAAATCGATCCTTTAAGATCCCATATAAATTATATAGAATATATCTCCCCTCGCACATACCTGCGTGTGGCTGCCCCAGCTCGTAGCAGGCCCAGACGGCGAAGCGCAGGCAGCAGCAGCAGATGGCGCAGGATAGGAATACGAGGAAAACGCCCGAGAATATGGTCAGCAGATCCCACATTTTTACATAAAATTTCAAAATTTGGAATCGCCAAAATACGCAAACTTTTAATGGACTCAATCACATCAGTTCCAGCTGAAGCCGGCGGCAAACTGTTTGGATTTCCATGCTGTGCGCCTTTTTGGAGCATCTTATCAGCCGTATAGACTCACCCAGAGAGAGCGAGTCGAAGAGAGAGAGAGAGAGAGAGAGAGAGAGAGAGAGAGAGAGAGAGAGAGAGACTACGCCTAGGCAGGTGTCGCTCCTACGCGACTATTTGGCATTGTCTGATAAGAGTCTGGTTCACTCTGATTAGATAAGATTTGCATCACTGCGAGAGAGCTTCGTGCACTTCGCTGCAGACAGCCAAGAGTCTAAGAATACATCAGATTCACAAATTTCGACAAACTTGAACTGGCGCCAACTGCGGAAGTATTCACAACAATTGTAAATAAATTCCATGTCTGTGTGAATTAATATCGTGTGAGACACAAGCTAATTAATTATTACACAAGCATAAACAAAGCAGCAAAAAAAAAAAAACACTGTAATAAATCTATTACGGACAAGCTACTTAAGTGGGCAGCATAAGGCAATTATTATATTCCATTATTTCACTGAAAAACATTTTTCTCATGCTCCACAAAATTTAAATGTCGTGGGGAACTCCAAATATTTCAATGTCAAAGGTAAAGACAGTCGCCCGAGCGCTTCCTAAAGAACCACTTTTAAACTAAACTAAGTCTATCTAGAGGTTTCACAATGCCAATTCGAACCGTTGAATGGAAGGAAGGGGTTTGCGCTTATCGCAACCGGAAATTGATTCGAATAGTCTTAATCTTATTTTTGGTTAATAAATTTATAGCAATGAGATATTGCCTATGGTACACCTGACCGAAGGTTTGTCACGTGCTGAATTCGATTGAATGAATAGAGCGAGTCTAAATATATCTGAGAGAGCAGAAAGTGTGAATACAAGGTTGTAAATATGAATACAATCAAGGGTATATTTCAGAGTAATTTTAAGTGAACTCTTAAGATATTTTAAGATTAAATTCAATAATTAAATGGTACATCAAAAGGTACATTTTAAATTTACGTTTAAGGAGATATTTTAGTGTAAATATATAGGTTCATTTAAGAGTACAGTTGGTAGTATAAGAAAGGTACTGATAAGGGTACAACAGTACATTGAAAACGAAATTTAATGGTATATTAGAGAGTATCTTTAAACCATCTATGGGCATTAATTAATTGATACAATCAAATGTAATTTAAAGAGTGCATCGGAGAGCAAGCTTACGCAGGTCCCGTTCAAGAGTACATTTTTGTCTTGGAAGGTACATTTAATGGTACCTTGAAAGGACCTATATTTAGGAAAATTTAAAGGTACATCTTGATGTACCCTAAATCATTTGTATCCTTTATATAATGCTATTCTATTTTTTTTATTAGAATTCACCAAGTAAAAAGCATTTTTAAAAGTATACTTCAACACGGCGTTACTGACTTCTGTTGGTCAGTGTAAATAATACGAATATTTTATACTATTTGATCACTCAACATTTGCAAATTCTGGGCATAGGTAGACGAATAAACAAATTTAAGTTTAACCCAGGTCAGCGTTGTTGGCATTAAATAAAAAAGTTGCTAAGTTATTTCCAATTCAAATCAATTACCAATTGGAGTGAAAATCCAATTAGATTGACTCCATCTAGTTCTATGCAGCGCAGTTGTTGCATTTTAAGAACTATATAAAGTAAGGATAAACGGAGTATTTATCCAAACTTATTTCAAGTGTTTCTCTAGCCATATCAATGGCATTTTTTAAATTATTATATTAGGCTATCTATAATACAATAAAGAGATATAAAAATGCTTCTATTTTTCTGTCTTTTTTTCGCCTTGTTCTATCAACACAATCAAAGAGATTTAATACTTCGTATTTGACGTCACTTTCAGCTGATAGTCCGGAATTTTATCTCGGCTTATTATTTGTTCAACAATGTTATCAAATCCGCGAGGAACACAACACTAGGAAATAGAAATGTAAACAAGTGCTAAGGCGCAGTTGAAGAGCTCCTTTAGAATAGCAGACGCACTGTGTGGGGGCATAAATGCTAATCGGATTGCGATAATTAGCCACGATTACGATTATGATAGTTCAGAAATAGACGGCCCATTGATAAGGCTCTGTCAGCCGCGATCGTAAATGCGGTCGGCTCAGCTCACCTGCGGTTATTTCGGTCGCTGTGCCGCCCGGATCAATGCGTATCTGGCGTAGCACACGTGGCGGGCCACGCCTACCCACGGGCTCCGGCTGTTGGGCGACAGGCTTGCGCATGGCACACATGCAGCACAGCTGCAAGAAGCGAGAGGTGAAGACTCACGCGGAAAATGATGAGGAAACTGCGCCACTTACTCGAAACAGAATCAGCACAATGACGACTAGAATAATGTAGACTATATACAGGCCGACATCGACGGGCATGACTAAGAACTAGAACTAAATGGACGACGGTTTCTGTTCGATACGGTCAAGTAACTAACTGTTCAATAATGGCAGATAGAGAGTCTAGGCATAGCCACGATAAACAGAACTTGCCGCTTATCAACATTGCAAATGGTGGTATGTGATTAATTATACGTTAAATATATATAGCCACATAAATAAATAATATATATGTATATACGTATATATATATTATTGTCATATCTGAGCAGCAGCATATTATCAGTTGACAGCTCGATGACGAGATCGTATGGACTAGTACGCACCCGTTAAGCTGGAGGCGCGTCTAGAGCAGGCCTCGACGTCGGCGTCCTCCGAGTTCCTATGGCTGCGGCTCTGAAACAATAACTATTTGGCAGAGTAGAGGAGACTATTAGGAGACTCAACTTGAACTGGCACTGGGATTCACACTTACAATGGCCACCAGGAGGAACAGTATGAGGATATAGATAAAATCGTTGTCGCTCATTGTCCGTGGCAAGCGGCTTGAGGTGCGAACACTGACAGAATTTAGAGAATTTAGAAATTTACTGAATGGGCAGAGGCAGCACTCGAGGAACGTATCAGCCTATGGCAAGGATTGTTATCTAATCGCGACAAGCTTTTTACTGCGCCCACTCGAGAATATTGGGGGGGTCTCCCTCTCTCACTCTCTCTCTCTCTCTCTCTCTGGAGTGGTTTTAACTACTTTAGCAAATCTTACCCTCGAGTGCTAGGCGCAACATTACTTCGCGGCGCATCAAGACACGCCTGTTCCATTCGTCGAACTTCAGCCTCACAAACAGATAGCACTCCTTGAGGGAGTCAAGTTGAGTTGAGTGAACGGGTGCACGACTGCATGGGCTTACCCGTAAAATGAGCGTGACAGCGATCCCAATGAGAATGCCACAGAACCAAAATTCCGTGTACATTTGTAATGTATCTGATCGTGTTTTTAGTGACAGTCTATGCTAGTCGTAAAGCTTGTAAAATATTGTTTTGATATCTAAGCCCCGAGCTGCTTAGGCACTCACCAGGCTCCGTTTGAACTTTGGTGCAGGAGCTCCAGCGCCGAAATGGGCCCAAATACGTCTAGAGAGCAACCGAAATATAGGCTATATACGGTATATATATAGTGTGGTCTGGGCAACTCACCCGCAACAGTATGAACAATATTAGCAAAAATGATAGAGTGTAATACCATTCCATAACATCCATTTGACTGCGAGCTGACAACTGAGCGGCGAGCGAATGAGGATGAAACTAAATCGCTATCTAGATACCATCAGCGGGGCAACGTTGATAAGGCAGAGCAAAACAAGATAAGGGCTTTACTTGGAGCTTTACCGCTTTACTACAGTTTACTTAAGTTTTCTATAATTAGCTAATATCTGTTTAAGTATTATCTCCCTGGAGCTTACCACCTGAATCTTCCATTTGTCTAATGTACGTCAACTGTGGCTGCCTCGATTCCGTTTGCGGATCTAAATAAGCATTATAAATGAATTAATTCCTTGTAAAATAATATCGACTGATCCAATTAGAAAACAAGGCGATAGCAAGGCAATAGTATAGCTCCAATAAGAAAACGAAGCATTGGCAGTGGATCCCCAATAGGTACGGGTTCAAACCATATTTCACATTGACAAACAAGCAGCGACTGACGCCTACAGATTGCATTGTTTATATTCACATAAAACATTTATGCACATATATATATATTTATATGACTGTTCTTAAGCTCATATCAAATATATCACAGAGCAAAAGCTTTGTTATCTAATCTAAGCCATGTGCGTCTGCTTGAAGCTCGCGATGCGAAATGTTTAACAGAGAAAGCTAAATGATCAAGCGATAAAAGTCTAACAGGTCCATGTAAATAAGGATGACTAAATATTAAGCAGCTATCAACTATGATAAATACGTAAGAGCGGTCTAGACGGGAGTGAACGACTAGTAGATACCCTGAACCCAGCGCAGAATTGCCAGCTGAATCATTCTGGTAATGGATGTATAGGCGTTTGATAGGCTGACTAATATATATATAATATTTATACGGTTTCCCACGCTACCTTTAGAAAACCAAAACCCCCAAATGTCCATGTTCAATGTACACTAAGATAACCAAAATTCTTGTGTTTTGTTATAGATCTTAACAGCTTACCCCGAACACTTGCAGCTGGCATTACGGCATTTCTTCGCGCCGCAATTCGTATTCTCTCCTCATTGATTTTATGCAAAATATTATCTACAATCTTTAGGTTTTAAAAAATATTTAGTAAAGATTGAAACAGCTTCGTCACACTAAATTGCTCACCCAAGCGAGGTAGATGACAATAAAGAAGAACGAGATAAGAAATAAGCTCCATAAGATGTCCATGTCAAGAGGAAGAGATTTAGGGAACGACTAACTGTATTGAAAACGCAACAAAGACTGAAATCAGCTCAGCCTCACTTGATCTGTTGAATCTGCTTTATCTGAAAAGCTTACCGTTAACTCTCCTATCTCTTCTGGCTGCAGTTCTGTTAGGGTTGCGGCTGGCTGTTTGCCTAGGTGTCTCTTCAGCTGTTGTCTCATTATCAGGTTTACAGCTTGTGGCACACACCTTTCGGAAGTGCAAAGATTCTTATCAGCAATACTTTTCGACTTTAAACCTGCTTTCGGCTCACCCATATCATCAGCACGATTATTAGCAAGATGCCATACATCAGCTCCCAATATCCCTGCCCCATTTCGCAAGACAGTTAATAAATAAAGGCAACAACTCACAACGCGCCAAACTTCACTGACAGACTTTTGTTAAATGCCTGATTGGATTGTCGACCGGTCCGTCTATCGCCTAATATCATATGTTATCAATGGTATTTTTATATATTTTTTAACTCTGCTAACCTCGGACAAACGCTTATCTAATCTTTCTTGAGCTACCACCTAATGTGATCCCCACTTGAAAGTTAATTTCGTGCCCAAGCGTCAGGTGTGAATGCCTTTTCAATACAGAAGAAGAATATTGAAAAGAAAGTAAGTCAACTTAATTTTAAATTTATAATTGTAAGTATCTGTATCATATATTATTGTATATGTTTATATATAGAGCTTTATCAGTGAAAATATTGCTAGAATGGTTGTAGTTGAACGGTTTCGACTGCGTGATGCACGCTTCTACGTTTCCAATTGCAGCTAGACCTCTAGATGTGTTCAAAAAAAAGGGGAGTTACAAAAAAATTACATTACATTTTTTAAATTTTTTTGACGATTCCAGAAGGATTCACTATTATTTTAATGAACACAGCTCTTAGCGGTTGTATTACACAAAGAGTAGGATCCTATCACACAAGTTTTATTTTATATATATATTTTTTTTCATGTAAATATTAGAAAAGCCAAACGTATACACTCAATTCACTCTGTGGACGAGTATTAAAGGTAAATACACAAAAATGTGATCAAATACTTTGTCATATTCGTTAATAGAGTCATTCTTTAGCCTTATCAGAAATCTTATCGCTCACGTTAAACGTAATCAGGCTAATTTTGTTGATGAGAAATACAAAATACACTTATATTTGAAAAGAGTTAGAGTTAGAGAGAGAGAGATAGATAGAGAGAGAGAGAGAGAGAGAGAGAGAGAGAGAGAGAGAGAGAGAGAGAGAGAGAGAAATAGTGAGACAAACAGAAAATGAGGAAGCTAGTCAATTTATGAATGAATAAATCAAAATTCTAAAGTTTCTAAATCTTTAACTAATTGTTTTAGTATATGAAAAAATGTTGTGTTACATCGATTATTTTTATGAAACAGTTTACACTTGCTACACGTTTTCAATTGCCTTGTACACACTTCCAACAGAGTCTACTTAATAAACTTACCACATCTTTGACCAATCCACCGTCCGCACATTACCGAAGCCTTTAAGAAGATTTCTTAAAATATTAATAAGGATTCCATTTGCTGAATCGACATATACAACTTACGCAGAAGAACAAGAGAAGGCTGTTGGCAAACAAGCTTACGAAAATTATTAAGGCGGCGTCAGTCATTGCTGCCCTAACTGTGTACAAATCTAACTGAAGCGAAAGCAGCTCAATCAAGTCGAAACTGTTTTGTTATAGAGTCCCCTATCAGTTGAACGGAAATCTAATCGTTCAAGTATTTGATAAATGTGATGAAATAATTGCAAATAACTCAGAGCTAGACAGATGGCAGACAAATCTGAATGAATCTTCATTCATGTGGATCTCGATGGCATTTTGGATATATTTGTTCACTTACTCGTTCTTCTAGCAGTTTTCCTACGCACTAGCAAGATTAGTCCCTTTAACAAAACGAAAATTTAATTACAATTTTATAAATGAGCCGAATAACTTTGCAGACTTACAAAGGAATAGACGAAGAGCACTACAATTAATACAACGCCCAACATATTTGGTCAACTTTTTGTAATTAACTCCAGGCGAATACAAATGTAACTAAAGCAAGAAAACAAATGCTTTCGAGAGAGTATAGTGCCAGCTGTATGGGGCTTATCACAAATCTAATCGAATAGCGAATAGACCATAATGTCAGCCTGAACAAATACTGATTAAATACGCCCACAATACCATACTAGATATAAAAGCTTTTGAAAGCTTCGAGCATAACTCTGATTAGCTTGAGTAAGAAGTGATAAAGGTATCAAGTTGAAGGTTTATAGGTAGAAGAAGCAGGTCTCGTAAAATACATTGTTTCTTGATCAAACAATCATTAGATTAATATGCGCCTACGAAACTGAATTGTGGGGTATTGTCATAGCAATAATACAGTTTGCTGTCGTTTAGGAAATGCTTAGCATTTTTACTAATTTTATAAAGGAAAATCAACCATTTATGTACTCCACTAGATAAGCGAAAGAATACAGAGAGCTAAGAGGTACAGAAAGGGGCAAGCTGAAAACTTTAGATGGGTGTTTCCATATTATACTATCTTTTTATTTTTTTTATTTTTTTTTTAAATTTTTTCTATGCTTAGAATTTGCCAAATTTAACTCTGATTTTTCACTACTGATTCGCTGAATAATTTAAAAACACAATCAGCTAGGAAAAAGTTGTATCTACTAATTGATAAATTTCCAACTAAAGCAATGTTCTTTTACACTAATACATCTAGTTCTAGTTTAATTTAATTATATTTGAACTACTCACCTGCGATCCGCCGACGATTGATACTGGCAACTGCCAGGCAGGCGATCTGTAAAGAGAAATATTTAAATAAATCAGTAAAAGCCCATTTACTATGCTCACCTTAATGAATATAAGAAATGCCAGGGTCAGGAAGATGATGCAGATATATAAGCCAGTTGCCATTAAATAAAAGAGAAAATAGAAACACTCGAGCTGGACAATCCTTAGCAGCGGCAATTAGGCATGGAACTGAAGAGCGAGTGGTTAACACAAAAGGTCGAGACATACATTGTTGTCGCCTGCTGCCTTACACGGAAGCCGAAAGCAACGTCGCGATAAAGAATACAACAATCTATTTATATATATTATATATATATCATGAACAATTGCGCCTTATCGGTTAAATTACTTATAGCACAATCCACATCTTTGACAGCTCGAGTTTTTTTTTACTTCTTTTTAATTAAAGGCACGCATTTGCCATAATTGAAATATGCGCTATAAAAGGTCACAGATTTGTAGCAACAAAAAATATGAAATAAATACTCGAGTCAAGTTCAGAGCAGCAACAACAACAACTGCAACAATTGACCCATTTATGTATATAAAGCCAAAGCAATTACAATGATAATTATGGGGGGTAGCCCGAGACATGCTGAAATGTTAATGCGATGAATAATAAGCCTTTGGGAGAGTCTCTGCAATTAGAGGGCAGCCCCAGCCCCAGCCCCAGCCTCAGCCTCAGTCGCAGTCGCAGCCTCAAAATAAACGAAAACAATGGAATTTGTAACAAAATGCGAATTTCTTGCCCCTGTTTACAAATCGTCAATGGATTTATGGTCGGGGCAGAGAGCGTTTGCCTTGAACTGGAATTAATTAGACCGCATAGCATAGCTCAGCATTTCTTTTGTTGGCCACACCAATTGGCAACGCCTCACACTCTGACAACGAGCCAACAAGCCAACGAGCCATCGAGTCATCGAGCCATGCCCAATTCATTGGAGGTGATGCCAAACGCGCTCACAATGAGGCGACAGGGCGCACGCTTCACGGCTCTCAGCCAACAATCGCCAGGCGTTGCAATTGATATTGAATTGTACAATAATATAATGTAATGAATGAATGTCTTATAGAGACATAAGACGCACAGTTAGTAGGTATTCATATGAAAACAATTGCATTAATGTTAAGCTGAATAGATAGAAGTAGAGTAAGGAGTTGTTATGTGCTCAGCCTTAAGACTTATGACTAAATCTTCTCTTGCAGTCATATTAGATCAGCAATGATCAATTATCAGTGATCAATGCTTACAGAAACTGCTGTTAAGCTGTGTCCTTATGGAGCAATAATATAAGTATTCAAAGTGTTTGAATTAAGTTTCGATTAAGAGACGCGATCACAACTGGAGCTAGAGAGAGAGGGAGAAAAAAATAACACTTACTAATTAGCACTATTAAATTTGAACCTAAGTTTCAATCTTAGCTCAATCTTGATGAGCTGTTAAGTTAAATATATTCATTAGATTAGCTAGATTAGCAAGATCATATCAAGAGGCAGATATCATAGACAGATCAGCAATCAAGAGAATTGTATGCAATAAAAATTGATCATATATAAAAGGAAACTATAAATGATTGATTAGTTAACATGATTCTGTCTTAACTAAATTATAAAGAGCAGACTCCAAATATAAAATTATTTGACTTTTGAGACAAAATGTTATAGGTAGATTGTCTATCAAAGATCACATCTAGCATTAAATATAATTTGAACATAAATAAAATCAAATATCAACTCAAGATCAAGTTAGATCAGCTAGATCATACCTAAAGTACAATATAATTTTAATCAGTTAACAATATCATACCTGGCACACTATATAATTTGATCAGCTAACACGATCTTCCCGCCAGTAATATATAAATTTGAGATTAGCAAAATATCACAATTAGATCATATCAAGATCACGACAACATATCATAATCAGATCAGCTCAACAGTTAATATAACCTCATAATCAGCTAACGAGATCATGTCTAGATTTAAACAATATAATAAATTCACAATCTCATGGCTTTTACTTCCAACTCTCGGTTTACTTCCTTCCGCCTCAGCTGATAATTATGTGTGAGCTGCTCATGGAAAAAGATTTGCATTTCTTTGGAACGCCCACTCGACCTGCCCCATGCCCGCCCTCCTGGCCAATGTCAAGTTCAAGCCATTTCCGTCAGCTCCAAATATTGCACTGGAATCTTGATAGCTCTTAGCTGACTGTGTCCATTCAGATAGAAAAAATCTTACAAATCATGCGGCTCACAAGTTCCGGCTGCCCGCTGTTGTTGTTATTGTCTTTTGTGGTCTTTAAGCTGGTCCATTGTTAGACAATGTGAAATGAAAATTCCCCAAGTGCCGAGCACCAAGCGCCAGACGGGCGTGTTGTCAGCTATGAATCTCTTTAATTATCGCAGCACCAAATCGAATCGCAGCCCACACCCAGCATAACTAAAACGCCAAACTGCGCACAAATTAGATAAAAATTACTTAATCCAACTGCTAACTGCGTACGAGCATTAAAACTTAATGAGCTGACAGCCAGCGCCCAGAACCTCTAGATCTGAGCAAATGTAATTAATTTCAATTCGCCATCCAAACGTGCGATAAAACCTTGAACTTCGTTTCCATCATTTATTAGAACGTTCACAACTGGAGTTACTTTCGCTTTTTTTTTCAGTTTGTGCGGTTTAGCAATCATAAATGTGAAACAAGCCCGAATCATATTCGTAATTCTTATGAAATCCTCCATGTGCAGACTGGGCCCATCCGAAAGGAAAGGCAAATGACATAACTGTCGACATTCACGCATTGTCTTCATTATTTCTGAGCTGAATTAACTGGAGCATTGTGGCTAATTAGTTGACGAACACAAAACATTTCGCTGCGTGCTCTCCCCCTTAACATTTCGCACTTCAACTTGAGCTAATCAATGTGAACAGATCTCAGTGCTTACCTTACGCAAGCTTAATCATATTATGGCTTAGCAAACTTGTTGACTTTTCGTAATTAAAATATCGCACTCAAATCGGTAAAATGTTTGTTTGCCATGCAAATTTGCGCTTAAACTGTGGAGCCAAACATAATTGTTTAAGCTTTTATTTATCTGTTAACTCTTAGATGGTAAAACTTGTCTGTTAGCATTTTAGCTGTTAGCTTTGAACTGTTCACTTTTATATGCAAACATTAAACTGATAATATTTATCTTTTTTTTTAGCTTTGATATTTGAATTTTTATATGTTAACATTTATATGTTAACATTTATATACTAACATTTATCTTACGATTTAGGTGGTAACATTTAACTGTTAGTATTTTCTAGTTAACATTTGTAAGTTAATATTTTTTATAAGTTTACATTTATCTGTGAACAGTCTGTTCTGTTAAGATTGCAATACTAACATTTTACTCCTAATATTGCCAGCTATATATCTTGTTCCATTTATAATGCTGGTGCTAGGACTTTTTGCTATGAACTAAAATTTTCCTCAATTACCTCACCGTTTGGGAAAGTTGAGTTAAAAGTGTGACAAAATAAAAACCTTTTTAACATTTACTTTTTAGGGCAATATAAAAATGAATGTAACATGTTATGTATCAAAGCTTGGACCTTAGGCTTTACCTATGAATATGTTAGGTAGTCATAGCAATGCTTTCTTAGATATGTAATCAAATTACCAAATTACATTCAGAATCATAACAACTTGACCCAAAGCACACATCACTAATAAGACATAACATTACATGGCATTACTAAGCATTACATAGCATTACATAACATAATGTAATATAATTTAACATGAATGAATATCACTTTCCTTCGTTGTCTCCTACTTCTCTTTCTTTCATTCATCTAAATTCGAATGTGCGTCGAATTTAGATGCCTTGAAGCTAAGCACAAGCCTAAAACAAATTCAAATGTCTCTTGAACACTTTACAGCCCTTCCCACTTTGAGTGAGAGTACAAAGCCTTCGACTTTGCCGCACAAATGTTTTGATGTATTTATGCTTTGTCTTATTATGACCATAATTTAAGTGTTGAACCTGACCGTCGGGGCACCCAAGCAGCCGCAGTCACAGTCGCCGTTGCCGTTGCAGTGGCAGTCCCTGTCGCCGTTGTGTGACAATCAACAACTTCCTCATAAAACGAGCCGTCGCTCGGCAGCTGCCACAATCACAAACTTGGCCACTTGCTGGTGAAATTTTATTTCTTTTTTATGATCGGCCAAAAAAAAAAAAGCACTATGAACGTAAATGCGCGTGAATTTGTTTTTAAGTTTTTGGCACTCAAATTCAAATTGAAATTGCAATAATAATGCTGACTAAGCAGACTGAGGTAAACATTTATTAATTATGCATGATAATTGAGGCAAAGGGAAAAAGGCGACGAGCGGAGCCAGCTGGGAACTATTTTGATTGGCTGCAATTATAATTTGCTGAATCAAGTCATGAATTTCGATGCGGTTGCCGCCCTGCCTGCGACTCGCTCAATGTGCATGCGGGCTAACAACTTTTATTTTGTACACAAATACATATATATAAATATATGTATGTAGTGGAAAATGCAGTAACAAAAAAAAAAAGAAAAGAAAAGCTAGCGAAATTATGTGAACTTGTTATATCACCTGGCCAGCAGGCAACAGCTGAAAGACAAACCAAGCAAGAGCTGACGGCAAACACTTTTCAAAAATCGCAGCAGCAGCAGCAACTGCACTTTCTTTGCGTTACGCTTCTTTGCATAGCTGCGTGCATTGCCAAATCATTTTAAAGCGTATATCTAATAAATAAATCTATATATATTTATGTAGTATCTCTCTCACTGTCTCTCTCTCTCTCTCTGTTTCTCTGTTGGCAGCTGCGGTCAGTGTCCATGTCTAGACATTGAACGCAAAGCCAATTGAAATGAAATGCTTGAATGCTGCTGCCCAAGAAAATGCAAGATTTTGAGCTGCAGCTGAGTCTTGTGGCAAGTGCAATCGACGACAAAAGTTCAACAGACGAGGCAGTAGTCCCCCCTCCCCCCATCCTACCTCCTCCTCACCCCAGTCAACTGCCTGCCTCTCTCACATTTTTAGGCGTTGCAGCAATTGTAAATTAATTCATATTAGCAAAACAAATGCGAGGCTTCACTGTACAGTTGTGCCTCTGTGTGCATCTAGTCGCCGAGTGTGTGTTTGTAGCTTAGCTTTTAGCATTTCATTGGCGATGAGTTGTTGTGCAGGTTTCGCGGTCTGTGGGAGCATCGCTGCAAAAAAAAAAAAACCGGCGCAAATTATATTCAAGAAAACAAAATATATATATATATATAAAGAGAAACAACAACAAACAGCAGCGAGCATATGTAAATGCAACTGTATAAAAAGTCGCGGCGCGAAGGCTGAGAAAATCAGCGCGGCACAAATGTTAATTACGAGAATATCTTCTAGCTAGCCAAGCAGATTGCACTTAACTTACATCAAATATCTGATGGATGCAAAATGCGAAAAGCTCTCAAATTTTGTGTGTGTATCTTAGATTGAACTCAAATGGGCTTACATGTAGTATGCGTGATATTCACTACAGAAATTCTAGTTGGCTTAGCGCCAACATCGTCTAACTACGCTCAGTTGGACATACCATAAATGCCAATATGAATCATATAAGCAGTGAGCGGGGTCTTTACTATGCTGGCATTTAATAGATATGCTTATTGGAAATCAATGGAGGAAATAAGCAGCTAATTAAGTGAAATTAGCAATAATTAACAACTCATGAACTTAAGATTTAAAGTGCAGTGTATATTATATAGATATTGTTTTAGATTAATGCGAAGAAAAATAGAAAAAAAGAGTATAATAATATAGTAAAAAATATATATTATATTAAAAAGCATAGAATTAAATATACTAATAATTATAATCATAGAAAATAAAAAATTAACAGGAAAAAATATTATTAATATATAAAGTCAGAGAAAGCTTTTAATCTTTTTTATTTCCTTCAAATATTGAGCTAAAGAGTTACGCTTTATTTAATTTATAATATATTTTTATAGAGATTATTTTTTTTTATTTTATTTTGAAATTTAAATTTAGTGTATATTATAAGCCAAGAAAATATATTTTTTAAAGCAACATAAATATAAACCTAAAAAATAAAAAATAATCAGAAATTCAATTATTATTAAGAAATATATTTGTGATCAATTTTTTTTTGAATTTTAAATAAAATATAATATAAAAAGCATTTCAAAGAAAATGATGTATGGATAATATACAAATTTTCCAATTAAATTAAATTATTTACTTTGCTCAAGTTAAAAATGAATTCATAGACCATTATATTCAATTATATTTTCCCACACTCTAGAGGACTTCAGCAATTAAAAAGTATAATATATTTTTATGTTCAAGAATAATATATGACTGACAGTTAAATAGTGCAGCTGCGCTAGAAATGCGATTTTGTGGATTACTCTCGAAAAACTCTCAAATTTAATGTTAACTCTTTATCAATTAAATACACACAAAAAATCTAGCCATAAAACAAATTTTAAAAGAGATTTCAGCTCTATTAAAACCCAGCTTCTTATGGCATTAAAACAATTACTAGCTGAAATTAATTGTGCTACAAATATGATATCATAATGAATGTTGTGCTTCGAGTTGAGATCAAGAGATATCAATTTGATATTCTAGTGAATCACTTAAGACTTTTCATGGCTCACTGTGCTGCATAATGAATGATTGGAATATGACAGCAAAACAAAAGCCAAACGACTCAACGCTTGAGCTAAAACTCACGAGCTCAACGCAGCGATCGGCGATCGGCTAAGAGCGCGGCTAAGAGAGCCACGACGCTACCTGCCACTTGCCACTCGACGAGCTCTTTTTTGGTATAAAACATAAACAAGCTAAAGAAAGCCATTCATTTTGTTGTTTGAGCTGGCGCGAACCGTTAGTCCCAGCAGTAGAAGTTGAAGTTGAAGTGGCAGTCGAAGTCGAAGTCGAAGTCAAGCGCTGTGGCATTTAGAGTGCAACATAAAGTGAACACACACACATGCATACATACATAGATATATATATCTTTGTATAAACGTAAAGTAAACATTGATTGTGCACTGTGACAAAATACGACCAAGTTCGCAGTGTTGAAGTGCTCAAGTGTGCGTGTGTTTGTCTGTGTGTGAGTGCACAAGAATCGACTGCATTTCCCCCACATACACATTTTGGATACCAACTCAAGGAGTCGCCGCCAGTCGCCGCCAGCAATGCAGTAAGTCAAAGTCGCAGCTATGAATCATGGTTCATAGAATGCTCATAATTAACGGCACGATAGGGCAGTGGGGGAGTGGGGGAGGGGGCGACGATTTGTGTCGCTTGGCAACCACAAAAACAGAAAAAAATTCTTTTCAAATTATTTCAAAACCCATAGAGCATACGTAACTGTAACTGCGCGTTGTTTGCTGTGAGACCTTTTTCTGGCTCTGAGTGTGTGTGTGTGTGTGTTGGTGCTTGGCGTGGGAGTTTGGCTTTGTTTGTCTTAAGTCTTGTTGCCTGCGGCTCAGACTGAATTCGGTTTGGACGGCCACAGAGGCAGCCGAAACCACGGCTCTAGCTGGAGCTTAGTCTGCGGACGTCTTTTGAGGCTTTGCCTTGGCTTATTACCTAATCGCATTGTCTGAACGCCTTCTGAGTGCGCAAAAAACAAAAACGTTAAGTAAATAAGCTGTGGAAAATGCGCTCACAGCTAAACACAACTGAGAGCTCTTGCAGCACCCTCTCCATTGCTTAGCCTTTGTGTCAATCAATACGTTTTAGCGACTGTCCCAGCTGTCCCGCTGACTCATTGCCAGGCCAGGGCCGCGCGGTGCGCTAACTAGTGCATTTCAGTTGGTCAAACAAACAAACAAACAAAATCAAGTCAAAAGTGGCCAAAGATCACAGATATTCGATAGGCAGCCGCGACAGCAAATTGCATCATTTGTCAGCTTATGACAATCCTTTCTAAAAAGAGGCGTATAAATTACTTGGGCTAACGCGTCTTATATAACTGCACTGCAGCAGCGGCTGCGAAATTGTATCGCTTGCACACATGCGGCGTATACGCAATATTTCAAAAGTCGTCGCGTTTGAAATTACAGTTAGAGCGAATGAACGAGCAAGCGAACGTACGCACAGCAATGCGCATGCGTGGCCCGCTGGCCCGCTGGGCGAGGCCTCGTCCGCGTCCAACTACCAAAAGACATGCCAAATTGTCGACGATTAAATCGGTTTCTTTATATATATATATTTTTTTACCATTTACCATTTACAATTCACCATTTACCATTTGCCATTTGCCATTTGTTGGGTGTGTGTTTAATGCAATTAATAAATTTTGCCGCCCCAGCCACAATTTAATGTCTTGCAGATTCCCACAGATCTCGCGCGAAGGTCACCCGCAAACTGTAACAAATTGTTTTTTTGCTCAAAACGAAACTGGAAAGAAAATGTTGCACATAAAATTCATTGCCAAACGCAATTATCCTCCACATAATTCACATGCCGAAAAATCAACGGCTCGTGAAGAGAGCGCCGCCACAGCGATGCACGCACATTAAACTTGTTTAATTTGTTGTAATTGTAGCAGTGCAGCGTAATTTATTTTCTGTGTTTTCCACTTTTTTTTCGGCGCTGCTAACGAGCGTGCGGCATAATTAACCAATAAAATTAAAGTACATAGCACTCGTGGCTTAAGTGAAAACAAAAGACTTAGGCAACGAACGCAGGTGTTAAATGGCAGCTAATGGCATTGCTGCGCGCAGACGCACAGAGACGAAAACACATTTTGCCTTATTTCAGTTAGCCAACTTGAACTAATATGCAATTTAGCTGGGCACTTTAGTCAAATTGTATTCAAATTGAAAAACATTGTCTTTATTCAAAATGAAACTAGCAGCTAATAGAAATGTTGAGCAGTTATAAAAACAATTGTCTTGAAACAACTTGAGGTGAAAAGTAGTTTTAATTGCTTTCAAATTGAACAAGTTTCGATGAAATGGAAAGACTTAGGCAACAAACTTGCAGGCTCTATTATATGAAATCAAATGGAAAGACTTGGGCAACAAACTGGCATGCAAAATAATTGTCTCTATAAATTTCTCAAGGCATTTGGTAATTGAAATTTAATTTCTTGAGTGATTCAGTTGCGAGCAAAAAACAAAAATAAACGCAAAAGAAGTGAAAGGCTATATAATAATAAGATAAATATAAATAAAAAAATCAATAAAATCTTTGTATAAAATATATTAATTAAAAACATTATTAGCCAAGTCTTATGATCTGAAAAAAGTGTAAGGGATTTTTAGTAAGCCAGGAATGCAGCTAAAATTTGCTTAATATTAATAAGTAACAAAAAAAAAAGATAAATTTAGAGTAACCAAAAGACTTAAGCAACAAACTTAAGTCCTTAATAGCAGTTTTATTATAATTGAAATATAAAAAAAGTATTTCCTATAATAATAAATAAACAGTGAGCATAAAAACTATGAATTGCTACGTAAAATTATTAAAATATACACAATATTTTAACAATTTTTCAATTAATCAAACATTGATGAAAATATATATATATATTGATAATATATATATATTTATATATTTGATAAATATATAAAAATATTCTATAAATTTCTGATAAATTTACTGAGCAAATATATTAACATATTAAAATGATATGAAAATGATGAAATAAGTAATAAATATATTTATATATTTTATAAATATATTACCTTTTTTATCTATTATTATATTATATATAAATATGCATAAATATACGTTTCATAAATACATTTCACATACCATTGATACACTCAGCTACTCTATATATTATGACTGCCTGGTCACTAATTTTCTCAAGCCCCGCAGGCAGCCTGAATATGGGTTTAGCTTCTATTTCATAATCTATAAAAACAAACCATGTCTTATGTCACACACACGTTATACGCCCAGCTTTTAAGGAAATCGAAACGTTTTCAGCTCTCGGCCAAAATGAAAACATTGCTAAAAATTGAATTGGCAGTCGAGAAAAGCGACACACACGTAAACACATAGATTTTCTATATGAATGTGCATAATGAAACCACTTTTGCTGCAATTGCGAGTTGCGAGTTGCAAGTTGCGAGCTGCGAGCTGCGACTTGTGACTGCGGTTAGAGATGAAGAGACAAGCGAGTAGCGACATAAGAGACAGCAGACAAGAGACAAGGAGGCCAGTGAAAAGGCCTCCACGGAGACGAGGGACGACGCATCGTTTCTTGGCGTCCATGTGATGTAATGTGGTGCATGTCTGGCATCTGGTTTAGGCATCTGGACTACTAACACCAACAGATAGCGCCGACTGGAGTGGCGTGGAGTGGAGTGCTCCATTTATGGCAGACAGCGCGGCCACTTTGGCACTGTGTGGCATGCAACGCATGATTATGTGGAGCACTAGGAAACGTTTTGCTGCCAACCCAATTTGAGCGAATTGATGAATCCAGTTAATGACTTAACTTCGTCTCTCGCGCTCGCATGCCACTGGAAATGATGAACCAGGATTAGCGTAATCAAACAGTAGCTGCCACAGTAGTGACAGTGCAACACAACTGCAGCAGCTGCAGCTGCCGCAAAGTACTTAACTCACTTTGCCAAAGTTCAAAGGTGGCCAACAACAAATTGGCTAAAGGCCAGACAGAGAGACGGACAGCCAGACGGACAGCCAGACAGACAGCCAGACAAATTGCCAACTAGAATTGCTGAAACAAATTGTACGAGCACTACATAGTGTATGTATCTGTGTGTGTGTGAGTGTGTGTAGGCTGTGGCCATTACATAAGCTTTCGCATTCGCTTTATTAACATGCCTTAATTAGCGCCGCTTTATGGCCATTGAATCAGCATTAGCATTAACATTAACAGCCACTCGGCCTGACACATTGAAAGTAAAAGTTTGTTTTTGCTGCCATTGCTCTACTCTCTTGCACCGCTCATTATTATCGCTCATAATATTGTGCTTAACCGTTTTTGCTTTCGATTGTAAATACCTCAATTCAATTGGCCGCGTGCGCGCGGACACGTAACATTGGCCAAGCCGAGTCCAACTGCCGGTCAACTGGCGCCGCTGGATGCCAACAATGCGTAGCTGCCCCGTCGTTGACATTCAACCAAGTCTTTGGCCAACTCTCTGGCTGTGCTTCGTGTGGGTTTTACTAAATGGCGCTCAAATTGAACCCGCCGACAAAAAAAGTGAACAACTAAAAAAGAAACAGCAGCAGCAGCAGCACATCTTCATTTTATACCCTAACCCAGGGGACGATTGCCAAACAAGAAAGAGAAGTTATGCGTCTTAAATGGGAAATAGTTTTTGATATATGTGGGTTAACAGAAAATGCGCCTCGAGGGAGTTATGAATTTAAGAAGTATTTCTATAAATGGTAGATAGTGTAGATAACTGTAATTATATAATATAGGTTTTAATTACATTGAAAAATTGTTGATCAAAAAGAAAGACTTAGGCAACAAACTTGCATGCAACATGATATGAAATCAAATGGAAAGACTTGGGCAACAAACTGGCATGCAAAAAAATCTAAAAATTTGTCAGGGCAATTTAAATTAATTCATTAATTTGCTTACATTATAACACATGTAGTCAATTGGAAGTTTTTTTGGAAACTTGGGGAAAGCTATGACATTGGGGAAATAAACAAATTATCCAATATGTTCAATATATTATGAACAATCTTAAGATATTTCTGGTTATTTAATTGCAATATCCTTTATTAGAACAATATAAATATAAAATATAATACTAAAATATTCTTATACTAAGCACAGTATAAAAAAAAATAGATAGATGACATTAAACTTTGGATTTTATAGCAGCTTAAAGACAGGTAAGCCATAGTTATAGTTTTGGTTACTGATGCTGTTGCTGCAGTTGTTGTAAATTAAAATAAAACATTACCCTGAAAAACTTCTGAGTTCTGTGTAAAGCCAGAATAGCTCAAGGCTATGCGATCCGAATGATAGTTATGCCCTTGAAAGCATAATTAAAAAAAGTCAAAAGCCTAACTTTTTTAATGTTTTACATAAGCTCTGGATTTATGAGGCATATACAGGGGAAAATTAGTCAAACTTCTTTAAAAGCTTCTAAGCTGAGCTACTACAATAAAAATATTCCATTATAAAAAGAAGTTGAGTACAAAACTGAAATGTTTCAGGATAACTAAAAATTGTAATATAAATAAGTACTCACTTCTTCCAAGATGACAGCATTTGATATATCATAATAGTTTTATATGATATTTTATCATCTGCCAAAATGAAGCACTTTACGTAGAGCATTCCAGCAACGACTTTTTTCCATCAACATTTGAACAGCTGCTGCAGTTAGGTGCACTTCTTAGCTGTGGCTTGACGGCTGCCCAGCTTTCAGCTTCCCAGCGCTTCTGTGATGCTTGGTGTCTTGCGATTACCTTATAACTAGTTTCTGCCGCTGCCGCTGCCACTGCTGCTGCCACTGCTGCTGGTGTCTTGGTCTTGCATAACGCGTCGCTGGGCTGCCGCAGTTGTTGCCTTCTTTGGCTGCAATTTGGCGGCATCTTCGCTGCATCTTCTGCTTTTGCTTTTTTTTTCTGCTCTGCGCTTTTGTTGGTGTCTCGCGGCAAAAGGTTCGCGTAAAATCAAATATTTTCCCGCGTTTTGCGCATTGAGGTTGCCACAAAAGTTTCCCATATCATAAAGTCTTACTTATTGATGGCATGACTTGGCTAATCTGATTGCTATTGCCAATTTCTATTTCTTCTTCTGCTTCTTCTCGTCTCTTGCAGACGCAATCGATGCCTGGCGTTAGTCCTCGTGGCCCTGGGCCTGTGCGCCTGTGCACAGGCTGCCGCCACGGGTGCACCCACAGCGACGGCCACCACGGAGAAGCCGAAGGGCTTTTCGGCACGTTCCCTGGACGTGAGCTCCAACGGCGAGGATGACGATGAATTTGAGACGCAGGCGCAGACGCATTTGGCCTATCGCCAGCAGCAGCAGCAGCAGCAGCGACCGCTGTACGAGTACAGCGAGGAGGACCAGGAGGAGGCGCCGCGTCAGGTGTACGTGAGTCGCAACAAGCAGCAGCAGCAGAGCAACTATCTGAAGAAGCAGCCGCTGAGCGAGGAGAGCGAGGAGGAGGAGGAGGAAGTCGAAGAGCCCGATCGCCTGTCCACGCTGCTCAGCAAGTCCTCCTTTAGCTGTACAGATCGCAACTCTGGGTGAGCGTGAGGGGAAAGCTCGCCTAATTTTCAATTTAATTTACTCTCAATCTCTGCAGCTACTATGCCGACGAGTCGCTGAACTGCGAGGTCTTCCACTACTGCCAGGAGAGCCAGAAGCACTCGTGGATCTGCCCCGAGGGCTTCACCTTCCACCAGATCCACCTGATCTGCATGCCCCCCTCGCACGACAACATCTGCAAGCAGTCCTCCAAGTACCACATTGTCAACGACTATCTCTACAAGCCCATCAATCTGCAGGAGCACCAGAGCAAGCCGAATGTCACGCTGCGCTACTCCGAGCGCTACTTCCCCGAGAACTACTACGAGCACGAGCGCTACGACGACGAGGAGGAGGAGCTGCCCGCGCCCCGCCCACGCATTCAGCACCAGCCGCAGCAGCACCGCCAAGCCGTTGCCTATCAGTCGCAGCCGCAGCCGCAGCAGCTGCAGCACGCGCCCCAAGTGCGCGTCCAATACCAGCAGCAGCCTCAGCAACAGCAGCAGCAGCAGCAGCAGCATCACCAGCAGCAGCAACAGCAGCAGGTTGTTACACAGATCAGACACCAGCAGCCGCAGCCCACGACAATTGCCTATAGGAAGCCATTGCCCACGACGACCATACAGCCGCAGATACAGCCACAGCTGCAGTTGCATCAGCTGCAGCACCAGCACCAGCGACCGCAGACGCTGGCGCCCACAGTTACACCGGCGCCGTATCGTTTCTTCACCGCATCCCCGCTCCAGCATCTGCAGCAGCACCAGCAGCAGGTCTATCGCACTCCCGAAGAGATCAACATATCGCTGCAGCAGCGCCGGCCCCAAGTGTTCATTGCCTCAACAACGCCCCGCTACTACGAGGACGAGTACCTGTACGAGCGAAGGAAGTGAACGCGAGAGCAGGAACTCCAGCTCCAGCTCAACAGCTCGCCAGCTGAGTAGCTCAATGTAAACAGTCTTGTCGTTCCACGCCTTGTATGAGTTTCCCCTCTAGCTTTAAGCTGCGCCCATTTATCTTGTATATGCTATAACAACTATATAGTCCCAAAATTTAGCGCGAGTTTATGTACCTTATTTGTAATATTTAATGTCCTGCTAGAAGAATCCGCCTTCTAACTCATTTCGATAATAAAGTACGCAACGTTTTAAGTTAAGCATCTTCACTGTATGTCAATCTCCATGTATTGATCTGCATTGGACAGCTGCATCGCCTGGCTCTTGGTGCCCTCCTCCACCACGTAGTTGGGTCCGACCAGGCAGTTATTCAAAACGGAGCCGCTCTTCACGTGCGCCCGATGTCCAATGATGCAGTTGTTTATATTGCAGCCCTCTTCCACAATCGCATTGGCCATTATGATAGAGTTGGTGACGATGTTCTTCGGGTTAATAACACAATTGGCGCCAAAGACGCTGCAGTTGAGCGACGTCTTCTCCGAGAGCTTGGCATTGTCCGCCACAATGATATCCTTGGTTTGAGTCGACTTAACGACGGCACCTGGTGCAATCAGCGGATGTGAGTCGCCGCATAGCTCCGTCCAGATGCCCGAGAGCTTGCGATTGATGGCCAGAAAACTGAGTGTGGTATTGACGCGCACTCCGATTGCCTCCTTTGGCGCTTGCACTGCAAAGCACCGCACGACGTCGCCGTGATAGGGCACATGCGATAGCGACTGATTGAACAGCGAGGTCTGTGTGAGCTTCTGATCCAGCGCCGTGTGCGTTACGTACTTTACAAATATTGGCAATTTACAATTTACAAATGATATTTTGCTTACAGCTGATGAATAAAGAGAATTTCTTCAACTTACATGCAGAATATTATCTTCATGCTTGGTGGCCACGCCCAAGTCGGAGGTGGTATCCGGCAAAGTTTTTGAGGAGCGCCTCGCATGCTGCTTCCGTATGAGATGTGGCAGAAACTCGCCCTTGAATGTTGAAATTTTCTCTTTCTGCATGAAATTACATTGATTATAAATTATTTTCAGTAATTATCATAGTTTATGCTTGCCCTGTGCAGATAGTTGATCACCCATTTCTTAAGCACATAGATGTGCGCATCCAGCAGTCGCCCATAGACATCCAGCTGTCCCTTGTTCTTGAGCAGATGCCGCTGAATATTCAGCGTATCCTCACAATCGCTGGCAGCAAAGACAAATGCCAAGCGCTGCGTGGCCGGGTGGATGCCAATCATGTCACGCTCCGGCTTGTGCTTCGTCTTGGGACCGGGCATAATGACATCCGACTCGAAGCCGCTCTTAAAGAGCAGCACAGCCAGTGAAGCGTCGTCGGCACGAAACTTGTTGATCAGCGGATACAAGCTGACATTGGTAACGATATCACAGCTAACAACCAAGAAGTCTGACTTGATTCTGGAAGAGTATAGTATATATATTATATATAGTATATATTCTATATATAGTTAAGTGTTATTATTTACTTGTCGTAGATATAGCGCAAGCTGTCGGCGGTGCCAAAATCGCTGTCACTTGGCACTGTGGCATAGTCGATTTTCACTTTCAGCTGCGTGTGCTCCAGGGCCACCTGGATCTCTAGTTTATCCTGCTCCTGCACCACAACAATTACCTCTGCAAAAATAACAGCCTTACTATGGTTCAGCTCATATTTTAATTACAATATTAATTACCTGTAAAGTTATGCCTGCTTAGCATATTGAGGGGATACCATATCAGGGGGTATGGACCCACGGGCAGCAAACACTTGGGCGCATCGCCCAGCACTTCGGGCAGACGTGTGCCACGGCCCGCCGCTAAGACTACAGCTTGAAATTCGGAATTTGGCATCTTACTTTTATGCAAAAAAAAAACACAATATCTACGAATAATTTAAGTTGCCAACACGCCGACGGCACACAGCTGTTCGAACAGCTTTCGGCGTTGACCAACACTGTTGCCCATGGGACATATGTTGCTGTCACATGACTGCACTTGTATTGTTTTTGCAATTGTATAAAACTAGTCAGATGACCCATTTTCCATTGAGACTCCCTTAAATTTATGCGATTTTTAGCCAAATTACAACAATTTACAGAACAACAAAAGACTTTAATGTATGATTTGAGCGCTACATGACTACAAAATTGGAATACATACATTTTCTTATTGGAATTATACTATATACTTTAAGCAAAGTTTGCCCGTAGCTACATTTTACATACAATAAGTTTTTTCGTTTGCGGATCAAAAATGGAAACAGAACAAATATTTTTTTTTTTTGTAGTAGTATAACAATAACATATTGCTGGAATACACACACACGTAGACACGCATGGGATTAATACTTAGAAGAGAACATCGTCGTCGCCCTCATCGAGTATGTTCGAATGCTCACGGACATCGATGCCCTGCTGGAGGAGCTCTGCTTTCTTGGCATCTGCCTTCTGTCGGGCCTCACGCTTCTTGTCCTGGATCTTCTTCAAGCGATAGAACTCCTCGCGCTCCAGCTCGTCCAGCTCCGAGATGATGTAGGCCAGCGTACGGTCGATGCGAGGTATGATGACATGCTCGATGGCGTTGACACGACGATTCGTGATCTTGATGACCTCGTCGAGGGTGACGAAGGAGGTTTGGAGCGATGCCAGCTCGACGAGCAGCTTGACGGCGCTCTGGTAGTTCTTCTTCAATTTGGCCAGCTGCTGGCCACCGCGGGCTAGACCAGCTAGTTCGTAAGTATCAGCGCCATCCTGGTAGGACTCGAACACGGGCAGCGTAACGCCAGCGACGTTGTCCTTCTTGGTGCGTATCTTGATTTGGGCTTTGGTCACGTTCTGCAGCACCACCTGATTGATGTCGCCCGATGTGAACTTGGCCTCGGCCAGCGAGAAGGCGGCCTCTTTCATAACGTCGCCCATCAGAGTTTTCGTCTCGATGATTTTGCCCAGAATCATGCGGAAGCGCATTTGCAATGCATCAGCTTTTTTCTTCAGCAGGCCATGACCTTTTTGAGCGCCCGCAAGACGGGCCTTCATCAACATCTGGGCGCCACGGGACGGGAAAATCGGTAATCTATCTTTGCCAGACATTTTCGTATAATTTTAATCCGTGTACGGGGCTAATTACTCGACTTTTTTAACTGCGCACCACAAATATTAACACACCCGTCGAAGAACACTGAAAAACTCCAACTGGACTGGATAAACACAGTGTTGACTAAGACTCAGCAAATTAAGTGCTGCACAACACATTGTAGAAACAGTGATGCACAATGTTACAAAGAATTGCATTTATTACAATTGCAATTAAAATAGATTAAATTGTAACATAAATTAAGATTTCTTTGCAACATTTCCATTTTATTTAATTTTTATTTTTATTGTCATACATTTTATTTATAGTGGCATTAGCAGCCAAACTGCAGTGTTGCACAATGAGTATTTCAGTAATAGTGCTGAGTAGCGAGTCAAGTAATCAGCTGTTCAATAAACAGCTGTAAACAAATCAAAGGCGCCAGTGGCATATTTATAAATAATGCAAATTTTGCAACGTTTGTTTTGGTTGCCACCAAAAACAATACAGACTGTTTGCCGTTATTACGCCAAGAAACCAAAGCTGGCCATGGCAAACGGCAAGAGCATGGTACACAAGGAGCTGCTGCGTTATGTAAACCCCTATGCATGCATTAATATCAAATCGGACATTGCCGTCCATGTCGAGCCCGCCGATGTCCATGTTTATACCAGCGGTGATGTAATTATTGCCCAGCTAGTCGGTGGACCTGTGAGCAACTCTAATGTCGACCTGGATGTGGATGTTCAGGATGATGATAAGGCTGTCAATGTGTTGGTCAAAAAGCTAAGCGAACAGAAATCGCATTTTAAATGCCTTCTCAAGATACCTGTACGCGCCGACGTCAACCTGGAAGCAGAGGAAAAAGTCACTGTGCAGGGCATCCAGGGCGAGGTGCTTAAGATTAAGGCAAATGCCGATATATTTACCAAGAATGTGCGAGCCACACATATAACGCTGAACAGCACTAATGGCAACATCATCTGTGAGGGCACGCTGCTGGGCAAGAGCACTGAGATCGAGACACAGAACGGAGTGAGTAGCTATGATATCCTATGTACACAAACCCATTAATATATTCAAAATCAGAACATCAATCTAGATAAGCTGCAGGGCGACAGCCTAAAGTGCTCCACACAGGCGGGCGACATCAATACGGACTGCTGCTACGTGGAGAAATCAAAGTTTGAGACGACAACTGGCAGCATGGAGCTGAAGAACGTGCACAAGACAAGTGAAGTATATGTGCACCAAGCGGGTGACCTGAAGATGAGTGGGTGTCTCTATGTTACCTCTCCATTCAATTATTGATATAATCCCTATTACTTTCCAGCTGGCGTACATGGAAACCTGAATGTGTTCTCCAAAGGCGGCAGCATGAATCTCCAGCTCTCGGAGTTGAATGGCAAAAGTGAGATTGTGGCACAGAATCTAATTGACGAGGCCATAATCAATATATCCGAGGCTATAGAGAATATTAACATAGAAGTTAAGGCCAGCCAGGTAAACTTGAACAACGAACTGGAGCATGTCTCCCATGCGTTGAGCGAAGACAAGAGCAAGTTTCAGCTAAACAATGAGAATGAGCATCACCTGGTCATCAGCAGCACAGGGGAGAATGGAGTGCGTCTGGGCAAGCAATCGTGGACCGACATGCTGCAACTAAAGATGAAATCAAAAGAATAAATCTAAGATTTTACAAATATTTATAGTATCTTTCATTATGTATGTATGTACGTATGAATGCTCGTATGTATGTATGTATGTATGTATATAAGTAAGTATAAGTATAAGTAATATGTATTAATATGTATGTATTGTGCATTAGTGCAACAATTTTTCAGTCCTGTTTCTTTTTATGAGTATTATTTGGCTTGGCCAGCTACTTCGTTTAAAACCGCGCCGAGGCGCTGATGTGCCCTCTGGATCAGTACATCTTCGACCTGCTCCGTCTGCAAGGCAGCTCGAAACATGTCCACTTTAATAGCATCAATATCCTGTATATCCCTAACTAGAATTGGAACATCAGTACGGACGAACAT
Source organism: Drosophila pegasa (assembly GCA_035046225.1). NCBI lineage: Eukaryota > Metazoa > Arthropoda > Insecta > Diptera > Drosophilidae > Drosophila > Drosophila pegasa. The sequence continues at coordinate 9,389,316 of JAWNOD010000076.1, read as the reverse complement.
GTGCGCCAACAGACGCAGCACTTTGAAAGCATTCTCCTCGTACTGTGAACGAGGCTCGTCCTCGTAAGCATCAAAATCATTCTCATCATATTCGGCATAGTCTTCGATATGCTGACGTAGAATCGTCCAGACGCCCAGCAAGTGGCTAAAGGCTGCCTTGTCATAGAAATATTTGAGACACTGTAAGAGAAAAGAGAGCTTGAATTGAGATAAGACATTCGCATTCTCATTGATCTGCCCTGCTTACGCTGCATATGTGTGCCAAGTCCTCCAGATACTCCTCCTGTCGCTCGCCCAGTGGCAGCAGCTGATTGGGCTGCTGCAGGAACAGTAGGATGCGGGTCAAACAGAACATAATGCTGGGCGTGTACACATCCATGGACATCTGCGCCTCCGGCAGCTGCACCAGTATGGTGCATATATTGAGGTAGGTTTGAATTACTTCGATGTCGCAGCTTATTTTTGGTGTAGTCAGCTCGTCGTCGTCGTCATCAATGCCATTGGGATCAACGGCGATGGGTGCCTGATCGGCGACGACTCCATCCACTTCATCCGCCTGCTTGGCCTCATCGTCGCGCATTAGACGAATGAAAGCGTTGTTGACGCCATCGCAAAGCTCCTGCACTAAAAATACTTCCGAGAAGGGCTTCAAATTGAGATCCGGGGTCTGGGCATTCTCCTCCTCGACCAGGGCACAGCTGGCCAGCACAGCATTAATGGCTTTGAGGGCAGCCAAGAGCAGCTCATCGCTCACCGACTGCTGCAGTATGAAGCCGAGATTCTTAGCTGAGCCATCGAAGGCAGCGAAACAGATGTACCATTCGATGGCCAGTTGCTCCTTGCCACTGACCACATGGGCCATCACATATTGATAGACGCGCATCAACTGCAGCAGCATGCTGGTGTCCATGCAGGTGCTCAGCTTCAGCAGCATCTCAACCCACTCGGCATGGGCTGTCAGTTGCTCCACGCACTCCACCTGGGCGCACATGTTCCCAAGTAGTCCAATGAGTATCTCATACAGACGCACATCCTCGCTGGAGGAGATGGCAAACATAATAAGCTCGATGGCATCGTTTTCAAGTAGCAGGGCAACTACTTCCGGGGAGACAGACATATCCCACACCTTGCACAAATCCTCCTCCAACTCCACCTCCAATGCCGCCTGTGGTGGCTGCTTGCTCAGTTGCATCAGTGTCTGCAAAATGAATTTTTTGCTGAACATTGTCTCGCCAACGGCATCACCACGCATGCGCATCAGCAGCTCGTTCTCATCAGCATCCGAGGCATCATCCTCATTGTTTTGAATTCCGTGGGGTTGGGGCGAATTTGACTCCGATTTATTTTCACCATTTGCTGTGCCGTTTGTCTCCAATGCGCCAGCCTCGTTCGCCTTATTTTCCGCGCGAATTAGACCGTTGGTCTCGCTATTAACAGCCACTGCACCAATATTATTATCTCTTTCCGCGCTATCCACATCTTTGGTCATCTTGGCTGGTGTCTGCTGTCTGGGTTCCGGAATAAGTTCGATCGAACGGTTCACAAAAACTGAACTGAAATGAACCAAGCTGACAGTTCAACCGATTCGATAAGTCTCTAACATTTTCTGCTAACTTTCAAAAGCTTAGAATGTTACAAGCTGTTGTTAACAGTGGGAAAATTGTGTATAACATTTTTTAAAATAAATTGAATTTAAAATTAAAATTTTAAATGTATACTAAATGCCTTTTCTAATTTTGTCAGTTTTTTTTTTTTTGTTTAACTTCTAGTCTAAAAGCTGTTGAAGCACTTAAGCTTAAGTGATATCTCTGTAATTAAATTATTTTGTAATTTTTGTAACAAATTTTTATTCTAAACGCTGTCTTTTAATAAATACATCCAGTAAATGCGAAATGGGAATATCCGCAGAAGCTGGCGGTTGCGGTGGCGCAACATTATTCCGATGTTGTGGAAACGTGGGCATCATGCGCGGGTCACAAGCTGCCAAATAGAAAAGAATTTATTAAAAATAATCTATAATACATTATTAATAGACTTGGCTTACGCTGCGGCGGCTCGGTGAAATATTTACTATTCAAGCATTCGTCGGCTGTGGCTCGGGTGCTGGGATTGTAGATGAACAGAATGTTTAGCAGACTTCGGCCCGCCTGGCCAAGCATTTGGAATTTGGTTTTTAGATTGTTGTACGGCTGTTGGCTAAGCGTAAAGTTCTGCACAGCAGGCAGATCCTGGAAGCCGGGCCAAATCGACTCGGATGGCGCGCCGAGCAGATCGATAATCATGTCCAGCTGTGCAATTTCCGAGTTGCCCGGCAGCAGCGGCTTCCCCAGCAACAGCTCGCCCAGGATGCAGCCAAAGGCCCACATATCAATCGACGTCGTGTGCGTTCTGGCGCCTAGCAGCAGCTCCGGGGCACGATACCACAGCGTGACCATCTGCGGCGTCATGGGCTTGGGAGGATTGCCATACAGGCGGGCGAGCCCAAAGTCAGCTGCAATAGAGATTGTGTTTACTTAGGAAGGGGGTGGAAAGTGCAGCCTATACTTACCCACTTTGATGCAGCCCTTGTCCGTCATTAGCAGGTTGGAGACCTTCAGATCTCGATGTATGATATAGCGGTCATGCATGTACTTCAAGGCGCGCAGCACCTGCAGCGTTATGCACTTGACCTCCGACTCGGTGAACGGCTGCGACATATTATCCAGTACTGAGGCGAGATCCTGCTCACAAAAGTCCATTACCAGGAAGATGCTAAACGAGAACACATAAGAGTCTAGAGAAATCCTTGATAATCAGCTGCTCCGCTTACCTGTCCAGGCTTTTGCCCACCACAACTTCCCGGAGTCGCACAATGTTTTCGTGCTGGCAGCGCTTTAGTATCATTATTTCACGCAGCCCGCTCACTGGCAAGCCATCCTTCTCCTGGTCCATGCGCACCCGTTTCAGAGCCACAATTTCCCCGCTGCGCGTGTCCCGCGCACGATCTAAACGGGAATAAAGCAAGCGGATTCAGTAGAGATTCGGATGCAATCCAATTCGAGGTGCACTCACAAACAATACCATAGCTGCCCTCGCCCACGCGGTTGAGCTTCTCGAATTCGGACACGGGACGGCAACGACCATACTGGAAATACAGTTAATGCAATAAGGAAACGCCGGCACATGAAAAATTCCCATTTGATACAAACCACATTTTGTTCCGGTATGGGCATGGGCGTGCCGCTGTTTTTGAGCGATATCAGGAATCCTTTGCGGGTAATGGGTGCTTGAGGATCTGGCGCCGGATTTGTATCCAATTCGCTTGACTTCTTGTCGCTGGACATGTTTATTTTGTTTTAGAATGCTTGAGCGACATGGAAACATAAACAGCGCACCGGGAATCGATACTTTTGCTCAAGTACTGCAAGAACGGAGCAGCAGCAACCAGGGCTGCAAGCACAACAAATGTTGTCGAAGCGCGCGATATGCAAAGAATTCGAAATTGTATAGACAGTCATTTTTTGGTCATAATGAAAATATTAAATATGTTTTTGCACATATTAATTATGTAAAAAAAAACTGCGTATGCATTTCATAATATTCGAAGGCATGCGTAAAAACAAAAGTGGCTAGAAAATATGCGGCACGATTTATGGAAAGTGAAATTGCGCCAGTTTAAAGAAATTTCGTTAGCATTTCATTTCAAATGCATGCTCTAGAGATTAAGAAAAATAATAATAAAAAAAATCGTTGCCTGCTTGTCATCTACCATGTCTACGCATGTGTTAAAAGCTGTTGGATAAAGCCACAATGACTCCACTATCAATTATCACCCTGAACTTGGGCTAGACAACAACAGTAAAGCGAATGGGCAGAGGCATATAAATATTGGAACTGCCTCCGAGTGCAACATCAGTTCTGCAGCAGCTGTGCAAGTGATATAGTGATTTACCCAAAACACAGGAATATACATTCAAAAAGGAAACAAGAAATATGAATAAAACGGCAATTTGGTATGCAGCGGTGCTGCTTGTGATCTACTTCACCTTGGTGTTCTGCGAGGAAACGCCGAGCGAGGAAAGTGCTGACACACAATTAATAAATAAATACGCAAATATGGATATGGAGACATTAGTTAATACTGGCCGAGATCTTATGGAATTCGAAGGACGCACACGTCGCCATCGTCATCGATTGTGGTGTAAGTTTCTGCTTATCGATAACTTATTACAACGTAAAGAGTAATTAAACGGCATCGATTCTGGTACTCGGCATCGGCATCGGCATCGATTACTATGCAATAACTGCGCGGTAACAATTAGCACATTTTGAAAGTGTTTAATCACATTCTAAGTTATTTGGCTGGCTGGCCACCTGCTAATCAGTCGCTGGAGACTTTCTTTCGAAAGTTTCCCAGCCCAGCCGGTGGGCTGGTCATACGTATATCTCCTCCAATTGGAACATCACGATGTGCACGTACCGTTCAATAATAATTAATTAACACTTTTCACTTTCAATCGGCGCAACAATTCGACAATTGTAAATTGTCGTAGATCAGTCCGAGTTTTGGGTTCTGTTCGTGCCCAGTGAAAGTGTTGTCCATTATCCGTTATCTAATCAGACTTTGCTTCCATTTATAGATCGTCATCTGTGGCCCCTGGCCATTGCCTATTGGATCAAAGTGAAAGTGGTCATCGTGTCTTTCTTTCTGGGCAGCGCCATCTACTTGGGTCTGCGCTACTTCTGGCCGCATGCCCGATGCAATCAGGAGGTCATACTAGATCACCCGTAAGCACTGTTGGACCTGCAAATCATTTTATCTATAAAAAAATTCTTATTCCATTCAGTCCTCCATCGTTCACCCACGATCAAATTCCATACTCTCTAGAGCATCATCATGATCATGAACATGAGCATTATGAGCCCTCCTCGTACGACTCGAGTCCCTCCTTCGAACCCTACTCCGGCTACTCCAGCTACTCGGGCTACTCTGCCAACTCAGATATCGAGTCTGATATACAGAGCGATGTTCCTATGAGTTCCATGGGATCCACTGGACCAAGTGGGCCCACTGGACCCACCGGCAGTTCTCATACAATTCGTCGTGGCAGACGCAGTGTCGATAGCCTCGATGTGGAGGATAATGTGGAAGTTGACCAGGAGGACCATGTAGAGATTATTGATGAGGAGATCTCTGAGAGCGTTGCACGCCAGCAGCCCGCCGAAGAACAGTGAGCAATACTTAAGGAATCAACTTGTACGAGCTGTCTTTAATCTATATCAACTTTATAGAATTGCCGAGTTTATGTTCGCGTTCCTGGGTCTGGACTCCAAGGCCTGTCGTCGTCGCTTCGTCTGCGAGATGGAGTTCCGCTCCAAGCTGAACCCGTTGACCAGCATGGCATTCCGCATTGTTGGCCGCGGCTTTTTCGAGAAGTACACCAACTCACGCAATCCACATAGGCGAGCTACCAACTTCCTCGAGTGCGCCGCTGTCAATCCCGACTGTGTGTTCGTTGAGAACACCGAGCCAGAGATTACGCCAGCTGCCCCTGAGGAGGAGCAGTCCACCGAGACCATCGAAACAACCAGTCAGGAAAATACGGCCGAGTCCCAAAATGAAATCAACTTGCAGGCCGAGCGTCGGCTGACGCAAGTGAAGCGTCGTCGCGGCGATCGCATGCTCAGCTACATTGCAGATCACATCCTGACGCAGTAGAACGCCGAGCATTACATATTTATTTATTTATTTTATTTATTTAATTATTTATTTTAGCTATAAGAATGATGAACAAAATAAACTTGCCTCAGATTTAAAACAAAAAACAACTTCCATTAAATGTTTCGGGAAATGCAATCAAACTAATGCTAAGCTTCTATCTCAAGTGGGGAAATCTCAAAAGAAAAATATGAAGAAATAAAAAAGAAAACGAAAAGAAAAACCGAATACCGATGGTGACTAAATTTTAGGTTCTAGGATTAAGTCTTTTTGACCTTTTTCTTTTTGATTGCATTTATCTGATCGGCCATCTGCTCGATCTCCCGCTGATTGATGGGCTCGTTCTTGCGGACGGTCGCCTTGCCCTTCTGCCGCTGGGCCACATCCGAGACGACGTCGTTCAGCTTGCTCCACACAAAGCTGAGGAAATTCACAGCCAAGTCCTGTTTGAAGAAGGCGATGGCCACCAGCGCAATGAGCACCAGTGCGGAGATGGAATTCTGATTGAGATCCGCCTCAGTTGCGCGCACCTCAGCGTTGAACTCCAGTTCCACATAGACAGAACACCTGTCCGCCACAAAGGTGAAGGAGGGCAGCTTGTAGGTGTACGTCTTCTCCGACAGCGTCGATTGCAGCTCCACCACATATGTCTTGCCATCGCGCGGTATGCGCGGGAAATACACCATAATTCCGGGATTAAAGCTAGACTTTGGATTCAGTGGAGACGCCACACGTTGCGAGAATACGGGCGAATCGGAGGCACCTTGCCTGTACATCACAATGCGCAGCGTCTTATAGAAATCATTGTTTGAGGCCATAATCCTGGCCGTAACATCCACAATCTTGATGGGATTGACAGCAATCAGGTTAATGTTCCGCACATCCTCGTTGCCAACGGTAACTGTGTGGGATTCCGGCATGGAGCGATACACTTTGTCATCGTCCGTCACTACGGTAACGGTGTACGTGCACCCGGGCTGTAGGCCTCGAATGCGATACTGTCCATTGCTTTCGCTGGTTGCCTCCTCTTGCTGGTGCTGGCAGCTCTCGGTGGCGCTGGCCTGCACATTGACCTCCGGAAAGGGATCGCCATTGAGGGATGTAATCGTGCCAAAAATAGAGTAAGCGAAACGCTTGCCACTGCAAAAGGAAAACGTATTAATAAGAGATAATATAAATAACCTATCAATAGTTCTTACGTCAGCGTAACCTGCACTGTTTCGCCGTCCTTGATGTCAATCATTTTGGAATTGGGCTCGAATTTGTATTCCTTCATCATGGGTCGCAGGAAGTACTGTGAGGGCGACAGCGAATGGAAGTTGATGGCGCCATTGTCTCCAGTGACCAGATTCTTGCGATAGCTTTCCCCGCCGCTAAGCGACAGCAGCACTCCGTTTAGTGGCTGCCCAGCATCGTCCTGCACCGTGACTTCGATTTCACACAGCTTGTGGGCGCTGAAGGAATTCGACTGGCGATTGTATTCGCTGAATACATAGGATTCCTTCTCGGCAGAGAGCTCGAATTTGAGCGTCTCATCAATAGGTCCAAATTTGAATTCACCCGTAATTGAGCTGAGCACTTCGATGGATTCCAGTTCTGGATTCTCCGGAAAGCTAAGCGTTATCTTGGCATCCTTAATCGCGGGCACAACTTTGCCGCGCAAGATGAGTCCACGCGTGGCCACGAAATTGAAAGCAATATCAACGCAATCACTGCTGCCCACGATCTGGTGAAGCTGCGGCGTAAACAAAAGGATGTCGCTCAGTGGCTTCACATTGAGTTTTTCCTCCGGCTTCAGATATGTTTCATAGCGGAATGCAAATTTGCCATCCACTTTATGCGCCTCAGCAATTGGTGTAATAATTTGTTTGCCCAGCGATTCAGATTCCACAGCAAGTCTCAGAGAATCCACATTGTTATCTGGGGACAGGACACGCACACCCGTCTTGTGGGCAATGGCATTGACAATCAACGTTTGCAGCTGATCCGGTTCTGGAGTGATGAATTTACTGGGTAGCGAATCATCGTAAATGTGACAGCCTTCCAGCTTGAAGTCATAGCTGCCGTATTTGGAGACGCAGAAGGTGTTGACGCCCGAGAGAATCTTCATTGTCTCAGTCGGCGGCTTGGGCTCCGAGGGCCCTGTGACATGCACGTAACGCATCTACAATCAACAAATAATCGTTAGATAAAATATATAGAGAAATTTGGTAAAGATCTTTACCAGGGCGCGATGACTAGATATGATGGACACTTCGTAGCCCTTATGAATGAAGGGCGGCGCCGTCTCCTCCGCAACGGCGACATTTAGGAAGACGCGTGTCGATTCATAGCACAGATTGCCTTGAGGAATCGTTATCTCATAGGGACCCGGCAGCACGTCCTTAAAAACATATTTGCCACCTGCAAAGGAGAGAATATTAAAGAGATACGAAGAGATTACTTAAATTCTATACATACGATGAGCCTTGGCCTTCCATTTGTTGTCTGTGGGCTGTCCGGTGGCATCCAGACCTTGCAGCGTAATCTCTGCTCCGGTGCACGTGTCCGTGGCATCCGGCAGGCACTGCAGCTCACCGCGAATCTTGGCACGCAGCTGCGAGAAGGTAATGCCATTCAGTGGCGCATCACGCACTTCGGCCTGCTGTTGCACCGGGAAGAACTGAACACCACTCGTTTTGTCCAAGTCCGTGGTGAGGACCTCAATGTTGTACTTGCCGGCGGGCAGATAGGAGCACCAGATGCCGTTCTCTGCCTGCGTGGCCGTTGTCGTGTGGAAGGTGGAGCCGATTTTCGTGATGCCAACGACATAGGATTTGGGGGAGATGACTTTGCCGCACACCTCGTAAGCTGAGGGCACGATTGTGGGCAGCTTGGGCGTGGCAATCTGCGTCTTCACCTGCAGCGGCTCGAATTGCAGCTTTGGATACTCGACTTCAATGTTGTAGCTGCCCGCTTTGATGTTCTCCAGCGTATAGCTGCCTGTGGCATCTGTTTCGGCTACCTTTTCCTTGTTGAGCTTGACAATAGCGGACTTAAGCGGTGCACCGCCGGCGGAGTCCAACACCTGACCGGAGACAGTGAAGCCGCTAATCTTGAACTCCTCTTTGATCTGCAGCGTATCCTTGCCCAACTCCACCTCCAAAAAGCTCGGAGTCAGATGAAGTTTCAAGTTTTGATTCTCGTTAACGGCTTGCAGCAGGTATTTGCCAGTGGGCACATCCTTGAAGCTGTATTCACCCTTCTCCACCAGCGCGTAGCAAGCGGCAGCGCTTTCATATTCATTGTTGAGTCGGTTGGCGGGGGCAGTGGGCGAATTCGCACACTTGGTCTGGAGGGTTTGCTGTGGGGAGTGAAAGGGAAGATAATTAATATGATATAGGAGATAAAGTGACATATATATGTACTTACACCCTTTTTCTTATAGAGCACCACAGCAATATTTGACGGCAATTGAGAGCTGGTATCGAAACGTCCATTGATGTCAAAGCCAGATACCACCAAAGAGTTAGCCGGCAGCTCCGTATTGCCACTGACCACAACCACATTGTGCTCCGCCTTGGCGAAATGCCATCTCGAATGGCTGGCTCGCACCACATATTTTCCAGGTATTATTGGTGTGAAGAAGAAGATGCCGTTGATGTCCGTCTTGGTGCGCCGAATGTCGCCCTGCTCCGACTTCAGCTCCACGTCGACGTCCCGTGCACCGCTACCTGTGGCTAGCACCACCTTGCCCGTAATGCCGAAGCCCTTGAATACGAAATTAACATCTTTGCCCTGACTGCATACGTCAGTCTTGCCATCGAAATTGAGCTCAACGTGCTCGGGCTCGAAGCTCCAGCCTGGCGGCGGGGCAATGCTTAGCAAGTACTCGCCTTTGTCATAGATGGGCAGAAAATAGTAGCCATTCGATGGTGAGCAGTCTGTCTTATCTTTAAGTGATCCCTGTTTTGTCAACCTGAAATCAAATCAGAAAGAAATTTATCAATGATTTATGATTTCCTTAATGAAAGCCACGACATACAGTTTTATTTCCACCTTGGAAAAGTCAATTTCGGCATGGCTTTTGATGAAGCCACCACAGCCGATCACTTCGTTGGACTGTGCGTTTATTTGGCTAATTAAATTAATTAAAATTAATAAAAAGCCGGAAAATTCCCTCCTCGACCTCATTTTTCTTCGACTTTACGCTGCCAGCTGAAAGTGCAGAGCTGTCGAGTACGTTGGCAACACTGGGTTGATTGGCAAGCATATCGATATATTTGATTCGCGGCAGCCCACAGGTGTTGCGATAGTTTTCCAGATAGTGCTGACGATAAATATGAAAATATAAATTATAGATAAAAACTATGCGTTTTATTCATTATATTACATTATAATATTATACAAAGGCAGTAAAAACTGAAATTTAAGTGTGTGTAATCGTTTCATTTGGCGATTAGTAATTTTCAGTTATGGACAATCGTTTGGAGATGAGCAAAGATGGGCTGTGCAGTATCGATTATTTTTAATAGTAAATTTCGACTTGGCGCAATTTGTGATCATATTCAAAAGCTGCAATAATATAAATTGGCTAATAACTAACATTTTTTTTGTGGAAAAGAGCAATTTTTTTAAATGAAAAAAATATACATTCTTAGGTTAATTTTAATATCTATATTTAATAATAATGCAATAATTTCCTTAAGCCAAAGATGCACTACAAATGCTCATAGAATTCCTGCTTAAATTGTTCGGTATTCAAAGCGCTTTTATTATCTTATTAATTGACATTTACTGTGTGTGTAACACAATGGTATGTACTTACATGTCTCAGAATCATATGGGGACTACATACAATCTATTGACATTGAAATCATTTGATTGCTGCAGAAATAAGCTTGTCAGATATTAATTATCGCAACGAATTTTAATTACGCTGAGCTACGTACGAGGCAGCAGCAACAAGTGCGAGCAAGTGTCTGGAGAATGTATGTTTCATTTACACATATATGTTTGTTCTGCGCAGTTAAACGATCTGCCAGCCAGACAACGCAGCGACAGATAAAGCGAGACAAGCGCCGAGTCGTTCGCAAGAAATTCATTTCAAGCATCGTTGAGCTGCGGATTGCCCTCAGTGCCTATAAATTTTGACCGATGCTGGCGCGATAAATAAAAAAAACACACAGAATATTGGAAAAAATAATAAACCAAAAAAAAATAAAAAATAAAGAAAATTGAAACACACTCAGGGCACACAGACAAAGCCGCATAACTGTGAGCTATAAACGAGCAATTGTACGTATAAAATGTCTGAAGTATGCAACATCAATTACTGGCATTGACTTTGAATTGCCGAGGCAAAGCCATTACCCATTGCCATATGTGTGTGGGGAAGAATTTGGCTTAAGTGCAGTCTGCATTAACCGGAAGTGAGCGGTCACTGACAACTGTCAACTGTCCACTGTCACAAGCTGGACGCCATTTTTGCCTGCCTGGCTGGACTGCCTGGACTACCTGGGTCAGCCATCAATTCAAAACTAATTAGCTGGCCACAGACGAGGCAGCAGTTGCATATAATCCACACGAGAAACATAGACGGCCAGACAAGTCGTCGAGACAGTAGCATAACACATTAATTTTATGGTCGGGTATTATTAGAATCTAGCAAAAAAGAAAGAAAAGAAATCTGTTGGCTTGTCCATTTGGGCAGATAAGCCAGCGTCACAGAGATCCGCATTAACTAAGTAGGAATAAATATCATTTTAATGAAATACCCAATTGCCTTATCGCCATATATATATGTACATGTTTATGTCCATATATTTTATTTCAAATCTTGCAATTTTCGATGTGGCGAATTAACGGTTGTGCTGCATTCATTATAGGGGTCTTTTGATTATCGCTTAAAGTCAAATAACACACATTTTTTCGGGGTGTGTTTGTATACATTTCAAATAACAAACTATGGACTTTGATAGCAACCCCCGTCAAGTTAATTAATCTAAAATCCCCGGACAAAAAAAAACAACGCAAAAGTCAAAAGAAATTTGCACGCAGGCACAGGCACAGGCACATCTGTTCCCACACCAACTGTACCCAGTGATCGCTGCATATCCAGGCAGCGACAGAGGCACCCCATTGCGCTTGCCAAAATAATTGCGCGGCGCTGCTTTGCTCTGCTCTGCTCTATTCTGTTCTCGATTCTTGTGCTCATGCGGAGAGCGCGTGCCAAACACTCTCACGCGGCTGCGACGCCGCTCAAGGCAGCAACGCAGACGCCGAGTCAGCAGTCAGTTGAACGCGACTCGCAGCCGCTAACAGACGTATCTAGAGCGCGTGCGTGCCAACAGCATTTGTCGATCTTTCAGTTTTTTTTTTCGTTACCTAGTGGAACACGCGCAGTGCTCTGGCTAAATATAAAACAAGATATTTTATCGAAGTACTGATAAACGACGTTGTAAAAACGAACAGAATCTCAGCCACAAGATCTAGTGTAAACAAAAGCAAAAACAATAACTCGTTTCGTTTATTTCGCAAGTGCAGGCCAATTAAAACACATAAAATTAAAAGTGCAAAAAAAAAATTATATATAAAAAAATAAAAGTAAACTCTGCAGCAAAAATCTGCAAGGGCTAAGTGCAAGTGCAAAAGTTGTTATTGTTGTTGATCTTGTTTTGCGCTCGCTGCACAGCGAAAGAGAGAGAGAGAGAGAGGAAGAGCGCTTGAGCTTGAAGTGCACTTGACAGCGGCTGCTGCACAGTTGACAGTAGCTGACAACATTCCAGCGGTATTCTAGCTAAAAAGCGTCTAGCTTGCAGCTTGACTAACGACAGAGAGAGAGAGAGAGAGAGAGAGTGGGAGAGTGAGAACGATATCAATCATGACAGCTGAAACACTTAAGCCGTTTATAACGCCAACGAGTGCCGTTAATAATTTCCCGGCCAAGCAATCGTCCGCAACGCACTCGACAAGGAAGCCCAGACAGCTTGTACCAATTGTCTTCAGCAGCGTCGTCTTCGTTCTCGTCGCGCTCGTCTTCGGCCTAACGGTGCGTATTCCACCCAAACTTAACATGCACTTTTAGCGTCCGGCTAAATATACGTATATACATATATTATGTCTGTATGTATATGCCTTAATTGCCAGCCATTAGGGCCGCTTATCACGTATTGCGAATCTCATGAATTTAATCACACCAAATAACCTACGACACCAACAGCGACTGTCATAAAGTTTAGCTTTATGAATTCGCATTTCACAAACAGCTGAAGAAGCAAATCTAAATTTAAATTTAAATTGAAATTCCAATTCCAATTCAAATTCAAATTCAAATCCATAAAGCTTGTTTCGCGAAGCGTGACCGTCAACCATTTAATTTGGCACAAGCTATACCTAGAGCGAACTCCGCAGCAGCCGTGGAGGTAGGTAGCGCTAGCTAGCCTGTGGCCAATAAAACCCGTCTCGTCTCGGATCTAAATCGAAGCGTGTCTTTGACCAAATCGTTTCCTAATGATCATCATATAACCGAACGAGCCGATCATCATGCCAGCGGCGACCGAAAGACACAGATATAGATATAGATATCAGCGAGGGGAAATATATAAATCTTGACGCCATAAACATGGGAACCAAATGCGTAGCGAGGTGCTAAGCGATGGACTGTTTGAAGTTCAAGTGGGTAGCACTAGCCTCGAGCTGTTTATTTAAAAGGAAGAGGAAGAAGAAGAAAAACAAGCTATTGGGCAACACCAAATTAGGGTAGCTAGGGACGGGGGCTATGCGAGGAAAGTGAATAGCAATAGAGGATCGATCGAAATTATGTGAGCTTATCCGCATTACTCACTAGGTCAATTCTTACTTATAGAACATAAGTTATTTGCACTGTGGCGACAACGAATTCAAGCCAATAAACCTTATCAGTTCCTGGAATCTTATAAATTGTGCGTATTATTTAACCTAATGGAACAGGGAATAACAACATGAATATCATATAGTAGATCTAGTTGTTTATCAGGAAGGGTGTTGAATATCATAAGGCAACACCCTTCCTGATGAACACATATATCTATTATGCATGGGAATATGATATTCAAGGGTGTTGCCTTCCTGATGAGCAAATAGATCTATTATACACGGGAATATGATATTCATGTTGTTACTCCAACGAGTATTTTCAGGAAGAGTGAGTAAGCAGCTCGTAGCTGCTAACAGAGCATCTACTTAACAAATAGACTCCGCTAGATCTTAAACAAAGTATTGTCAGCAAACGAATGTTGTCCACTAAAAATCTATGGGAACAGTTATAGGATTTTTCTTTTAAAATATACAAATAGACTCATATATGTATCTGCCATATACTTATAACAGATATTTCTAATAGACATCATATATATCTGTCATATATCTTCAGATTATCATATATATCTATCATATACCTTATTTGTGTCATCATACCTCAAATATACGATGTAATATTTGTGATTATACATCATGTATTTATTGCCATATATTTATTACAAATAATATAAATCTGTCATAATCATATCCCTCCCATATATAAGTGCCATATATCAAATAGATTTGTCATATATCCAATATCATATGATCTGTCTATCATATATCTTTCATAGATCTATCACATAGATATATCACATATATATTTCATATATTATATATCATATATATCCGACATATATCACACATTATGATATATATTATATATCATATATATCCGACATATATCACACACGATATCCTCATCTGCCCAACAGATTTATAATAACTCTTTATAGGGCATCTTCCGCACAAGCTCAGCCCCTCAACCAGCTCTCACCATGTTTACTCGAGAACCTATTTCCTCTGCATACTCAAGAAGTGTTGATAGAAATTCATGGTTTATCTTGGGATTTTACCATTTTTATTGCATGCTCGATAAATGTCGGACTATTTTACACACACATATATATATATATATATATATATATATATATATATATATATATATATATATATATATATATATATATATATATATATATATATACATAAATGCATATGTATGCATATACTATATATGACACATAAAACTCTGAGCTTCTGTATTCCGATAGCTCTCGAAGCTCTACAATCGCTGCATAATAATAACAATTTGCATGGCGTATGAATCAAGGAGACAAAGTCTTATGCCTTATGCCAGAGATCGACTTTGGCACTGCGCCATTCACTGAGTGCGCATGCACTTTGGAGTGCTTTTCTGAAACGGAAATCGTACAATTGTCAATTGACTTGTAAATGGCTTTTCTTATTTTCGGATTGCCGGCCGCAGCTAAGCGGACATGTGTTCGGCCAAGCCACATAAATCTTTGTTAAGATTTTTATATAATTTCCCCGTAGCACGACAAAAGAGCGATTGGTATCTGACGTATGTTGTATGCCCTGTAACCCTGACCACACAGTGGGGTGGGCTGGGGACTGACCCTCATCAGAGTTGGTGAAAGTGGAAAACAAAAACTTATTTTGTGTGTTGGGCGGCTGCTGCTGCTGCTGCTGGTGTAACGAGATTTCATTGCGTCGGCCAGCAACAAGATTGATGAAGGCGAAACTCGTTTACATTTTCGGCACTATCCATGTACAACTGTCATAATATCTGGCGACAATCTGAGCTCTAAGTGTTTACAAATCAACTAGCTACAGCAGCAGTTCGAATTGCAGCAAGTGAGCGGCAAATGAGTTCGAAAACAAAAGTCTATACACTGAGCGAACGTATTTATATCAATCTTAATTTAATAACTAAGCTCTTATCTTTCTGGTCTTATTTTATTCGAAAGTCTGGCTGATATGCAAGTTCTAGTGAAAAATGACTTTAGCACGACATTTACTTGCTTTTATATATCACCTAAGATAAGTGAATTTAAAAATGTGAAAAATTTAATATATACCCATATTGAAACGAATATTCATATTATTCATATTATTCATATTTATATTCATATTCATATTCATATTCATATTCATATTCATATTCATATTCATATTCATATTCATATTCATATTCATATTCATATTCATATTCATATTCATATTCATATTCATATTCATATTCATATTCATATTCATATTCATATTCATATTCATATTCATATTCATATTCATATTCATATTCATATTCATATTCATATTCATATTCATATTCATATTCATATTCATATTCATATTCATATTCATATTCATATTCATATTCATATTCATATTCATATTCATATTCATATTCATATTCATATTCATATTCATATTCATATTCATATTCATATTCATATTCATATTCATATTCATATTCATATTCATATTCATATTCATATTCATATTCATATTCATATTCATATTCATATTCATATTCATATTCATATTCATATTCATATTCATATTCATATTCATATTCATATTCATATTCATATTCATATTCATATTCATATTCATATTCATATTCATATTCATATTCATATTCATATTCATATTCATATTCATATTCATATTCATATTCATATTCATATTCATATTCATATTCATATTCATATTCATATTCATATTCATATTCATATTCATATTCATATTCATATTCATATTCATATTCATATTCATATTCATATTCATATTCATATTCATATTCATATTCATATTCATATTCATATTCATTTTCATATTCATATTCATATTCATATTCATATTCATATTCATATTCATATTCATATTCATATTCATATTCATATTCATATTCATATTCATATTCATATTCATATTCATATTCATATTCATATTCATATTCATATTCATATTCATATTCAAACCCATATTCGTTTTCACATTCACATTCACATTCCGCTACATTCAACTCTAGCTCCTTTCGCTTAGTTACTCCAGTTCTAACTAGTTTTTTCTCACTGTGCACGCCCCATTGCCGCTTGGAGCTCTGTCACATGTTCTGCCGTCTTTGCACGATCAATGCAAAAGCTTAATTCAATAATTTCGTAAACAAGTTTCATAATTTATTCAGACAAATATCTTAAGAAGCCCCGCACTCATAGCGGCCCAGTCCCAGCCTCGACACATTGTCATAACCAGCGGACATTAGCTTCTTATTTTATTTTATTTTATTTTATTTACTTTAATTTTTTGGGTGCGAACAAGCAATAAAAAAGAGAGAGAGAGAGAGACACGATGTATATAGAAAATAATGATAGGAAAAGGCGATGACAGTCTCATATTGAGCAACGCGTCGAAAGTTTGCGGCTGTTCGCACAGAATGTTAATGATCCATTAAAAAGATTATGCGCCTCGACGGCCGTACACCATATTTTTTTTCTGACGAATGCCCTAGGCAAACGGCAAATGAGTTGGTTAGCATTTGTGCCATATTTTAAAAGAATTCACTGAGCTCGACAACTCAACTTTGAGGATAGCGCCAAGAAAACGTGCTTAGGCACAGACTTTAAATACCTGCTATATAAGTACTCATTTAGTTATTTTTATAAATATAATGCCGTCACAAATGGAAGCTAAGCCCAATTATGAGAGCTTCAGCCTCTATAGATAGCTAATCATATTTTCTATATTGAAATCTAAGCTGAAATGTAGAATCTTGCGCATTTTATGTATGAAAATATTTTGAGCTTTCAATATTTTCAGTGGAAAGCGCATTTATAATATATACAAAATTACAATTCAGGTTCGAATCATAGGCTCAGACCAAGGACCTCACTCAGTTCCTACTTTTCAGCATTCTCATAACATGAAATTACATTAAAAAGCCTCAACTATATTAAAAATTGATTTATCTCATTAAAACTGAAAACTAATTAGAACGGTAAGCCCCACAGTCTACCTTTAAAAGGGTATTTAATGCTTTTGTAGGTCTCTGAGCGAAATCCAAAACGCTTAAAGATAATTGCTTTATAGATCAAACAAGTTAATTAACATCAAAGGCTTTGCAAACACTTAAAATGTAATTTATTGTTTGAATATGTTAGTCTAAATAGAATGAATTTAAATATGGTTTTGTTAAACAAAAGAAACTCAATTAGCCTAAAAAGCTAAGCGATTAGGCGAATATATAAAAATTAAAACTTAAAAATAAATTTTATTTAATAATATAAATGGCATTGCTCAGTCGAGCATGTGAAACCCAACGGCCATAAAAATGAATGATATTTAAAGGGCATTGTTAAGTTGAGCATGTCAAATAAATGAAACAAAAAATATATAATAAAATAAAATAAGAGATGGAAATGAATTGAAGATGTCTACAAAAAGTTTTGGAACTTAGAAACTTATGAAGTGCTGAAAGAGTCAAACATGCCTTTAATAAATTAAAATTTAAAATGTGAATTAGCATAAAAGATAGAAAAACAATAGAATTGTTGTCAAAAGAAAGGGTATCACTTAGACGTGCAGCTTGTAACTAACTAGAAATATAACTATAAATGAAAATAATAAAATAAATAATATAAATATAAATAAATGAAATAAATAATTACACTTATTTACTTTTCGTTTAATATTTACATTTTATAGAGTATTTTCTAGTCATGCTTGTTCCAAATAATTGTTAATTGTATTTTTGAAGATAGAAAAGCCATGAGTTAGGGTGTTGCCTAGTCGTGCATGTTACAACTAAAAAATAAAAAAAAATGTTTTTTTTTATGTATTTATATGATATTATATGTTTAAATTTGTACTTGGTACAGATCTTGGTAGTAGTAGCAAATAATCGAATGAGACCTTGGAGAAAGGTTTCGTGTGAACAGTGGTTGATCACGAGTTAGTTGGTCCTAAGTTCAAGGCGAAAGCCGAAAATGTTCAAGTAAAGAAAAGTCAGAATCAATGGGCCTATGTACCGATTTTTATACACTTGAATAATTTTGAACGAAAGGGAATATGGTTCCCACTCCGTAACCTGTTGAGTATCCATTTGTTGTTACCGGCTCGAGAGCCAAGTAATTAATATTTAATATAATATATTTTCCTCTAACACTTACATTTCATAGAGTATAGCATAAATGTCAATTGAATAGGTAAGTTGATTTGGGAGACAGAAAAGCCTGGAGTTAGGGTATTGCCTAGTCGAGCATGTCGAAGCTGAGTACAGCATTGCTCATCTGCTGTGCACAACGGAATCTTGTTTTCTATGTCTCAACTATACATACATACATATACATATGTGTACATATATTTTTGGGCCGTGGTGTCAAAGTTCGCTGTTTGGGGATTTAATGATGTGTGGATTTTAGCACCGCCTATCGCCATAATTAAAGCTCATTACATTAATTGTATACGAAAGCCGATGATAAGCATAAAGTGAATCTGGAATATGAAAGAAACATGCTTATCGCACTTTATAGTCAATCCATATATATATATGTATATAATATGCTAATCATATGAATTGTGTTATGGCTAAGCAATTTCTTTAAGCGGAATAGCACACGATATCTGTTCTTGCCCCATTGCATATACGTATTTATACAGAATTATATATGTATCTATATATATTTACATCAGTTTGCTTCTTAATGACTTCCCTTCGGCTTGATTGAGTATAAACACATGATCATGCTGTGCTATAGCCATGGCTATGGCTATTTAGTTTCTTCATTCAATGATCTCATGCAATATTTATGACGCAGAAAGTTATGTAAAATATATATATATATCTCTTGCAGATCTGGCAGGCATTGCGCGTGCGACAGCTGGAGAATGATCTGAGCGCCTTGAGGATCGAATTTTCCATTATGCGGCAACAAGTGGGCATCGACATCCTGGAGGAGTACTCGGAGTTCCAAAAGCAGGTAAGTCTGCCGAAAGAATAGAGGTATAACTATAATTTCCATGCACACGTTGCGTCACGCTCGCCAAGAAAAAGTCAAGAAATATCTATGTTTCTATATGGGACATGCGTATTTATAGATCACTTTCTCTCGGTTTTTTTTTTTTTTTTTTTTGATAAATGTGATGGATGTGGATTTGAATGGGAGCTGCTAGTCGGGCAGGCCATAAAATACTTGTGCCATTCATTAGCGGGCATCTCTGACAAATCACTAAGGCGAATGGAAACATAAGCCAGAAGCTCTTAAGAGCCAACACTCAATTAATATTTAATAGATTCCGACGATACATTCCTGCGCGCGGGGCTATAATTTATGGGCAGATGCGCTCAAGGCAATTGCCAAATGGACTTCAGATCGAAATTATTTACTTATTAGAGCTGCATATAGAGCACTAAGTGTTGGCTGATCTGAAGTGATCCGATCCGATCCGATCTGATCTGATCTCAGCTGATCTGATCTCATCAGTGGCACAGATAGATCGTTTCGGAACTCAAGAGAGCCGTGCATGTGAGGCAATCTAGATGAGTATATAATGCATATACAGAAAGATTTATATACATATATATGTATATATAGCTCTCTAGAGAGTTGGGGCAAGGCGCCAGCAATTAAGGCAGAAGAAAAAAAAATATATATACGGATGAAAAAGTATTATTTAAATGAGTGCGCGTATTTCTAAATATACGAAAGACATTTGTGAAATATGCATCATAAGCACAAGTTATGGGGCCAGGTCCCCCTTTGGGGCGGAGCGAGCACAAGTCACGTACTTGTGGGAGAAGTGTCTGACCCACAAATCTTATGGCATCCACTTTATCTAATGCAGTATGAGAACATGAATATCCATAATCCCAACCAGCTGGACGACCTCGAGGGCCCCGAAGATGACGAGGACAATGCCGATGATGATGATGATGTCGGGCTGGAGGAGGATGGCAATGACAGTTATATCGGCGACGACGACGACGACGACGAGGAGGACTCGGGCATTGAGCACAAGGGCACGGACTACGACGAGTACCTGGATCTGATTAAGCAGGAGAAGGGCGTGACACTAGCCCTCGGCCAGGACAGCAGCAGCGACAAGTCGGAAGCAGCCACCTCCACCGCCAGCTCCAGCTCCAGCTCCAGCTCATCGGCCTCTAACGATGACAACGTCTTTGACGACTTCACCAGCTACAATGATTCCAAGAAGAAGAGGGAACGGTAAGTCATTGACTAACCACTATAATAAACTATAAAAAATATATAGTTAAACTTATTTAATTTTATTTTTAAAATTGATCAGAAAATCTCGCTCCATTGCGGACTTGCGCAATGAGCTGCCGAGCAACGAATTAGCAGAGATTGCGAAAAACCAAAGCAGAAGTGTGGAGCAGTTGAAGGAGAGGTGAGCAAAATTCGATATTTTACGAAATATTTTAAATTATAAAAAATAAAAATAAACAATCAGATCTGTTCACATCATATAAAAACTATTCTTAGTAAAAAAGGACATTATGCTCTTCACTACTAAAATCCCATTATATATTTAAGCATTAAAGAGCATAATTTCATTATTATAATTCAATAAACAATTAAATTACCTTAAAAGGTAACAATGCTCTTCATGATCATAATTCAGTGAGCATTTAAAAAGTTAAGAGTACAATTACCCGTTTGAAAATACCTTCAAAGTACTTACTCTCTCCATAACTCTCTAGCTGTCCCACACTTTGTAAATTTATATCATGCAGTCGCCATCTTTTTTTTTTTGCAAAAAGAAAAGTAAGTAAGTAAGTAAGCAACGCCTGTTTAACACAACTGAGAAAGGTTCACAATTAGGCATATTGCTGATATATAATTATAAAGTTAACTCACATGCCCAGCTAAACACATTAATTAACATTCAGTTAATTAAACATTGTGCGCAAACGACTTTTCAAGTTAATTAAACACTGTGCGCAAGCGACTTTCTAAGCACGCGCAGGGAGCACAACCGATCAGCAAGGCAGACGCGCACAGACTAAAATGTCCCCAAACAGCGAGCGCTTATGCTAAGCCGGCACTGTAATACTTACACTAATACCAATAAGAGGTAGAGAGAGAGAGAGAGAGGGCAGTTATTAAATATTTTAACTCCGAGCGCACCTAGCTTGCCCACGCTAAGCCGGCACTGCACTGACACTAATACTAGCACGTACTCGTGAGAGCGTGCACTTACAAACTCTTCAAACTGCACACGCACACTTGCGTCTAATAGCGGGATCAAATGAGCTGCCACCAATGACAATGGCAGTGAGCTCAAATTCCCCTTTGCTCTCTTTCACTCAATTTCACATATACTCGACGAACACGGGGATCTAATGCGCGCCTGACCAATGACGTGAGAGTAATAAGCCTTTTAATTAGCTTGTGTTCTCTTGAGCTCATTGCTTGGACTTAGATTTAATTTTTAAACTGAGTGAATTTTATATATATATTTATTTTATATATTTTATGTTTTATGTACCCTAAGAAAAAGTACCCATTAAAGGATATTTATTTTGAATTTCCCCTACAGCACTGTCACTCCCAATGGCAGCACCAAGCAGCATCCGCTCAAGCACCGTCCACGCACACGTCAGGGCCGCCAACGGCTTTTGGTGCGCAAAGGTGAGCATTTCTATATATATATATAGTCGCATTTTAATTGGCAATATCTATAGCAACAAAAATATTCCTTCACTGTCGTGTGTGCGTTTGTTAATTCACAGGCGAATCTCCTGTTTCAGCGAAATCCGCCGATTTCCCTGCACCGAGCCGAGCCGCTGCACATTTCCACCTGAATCGCAAGGTGCCGCACCACGAGTCGCCCATCCAGCTACACTGTGAGTGTTGAATAACTGAATGAAAAAATACAATATATATAAATATAGACGTTATATGACTCTGTTTGCATCAGCAGCTTACCAGGGCGATATGTACATGGGGCATGCCACGGCCACGAGTGACAATCAGTGGCAGCAGCACTTCAGCGTCCAGAACGGCGTCCTGACGGTCCACCAGGCGGGCCTCTACTACGTATACGCCCAGATCTGCTACAACAACATGCACGATCAGAACGGCTTCGTTATCTTCCACAACAATGACGCGTTCCTGCAGTGCCTCAACACGGTGCCGATGAACGTGCCCAAGGTGCACACCTGCCACACAGGTGGCCTCATCCACCTGCAGCAGCACGAGTCGATACATCTGCGCGACATCCACCGGGATCGCAATGTGATGCTGCGGGATGGCAACAACCGCAGCTTCTTCGGCATCATCAAGCTCTAAGCGCCTGCTCCCCGCACGGAATCTAAGCTTTAGTAGTTGCGACTACTCAGTTATACGAATACGAATACGAATACGCACAGCAAAGTAGATGACTAGCCTTAGTTACCCCATCGCTATATATAATATATATGTATCCATCATATATATCCATATATCTGTATCTAATCATAAATTTAACATACATATAATATTATATTTATTTTGTTTATATCTATATATCTATATATCTATATATTTCTAATTCAATTTCTGTATGAATGCCATAATAAAAAGAATTTCATAAAATTATATTTCAATTTGTATTTTTATACCCTGAGCAGGGTATAATGTTTTTGTTGGATGTGTCTCGCCCATCTTTTGAGCTAGAGACACCAAAAGTTATATCTAGCTTTATATGTATTTTATGCAATTTTGAATTTTGTCATATTTTAGATACCGACCCCAAATTCCCCCAAATTCTATGAAAAACACAAATTCGACGGGGCTCAGGGTATCCCCTAGTCGGTCACGCTCGACTAGAGTTTTCTTACTTGTTTGTGTTATATAACTACTGTAGTAACTACTAGAAATATAGCTGATTATTAATTAATATCGATGATATTATTATATATTATAAATTTGGAACATATGCCCGTTGGCTCCTCAATTTATCAGGTGTTACGATATTTTGAGACACGTCCACTACGGGCGAGGTGAGCTCTATAATTTTTAAAGTCTCCTAGCCGTCCCAAATACAGCAGAAAACTTGAATATCTATTTCATAATAAAGGAAAATATATAAAAGAGATATCTAGGGATTGATTATTCTTCCTTTATCAGAGTAAAAACTGTAACTTTTACAATTTCCAGACTAGGATTTACAATGGACAAAAAAAGCGGGAAAAATCGAAAAAAAAAAACCATTTCACTCTCTTAAAGCTTAAGTCATAGACTTTTTAAGGTAGATCTATAATATACGGAATTATATAATGTATCTATATAAGTCATCTATAGATCTACATTTTATATATACAACTTGTCTATCTTAATATCTTATCTATATCTTATCTCTTTTAAATAATAAATTCTATATATATATATATATATATATATATATATATATATATATTATCTATATATATTTATATACTTAACTTGTCTAAAATTTTAGTCTATAATTTTGAATAGATTTATCGACATATAAAAATACTTATACGGTTAAAAATGCATAAATATTGAATACAATTTAAAATAGATTTCTATCTAGTAATCAAAATTGTCATTTATATTAAAGCTCTGGCTGTTGTTGACAGCTTTGACTTTATACAGCTTTTGGCTCCCTTCTTAATGTCAACTTTATTCAGACTCATTTATTATATATAAATCAAGTTGTAATTCGAGCTCGCTGACTATATAAAAGTATTTATTAATTATTTACATAAATTAAACTCAGTCTCTGAAATGAATTTCTAATGCAATTACAAGAGACTTTTAAGGGTTTGGGTCTGAGTCGGGGTCTAATAAATATTTAGTTGACCCGACTGAGTCACTAAGTTCAAAGAAGTTTATTGTATATATATATCTACTTAACTATGTCTTTAAGGAATTAGTTATCCACTTGCTGTCATCTGGCCAAAGGGAAAGAGGAAAAGCTCTTGATAGTAAAGCCTCTTAATAAAAAAAGAGCAAATCCTTTGGCTCAAACGGCATTCTCTGCACAATTTATCTGCTCTAATCTTGTTTCATTTTTTTTATCTCATTTGACAAGCACAAAGCGCAAATAATATGGCATATCCTTGCAAATGTGTCCTGGTTGCTGGACAGCAGCAGCAATGCTTAACAAAATGTGACGTCAAATGGAAAAACAAAGTTGCACTCATACCCACATATGTAGAAGGGAATGGGAATGGGGACAAAGCTGGAGCTGGAGCTGGAGAGGAGAGGAGGGGAGGCTGTGGCATGAGCATGCATACATTGAGTGGACTTTCCTGGTGCATTCCAGGTTCTGTCCGGGGCACTTTCAGCTCCAGCTCAATGCCCAAAAATAGATGCAATTGAAGCTGCAATAGCTTTAAGCTGCAGCTGCACACACACACATACACACACACTCTCACGCACACACACAAATTGATATCCGGGCCTCGGCCAGCGGAAGTAATTGCCGAATGAATGTCATTTCGCATGTAACAGGTGGGTGAATTAGGGTGGTCCAGGGTGGGCTTCGGCTGCTGCCTGCTGGCTGAAGCAACAGTTCGGCTCTGTGCAGAAATCGGTTTAGCATTGCCCCAGGCACTCCAGCCTACCGCCACCTGCCTCCCTTTGTGCTCTATGTACACACACATCCGAAAAGGGCAACGAGAAGAGGCAGCAGCAGCGCAGTTCCCCGTCTCGCCCATGCGCAGTCAATCAATCCAACTTTCGATTGCATCCAGAGCTTTACATCAGTCGCTCGTAGGCGTCCCTTGCGATTTGGCTGTGGCCCAGGTGCATAGTCTCCCAGTGTCTCTGTGTGTGTAAGTGTGTGTGTTAATATATTCCAGTTAAGCAAAGTGCAATTGGCTGCCATTGGGGCTATGGTAAGTTTTATCCTTTATATATAAAATATATTTGATTTGCCCTTTTTATTGGCCAACAGGTGGCAAAGTTTTCTAAAATAATATGATATTTATATGCAAATATATGCCCTTTATATGCAAATTTTCATTAATTTAATTTTATATACGTTTTATTATTTTTAAAAATTATTAAACAATTTTCAAAGTAGTTAAATAATTATTACACAAATTATAAAAAGTAAAGTAATATCTACAAAAAAAAAAAAAAGATTTTGGTAATACATATATACCTATTTTAACATATATACATATATACATATATACATATATACTTATATATCTATATACATATATACGTTGGCCTGAAAAACAAGCTGAAGCTAACTGAAACATATTTGCATTGACATATTAAATATTGTAATATACAATATATAAATCATTCAATATAAATTTATATATTACAAAATTAAATATTTTTAATAAATTTAAAAAAATATATATATATATTTTAATATATATAATTAAAGTACCTAAAAATACGTCTATATATGTCTATATTTTTTTCTATGCATTTTTTTCATTTTTTTTTCTACAATGCTACAATTTTTTAATAAAATAAATAGTTTTTTACATATATAAAAAAAAAATGTATACATTTTTTTGGATAAAAATATGTCTATATTATATACTTTTATACAAAGCTTCTACTTTTTAATAAAATACATAGTTTTTTACATATATAAAAAATTATTATAATTTTTTATTTGTATATTTATTTAAAAATATAATATATAAAATATTTATATTATTTATTATAATTATTATTTCATTACATTACATACAATATATACTTTGTAATTAGGTCACAAATGTTTCAATCAACTCTCGAGTAAGCGTAATATGTATATGATAAATATGTACATTATTTATGCACTTATCGAAGAGGATTGCTTGAAAGTACATGATTTTGTAAATAATTATATATTTTTATACTATTTATTATATTTTAATACAATTATTTAGAAATCATATTTGTGATTATATGATTTCTAAATATATTAAAAATATATGTACACATATTTTGGCAGCTCAGAAACTATACTGAGCACCCTCGCAGTATGTACAATATTAACATGTATACTTAATTATGCATACACATATATATTGTGTATATATACTTAAGCATAAATACCCATTTGGCTCCACAACAATTCAGTGCTAATTATGCTACAACTCCTTCGTTTACCTTTGCCTTTCGTATCAAATTGCGCACTTGACTAATTAATTTGTGATTTCAACTGGGATTTCATTACGTCTCAAAGCAATACACACAGGCACTCACACACACACACACACACACACACACTCTAACAGGCACACTCATAAAAGACAAGCTACCTTTATATATGTATCCCAGCTTAAGAGTACTAATGAAGTTTTCATAGGGAAAAGCAAAGCAAAGCAAAGCTCGCGCGCGCACAAAGTAAATGGCAACAGTCATGTGCGTAAGTATGTGTGCGTGTGTGTGTATGGGCATGAATATGCTTCTACCTGAATAAATCAGTTCAGATGCAATCCCCATGCTGCACTGGCTGAGTTGTGCACGACTTAAACCGAATGAGAGACGAGCAGAAAGCAAACACCAACAACAACAACGAAGAGCAGAAAAAAAAAACACGAATGAGATAAAAAAAAAACTGTAAGCAATAACAACAGCAGCGAAAAGAGCTTTTTCAAGCAACAGCTTCGCCCACACACACAGCAGTGCGCGCGCTCTCTTTGCACTGTCGCCCTCTCGCTCGCACTCTAGCCAGCCAAGTGCGTGCGTGTGGATTGTATGTGTGTGGATTCTGTTTGGCCTGCCTGCCTGCGTGCGTGTGAGTGTGAGTGTGTGTGTGTGTGAGTGTGGTCTTCGTTTCCTTTCGTGCGACAGGCTGAGCCGAAACGTATAAATTGCAGACGCGTTGCGAATTTGATGTCACTCTTGGTTCCGTCTTGGCTGTGGCTGGTGCTCGACTCAATCAAGCGCGAGTCCTTCTGGCAAACGACAAAAAAGGAAAAAAGTTAGGCAAGAAGGCGTAGGAGTGACGCCATGTTGTGAAAAGTGTCTACCATTTTATTATTTGCCAACAACAAATACACACAGCGAGAGCAGGAGCAGACAAATACAAAGTGCAACACATTAGATGCATTGCGAAAAGTCCAATTCGTAAGGACATCAAGTAAAAAGTGCAAATTTTTCACATACCCAGGCGGAAGAGACCCAGCGAGGAGTCGTCAGCGTCCATTGATTTGTTTGTTGGTAAGCGTGGGCGTGTTGTGTCAATAAGTCAAAAACTCGCCTCAATCTGTCAATATATTTCTCTTATGATTGGCTTGATTAGAGCGCCGCCTTTGTTGCGCTGATAAACTGTTGCGAGGGCCAACTGAATTATGCAGGACGCCCATATCAAATTTGCCCAAGCCCGAGCCCGAGCCCAAGCAGAAAAGAAAGTGCTTAAATGTATGTAATGCAAAGAAAGGGTCCTTTTCTCTCTCTCGCCCCTAATTAGACGCAGTTTCTGGTATTCCACTCAATCTGTTGCGGCAATTGAATTTGTCAGCAAATTGAATTGCCAGGCAAATGCTTTTGGGCCCTCGCTCCCCTCAAATAAATATTCATCTCATAAATCAAATTATGTGTTGCCGCGGCACGAGCCAATTTGCATGTCCTGCCCAGCATCAATTTCGACTCTTACATCCCGTATATATATGTATATGCTTTACATAACTGACAGCTAATTGCAGCTGTCTATCAAAATGGACAGCTTCTGCAGCAGATGTATCAAAGACTCTATATACTATGCAAATTTCATATTGTTTTTATTACATTATGTATACGCCCCGTGGCACAGGCTCAGTTCGCGTCAACCGCAAAATCCGCCGCAAACTTTTTTCGGCATGTTTTTCTTTCGCAAAGCGTATCAAAAGTTAATCAAAAAAAAGCAATTATATTATACAGAGATATCATATACATATATATATATATATCGGAGCTGCTGCAATTCGAGCCACAAATCCGCATTTATTTGTTTCACATTTGCCAACTTTTCAAATAGACTGTCAAATTTGCATATGAAATAAATCGTTCTGGGAATTAAGTCACACGAATGTCACATGTTGAGCGTAATATGTCCGCTGAGCATATGAATTTAAATGTTTCGAGCATAAATCACATCAAATGTTGCGTGAAATTCTTGGGAATTAAAAGCGAAAACATAAATCAAAGCGGATTTTCGCCAAGAAAATATAAATGAGAAAATGATTTGATTTAGAATTTAATTGAATTTCACAATAAATTGAGCAATTAGAAACACCTACACAAATGAATTCAAATTATGAAGTAATTAATTTAAAATTTTGGAGTAATTATAAGCACTTACCCAACACTGGTAAAGTATTATAAGTTGCCAAATAAAATCTATTTTAATATAATAAAAAAAAACACTTGAACATAAAAGAAGGTGATTCAATATATCAAAATATATATATTCGTAGAGTTTTGTTTTATGTAATTCATTACCCAACACTGGAAAAAGTAATAGCTTAAAGACTGCTAAAAATATAATATGTTTATTCATTAATCAACACTAGAAAAAAGCAAAATTTGTAAAGACTGCAAAAATATAATATGTCCAAAAGATAGACAAATGTTTTCAAGTAAATATTGAAGATTTAGTTAATAGTTAACCAACACTAGTCAAGCTGAAGTTCAGTTCTGTGACGCACTTCTTATTTCATTCAGTACAAATAAATTATAATTTCCGCAAGCCGGAACTTGAGCAGACTTCGCTTTACTCTCCTTTACTCTCCTCTCCCACACTGGCCCCTTTTTCATATGCATTAACCAACACTGGTCAAACAAATAAAACTTCTGCAGACGTCTTTAGACAAACTTTTTAAGAGATGTATAAATGCTTCAAGAATAAATAAAACTTTATCTTAATAATCAGCAATGTGACAGCTCACAGCTATTAATTTATAGTTTTGCTGAATCATTGATCAACACTGCTCAAATAGCACTTCATGCCATTCAATATAAATAAATTATGCTTCGCTTTGGCAATTACTTAAGCCGGAATATGTGCAGAGTTAGCATGTCTCCCCCCTCTTATAACACCCTTGCATACTTGTTAACCAACACTGGTCAGGCTTATTCAAATCGAACTTCGCAAATGCGGTTTCACCAACCAATTTATTGTTTTGAACCTTTGTTTATAAGAGATTTACTGCGCTTTGCCATTATGCAAATGCCGAAAGCTGAATGGAAAAAGGGGGAAAGAAAGGAAATAATTTAAGTCGAAGTAAATTAATTTTATGCTACTGCGAGTCGCGCTGGTCGCGTCTAATCGTGACTAAGACTCCGACCCCAGACATGGGGCAGCCAAGCAGCAGTAATAATATTATAATAACAATAACAAAAGACAGTGAAACTAAAAAAATAAAAAAATAAAAAAAAATAGTAATAATAACAACAACAGCTGCAGGCGAGACGCTCGCCAAGTGGGCGGGGTCGCCACGAGTGGCAGAGCTAAAACGTATAGCAGCTGCCTTGACATTTAATGGCGCTTAAAGGCAACCGTCTATCATAAATTCCAACGCAAAATGAATAGCAAATGGAACTGCGGGGGGGAGTGGGAGAAAAGAAGAGTGTCTTTTGCTATATATATACCTAGAGCTCAAATCGTGTGTGAGTTAGTGTGTGTGTGTGAGTGTGTGTGTGTGTAGGAGTGTGTATATTCATTTTACAAAGAGAGACCGCAGCGCAGGCACAAGCAGCAACAGGCAGCAGGCGGCTATCGTGGCGTATACTTCATATTACGTATACGTCGTGTAGGCGCATTCCATTCATTACAGCGACAACTATAGCATACTTCGGTGCGCCGCAAATGAAATGCTCACCCGGAAACCGGCTCGTCATCGCCATGAACATAATTGTGCTTTCGACCATTCTAGCAAAACCAAAAAAAAAAAAGAAAAGAAAGAAAGAACAAAAATTGGAAGAACTTTGGCAGTTGCTTAAAAATGTGCGCACATTGGAATTTTATCGATTTATCTGGGAGGGCTGCGTCAGCCATTCATTAACAGTCCAGATGAACAAATAATTGAAATGCCAACTGCTAAGCACCTCTCCCTGCCTCACTCCAGCAATTTGCATAGCTATGCGCGCAAAACACCTTAACAATTCACATAATTGCGTGGAATATATGTGGAAAATGTTTAATATTGCGAAAGGTCGATGGGAAGGTATTTCATTGTAGAACTGGCCGAAAATATGTGGCAAACTATGTGGGGCATGCGTGAGCTGCACTGAAGGGAAGCTTAAAGCATCACTTGAGCGGAGTTGATGAAATAATTCACTTAATTATGGGCGAGATGTGTGGAAAGTGATTGATGTGAGGGAGAGGAAGACGAAATATCACTTAATTTTAGGGAATATGTGGGAGATATGCTAAGGAAAGTGAAGCTTTGCTTAGTTGAAGTAAAAGGCATAATTCATGATGTGGAATATGAGTGAGACCGGATAAGGTCCTGCTTAGATGGTGAGGAGAGGAAGATGATTTATATGGTGAGAGATTACCTAGGTTAATGTAGATGTACAAAGGGAAATTCAGAGAAGGCCGAGAATCATGTCTAAGACATACTAAAGACACGCAAACCTTGCTTATGTAAAGTAGAAGGAAGAAGGAGCATGCCTGAGATCTACTAGAAGATTAAAGCTTGACTCAAGTGAAGTCAATGAGATGAGGGGAAATTCACATAATTATATGGAAGAGATGTGAGATAGTAAGGCCTCGATTAAATTAAGCTAAAGGGGAACTTCACTTATTTATGTGGAATATGATTATTATGATGAAAGCTTATCTAAATTTATGTAAATATAAAGGGGCAAAAATTGTCTCAATAAAGAAAGGAAGAGTCACTTAATAAATATGCATGGAATATTCTAAAAAAAAAAAGGGAGAGCTGTCATCAGTTTATACACAACGAGTCATCCTTATCTAGAAAAGAAAGAAATGCACAGCAAAGGCCTTGATTAAGTCAATTACAAGCACAATTTCACTTAGTTATGCAAAGAATGAAAGTTTGCCTGATTAAAGATGCAATAGCTAAACAAAAGTGAAGGGAAAATGTATCGAATAATATGAAATATTCATGCATATTGCAGCTTAAACCAAGCGAACTTTAATTTTCTGCATAATTAAGCTGGCAACAGCAAAGACAAAGAAATTAATAGAATTATTTTGTGTAGATTTATAAAATAAAATAAATATTAAACTAAATAAATAATATAATAATAATAAATAATAAAATAAATAATATAAATATTAAACTGTGCAGAGCTGCTTCCCCATACATCAGCTTCGCATAAAGGGAGCTTTCACTGTAGCTGACATTTTATTTGCAATTAACTGTGCATAATGAAGGACCGGCTGACAATGAACCTTAAAGCCGCAACTGGTAGTTGCGGCCGCAGCACTTGATACTTGATATCTAATGCCAGGCGCCCACACACACACACACACATACACCCTCATCCACACACACATACAGAGAGCGACCCTCTCTGCACCTGACTTTGCTTTAAAGTGCAAATGTAATTAAAAGTTTATTTTTTATTCTTGTTACTTGTGCGCCTGGGGCTGCTCCGTTTTTTACACCGCCGCGAACCTGAAACGTGCCGGGCATAAAACAATATTAATGCGCTGATCCTTTGGCTGCTCCAGCGACAGAGGCAGTTGTAAGGCAGCTGTTGCCATGGCCGGCCAATTTGTCGATGTTGGGGCCATTCTGGGGCTGCTGCTGCTCGGCATTGTCCTGGCCACGCCCCAACGCGCCGCCTACTCACTGCAGGCGGCCGTCGATGAGCTGCATCGCCGCGAGGCTGCCAAGTTCCCGTTGAACGCCCCGCCCCCATCTGGACAACTGGACGACTGGGATGAAGGTGAGTGTGTGATGCATCGAAGCTGGGCAGCAGAAGCTGCAAGGACCACTTCAATCAGAGGCAGCTGAACTAGTTGAATAATTAGCATTGAGTGGGCAAAAGATAAGCGAGAGATAAATGGACATTCGATGTTTAGTTCGCTAACTAGATGTAGTCCTTGAACTGACCCGCACTCGGTTGGCACTCTGTTAATTAATGTAACCCCCTTAAGGCATTTAGAGCAGCTTAAAGCACTTAGAATTATATATGAAATGTATATTCACGGTATTTAGAACTTATTTATTAGATATGGCAAATAATTTTAGATATTGCAAATATTTTCGGATAATTTGTCAGAGAGGGAAATTAAGTAAAGAGTTCAGAAAGGCATAAAAAAATTACATTTGTTAGATCTATTGTAGCTGACGTCCTTCTATGTGATTCTCAATTGGTTGGAAATGCAAAGGAATTATGTGAGAATGAAAAATATAAAAAAAAAGGAAGAGAGCAATATGAAGAAAGAGACAAAGAAAGAGAGGAGTGAAGAGGTAGATAGCAAATGATAAAGACAGAGCGAGCGAATGAGAAAGAGAGTTAGGGAAAGAGAGATAAGTAAAGAGAGAAAAGAGTGAGCAAGTCAGAGAAAGATCGACAGAAAAGTAAAGTGAAGAGAAAGAGACGAGCATAGAAATGTGAGCTTTATCCGTCAGAATGACAGAAAGGAAATGAAACAGAACTAAGAAAACGGAAGACTAAGAGCTAATAGACTAAGTACAAATATAAATGAAATCAACAAATCAAATAATGAAATAGGCAAAGAGCAAAAGCTCACAGAGTAAAATAAATCTGTTATATTAGTAATTTGGATATTTGCATTTCCCAGCTACATTATATGTTGGCCAAATTATATTAGCCTAAAACAGCAAACATGGCTCTGCGCCACTAACTGTTTAATAGGACCATGATATAATCGTATTTTGTAATGAAAAATCCCAATGCACAACCACGTGGAGCTTGTGTGTGTGTGACTTAACGTGGGTTAAATCGCATAAGCTCAAGTTAAGCCGGAATGGCAAGTCAGGAAAGGACAACACAGGGCACAGTAGGGCAGGGCGAGGCAGAACACGACAGGACAGCTGTCAGCTGCAGGGCAAGCGAGAGCCAATTCGTAACTGATAGCAGAGACAGAGAGAGGCAGGAGGTGACCGAGAGCTTGAGGGGACTGTGAATAGAGTAAGAGCAGCAGCTGTAACCCGCATGTAACAGAGCACGTGACCCATGGCATGTCTACAGCACACACATAGAAGTAGATGGAGATGTAGATATATATATAAATTTTATATATATTTATATTTTATATATCTATATACACACTCGCTCGCAATTTTATATTTTTAATTTTTATACCCTGAGCCCATTGAAAATGGGAAATCAGGGTATAATGTTTTTGTTGGATGTATGTAACAGGCAGAAGGAGGCGTGGCAGACCCCATAAAGTATATATATTCTTGATCAGGACAACAAGAGAAATCGAGTTGGCCATGTCCGTCTGTCTGTCCGTCCGTCCGTCTGTTCGTCCGTCCGTATGTTTGAACGCGTTGATTTCAGCCCGTATAAGAGCTAGAGACTTGAAATTTTTTTCGTAGATCCGTGTATATCACGCGCAGATCAAGTTTGTTTTTAAAAATCGATAACTATTCTTAATTAATTGTTATCGATTAAAAACAAAATCGAAATTCAGTTAAAAAATTATATGTCTTCCATCTTTTAAGCTAGAGACACCAAATTTTGTATTTAGCTTTATATTTATTTTATGCAATTTTGAATTTTGTTTTTTTTTTTTTATACCGGCCCCAATTTCCCTCAAATTCTAAGAAAACACAGATTCGACGGGGCGCAGGGTATCCCCTAGTCGGTCACGCCCGACTAGAGTTTTCTTACTTGTTTTTATTTGTTTTATTCCTTTTCACCCCTTTTATTTTGGTATTTATCTCCACGCACAGTTGCAGATAGCGATTTATTTGGCACCGGCACCAGCAACAAGTTTAAGAATCGGAACCGCCATAGAATAAACAAGGCACTTGCCAAGTATTTAGAGCGCGAGAACGAGCGCGAGAACTACGAGCAGGGCGCCCTGGGCGGCCCACCGTTCGATGGCTACGAGTTCGACGATGAGCGCGAGCAGCAAGCGAATCCCAGCAATCTGTTTGTGGATGACAAGCGCAAGCGTTCATCATCCAACTTTAGGGAGCGCGATGAGCAGCAGTACGGTAAGTAGACAAGGAGAGAGTGGGGTGGGAGGGGTCCATTTTGAGTGGAGTCGAGTCGAGTTGAGTTTTATGCCCAATGCGTGTCCACTTGAGTGCCGCAAATGGATTGGGATAACAATGCCTATAGAAGCTAAAACCACTTAGCTCAGATTAACTTGGGTGTGTGTGTGGACTTAGGCTCAACTCTTACTTGAATGATAAATGCAATGAGCTGGAAGCGGGCACAAGCATCCTGTCAGGCTTCCTGTCATTTGATTTAATGGCCTGAAAGGTCGCCAACAACTTGATGCGTGCCCATAAGGCGCACACACACACACACACACACGCACGAATTAATTATACAAGCTGAATTTATGGCCAAGGCACGAGGGCCCGACTGGCTGTCTATCAATGCAACCTGTCGCCCAGCCATGCTAAGGCAGCCAAAGGGTCAAAGGCTTGACACGCGCTTTTCCTTCTCCATTTTCCTTTCTCCTTATTGTCCTTTCGCCACGCCTCTATTTATAGACTCTGCTCCGTCTGTCTTCCGTGAACGTGAGAGCCTGAGCGCCGATCCCTCGCATAGCGAGCTAACCGAGCAGTTCCTGCGCGAGATCGAGGAGGCCAGCGAGCACGAGCGGCAGGAGCGCTACAAGCTGGCGCTGCGTCAGCTCTGGGAGAAGTACCAGCAGCAGGAGAACGAGATCCACAACAACAACAACAACAATGGGGATGCCGATGATCTGGAGGAGCAGTCGCAGCTGTTTGAGCAGAAGAAGCGCATGCGCATGCCGCCCTACTATCTGCTGATGCAGAAGAAGCGCTCGTATCCGGTGCTGCCCTGGCTGCCCTACAATGCCGACAAGAAGAAGCGCTTCCCGGTGGCCAAGCGTGCAGCTGGCGAGTCGCCGCTGGGCAAGACGGATGAGCGTGTGGCGCAGGAGCTGAGCGAGCTGTTCGGCAAGCCGCTGAACGAGCAGCAGCCGGAGGAGAAGAAGAAGCGATCCACGGAGGAGCAGCTGAAGGCGGCTGCCACCACGCACCAGCCGGAGACAGCGACGGCCACGGCCCTGGGTGACATGCGCCTCGAGATCAACTTCCAGCGCGTGAACGTGACCAGCGCAGCCCCGAAGGAGACGGCGACTCAAGCGCCGGCCAAGCCCGCCGGCACCGGGGAGACCATCTCGCACGGACACGGCGGCTACCATCACAAGCGCAGCGAGCACCACTCGGACGAGGAGTATGGCGAGCATGAGGGCGAGGGCGAGGGCGAGGAGAGCTCCGACGAGGACGACCACGACGAGTTCGACGAGGATGAGGACGCCGAGGCCGACGGCGAGGGCGACGGCGATGCCGGCGAGCGACGCCGCAAGAAGAAGCGTGCCGCGAGCCATGCCCATGGTCCGAGTGTGGGACACCTGATGCTGCGCGCCAAGAAGTCCATCGATTGGTCCCAGTACTTCGGGCTCGATCGCAAGAAGAAGTCCGAGCAGTTAGCAGAGTAAGTGGAAGAGGCGAGGAGCAAGTCCAGCGTTGCCTTAACTCCGACTCGATCTCCTTTTTTCAGTGTCGAGTCCAAGAAGCGCAGCGACGAGAGCAACAGCAGCTGCGGCAACAACGAGGAGCTGGACGAGCAGGAGGAGGACAAGAAGAAGAAGAAGCGCGACATTGATCCAGAGAAGCTGGAGAGCATGGACAAGAAGCTGCAATCCATTGAGGACTTCATCATCGACGAGACCATCAAGTATACGGGCGCCCACGAGGGCATCAAGAACCAGGAGGAGATCAGGAAGCTGAAGGAGCATGTGCTCTCACGCCTGGCCACCGCCTACAGCCTGGAGAAGATGCGCCGTGCGCTGGACAAGCTGCGCCAGTCCGTGGACGCCGAGAATCATCTGCTGCGCAATGTCATCGAGCCGGAGTCCGAGGAGAACGCCCTGGACAGCCCGTGGCCCAACAAGAAGCGCTTCAGCGTGAAGAAGCAGCAGGCCGAACAGCAGGCGGAGTAAGTGCAGCCGTCTTGCCGGGCGAAGGTGGAATGATAACTAATCAAAGTGAACTCTTAGGGATGCACAGCAGCTGAAGAAGAAGCGCAGCGGCTACATGCGCTACCCGGAGCAGCCGAACACCATGGACGAGAGCTTGGGCCTGCAGAACGCTGGCTACGAGACGCTGAATGATGCCTACCTGGGCAACAAGAACTACATCATTGGCTCCAACCAGTGCCCCATCATTGAGTCCATGGCGGAGCGCTGTCGCAGCGTCGATCTCATTTCGGGCGACTTGAATCAGGAGCTGATGCCGCTCTGTGGCGTGCATCAGATTTGTTATCTTTGTGTAAGTTGGGATGGGAGGTGAAGAGAAGGAGGGAGAGATGAAGATTGGCAGGAGTTGGAGACGAGAAAAAGAGAGAGATATAT
Organism: Drosophila pegasa; assembly: GCA_035046225.1. Taxonomy (NCBI): domain Eukaryota; kingdom Metazoa; phylum Arthropoda; class Insecta; order Diptera; family Drosophilidae; genus Drosophila; species Drosophila pegasa. The sequence continues at coordinate 9,352,295 of JAWNOD010000076.1, read as the reverse complement.
AATATATATACATCAATTTTATATGCCATCCTACTTACACTCCTTTATCAATTTCCACAGGGCGCCTCTCAGGTAGCTTGCGACTATCAATACCTGGCCGAGGCGGACACCATTTGTGGCAGCAGCAACGAGTGCCAGGCCTCGGCTCGCTCCGTTTTGATGATACTGCGCGGCACGCCCGGCCGCCAGCTGGGACCGCGCGAATGCTTGAAGAATCCCTGCCTGTACCGGGCCATGCGCGAAATTGGGCTCTAAGCGAGCAACTACAAAAAAAGAAGCCAAAACACAAAGCAAATATTAAAAAAACAAATGAAAAAACAACACAAAAATACACACATTTCTTAACGTCCTTTTGTGCGTTTCAAAAAAATACAACAGAAAAAAAACACTTAAAAAAGAAGTTTAAAAAAAATGAAGAAACTTTGCTGAACTAGCAAATCAAAAGTTATTTGATTCAAAAAAGAAGAGAAAAATCCAAAAAAAAAAAACAACTCAAAATAATATTCTATATAAATGTATTAAATCGGTGGCTAAAAATATTTGGATACATTTTGCTGTTGTCATCTAATATGGCAGCAGCTCAACTAGAGTTTACCAGAGACCTAAACAAAACTAAATAAAAATAGACAAAAACCAAGCGAATTTCCCAATGTTACAGATTAAACCAGCATAACTATGAATACACAAATCTATATAAATTATATGTGAACGTTGAATCGAGATACTTCGCCAAGCAGTAGGCATCAGATTTGTAGTCATGCAAGATACAACAACTAATTGTTCATTTTGTTTTGAATGTAAACAGCAGAGTCTTTTTGGAAGCACATTTGAAACTATATAGTGCATATATTTGTATACAATATATATCTATATATATCTATATAATCAAAATATTCATATGGTATATTCATAAATGTATTAACAGTTATTATTATGTGTATAAGTTCACTCGATCGAGAAAAGCTAAACCAAAAAAATGAAAGATTTAAACTCAAGCATCACATAAAGGCAGCTAATTAGCAGGTGTATAGATGTATATCTATATCGTTTAGATACCGCCCATCAAATGCTTACGAGACTTAGACAATTGCAAATATGATATAAAACTAAAGCTATATGTTTATATAGTCCAACCAGTTGTAGAGACAAATTTGACGCAAATGACACAAAGAAATAATAATAATAATAAAAAAAAAATATATCAAAAAAATATATATTAAATATATATATACATATATATATAACATATATCTACATATATGAAATATAACTTTTGAGCACATTTAGTGTATATGAATGGTAACTTGATAAATCTTTTTTGAAATGTATTTTCAAATCTTTTCATAGAGCCCAATTACACACAACAAACAACATTTTGCACAATCTTTATCTTTAATCTTTAACTAACTCACACTTAAAACAATTTACTGTACACATATGCAGCTTCGTTTTGTTGTTGTTGTCAACATAATATAATTTGTGTACACAGATGCTAAAGAAAGCAAAAAAGAAAAAGATTTCGAAAGTTACTAATTGAATGTCAGCAAAAACCAAAAATATTCATGATATCTCTTATTGTGCATGAGCATGTATGTCTACGAATAAAGCATATACTTAAATGTGTTTCAGTGTAAAAACAATAAATGAAAATAACTAAGACAAATATTCTTTAAAAATCTATAGATGTGATTATAAAATATATATACATAAGACGAAAAGGCAAATACAAAAAATACAGTAAAAAAAAGAAACAGAAAAAAAACACGAAAGAAAAAAAAAGTAAATGAAATTTGCATCGTATTGAATCAAAATATTATTATAAATGTATTTACCTAAATATATATATATATATTATATTGGTGTGTACGTACAAACTGCAGTTTGACAAAGAATTTAATGAAAAATCTTATATGAACAAACAAAATAAATAAATATATATATATATATTGCTATACAGTTATTAATGTAAAAATATATAATCGAGGTCTCGCACTATGCGTATTCAAATGGCCGCAAACGGCACACAAAATCAAATGAAGTCGCATGAGGCCTCGAAAAAAAAACTTAAATTCGTTTTATTTCCTTGGCTGTTGTGCTATTTTCAAAGGTATCGATACTTGAGAACAAATAGTTCCCTTTGATGAACTAGTTTTTTAAGTCTCAATTCGCACGTTTTTGTATTGGTTCGGCCAACTAAGTCGCCTTTTTACTTGTTAAGTGAGTACTTGTTTTATATCTTAAGTATCGATACCTTGTTAAATCTAGCTTGCGTTTTCTAAGGCTTTCAATTTATACAACATTTTAAAATTATTTGCGCCGATTTGTTCGTCAAATAAATTAAATACATAAATAATTTCTTCACTTTAATAATTAAGCTTGTAAGTATGCCAATACATTTGCATTGTTTTAGCTAATTTCAAAAAGAGTCCAGTCTACTGCGTTTTTATCGATATCCTGTATATCGATATTTTGTTCACTTTAAGAAAGAGCAGTTGGCGCTTTTCAACGAATCACAAACTCCACTTTGATAGTTCGCTCCGGGCTTTCTAATTCAAATATCGATAATAGTCGCGCCACTCAGAAACAGTGTTGTTAACACCAAAACAGCTGTTTGTAACAGAGTTTACATTGCTTACGCTGTACGATTTAGAGTTGACAGGTCTTGTGTGCCTGCCACATCAGAGCCAGTTGTTGCTTTTTGTTGTGTGTTTAAAAACAATAACACCCGATCAAGGCATACAAAATTTGTCACTATAAATTAATAGTATGTATTAGGCAGTGATAGAGCAGTTGTGTGGTGTTCGGTTGATTACAAATGTGTGGATAACGGCCAAATCGTTCAAGCGTTGAACACGTCAGATCTCTTAGTGCAGCATCCGTTGCCGATAAAAAAAAACAACAACAACAACCAAAAGAGTTCTTTATCAATCGGAACCGGAGGAGCACAGCTGCGTTAGGCCAAGTAAAACACTTAAAATTTACTTTATATTTTGACGAAACCGAGCGCGCGCCGAAAAGAGACGAAATCATGGCCGAGACAAATATTGATGTTAGCGGCGAAATGGAAATACCGTCGCGTCCGACTGCTGGCGAGAACAAAATCAACATTGATCTGCAAAAGTAAGTGGAAGAAATATATACTAAAAATATATACTACTTACTATATCACTTGCCATTTTCAGCTTGCCCGCATTGCAGAATCTGCCGTCACCGTTGGAAATGCTGCACTCAGTGCGACGATCGCTGCGTCCATGGTCCATGTTTTTCAACTTGAACAACTTCAAGACTGCTGTCAGCATGGAACGCCTGAAGAATCGCGTTTCGCGTAATTTATCGTACTTCCAAAGCAACTACATATTCATATTCTTTGTACTGATGATCTACTGTCTGTGAGTGCGACTATTTACCTTTTATTCTGGCAGCTGTTTAAATAGTTTCTCCTCTCTTGTTGCCCCAGAATTACATCGCCGATGACGCTACTGGTGATCGGGGCCGTTGCCTTTGGCTGTCATAAGATACGATCGGCCGACAAGTCCATCTGTGTGGCGGGCTGTCAGGTGTCGCCACAGCAGCAGCTGCTGGCCCTCAATCTGGGCGCGGCACCGCTGCTCCTCTTGGCTGGCGCTGGTGCCGTTCTCTTCTGGACTCTGGGCGCCTCCTGCTTTGTCATCTGCATGCATGCGGTATTCTACAATATTGATGCGATTGTGACCGAGGGGAACGAGCGTTTCATGACCGTCTAATTGACGAAGCTCACAATCAACTAGAATCAACTAGAATCTGAAAGCCGTAGCAAATTAGTTTCGCCGCACAGGGGCCTTATTAGACAATAAGTTTCAATTTGAATATATATTATATATATGAATATACATATATATATATAATACATATTTTTAGCATATAATTATGATCATATCCGATATGTAATTAAGTTTTATCACCAAAAAATTCTGCCTTCAACGTATTAACAAAATACATGACTGGAGTGCAGCCTGAGTATTTATTGCGGGAGGGGTAACACTGCTCATCAACTCTGCTGTCTTTGCGTTCGTTTAGTTGTGTGTGTGCAGCCTGTCTATTTGATATTTTTGTGTCTGCGGGAGGGGTAACACTGCTGCCTTCTCAGTCACTCGGAGAGCAGCTCAGAGTCCACAGCTGGGCGCACAGAATGTGCGAGGCGTCGTTCATGGGTGATGAGCAGAGCGCCTTTGTGGAATCTGATTTGAGCGCCGTGCTAATTTTTGGGCAACGCACGCACTAACATACACGCAAGCAGTCCCGCTCTTTTCGGCAATAAGAAATAGATCACAGAAGTGTGAGCGTGGAGCGTGGAGCGTGAGCGTGGAGCGTGAGCGTGGAACGTGAGCGTGAGCGTGAAGTGCAGCGTGTGAACATGCGAGTGTGAGTGTGTGTTGGTGAGATTATGAGGGCGTGGGAATTGTTTTAGTTGAGTGCTTATTTTATTCTTTTTGCATTCTGCTAAGTGCCGTCTGCGCTTAGTCGTTTGCGAACAGTCGCCTTGATCGGAGCGGCCGCGCATGATTTATTTTATTTAATTGTGATTTGTTAATTGCATCAATGTGGCTGCATTAAAGTTAATCAATCATAAATTTGAAATAAATAAAAATATTAAATGATTGTTGTACAAACATATGTATAACATATATTATAGATATATAATGAAAATGCAGTTGCATTAAAATGCAGTAAATTATGTTGTTTGACTTTCAACCAAAAGCTTAAAGCCTTGCTTTAAAAGCTTTCATTGTGCCTAATAAATAACAAGAGTGTAAATTCAACATTGACTTGAGTACAGCCTGAGTATTTATGGCGGGAGGGGTAACACTGCTCATCTGCTGTGCTTATGTTAGTTTAGTTGTGTGTGCCGCTTCAGTATTTATTATTTGTGCTGCGGGAGAGGTAACACTGCCGTGTTTGCGTGCGTTTAGATGAGTGTGTGTGAAGCGTGGGAGTAATCTTAGTTTAATACTCTCTAAGTTGTGATTGTATTGGTGCAAGTGACAGCCAATGCTGGGTTTGCAAAGGCAATTCGCCCTTCTGCGTTTAGTTGTTTGATTGCAAGCCTGACCTTGAAAACAGAGCACATACGCACACATACACATACCCCTAACATGCCTTCTCAGTCACTCGGAGAGCAGCTCAGAGTCCACAGCTGGGCGCACAGAATGTGCGAGGCGTCGTTCATGGGTGATGAGCAGAGAACCTTTATGGAATCTGATTTGAGCGCCGTGCTAATTTTTGGGCAACGCACGCACTAACACACACGCAAGCAGTCTCTCGCTCTTTTCGGCAATAAGAAATAGATCACAGAAGTGTGGAGCGTGAGAGTGAAGTGCAGCGTGTGAACATGCCAGTGTGAGTGTGTGGGTGAGATTATGAGGGCGTGGGAATTGTTTTAGTTGAGTGCTTATTTTATTCTTTTTGCATTATGCTAAGTGCCGCCTGCGCTCAGTCGTTTGCGAACAGTCGACTTAATAGGAGTGGCCACGCATGGTTTATTTGATTTTAATTGTGATTTGTTAATTGCATCAATGTGGCTGCATTAAAGTTAATCAATCATATATTTGAAATAAATAATGATATTAAATGATTGTTGTACTAACATATGTATAACATACATACATTTGCATATATAATACAAATGCAGCTGCATTAAAATTTATTAAATTAAATTGTTTGACTTTCAAGCAAAAGCTTAAAGCCTTGAAAAAGCTTTCACTGCGCCTAATAAATAACAAGTGTAAATTTAACATTGACTTGAGTGCAGCCTGAGTATTTATTGCGGGAGGGGTAACGCAGGTCATTAACTCTGCTGTCTTTGCGTTCGTTTAGTTGTGTGTGTGTCTATTTGATATTATTTGAGTCTGCGGGAGAGGTAACACTGCCGTGTTTGCGTGCGTTTAGATGAGTGTGTGTGAAAGCATGGGAGTAATCTTAGTTTAATACTCTCTAAGTTGTGATTGTATTGGTGCGAGTGACAGCCAATGCTGGGTTTGCAAAGGCAATTCGCCCTTTTGCGTTTAGTTGTTTGATTGCAAGCCTGACCTTGAAAACAGAGCACATACGCACACACAAGTTTTTCAGTATCACAGAGCCCACATACACACACACCCTAACATGCCTTCTCAGTCACTCTGAGAGCAGCTCAGAGTCCACAGCTGGGCGCACAGAATGTGCAAGGCGTCGTTCATGGGTGATGAGCAGAGAACCTTTGTGGAATCTGATTTGAGCGCCGTGCTAATTTTTGGGCAACGCACGCACTAACACACACGCAAGCAGTCTCTCGCTCTTTTCGGCAATAAGAAATAGATCACAGAAGTGTGGAGCGTGAGCGTGAAGTGCAGCGTGTGAACATGTGAGTGTGAGTGTGTGCGTGAGTTTATGAGGGCGTGGGAATTATTTTAATTGAGTGCTTATTTTATTCTTTTTGCTTATGCTAAGTGCCGTCTGCGCTCAGTCGTTTGCGAACAGTCGCCTTGATCGGAGTGGTCGCGCATGGTTTATTTGATTTTAATTGTGATTTGTTAATTGCATTAATGTGGCTGCATTAAAGTTAATCAATCATATATTTGAAATAAATAATGATATTAAATGATTGTTGTACTAACATATATATAACATATATAATGGATATAATGCAAAGGCAGCAGCATTAAAATGCAGTAAATTAAGATGTTTGACCTTCAACAAAAAGCTTAAAGCCCTATTTCAAAAGCTTTCATTGTGCCTAATAAATAACAAGAAGTTTAAATTCAACATTGAGTGCTTGTTAATATTGTTTAAAAAATCTGCATTGAAATTTAAATTGATACTTTCATATTAATATAGCATATCGCCAAAATGCAATTGCAATTAAACCTGCCTTCACAGCTTAAGGCAATTGTATTAAATACTATTAATAATAATATTTATTGCAGAATTCATGTTATAAAATATATAATATTGCCAAATTCCTTTTCCTGCCCCTGAAATAAATAATGATATTAAATGACTAGTACTAACTATGTATAACATACATACATTTGCATATATAATGCAAATGCAGCTGCATTAAAATTCAGTAAATTAAATTGTTCGACTTTCAAGCCAAAGCTTAAAGCCTTGCTTCAAAAGCTTTCTTTGCGCCTAATAAATTCAACATTGGCAATTGACAGCCAATGCTGGGTTTGCAAAGGCAATTAATTCGGCCTGCTGCGTTTAGTTGTTTGATTGCAAGCCTGACCTTGAAAACAGAGCACATACGCACACACATGTTTTTCAGTGGCTCTGTGCATATCACAGAGCCCACATACACACACATCCTAACATGCCTTCTCAGTCACATTGAGAGCAGCTCAGAGTCCACAGAGTCATGGGTGATGAGCAGAGCACCTTTGTGGAATCTGATTTGAGCGCCGTGCTAAATTTTGGGCAACGCACGCACTAACACACACGCAAGCAGTCTCTCGCTCTTTTCGGCAATAAGAAATAGATCACAGAAGTGTGAGCGTGGAGCGTGAGCGTGAGAGTGAAGTGCAGCGTGTGAACATGCGAGTGTGAGTGTGTGGGTGACATTATGAGGGCGTGGGAATTGTTTTAGTTGAGTGCTTATTTTATTCTTTTTGCATTATGCTAAGTGCCGTCTGCGCTCAGTCGTTTGCGAACAGTCGCCTTGATCGGAGTGGTCGCGCATGGTTTATTTGATTTTAATTGTGATTTGTTAATTGCATCAATGTGGCTGTATTAAAGTTAATCAATCATAAATTTGAAATAAATAATAATATTAAATGATTGTTCTACAATCATATAACATATATAATGGATATAATGCAAATGCAGCGGCATTAAAATGCAGTAAATTAAGATGTTTGACTTTCAACAAAAAGCTTAAAGCCCTATTTCAAAAGCTTTCATTGTGCCTAATAAATAACAAGAAGTGTAAATACAACATTGAGTGCTTGCTAATATTGTTTTAAAAATCTGCATTGATATTTATATTGATACTTTCATATTAATTCAACATATCGCCAAAATGCAATTGCAATTAAATTTGCCTTACAGCCTAAGGCTATTAATAATATTTATTGCAGAATTCATATTATCAAATATATAATATTGTCAAGTTCTGCAAACATAAATTACATTCGACGAAATGCCAGCGACGCAAAGTAAAAACATGAAAATGCCCCGGAAATATGAATGCCCTTTCTTTCAGCTGCCCGCCGTAGATCGGCTCGTCCCTCCAATGGTTCCTAGTTGACTGCTATATTCTTGGTCATATCATACCAATAATATAGTCCTGGTGAACCTATATGTCCCAATGCCCATGCCCAATTGTCCCAAAATATGTTTGCTATTTCTTACAGGTGCCCCTTACATGAGCAGCTGCTTAACAGCGGCTGGAGAATAGACTCAACAGCGATTGAGTGGTATACTTGAGTCTGCAGTCCCTCTTGAGTCTGCAGTTGCTCTTGAGTCACTCTCGTGACCTTGAAACTATTTTTCACTCAACTTACGTTCCACACTGTTAATTAACATTTTAATGTTAACTAACATTTTTCACCCTGCTGCCCATTTCTGTTCGCCTGGTAGATCAGTCGGGTTTTGGGTATAAATTTAGAACAAATCGATGCGGCGGCCCTATTTTCGTCGATTCTAACAGAAACAGCAGCTTAGCATAAACAGCCGCCTTACATAAACAGTAGTTTAACAGCGGCTGAGCGAAAGATTTAACAGCAGCTGAGTAGCACTCTTTGGGCTGCAGCTGATTTAATTCGTGACCTTGAAAGTACGCTTAACATCACTCAATTACTTTTCTTCCTGTTAACGCACAGTGTGATGTTATTTAACATTTTTCACCCTGCTGCCCATTTCTGTTCGCCTGGTAGATCAGTCGAATTTTCGGTGCAAATTGATCGATTTTCGCCACCGACACCGATTTTCGGTGACTGTTCACAGCAGCCCTTAACAGAAAGAGCAGCCCTTAACAGAAACAGCCGCCTAACAGAAACAGCATAGCTTAGCATAAACAGCCGCTTAACAGAAACAGCAGTTTAACAGCGGCTGAGCAGCAGATTTAACATCAGCTGAGTAGCAATTTTAATGCTGAGCCGTTTACTTACCTGATACTTACCACTCAATTTACGTTCCACTCTGAGTACTTTTTATTAAAATTCTTTGCCTGGTAGAAATGCCAGATTTTGCTTCTTCTTTTGTCGAATTTGGACTGCCCGACCAGCTTGCACCATTATTTGGGGGCATTGGTCGGCTGTCATTTCTTGTTTGTCTGTGGAAATTTGCATTTGCATTTCCATTTTGTTTTTATGCTGCCTAATTTTTATAAGTATATATAATTATATGTATATATATATTCTTTTTAATAATTGCACATAAATGTATATATATATAAATAATGTGTACTTAAAGCAATTTTGGCAAGAGTAGAAAATGTGGAATGGTTGAAGGAGTGAGTTAAATTAAATAAATAAAATAAATGTACTGAGGTATTTAGAACTAGAACTATATGAATGGCGCTTAGTTAGCTTTACAAAATAGATAAGTCTCTTGGTCCAGGTGTGTGTGTGTGTGTATGGAATCTAGGCGTAATGCGAGAGTGATGTCGTCTCCTGCTCCTGCTCCTCGTCGCTGGCATTCTGATCGAGCTTCTCGAACCCGTTCCGATCGAGCAGGCCGCCCAGCTTGAAGCCCTCCGTCTTCTCCCAGGCGTGCCGGCGACTGTGGGCGCCGAAGGGCAGGCAACCTGTTGAATCACAAAATTGAACAGGTCAAATCGAGCAATAGAATAGACACCACACAGATAACATTGATATAGATATATATATGTATGTACAGGCCATGCAGTTCACACTGTTTCATGCAGCAGCAGCAGTTGACTTAGCATCAATTTCTTTGGCTGCAAGTTGAGAACAAAAATCAAAAGAGATAAACAAAAGACACTTAAGAATACAGATTATTGCTTACAAATGTATAAATTTATGTGTATATGTATTTTGTATAAAAAAATATAAATGTTTGTTTATAGCGCTGCACACAGTAGGAGAGTTTACAAAATGAGATTCGCGTTAGAGAAAACTCTAACAGATGGAGGGCAAACTAAAGATCACGACAAATCAACTTAAATTAAACAATTACATTTTTACACACAACTAGAGGATGGAACTGGAATATTATGATATTGGTTAGCACAGACTTTGATTGGATGCTGCCAGCTGGCGATAGACCAAATCACTAGGCGGCATTGCGCTGATCGCTTGATTACCTCGTTTGCGACGGCGCGCCATAATCAGCGCCAACGCAAATGTGGAGCCAGCAAACAGCAGCATCATCGATGCCACCATTATCGCCTTGCCGCTGGGATGATGCGCTGTTTGCGTTTCATCAACATTGGTAATTATTTCGGACACAACTGGTGCGGCTGTTTCACTCTTAACGCCGCTGCTGGTCTTGGAGGCAGACAAAGACATCGGCTTCGCAATGGACTTGTGCAGAAATTTGTGTATACGCATCGGATTCAGCTCAGCCACATAGATCGAATTGCCATCGTCGGTGACGGCCACATCGTGTGGATTCTCGAACTGCAGATTGTTCGGACCGAACTTGGAGACCAGTTGCTTTGTGCGCATGTTCATCACAAAGCCGTGCACTTCGGTGTAATCCCTTGGCGCCAGACCCAGTTCGGCGGTGGGTCCATTGACAATCACCAGCTCACCGCCTGGCAAACAAATTTACATTAATATAATTTTTCAAGTATGTTAACTAAGTCAAGGACTTGTCCTTACCTGCTGCAGGTGTATAGGCCATGCTGAACAGACGATCGCCAATGAGTGGATTGTGGTATTGCGAGTGGAAGGTGCCGTTGCTCGAGTAGAAGCATTGTACGCGGCCATTTTCACGATCCGCAGCACACAGAAGCTCCAGCTCGGGCACCAGCGTCAATGCATGCGGTATGGCAAAGAAATTGGCTGGCGCCACATCGTAGGAGAAGCCAGCAAAGGAGTTTTGTCCCCAAACTAGGATCTGCTCGCCTTTCTTGGAATATTTAATGATGCGCGCATTGCAATAGCCATCCGCAACGAAGAAATCTCCATTATTTAGCACAGCCACTGCGGTGGGTTTGCAGAACTTCTTGCCAATGCCGGGATGAAAGGCAGTGCCGAGGGTAAGAAGAGCCTTGCCTCCTTCGCCTCGTGGCGGGAACTTGAAGACCTGATGCAAAGCCACATCAGTCACCCAGACATTATCCTCGGGGTCAATGCTGAGGCCGTGCGGCATATAAAAGCTGCAAGAGACAATACATCAACAGTGAATCTGATTTAGCTGTGATTGAGGAAACTTACATATTTTTACCCCACGAATAAAGCACTTTACCCGACTCGGGCTCTAGGCCCAGCACAGTGTTCTCCCTGATGGGTCCCCTGTTGCGCTCCTGATACACGTTCGAATTGTTGAACGTTGTCTGGCCCCAAAGTCGATCCACTCTATGAAATATAACCACATTTCCGGCCTTATCGAAGCTGACGGCGGTGACGGCGCCGAGCTTCACGTTATTCGCAGGCCAGGCATTCTGATACACATAAGCTGGAAGTTGAGAGAGTGTTTTACATGTCTGTAGAAAACATATTTATAGTTTACTCACTGGTATTCAGTTTGGCTAGCTCTGTCTTCACATCGGTTACCTCCTGCTTGGCCCGCTGGGGCCAATTGGGTTCGGCAGCGCCGACACCTTTTAGCATTTGGTGCAGTCGTTCGCGGTTGCTGCCGCTCTCAAAGCCAACATTTTGCAGATAACGTTGATTGCCCACATTCTGTGAAGAGATTAGCGTGTATAATTAGTTCTCACTTTCAAATTTTTGCCACGGTAGCACAAATCATTCTAAGCAGCTCACACACACAGACACCCACACACGCAGACATATGGGCACAGGCATGCCCGCGTGTGACGTCACAAAACAAAGGCAAAACATATGTTATTTCATTTTGCTCGTAGCTAACGAACCATTTTCGCAATTTACATGAGACTCACCTCGGTCACAGCAATGGATGCAGCCAGCGGGCAGCTGCAGCTGAAAAGGACGCCAATTAACGCCAGGTAAATGTAACAGCTACGCATACATTTGATATAGTTGATAATTGCGAGTTTGCTGCTGAAGCGCGTCATTGTTTGCACATGAACTGGAATGCTGGTTGTTGTGGGCGAGCTTCACTTCCTTTGCTGTATACGCGCTATGCTTCTAAATACGCTTTGCAAATAAATGATTTATGTGCTTGCAGCAGCCATTTTAACTGGTTGATTGTACGAACAGCTGTGGAGAGTGACCAGCTGAAATTCGACAAAAAAAATATGGTCAGCCTAACGATAATTATCGAAAAATGTATCGTTTTCAAGTGAGTATAAAAACTGTTCAAGACTTAAATATTTATTTAGTCTGTAGATTTGTTAGAAACAAGTAGCATTGATGTTACTTATACAAAAAATTCAAGTCGAGTTAAATAAGAAAAGAAGGAAAATACTGATTATAACCCCGATTGAAGCAGCCGTGACTAACGGTATACAACGGAAGTGCCCGCATTTGCTAAAATAAATACATTTACAATGAAAATTGTAAATCATTACGTATTTTTAATAATAGCAACTGTTCTCTATGAAAGCGAAGGTGCACTTGGTGCACAGCCTTCAAAGGTCGCTGGCACTGATGCCGGCGATCCCCTGTTTGTGACGCCTCTGCTCAACAATCCGTCCATGTCCCGGCAACAGGTGCGCAGGTTGGCGCGGGTTGTGGGTAAACAGTTCCTCCGAGTCGAGAGTTATGCGGGTTATTTGACCGTGGACGAAGCCTACAATTCCAGCTTATTCTTTTGGTACTTTCCTGCCGAACGTAAGGCGAGGGAAGCGCCTGTCGTCCTCTGGCTCCAAGGAGGTCCTGGTGCATCCTCGTTGATTGGACTCTTCCTGGAGAATGGCCCATTCAAGGTCGTCAATCAGCAGAGGTTGCAGAAGCGAAAATACAGCTGGACTACCACACACAACATGATCTTCATAGACAATCCCGTGGGCACGGGCTTCAGCTTCACGGACGACATTAAAGGATATGCGCGCAACGAGCTCGATGTGGGCAAAAATCTGTATGAAGCCATGCTCCAGCTCTACAAATTGTTCGACTGGAGCAACTCGTCCGGCTTCTGGATCACAGGCGAATCCTATGCGGGCAAATACGTGCCCGCCCTAGCCCACTATCTGCACCAGGCGCAGCTTGGCCAGGATCCCCGGGATAAAATACCCCTGAAGGGCCTCATTATCGGCAATGGTCTCTCCGATCCGGTGCATCAGCTCAACTATGGCGACTATCTCTATCAATTAGGACTCATCGACGACAATGGTCTGGAGCAGTTCCACATTGCCGAGGCCGCCGGAATAGCTTGCATTGAGCGGAGAGACTTGGAGTGTGCGGCTGATGTATTCAGCTCGCTCATTCTGGGCGGTGCGCCACAGGACTCGCTGTTCAAGAACCTGACCGGCTTCGATTGGTATTACAATTACTTGCAGACTAAGGGCGAGGACTTGGTTGCTGATCTCAATCTCTTCGTGCAGTCGAACGACAATCGTCGCGCCATTCACGTGGGAAAGATGCCCTTCCATGACATCAAACTGGTGAAGAAATTGTTGTGGGCGGATCTCATGGACAGCGTGGCACCCTGGATAGAGGAGCTGCTGGAGCATTACATCGTCTGCATCTATGCTGGACAGCTGGACGTCATAGTTCCCTATCCGTTGATAGTAAATTTTCTCAAACACCTGCAATTCCCGGGCGCGGATGACTACAAAACGGCAGTTCGTAGAGTCTGGAGGGTGGATGGAGAAGTAGCTGGTTATGTGAAGCAAGCTGGCAATCTAATCGACGTCTTGGTTCGAAATGCTGGACACTTGACACCGGCGGATCAGCCCAAGTGGGTGTACAAGATGATTAATCACTTGACTCACTTCAGTTATTAGCCGAAGTATGTGCAGCTGACAAGTGTCATTTACCTTAATTGCATTCACAATTTGTACATAAGCTTTGTATGACTCAAGATAATATTATTTGTAATAAAAGTAAGTCACGTTTGAATTCCAGCGTTTATAACTTCTTCCTTCCTTCCTCCTGTTCTGTTACTCAAATTGGCACTGTTAGCCAACAGTGCGCCATGCAACACTAGCTTTGGTCGTTTTCAAGCACTGGAATGCGCAAGACACCCCGCTTCCCGCTTTGCCTAAAAGCCATTATTATTTTTCGAGTTTCATCCACAGCCACAGTGCAAATTACTGCCGCACGTTAATAAATTATAATATTTACCAATAATAATACAAAACTAAAGCTTAAACATAGCTTTAAACGTTCATCAACTTAATTTAAGTGTTAAAATAGTTCTAAAGTGTCGTCGAATCGCCAACAAACAAAAAGCAAATACAAATACAAAACAAAAAGCCTAAAATAAATAAAAGAAAAAAGTCTCAAGGCACGCAGCTGAAAAGAGGTCGTCGTCGTCGTCGTCGTTGTCGTTTTGCTATTTGTTGTTATTTGTGAGCGTCACATGCGCCGCCGCTGCTGCTGCAGTTAAATAAGCCTCACATGCACAGCTAATGTGCATACCCTCTAGCTGCAATTGCCGCCTGCTGCATGCTAACTAAGTACAAAAATACATTGCGAAGACTCTAAAGGTGAGTGAGCGCGGCATCGATACGAAATGTACAAAAAAAAAAAACTGAAACTGTTATGCCATATGCGACAGTGGCGTAGTCCAACGGGGGGCAATGGACGCGCGAACGAGCGAGCGAGCGAGAACCTGATTTGATCAAATTGCAGCTGCATTTTATCGAATTTCAACAGTAAAAACAACCACAATATAAGAAACTAGAAAAGTGCAACAAGACATTTAGATATATATGTATATATATATATGTATGTGGTATATATGGGCAATTGGTAGGGTGCATACTCCTTTTCGGTGGTTGCAATGCGCCCCTTCTGCCTTCTGCCTGTCACAATTTGATTTAGGCACGTCGCCTCGTCTCGCTCTGCTCTCCTTCTACTTCTGCTTCTGCTTCTGCTGCGACTTCTTGTGCTGCGTTGCATTTGCAATTGCAGTTTACATGTTGCTAAAAACTCCACGCACAATTGCAAGACAAAGAGACACCATTTGTTTGCATTGTGTTGCCAATAAAAATATTTGCATTGTTAACGCGCTCTTTGCCATGCCTATTGCAGCTGTACAGCGACAGCAACAACAACAGGAGGAACTAAAGGCGTCCAAGCAGGCAGGATCATGCAGCATCATGTGCACGCAGCCAGGGCAGCTCCACATTTGCGGCATCACAGCCATTTGGCGTTGCCCTTTCCCGGCATGGAGCAACATCTGACCCCACTGACGGCAACTGCACCACTACCACCGCCACAGCAACAACAACAGCAGCAGCAGCAGCAACAACAACAGCCGCCGCAGCAACAGCCGCCACCGCAACGGGAACATGGACGGTAAGGAATGGAGGCAATGCTCTTAGCTTATTTGGGTACAAGACGCCGTCGTGTCTAGGCTCCTGGGCTTCTTTCTTGGTGCGTTGCGGCAATTATGTTAATTCCTGTCACTGACAATCGCCTGTGAGACTCATCATCCCATTTTCTCAACTCATAAATTATAATTTCAGTGGCTCTTTGTTCTTTAGCGCTCAGCATGACTTCCGCTCGATAACGGGTTTGCAGCGACAGCGACAGCAACAACAACAACACCAGCAGGCTACAATTATCCTTGACGTTCGTTAGGATTCGCCAGTTTCTCTTATTTTATATATATATGTATATATATGTATATGTATTTTTTTTACTCACTTTGTCGCCTTTTGTACGATCAGATGTTTCGCTCAGAGTTCAACCTAGCCGACCCGCCAGTTGCTCTGCAGTCGCTGCTCGCCTCGCATCCGCTGCGAACGCCTCGAACGTTAACGTTTTGCTCCATGCTAAAGCATGTAAAAGACTTGTGTCAGGTGATGATGCGAGCATTTCCAATAACTAAATGCCTGATAACTGCATTACAAAGTGAGCTATTGGCAGGCAAAGCTGTAAAGAGAGAGAGAGAGAGAGAGAGAATTTGATTAAGGATGCAGTCTGCAAACAGTTGTGAAATCGTGTTGTGACATAGAGTTGAAATAACAAAAGGATTAACAAATTAAGAGTTTATATATATTTGAAAATTTGTCCGTACATTGTTTTCTAATATAGTTAAAGAGCTCTAAATTAGATCTCCAAGATCTTAGAGTTCTATCAAGTGAAAAACTGAAATGAGATTTGTATTTCATAATATTCGTTAATATGGCAAGCAAATGCTAAATGAAATTCTTTAAAAATTGGGTGAGAAAGTGTTAGAAATGATCTTACAAAAAGTGTCGAAGCAGTGCTCAAATTTATCTCTTTTCTTTTAGAGAATTCAAATTCCAAAAGGAATAAACATAAAACTTAAAGTATTTCTTCAAAAGACAAAGTCAAATGCAAAATTTTAAACAAGTAAGATATGTATATGCAATGCTTATCTATTATGTGAAATATTCATATTATTGAAATAGTCAAGTGAGCTAAGAAAACAAATCTCTGAATTGGTAAAGGAATTGGCAAAATGCTAAGATCATAGTAGAAGCTTTCAATGCAAGAAATTGTTTGGAAAACATTTGTAAAATTGGTCAAAATTGAATGGATTAATAATATAATTTATTAAATATTATATATCAATATCTATAATATAGTATATATAATGGAATTATATCTAGAGATATACCAAAAGCTAGACACTTTCTATATTCAGCTCTGCCTACGCGCCTAGCTCACTTAGGAAGCTCTAGCTCTTGCTCTAGACAAGTGCTTGCAATTTTATAATATATTTATATAAATTTATCACATAATTATACGAATTCAAGCTTCTTCTAACTCATGTCTAATTTCACAATATTTTTAAATAATCCAATTAGGCAATGCACTCAGCTCTATTTCCTGTTTGTCATTTGTCATTTGGTTTCACTTATGCAAATTGCAGCTACTGCACTTCACCTAAGCAGCTCAGCTCGCTGTGATAATTGTTCAATAGATTTGCAAATTAACTCGACGAGTGCCCAATACACAGAGGCTTATTGGCCAAGAAGTGGTCGTCCGCAGATTTGCAGGATTTCCATTTGTTAACCCATTCTCTCTGTCTCGCTCCTTAGCTCTAGCTAGCCTTTGGGTAGGTGCGTCTCAATTGAAGCTGACAGTTGGCGAAAAATGACACGATGCGTAAAAGAATGCGGCTTTTGTGCTTTGTTAGGGATTTCTGCCATTGTTCAGGCCTTACCGCTGTTGTCTGTAGCGGCAACAGCAACATCAACAGCAACAAGGGCCATGGCGCAATAGGGTGAACCGCTGCGTTGCCTTTGACCGTGTGTTTTCTTTTTGTTTTGTTATTTTTGTTTTCGATGGCCACTCAATATGGCTTTTTATGTACTTAGCCCCAGCACTTTATGTGCGCTCGAGCAGTTCAAGTTTATCATTTCACAAGTTTAGAATAGTTAGAGCAAAGAAAAAGTTATAGAAAACGTTGCAGAATATATGAGGATATCTAATATGTGGACTTATATTTTATATTTCAGCTATCAACAATTTCTTAATTGTTGAAAAGGATTGCTAATAGGTTGACTTATATTTTATATTTCAGCTATCAACAATTTCTTAATTGTTGAAACTATCTTTTTTGGCTTCATTTTTCACTTCTTTTTATTAAATATAAAAAGGTCTATTTTAAAATATCAAATAGGCTTTTCAACATTTATATATATACAAAAATTCTAAAAATTTTAGGTCCAACTTAGTTTCTAAATAAAAAAGAGCAAAAAAAAGTCGTTAAACTTTCGTATTTACCTGAATGATTTCAGCGTAGTTTCGAGGTTCGCAAGTGTTGTTAAATTTGCATAGGAATCTCTTCAGAAAAAAGCAAACAAATATTTGTTGAATTTATGTAGAGATTATATTAATAAAGCAGCCTTAGGAAGTTGCTTTAGCTAAATTATCAATATCTAAATTATGGTAAACAATTGATGCGAATTGTTAAGACTATATAGCAAATTCGGTTCTTTCCTTTACCAAAGTCCGTTATACTTTATGCACACTTGCAGCCTGACTCATCATCATCATCAGCAACAGCAGCAGCATCAGCATCATCACGTCCTCGCACAGCAGCAGCAGCAGCAGCAGCCACAACTGAATGCCGCATATCACAACAACAACAACAACAGCCACAGTAATAAGAACAACAACAACAATAGCAATCAAATGCAAAAGATACGACAGCAGCATCAACATCTCAGCAATGGCCATTTAGCGAACTGCACTCCAGCCCCGCCGCCAGCAACTCCACAGGGCTTCAATCACCCCACGGCGCTGGGCTATGGCCAGCTGCCGCATCACATGGCGCACTTGGGCAGCTATGCGCCGCAGCCGCCGCCGGCGCTGCAGAGCGGCAAACAGCCGCACTTCTATCTGAGCAGTGCCAAGCCCTCCAAGTACAATAACAACAACAGTAATGCCAACAACAACAACAATGGCAACAACAGCAATAGCGGGAGCGGCAGCAGCAGTAGCTATGCACATTCATCGAAGACCATACTGCAGAACACGTACCGCACTGCCAAGATCAATGGCCAGGCGCCCGTTGCAGCCACAGAGCCAGTGGCAACAGTTGCAGCGACAACAGCAACGACAGCAGCAGGAGCAGGAGCTGCTGCAACGGCTGAGCTATCACTGCGCATAGGGAGCCGAGGCAGCAATGGCGACAACCTGGTCTTAGCCAATGAGGAGGTGAGTGAGCTGGCGCATGACGAGACGCCCGATTGCTGTGAGCCATCGCCGGCGTCAGCAACGCAGGCAGAAGAGTGCAGCAGCAGCGCGGAACATCTGGATGCCGCTGGCACGCTGTCCAATGAGGACAGCAGTGCGGGACGCAGTGGCAAGGACAAGACGCCCATGTGTCTGGTCAACGAGCTGGCCAGGTACAACAAGGTGAGCAGCTGAAACTTAATGTATTTATAATAAATATTAACATCACCTTTATGTGCCCCACACAGATCACACATCAATATCGGCTGACGGGCGAGCGCGGTCCAGCCCATTGCAAAACTTTCACGGTCACCTTGAAGCTGGGCGAGGAGGAGTACTCGGCCGACGGTTTCAAGATCAAGAAAGCGCAGCACTTGGCCGCCTCAAAGGCCATTGAAGAGACCAAATATAAGCATCCTCCGCCAAAGATACGCCGCAACGAGGAGAACAGCTCCACGCGCACCCACATCACGCCCACCGTGGAGCTGAACGCGCTGGCCATGAAGCTCGGCCAGCGCACCTACTATCTGCTGGATCCGACCCAAATGCCGCCCGCCGAGCAGATGCTACCACCAGAATATGCCACACCGTTGCTGCCTACGCCGGCGCCTGGCTTGCCGCCACCACCACCGCCGCCCTTTGCATTGCGTCGCAATGCCAATGGCAGCTATGTGCTGCCCGCAGCGCCCATGCATCCGCATCACGTGGCGATGCAGACGCAACGCGCCATCTACGGCCATCAGCGCCCGTATGCGCCCAAATATCAGTCACGCTTTACTTTAGCTCCAGCGCTGGGGCCGCACATGCTGGCCGGGCCCCACGGACCCTACGCGCCCGCCCTTCCTGTGACGCCCAGCAAGATAACCCTCTTCGTGGGCAAGCAGAAGTTCGTGGGAGTGGGTCGTACGCTGCAGCAGGCCAAGCACGATGCAGCGGCGAGAGCGCTGCAGGTGCTCAAGGCTCAGGCGAATATTACAGCAGACGAAGCGCTCGATGACTCCCTGGATGAGGGCGACAAGAAGTCGCCCATCTCGCAGGTGCACGAAATCGGCATCCGGCGCAACATGACGGTGCATTTCAAGGTGCTGCGCGAGGAGGGCCCGGCGCACATGAAGAACTTCATTACGGCCTGCATTGTGGGCTCCATTGTGAGTGAGGGCGAGGGCAACGGCAAGAAGATATCGAAGAAACGCGCAGCGGAGAAGATGTTGGCCGAGCTGCAGAAGTTGCCGCCACTGACGCCCACCAAACAGACGCCTATGAAGCGCATCAAGGTGAAGACGCCCGGCAAGGGAGCCGCTGCTGCGTCGACAGCTGCCACAGGCATGGCAGCTGCCGCCATCACGCCGCTCGTCAAGCCGGAGCGCCGCAAACGTTTGAGTGCGCACCAAAAGGATAAGTCTGCGGTGGACCTGGACGATGCCGAGAATCCGATTACGAAGCTCATACAGCTGCAGCAGACGCGCAAGGAAAAGGAGCCCATCTTCGAGTTGATCGCCAAGAATGGCAACGAGTCGTGCAGGCGGCGCGAATTCGTCATGGAGGTCTCGGCCAGCGGACGCACAGCGCGCGGCACCGGCAACAGCAAAAAGCAGGCCAAACGTAGCTCAGCCCAGGGTGAGTTGAAGAAGATTATAAATACATACATCTTAGATATATGCTAATACGGATTATATTATAGCTTTGCTGGAATTGCTGGAGAGTCCGGAGCACTGCGTTGGGGAAATGGAGCATGCCATGGAGCATAATGTGCCGACAGTTGTGCCGGCAGCTGCGCTCACCCTAGAACCAACTCTCGGCCTCGATGTGCCCATGGTCTCAACGCCAGCGGGTCCGGTGCCAGGCATTCTTATACTACGTCAGAACAAGAAACGTAAGTGCTCGATTATAAGAGAAGTATTTTACCCTTTTACCTACTTTGACTCTCAAACAGCGAAAAAGAAAGATGCGGTGGTTGTGGTCAAGGCCAACATGGAGTCAGCGAAGGACAGGGAAGCCAAGGCAGAGGCTACAACAGCAACAACAGGGGAGAAGACTACTCACAACAGTCATACGAACAGCAGCAGCAACAGCAACAGCAACAACAACAGCAGCAGTAGCAGCAGCAACAGCAATGAGTCCCATGCCCATGAGGCAGCCAATGAGAGCAGCCTGAACACCTCCACAGGCAGCAATACCAGCGGCGTCAGCAGCAACAGCAGCAATGCGCCCGGTGCCAGCGGCGGTGGTGGCGATGGCAACAACAATGGTGGTGCTGGTGCAGGTGCTGGTGGCGGCAATGGTAGCGGCGGTGGCGTGCATATGAAAGAGCAGCTCATATATCTAAGTAAACTATTGGATTTCGAGGTGAGTCGATGCAGCAGACATTTCTATAGACTAGAACTAATTGCTGTTGCTTTCCTCTTGGTGGTCAGGTCAACTTTTCGGACTATCCCAAGGGCAATCATAACGAGTTTTTAACAATAGTCACGCTCTCGACAACGCCGCCGCAGATCTGCCATGGCATGGGCACGAGCTGTGAGGAGTCGCAGAATGCAGCCGCACGCAAC
Organism: Drosophila pegasa; assembly: GCA_035046225.1. Lineage (NCBI taxonomy): Eukaryota > Metazoa > Arthropoda > Insecta > Diptera > Drosophilidae > Drosophila > Drosophila pegasa. The sequence goes on along the minus strand of JAWNOD010000076.1, from coordinate 9,330,859 downwards.
GCACTTAAAATACTGAGCGAACTGGGCCTGAACAATGCCAAGAAATAAGCCAAACTAATTAACTGCAATTTATGTATTCTTTTTATTTATATTGCTAACGTGCATGAAAAGCAAAGAGTAAAATGCAAACAAAAAACACCCGTCCACAAATCAAACCTAAAAAAAAAAAAACGAAAAACAAACTAAAATGTTATGGAGTAGAAACAGAAGAAAGAGAAAACAAAAGTTGTGTGCAAAAAGAGTAAAACGAAGAAGAGTAAAGTATGCAAGAAAAAAGAGGAAATCAAAGCAAGCAACAGTAATTTTTGAAATAGCAAATTATTAGTTAATACATATTTATTTATTTATGTGCAAGTGTGCGCGAGGTGCATTGTTAACTTGAATATTTGTTTTATTAAAATACAATGCGCAGACTGCGTTAACTGCTGTTATTATATTTAATTTATTTGTTGTTTAAAAATGAATAATCGAAACGTATCTAACAGAAACTGAAACAATTCAACTACAAAATGAAATCAATTATCAATCAACATGTATAATATTGCAGCACACACACACACAAAGCAACCCACACACACACTATATATTAAATATATATATATTTAAGATGAACGCTCATTAGGCACTTGAATTGAATTGATGAACAATTTGTATTAAAAAGAAAATATTTATTAACTGCATGCGGCTGTTGAGAGGCTTATGCAATGCTTTCAAAAAATAAATACAAAAATTTGTTTGCCACATAAAAGACACTAGAAAACGAAAACATAAATTTGTAAACTGCACACGCTTGTGAAAATTTTTAATTTATTTTTTCAAAGCCAGTAAAACGGAGCATAAGAACTGCTGCTGCTTGTGGTAAAATGTATGATGGAACTCGTCGAATAATGAATCTATATAATACTATTATTAATAATATAAAAATATATACATAAAAAAAGGAAACAAAATATATATGTGTAAGCCTTAACAATTACAACGATCAAGCAAACGAATTGTGCAGCTAAACAAATTTCTCGCCAACATTTCAAATCACAAACTCGAATTTGCAAATTGAAAGCTTGAAATTTGTTGCTGCCCCAATTGTGGCACAATTTGTGGCAACAATATGTTGTGCTTGCTGCGAATTGTGGCCAATTGGGGGCAATTGTTGGCTTGTTGTTGCTAATGAAGAAAATACAATTTACATAATCGTTAATTACTATAATTAAATGTTTAAAAACCATTTTGTAAATGCTCAGTTTTTATTCGTTTTGGCATTTGGCTTAGAAAAACTGAGCATCTTTATGAATAACGTGTTGTTTAAATGTTCACCCAGTTTGGTTATCGTTTAACTTATCTTTTATTACACACCAATTCTATACTTTATCACAAATACACACACACACACAGTTTATATATTTGCATGTTATGAAATGAAATTTTTTTGTACAATAGTTTTTAATGGAATAATTAATTTGCCCAGTAAACAGCACAGATTAAGCGTTAAGTTGCATTATGTCAAATTGTATTTTGTGGAAAACAATTCTCGTCGCAACAATGTGCATGCTTTAACTAAACACAATATAAATTAACTAACTAAAATAAATATATATGGCAACTAATAGATAAACTCAAGAGTCTTATAGCTAAGCGACACTTTTAATAACACATCCAGTATTAAAACGAAATATAAATAAAAAGCAAACACAGACACAATAATACCTAAATATATAATAGCAATTAAATATAAATAATAATAAAACCTTAAATCGTGCACATTGTCTGCATGCGTCGTGTCCCCCTCTTCCTCAACTGCCCTCACATTTTGTTAGAAGATTTTGCAAAATTAAATTAAAAATTAATAAAAAATATTAAATTCTTGCAAAGTCTTCACAAAAATTTCTAAGTAATATATATATATATTATATAATAATATTGTATAACTATATTATTTATAAAGAAGGAAAGAAACTAATCTGTTCATTAAGACCAAATACAAAAAAAACAAACGATAAACAAGAAGTTGTGAGTACAGCTAATCTACATTTATTAACTTTTAAGCAACAACAACAATAAGTAAAGAAAGAAGAAGAAGAAGATGATGAAGAGGAACAACAAAAAGTGTTAGTGTTAAAAAAAGAGTCTTGTCTTTCGTGCGAAAAGAAATACCTAAAAGAGAAAAAGCAAACAAACTATATGACTATATGTAAACTGTAATACTTGTAATAAACATTCAAATAAAGTTGAAAACTGTCTTTGATTTTAATACAGCTGACTTTTTACTGTTAGAATTAGAAATTTCACTACATAAAATTTGTTTTTAAATTAAAAAAAGAAGCAAATGCTCAAATGAAAAAATATTTCTGTTAGGAATTTTTCATTTTGGCAAAGCACAATTCTTATAGCTATGTCTCTAGTCATATTTTATGAATCTAGAGCTCAAATCTAGCGCATTTTGGATGTGTATATATTTATTGGAAATATATGCAGTACAAAGCGCATTTATAATAGATATAATATTTAAATTATTTATAAATATAGAATTTTAAATATATTTAAGAAAACTCCTGTTTCAACGATTGGCAAAGGGAGGCTAATGGATTTCAGATAATATTGAACCATAAACCAAACCACCGAAAGGTTCATCATAAGATCCATAAAATTGTATCCATACCCCACTATGAATGTTTTCGAATGGGCTATAAAAATCTGTTGATTTATAAACTGCAAGATCTTGAATTTATGGCGCCTCTTAATATGAACAATAGTAAAAAATACGAACTTATATAATTGATAATAAAAATTAGTGAAAATTATTACTAAATTCACAATAAAATTTGGTGACAGTTCCAACACGTGCACAACGAGAGAAAGAGAGAGAGAGAGAGAGGTGAAAGGGGGCGCACAATTAATGCATGTTAATTTGACAACATTTCACAATTTTTAAACTTTGAACGTCGAAACGTTTTCCATAATTAATATGCTCATTGGTGGCGATATAGATTATAAAGATTATCTGATTGCCATGACTAATATCAAAAATATTTTAATTGATATATTTGTGAAGTATATATATATATATAGAGAGAGAGAGAGAGAGAGAGAGAGAGAGAGAGAGAGAGAGAGAGAGAGAGAGAGAGAGAGAAATATGTGGAAATGTGTTATAGCTGCGACAGTTTACTTGAATATTGATTAAATTTTATAACATTTATAAGGTATTATAAAAATCTATCAAATATTTATTAAAGCATAAAACCCAATAATGCTTGAACTTTAAAGCTGTAGAAATTTAGGGCTCACACAAAAAATATATTATATAATTTAATATGAATAAAATTGAAAAATAAATTGAATTTGAATTAATCAAGAATATAAGAGATTATATTATAATAATTTTTAATGGCATTAAAATACTTCTGCTTATATAAAGTCTGATATAGGAATTTTAACAAAATGATTATAATTTTCTAAAAGCATGTAAAGTCTATAATAATCAATCAATGACTGACTGTCATATGATATCAAAATTTAACTTTCTTCAACATATAAAAAATCTTCTTTATACTGAAATGTTTCAAGCAAAGTCAGTTCATTGAATAACAAAACACAACTTTGGGTTATATTGAGTTACTCATCTCTCTCTCTGCCACTCTTGGCCATATCAAAATGAATTCGGATTAGTAATGTTAAATACCTTGTTTTAAATATATTTCAGCAAAACAACATATTTGTTCCAGATATCCAGTAGGGCCCATTGTGTGGCTGGGCTTGGCTACGGTTACGGCGCTCCGTCTGATCGATTGCAACTAAATGTGGAAGTAGGCGCGCCTCATGCAGCGCTCGCTTGTTGTTTCACTTTCTCCGTTGGCATCTTTTTTCTTGGCTAGCGATTAAAATACAAGAAATTGTTGCTTAGTGGCCAAATGCATAATAAAAACATAAAATTAAATAAATGCCTTTATCTTGGCCCATGCACATGAGCCAATGGTGTCTGCACTGCTCCAGCTTCCAACCAAATTTCCGACCCGGCTAAAAAATCAAAGCGTGGCCCGCGCATTTGCATATGCAGTCGCTCCACAAGAGATGCGCAGCCGGCTAAATATTGAGTGTGTGTGGCATGAGTGTGTGGCGTGAGTGTGTGTGTGTTGATTAATTTATGGCGCTGATAATAATCCGGAGCCGGCTACAGCGTGTGATTATGAAATTTGTATGTTTTTTTTTGGCAAAAGAAATCAATAATACGGCGGAGGAGTGAAAGATGTGAAAGACGTGAAAGATACGAGACGAGAAATTAACATGTGTTTGTCAGCGCCGGCAAAGACATTAGTAATCGCATACCCATACATATAACTCTATATATATATGATGTAATAGGCATTTGAATTTGTTAGCATGCGCGGGAATTGGGTTTCGGTTTCTGTTTCGGATTTCGGGTTTCGGGTTTTTGGGTTTTTGGAATTTTTTTTCTCGTGCGGAAATGGAAATTGAACTCGTTGTAATTAAAAACCAAATGCTAACTATGCATTTAAGCCACATTTTTGATGCATCATCTACACATATATATATTTATATATATATGTCTCTTAGTTATATAAAATGGGAATTTAAGGCGTTAGCCAAACGAAAGTGAAACTTTTTTCTACTATAAACTGGAATATTTTTAAATATTTCTTTTCCATTCGCTGCTTCTTTCTCGCTTATAGCGCTTTGGCTAATTTTGATTTTGAATTTGATTTTGATTTATCTACATGGCTGGCTTAGAGTTATTTAGCCAGCGATAATTTGGTATTTGACAAGCATTTAGAAGCAGATGCTCATCCATCTGTGTGCAGCTGTGGGAATCGCATTGGCTTTAATCGTGTAAAGCCACGGCTTACACCTGGCTTGATAGTAGGTTTTGATAGCTAAGCTCAGCTCAGCTGCGTGCGGCTGCATTGCTGAATTGGATTAGTTTTGGAGTGGCGTGACCCGAATAATCATCATTTTACTGAGCTGCAAGCGCTTAAATTTCTTTTAATCATGCCTAATGAACGGACTATTAAATACACTGACTAAGGGTATTTGTTAAAAGAGATGAAGATTGTAATTTTGGGTGGGAGTACAGATTAAAAGAAATCAATCAAAATATCTTCCCTATTAAGCCATGTAAAATTGAATTACAACAAGATTTAAATTAACATCAATCTAAGAGCTTTGACAGTCTAAGCTCAGCTTAGCTGGTTGTCAGCAATTTAACCCTATAGATTAACTAAGCTTAAGTAATCTGCATTAGACTAAGATTACACAGATGTCACACTCTAAAAAGAGAAATGGATCAAGCTATCTATCTTTGTCTCTGTTAGTCGCCTCTTACGACAAGCCGAGATAAGCTGTGGCAGTATTCTAGTGCCCGCTTGCCACAGGGCAATATCAAAATATCATCCTAACGTCAGGCATTCCAGAAGGTAGTAAAAAAGAGCATTTCAGCTTCGACTTACCTTTGCTAGTCCACATTTCTCCCGTTTTCTCTCTCATGATGAATGCTGTGCGTGTGCCTGGCCAGAATATGAATTATTTATCTCTATTTGATTTGCCTGAATTTGTCTCTAGCCAGTAGCAGTTTGTCTAATGTGTTCGCATTTGCATTTCTGTACGTAATTTGGATGCTGTTTGCTTTGCCTAATGATTGACTAGATTGCATAGTTGTTTCTGGTGTTTTTGAAATGTCTTGGGCGACCCTCGTTTCGTAGCCTTTTACATGTTTTCTAAATTCCAAAATGCTTCAGCTTCTCTACTTCCATGTTAACTTAGCGAATTTTGCATTTTTTAATTTAATTAACAGCAAATGTGTTTTTTTTTCAAAGGTCAAATATAAAGCGAAAAATCATGAGAAAAAAAAAAGAAAAATAATGAAGTGAGTAAACTTTGATTAAGTTAGCGTAGCTACATCTTAACTATGTTTATTTTATAAATTGCCTATACATTAATATCTTCTTCTGCTTCTATCATAGTTGAATTTGAATAATTAGTGCGCCTAAATATATAATAAACACTATAATTATGAAACACGTGCAGGAAGCGAAGCAGCCGAGAAGAAAAGAAACTCTAAATAAATAAAATCAAATAAATTAGGCGCCCACATTCGCATAATTAATAATATCGATTTGTATATATATATATATATGTGCGTACATATATATAAATTATGCCTAAAATACGTGTGAAGTGCCAACAATTGGATTACTCCTCAATTGAAGTAGAGTGAAGCACTTGAACAGAGAGAACAGCGCAGCAGAGTCTTCGCGCACTTGGCAGGCGGTCCAGCCAGCGGAGGCTGCCAAACAATCAACAGTATCATTAATTCCAATACTGAGCTGAAAATAGAGAAATAAGTTAGGGTACAAGTGCTTACATAACGATTATTTATATATATTTATATATCTCTCAAAATAGGTATTTTGCATAAAAACGAATGTCTCTCGATCGATCGATCGATGGACCGATTGATCGATCTATCTTTAGTTGTCTGCTCGCTTGACGTCTGCCAAGCGAAATAATAATAAAAAGCTCATTTATATTAAAGCAGCACGTGAATGCTTTTATTTGAATGCACGCAAAACAATACCCTGGAAAGTGTTTGAGTGGGAAGGTGTGTTAGGACAGCATGTCTGCTCTCGATTGTTAAGAAAAACGTTTTAAAAAACAGTTTTTAAAAATAACTGTCCTATACAGGTCCCATAGAAACATTGTTGGGCGTAACTGATAGCATAATACTAGCTCATGGTCTGAAAAACTTAAATTGATTACAAACGGTGAACCAATTTGCCATGCCTGAAGTTTTAGGTCTCACTGCAAAGTAGGTCAACTCTGTGTTTAGACTGAAAAGCTTTGCGATCTATAGATAAATATCTATAATTTTGAAAATGATATTGAAATGGTTTCTGACCATTCACATAGGAGAATAGAAGAGTAAGCAAAAATATATAAAATATTTATGAAAATAAACAGGGCAACTACGACGTCCGTACACCCGACTAAGCCAAGCTGGCCAATTTTTTTGCCATCTTCTAATATATATATTTATTATATATTTTTTTTCTTTCGAACGGATTTGTCAATAAAGAAGAAGAAGAATAATGACAAATTTGCCAATAAAAGAAAACATATGAAGTGTCATGTTTATAGATAAGGCACACAAAAGAGCTAAACAAAAACCAAACAAACAAAACATACAAATAAAGTAAAATAAAATAAAATAAAATAAATAAACAAACACAATGGTTGAATTGGTCTTAATGGCAGTAATCATGGCAATGATAACTGAAGCGTGCATAATTAAATTGCGCTCACTGTTTAATTAATGATGCGAAAAGAATGCGACTATAAATAAGGATTTATTAGGCAGTAGATAAATGTTGTTCTTGTCTTTGTCGTCGTCGTTGTTGTTGTTGTTGTTGTCGTCTGATCTATTCCATTTCATTCCTGCGCTGCTGCAGCTCCTGCGCGTAGTCAGCAGGTGCCCAGGTGCCAAAGAGTGCATCGCCCATGGCTATGTAGGCGCGGAAGAGGACATTGTAGTTGACATGGGGCTTGTCCTCCAGTTCCTCCTCATAGTCGGCTGTTACGTGGTGAGCCCAGCTGAGGCACAGCAGAGCTGCCAGTGCCACCCAGAGCCAATGTCTATGTAGCTGCCACATGCTCGACTAATTCTAATTGCACACCAAGTGCAGCTGCGCCTTTTATAGGGCAATTGCGTGTGCCAATTCGGCTGGCTGTTGTGACAGTTGGTCAAATAGCAAATAGCAAATATTGTTATAGCATCTTTTTTGCCATAAGCGGATCAGGGGCAATCGATGCTTAAATGGCAACATTTTAATGCTTGTTCAGTGGAGGAAGAAGCGCGTCGCAGTTGGGCACAAGACATGACATGACGCCAACGCCAACGACACAGTCATAGCCGCAACCACAGCTAGAGCCACCTACGGCCATTAATCATGCTGGCCAAAAAGCCAAGTGCAGTCAGTTAATTACCTCAGCTAAGTTGCTTTAATTGATCGCACGAGCTTTTGTTTAATTATAAAATGACTTTACATTTGGGTCACACGATACTCAGACGCATTTCAAATGCGGAAATTATCAGGCCCCACTAACTATTATCAAAACCCTACTAAAAATATCGACCCTCCTCTGGCCGCAGCCTTGAGCGCCAAGCGCGCTTAATAAATTATTTATATATATATAAAAAATATACTATATTATATATAATAATATAATAAAAATTTGCAGTGCTCCGCGTTTATGTGTCGCATTCTTCTTTAATTTTAATATTTTGGTGCTGTTGGCCTGGTCGTGAGAAAGATGCTTGGCCAATGAAATGGAAAGTCAACTTCCCATGAGCCAAAAAGGGCACGAGAAATGCAGTTTTTCTTAACTGTTGCTGCAGCAGCAACAACAGCGGCAGCAGCAGCAGGTTGTCACCGGTTTACAACCGGAGCAACAGCAGCAGCATCTATAACACCAGCCGCAGCATCTACAACAACAACAACTACAGCACGAGCAGCTTCATCAACAGCTCACATAATACGCAATCGATTGTTATTTTATTTTATTTTGTCTTTTTTTTGTCTTACCTTTTAGTGTGTCTTCTTCTTTTACGCATATTATAAGACAGTTGCTGCTGCTGCCAAATATTTGGATATCTTTGGCTTTCCAGTTCAGTTCAGTTCAAGTTCGCGTCTCGAGCGGTTAAGTTTCGAGTTGACGCGTCAACCGGCCAAAAAATTAACGATATCCAAACGCTTTTAGCTGCAGGACTCAAAAAGGATACTTGCCCTAGCAGGATTATGCTTTTGTGTTGCTTCGTTCATTTGTGAAGTTGTCTACAAGAAAGTGATTGATAAAAAAAAAAGGAAAATCAAATTAAATAAAAAATTTAAAGCGTGAACTATTTAAATAATTATTTAAGGTAATTGAAATTGTGCATGAAATAAGAAGCCAACGGCGGAAATATTTAAAAGCTGAAACTTTATATAAAATGCTGTGAAATGTGTTGAAGATAATACAAAAAGGACATTGAGAAATCAAAAAAAATTTAAATCCTTGTTTAAATTCTTGTTTAGAAAAAAACAACATATTTTTATTCATTTGGATCTACTATTAATATACTCATCCAATTAGTTAAAATTACGAAAATACAATCTTGACATAACTATTTGCTATCACTTTTTATATATTTTTAAAAATATATAAAATTGTTTTTAAGTTTGAAACATAATTCTTAATGTTTCGTATATTTTTTTTTCATGATTCAATATATAGAATAATAATTTGCATACATTTTTTAAAAATATAGAATAAAATTTTTTATATAATTTTTTTTTATATCTAAGTTCTCCAATTAAATATTGTCATTTTTTTAAATCCAAAACAAAAAGTTATAGAGTACAGCTTTTACGTTTTTAAATAATTAATATTTAAAAACTATAAATAAAATGAAATTATATTTTTTGATATTAATCAAAGAAAAACACTCTAAATTTGCAGAGTGAGGGGAGAGCAAGAGCAAGGCAGCAGCTATGATTATTTTTTCATTATAAAACTTTTTTGACTTTGACAGTCTTTTAAAAGTTGGTTAATTGTTGGTACCAAAATCATAAGCTGCATTGTTAAAGACTTACACAATGACTTCATAAAAGGAGATGCTTGAAAGAGATTACAGATAAGCAGCTTTTCAGCCTTTGTACCTGGTTTTCTTTCTGAATTGTATTCAAATAATTCATCAGTTAAAGTTTGCCAATTTTATATGTACATATATATATATAGAAATATGTAGGAATTTATTTTTATTTTTAAAAATATTTTCACAATATGAGGATATTTTTTAATATACTGAAAATCTATAGAAATTATTTCAATATATTAAAAAATATCTTAAAGTTTGTTTTCTTATATACTACAAATATGTAGGTAATTTATAATATACACCTTAACAGGTAGTTCAGGTATAAATGTTTGGGAAAAAAACGTTATAAATGTTTCATAATAAAATACATATAAAAAGTGTATAAGCAAAAAACATAAAAATACCGCAATTTGTAACCCCTTTCCACACATTTTAAAGTCAACCCACACCAATTATTATTAGACTAGCCATTCAAAGCTTTGACTTTATTAATGAAGCTAACTAACGAAATGTGAATCATCGCAAAGAAAATAATGGGAATTCATACAAAGTCAAAGCATTCACCATGCAGGTAAAGGCAGATCTGAAAGATATATAAGGTGATATAGCGAGAGACAGAAAGTCAGAATATCTAAATGGCTAAGATATTTATCAGCTAACAGCGCGAGCTTAAAAGTCGATTAATAATTAGTTAACACACCTTAAACTGTTCACACTTAACCATTTTGTAATTTAAAACTCTCACAAATTGAGCCAACAATTATGAGCAATTGATTCTAACTGCTGAAAGCAATGCGGATATAGAATCGATGCTGGTTAGACACAATGCGATCAGCACAATTTGAAGTGGGCCACATTTTCAGCTTGTGTTACGCACTCAATTAACGTCACTCTGCTCCATAATGACAGCCACTCGGGCTGCGGGCCGGCCGGACCAGCATCTGTGAGAAAATCCCCAAGCATATATGAAGAGAAATATTTATTTATTTATTTATATATCTAGCTATCATTGTGTGCACTTTTAGCTTGATACCTGGCACACAATGTTGAAGTGGATGCTATTTGAGCATATCCTTAAGCTTAGCTTTAGAAATTCTATTTCGATGAGTATCAAGTTGATTTTCTCTCACGACATATCATAATTAGATTGCTGGCAATTGTAGAGTAAGGCGATATCAATTGCCAAGCAAACTGTGTGAGCAAATTTGCCATAAATAAATAAAATACTAAATAAAAATATAAAAAATAAATTAGTTAAAAAATATATATCAAAATTTCAGTTTGTTTAATTGAAATAGATATTGAAGAGGTTATTCTTTAACTATTCAAAACGAAGCTTTAACTTAAGAAAATAATTTATAACTCTCTGATTCCTGATTCTAACTAGAGATCAAAATAATATTATGACTCTAGAATAAAGTGAAACTATTTGTCAGGCAAACAAGATAAGAAAATCTTTAACTGAATAAATTATATTAATAAATTATGTTAAACATAAATACCTACATATATAATCCGCAAACTATATTCCCATAGTCTTCACATTTGATCACACATCCTTAAGCTTCCCTCGCTGAAGTCTGTGAAATTCCATTAGGCTGACTCTCACGTTGTATTTCTCTGACGACATCTCACAGTTAGATTGCTTTAATTGAATTCTAGAGTGAAGCGAAACCAGTTGCCAGACAGAGGCTGCGGGCATATGGAGATATCATTTAAAATGTGCTTAAGATTTATGGTTTCGATGCGTCCAAACGTGCTGCTAATTTATGGCCAGCCGAGACAAGAAATCCAAGTGGAATATGAAAAGAAAAAATGATTACCAATTTACAATTTGAGGAAATAATTACAGATTACACAAGGCGGAATCAATGCATTTACAGCACAAATAAATCGAATTTAAATCGAGTATAATAAAACTAAACATAAAAACATTTTTAATTTATCAGCCTTTGAGTTGGAGTTCAAGAAATGATTCAAATAAAGCGATTTTATGGCCAGAGCCATTCACTTTTGAGGCCACGCCGCCTGGCTGTTATCTATTTGAAAATAATATATATATTTAACATTTATATATATAGATGTATTGCTACGCATCTTCTTCTAGTTCGGCAGCTCGCCTCAACATATTTTGATGGATCATTGAAGACAATGTGAAGTAAAACAGTCTTTCAGCTCGTAAATATGATGTGAAATATGATTGAAGATGATGCGGCTAAATTGGTTATGAAGAGGGAATGCTTCCTCATTGTCAGCGGGCATTGTTTCTGCTCTTGATAATGACCCTGAATCTGTCGAATGTACACATAGATTGTTACACTTTGCTCTTGGAGCTGTACATAGTAGTAATTGTACGGCTGCATTTGCATAATGGAATTGTAATGGAGGTTAAGATGGGTGTCTGCGAGCAGCCTCTTCAAGCATCCTCAAACTACACATTCTTCGTGCAGTCATTAAAATACAATTAGTCGTCGCCAGAGATAGTCATTATAGAAATTATATGGCTTACAGTTTATTGACATGCAGGTTGTTGACTTACTATATCTATATATCTATATATATATATATATATCTACCATATATATCACCTCAAGTATGTCATATGCATGGGGCACGCCTTTAACAAATATCTAAATGCTTAATTGTCAACGAATTAGCTTTGCATAGCTCTTTCATGCGAATTTCATTGAATAATTTTTACATCATCGCCTGAAATCGAGGCAGGTTATATAATCGATTAAGTTATCTCAAATGGACAGTTAAAATTGGAAAATAATTAAATGCTGATTTTTTTATTATATTTTATTTTCTTTTTGCTGCCGTCTCTGTTGTTGTTTCTTTTCTTGTGATTTATTTCTATGGCTGTTTTGATGGCCAAACAAAGACAACAATTTAGCGCTCTTTAGCTTGGCAAATTGCGTACAACTACTGTTGCATATTATACCCCTTTATGTATAATAGATATATATCTATGCATCAAGTTTGCGAGCTACTCTTGATTTATTCCATTCAATTCTTCAATTTCATTTTGCGCACTTAATATGACATGATCTTCACAATGGACCACTGTGCGGCGCAAACACGAGTGCACCAATGCCCGTTGGGCCTTTTGGGGCTTTTTAAATACCCCGTAAATATTGATAAGAGGTTTCTGGGGTACGGTAGTTTAGTCAAATCATATATACAGACTAAGAAAAGCGTGATTGAGATATTTTATATGTACAATATATTTTTGATTAGGCTGAGGAATTGAGTTGATTTATGACCTTCTTCCACGACCTTCTGGCTATGTGAATATCTGTCTGTCTGTCTTTGTGTCAGCCTGTCTGTCTATCTATCTATTCAGCAGTTCCTACTTCTCTTACTGCGTACGTAGTAAATAAATATTTCACGTACCTCAATCATATTTCCACTTCCTCCTTTGCAAAAGCAATCTGCTTTAGGCTTTGGGTATCTGCTAGTCGTCCATTCTCCTTGTCCGACATGAATTTTGGCATTCAGTTGTCTTGGGCTACCTTATACAATAGTCAACTACAATTGCAGGCAATTTCAGGGCAACAAACAGTAGAGGAACTGCACAAAGAGCCAAACATGTCAAGTGTGCCGCTGGCAAGTTCGTTGCTTAAGTCTTTTGTTTTCACTCAACTGAAATTGAAAATAAAAAAATTTATTAAAAAATATATAAAAAGTATATAAAAAAAATTTAAAAAAATATATAAAAAATATATAAAAAATATATAAAAATATATAAAAAATATATAAAAAGTATATAAAAAATATATAAAAAAATATATAAAAAATATATAAAAATATATACAATATAATGTTTATAAAAAAATATAAAAATATTAAAAATGTATAAAAAAATATAAATAAATAAACTGAAATGACATCAATGATATGCAATACAGAGTCTGCTAAGTGTACTCGTATAACAATCGAAAGAAGTCAATAAATATATAATAGTAAAAACAGTTAGCTGAGCTGTCAGTTAGTTGACCTCAGTCAAAGCTCGAAAATCCATTCGAATAATCATCAATTAGAGGCATTCTTAAATGGCGTTTGATAGCTACCATAAACAAATAGGCTTTTGATTAATGAAAGATTAAACAATAAACAAATTGCTTAGCCTTTGTGCCGCTTCGGTTTGGGTTTCAACACGTGACGCGCTGGAATGGCTATAAAAATGCTTGTTAAAAATGTAGTTCAAACGGAAATAGTGAATGTGGATTGAAGGTCGAGTGCCGGTGCATAAATGGTCATCAATTTCCTTCTATTGATGTGTCAGTTGGCGATAAGCCATCGATACACTTGCCGTATATATGGCCAATAGGCGAATCGAATGGCAGCCCACGCAACGGCCGTTAAAGTCGTGCACAGTGCCGTTAAATAGTCTATGCATCACTGTTATATGGCGTTTCTTTTAATTAAAACTACAATAATATATATAACAGCTCGCATGCGATGCTAAGTGCCAAATATGGTTACGTATTGTCTGCGGGCACGCCTCGGTCGCGGCGCTGTCGTAGCTTATGCTAATTTGGGCGGCTCTTACGTCGCTTTATATTCAAATGTTTTCAACAGCATGTTCGTTTTAATCAATGAATGTTTATTGATTCATAATTTATCAATCAGCCCGCTGCATAATGTTTTGTAAGCGTGCAATTTACATATGATTTGAAACGTCTGCTTACAGCATGCCCCGGCTACGATTGCCAGCCGCAGTTGCCCCACTTTCGGTGGGGCTGATGCTGGCGGTGCTGGCGATACTTGCGATGGACGTGGCCAGCGCCCAGGGCAACTTTGAGGATGCGGACAAGGCGAACGAGTATACGGATCAGCAGTTCGATTTGCGTCACACGATACCCGGCGAGCCGGGCGTCGACTATCCCATATTGAGCGAGGTTCCAAAGACGAGTTTCGTCTGCAAGGGCCGTCACGAAGGTGGGTCTGCCACATGGCTGCCAAATCGGCGCACGCTAATTGAAGTTGTCTCGCAGGTTACTACGCGGATATGGAGAGTCGCTGTCAGGCGTTCCGCATCTGCGCCCACACCGCACGCTCGGCCCAGGGCTTTGGCTTTCTCTGTCCGAACGGCACGATCTTCAACCAGCAGAAATTCGTCTGCGATTGGTATCGCAACGTGGACTGCGACCAGTCGGAGAACTACTACGACATGAACAAGGACAGCAGCGTGGGCAGCACCCAGGAGATGATGGAGCGCGTGCGTCAGATGATGGAGTACCCCACCAAGACCATATCGCAGGTGCTGCAGCAGCAGGAGCTGAACCAGCACAGGCAACAGCAGCCAAACGAACATCACAGTCTGAGCAAGGACTTGAGCAGTGTCAGTGGAGTCCTGAGCCAACCCGCTGCGGTGGCCAATGCCAAACAGACTCTGCGCGGCGAAGACATTAAGAGCGAGGCCCTGCCGGCAGCAGTAGCAGTTGCTGCTACTGAAGCCCCTCCCGCCGAGGATGGTGACGACATCTATGTGAATAGCCTGGGCGAGCTCTCCTCCGATCCGGGCATCCAATTCGATCACACGAACGCCCACATCATAGCCGAGTATCCACGTGAGTATCACTACCAGAAGCAAAAGAACTTTGCGGCACGAGTCAATGCGGGCCTGGAGCTGCTCGACGACGCTCCCGCCGCATCCAATGAGCAAATGGCGCCCGAGTACATCAAGCAGATACGCAACACCAAGGAGGAGGCGACACAGCTGGACTTGGTGGCCAATATCAATAACTTGCTGGAGGAGGTCTCCACCGATTTGGACCCCAGCGTCTCCGGCTATCAGTCGATGAGTCCGCAGAAGGTGAAGCAACCCTTCAGATTCCTGAGTCGTGGATTTTCCATGCAAACGAACGAAAAGGATGCCGGCAAGGGCAGCTCATCCTACGTATATAATAGGCCAAAACAAACGCCGGGCACGGTCAGATTCACGGTAAGTAGTTGGACGATAGATAAATAGACTTATATATCTATCTATATCTATGATCTATATATAAAAGACCAATATATACAAGATCAATATATACACGATCTATCTTCCAAGATAAATATGTATATACAAGATTTTTATGTACACGATCTATTTACACATGATCTATGTATACATGATCTATATATACATTGATCTATATATACAAGACCAATATATATACGATCTATTTATACATGATCTATATACGATCTACATATACACGTTCTATATACACACGATCTATAAACACATAATCTATATATACTTTATCTATCTCTACATCCTCCAAACTCTTTCGACTTTCTCTTGATCTTTCTCCATATTTCTCTCTCTCTCTCTCTTTTTATCTCTCTCACTCTCTATTGGGAACTCTTTCACTTTTCTATCCGCCTACAACTTTACTCATTCACAACCACATTCTGCAAACCAAAAACCACACATAAAAACTACCAACCACCGAACACCACTAAAGCCCAATGAGATACCCATCGATGCTCACAAAGATATTGAACACAAGTTTAAATTCAATAATGACAAAACCACGAGCAGCACTAGCACCAGCACCACCACAACTACAACGACAACCACTGAAGCGCCTTTTGAAGCTTTGCTAATTGCACCCACATTGCCGCCAGCGTTTGCAGAGGAAGACGACACCACCGCAGTGAGCACATTTGTCAGCACCGCTGAGCCAGCTGTGGACACTAGCAGTGAGCTGCCCATCATTGAGTCGATTGGTCAGGCTGCGGCGCTGACAGCCAGCCTAACGTTGAATGAGGACTTGGAGCTAGTTGAGCCCGCACCACTGAGTGCCGCCGCGGCGGATAAGACGGATGTGGATCTGCAGGCAGAGAAGCTGTTGCTGGCGGGCGTCAAGCTAACTTCGCACGATGAGGAGACGGCGCTGCGCAGCAATAAGCTGACGCTGGGCAGAACCACAACGCGACCCACGCGCACCACGACGACGACCACGAGGCCCACCACCACGCCCGCCATGAGCACCTCGACGGAAACTGTGACGGAGATCAGCAGCACGCAGGAGCGCATCCGCAGCTATCGACGCTTTGCGCAGAAGCGTGTGGGTGGCACGTTGAGGCGTCAAGTGCCCGTGAAACGCAGCACAACCACACCAAGCACCACCAAAGGCACCAGCACAGCACGCTCGACCACGCCCACGCGCAGCTTCTCAGATCGTTTGGCTGCAAGTCGCTTGCGCTTGTCGCGGCTGTCGCTAACCACTCCCAGCACCACCAGTACCAAGAGCAGATCCACAACTCCAGCTAACAGCACTACCGAGTCGTTTTTGGCCTTAGCGCGCGCCGAGCAGAGCCCCAACAAGAAGATCTCTGTGCGGGACATTGAGAAGGAAACGGGCCAGCAGCAGCAGCAGCGGTCAAGCTGGGACAGCGTTCAGAGCAACCTGCAACGTTTTCAGGTGGCGCGCGGCACTCGTGTCTACACGCCAGCAACACGTGCCAGTAGCACCAGCAGCATCAGCAGCAGCACCACCAGCTACACCACCCAGCGATCAGTTCCCACGGCCACCGCTCAACGTGGACGCAATCGTCATGTGACGTACAGAACTCATGCACCACAGCAACGCACTCGCGGCACCACCACCACCACCACTACTACCACGACGCCTCGGACTACCAAAACCACACAGCGCACCACAGCTGCTGCCGCCGCTCTGTCCACGTTGACCCAGCAAATTTCCGCTCTGGCCGCCGGCTACAGCTATGCACCACCCGTCATAAACTTTCCAACCACACACGACTACTCACTTGCACCCACCACTCCTCAGCCTCTACTTGCGAGCAACACACCACAGCAATCACACACACAGCAGCAACACATCAGCTCAAGCCTCATTCCTTCCTCCGCCTTTCTGCCCTTCGATAAGCTAACGCGTGCCATTGTTGATGAATCCATTTTACAGAACTTTAAGAGCAACGGCGCGCACCGAAGCAGCAGCAACAGCCAGCAGCAGCAGCAGCAACGTGTATCGAAGCCTGCAACTAGCAACAGCAACAGCTACCAATATGTGAAGCCAGCAACAGCAGCCGCTCCAGGTAAGAGCAGAGATAATAACTGATATTGTCTAGATATATATATATATATATAGAGGTATATAAATTTATAACTTACCCTTGCAGCTCTAGCCAGCTTGAGCGTACCGCCACGTCCGCAACCGCAACAGCAGCAGCTGCCCAACTTGGTGCTGCCTACTCAGCCAGGCATTGTTATTGCTCGTGCCGAGGGTCAACGCATTGCGCCCAGCTCTCCCAACAGCATCATCTCCTCCCTGGTCAATGAGCCTCAGATTAAGAGCAGCGAGGGCAACTCCTATGTGGCCCTGAGCGATTTTCTCAACAATAAATTTGGCAGCGGCAGCAGCAGCAGCAATGCTGGCAGTGTAAGCGTAGCAAATCCTACGATATTGCAGCAACAGCAGCCCATAGTACCGCAGTTGCAACAGCAACAGCAAATTGTCCAACAGCAACCACAAATTGTCCAGCAGCAACAGCAAATTGTCCAACAGCAACCACAAATTGTCCAGCAGCAGCAGCAACGTCAGCCAGTTAAGCAGCAACAACAGCTCCAGCAGCAGCAACAGCAACTGAAGCAACAGCAACTGAAGCAACAGCAACATCAGCTCAGCTACATTACACAACGCTATCAACAGCCACAGAAACAGCAGCAACATATGCACACACATCACCAACAGCAGCAGCAACAGCATCATCAGCAATATCAGCCGCATCACCAGCAACAACATCATGAGCAGCAGCGCCATCCACAACAGCAACATCATCATCAGCAGCAGCAACACCATCATCAGCAGCAACAGCAACATCCTCACCATCATCAGCAGCAACATCCTCATCAAATCAGCTATCACACACAATACCCGCAGCAGCCGCATCAGCAACAGTTGCAGCAGTACCAGCAGCAATCCGCACGTCCCTCCATACAGTCCATACAGCAGCCGTACCTGACGCCCAACATCTTCGTGCCCTATCATCAGCAGCAGCAACTGTTGCCGCTATTTCCACCACTGATCAATGGGGCAACAGCAACATCGGCGGTTACCGGCGTGGCAGCAAATGCCGCTCTCCTGGCCAAGGCGAATGAGCATGGCCAGCATCTGGATCACTTGAATGTGGCGTTGCCAGCACTGCCCAACGGCCTGATACCGTCACCCACATTGCAGGTAGCCCAGAAGCGAAACGACGTCATGATCGGGCAGCTGCAACTGACGGACAGCCATGGCAAGGGCAAGTCAGTTCAGGGTCAGGAGACGGCTTTCTATGCTGGTCGCACATCCTACCAGGTGCCGCAGAGCAGCGTCGGCCGCCTGCCCAACGATATAACGCATTTGCGACGACTGCGCCAGCGACGCTATTGAGACAGCCGAAGAGCGTAGCGGAGCTGAGCTAGCAGAGACGGAGTTACTACTACAAAAGCTTAAGTTATTATTTATATCTTAAATTTAGGCTAAACTTAATGCAATTGTAAATTATCTATTGTCTATATATATGTATTCTATTCTATTCGATTTGCAATATTTATTTAATAAATAAAACGACGAAATTTGTTGAAAACGTTTCTTTGGTTTTTCTTTCTTTTTCCTGCTCTTTTATATGCGATTTTTCGTTCATGGTGAGATTAAGTTTTATTGTTTAAAGTGTTTAGAATTGGTTGCTTATGTTTTAATGAATACAAATACAATACAATGTTTTTTGTTTTTGTTCTTTTTTTTTAGTTTTACATGTATCTAATATTATTATTATTTATTTATTTTTATTGTTGTACAATATTCCATTTTGAATAGTTTTCGAATGTTGTTTTGTTGCGTTTTCGATTTGCCTTTTCTTTAATTGGTGTCAAACATTTTCTATTTGTGGTTATATGCTTACCTTAATTAATGCTGTGCACAATGCATATATCATCATAATCATCATCACCTTCGTCATCGTCTTCGTCATCGTCATTATCGTTATCATAAGTGTAATTATTATCGTTATAAATATAATTAAACGGTATGGCATGGAGTATTCGTTTTATACATACAAAGAATTGAACTAAATCATCAATTGGCATATGCATAAAGTAGATAAAAATTTGTAGTCTGAACGCATAACGAAAGAAACGTATAAACAATTTGTGATGTGAGGCATCGCAGCACAAGTCTCGTCGTCGTCGAACGCAAAAAGAGGCAATGTAAAGTATTTGCATTGTAGATATATAATTACAACTAAATAGGTACAAATACTAAGTACTATATATATGATTTGTATATATAATCGAATTAATAATAATTTAAATAATATGTAAAAACAACTAAATATATCATAGTGTATATATGTATATGAATTAAAAACTAGCATTAAAAACTGTCGCCCACAGCGTCTACATAAAATGTACAGCAATCTTTTTACACAAGTGTTAAGTTTCAGGGGGATTATCGAACACAATAAAAAAGGGAAAAGGGATCAAGAGCAGCGACTGCTTGATTCCCGAAACAGCAAAGATCAACAACAGCATCAGCAGCACTAGCAGCAGCAGCTGTTGCTACCTGAACCCAGTCTCGCCATGGATTATATATACAAAACAGCTGTCCGTTAGGTCGAGGAGGTCCTGTATCCGAGCTCTTCACGTGCGCTCAATGCTTGACGTCCAGACGACATTTCTGCACACGCACGCGCACTCAGGGAAGCGAATTGATGTTCAGTGTGGGCGGCGGTGCCGCCGTCTGCTCCCCCAAGCCAGCCGATAGGTTGGCGTTGGCTCCTAGAAATGTCGCTGGCATCTTCTGTCGCGCTACGCCCTCGGGCACGTGCAGATGGCAGTATACCTTGCGCTCCTCCTCGCACAGGTGCCAGCTGGCGACACGGGCGCAGGGCACATGCGCCGCCGCCTTGCAGGTGCGCTCGAAGCAACACACATTGGCGCCCGGCTGGGCGCAGTGCACGCACTGATATCGCGTGCTATCCCAGACGGCTGCATCGAGGCCGCTGACATGGGCGCCAATCAGCTGGATGTCGTTGGCCCAGATGGCGCAGTCCTCGTGCAGCCAAATCTCGTAGCCATGCTCCGAGGTCTTCGACATGCCGCGAAACGTCTCCACGAACTTGGTCTCGTGGCCACCGTCGAGCGGATCCTGCGAGGAGCACTGCGACTCATTCGGATCAGCATCGCTGCAGGAGTAGACGCTGTCGTGGGTCTGCTTGCGTTTGCGCTTGTGCTGCAAGGGGATCATAGAATGAGTTAAAGGAAATATTGAGTTATTCAGTATTCACTTACCATCGTGATCTTGGGCGCCTGCATGATGGTCGCCAGCGTTGCGGGCACCACGGGCAGATTGCGCTCCTGCAGCTTGACCATGTCCGCGCGCTTGCGCTTGCTCACGAACAGCCCGTCGATGTCGTGGACACCCGCTGGCACCAGCGCCGCCGTACGATACTCCTCGCAGTCCATGGAAACCAGATAGGGGCCGAACAGGTCGCCCAGGCCCAGCTTGTGCGGCCCACACTTGCAGAACACACAGATCCAACTGGAGTCCGTGGTGTCGGCGTCGTAGCGATTGCTCAGCGTCGAGCTGTGCATGCCACGCAGATTCTTGCGCTCGTGCGGCGCCTTCGTGTGCTTCTTCTTCGTCTGCTTCTCGTTGACGTCCTCGGCACTGTGCGTATTCTTGATGCTAATGCTGCCGTCGGGCTTGATCAGTATGAATGGGGACTTGAACCTGAGATCTGGAGCGGCACCGTTGCTGTTGTTGTTGCTGCTGCTCTCACGATTGGGCGCCGGCGTGCTGTCCTCGTCGGTGCTGAAATTCTTGCGAACGATTCCCTTCTTGCCGGCGTTTGCCTTGGCGCCATTCTTGGCCGCCGGCTTCTTGCCCTTGGGCGCATTCTTCTTCTTCTTCTTGTTGTTCGCGTTGCCGTTGGTCGCCTTGGGCGCGAGCGCCTTGGCCGCAGCTGCTTCGCTGAGCTTGCGTGCCGCCAGAGCAGCTGCTGCCGCTGCCGAGGTGCTCGGCTTATCATCGTCGCTGTCCAGCTGCACGATGTCCGCTTCAGCTGCTGGCGGCGGCGGTGGCGGCTGCGCCGCTGCCCTCTTTCGCGCTGGCGGTTTCTTTGGCTCCTCGATGGTGAAGCGCAACAGCGACGCATCCATGCCCATCGAGAGTCGTCGCGGTGGCAGGCAGCGCGTCGGTGGCGTCCGTGGCGGCATTTTGGCGCTCGGCGGCGTGGCAACCGCTGCTGGCGCCGGCGACTGAGCTGCGCGCTCCTTGGCAGGCGGCTCGGCCTGCGGCGTGGGACTGTGTATGGGACTGGGCATGGTCGACTTCATGGCCGCCTTTGTCGCCATGGGCCGCACCTCCGGCGTGGGCGTCGGCGTGGCTGCTGGTGTCGGTGTGCTGGCAGCAGGTGGTGGAGTGCTGGCCGTTGGCTTATCCTTGTCTAAAGCTAATTGTGCAGTTAGATCTGCTCTTGGTGCTCTGTCCGGCTCGTCGGCTGGCTGCTCGGCGGGCTCATCCTCAATGCCGGCAAACATCTTCTCCAACTTATCCTCCACCTCGTTGAAGTGGCATGGCTCCGTGGCGCCAGCTGCTGCGGCATTTTCAGCTGCTGCTGCTGGTGTTGCTGTTGCTGCGACTGCGGGCGATTGTTTTCCAGCTGGCGATTCCACCTCATCTTCATCGTCGTGCACACTCACCGCCGGCTTGGCATCAATGTCGCCCTGCTCCACTAGCGCAGGCGATGCGGGCGTATCTGTGATGACAGCTTTGCTATTGTCCAGCTGTTGCTGTTGCTCCTGCTGCTCCTTGCCAGCTGCCGCCTCGCTGGCGTGACTGCTGTGGCTGCTGTGCGTGCCAGCACTGGAGCTGCTCGAGCTGCTGCTGCTGCTATTGCTCTGCGGACTGGGCGGCGGCATTTGCGATTCGTTGCCAGACTTTGTGGCGGTCGACTGGTGCTGCTCCTCATCATCAGCCTGTCGACGATGCTGCTGCTGTTGTTGCTCTGTGAGATTGCGTAGGAGCAGCGCCTGTCGCTGCTTCTTAGTCTTGGGATTATCCGTGTCGTTGTAGATAGTGGAGCTGTTGCTGCTATTGTCGGCTGCAGCAGCCGTTGGCGGCGACGATGCGCGTCCGTTTTCCTGCGGCAGCTCGTGTTGCTGCTGCTGCTGTTTATCCTTAAGGCCGAACGGCTGAAACTCGTGCACATCTGCGCCGTTCTTGGGCGAGTGCTTTGGACTGCAGCTGTTGCTGTGCGGGCTCGGCGTTCGCTGTCTTTTCACGTTTTCGCTGGGCGTCAGGCGCATCACCTGGCTGGCTTTGCGCTTGCGCCGCTTGCGGCTATTGCTGCTGTTGCTATTTGACTCCAGCGACTCCTCGTTGGATGTGGTCATGTAGGGTGATTCGGGCGCCTCGACCAGCTGCTTGTCCTCGGCAATTGCTTGACTATTGCTTCGATACGAGGCCGTTGTGGAGAGATCCGTAATGATCGTTTGTGAGTCCTCCTGCTGCTGCTGCTGCGGCTGTTGTTGTTGTTGTTGATCCTCTGGCTTTTGCTTGGACAGCATATCGAGATTCGTTAATTGCGTGTTGCGGGAATGCATTTGTGACGTTTGCTGCGGCGTTGCTGGCTGCTGCTGCTGCTGTGGCTGCTGCAACGGCGGCTGCTGTCGCTGCTGAAATTGTGCATTAGTCATGTGTGACAGCGGCGGTGGTGGCGGCGGTGCTAGATGCTGGTTATGATGCGTTGCTGGCGGCGCATAATGTAAATGTTGTTGCTGCTGCTGCTGTTCCTGTGGCATGTGCTGTTGTTGCTGCTGTGACACATAGCTGCCAATGCCTGCGTGCAGCTGATGATGCAAATGCAATTGATTATAGTCCAGCGGCGACTGCGGTGTTGGCGGCGATTGCGGTCCATTATATTTCGGCGGCGTCATGTTATATGGCGACTGCTGATGCTGCTGCTGTTGCTGATGATAGTTGCGCAGCGGCGAGGCTGTAAGAGAAGTGTAAGGTCTTAAAAACTCCTTCTCTGTTTATATTGCAGGTACTTACGCTTTTTGGCGTGCTGCTGCTGCTGCTGTTGTTGCTGATGCATGTTGTGCGTGGCCAGCTTGCCTGTATAGCTGCAATCCTTGCTGCTCAGCTCGCTGCCCTTTTGCATGTTCTTCAACTGCGTCAGCTTGAAGTTCTCATCACGATTCTGCATGTAATGCGGCGGCGGCACATTGTTGTTGTTATTGCTGCTGCTGTTGCTACTGCTGCTGCCGGTGTTGTTGTTCGAATTGCTGCCATTGCCATTGCCACTGCTTCCGCTGCTGCTGCTGTGATTGTTATTGTTGGGCGGGGTACTGGGCGGCGGCGGTAACAACGACTCGCAATCGCCCGGCCCCGAACCATTCGCATTCAGATATTTGCTGGCTGAGCTCGCGGGCGAGGCCGATGCAGGCATGCCCGGCAGATGTCCAGCGGGCGTGCTCGTGGTCAAATTGTGACTGTGCAAAGGATAATTGGAGACACTAAGTAAATATAACTAATAAGAGAGCAAAGAGCGGCTTACATCGTTGGATAATTAGGCGGTGCATGTAAATGCGATTGCTGTTGCTGCTGCTGTGATTGCTGCTGCTGCTGCTGTTGCTGCTGCTGGCCAGTTTTGTTCAGCGTAGGCGCAGCGCTGCGACTCGATTGCAGCGACAAATCCATGGAGTCAAAGGGCAATGTTCCAGTATAAGGCGGCGCCAGCAGCGGATTCATTTGATGATGATGATCCAGCTGCAATGGCAAATCGAATACGATTAGATATGAAAGCGAACAAAGGCGTAAAAAGAACAATAAAATAAGAAAAGAAACAAGCGATTGGGACAAGAAGCAATTACGAATGCAAAAGAGAGATTTGAAGGAGGTTTGGGGATTTAGCTACGGGTGGCATTTCGGAAGTGGAGTTTTATTTGGGATCGAATCGAACGAAAACTACGCTAATTACGTTTTTATGATTGGCCGACATAAAATTGTAAATGGCATCGGGCGGTGGCGGCGGCGGCGGCTGGGCGGACGACGCGTGCCAGGCCAATGGGGAGCGAACCAGCGATCTTTCATTGGACATGTGCGCCAATTGGGGCTGTCGCGGTATGTACGAAGGTATCTGCAGAGATGATGGATGCATCTGGATTTCAGCGTCATCGTCAGCACTCTATGTCTGTCTGTGTGCGTGTCTGTGCGAGTGTGTGTGTGTGTCTACTCGATACTTACTTGGAGGGGATTCCATGAGGGATTCTGTGCCGCCTGACTCAAATGTCCGTGCGGATGATTGTTGTTGGACATGATTAGCTAGTCATATATAGATAGATACTCCTAACTGTTTAGCTGATGCATAAGGCTCATCTAGAGAGAGAAATTGATTGCCGACAATCAAGGGGCGAACAGACACAGGAGGAAATAGCTAGAGCTAGAGAGGGACACAGGACTCACTCACAACAAAACTAAAAACACTTTCGGCTGTTATGACGGCCACTGCAAACACACATTTAATTGCTCTTGGCTAACACGAGCACCTGCCACTGTCTATGGGGCCATACGGCGCATTCGCTGTTATGTCCTGTCGCTCATCTGTTTAGGGCGGCCGTGACTATGCCGCTGCTTGCAGCATCATTGGCAGTTATCTAATTACTGCAGCTGATATTTAATTCGAGTATAAACAAAATTCGCACGCACTTTTTTCACACCAACCACACGACCGCATCCACCCACTTGCAAAAGTTTTCAGCGAGCGGTCCTTGCGCGACAATCGCAGACAGTCGATAAGTTATCGACAGTCGTCGACAGCGTTGTTTTGCATGCCTGTCCCTGGTATGCGCTGAGCTGCTGCTGCTGCTGCTGCCGCTGCTACGACCGCTGGGCGCTACGCGAAAAACACGCGGTCTTTGTATCAATGAATGTCGTTGTATTGCCTTTTGGGCATTTTGTTGCAATCGCTTTTGGTAATTGAATGTGGTTAGAGAAGTGTGTGACTGGCTGGGCATAGGTGAGTATTAGTAGTTGGGGAGTTTTGCTGATGATAAGCACTGTGTTTGCACAATACCTCAATCTTGCCTTCTCACTCACTCAAGTGCAGCGCATTGCAGCTTCGTTGTGACTGTTTCTTTGCGAATTACTTGTTTTGGGCCGAAAAGGCAGGCCAGCACCAAGCCTTGCCAAATAGCACAAACACCCGCACTTTATTGCCAACAACACATTGTAACGTTTCTTTAATCGGATTATCATATATTATTAACAAATGCCGTTGTAGTTTTATGCGCTTTTATGCGTATCTCAATTTGTTTAAAACAAAATGTAATTTACGTGTGCTTCTGCTTCTGTGTTATGTGTGTGCCTATGTATGTGTGTGGTGTGGTTCATTCGCGGAGTTGAGGAACCACAGTACTGGTTCATAATCAAGTGCAACATTGCGAACTCATCCACCACACACACAAATGAGCAATATACAAATAATCAAAAGATGTATGCAAAGAGATATATGTAAAAAAATACGAAATTGGAGTTAATTAATTATTTTGTTATTAATTAAGAAGCTATTGCCATAATATATGCGGCTTGCATTTCGCGGGTAAATCAGTCAGCTTTTGTCACGCAGCCGCACATTTAAACGACTCTGCAGCCCTGAATTGCAGATGTGTTTGCATTTCACCATTGCAATTAAATTCACCGGCTTATCAGCTCAGTGAAGTAAGAAATATATACAAAGCAATACTACTTTAACATGGAATCAAAAAAACGCGGTGCATTTATAGTATTCGAAGGATGTGATCGTGTTGGCAAATCAACTCAAAGCAACCAGCTGTGTAAGTAATAACATAACATGCATAGGACGCGATATACTTGGCATTAAGTTTGCTTAAATCTAGTGTAACTAATTAATTTAAGATGCTTGAACTATTACAATTGCAGTTTCACATTAAATTTGCTAATAAACTATGTTTTGTTTTTGTAGTTAGATAGATTCACGTGCATTGCAAATTGCGGCTGTGGCTCATTTTTTCCCGCTAAAATCATCGAAGCTGCCAGTCAGCAATGGGGATCTATTGTGAATTTGCCCGCTGAAAGACTTTGTATTTGCAATGCAGCTTTATATCTAACTGATTTTGGTTTGATTCTTATCGCTGAGCAACTTCCTCTAGAGTCTTAGAATTAAGTAATTTCTATTTTACTATAATTGTGGAACTGAACGTATTTAGTCAGTATACTCTTAAATGATTTTAACAATCGCAGCACCTTATCAAAATTTCAGAAACATATCCATATCTATTTATCTATTATCTAAATTAGTACAACATCTGGTTTCATTATTACCCAACCTTAACTAAATTAAATTTTATTTATTTTATTTAATGAACTCATAATTGAATACAACCTTATACTGCCAGAGTTCCTTTGCTTAGATTTTGCTGTAATGGGGAGCTCGAAGTCAAATGCCAACGATGCCTGAAGTACATTTAATTATTAATCTTTCCATATCTGCCCATTAAAGATAAGAATTGTATTTGAAACACTCAGTAAATAATGTTATAATCCCAGTCCAACTGCTAAAGGACAAAGGTGTTGCTGTAAAGAAAATCAATTTTCCGGA
Source organism: Drosophila pegasa (assembly GCA_035046225.1). Taxonomy (NCBI): domain Eukaryota; kingdom Metazoa; phylum Arthropoda; class Insecta; order Diptera; family Drosophilidae; genus Drosophila; species Drosophila pegasa. Next base: position 9,303,585 of record JAWNOD010000076.1, on the reverse strand, counting down.
CCGCAGCACAATAATTGGTGATCTCATCAATAGATTTCTCAAGGACACCCAGGAGTTGTCCAACGAGGTTATACATCTGCTCTTCTCGGCGAATCGCTGGGAACGCGTGAGCAGCATCCAGGAGGATCTGCTTGCCGGCACAACTGTAATATGTGATCGCTATGCCTATTCCGGCGTGGTCTACTCGGTGGCCAAGGGACTCGACTTGGATTGGTGCTGGGCACCAGACCTGGGGCTGCTCAAACCCGACGCTGTGTTCTATTTAAAGGCGCATCCCGAGCAGCTGGCATCCCGAGCTAATTTCGGCACAGAGCGGTTTGTGAACATATTTTAATTACATTTCATAGATATATATAAACTAGTTTATCTCTTGTCTCCTCTCAGCTATGAAAAATTGGAGCTGCAGCGTAAAGTGAGCGAGCTGTTTGATTATTTCAACGAAAGGGAATCCAGCTACTGGCATCAGTTCGACGCATTCGCAACCGAGCAGGAGCTGCACTCGCAGATTTCAACAATAGCTGAGCAGCTAGTGCTGCAGGTGGCCGAGCAGCCGCTGGGGAAGCTCACATAACAATCACTGCATTGGATTTCCATTGATTTACGCATTAAGCATTAACGATTTACATTTAATTTTCGATTGACGCATTGTGATAAATGCATTTGTAAATAGCAAAGAGAAAATATAATAGTAATTCCAATGGGATTATTAATTGAAATTTACAATTTAAGCGCAAAAGTTCAATTATAAAGACATCAATATAGATTTGCCAAAGTGTTTAAGCCCATTGATTTATCGCCCGTATCGTACGGTCGGTTGCTCCATTGTTTAATTCATTATCCTTAAGATTACAAGTTGTTTTTTTTGGTTTGATTTTGTTTTGTCTCGTTTACAATTACAATATGAACAAAGAGTGTATTACGGCTAAAACCACAGCAAGAACAAAATAGTATGTTAATGTACACCTTCAACTTAGTTGCTAAATGATCCAAGAATTCTGTTTTGGGTGATGTGCTGCTGCTACCCCTTGTGCTTGGCACTTGGTCCCACAAAAAGCGCGCTCCGCACGGCACGCCATGTCATTCAGTTCAATTCATAGTTCTCGTAGTCCAGGACATCAAAGCGCCGACTGCGCTTAGCGCCAGCTCTTGCCTTGGGCGTCCGGGTGCGCAGCCGCAGCTGGCGATAGCCCGTACCGGGAGTATAGTCAATGGTGCCAGCTGCGATGCGTGCGTGAAGGTTGTTGAGAGTGGTCCGGAAGCGTTTCTGTGTCTGGGGATAGGAGGCAATGTCGCCATAGCTGTGCTTCGGCCACATGCACTCACAGCCGGACGGCACGGTGCGCGTCTCCGATTCCCAGCAGCCGCTGCCCTCGTTCAGGCGGATCAGGTGTATGGTGCGATTCAGCTGAATGCACGCGAAGCCAGTTGCCGAGCAGATCTAGGGGGATGTAAATGATCACTTATATATATATATTACAATTTCTTTATTATAGTTCTTAACTGAGTATTGACAGGTATATTATGATAGATATATATTTATATAGATATATATATATTTTTATATCGTCTATATTTAGCATTCAATGCTGCGTTGCACTATTATTTTTGTGAACAAAGCTCTATATATTTAATAAATACATTCATCTACTCTATATCGTTATAGTCAGCTTGCTATTATTCCATGATTAAGTAACAGCTCAGTGATGCTTGTATACACAATTCCTCTCAGCTGCCACCATCTTTCATTCCTTTCAACTCTCACTTCCACTCCAACTAAATACTAAGTATACGCACCTCACGCTTCTCGCCCGGTCGCTCGTTGAGCAGTGCACGCAGCAGGGGCAGCTCGTTGTTGCGATAGTTGTAGTTGTCGTAGCTGTGCAGCAGGGCAGGCAGGGGCGAATAGTTGTTGGCACAGGTCACCTCGAGATAGTGATTGGGCCGATACTCGCCATTGTCCAGCTTCACAGTCACGCGCTTCGTCGGGCACAGCGATTGATAGGTGACCTGTTGGGGCAAAAAAGAGGAAAAAATACCATGAATGTCCGTCGACATTTTGGGGCATGTTGACTCTGGTTACTTACGCCCTCGCTGTCGCTCTGCTGCTGTGGCGGCATTGGCGGTGGCATGACGCTGCGCACGCGCCGCTTGCGCACATTCTGTATGCCGTAGGGCAGCTGGTCGCTTAGCTCATCTGCATCCTTTGTGCCCACGGCGTAGTCCTCCTCGCCCTCGATGTCCACGCCGTCCTCCACATCCTCGGACGTCTCGCCGGGCATTTCATATAGCTCCGGTTGACCGACTGCTGCGGCTCTTGCTCCCGCTCCTGCTCCTGCTGCTGCTGCTCCTGCTGCATACCTACAAATTGCATATGCATAGAAAAATTTAAGCTTTGGCAATGAATTAGCGGCGCGGCTGCTCGCTCACTTGCAGCTGCCGGAAACGGCTGCGGCCGTCCGTAAAATGCGCTCAAAAAAAGTAGAAAAAAGAAGCGGAAAATAAAAGAGTAAAAACAAACAGAAAAAAAAATAATAAATTCGCTTTTGACGTTTGCTATTTGCATGGCGTTAGATAGTTTTTAGGTTCCTTTTTTTCAGCTGGGCAACAAAAGCGCATCATTTTGCATTCAACTGCAGCAAATGCCAATGAATTTTTTAGCTTTCATTTTGCGGCGTTTGCCATCCGCGCTTATATCTGGTGGGATGAAGGGGCGAGCCGGCAAGGAATGCGGGGCGTGGCATACACAAAGCTCCCATAGTAACGCGACTGTCGTTGGCTGCCAGCGGATTTCCTCTTTTTCGTTGTCAATGCCGCTGAGCGCTGAGCGGCAAAGCCCAACAGCGACACCACCAAGCACCACTCAAACCCAACCACCCAACCGCCTAGCCAACTGCAACTGCACTCACTCACCGCGTTGGGTTGGGAAGGGGCTGTGGGGGGGGGGGGGCTCCCATTTTTGAAGCGCACTTCGGGGCAAACACAACGGCTTTGATAGTTTTGTCGCAAACTTTGCGAAAATGTTTAGAAATGAATGGTTGTGTTTTCAAATTGTTGCCTTGGCCGTTGACTTAAATGAAAACTAGCCGGATGGCTAACAATACCACAAAAAGGTAACAAAAAAAAAAAAAATAAACTTGAATCTCGTTTCAGTGTAAAGAGTAAAGCAAATCTTTAGAAATCTAGTTTCCACTTGAACTTTAAATAAGTTCAGTTGCAATTGTGAAATATTTTTAAAAACTTTTCGTCTTAAGAGAAATGTTTATAGAAGCTAAAATTTGGAAATACATTACAAATATAATGCTTTGAAAGTATATATGAGTATAAATATATTATAAGTCCTAATAAGCACGATAAATATATGAATATTTATATTAAAAATATATATAAAAAAAGAAAAATATATAAATATATATTTAATTATATTAATTTATTTTTTTAAATTAGTATTTGTATCTCAAATATATAATAAAAAAAATATTGTTTTTTTCCAATCAAAATTGATTTCATAAGCTAAACTTGTACATAAAATAAGAACAAGTATAATTCTTTATAATAATTTAAAATAGATTTAAATAAAATTGGTTTATCACTCAACAAAGTTAAAATAGAAACTTGTGCAATTTATAAAAATTAATTCGTGACCCTTGCAGCAGAAACTATTTTTGTTAACCATTTATCAATAACTTTTTAATATATATATTTTTTTAAATATTAGAAATGGACTATGAATGTATAAAAGGAGATTACCAAAAAGCATTTAACATGCAAAAAGCGAAAGTAGCGAATACTAGGCCCAGAGCTCTTACAGATTCTCATCATTACATCATTATTATTAAAAATAATTTAACATGTGATTAATTATTTTAAAAACTCAATAAATGCTCTAAAATTCTCCATTTGCGTAGCGCATTCAACTGTCGCCTTTTGCCCTTAAATTCTTCATTTTTTTCCGTGCCTTTCACAGTCTTTTGTCTTCGTCAATCTTTTGTTGGTTGATTTCAGCTTGACGCCGAATTACGTAATCTTTTGGCATGGCGCAACGCAATCGCCTGATCCTGCTAAGCCCGATCTACCCAGCGCACACAAACACAAAGAGGACGAAAAAATAACAAAGAGAAGAGGCAGAAGAAAAAGAAGAAGATGAAAGACCAACTGAGGCGAATCAGCTTAAATGCATGAAGGTCCTGGATTTCAGTTGATATGCAGAGCAAAGCTGGCGCCAAATCCAGCAGCTGACTCTCTTTGGGGGCTTACTGCTGCTATCATATTTGGGGCACATTGAGGAATGTGACAAAGCCAGCGAGTGCAGCCGTTGCATCATGCAACGTGACAGCAATAGCAAAAACAAAACCAAAAAAAGAAAATAATGTCTGCTGCTAATTTTCGCTTGTTGTCTATGACTAGGCAAACAGACAGAGAGGGAGAGAGGGGGGGAGAGAGAGGAGGCATACCCTGTACAGGTATAGTTACCTACCTGTTCATATAGCTGCTGCGACTGTGATGTTGCTGTGGCAAATGCGTGCGCTCCCTTTCAAATTCAGCTGCGGCTTGCCACAAATTGTTGTTGTCGTTGTCGTTGTTGCTGTTGTCGTTGCTTTTGCTGCTGTGCTGGGCAGCAAACCTGCCTACACCTTGCACAGCCGCATTTAAGTCAGACAATTGCGAAAGGAAGTCATTGCGAGCAGCCTCGGGATCATCAACAAATTGTTGCTGCTGCTGCTGCTGCTGCTCCTGGGAATTTGCATATAGTTTTTGCTGCCATTTGGCTGCGGCTCTGTTGTCCTTGTCGTAGTTGCCATTGTCATTGTTGCCGTTGTCATTGCCGTCGTCGTCGTCGCTGCCATCAATGTTGCCATAATCGTTCTCGTTGCTGCTGTAATAACTGTTGTATCTATTGTTGGCAGTGTCCTGCTTGGACTCCTCGAAGGCCAGCGCGAGTGTCGAGCGTCGCGCCGAGCCGCCAAATCGAGCAGCAACAATGGCCAGCAGCAGCAGCTGTAAATGGAGCAAGAAAAAGGGAAAAACTATAGCATCTCATCTCTATCTCTATCTCCTCTTCTTCATCATCTTCATTTAATATGTGCACTAAGCTAAATATTAGTGGCTTAAATCTGGCCACTAATTCGGGGCGAAAGTCTCTCAGGCATTCGCCGCTGATTGATAAGCGAGTGGAACAAACGTCCAGACACAAACTTCCTGTCGCAAAGTTCAATTCCCCTTTTGGATGTTGACAATCAATGCGTCGGCATAATGTCACAACCTTAGCCCCACGCCCCACGTCCCCCACCCAGGCTCAGCAGACCCAGTAAAACCCAAAAACCAAAACCGAACCCAAACAAGTTGTCTAAAACTTTGGAGCCTTGTCCAACCGGGACTGCCGGGCTTCGCAGACTTCGGTGTGGGCGCATTGCACGCGCCTCTTCTCGACTGTTTTGGACATGAAAAACTTTCGACAGAGCAGCACTTGGAAATGCTTCCACACACACACATTGGGAGGAACTCATTCGCCTGCCTCAGCCTCGTGTCGGCTGACTTTGATTATGTGGTTTGATTCCCTGTTTCACCCCCTCGCCCTCACCCTAGCTTTGGCAAGTGCCTGCCCTGCCTCCAGGCCAAATAGAGCCGTCGCGACGCGTCATCGCATTTGCGCTCTGTGTTTGGGATTCCTGATAATGGGCCCATGGCTGGCGAGGCTCTCGGCCTGCCGTGCGAGCCATGCGAGCCATGCGATAATATGCCGCACGCGTTGCTCTTTGGCCATGCATGGAGCACATGTATGTTATGTACTTTATAGGTATGTAGGCCTATATATCAGCACATTCATAATAAGCACACGATACGTGACCAAATAGTTGGCGCCTAAAAAGAAAATGCTCCAAAAACAAGCAGAAGGAAAGGAAGAAACTATGCAATTCCTAGGCAAGTATGGGTAACATACACGAGAGATTAAATAGGGACTACTCTGCATGGGAGAGCAAAATGGCTTAAAATAAATCTAAATCACTATATATATAAAGTAATTTTAAATATTTATGGCAAAATATTTTAAGCTTATATAAAATATGAAAATTCATTTTGAAATATGTAAAATAAATATTATTTACACATATAAAAATATTTTGATGAATATGTGAATAATTTACAATATATTTTTCCTACATAACGAAATATGAAATATATGAATAATATTTATCGTAGCCATCTTTTACATAGTAAAAATATGTTAAATATCAAAACAAAAATTATATTAAATAAACAATTTAAAAAATATATACAAAATTGTTTTTGAATACCAATATTATGTAATACTTATCAAATATTTTTTTCTATAATAAAAAATATATAAAATATATTAACAATTTTAAATGATATGAAAAATAAAATATATATTTATATTTTTTAACAGCTCTAAAAAACTAGAAGAAAAAAATTTTTTATTGCTTAAAATACTTTATATTTTTCAGAAGAATATTTTATAAAAACATTTCATATTCTCTAAAAATTCGAAATATAAAAATATATAAATAATTTTCTACTACTCATTTTGATTTTGATTTAAAATATAAAAATTATTATCTTTAAAATGTAGTAATTAAAATACTAGATATTCAAAAAGATATTCCCAGACTCGACTTTAAAAATGAAGGCATAAACTGCAGCAAATGGCATAAATCTTTCAATTCGGACTGCAAGTTCTTTTATCTCCACCTAGTTCTACATGCATACTACACGCACACACAGACAGATAGACAGACGTATAGAAGTGGCACACATGTATGTGTTTGTGTGTGTGTGTGTACAAGCTATATAGAAATATAAGTTTCTTGTTGCTGTGGCTTTATAAGATTTCTTTTATGTCTGCTGCTGTGTGGCATTTCCTGCCTATCGCCGCTTGGTTCTGGCGCTGGCTCAGTGCCTGCCGCAAAACTTCTTTCATTTGCGCTTTTTGCCTTGGCACCCAAGTTGCCATTTCCTCGTCGTCGGCCCCCAGCCCCCAGCCCCCAACCAATTGGAGCCAAGTTTTTGGGGCAAGTTTGTCAAACTATTTGTATGGAATTCACAATTTCTGTTGATGAAGTTTCGCCCAAGCCGCTTGCTGGCTTACGATGGCCGCGTGATCTGCGTGTACAAGTGTTTATGGAATTGAATACTTAGTGCCGGGGCTGGGGATGCCGAGTTCTGCCGTGCCGTGCGGTGCCGGCAGTAGGTGACAGTTGTGTGTTGCTGGTCCATTGACTGCCTGCTGGCTGGCTGGTCTTACAGGTGGCTTTGTCTTAGTTTAAGGCATCTTCGCCTGATTTAAAGTTGTCAGCGTAAGCCGCTTCCAGTTGGGTCAAGCTGAAAGCTCGCCAAAAAAAGGGTCGCATAATCCCAGCTGCAAATCCCTGTCACACGCTCGATTCAAGTATTTTTTAAAGCCCGTTTCATTTGATTTAACTTTTTGTTGTGCTTTCTCGAAATTCAATTTAAATATTTACACACAGTTTTTACATAATTCATTGTTAAATAAGTCTGCAAAAAGCATTTATCATACGTTTTAATCCTTGCAGAAGTTGTTGGAGCGCTTTTTATGCAGCTTTTAATGAACATTAATTAAATAAATAATTGCTCAAATAAATATGGCAACGCACGTGTCGAGCACAATTGAAATTATAATTTCATAATTTATTAGCTCACATTTACAAAAGTTTTTCCCTCTGCTGAGTATTGAATAACTTTATTTTTTCGTATATCTCTGTTGGCTTATTGTAAGCCCTCTGTGATTTCAAAATATAGAAAAAAACTAGAGCTTGCAGCTGCATAGAAAAGTTACATAAGTCAAAGCAAGGCAAAGCTTGGCAAAGTTGGCAGTGCACGACTAGGTGATACCCCTAATGCATTGTTAAACTTAGCTTCTGATCAATCCCTATAATATTTAATAAATAACGAATAAAAATATATTATTCGCACATTTTTATATTATTTATAAGCACAAAAAAGTATTTTTAATTAAGTTTTATTTCTTAAAATTAATATATATTCCTATGATTATAATGAATATTAACAAAAAATATTACTAACATATATATTGTACATTTATTAATAACAATTACTCAAACTCATACTAATAATGCTTAAATAATTTAAATATTTACCAAAGACAAGCCTAGACCCTCGCTCAGCACTTCGATCAACACGCACCAGGTAGATCACACGATTGACTAAACTGCTTCGCACGTCTGCTTGCCTTTTTATAGGCGACCGTCTCACTCAAAATGCTGCTCAGCTCTTACGCCTCTCTCAGCGTTGTGCTTTGATCGAGTGCAAACTTCGTGCTGAGCGCTGATTGGCGCTCGAGCGGCTGCCGCTTTAGCACACTCTCTCGCTTCAAGCACTCTCGCTCGCTCAGCGCACACATGCACAGGCACACTTGCACACGCATACTGCACGTTGTTCATACGTGTCACTCGCTCTCATAAGGGGAATTGAGCAATTGAATAACTTTAGAGTGTGAGAGAGAGAGATGAAGGTATACACAGGCTGACGTACAGACGAACTTGCATGGAGAGAGCGTGAGTTTAGCGTCTTGATCGCGAATATAAATGATTTATGTGTGAGAAATTTTTGCTGTTGCTTGTTTCATGCATTAATAAATAAACATTTAGCTTATTTTGCCCCTTTGACCTATTTTTATCGTTTTTAGTATATATATGGACACACATATATATTGTAAATATATAAATTTTTTTCATATTTATTTTATATAAACTATTATGTTTTATGTATTGAAATTATATATTTTAGCGTCTCTATTTTTTTTTGTATACACAAATATTTGTTTTAACTACGAACCCTATTTAGTTAATTTTAAATACATTTTAATTATATTAATTTTTTTGCTCTTTTTTTTATATATTTAAAATATAAGTCTGATGCTATTCAATTTGTTGTTGACTTTTGTATTTGTATTAAATTGGTATTGTAATTCAATTTTTTCTTTTTTTATATATATATTAATTTTTTTTTTGCTTTTAAATTAGTCTACAAAATTATTTTTTGCTCTGCATTTTTTTCAGAGCTTATTTTATATTGATTATAGATTCATTCCGGAAGAACTTTTATTTTTTGTGTATTTTTTATTTTTTTTTATTTTTATTAAATTTTTTGTTATTAAATTCCTGTTTTTATTTATAATCTTATGATCAAATTTTTAAAATATTAAATTGGTTTTTGTTTAATATTTTTTAAATATATTTTTTAGAGTTAAATTCTTTTTAGTTAAAATTTATTTCCTGCCAAGTATTAAGCAAGTTTTCACATTTGTGTTGGGTTTTTTCACTTGAGTCCAAAAATAAGAATAATTTATAAGTAAATATTTTGAATACCAAAATTTTACCCGTTTTTCACATATATATTCATGCCCATATGTAAAACTATTTCTTGTCTAAACGAAAAACTTATTTTTCATTCATATTTGGGCAATTTCTGGCGCTTCGGCTGTCCAGTGCATGTTTTGATAGTTGATTTGTTTATTTTCCTATTTCATTCCCGATATTAAATTGATAACCAAGTTGTGCCAATGTATTTTGGTTTTGTGTAAGGCTTTTTCGTGTCTCTTACTTTTCTATTTTATAATCTTTTTTAGTATTATTTTGCTGCTGCTGTCATTCAATTACATTTTCAATCAAACAACAATCCAACGTTACATGTTCAACTGCTCACACACACGTACCACAAAACATATGTAAAGTGTCGATATATATATATATATATATATATATATATATATATATATATATATATATATATATATATATATGTATATATGTATATATTGCATAAATTTGTGACCTTTGAGTTTTCAATTCAATTTTGTGCACGGCAGCAATTGTTCGAACAAAACTTTGTCCTTACACCCAAAAAGCGCAAAAACAAGCAACAAAAATATACACACACACATCCGCACACACACACACACACTTGTTGTGGCACGTAGGGGCACACTCTGCCGCAATTTGCATGCATTGGGCGAGGGTAGCCAAAAGGGGGGCGTGGCGCCATTTTCACTCAAAACATAAAACGGCAACAAGAGAAAAAACATTTTTTAGAACATGAAAATTTTACATTGCTTTTTTCGATTTGTTTTAATTGTTGCGCTCGCCTCGTGCTGCAGCCGTTGCTGCTGCTGTTGCTGTTCTTGTTGTTGCTGCTGTTGTTTGTTCGGCAATACTTTGTTGTTGCTGCTGTTGCTACTGCTGTTGCCTCTGCCTCTGTTCGGGCAATCCATGCGGCTGCTCTGCCGATTATTGGCAATTGTCAAATATTAGTTTTTGCTATGGTTTCATCAGGGCGAAGCATTGATGGCGATTTTAATTAATTTCAAAGTTTGCCAATTTCAAAACTTGACTACAAGTTGCCCTTTCATTTATTTACGCTAGATATACACATTTTTCTAGTGTTTATAGGTCAATTTGAGCGTATTCTAAAAAAGCGCATGAAACAGGAGCTGAGACAGATTTTAGTTGAGCTATTTTTGCAGGACTTAGATGGCTATAAAGTGTGTGGGCTTTAGATCAGCATAAATAGATGATATAAAGAGATCAGCATATGATATGATCACACAGCAGTGATTTCCTTTAGGCATTACTTCCGAGTTTTAAGTAGAAACTTATATCAAATGCTGCTAGACTTAAGGTTTTATTTAGTCTTCTTCAAATTATTGTCAATGTATTATCCAGATCCCGCTCTAACTTTTTTTTGTTGTAGAAGAAGCTAAGTCAGAGTATAAAAATTATTTTTTTGTAGAGTTCTGAGAGTCAGAAAAAACGTTGGCACAAGTCTTTAATAGTTGATGGGAATTCATTGGAGATGATATAAATATATATGCATTTATAACAAAGAAACAATTTAATTGGAAGAGATTTAAATATATATTCATAAATAATAAAGAAAAAATGTATTTGAAAGTCGTTTGAATATATATTCATAAATAACAAAGAATAAATCTCAGATTATCAATTCAGATTTTAAATTAAACCAATTCATTTATTTTAATTTTAATATTAATTATTCATTTATTTAATAATTTAAATTAAGCCAATTATTAATATCTCATATTTTGAGCTATAATTTTTGAGAAATTTGCCTTGAAGACATCAAAATTTTGTTTTATATATAGAATCTAGAATTGACAATATGATGAATTAATATATGACTATAATATATATTTGATAAACTTTCTTGCCGCACTAAATTTCTCTCTCACTCTCTCTCTCTCTCTCTCTATCCCTCTCTATCTCCCTCTCTCTCCCACTCTCCCTCTTTAATTTCAACTGCTTCATCTTAAATCAACACCTGTATATGCACACAATATTAAATCCTTGCCATATCCCCAAATGGCTGGCACAGTTCATTAAGCATCGCTCGAGTCGGACGCCTTGAATGCCTGCAGCTCTGCCTCTGCTCATTTTTGCCTTGAGGTCTTTGAGGTTTTCTACCTAATGTTGCGCATACGTCACGTGCGCCCCATAGATGACACTTGGTGCGTTTATTTGCCATGTCCACTTGCTGTGCTTCTGCTTTGGCAGAGCTTAATCACCTGGCCGCAGCCGCACGTGCATTACCTGCGCGGCAGAGCAAATACACACACACTCACACCTATACACACACACACACACGCGCACACTCATACACACACACAGTTTGTGCATTGTTTTTTGTGCTAAGACTTTGAGCTTGTTGTTGGTAGCAGCTTAAATGCAACAATTAGTGGCTAACATTGGCTTTTGTTGTTAGCCCTGTTGATACACACTTTTTATGAGCAGGATTTTCAAGCGCACTCAACTACACCCACTGCACCCACACACTCTCCTCCCACTCTCTCTTCTCCCTCCACATATCCATCTATATTAACTTTTGTCATTTGCTGTCCTTGCGCTGGATTTTGCATTGATTAAGCCACTTTATTGCAAAGCTATTTATCTATTGTATTTTGCAATTTGCTAATGCACACACACACACACACACACACACTCACACACACATAGCCACTTAATGCAATTGTCAATAAAAATCGCTTTGGCTTATGCGTCCATCGCACGTATTGTTGCGGCTGCCTCGTTTGCGTTGAGTGCAGAAATTATAAAATGAAAAGTTGAGTTTTTAATGAAAATAGAGCGTCTATTTGGTGAGCTTTTAATGCTCTATCTCTGCTGGTGAATTGGGTGTGTGAGGGGAATACGACTAGAACTGCCTCAAGCCTCACCCAACTTGTCTGCTCAGCCCTGTCCACACTCTATTATAGTGTATAATTGCAGCTGCTCTAATCAGCTAAAAAGTTTCACACACACACACACTCTCCTCTCCACACACAGCAAAAGTTACAGCCACAAGCTCACGCGTGTTTGCCTTGATTTCCATATTGATTTATTTAATGCACATAATGGCATTTGGCGAGTGTGTGTCTGGCATGCGTGTGTGTGTGCGTGTGTGGCATGCAACAAGTGGCAATGTGTTAAATGCAACTCAATATACATAAATTTATCGAGCATTTGGCTCGAGGCGTGTGCGGCATGCTGCACTGCACTGCGCTGCACCTAGTTGGGAGATAACTTCGCAAAACTTCGCTTCGGCTGTTGCCATTCACGTCAGCTTATTGGCATGCATTTGCATGTGTGAGAGTCTGTGTGTGTGTGTGTGTGTGTGTGAGTTCAGCATATTGAAATTGTTGCCATAGCAGACGTAATCCTTGCCAACGTTCGGGGTTCAAAACATGAAAAGGCCAAGGCGCCAGCAGCGCGAGCTGATAACAAAAAAATGTAATAAACGCCAGGCAAAATATTTGTCAAATCAATTTCAATTTCAATGTAGTCTAGTGTTTGTGTCAAGGACATACACACACACACACACACATGCACACACATACACATATTGAATAAGTTAAGAGGAGCTAGCTATGCGCGCGCCAGTTAAGGTTAGAATCTTTTGCTGATTTTCCATTTTATATGCATTATTTTGCCTTTGGCAGAGGCAACCACCCAGCCACACCCACCCACACACACTCACACACACACTTACACACATGTGTGTGTGTGTTACCCACGCATAACACTTTTGTTGAGCGACGCTGGGGCGAAAGTTTTTAAGGTTACGTCGACAAATGACACTTGAAGCCATTCGTGGGCCATACCCTCTCCCACAGGGACTATCCATGATCTGTTCAAAGTTGTTAGCATAGTAGACGTTAGTGTATTGGCTCGTACTAGTTTGGCTAAAGCGCAGTCTTAAGCAGAGCTTAAGTATTTGCTACATATTTTTGTGACAGTTTCAGGGATTTACTGAAATACTTTTACGACTTTAGCTTCAAAAATTGTGAATAAATTCTATTGATTTATTGAGCAAGAATTTGTAAAGCAAATATTTTTATATTTGATTTTCTTATATATTTGTTATTATTTAAAATGATATATTTATTTATAAAATGATTTTCGTATATATTTATTATTATTTAAAATTATATATTTATTTATAAAATGATTTTTGTTATATATATTTTATTATTTATTATTATTATTATTAATTTTCGAATAGTAATTAATTTATTCTTATTATTCATTGTTATTTATTATAATATATATATCATGTAATATACAGATTAAAATTTATTGCACTTAAACTCTTAGGCTTTTTTTTTGTGAAAATGTTTAGAGCTTAAAATATTTTCCGTATTAAAAGCCAGCTTGATTTGCCGTATTTATTTAATGAAAATGTTCAACTTTATTTTATTGTCAAGCTAAAGCTTGTCGTAATTCAATTTTATGTGGAAAGGCTACTTTGGCAAGGCAGCCAAGGCAACAAGCTTAAGGCTGAGAGATGTCTAGAATTCTGAGTCAAATATTTTATATATTTATTTAGTTATATAAAATACGTTGACGTTGCCAATTAAAACTTAAAATTAAAGAGACAGAGAAAAAAATTGAATAAAACTATACTAAATCTAGAAAATGTATTACAATAATATAAGCAACATAAAGTCGGTGATATTATTGGAAATTTAATTGATTTTATTGGAAAATAAATAAAAAATAAAGCTTGATAATTAACTAAAATAGTTTCATCTACCAAAATAAATATTTAATAAATTATATTTAATAAATTAGTAATTGTTAGCTTTAATAAATTAGTATTCTTTAAATTTTGTTTATTAATATATATTTTTTTTAGCTTAAAGTTTATAATATTAATAATTAAAAAAGCCAATAAGCTACTAAGACTTGAACTGCTAATTGCTTGTATATTTAACTTAACAAAAGTTTACCTCTATACAATCTCACTTTTGCTGTCAGAGTATTCACTAGTCGTTCACTCGCAATATTTGCATTTATCCACTTTATTTACGCAGAGCAGTTATTTTTTATATTATTTGTGATATGCGTGTATTTCTTTCTTATTTGCAATTTTGGTCCTTTGTGCCTAACGGGAATACAACATGACAGTGTGACAGTACAGTTGCGACTGACTGTATGTATGTGTGTGAGGGTGTGAGTGTGGATGGGTGAAAAATTATTGAAGACACTGTTGATGGACGACGCATTGGGGCTGCCTTTGCCATTGTATGCGACATGTTTTGATTGAGGTATACCACAACAACAACAACAACAACAAATGTAACAACAACAAAAGGAAAACAACAACCACTGTGGGAAATAAGTCTGGAATCTTTTGCTTATTTATTAAATTTACTGCCGCTTTCAGCTCATGGTCGCTGGGGAAACGTCGCCTGCCTGACTGCCTGCCTGGCTGGCTGCCTGAACGCATAAACTCTGTTAAAGGCCGCTAAGTAGAAGGGCTAAAGCATTTCATACACATACCAAATTAAAGTTGACCAACTGTGAATGGCCTTCAGGCAACCACTCAACTGCTGACGAGTGGGCGTGGCTAGGGCAGGAGTAGGGGCCGGGATACGGACGGAGCAGCATTATAAATTCGCATTAAAATATGTCAAAAATATGACAAAAGTCTCTCAACGTTGCCTTTTCCTTGGCAGCTCGAGTAGTGCTTTGATTGTTTGCTTTTGGGGGTCTTGGGTTTTTCATAATTTGTTGTGTACACAATACAATTGAGTTGCTGCTGCTGCTGCTGTTGCTGCCGCTGCTCTTGTTGTTATTGTATTTATTATTGCTTTTGGCACTGTGATTGCTTTCGAGCATCCCCACCCAGCGACTGGGCTCGATGACAAATTGATGCTTTGACACTGGCTGAATGCAAAAGTGTAATCTCCCATTGATTAAGTTAAGTTTCCGACAGTTTGTCAAGCGTCAATTGAGGCAGTATTTATAGGGAAATGCACATAAATCAAATATGGCAAATGTAAATATGTCAGTTTTGGGCTGCTCTAGCTGCTCTGGCCAGCAAGATCTAACGCAATTTCTTAGATTGATTACATCACTTCTGGTAGGGGAACTTTTTTAGGTCTGGCAATTTCCAGAGATTAGTTTTTTTTTTGGGAAATGTAGAAATAGTTTAGTACTTAAATATGTTAAGGCATATTAAAGAATATTGTTACTTAAATTACATGAATTGTGTTATCTAATGTTCTATTATTATGCATATCAGTCTTTAATCATAAAATATTTATTGTCAGATTGAGGAAATGATACTTAATTTATTAAATAACATAGCTTAATATTAAATATTAATTAAAATATTAATAATAAAGTATATTAAATAAATTGAATGTATATTAACCAAAAGAAATATATATTCAATATTTAATCTTTATTTATTTTAAATGTGCTTAATATATATTATTAATATTTAATATAATAAATATTTAATCTTTATTTATTTTTAATGTGTTTAATATATTTTTTTTCATAATATATATATTTTATTTATATTATTTATATTTTATTTATATTTTTTTATTATTAATTAAATCGAATATATATTAGCTTAATGAAATAATGAAATTATAATTATTATTATTTTTATATATATTTTTTATTTTTTATATATTAATATATATATATTTCTTTCACCTACGAAATGTCTTCAAATATTTAAAAAAATGTAAAAATTGTTAATATTTAAAGCAAACTCCCAGTTTTATTGATTATATTAATCCTCGTCCAGCCTTTCATTATTAGTTCATATATTTTACAAAATCATGGCAAGAACTTTATTTATCTCAGTGCATGTCTAAGGGACGTGTTCATTGCCTTGGGCGCATTATGCAACTCTTGTTTGGTATTTACAACAATTTGTCACTTATTTCTTTTGTGCATTTACAAAGTACAAGCAACGATATGTGTGTGTGTGTATGTGTGAGTGAGTGTTTGTGTGTGCATTTCAATCAGCCGAGCATAGGAAATGGCCCACAATTTGGATGAGAGTTTCCGGAACTTTGTTGCACAGCAGCTGTCGCTGTGTGGCAAACATTTTTGCAATTATAGTTTTGCAGTTTGGACAAAAACAATTTTTGAGCTTGGCCCAAACGAGAGATTTACAATTGTTGACATTATTTTCGGGCCATAATCTATTTTTTCTCCGCTTCGCTGGGCGCCTTGCGCTCAAATTGTTTAGTTACGTCTGCATCTTCGCTTCTGATTGCCGCAAACTTTTATTGCAGGCGTTGACAGTAATAAATATTGTGTGCATCTCACTTCCGGTTAGCTCCATTTATGGCAATGCCACAACTCTGAGCACTTAATGGCCCAGCCTCTATGTCTCGCTGCCTCTATATGTGTGTGTGAGTGTGTGTTTGAGTGTGTATTTGTGTGGCAACTCAAATAGCAATTGAAATTCTTTGTCTTATCGTTGTTCGAGCAGTTGTTGTGCTTGTCGAGTGCTATTGTCTTAGCGATGGCTGCGTGATTATGTGAGCAATTTGCGAGCAAAACATAAATAAAGCAAGTTATTGTCGAAGTTTTAAAAATAATTGCGATTTTTTGATTATACTGCTGTCAGCTCTAGCGTGTCTTTGCTGAATATATCAGAACTTTAGGCAATTAAGACAAACATTTTTATAAGTTGGAAAGAGTTCTAGTTAATTTAGATACAATGTGATTGAATATGAAAATGAATCTGAGCACATATATATAAAAAAACATTTATTATAGTAATATATATCTACAATATTATTTAATAAACATATTAAAATTATATTGTGAATAGTTTTAGTTTATCTTTAAAATTGTAACGAGAGCTCAAGAACAAGAGGAATTTTTCAATTAATTTAATTCAACACATATCTATAAAAAAACATATGTTATAATTAAAATATATAGCATTATATATAAAAATATTATCTAATAATTAATAATTAGTACAATAATAATGTTAATAGTTTTAGTTTAAATTAATAATTAGTACAATAATAATGTTAATAGTTTTAATTCATTTTAAAAATTGTGTTAAGGGTTCAAGATCAAAAGGAATTTTTTAACTCACTTAAAAAACAAGACAAATAAAAGTTCCTAAGCAAAAACGACCTATATAAGTAAGGCTTTTTATTTCTAATAATAATAATTATTAAATACTGTGCAGAGTTTTCCGTAATACGGTTTATATACCTTCATTACTTCATATCAATTTTCATCTAAACAAAAACCAAAATGTAATGCCTACCCTCAAATTACTTAACTATGCAATAAACTTCCTGATCTCTGAAGCCTTGAATCCAAAGCACTTTATCAAGAAATCGATATAGCCTACTCACAGCTAAGCATACATTATGCTAATATTTTTTTAGATTTATGAAATGCCATTCCTCTATAAATAGCACAGCTTATCATGCTTAAGCGGCAACTTGAATCTCTACTGAAATATGGTTATCCAAAGTAGTTTCACTCTACTCTGCTCGACACAAACAATATTTACATTTCGAAAATTTCGCCTCACTCAGTTGGGACTTTTCGGATGTGTCGTGACACGTGTCCATCTCCACGGCACATGCTTGTGGCACATGTGATGCGTAGTTTTCTAGTTTTGTTGCAGCATAAAATGTTGCACACAATTTGTGGTTGGCAAAGATGCTCTAATATCATGCAACTCATCAACCAGATGCCAATTGGTGCACAAATGCAACGAGCTCTGCTAATTTCCTGCATGGAGTCTCTGTTTGCAGTCTCTGCCAGCAAATGTTTGCTCCAACACTTTAATGAAATTCTTTATGAAATTTGCTTAGAACAGAGAAGAGTGATGCAGAGCAGAGCAGAGAGAGACGTGCAGAGTTGATATTAAATAAGTTCTTTTCGTGATTCTGGTTAAACATTTTTGCAGCTTCAATTGCATTTCAATTGCCATATTATACAGTCTGATATCTCTAGCTCTTATAAATTGATTGCAGCTTAGGTTTTTTCGTTGTTGTATATTATTGCTCAAGCTGGGCCAATTTGAGTTGTTAGATGCTCTTCAGTTGTTATATGAACCAGTTGAAGTTGATTCTATTTGCTTTGACTGTGGTCAACAAACAAGCAAATAGTGAAAAGTCCATTGTGTGCGGCTGCTGCTGCTTACGAATAACTTTCTTTGGCATTGAGTTGAGAAATAACAGAACAGCAGGCACAAAAAATAAAAAATAAATAGGAAAAGAAATACTTTTCACAATTCAAATTTGGTTTACTTTGGCATTATGCATGACTTCCAAGTGGTCCAAGTAGCTATAATATAGCATTGTGCTTAGTGTTATTTACATGCAATGCCCAAACAGATTGCACCGATACTGCTGTCTGTGTAAGTGTGAGTGTGAGTGTGTAGGTGTATGTGCGTGTGTGGATAACGGTAACTCGGCCGTTCGAGTGGCAATTTGTGCGTGCAACGAAGCGAACATTTGCCAGCAAAACACTCGAGAGACACTGCGCGGAGCTTATAAAGTGGCTATAGAGCTATGTTTTTAAGCATATAGAAAAAAAATATATATATATGTATATATCTATATATATATATTTGTCTATGAGCAATGCAATTCGAATGGGGTGCGCGTAAAGTTAGCCAAAATGTATTCTAAGTTAGGCCTCGGTTTTATACCAAATTATGCTCAGTTGATATCCTTCTCTTTTATTCTGAGTTAAGCTGATATGATATATACATATGTGATATATCACAAAGGACATTTTTTGACAAATTTAATAGGGATTTTCGTATACTAATAGTTATATTTTCACTTGCACTTTACTCATAAAATTTGATTAAATGTTATAATATAATATAATATAATATATAATAATAACCGCTGAATTATTTTATAGATAAATAAATCGTTGCATTTTTTTTTGAATCCTTAAAATATCAGATAATTCAATAAAATATTTTTAAATAAATAAATAAATTAAAAAAAAAAATATTTTTACAAACATTTTTGTGTTTTTTTTTTTTACAACAAATATATTTGTAGATTTATAGCCTAAATTTTGTATAGTTTATATAGTAAATATAGTGAAATAATTTTCTAGATATCCTAACTGTATAAACTCGGCTTAAATTATCAGTTCACACAAGCCAGATATCTTGAAAAGTATTTGAAATAATTGAAACATACAAAAAAGAAAACCAAAATTCAATTGAAAATATAGATAAAATTCACTTTGTTATTGGAAGTTATATGACTTAGATATAATTAAACTGAGATTAATGAAAAAGAGCTTAGTTAATAATAATTACATATATTTATACAGCTAACGTTTGCTTTTTTATAATTCTATTTATCCTCCCCTCGTCTATCTGGCCTTTGCATTTATTTCACAAACTACTGAAGCATATCTAGAGCTCACCTTTACTCAAAAATACATTTAAATTCGTATAAAAAATATCGGCATAGCACAGATAACTGCAGTCAGCTGAGATTTTTGTTAGCATTTGCAAAGAAAATATTTTGCCTGCCTCCCCCTGCAGGTCGCGCGCCCGACTTTGTCGTGGGCGGGGATTATTATTTTGGTCGCGAAAACTTTTTGCGAAACAGTTGCGCAATGCCAAATATATATATATAAATATATATGTACTTTATATATATGTCAATAGCAGCTCGTCGAATAATGGAAATGTGGTTAAATAAAAACAAAAATAAACATAAAATACATAGAATATCCGATTTGGATAACATTTTTAGAAATAGATAGCCGTAACGCGGTTGAGCAGCTGCTCAATAAAATAATCATGGCTTTCTCCTCTGTCTCCTCTCTGTGTGTGAGCCGGAAAACAAATGCGCATTTAACATTCATGCGGCCGCAACGATGAGTGGCCAAAAATCAAGAGGGCAAACCAATGCAGCAATGCAAATCCCGGGCAAAGGATTAAACGCAAATGCTGCTAGACCAAAAGACCAAAAAGGACCAATGGACAGACGGACGGACTGACGGCCCACAGTGAATCGTTCGATGTTGTCCGTGCGATTTCTTTTGGCCAGCACGTTATGCAAAGACTAGCCACAAAGTCATTTCACTGGGTCGGATGTTTGCGGCCAAACGAGAGGACGTAGCACAGCACAGCGCAGAGACAGAGACAGCAAAGAAGGCGGGAGCGAGATGGAGCTGGCGGAAATCGGAGCTGAGGGGACATGTCTGGTCGCTTAGCACGAAGTGGTCGTAAATTTCAGCTGCAGCCTTTGGACAGTTTAATTTCGATTTCCCTTTTAGCCAATGGCTGCGAAAATGGCGCGTGCTCAGTGCCCAAATGAAAAATGGCCAAAAACGGATTCGGCGGAAGCGAAAGCGACAACAACTGCCGGAGTCGCCGATACACGGCACAACCTGCCCTCCACAAGTAAATGCACATTTAAAGAAATGCAGCTGCCTCCCAAGATAAATACATTAAATGTCAGCAGTCAAATGTTCACCTTGCAAATATATATACACATATATATATACATACATATATCAATATATATATGTGCACATCGTGCGCTCTATAAATGCGTAATTTCATTAGCACACGCACACGTGCTGGGCGCGTCCTTTGGGCACCCTTTAGACAGCCAACAATGCCTGTCAGCACTTGGAAGCTGCATGACATTTAAATTAGTTTTGTGATTTTGCAATTTATTTTGATTTACATACGCGCAGCTGGATATATTTTCATATATCACGCATATTACTCTATGTATGTATATATTTTATTCACTTCTGTAATTGTTGGCTGTAACAAAAAGTGTTTAAAGCTCGCCTGCAACTTTTCCTCTTGATAGACCAACAGCTATCCTGCAAAGCACTTGACTGACATGCAGCTGCAGCTGCTGAGATGTGATGCTCCTGCCTGGCATTAAGTAACTTTTAAGCCTTACACTATGACTTCTTCAACTAGCTACACTTTGATTATAATAAATAGTAATAATAATAATACTAAATAAAATATACATAATAAATAATATTATACATTTTTTTCTTTAACAATTTCAATATTAAAAAAAAAAATGCTGTAGTACATTTTTATCTATAGTATAATAAATATAACTTTTTATAAAATATCTATATATCAATATTCATTTAAAATTTTTTTAGATATATATTTTTTTTTAAATTTCTAAACTAATTGAATATCTTTCACATACATATATATCAATATAATTAATTAAAACGTTTTTAGATATTTATTTTGTTAATTTTCTAAACTTAATGAATATTTTTTATATACTTTTATAATTTATATTTATAAAAATCTTTTTAAATTTGTAGATATATATTTATTTTATATAATTTATAATTTTTTTTATATTACAAAATTATTACTCAACCTTAAAATTAAAAAAAAAAGTGAGCCTTCAATTTATTTTCCAATTTAAATAAGTTTTAGATTGAGAGCAGTTCGCTATACTGTCACTTATAAAAATCGCATAGAAAAACATTTTTCTAAACTAGTTTAGCACTTCAAGCCGTTGCTATTCGACTGGCATGCACTGTGTAGACTAACATGCTAAATGCACTGTCATCGTGTGATAATTAATTACAGCTTTAAGCCTTAATCAGCACAAAATGCCCGACTGTTGCCAAACTATAAAGTTGTTAAGTATTTATAACTAAATATGTATATATGTAAATATGTAGAGGAGCGAAAACTACATGCATATATGTATGTGCATAGATATGAAAGGCAAATATTGCGCATACGCAATGTGGCCGCTGGCGAAATTTCAATGGCTGCTAAATAATAAAGCCGAAAAAAAAATGTCCGGCCAAATGCCCACATGGAATGATATAAATATATATGTATATGTATTTATGTACACTTATATATATAATATCAATCAGAAGAAAAATATGAGGCATAGCACGTGCGGCTAAGTAAACGGAAATTTGACTCAAATGAAAATGAATGAATTTATCTGCAAATGAAGAGCCCAAAAACACACACACAGTATATGTGTGTGTGTGTATGTGTTTGGGTGTGTTTGTTGTATTCATTGAGATTATATAGCTTAGCTCACAAAGCGTCGCATATGAAATTGCGGTGCGTGATTTTGATTTATAAATAATATAATAGAAATGCTCTGCACATTTTTATGTGCCGCTCGTTTTGCAAGGGTTACAAACGGAATTCGTAAAAATATTTTGTGACCTGCCATTGCTGCAAATTGTTGATATGCGCTCGCAGAGTAGACAAAGTCCATGCGCTCAGCAATGCAGCGAGCAGTTCACTGCATTGCCAGTGTATTAGTTAGTTCGGCTTTTGGTCTGCTCTGCTCAGCTGTTTTATATTTAGCATTTTGACTGTCAAACTGTCCCAGCAGCTCGATGCTGCGTTCTCTTGGCTTCTATATAAAAACCTTTGACTGTCGTCTGGCGCGTTTGTCACAAACAATAAGTCGGATTTTTGGTCCTAACTCATTTTAGTGGCAGCTAAAAATTTTTGTTTGCCAATAAAAATGTATAAAAAAAGGGTCAAGTGAAGGCAGAACATACATATAAATATATATATATGGGCACTATACACGTATATGGACTGCGCAATATAAATGTTAACACATACACACACACACACACACGTAAATTATTTGGAATGTGCGTGCTAAGAACTGTGTGCCACTTAGCCAGCTGACAACTGTACTTGGTGAGAGTGCATTTATAGTATAAAAATAGATATAAAAAAATATAAACATATATTTATATATTTAATATCTAACTATATTTAATATACTTTAATGTTGGAGTAATTGCAAGACATAGCTTCACTGTTCACTGTAATAATTAATTAATTATTAAAATTAATAAATATGTAACTAAGATATAGTGAATAATTTTTGGAATTTTTATAAATTATTTTTACGCATATTTTTATTGTTTTTATATATTATTTCTTTTATAAATATCCAACTAAGATTTAGTGCAGACTTTTTGTTTTTATATAAATTTTATGCATATCTTTTATAGTCTTTATTAATTATTTCTTTTATTTATTTGTTTTTTTTTCTGCAAATATTTTTTTTTAAATTTTTTTCCTCAAATTTTCAAATTACTTTAAATATTTTATAGTTTATTTAAATAAATATTGTTAGACAATAAAAAAGTTAGAGTACAAAAGTCTGTAGTTGTTAATAATTATATATATTATATATAAAATAATAAATGTATTATTGTCTATTATTTTTTTATATATTATTACATGTATATTTTCAATTTACCAATAAGCTTTAAAAAGTTAAAGACAAATTTAACATATTTTAAGCTCTTTTTAAAAAAAATCCTTAAATAAATGAACGCAAGCGGACTATATATTATCTTTTCTCCTTTTTAAATGCCTATTTTCAATAATAATGCGTTAAATTGTTAATTGTTTAAATCTGCATCGATTGCAAATAAATTTTTACACGCTTCTGTGATATAAACGAGTTTTTCTTTCAGTTCAGTTCAGCTGATGGTGTTTAAGTAAATAATGGCGCATTAATTTACAATAATTTAATTAACTAGCAGAAGAGTAAGCAAATTATGGCAGACTTTCGATTAAAAATGTTTAAGGCATAAAAACTTTAATTTAACATTTTCGAAATGGAAATGTGCAAATGAAAAATACAAACGAAATAAATCTAATTTTACTAATTGATAAATATTCGTATATATATTAGATATTTGGTTACCAAAATGGATACATTTATTTTTGGCAATAATTTAAATTAAAATACGGCGCGAATACACAAATATATCTATATATGATTGCGGCTAATGCTAACCCACACACATTTTCCATTTGATGCAATTCAATTTTGCGGCTTCCATTTTCATTATTTGCAAATTTGAGGGCGAAATAGATAAATTTGTAATTAAGTAATGTGTGATTGATGTGCGCTAATTAGGTTGATAGCATTTATAGCCCTTTATGTGTCTATGCACAAATGAGCCAGAAAATTGGCTAATAAAACCTGAGGTTTTTCCAGCCACATTAAAGACTTTGGTTGGGCTAACCTCACCTGTTATTCAGCCGGGCTATATCTAAATATTTAATTGTATTTTAACTTTCAACTTTATAGAGCCATAAGACGAGATTAGCTTTAAGCCAGCAACACGAATAATTAGTCAAAAAAATAAAGGCCAAATCTGGGCGCCACTGTTGGGGTCGGCCGGGCTGCGGCTTGTGCGTTCGCCATTTAAATGGCAATTTGAACATTTTCAAATTATTTGCCAAAAGTTTTTCGATTAACCTGCTCAGCCGTGGCAGCAAACAAGGACAACAACTATTATGGCAAACAGACGACAGCCATGAAGATGGCTGCCAAGAGGCCAGCACAATGCCATCGCCACACAACCACACACACACACACTTACACACACCCTTACACACACACACACACACTTGAACACTTCTACCACAGCTGAGCTCACTTGGCCAGCCCTGAAATTTGTAGCTCAAATTTCGTTGGTCGCACTTGTGGTTCGCATTTTACGAGTGAACTTTTAATGATTTACGAGTATATCGCCCGACCACCCACTCCCACCCCTCTCCCTCCCTCCCCCTCTCTCTCTCTCTTTCTCTGGTTCCCCCTCTGTTAAAGAGTTTTTGGCGGCAAAGGGGACAATTTCATGGCCAGCCATCTAAAAAAAAGTAGTGTAGAGCAGCAGAAAGAAATCGTGAGAATTAAGTGTTGCGTCTTTTAAGCAACAGTTCTTAATTAAGCACACAGCCTTTGGGCACGGAACTCTTAACGAATTTTTGCATTACTGCAAATTAGTGCGACGTTAAAAAAAGCTCCGTTCTGGCAGCAGCAGTTAAACAAATTACGCTCTAAGCACATGCTAAGTCACATAAAGAGCTTAATTTTATGAAGCTAGCTGTAAAATAGCGATAGGGAAGCTTAAAAGCACATTAAAAGTGAATATAGGGCAGGTTATAGCTTAAAGCTTTGTTTTGCGAAATTGAATAAAGTAAAGTAAAAAGGAATGCTAACTTCTGATTTCAAACAAGCTTTGTATGAACTCAATAAAGCGTTGTCAAGGAGCTTTAAAGTATAGTATTTATTATTTAATTATAAATTATAAAATTATTTAATTATAAATTATAATTTTATTTATTATTTAATTATTTAATTATAAATTATAAAAATGTTGGATATACTTGATTTTTTTTCATTTTATTGAGTTTTCTTTTAAGCAAATCTAAGAAATAAAGGCACATGCCTGCATAAAGCTAGCTTAATTATATTGATTAAAATTCATGGGCTCAACTAAGAGCTTTCAGTCTTGCTCATTTGAACCAATCCATATCACTTCGCCCTACAGCCTGCACAATAACAAATTTGCAGTTGTCAGTGAGCAAAGCCATCAACACACACAGACACAACAAAGTACTAGGTGTGGGGGGAGGGGGAGAGGTGGCGGGCATGATGCCATTATTGGAAATTGTTTGGAGTGGGAGAGTCTCTATGACTTTTATTGTCAGCATTCAAGCTCAAAAATGGGATTTGCAGCAATAAAACATGAGTTAAGTCGCCCAATATGGGGGCGTGGCTGGCTACACAGCCTGTCATATTGTAGCCAGCTGAAAGGGGGGCGCGGCTCAGAGGTGACTGAGAGGCAATTCGACTGTTTGTCATTGACTATGTTTTTTTTTTTTTTTTTTTTTGTAGCTTTAGCTTTCAGCTTGGGACGGTGTTGATTGAAATTTACGATTTGGGCTGGCTGCCTGCTCACTTGTTGTTGTTGTAGTTGTTGTTGTATTTTGTTGCTTATGCTGCTGATCGCCTTGTCGACTGTCGTCGCTCCATAAGCGGAAACAGCGCCCGCCATTGCTGGGCGCCATTTCGCTTTGTCGCGCGCATCAGTTTTATGGCAAACGGAAGTTGTCGCGTTATTTATGGCCTATGAGTGTGTGTGTGTGTGAGTGTGTGTGTGAGGGTGTGTGTGAATGCGGGTGTGTGTGTGTAAGCTCAATTATATATCAGCTTTTGGCTTTGCGCTTATTTAATAGCTTATTACGGTGCAAACGCCTGTGAAAAGCCAATTAAATGTGACATCTGCCTTTGACCAGAGCCCGGCGTGATTTTGATAAATGTTATGGCTATATATAGATATATATATATACATATCTATGCGCGCGGCATAATCAATTGTTGTTGCTACTCTGGGCGATCAGCGAGTCTTAATTTATGACACTCGGTCAGACTTTTGTTCCAGCTAGCACAGCATTGGAATATCCTGGCTGCCTGGCCGTCTGACAGCCATTCAATGCCAAATGATAATTGACTTTTACAAACGATTTCGGTCTGGGCCACAATTAGTCGAGCATAATGATGCGTCATTATGGCCGTAATTCATCAGGCGAGAGTGCTTGCTCTCTGCGCTTTTGTTGATTCGCTTGTTCAGCTTTAATGGGCATAAATCATCGCAGCAGACGTCACGGCCCACTGTGCGTATGCGCAATATGATAAATATTTTAAGGCCCTAACTTAGCGTGTACTATAATCAGCTAAGGCGACAGTTTTGCATGCTCTGGGCCTGGGCGGGCTCTGACAAATGCAAATTTAAATACGACATGCAAATGACAACTGTGAGCGAGATAGCAGCTGCGCGAGGGAGAGAGCAAGCACGAGGAAGTCGCTTATTTATTTGAAAGCATTTCTCACATTACCTAGAGCAGAGATGTGCTCACAGAAAAAAAAGCATAATTATACCCTGTAATTAGGCGGTGAAGAGGGTGGTTTGAGTGAGTGTAAGTTGGTTGAGGTAAGTGAGATTAAAATGAATTTCCATTTTCAATGAGTTCAGGATACAAAAATTCTAAATTATATATTTATATATTATTTATCATTTCAAAATAAATATATTGAGCTTTATTCTACTTGAGCTTTGAGATTGAGAAACTTAAGTAAAATAGTTTTTGGTTAAGTCTCTAAATTCTCTTTGAACATTTTTCATTGTGTTCACGTTCAGTAAAGGAAATGAGCTTAGAAAGCATCTGAATAATATCTATATATATTAACCGTAAAATAAAACTATGGAGTCTTATCCGAGTTGAGTTTTTATTTTATAAAACTTTCAAATTCAATTTCAAAATTTTCTTATATTTTTTATTAAGGTTTTTCTTTATCGAAACTAACTCAGACTAAGCCAACTCTAGCTAACCAAAGTCACCTCAATATCCTAGCAAAATTCTTCATTTTATCTAACTTTATACTTATTGTATTACTTGATATCGTGCTGAGTTAACTCCAAGCTGAGTATCTTGGACGTTGTGCCGCGTTCCATTGTAGCTTTCTAACTTGTTTAATCTCATTTTGCTTCATTTTTTTCTTCTCTTTTTCGTTAGGGGCTCGCCGACTTGTGGCGCACTCATTTTATCTACGTGGAAGTTGGTAAAATGCAAAAAAAAAAGAAGAAGAGAAGAAAATTGGTGTGGAGGGTGGGGCAATGAGGGAAAAGAAAATATAGAAGACACGCTAATAAGTCTGCAACGTGACACTCGGTCGCAGAACTTGAGCGGACAGCCGCGGGCCGCAAATGAGATGACTCTATCGGGCGCGGGCATCAGGCTAGAGAAATGGCTGACATTTTGCAGAAGCCCCACCCTTAGATTTGTTGTTTTTGGTACTGGTCGTTGCTGTTCTTCTTGTTGTTGCTTTTGTTGTGATGGCGAAATGTAAATAGCAGACGTGACGCCGTGAACTCAGTGCTAAATGTGACAATAAATGCCGGCGGTTATGTATAAATTGCTAAAGTGTGCGGAAAGATTTACGGTCGTCCAATGCTCAAACTGAAACGGACCCAGCGGCTAGAGCCGGAGCAGGGTTATCATGGCGGGGCAGCTTCACGAGCAGGGCAGGGGCCAGGTGGCGGGGCGGATATGGAGTAATAACAAACAACAAATAGGCAAAAGGCCACTCAGACGGGGCAACTGCTAGAGCGGCGTCAGGTGGGGCTTTTAGCATGATTGCCACCATGGCAACCGACAACGACGAACACCCTCGCAGCGCGCACAATGACAGTTTGGCAAGCACCAAAAATAAGAAGAGCTGCAGAAACCCTCCTAGTTCAAGTGGACAATGTCTGAGGTAGCGGCAGAGCCTCGAGTAGCTGCTGCTGCCACTGCTGCTGTGACTGTGGCTGCGGTTAAATGTCATGACTACTGCAGTCGTGATACCCTATTTAAAAGGAGCTAGCGTAAGGCAGAAAGGCTGAGATGAATATGCAGCATATATTAAGCGTTTGGGAATGGAGATTTATATACATTTATATTTTAATATATAAAATAAAATAAGAATAAAAGCAACTTAGAAAGTTAAGGGTTAGAAATTTGTCAACTTTAAAATATTTAAGAAAAATATATATTACCAAAGAATGTATCAAAAAAATATGTATAAAATATTTACTTTTTATGAATAATAGAATTTAATTATTTATATGTCAAAATATAAAAAAAATTGGTCAAAATTAAATTTTATTACATTATTCATTTTATTTTTTGGTATAGAAATGAACCTAGTTCAAATCTAATTGTGATTAAAAATTCTAAAAAATATATATATATTTTTTAAAACAGCTGAAAGGATTGAAAAGTATTTGTAAATATTTTGTATACAGTAAAAAAATCATTTTGGAAAATAAATAAAAAATTAATATGCAGTAAAAGTGTTCTAAAACGTATGCAAAAAAATCTTTACTATGTAAAATAGTTAAGCCTTATGTTAGGTCTAAATATACAAATTATTGTATATATAGTTTCCTTTTTAATCAATTTATAAGTTTCTTTCATTCTCTTCTTTCATTGCATTTGTGCACAAATATTCTGAGATACCTTACCTACAGCTATACATCCTACTATCAAAAGAAACAGGGTATTCCAAAAGTGACTAGTCACAAACACTTAATGGCCGCCTCCAAGTAGTTGCTGTCCGTTTGTTGGCCCTTTGCCTATCATAACTGCTGGGCACGTGTCTGTGACCCGGACTCAATGATTTGCATTGGGCCAGTCGATTAGCCAGCTAATTTGAATTCAATTAGGCACGTTATTAAAAAGAATCAAAGTTTAAAAGTCCAGCCCAGCAGCAGCCGCAGCTGCTGACACATTTTCCACGGCATCAGTCAATTTGCTGCTGCTTCTTTTTCTATATATATATTTATTTTTTTCCTGTTTTTTTTTTCTCGGGCCACATTTTCGCCTTAATGAGCTTTTCCGCTGACTTCGACGAACACTTATGCCATTTGTCGCCATATTTATTTTAATGGTTGCTCAATTTAATCACTTTGCCAGCAGGAGCAACACCAACAGCAGCAGCAGCAGTCGAAGCAGCAGCAGACGCTCTGAGGCTGCCATCAACTTTTACTTTCACTGACGAAGGGCATAATAAATGAGCGATGAAATATGTTACCGATCATAGAGTATAGCTGCTATAATCATAGAGCTTAATGAGATGGAATATTGATATATATTGCTATAATATGTATTTATATCGATTTTGAAACATTCTGCAAATTCTTATTGAAGTGTATATTGATATATAACGAATGTATAGCAAATTAAAAACTGAAAACAATTTAAGTTGATTCCTAATTTACGCATCAGCTCGAGTCTTATTTTTCTTTTCAAATAACTTTATTTCAAAACTTTTGTAGCAGCTTAGCATTTATAAATAATTAAAAAGCTTAAGCTTGTTTGTATTTAATTTCAAATTGTGCGTGTTCTGTACGTATGAATATAAAAATAAGGAAAATATGAAATCTAACAGAAATTATAAAGCAAATGTGTTCTGTTCTAAAAGTATTGTATATTTTCTATTTTTCCAAAAAAAAAATTTATAATTCATTAATTTCTAAAATGCCAAAAATGGAAGACGTGTTCAAATACGTCCAAGCTAACAGCTGTCAGAACTTAATTGGGCTCTCAAAGTGAATAAATTCACTGGCATATGTGGGGTATATCAATACCAACTTACTTATGTATTATCTTTTATTATTTATTTAATTTTAATGAGATTATGCTCTCTATTAAGCTAATCAAAATTGAATATGCGCCATCAGCGGAAATTCAAAATCCACAATATTTTTTGAACGGATTTCACATATGACAAACTGTCACATAAATCAATGTATCAACAAAATTTGGGGGTTTATATATGTATATAATTGCATATTATTCAATTTAATTAGACTGTGTTATCTATGTGAATACAAAATGTAGGCGTTTCTCTAAAAATATATTTTTGGTATTTAAAATAATAAAATTATTAAATAAATAAAATAAATAAAAATGTCATATAAAATTAAATAAAAATATATCGAATTTCAAATTGATGAATAATTATTATGAATATCAAATTGTAATTATATAATTCACTTTAATTAATACGATAATAATAATAAGAAATTTAAAAAAAAAATAGTCTTTAATAAAATTAAGTGAATAAATAACTTAAGTACCTAAAACAAAAACTTCTCTTATCCACATGACCTTAATATAAATTCCAATTCATACAAAAAACTATACAAAGGGTATTTAAAATTTCCATACTGTCGCAATTCGACATTTCCTCCTTTCTGTTTTTTTTTGAAGAGTGGTTGAAAAATGTTGAAGATTTCGCTTACGCGACATTTAATTAAGCGCGCAACTTTCAAGTTTTTAATGGAACGCACAGCCATCCAGCACACACCCAGCACACACACCCACACACACACACACCTATAAATTGTAAAATTTATAGCTATTATAGATATATATATAAATTTATTAATTTGCGGCACTTTGACACGCCAGTTTATTGAATTGACTGCCTGTAAAAATACTTTGCGTGCAGCAAAAGCTTCGTTTTTCCTCCTGCGTAAGGAAAATTTATTAAATCAAGCGGCTGCAGCATCCATCTTTATCAACCGGTTGCCTCGGGCTGATCATGCACGCTGCAGGCGCTGGGGTCTGGTCTACATTTTTGCGCTTGCCCAAGTGAAATGAGCTGCATCCGGGCTGGCCTGGAGCACGGGTTCCGGGACGCCGGCAAGTGCAAGCGCTGCATTCTTAACGCCCGAGCACTTTTTGGCCCAAAAACGGAGTCTGGACTGCGTTACGGCACGGACAACCGGCGCTGCATCCGGGCGTGCATGCCACGTAACGTATACTTTATTCCTGTTCCTGTATGCTGGCGCATTTCCTCACACACACACGCACACTCAGAGACACTCACACACACACACACACATTCACACACTCGCGCACAGCCGTAACGAATTTTGATGCATTTCCTGGGCGAACGCTCGAGCGCGCAAGCAAGAAATTTATGTGCAATCTTAGAAAAATAATGATTATCTTTTATTTTATGGTTGAGCTGCTGCACAGCTACAGCTCCTGTGCCTGCGGCTGCTGCTGCTGCCTCTACTGCTTAGTTGGCAGCCATTGTGTCATATTATTGTTAGCGTCAAGCGAGTCGTAAAGGCGCATAAGCTTTCAAAATATTTAAAGCCAGTTTACGACTGATGCTCAGAGAGACACGTGAGCTGCGCAATTGTATGGCTAACGCCCACAAATTGATTGCCGGCGCCACGCCTCAAAGCACCGCAGACATTTCTATGAGTGTGCGTGTGCGTAAGTAAGTGCCCCATTCATTGATTCAGCTCACTTGAGCAACTTATTAGGCTCGACTAGCTACTCATTGAGCATCATCGTAAAAAGCAAAAATCTTTTCGCAAGCAGATCTTTATAGCCTTTTACCGATTGCTTAATTATGCGGCATCTACTTGAAATCATTTCAGTCTCTGGCTTAGGCGTGCGCCACGAAGTAGGCAACATTTTAGCCGCTGCTCGCAATGAAGTAGCAACGGCAACTTAAGCCGCTTATCAGCTGAAAATGTAAATATTTGCTCTTGATATTCACTAATTGGACTGCAAATAAGCCATATTATGTTGTATCTACATAAATATGGACATATGGACATCAAGTGAAACACTTAACAGCAAGTTTAAAGCTGTGAAAAGCTTATTTACTTTGCTTTACCTTCTCTTTCAGTGTTTTGGTAAAGAATTTTAGTTTGTATTTGTTATTTAAGTTGCAAATGTATAAAATGCATTAAAAGATATATAAAATGTTGCAGATATATAAAGATATATAAAATTGTGGAAATTGAATTGGTATTTTACTTGAATATTCTTTTGCTAATTTTATAAACAAAACTCTTGGGCATATTCGGTTGATAAAATATTGCAGGGAAAATACCAAATACGTACAGAAGTACTTCAAGAATTTTAGGCTTTTTGTTTTCATTAACAATTTGTGCAAATATATCAAATATTTTATTATGAAAGCAGAAAAATGTTTGCACAATTTTTGGTATTTATTTTTGCTGTTTGTTTAGTTAACTTTTATGTCTTGGGTGACATTTGAATATAGAAATAAAAATGTGAAAAAAAAACGAGCTGAAAGCAGCAAAGAATATCTATATTTATTTTTAATTTTTCAATATTTATCTTAATTAGTTTTTTAATATTTAACGAATGTAAAAAATTGTCCAAAAATATCCATCATATTTATAGAAAAAAAAATATATTAAAATAATTAAATAATAAAATGATTTTGCTATTGTCTTCAATCAAATTAAACATATTTCAGTAGCCTTAATTATTAATAAAAAAAGGTTAATCTATTTATATATAAAAATTGAAATAAACATAATATAAATCTATGAATATCTCTTATATTTTCTAAATATTCATATATGTATTTTTATACTCTTATTATTTATATTTATTAAATGAAACTATGATAATATTTAGCACAATAAATAATAGAAAATATTCAAGTCCAGCATAAAGATAGCCTGAGCCAATTAAAGCTGTCAATTTCTCGTACACTCCATATAGTTTTCTTCTACTTACAAGGACTCTGCTATCACTGTTCTGGAGGCCAAATGGAATTCTCTTGCTCAAGTCAAAGTCAAGTTTTTTAATATACGCAAGTTTGGCTCGCATTTCGCGCTGGCGCCTAGTGACACGTACTGAGATGGCATGGGTTAAGGCAGTTCTCTAATGATTATGAAATATGTACAGCATTCAGCTGCCTTGGCATGCCGCGAAGTAACCTTAGCCTTAACTCCGAGAGTGAGTCTATCTGTGTGTGTGTGTGTGTGTGTGTGTGTGTGTGTGTGTTGGCGCGTGTTAAACTTTCAACGGATAACGTCACTCAACTGCGCATTCGAGCATCACAAATGACGTAATGCGCCGCTTGAATCTAGCGAATGTTTAGTCGAGAGGCGTCGAAGCGCAAATGGTGCGTTGCTCATTAAATTTCCACAACTAATTGAAAATGTTGCCGAAAACTTAAAACCCAGAAACTGACTGAGCCGAGCTGAGCCAGCTGCAAGCTGCAACTGCGGCTGTCGAATGTTGAATGTCAACCATAAATTCCAATTAAACTCTCTCTCTGTGTAAGCGGCCTCGGCTCGGGCCTTAGGGCCACCCAGTGTGCGTCTGTTTTGGTTTTGATTAAGTATACGCCCCCGGTTAGCCAGCGAGCTAGCTATGGCCAGGCTATGGCTGGCTATGGCTGCATGCAAAATGTGGTTTGTCGCTGCTGCATTGCTTCCATTTGCCATTTCCATTTTCCATTTCGTATTCCAATTCATTTGGCAGGCAGCGCAAGGCGTGTTCTCGCTGCTATATATAAAACTATTTTTTTTAGCTCCCGTTTAATTGTTTTATTACGCCCAAATTTGAGTGCCCGGCATTTGGCACTGTCGTTGACCTCGTTGGCTCTGCCAGCAGACACACATACACATATAGATATATATTTCTGATATATATAAATACTTCTTTTTTTTCGTACACTTGTCGAAGTCAGCGTCGCCTGCTGTCTGATATACGAGCCTGTGGCAAGTTTCTGGCTGCTGCACAAATTATGCCAAGTGCATACTTGAGGCGTGGCCTGACAGCAGCAGCAGCAGCAGTAGCCGCAGCAGCAGCAGCAGCAGCAGCATTTCGGTGGCATTCACAACCCAAAGTTGCCGCAGGCATCCTCATTCGCTCTTAATAATGCCATACTTGATGCGACGTCAGCCCGTTCGCCCGCCTCGCCTCATAATTTTAATTAACTTGATAAAAAAAGAGAAGGAATCTCATTATTCCATTTGCCGTTTGTTTGCCTTGCCACGTATTATTTACTGAAATTAATGCAATTGCATTTCCTCAACCTGTTTATTCATTTTCGACAAAGAGCGAGACAAAACAAATAAACTTGAGCCAACTCGAGCCAAGACTCGAGCACGGATTTACATGCTGAACTCGACTGAACTGAACTGCTGGCACGAGCCAAGCCCAAGCAGCTGTATCTAAGCCGGGCCTTAGCAAGACATTTAGCCGACATCTACACACACACACACACACACACACACACACACTCTCTATTAAGTTGCACAACAACAACTGAAACTAACAATATAGTCCAAGTCCGAGCTGTGGCATCTGTTCTGCGGTCTGCCAACTACGTTCGCAAAATAACTTTATGGCCATGCTTAACTTTCAGACGACCTTTAAATGGGAGCCCGACTCAACTTTTCTCTGTTATTATGTATTTCATTAAGTTGAGTATTTCGAGCTCATGTAAATTTTGGTTTACTAGAAATTTGCAGACTAAAATTCTATTTTAATTGGGCTTCTCGCCCGCTTTAAGAATCTCAGCTATGTGAAATGCCTTCAAATTGAGTGGCTAGAAATAAACTCAAACTCACTGGGAAATTAAGAGATTTTTAGGTTGAGTTTTAGCTGAGCTCAGCAAAATGGGAGTTAATTCAAAGTACTTTAATCTTCTGTCTGTATCTGTCTTGACATATCTCTCTCTTTCTTTTTTAATTGACATCTCTCTCTCTCTCTCTCTCTCTCTCTCTCTTTCTTTTTGATCTATCAGTTTCGTTGTACTTATTTTGTTTTTCTCCAAAATTCTCAATCATTATCGCTTTCTCTTTCTGCATTATTCTCTCTCTCTCTCTCTCTGTCGAGTTTGCTTTCACTTTCGCTTTCTTGCATTCTTTCTTTCTATATTTCTATTTCCATATTTTTCGCATTTCATTATAACTAGACTCTCTTTCCCGCTGTTTCTCTCTTTAATGCATTCTTTATCCTATCTATCTATCTATCCATCTCTCTCTTTCCCTATTAGTCTCTGTGCTTCTCTCTGATATGCGTCCTTCTCTCTCTGTGCACTTTTCATCTTTATCTCTTACTCTCTTTCTCCGTCTTTTTCGCATTCTCTATCTATTCCATCTTCTTTACCTCTCATACATTTTCTATCTTTATTTTGCACTTTTCCCCTAGGTCTTTCACTCTCTAGAGGTTTCTCTGGCTCCCTCTATGGTATCTATTTATCTGCTTGTCGCTTTGTTTCTCCTTCTTTCTATCTCTCTCTCTCTCTTTCTCTCTAATTATTCCTCGCTGCATCTCTCTACATCTCCCTTTTTCTTTAACTAGAGCCCTTTAAGCAGTAGAAATATTTTAGCTAAAAACCCACTTATGTATTTAATATTCTCAAAGTTTCCCTATGTCTCTCCTAACTACTACAACTCCCGCTGCATATACCCGGTGGTAAAGTATTTAAGTTGTTCTTGCAGATGAACAACAAATGCTTAGTCACAACAAATTGCAACTACAATATGTATGTGAGCCTGTGGTCAGGTGCAAATGGTCGTCCGACCACGAGTCACTACGGCAAGTGTATGAAAAACTAAAAGGGAGAAAGAAGCAGAGAGAAACATAGAGAGAGAGAGAGAGGGAGAGGGAGAGAGTGTGTGTGTGCGAGAAAACAATGAAAGAATTTAGTTTAATGGTCTCGCATGTTGCGCATACTTAAGGCCAGGCTCTTCAGGTGGCCAAGTGCTGCTGCTGCTGTAAATGCTGTGCGTGTTGTGTTTATTAGTTAAGATGGAGGCAAAAATGCATGGAATACATAAATTTGGGCAATCTGGTCACATAACTCAGGGCGAGCACAAGGCTCGCTCTCGTGCGCACGTTCGCCTCAATACAGTTGACTTGTCAGCGTGTTAATTTGCTAAATAATTTTCGAATTTCTGTCGGCCGGCCGGCCGACGCTGAGGCCGGGGCTAAGCAAATAGCCATAATTCAACAGAAGCGAAAAACACACGGTCGACACGCCCACTTAGCCAGTGGCCGGTCAGGGCGTAAACGTGCCAAATATGCAGCAGGCAACAAAAACACACCGAATGGAAAGGGCTAAAGGACACACAACAAACTCAAGCACACACGCGCTCATACACACTTGGACAAAAACAAGAAAGGGTGTTTTAGGCGAGACTGCTCGACTAGGAAATACCCTGAAAAACTGAAACAACGTAGTGGTTGATTAGAAACTTGCTATGGATACGAAATTCTTCAATAATTTCTAGATATACATTTTTAAGCAACCTTTCGGAGCGTGATAAAAACATTTTTAAGTGTGAAACAATCCAAGTTTCTAGTTGGAAGAAAAGCGGGAGAGGAAGGTATCCCAAAACCAAAATACAGAAAATTAATAGAACGAGACGGACGGATAGTTGGACGGATTTATATAGACATAGCTACATTGCCTCAGCTTATCATTCTACTCAAGATACTCCACCTAACCAATATACCCTGAATTCCCATTTTAATTTAGTTCAGGGTATAGAAAAAAGGAAACCCAAGCTAAGCACATCAACATACATGTTCAAAATATTAGTGTGTGTGCATGTGTGCACTTAATACAAAAAGGATACAAGCTGAAGAGAGAGCGAGGAAGAGAGGGAGAGAAACTGTTTATGATTTCCTAACACGATTTCAGTAACTTTTTCGCCTTTCTACTTCTGGTTGTTGTTGCTGCTGTCGTTGTTCTACCTGTGCCACTCGTTTATTTGTTTGCCTTTGCTCAGCTACGTGCGAAATTTTCGGGCTCTCTTTGCGCTTCTCAAGCGGTGCTTTTTTCGCTTAAAAATTGCGACGATTGGACATGCATTCGCACACGTTCATCAATTAGTGTTGAAGATTTAATTGTGGCACGTGTGAACTTAATTAAATGGCATTAGTTTTGTAATTGTACAGACGGGCGACACACACACATACACACACACAGGCACACCCTTGCACATATTTAATTGATTTGCGGGCGGCACCCCTCGAAAAGTATGCAATTAAATTGCAGCACTTTGTATGCCAACATATTTGCATTCCAATTAATTTTTCAAGCATGCATATTTCGGATTTATTAATATGCATTTGGGGACAGAGAAAGTGAGAGAGAGGGTGGGTAGAGGGGGGGAGGGAGAAAGCTCTGGCCAGGCTCTACTCTAGTTAGCTGTTTTTGTTATTGTTGCTTATTTACCTTTTTTGCTTTAATTAACTATGTGCCATAAAGTTGGGAATTGCACAGCTGCACTTAATTAGCATTATAATTGTCCTGGCAACCACAACAAAACTTTTCGCACTGCATCTTACTGGCGCTCTGACCAAACAAATGCAATTTAAATGAGAGAAATGTAAACCGAAGCTGGGATTATATAAAGTCTATGCCATAACGTAGCTAACTATAGACCAAATTATACAGAATAACTAGATTCGAGGAATTCCAAGCAGGGTCGGGCAAGGCACTAATTGCCGGTGTCGCCTTTAACTAGTTGTTGGTCCGAGAGCTTGTGAGGAATACCCTTAATTAAATGTGTTTGTTTCCTAGCTATAAGTTAATTGAAGACGTAAGGGTTTCGGGTTCGAGTTGATATTGATTGTTGACTTAAAATATATGTTAAGCTCAGGTAAAATATTTGCATAGGGATTTTACTAAATTAAAGCTGAGTCTTATTATATTATGTATTAAAACATTTTTCTTACGATTAATCATTAACTAAATTCTAGCGCATTTTACTTTGGAAAATATTTGATAATTTCAATATGTTCCTTCAAGCAAGCGTAAATATGTGACAATATATACGATATATAAGAAAAGGTAAAAACATGATCTTAGAAATAAGTGTATGGGCACCTCATTCCAGTTCCTTCACTTACAATGTTAAGAGCTTCATCTTCAAGAGAGCTACTGCCTCAACACATAATACTTGTGAGCTATGCTCCAAGGAGATATCATAGTAATACAGAGTTTTGTTTAATTAAAGAATAATTTGCAAGAGAAATGTTTGAAGTTTAAGAAGTCGATGCTTAATTCATAAAAATATGTTCTACGTGAAGCAATGTACACAAGAGTGCAACAACAACTCTTCAGAGCGAATCTTAGTTAAGGGTAACAAATTTCCTCTTGTGCTTCATTCAATTTCAATTCCTCTCACACACCCAACATGCTCAGGGTATCTGCTAGTCATGCACATTTCATCTTCATTCCCTTGCATTTCACCAAATAACCGTATATGCGTGTCAAAATAAATAATAAACAAGTATTTTTTTTTTTTTTTTGGTAAACAAAGCGGCTGATTGCAGGCGGCCAAAACATTGCAGAGCAGCGCATATCAAATAAATTATGAAATTTAACATTTCTGGCCATGGGCAACGAAATATTATTCATGCGACCTTTTTCTGTTGCTATTGTTGTAGTTGTTGTTGTTGTTATTGTTGTGTGTGTGGAACGCATTTTAACGAAAACATGCGTCGAATTTTAAGTATGCAATTTGCTTTTGCTTCTATAGAAACACACACAAAAATAGCAGTATATACATATATGTATGTGTTTATATAAATACATACGTGTAAATACATTCTTATGCATATACATAATTTGAATAGTGTTTTGTTTGTGGAATTAAGCCTTTATTGGTTGCTCGTCCAACCAAATATTAAAACAACTAAGAATGTTGCCAGCGAGCGGAGATGACTGCAGGATACACGTTCACAGTGTAGGTAAAATTGGATTGGTATATTGATAAGTCTATATGAATAGGAGGAGGTCATGAATGAATCGACAGCAGGACTTGTTGATCCTACTTCTAAATTTGCGTTAAGTTTTACGTTAAATTACAATTTTTTTAAGAAACAAATATATTACAAATTAGACCATTATTTATTTATAAATTGTATTATTAATTAATTGATTATTTGCTTTTACTCATTTAATTTTTAATATGAAAATTTTTCTTTTTATCTATATTTATTATATTGTTTATTTTTTTATTTAATATTTTATATTATTTTTTATTGTTTATTTATTAATATTTTTAAAATTTTTTTTTATATGAATATATTTATATATATATATATATATATTTTTTTTTTATTTATTTATTACGAACAGACGGTCGATTTGAAGTCCTGAACGGATAGACCAACAAGCGACCCGAGCTGGAAGTACTACAAAACCAATATACCCCTCATCACTTGCTGTGCGTGCATAATGAGTACATCGTCCCGCCGCCCACTTGAGCGCCGCCAAAAAGGCGTGGCAGCTTTGGCTATAATGGCAAAGCTAACAAGCAGGCTCGAAATAATAAACATTTGCAAATGTCGAACAAACACACGCACACACACACACACACGCACAGTGTGTGTTTAGTTGCTATTAAAATTACCTGTGCAGCAGCATTTTGAATGCGAAAAGAGCTGCCCAATGCCGGCTGCATTGCTGTTGTTCGCTGTGCGGGCAATGCATTTAAATTATGTAAATAATTTTTAACTGTTTGCCAGCGATTTAGCTTGGAAAATATTTAGCTGCATTTTATGCCTGGCCATGCCTGACCATTTGGGCCATTAGTTAGTCTCTGGTAGCCGAGCTCGCATTCAGGTGACAAAGCAAATAATTATAGACCACATTCAATGGACTAAAAGCGAGCGCTGTTTGCAGTCGCTCTCCCTTCTCTCTCTGTGTCTGTCATTAAATAAATCAGAAAGTAATTAAAACAACATGAAATGCGAGCTACACTCGCCACGGAAGCAACTCCCGGCTTTTCCTAACACACACACTCGAGTTTCCACAGCTGCTGCCGCTGTCTATTTAGCAAACAAAAAGCGGGAAAACGCGACCAGCGGACCAACAACAGCAACGGAGACAAAATAGCAGCAACAAGAGCCGGCAGAAGTCGCCGAGGTAGCGTCTGCCAGGCTGACTGGCGAAAAGAAAATGCAAAATAAACTTAATTTACGTTTATTTGTGTTGACAAATGTTTTTCCGAACGAGTGCAACTTTTAATTGCAAAAATTTATTTGATTTGCCAGCATCTACATTCATCTCCTCCCATTTCTTCCCCTGGCTCAATATTGGTATCATGTTTGTCTTTTTGTGCTTTTCGCGTGGGTCTAATCAAATATTGCAGCTCTTATAACAAAGTCTACGATGCGACTGCAAACCATTAGCTTGACAGTTGATTTGCTTAAAAGGGAAGTTTGCTTAGACATACGAAAGCTAATGCTAGGCAGAGTATCATGTCTCTTCGCTTTTTCAATTCATCATTCAATAAGTGACAATTTAGGGGCAAAAATTTGACTTGGCTCATCGGGTTCATTATCTTAGTCTAGCCAGCCTTTGACCTTAAAATTATATTTTGGTTTCTTTACTTAAAACAAATCTTTTGCCCTTCTTCATCTGCTCCAAGCTGGAAATCAGATCTGAAGATGGAGGAAAGAGCACTTCTTAATGCAGTTTGGTTAGTTATGAATTGATTTGTGATCAATTGGATTAGATTACCACTTAGCAATTGAGTCTATTTTCCCACTTTGAACAATGTTTACTTATAGAGAAATGTTTAATCTTAAGGCTCCTTAGTTTTCTCACAAAAGCCTTTAAGTAAATCTTAAAAAATATATATTTTTTTGTTGTTGTTTATTTTTTTTTAATTCCAGATATTCCAGAATCAATGTATTCCTCAATACACATACATTCCCTGCATTTAATTTATAAATAACAAATAGTTTTAGTGTTACACTTGTAACATGTCAGCTGACAAATTGATTGAGCTGAAACATTGTAGTCGTCGAACTCTCTGACATCTCCCAACTAGTGGGGTAAGCAAATGCTTACTTATGTGAATAAATGCTTATTCATGTGAATAAGTTGCGCAGTTTAAGCCTAACTCAATTTTTTGACGTCATGTCAAATAAATAAATCATTTATAAATTATAGAGAAAAACCATTTTATGTATTAGTAGCGCCATCTATGTGTCAGGCGCGTGCTAATTTAGCAAATATTACGCCTGGCCTGGCCTGATTAGCTTAGCTGGTCGCATTTAGAATGCTATTACAATGAAGCAGTTAATTTTGTTTATATATTTTGGATATTGTTAAGCGAAGAAAGGTTTTAAGAACCAAACGACTTATAAAACGAAACCATTATACCCTGATTTCCCATTTTCAATGGGTATACAAATATGCAAAAAATATACAACAAATTCCAAAAAACTCCAATATATTAAGATTTTGTTGTAATTTTATTATATATATTGTTTTATTACTTTTCAGTGTTATTGTATTTAGATTTTTGATATTCATTTAATTTAAATTAATTAATTTTAAAGCTTTTATGCCTACACTAACGTAATTAAGTCTGCTAAAGCTTTGCTCAAAATAGACTTTCAATAATGTCTATATCCTATCTATAATACCATTTAATCTATAACTATATAGCTTTATAGCTATATAATCTACAGCAATTTGTCTCGCTTATGATTGTCACTGCACATGATGCGGCCAACTTGATGTTGCGTGCCCCATTCAAATGCTGCCACAGCCGCAAACACACGCCGATTTTTGCACGTTTTGTTACAGGGTTTTTCAAACAATTTCATTTTGTTTGTTGTTGTTATTGCGCCTTTGTCTGGCGTTTAGTGGCGCAATTTTTTGGCAGCAGCAGCAAATTGTGTTGGGCCAGGTGAAGTGCTTCACTAACCACTGCCACTGTGTGTCTGCATGTGTGTGTGTGTGTGTGTGTGGGTGTGTGTACTATGACATATGCGCATAAACACATGCATATTGTAACAGCTTCAATTGTTGCGCGGAATATTTGTCTGAACTCGATTTCATTTATTTATTTTACTCTTTTTTTCCTGCATTCATATCATGCTGCAGTTGCTGCGGTTTTTTCCTGCTCCGCTAACATAATAAAAATTTGAAATATTCAATGGCAATTACGCTGCCTGCATCAAGCAGCCATCGCTGTCTAATTATTTGGTTTCTTTAACGTTCATTGCACTCGCAGCGGCGGCAAAAATGCCGGCAAACAATTCCAACGGCTTTTGGTGTGAAATTTTTCTGTCAACTTTTTTCGCACTGTCTCCCTTAAGTTTCTATCCCCTATGATTCTTTGTGAATGGGTATTCAGGGTATATTGTTGGCGTAGAGATATTTGTAGCTGGGAGAAGGAGCTATATATATGCATAGAAAAGAATGCATATGATATGTATTTATATTAATATAAGTAGAATTTCTGCGTCTTTATTTTCTTCTGTCTATTCATGCCACTACATATCTGTAGTCAAATTTATCTTTGTTTATATTTCTCTAGTCTATCTATCGAACTATCTGTCTATCTACCTCCAAGTTCTCTCGTCTAGATGGTCTTCTTATAGCAACTTAAAGTTTCAAGTTTCGACTTCTAATTTAATGAAAACAGTCAAAATCCTTTTAAAACTTTATGTGCTACAACACATCTCATATACCTTTATGAACTATGTTCACTAAATTTAATAAACAATTTCTAAAAATGACAAGTTTTTAGATAGGACTATCTTTAACCAATAATAAAATCGGGCAAAACAAATTTGTATAGATTTATTACAGTTTAGAGTTTGAGGAAAAAGGACACACACTTCCGGGTATCTGCTAGTCAGGCACTCCCAAATAGAGCTCCCTCACATATATTCCCCTTTTTTTTGTTAGTCCTGCCTGCAGGCGGAATTTTCATTAAAGCATTTTTGATGTCTAATTTGCGTATTTTTTTCTCGTGCTCCCAGCTGACTGAGAAGCCGTCGCCTTTTTAGCTGGCGACTGACACGTTAAGCATTCAAGGGATTGTTTTGGCCAGAAGGGGCGACGCTGCCTGACTCTTTTGTCTTC
Source organism: Drosophila pegasa (assembly GCA_035046225.1). Classification (NCBI taxonomy): domain Eukaryota; kingdom Metazoa; phylum Arthropoda; class Insecta; order Diptera; family Drosophilidae; genus Drosophila; species Drosophila pegasa. The sequence continues at coordinate 9,260,207 of JAWNOD010000076.1, read as the reverse complement.
TATATATATTTTTTTTGCTTTTGTTGTTGTTGGTGTTGTTGTTGTGCTGCAGTTGTCAGTTGTCTGTTTGTTGTTGTTGCTGCTGCTGCTGCTGTTGTCTTTCAGCTCAACTCTGATTTGGGCCCAGTTTGCAGTGGGGGAGGGGGTTTTTTTGTCTGTGTGCTTGCCCTGCTTCTCCTTTGGTCGCTTGTCGGACAAACTGTCGAGTGCCAACACTAATTCGCATGCAGCAAAACAACAAATGCGCATGCACACATTTGCACACTTTTTGTTGGATTTTCAGCTAAATTTGTGCCAGCGCTTTAGACGCCTGCTTTTTGTTAATTTGCAATTTTCTAACCATATCCATTTTGACTGCCAGCTTGCAGCCGTGTGTGAATCGGTGTGTGGATCTGTGTGTGTGTGGCATATATGTCAGAGAGCTTCACTGGTCAGCATTCGTTTGCCTGCCTGCCTGCCTTCCTGCCTGGCATTAATTCAATTTCTGTTTGCATATTGCCAGCTTCTGTTACTCGTCCAATTCTGTGTATGTTTTTTTTTCTCTCTTCCCTTCTGTAAGCCTTTGCCATGGCAGCTCATGTGTCAGCAGGCCTAAATGAAAAGCCAGCTTTTTTTCACTGCTCGGCATTTAACACTATCTGTTCGACTAGAACAATTTCTGCTTTAACCAAATCACGTTTTAATATCTATTCAAATTGCTGCGGCATGTGCGGCTGCAACTGACAGTTTCATTAATTTTTTTAGTATTTAAAGCGTTTTCCTTAATTAATGTTCATTGAATTATTGTTAAATATTTAGAAATTAATTTAGGTTAATTTTAAAAATATAGCAGTTTCATATAATTAAACTATTTAATCAATGTTCATTGAATTTATATAATTTAACTATTTAATTAATGTTTAATAAATTATTGTTAAATATTTAAAAATAAATTTATATTAATATTAATAAAAAATATAGCAGCTATATATATTTTAATTAAATTATTTTCAAATTTGTAAAATTTAATTTAATAATATATTGTTTATATTTAAATTTTATTTATATATATATTTTTTGTTTTCATATTTTATATGCTTTTATTTAATTCGGTTTAATACATATACAAAATATATATTTACTAATAAATTTCTTTACAAAATTTAACTTTCACTGCCTACGTTTCACACAAATCTATCTACAAGACATTTTCTGTCCTACTTTTCATTTTTTTATCCTTAAATATTATCAGTTTGGTAATCAAAACTTTGACTGCACTTACCAAAGCCTTGGACACCATGGCGTATGCGTGTTATAATTTTTTTCCTAGAAGCTCGAATTGTTTCTTGCGAAACCTTTGATAACGTTTATGCTTTTATGTCTTTTGCCAATAAAAAAATCAAAAACTTAAAATTTCGCAGCTGAACAAGACGCGCTTGAAACACGCGCACAGTTCGATCAGTTCGATCAATTGAATTGATTTGACAAATATATCCTTATAGTAGTTTATATATGCTTGGAGTTGTGATCGCGCACGGGTTTTTCGCGATTTGCTTGGCGTGACGAGAGTGAGTGGCCAATTGCTGCGTTACGGCCCATTTATAATGTCGCGTTGGCTGAAGCGACGCAGCACCTCGAAGTAGGCAGCATTTATTTATATTTATATAGAATACAAGTGCTGCCGTCTATTGTTAGATATGCCAACTGATCTATGTACCTTTGTGTGCGTGAGTAAGTGTGTGTGTGTGTGTGTGTTTGTGCATTTGTCATTGGTTAACCGTCACTTTGATGACAGTGGGAAAAGCCCTTGGACAAGTGCGAATTTTTGTTGCTGCCAACATCGCAATTACCTAATGCAATACGCGAATAGCTGTTGCTCTTATCTGTCAGCTATGTAAAGTCTGAGTATATAGTATATTTATGTGGATATATATAGAGTGTGTATATATAGCTATAGGGCCATAAAAAAAAGGAATCTCCATAGTTTCCATGGCAAATCAACTGCAAGCTAATCCATAGAGCAAGCGCAGAAGAAACTCAAGTTAGTATGCTCGCTTAGGCAACTAAATGGGTATATACATTTATTTTTATTTGTATATAAATATTATATGTATATGCTATTGAGGCGTAGGACTGAAGAGTTGAAATCTATGAGAACGTGGCATGACTATAGTTATAGTTATTACTATAACTGAAGCTGGAGATAGGATATAATATATTAGTTTATATTGTAGGATTCCTATTCAAATATATAGTTTATTTATATGATATATTTCTATAGGCCCCTAAGAGCCTGGTCACATCTCCCTCAGTTACATGTCCAATATCTTCATATTATGCATTTTCAAACACTTTTACCCTCATCTAGAATTCACCTCCTTAGCCCATTGTTATTTTTGATCGCGTGAGCGGGTATTATGCAGTCACTTGCACCCCATTGCAACAATGCTGCTTATTTTCATTAGATATTAAGACAAACAGACAGCGCTACAATGTAGCCGAGTAGCAAGCCTTATAAACAAGCTGTATATAGCGCCTGCTGCAGTGGCAGTCGCTCACTGGGCAGCAGCAGCCCGCTTGCTTATCTACCCAACACACACACACACACACACACATATACACAGGGAGAGAGGGCAACATCTATTTCTATTACGTAGTTTGGGAATATTCCGCATACTGATAACATTTGAATTTTGGCTTGATTTATGAGCCATTGCATGAAACACTGTGTATGGCTTATCAACAACAACAGCAACAACAACAGCAGCAACAACAACCGTGTATCACTCGCATGCTAACAGGCAACACTTCAGTGTGGCTCGCTTTAACTGCCACACTCACATTTAATTCACCACAGTTCACAATCTCTATAATATATATATCTGCCCCACAATACTTGTGCATATCAATTGAAACATTCAAATTATGCTGGATTTTGATTTGGGTCAATGTGCACTTAATTTCCATATCAATTATTCAAAGTCGAAAGCAAACGAATATGTTTGCAGTTGAATTTAAGGGATTATCGACATGCATTCAGTGTGGCCCTAAGGCCTCACTAAGCTCGGGCTTATGCTATGATGCCATCTATTCATGCCTAAAGAACTCAAATTTTATGAGAGCAATTGGATTAGAGCTTAAGTCGCTGCAACGCTCACTTGAGTCAAATAAATGTCCGAAAATCATTTATTTATTTTGTTAGTCTGCAAAATCTAAATTTATTTAATAAATCTTTTCATGCAATCAAATTGTCATTGAAGTAACAGAAGGACTTGGAATCTTGAGTAAAAATTAATATGAATTGTTACAATTTAAATTTAATAACTGTGGAATATAAATATAGTTATAAGATTTAGCTTTAAGCTATAAATAAATATATATTTTTAGTTCTTTTTAAATATATATACAATATTTTTATATTATTATTATAAAATATATATCTGAATACCTTAACATAATATATAAAATAAAATAATTTAATATAAAATAATTTAATATTAAATAAATATATTATATATTTAAAACTCAAACCTTTTCCAATAAACAAACAAGAATTATATGTTCTTAGAAAATGAATACAAAATATTTCAAATTAAAATATATAGATAAGAAATTATTTTTCAGTATAACATATTATTTTCTTGGCATAACAAAATTTATTTCATTTAAATTTGAGCTTTTGTTCCAATAACACAAATAATATTCATTTAAATTGGAGCTTTCGTTGAGTCAACAAAATTTTTCAAACTTGTGAGAAAGGAAAAGCCTATTCCATAACTATTCTATCTATGGGCACACTTTTCTAGCTACTCAAAACCCAATATTGCTTTAAGCTGTTTCAATGAATTTTATATTATCAATCAATATGCTATTTAAGTTGAAGTCGAATATCAAAATTCAAGGAAATTAATTGGACTTACCTGGCCAATCAAGGCGTTTATCTTCCAATTGATTGCAGCTCAATTGCTGTTGCTTATCTTTGCGCTGTTTATGTCCTTGCGAAAATATAGTGTTCCAGGAATTCGCAGTAAATGACAGCTAAAGTGCTTGGCCACATTCACTGGAAAATGTTGAGGTGAAATTTGAGTATGCCGAAAATCCTTGAATGCCAATAGACAGTAGGCAATAGGCCTGCCTTTTAAATTCCTTAGGAACTGTGATTTGATATGATGAACAAAAAAGTTCATTTTTTTTAGAAAATTAACTCGAAGTGGACTATGTTAAGCACAATCTTCAAATTTAACTTTTTTATTGTTTTAGTTTATCCTTAAGATCTTCAAAAGCTATGAGAATTAATTATTATGTTCTCATCCTAATATTATATTTGATTTCCAATTGATGGGGTTTGTTCCATCTGGTCCCTGAATTCAATATTCTTTAAAAATACTAAACAATATGTCCATTCGCGGACTTTCACTTGTTTCTTCTTCCCTTCTTTTAGTGCAATTGAGAAAATGTTTACAAGTTCTGAGAACAAAAAGCACACACGCACACACACAAAGAGAGAGAGAGAGATAGACGAACACAATTGCATATTTTAGTAGCAGCTGCTGCTGCGCTGAAAAGTATGCAACACAAATGTGTTTGACGAGTGAAAACTGTGGCATGCTTTGCCGCTCGGAATTTGATTGACAACTCGACGAAAACAATTTGTTAGCAAAACGAATTTGAAGCAGAAATTCCATAGTGCAAATTGCTTAGCACCTTGCACGAAAAGAGAGAGAAAGTGAGGGGAGAGAGAAAGAGAGGGAGAGAGAGTGAGACAGAGACATATTGCCAAAATACCAAGTTGATTTGTTAGACACGTATAGTTAATGTCAGGTAGTTAACGAAAGCAAGAGTATTTGTGGTGTGTGTGTGGGTGGGTGTTTATGTGTGTCTATAATACGTGTGTGTGTGAGTGATTTGTTTGTACACCTCTTGTAAGTAGTTGTAATAATACTGAATTGCAGTTGAGCTCGAGGCATGCACATTTCTTGGTCCTTGCATTGGCATTCATTTATTAACTCAACCTTTGTGGCTAGCTAATTAACAGTTTTGAATGCACACAACTAGCCTCACCATAAATATATATAATTATATAAATAAATATGTAGTTTATATATAGTACAATGTTGACAAACTTTTCGAGCTGTTCTTAAGTATTCTGTGGCCTTTCGTTGCCGAGTTGAGCTTTTGTTGCCATCTTTGACCGTTTCCTGCCGCCGTCAACATTTTTAGTTATTTTCTTTTGTGGCCTTTATTGTTGGCCAGGCTTACTGCAACTTTTTGACTCTTTCGCATCACTCATTTTCATTTTGTACATTGCTCCACTGCTAGTCTTTTCTCTACATTTTGTTGCTGGGGTTTTTTCTTTTGCCATTCGGCCTGCAGTTGGCATCTTAAAGTTCTTGAAATAATTGCCCAACCGGCGGCTTGGGACAACTTTGTGCGCTTTATTCTTTTGTGGCTCTAAATTCTCGGTTTTCAGTTGTGCCTCCTTTGGCCTTGTTTTGGGCGCATTTTTTTTATTTCTTTTTTTGGATGCTTTTTGTTACCGGGTTGAACTGGAAATTAAAGAGAATAAAAATGTTGAGTGAAATTATGTTTTCTCTTTTAAATAATTTTTAGTGTTGGAATACTAAATTTATTTAAAAGAATTAAAAAAAAAGGTAAAAGAAGGCGCAGCAAATATAGCTTTAACTATATATAAATTTCATTCTAACAAAATAAATTAGGCTTTTTCCGCATTGCGAATCAATCACAAGGCAACGTTATCAATAACAATTCGATAATGATTGAGCACATGCAGCAAGAGTTGTCTAGGCAGCCCAAGAGGCGAAATGTTATACAGACAGGTGATTGACTCAAGATCTAAACCATGAAACCTTAAAATGGAATGATTATTCAATCTGCTCAGATAATGACAAATTTGCAAAGATAGTTTCATAATAATTTTAATATAAATATATATAAATAATATACATATATACTATAAATATATTCTAATATTTAATACAAATATATACAATCCCACCCTTCTGCACAGAGCTTTATATTTATAAAATAAAGCAGAAACAACAACTTAATTATCTTCATAATGAAAAAATATTAAATCATATGGAACACGACTTCATTTTCTATAAAATAAGTATCTTAATTAAAAATGTCCGGTACTTATTTATTTTTAATATTCCTTGTTAACTTTTCGACTTTATCGAACATTTAATTTGCTAAAGCCTTCGATACGTGTGGGCACAAAGGTACCATGGGGCCAAGCAACGTGCAATCAGTCACAGTGTTTGTGGTTTGACGTCAGTTGCTTGGCTGGGTCAGTGGAAATATGCGTCATGAGCGGGAGCGGGAGCGGGATTTCATTAGCGCGATGGTTAAACAAAGCTTCAAAGCGAGCTCCTTTGGCTGTGCGCCGAACAACAGCTGCAATTACATGCAGTGCAGGCCGCCGAAGCTCGACGAGCACAGCTCGCCTAATATAACAGCAAAGTAAAAATTTAATTAGTTAACATTCCATTCGTTGCACTCGCTCGCCATTGTCCAGGCCAGGTGAGGGGGCGGGCAGGGGCAGGGCGCCGGTAGGGGCAGCTGGTCATGTTGTGTGCAACAAGGCGAAAGTTTCCATTATAATGCAACAGTCGCCAGTCGTCGTTGCAATTGCAACTGCACTTTATGCCAGTTGCCTGCTGCCAGTTGCCTGCTGCCAGTTGCCAGCTGCCAGATGGCAGTTAGCCTGGTTAATGTTTCCCTTGCACTTGGCCAATAACATTTTGTGAGGCGCAGACTCATTAAACTTTTCATAGCTATAAAGTTTAATTAATTTTCGCAAGGGTCGACGCCGCCGCCAGAGAGACTCGTCGCAAGGCTTGTAAATAAATTTATATATATAGATATGATAACTGATCATAATCAGCGTATAATCTTTATAGGCACTGCCATTGGAATGACGGCTAATCGGCAAAAATTGACGCACGAGTTGCAGCCAGGCGGGCGGCAGAGGCAGACAGGCTGTCAGGCGGGCAATCAAACGCCCACAGAGCATAAAACATATGAAAACTATTAACGATTGACATTTACACGGCAAGTTATCGCAAAAAATTGAATTCGAGAGGAATTTACGGGACAACTTATTTCCGTTTTCGACTAAGAGACGCCCTGTAATTGGATGAACAATTAAGTTCATATTGTTGTAAGTCCCTGGTGGGCATAAAAGGCATAAAAGGTGAGCGAGCGTTAAATTGGCGTTTATCTTAAGACATTTTAGACGCAAAATGCTATGGAAATTGTTTCAGTGCACAGAAACTTTAAGTACTCTTCTTATAAGAGTTTATACAGGAATTTCGGTGGAGGTATCTTATGTAGATCCTGAGGTTCTATGGGTAAATAAATAGTTTATGATCTGAAATCACATCAATTTACAAATTCATACTTAAAATATTCATAAAGAATGCCTAGTTTATATCTCATTATTATGACAGCTAGGAAGCATATACAAATCTAGCTATTTATATTTATATTTTTAAAGTTCTCACTTCAGATGCTGAAAATTTTGTCATAGTCTTTAAAAAGTTTAAGCCATTGTTATATAAAAACTCGTGTATAAAATTTGCTCCATCTATGTCTTATAAATTCTGAGTTCCTTGAGGATATTATATGATTATTTAGTTAAGATTAAGGTTTTCCCTCTAAGAGATAAAATTAATATTGTTTTTTTTTTTTTTCAAGAATTTATTTAGCTCATGAAATTTATGAGATTTTTCTAAAGCTCCTTAATCAGTATCCTACATATGCAAACAGTACTACCTCACTTCCCAAAGCCAACAGGGTATTGAAAAAACCTGTGTGAAACTGTCAGCAGGAGTTGCCACTGTGGTAGTTGCTGCCGCTGCTGCAGAGGGTGTTGCCGCTGTTACAGTTTGCCCTTCAGTAGTATTCAATAAGCATGTTTATGGCTTAGACAGCAGTCACGCATTGCAACTAATATCGAGCACGCGCTTTAATTGAATTTCACGCGCTTTCATAAACTCAGCGCATGCCGCTAACTCCGGTTGACTTTTTATGACTCCGCCCAAACTACAATTGCGATTTCTATTTCGAACTCAGTTTCTATTTCTATTTCACTTCGCACACAGACAACGGTGGAGCATCCGCGACAGCGGCAACAGCAGCAGCTCCCACAAAGCAAACAAGCTATACAGCCCCATTCACATCCATCGACATCCATCCACAATTCATTTTCATTCGCATTGAGAGCGTGTTTAATTGCGCGCACTTCTTGTTATTGCAATCGTAAAATCTTTTGTTATTGCCATACAACAATTTGCTGTGTGTGTTCAGGCCGCGCCAACCCGGCCAACTGCATTCAAGTACGCATATAGTATATAAAAATAACAGTGACATCAGTGCGTATACGTAATGCTTGTTGTAAAAATAATTATCGGAAATTATATTGGTTCGCGTAGTTCATTAGGAATTATTACCAAATACAAGCGACCGTTATCTAGCTGGGGCAGTTCCTCTGGCCCACTAACTGGCTAATTATATTTGGTCTTTTCTTTTTAATTATACGCTGATGGCCATCGGCTTTATAGCCACAACACCTATCGGAACACAAGGAAATCATTCGAATCTACCACAAAACTGAACTAAATTGACTTCTAGCCATTTCTCAGATATAATATTATCTTTGCGAAATTGTGAATCACAATCACAAACTTTTAAGGTTGTATATAACTTTTCTATATATACACATATAATATTTATGCAACCAAAGGTCTGTTGTTGATAAAGCTAAAGCAAAGTTTAAGTCCTAAATATTTTGGAATTAACTGTTAATTAAGCACTGATACGACTGCTGTTTAAGGCTATAATACTCCAAAAATCTCTGCTAAGCATATATTTGTATATTTTTATACACTGATTGACTATGGGTATATCGACTTTGTCAAAGTGCTTGTGACAGTTTGACAGAGGCATATAAAAGCCCATAATATGTTGAAAGATTCTTGACCTAGATTACGAACTGAGGGTTTCCTAACACTTTCCTTTTATGAATATTGTTTGACTTCTTCAAATTTTACTGGGCGTAGCAGCTCTGCGCAATACTCAGAGTATCTCCTAGTCGAGCAGTCCCAACTACTCTCACTTTTTGTTTTATTTTTTTGGCAACTCATGACGAATTTGAAAGTGCAAGGGAGTCGTGGTAATATATTGTCTTGATAACGCTTCTGCTGATAAAATTAAACATTTTCACGGCAATAAATTGCCCACATTTTAATTGTCATGTAATAAATTCTTAAAAACTATTCGATTAACAATTCTTGTGATGAATTTACTGTGCGCTGAATAATCATGGGAGATTCCACATACGCAAACGAATTATGTGGAATCTTGATTACCAAAGACTTGCTTGAAACGGCAATCAACATTTACTAAAAACAAAAGTCAGTTTTCGGTATAACTCAATATCTACAAAGATTGTAAACGAAATTCACATTCAGTCTAGCAAAGTTTATATAATAAATTCCGCAACATTCTATAGAAAATGTTATCTTTGTAGAGCATGTAATTCCCAGAATGCCACTGTCCAGTTTCTTGAGTGTTTCAAGGAATTGCCGTGGGGAATACTGTGTGCTATAAATACAAATATAAAAAAAACCAAAGACAAATCTAAATTAATTATCGCAAAAATGTTGAAAATACTATCTCTAAGTGATCGTATAAGTCGCCCGTTACTCACAGTTGCTTTTGTTTTTTTAATTAGCGTAGTTAAAAATGAATTGATAAAAAGAAAAACGGTCGTAAATTAATAGAATGCTTATCTAAGTTGGGGTTCACTTCAACTGACCCAGTGAATCACTGAATCGTGACTCAGTGCGTCAAGGGGTCAGCTGAAGTGAACCGAAATTATGATATATATGTTATACATATCTATCTCCCTCTCTCTATATTTTTTTTTGCCCCACTTAGCAACCAATTACACTGCGAACACTACTTAAGACACGCTCTCTGACGCTTAGCGCCCTCTGAATGTCTGACAATCCATCAGGCGCTAACTCAACGTAACTCAATGTCGAGCAAAACGGCGTTGCATTTGCCACGACTTCATTTCCGCTGACAGCTCTTGAAAATGGCTGACTGGCTGGCTGCCCGGGGCACCCCACTGTGGTTGCTGCCCCAGTCGTTATCGCTTAGTATGCAGCGGAAGGCGTGGCATTTGCTTTTAAGTAAATAATATTAATCATACGCCCGGTGGTGCCGCGAGCAAACAAACGCTCCGACATGCATCAAAAACAACGAGAGCGCTGAAATTGGAAAATTGAAAATGCATTGTAAGCGAGGGCGGATGAAAAATAGCTGGCATCGTGTGAAAATGGAAATGAATTACGCTTTTCATACCCTAAAAACCCATCGGCAATGCATAAAGGGGCGGAATGCGTGCATGCAAATGCACAAAGCAGACAGAGCAAAGGTATTTCCGTAGCTCATGGCAGAGCATAGATACTTGATTAGTTCACGGAGTAGCGTCGATCTGGATATGTCTGTTTATACAACTGTGCAATAGGGTTGAGCTCAGAAACTACAAAGAATAAGAACTTATATTGGGAGACCAAGCTAACTATTTTCGATAACTATATTTCAAAAGCATTTTCAGTTATCAATATCATAATATATCTATATGTATATATCATATAATATTATATAATATCGACCATTTGTAATACAACGTTTATCAATAACTTCAGACTCTAATCTAATATCAAGAAATAAGATATACGAATACAATATATTTTATATAGTGTTTAGTATTTAGTAATACATAATTTCTAGTATCTTCAATCGAGCTCCGAGTATCTAGTATCTATCTATTTTTTAATCTGTCTATCTTCTTACTTTGATATCATGTAATCTTTCCATCTTTCCATCTTCATATGTATTCCTATATTATCTCTTTATATCCTTCTATATTTCCATATTTCTGTCACTGAATCTTTGTATCTGAAGTCTTCTTTCCAAATATATATTTCTAACTAACTTTCTATCTTCATATATGATTTTTTTTCGACAATCTATCAAAAAATCAAATTAAATGTGTTAAAAAACCTGTCAATCATGCGGTATTTATCAGTCGAGCTTATCTATCTGCAACACTCCTACTTTCGTTTCCGCTTCAAGCCGAAAGGAGGTGTATCTTCTGCGCATTTATTAGTTTTGCGTATGGGCGAAGCAGATTATAAAGTCTGGATCCCTCTTGTCTATCATAATTTTATAATTTTATTCCGCCAAATTTGATTTGATATGCCCGATTCCCTGGAAATTGTCAAGAAGTGCACAATCTATTGTTGTACGATTATTTTTATATGACTTTTTATTTCAGCCAAATAGATATTTTCTTTCCAGATAAGAAACGGAAACGTTTCGAGTGCTTAGTCAGCCACTGGCGCGAGGGTTCACCAGCGGCATTTCAGCTATTCGTTGCGCAATTGTTAATGCCTGATAAATGTATCGACTGACTTAACAAAAACAAGGCATTCGGTGATAAAATGGCATTTAAATGATATTAAAGTGATATCGATAGAAAGTCAATTGATATGGCCGAACGAATACGATGCGCTACACCAACTATGCAAGAACTTTTAGTTGGAAAGAGTGGGAAACTGCAAAAGATATATATCATTAATTTAAATGAGTTTCAGACTCGAATCGTATGCAGTTCAGTAGCTAATTAAGCTCAAATAAGCACTTTAAACTCTTTAATTATCTTGTACTATTAGGTAAACACATAAACATAATTGATATGCCCAACATATGCTGACGTCGTTCTCTAAAATTATCATTTTTGATAAGATTTTGAAGTGGCCGAGACATAGAACTAATGCATGCAAGACCGAAAAAGACCCGCACTAGTTCAGTGTGTAGGGCAATCGAATATTTATATCATATCAGCCTGTCATAAGCTGAAGACCGATGGCTTTGCGCGAATTTCGTGTACTTTTGACATCCAAAACTTTTGCCGCCTATAAAAGCACCTCCACCACTTGCCTGCCACCGAAGTACGCATTTAACGACCGTGCCACCAGCACGTACGAAACTAACAAATTATTTAATTCAAGTATCTAAAGTAAAATCGAAATGTTTTGGGTAACGCTCCTCGCCTGCCTGGCAACCGTCGTGTGGGCCGGCCCCGGCCAATCGCTGGGCGAATCGAAGCTGCTGCAGGCCATGCGCAGCACCAGCGCACTGCAGCAGGGCGATCCGGCTCGCTCGATGGCCTGCTTTCAGTATTACAGCGAGGTCTTCGACCAGCTGCTGCAGAAATACGAACAGCAGTATCAAGGCTGCCAAAATACCAGCGAATTGCAGATTGCCACTCTGGACTGGCTATACCAGATGAAGCTGGGCGAGCTGAGCAACAATGTTCAGTCCGCCTGCCAGCTGATAGAAAATTGCGATAAGCAGAATGACACCGGCTTGGCGCTGGCCTGCTACTCACAGACTGTAAGTTTACTCAATTTATACTCCAATTAATATATTATATATATTAATAATAATATTTAACTTGTCAGGGTGCTGAAGATGCTAAGACCATGTACAACATTTCGGGCACTGCCAGCCAATATAATGCAGATTATAGGCAGCAAAAGCAGGTGTACGAGTACCAGGAACAGGAGTGCTCGAATGAGGCGAAGCGCAACTATGAGGTTAGCACCGAGCAGGCCTATGTCAGTCTGCAAGGTTGTCTGATGGGCACTGAGCCCCTGCCAAGCAGCACCACAGTTGGAACTAGTTCGTCTCCAGTGACACGAACGACGACACCCGTGCCAAGCACTACTTCTGGCACTTCCGATTCAAGCACAGATATCGTTTCAACTACAACTGGGGCTAGTTCATCGCGTCCTACAAGAACTACAGCCACAGCCAGTCCAGTTCCAACAATTACAGGTGCTTACACGACCAGTTCGATTCCAGTTTCAACAACCTCACCTTCAACTTCAACTTCCAGGAGACCCATAAGGTCGACAACCACCCCAGTTCCAGTGACAACAACACCTGAACCACAAACGACGACAACAGACTCCCCCATAACCAGTATCAGTTCCACTTCCAGTTCCAGTTCCAGTTCCCGTTCCACACCATCAACTCCAATCCCTGTCACACCACCGATCCCACTCGATTCCACAACAGCCTCAGCTGGCAGCACCACACTTCCCGTTCCTCTAGCAAGAACATCGGCTTTAGTTACGGCCACGCCCACAGCTTCGAAGGCGCCCGCCAGCCAGCCCAGCCTGAGCTCAGAGCTTAAGAAGCTGCTGCACTCTCTGCTACACTAGACAACATGGTTTATGTACTGCATTAAATAGGTAACGAGCTGACAAACCTCGGCTATCGTTGGAGTTGCAAAACTTTTGTAATCTCCTTGGGGTGGCTGGGGGGCAATGGGGGGTTGGCTGCTGGTTGGTTGGTCACAGCAAAAGTAACGGTAAAAGGGAAAGTAAAGTAAAAGCAATTTTATGGAAATGCTGGCCAAATATTGGCACAGTCCACACAGACCAGGCGACAGCCGCAATGGAAAAGTTCAGCTAAGCCAATTGCAACTCTGCAAGTGTAACTTACATAATTAACGCTTGTAGATGCTAACTACTTTGCACTGATGTGCCTGACCGACTAACAAGACACCCTGCAAGCAGCTTCAAGTGAATCCAATTACTTAAAACATTTATTTTGATTTATTTTGTGTATTGTAAAATTAATAGTTAAAAGTCTGTATTGAATAAAAGAAAGAGCATACTCCAAAATATTTACCAAATATTATTAATATAAAATTAAATAAATTATTTAATAAGATTTATATGAATTAAATTAACTGTTTTTAAATGAAAATTTGACAATGCTAAACTTGAGTGCAAATTGGATTAGAAGCAGAACCGGAAGAAATAATAATAGAACAAATTCTACAATATTTCTCATGACATTTGATATAGTATATACTAAAAATAAAAAATATATACCAAAAATAAATATAAGAAAATGTCTAAAATAAATTTATTTAAATTTTTATATTAATATAATATTAAAAACAAAAATATATCGAAATATATAAATAAATATAAAAATATATTGCAATAAAAAAAATCTAAAAACAAACAAAATATATAAAAATATACAAAAATGTTAAATAAATAAAAAAAATCTAAGAAGTATATACAAAATATATAAAAATATGTAAGCATATAAAAATATATAAACGAATTATAAATTAGCTAAAAAGTCTATAGAACTTAGCTAGAATACCTCATATATATAATTTAATTTATTATTTTATACAAAAAATAGAAAATTTAGCGCATATATTAGATGAAAATATAAGAAAAATTTAATATTTTTAGTAGAGCCAGGTGCATTTAAAGATGAACAATAAAAGTCAGAGCCTGCACTAAAAACTAAGCAAAAGACCTGAATTAAACCTAAAACTTAAGCCAAAATAAACCATATTTGATTAGCGAAAATCGATGACAAATCCATACAGACTCTATATCCTACATTTAATTCTACTCCAATTACAGGGTATGCGCAAATATAATTCTCATATTTATGCACCTTGGCAAAGTTTGTGCAGTTGCCGAATGCCATTTGAAATGCTTTTCAAATTGCAGACCTAATCAAAGATGAATAAGCTTTTGGGCTGGACTTAGCACATAAATTGAATGGCAATTAAAGGCTTTAAGTCTTAGCATTTAACGGTTAAATAAACAGTTGCTATCTTTTGGTTCAAGGGTGTTTTTCATTTAAATTTAATTGCATTTGCTTTGCAGCGCTTGGCTTTGGCTCTGGCTGTTGATTGTTGTTGCCTGTGGCATTGTTGTCACTGCAATTAAAACAAATTAGAAATGTAGGTACACACACACAGAGAGCGATGGAGAGAGGGGCAAAGGTAGGGAGAGGGCGCTCGCCACGCAGTGGTGCCCCCCAAAATGAAGCCAATAACTGGCGACAGTGCCGCGTGTCCTTGCCACCGGCTGCAGTCGGCGGCTGATTTAAAACGTTGCCTAGTTGCTCTTTTCAGCTTATTTGAGAGAGTGTGGGTGTGTGTGTGTGTGCGTGTGCGTGTGCAAGCGTGCGTGTGTGTGTGTGTGTAGGAAATGTTAATGCAGTTCGAGCTATGTTTGCCTGGCTCGTTGAAAATGCTTTCGCACAAAGAACGCAATTAAGATATGCAAATTAGCAGCTCCCACGCCCAGCGCTTTGTCTGTGTGTGTGCAGCAGGTGAGCTGCACTGGCTGATATTTAGCTGCATTCCACTATAAATACGCCTGCACAAACAATAGACCTTAAAGACACATCAACTAATTAAAATAATATGCGCTAAGATTGAAATTCATTTTGAGCTAGCGAACAGGGCAGAGTTTGGAAATCAAAGTACAAGAAAATGAGTTACATACAAATATTTGCAATAGAAATGCAGCAACAATACAATATATATACAAAATAATAGAATATATAGCTAAATACAAAATATATAATATTTTTAAATATATATATTTTTAGAGCATTGTTTGAGAAATTTCAATTCAGCCAATGCAATGTTGATGTACGATAGGAAATTATAGATATTTTATAGAAATATTTATACAAATTTTTATAGAAATATTTATAGAAATGTTTATAGAAATACGTTAATAAGTGAAGGAATTAAAATATATGATGATTAAATGATTGCTTTCAATGTCAATGTACTTGACATATGAGAAGCCATGGTTCGATCAGTCTAAGCTAGACTGTTTATATACTATGACCATCAAACTGTAAGTTTCAGGTCTGTATCTATATTTTTTAGATTTCGGAGAATTTTTTAGATATTTTGATTAATCTGAAATGCTATAAAACTCATTTTAAGTTTTTTTATTGTGAGTTGCCAGGTTGGAGCTTTATAATAAAGCCAGAGTTAGCACCAAGTCTGTGCGAGAGCAATGCGAATAATTAGAGTCAAACTGAATTGATTTTTGAAAAATACCAAAAAATAAATATATTCATTCATGCCGAATTTCTGTATATCGTAACTTTGATTGACTTTCAAGCAGTTTGTTGTCAAACTTGAGAATCTTATATATCTTATAATTAGTATATTATAAATATATCTTTAACAGATATGCAATAGCAATAGTTAAATCAACCCAAATTTATAGTTCCTTCCCCTTCTCATAAATATCTTGCATTCTACTTGATATCCTGCTTCCTCAACTCCTCTGACTTTTGGGCTCCCCATAACTCACTAGCCACTTTGTATCTTGCCCCAATTACCCCATTTCGAGTCACATAGCTATTGCTGCAATACATTGGCCGACTTACAAAATCCTTCAATTATATATGTGCCTATAAAAATGGCTATAAACTAAGTCAAGCTAATATTGTTCATAAAAACTGCTCTGCACTTATAAAGCGACGCCAGGCGAGAAACATATTAAAAACTGAATCGCAGATACAAGAGCCCAATGCGCAAAGGAAACGACTTGTCATAAATAATTGCAATTTATTTTTCATTAAATAGATTAATCGGCCAAGTTAAGTGAATCACTAAACGCTCTGACCATCGATTTCTGTATTATGCTACAGTTGCGTAGCTTTCGATAGCCGCAGCACAGCACGTGGCATGATAAGAGAGCGAAGACGACACGAATATTGATTGGGTCTATGTGGGCTAAGTGTAACGATCAATGACCCTCACAATGTTATGCATACAGAGTGAAAAGACTAGGAAATCAAAACAAATACATGTAAGTGTAAAATAGGTAAGAATTTCAAGCGCAACAGTAAATATTTGTGCAATAATTGTGTTCGGGCAATACAATGGTCGCTTATCTAAGATTGTGTGTGTGCGTATCTGATAAGGCGAAACTGACCAATGGCAAAGGCCGATGTCGTTCCCCTCCCTTGCTTTGATAAGGCACAGCTACCAACATTAAGTGGACAACTAAAAGATTTTTAATTGTCAAATATATATATATAGACTTCTCTATATTTCACTAGAAAAATAATAAACACTTGATAGATATACTAGACTAGAGCGAAACCTAGAGATGGCATTCACAGCAAAGCAAAGAATTTGGGACAATGTTAGGGCGATGTCTTTCTGTTAGGGTTTGCAATTTAGGTTTGAGTAAATATAATTTATGCTTTTTATTTTCGTGTTTCTTGGCAACCACAAAGATTTCAAAGATTATTGTGACGCGCTTGGGGAGCAGCCAGCAACTGTTTAATTGTTTCATTGGAAATGTTTTTCCCACTGTCAGCGAAGTCGAGTGATAAGAGTGATAATGCCAGCCGACATTGATAAGGCGATAGCTTAAGTGATAGAGCCAAATCTAAGGTAATAACATGGCCATAATATGTCGACTGTGCGCAATCTCTGGAGTAGTAGTACAGCCACAACAACACTTGAGCAGCGCGCCTATA
Source organism: Drosophila pegasa (assembly GCA_035046225.1). NCBI lineage: Eukaryota > Metazoa > Arthropoda > Insecta > Diptera > Drosophilidae > Drosophila > Drosophila pegasa. Next base: position 9,242,783 of record JAWNOD010000076.1, on the reverse strand, counting down.
AATATTGAAGACCTGCTCCACATAGGCACAATAACGAATCCGACGTTCATAGCAAACGAATCGAAAATTTTGTTAGCGAATTATCAAAGAAAAAAAAAAAAAGATATAGAAATATGTTTGTGAAAGTGTGTGTTCTGCTGTTGGCCATTGGCCTGAGCCAGGCTACGCGCCAGTCCGCGCTGCCCGAGTCGCATCTGATGCAGTTCATGATGCGCTCCCGCGATCTTAGCCAGGATAATCCCGCACGTTCTCTGAGCTGCTTCGACACCTATCTGCCACAGTTGAACAAGGTTGCTGAGGATTTCCAGACAGCTTATGCCCTCTGTCTGTCCGAGGCTGAGGCATCCCGCTCGGGCATCGATGAAGGTACCAAGGACGGTCGTGCTCAGATCGACGGCTCTGCAACATCCGCCTGCCAAGCTCTGGACTCTTGCAGCAAATTGTCGCCTTCCATTGACTATTTCAGTTGCTACACAGATGCCGTAAGTTAAATTGTAAATTGAAATCCAAAAGGAATTACTTTAATGGGAATTCCTTCGATTATTTACAGGGCGGTGAGAACACCAAGGCTATGTACGAGATCTCGGCCAATGCGGCCGAGTGGTTGGCCACAGTGCGCGAGGAATACCGCCAAATCGACAACACCGAATATGCTTGCACCAACAAGACTCAGCGCACCCACGTGGAGCAGTCGGCTGCCATCTATGAGAACTTCGACAGGTGTCTGGCCGGCAAGGAGCCATTGACCACTGAGCCACCCACTACTACTACTCCTACCGAGCCGACCCCAGCTCCAACCACTGCTGCTCCACCAGCTGAATCTACCCCAGCTCCAACCACTGCTGCTCCACCAGCTGAATCTACCCCAGCTCCAACCACTGCTGCTCCACCAGCTGAATCTACCCCAGCACCAACCACTGCTGCTCCACCAGCTGAATCTACCCCAGCACCAACCACTGCTGCTCCACCAGCTGAATCTACCCCAGCTCCAACCACTGCTGCTCCACCAGCTGAATCTACCCCAGCTCCAACCACTGCTGCTCCACCAGCTGAATCGACCGCAGCTCCAGTCGAACCGACCGCAGCTCCAGTCGAACCGACCGCAGCTCCAGCTGAGCCGACCGCAGCTCCAGTTGAGCCGACCGAACCCAAAGAGAACTTGCCCGAAGAGGATCTGTCCCGTCTGGCCCAGGAGCAGAAGAAGCTCAAGAACATGTTGGATGAGATGAAGAAGTGGTTCAAGCGCAACTAAGCGGCAGCTTTTCAAGAAATAAAGAAGTCTAATGCAAAATCAGTATAAATATTATTAATTACCCAATTAAATACATATATTATTTATAAAGATCGCATGACTTTTTTCTATAAACCAAAAAGCACAAAAAAAAATGCATATTCTTTTCCAATTGTTAAATTTTTGTAGATGATTTCAATAAAAACAACTATTTTAACAATGGAAACGGATGACTTTGAGGTTTTTTACGATTGAGGATAATGGAACTGGGCACTGATGGAAAGTTTTCTTTTAATCAAGTAATTCGCTGGAACTGCAAAACTCCGCAGTGTCTCGGCGATTGGAATCGTCTAGTCTATAAATAACGCTTCTAAAATATTATTTAATTGCTTTTCTTTTAGCTGTTTAGCTATCTGATTTGTAGGGAATATTTTTTGGAATCCATAATAAATGCAGATTCGGCATGAAAATATTTAAATGCCCGTGGGCTTATCGCATTGATAATTTCGATTTTGAGTTGAGATAACGCAAATTCGTCAATTCACAAAATCGGTAGTGGTACAGTAATACCTCCACTTGTGCACCTCGCCGACAATAATAGTAGTTAGCCTTATCTAATGTCTGTCATGCTCATGCAGTGGCCGAAACGTGTCGGCCTTGCGATAATAGTGACAACACTCAATGCGTCAGTGATAGGAAGTGTCTTCTTCATAATTGTCTTAGGAACGATGCAATCTTCATAATAGGTTTGCGCACTTGATTAGTTTTTAATCTAAAATCTATTCTAAATTTACCCCAGATAACTAGCAAGTCGGTCAATTTGGGTAGCTATATAAGCAATGTCCGCATATTTTGGCAATCAGTTTAGTTAATACATACGTCGAGGATATTCACATAGTTTGGAATAGCTGTGAAGCAAAAGAGAAAAAGAGAAGTGTTCGCTATGAAGTCTACAATTTCTCTGTGCCTGGTGCTAGTCGCCGGCTGCGCTGCCTTCAACTCCGCCAAGGATGTTGACTTTCAGCCATTCATGAAGCTTCAGCATAATGTCATGCGTAGGCTGATCTCCGCTCAAGCAGCCAGCGATGATCCCGATTTGGTCAACGCCTGCTTCGGTCAATATATCACCGATCAGCAATCTGTTCTGATTAACTACAACAAATGCTACTCCGGCTGCGTGAGCACGGCTGAATCGGACAAGAATGACTTGACCGCCCAGAGTGCTGCGATACGCAAGGAGCTGCTTTCCCGTAGCGATGGTATGTGCGGACTCCTTAGTAGCTGTGATAAATTTACCGATGGCCTCGAATTCTTCGATTGCTACCGCAATGCAGTAAGTATTTAGAAATTCCCAGAATTCCTTTAAGATCTCGATGGGAACTTTTGGAGCCGTTTGCTTATCATTCGAATTACTTTTCAGTCCGCTGACAGCTATAAAGTGATGTTCACATTGAACAGCGATTCGAATATTCAATTCAATACGATTTCATCTAAGTACGATGTCATCAATGCCGATCTGAAAACATGCGTGGATAATGCTCGCCTGGATTACGCACGCGATCTCGAGAAATGTGATGCAGATTTCAATGGCTGCATAGGTGGAGGCGTAGAAACAACCACCGAGGTTCCGGTCGTCACTACCGAAGCTCCAGTCGTTACCACCGAGCCTCCAGTTGTCACTACCGAGGCTCCAGTTGTCACTACCGAGGCTCCAGTTGTCACTACCGAGGCTCCAGTTGTCACTACCGAGGCTCCAGTTGTCACTACCGAAGCTCCAGTCGTCACCACCGAGGCTCCAGTTGTCACTACCGAGGCTCCAGTTGTCACCACCGAGGCTCCAGTCGTCACTACCGAGGCTCCAGTTGTCACCACCGAGGCTCCAGTCGTCACCACCGAGGCTCCAGTTGAGCCTACCGAGGCTCCAGTCGTCCCTACCGAGGCTCCAGTTGAGCCTACTGTTGTAACAGAGCCCCAGCCAGCCACAACAGAAAAGATGCCAGAAGAGGATATCCATTTGATGCCGCTGGTCTTCAGGAACGCTATGAACAAGCTGAAGCGTCTTTTCTAAACAGGCGTTTGATTGTAAAGTAAATAAGCTTGATCCATCAAGGCATGCCCATATATATAAATAAACCTTATCAATTCCTAATTTATAATAATTTAAAAATAATGAAATGACCGAAAGACATGCATACTTATAGGAGGTAAAAGAAATTCAATTCATTCATAAAACTTATCAGTTTGTTTACCCGGGTAATGAGGCAAGGTAATAAGTTTTATGACATGATAAGTTTTATATATTTTTCTACACTGCAAAAAAATTGAATGCTATATGTATGATTGTACGAATTCTTTAATACATTACACTAATCCCTCATGATATTGATAAATACTTAATATGATGCAAACAATTATTTTTTTTCTCTCTGTATCTCTAACTGCTAATTTGTTGGCCTTGATTTATTTCTGAATATCAATGGATCAGCTAGTCTCACAAACACATATTATTTGAATCGGTGTACGTTTAGAGATAATGTCAATCAATTGATAAATGTATGATTGTAAGAAATTAGTAGGAAATGTCCAATTAGTACCAACTTGAACAATAACACACTCGACTCGTGCTCACTCGAGTCAGCCCACTGTTCGAAGCGCCATTTAAGATCCATAGCTAAATGAGTGCGGTACTAGTTGAGAATCAATTGATTGGCGAGACCAGACGACGCCGCTGGCAACTATTCGGTCAGCAGCAGCGGCACGTGGCGCTGGCGGCGGTGCTGCTCCTGGGCACTTGTATGCGTGGGGCATGCGACACGAGTCAAAATCTGGCTATAGACGTACCCATTCCGTGGCCAGACTCGACACTCGACGAGTGCCACAATGAGTATATGGAGGCGTTTGTCAATGCCTCGAGCATCTATGCCTTCGAGTACGAGAGGTGTGAACGGACAGCAAACGAGACAGAGATCGATCTCACTATCAATGAGCAGCTGGAACGTGAACAAATCCGGCAGGGCCACAGCGCATTGTGTGGAAATTTTGAGCTGTGCAATCAACTTGACGACGATCTCGAGCACTTGGAGTGCCTCAAGGATCACGTAAGTGCTATACTCTTACCAACAGTAGCTAAAAACAATTTCCGACTAGGTTTAAAGAGCTCGAGCTGCATAATATTTGCCTTAGAAAGAAAGAGCTTAAATTGAACTTTAAGTTATTGAGTCTATAAAACTAATCTCTATTCAAAGAATGCCTACACTTAAAGAATTCATTATGCGAGCGATTACAAGGCTTAAGCAAAACACCTGAGCGTAGGAATGTCTCTAATCAAAAGCCTATTGCTCTGAAGTGTTTTAAAGCGGAAAAATTTAGAATTGCATAGGTTGGTGTTATCAGTCAATTTTTATTAGCAATATTGTTGGTATATAATGCAAAAATTAAACAGTTTATTGTATTGTAAATAAAGTGAAAGCCTAGGCAGACTTGAAGTGCACTAAGAGTTGTGAAAATATGTGCAGTTAAGCTAAAACTTGTTTTATACGGCTAGGAAAAGAATCAACTCTATTTTTATGTAAGTCTTAAAGATCGCATAAAGTTTAAATAAGCTTTAACAAACCAGGTTTATGCTTTAAAACAGGGCCTTCTTGATTAATTTAAAATTTAAAGAGCTTTCTTGAATAAAAGCTCATTAAACGCTCAAGATTTAAAAGATATTCAGATTTGCTCAGTTAGCATGTTAAAGCTTCAGTTCAAGCTTTAAGTCAAAAGTTTACTAAAAACTTTCCGGATTAAAAAAGGGGAGCTTTACAAGACTTAAAGCACAGTAACAGAAATATTTTGTAACTCACTTAAAGTTCAACGAAAAAGCTCAAAAATAATATCTAAGCTGATTTCTCAGTTAAAGCTCAATTGAAAGCTCATGGTGTATGCTTTTCAAGTTTATTTTTATGCTCTTCAAAGCTCAATCTAAAGCTTCCCTGACACCTTCAACTAATCCAGTGCTTATGCACTTTCAGGGCAAGCAGAATCTGGATCTGATAACAACGATTAATTACAATGCAACAAGCGCACACACACGTCTGCGCCAGGACTACGATGCCGTGCAGCAGAGACTGATATTGTGCACACTGGATGCCCAGGTGGCGTATATCAACAGCATGCGATTGGCGAATGATGAGCTGCAAGAGTGTCGCAGAGATATAGCCCCAATGTGAGCAAACTGATCGATCAATATACATATATATATATACACACATATATATAAAAGCATCAAAGCCGAATATAGATATTAGTAAAGCATTTTGAAAGAGACTTTCAACTGTGGCCTAGGCCAACTTCGCAACATCCTGCAGGCATTTGTCCAGCGCATCGAATATCTGCGCTGTGCCCAGGACATAGGTGCGCTCCGTCCGATTTGTGCAGAGATAACGCTCCTCGTCGATGCCATTCAACTGCTGGGTAACGCTGAGTGCATTTTCCGATGCATTAAACGAGATGTTGTACATCGTCAGGAGCTGCTGCTTGGACTGCCAATTGGAGTTGATGATTAGGCCATGTTGTTGTTGTTGTCAGTGTTGTTGTTGGGTGCAGCAACTCGCATCCGACTTACCAGCTTGGCAAAGCAGTCAAAGTAGTCCAGCACATTCGTGATGTTCAGGCAGCTGCCTATGTAGCTGTCTATGCGCAATGCAGCTTTCCGTATCTGCTGCTGCATGCCGCCCAGCCTACTGAATACTGTGTCGCGCCCCGTTGCCGCCTGTTGTTGACAGTCGCTGTACTCCTTTGACCAGGTACTGCCCACCTGTTCTAGCTTTGGCAAATAGCTGGCAAAACATTTCTTCGTGTTGCCCGCACCGGCCAAATCGTGATGCTCCAAATATTCCGTCAAACTCTCCAGACTTCGCGGTGACACCGCCTGCTGCAGGTGCTACACACACATATATATACATATATAACTTTTTCAATTTGGTAAAAATCCTATTTAATTTACCAGCGATTGCAGGAGCAGCAGCGTTATGCATATAATTTTCATGGTTTTAGTGCCCGTTTGGGTTGGCCGACAAAGCGATACTACAAAAATAATACTGAGGTTCAAGGCATTGGGGCTTATTTGGTTAATATGACATTGATTCATTGCTTGTTTATTCACGTTTAGTCGCTACGCTTTGTTGTTATCTAAAATTCGCAAAAGCTCAGTGCTGCTCCAACTGTGAATCGCCGAATGTTCAAAGCATACTTTTATATGCATGTGTCGTTGTGCTTTTGGATATTATGGTAATTGCTCTTCATATTTGAGGTGAGTGAAGTGTAAACTCAGGTAAATTTAGCTATACATTTGGACAAATTTTCGATAGTTTGTTAACAGCTTTAAAATGTTCTTTTCCTTGTTTATATTGTATTACCATTAGCCTTCCATGTATTTAGCCACTAATTCATTAGATAACATTTTTGTTTTAAATTTTGATTTTTTAAGGAAATGGTTTTTATTGCATGCTTTATTCAAATTTTTTTATATTTTTTATTATTTAAATTTATTTATTATTATTATTTTAATATTTTTTACATATTTCTTATATTTTAATTTGATTTTTGTTAATGCTTATATATATTTTTCTTTTTAATAAATGATTATTATTATTTAGTAAGAATTATTTTTTTAGTTTTTCTTTTTCTATATAAATTGCATTATTTTTAATAAATTTGGTAAAAAATATTTTAAAAAAATATTGTTTCCAATTTAATTTTTTTATCTTTTTCTTTGTTTCATTGTTAATTATTTAACATTTCACTATCTATATTGTTTTTGTTTAAATTCCATTATTAATTAGCATTTAAACATAGTTCTTTTCACCTTTCACTTTAATTTTTATTAGTAATTAGCAATTACTATTATTTATTAATAAATGCATTATTGCTTTGCAAATTATGCCGCCATAACATATTAATAATTTATTATTATTTATTAATCCGCACCCTTGTTATTTGCCTATAACAAATTAATATTCAAATTTCGATACGGCTCGCTGACGTTACAGCGGCGCATTTTTGGCATAGTTTTCGATTATTTATGAATGCGATAGCAGGTGAAATGCTAAAGCCGATAAGCCAAACAATCGAGTTGTAGACACATTGGCGCATATATTGGCTTAATATTTCATTAGCCGGGCTAATGCGGACGAGCCAGCGAGCTGGCTGTAACAAGCCTGAACACGTTCGGGCCGCTTATCAGTCGAACGGCTGGCTCGTTGTCTATTTTTGGTCGACAGGGTCATGGCATTATTAGCCCGTTACGTGGGCATCACAATTAAGGCAAAACAGAACAAAAATAATAGAAAATAAATAAATAAATGCACATGCAAAGCAATTGGAGGCGTCTGGCATAAGTCGCCATGTGTTTCCGCTTGCGCTGACTTAATGCCACCTAATTGATCGGCGAAACCTTACGGGCTTCACACCTTTCACCTGACGAGGCAGCTCTTTTCGGGTTGCTAAACACAATTTTGACCACGAATTCACCATTGCGGATGCATCAATCATTCCACACCGAATCCGCGTCGCCTCGCACTATATATAAAGCATAAGCGCCAACTGCGCTCTATCTACAGTGCTTGACGAACCGAACCAAACAGAGCCTCAACATGAAAGTATTCTGCAGTGTGCTGGTGCTGGCCAGCCTAGCCATCTTTGCTCAAGTAATTGGCAGTGTGTGGATTACCAAATGGTAGAGAATACAATTTAAAGTGCATTTCGTTAACTGCAGGCCAAGCCGAGCTCGGTGCAAACGCAGCTGCAAGGCGCCCTCGACAAGTATCTGGTGCAGTCGAGCAACCTGGACTTGGTCTCTGCGGATGTGACCTCTCAGTGCTTTGCCCTTTATTTGCCAATGCTGAACGAAGTGGCGGCTACATTCTCTAGCGCGTATCAGGGCTGCATTAGCGCCTACAACGCCGAGCTGGCCAATCTGACAACTCAGGCGCAGAAGGATCAGCAGCTCTACCAGCAGGATGTGAACGGCCTGTGCAGCGCCTTCACCAGCTGCAACAACAGCACCGGCAATGACAGCACCAGCTTCTTCAACTGCTACGCAAATGCCGTGAGTAAAGGCCTGAGTAAACGAACTTTAGCTTTACTTTGACCTATTCGTTGCCCATTCAGGCTCAGGCTGATGTCTCTGTGATCTATGACATTGCCACCAATGCGGCCAGCACGGCCAACACTCTGGCCGAGGCCATCAAGGCCAACCAGGACTTGGAATACCAGTGCACCAACACCACCGAGAGCAACTATGTCCGCGACACGGCAGCCACCTACGATCTGCTCGACAGTTGCCTGAAGAACGGCGTGCCAACCACATCGACCGCTGTCCCCGTGCCGGTCACTACCCAAAGTTCTCTTACGACTGTCGATGATAGTGCTACCGGCTCGACTGTTGTCTAAATGTGAAATGCATTTCAATTAAATAAAATATAGAAAAATATATGAGCATTTATTAAAATATATAAAAAAAATACAATATGAAGCTCTATTTCGTTATCCTTTGTTCGTTGCACTTGACAAGCATTTCACTTTCTTATACGCCTGTCAAGTGTCTGGCAACGCCCACAGCTCGAATTGTGGCAACACTGCAGCACATAAATTGGGCAGACCCGTTTGTCAGCCAAGTCGCAAAAATGTTGTTAAGTGCATTGTTTAAGCTGTCAATTAGCTGTCACTTGATAGTTCTTTATATTGTTGAAATATTGCTGGGTGTTGCCATTCCCAATTGGCAACTCCAGCTAGTTGATAAGCTGTCAGAAACACAACATATGACTTCAATTTTATACTGCAAGTTGTCAAACTGATTGTATACTTTGACATTTAGTTGAGAGAAAATTGTAGTTTGAAAGTGGCAACACTTTTTCAATAAAAAATTCTATACAAATAATTTTTGTTAGAAACTTTATACATAACAATAATATAATAAAAATTATTATGTATTTTTCTACATTTTCTTATATATAAGTTTGTAAATCATAAATTGTTTATATATTTTAAAATAGTTAAAATTTTTATTAAATTTCTAAAGTCAAATAAATACAAATATTTCTAAAAAAAATGTTGGTGTATTATTTTTCATACTATTAAAAAAAACGAATTACTTTAGAAATGCTCTTTATATCTCTTAAAAAATTTAAAAATTTGAAATATTTTTTTTAAAGTAAATAAAAAAAAAATTTGTTTTTATTTCTATTTGTTCTTAAATATTTAAAAACTAATCTAATAATTCAAGCATAGCTTTTTATGTCTCTGCAAATATATACTATTTTTTTATATTTTTTATAGCTTCAGAAATTGTTTACCATTTCGTATACGTTTTCTGGAACATCCCCTTAACAATTGTTACCTCCAATTATATATTTAAAATCGAGTAATCCCATAACTTAAATGACTTTTACAGCTATTTCAATTTCTAATCTACAGCTGACAAAAGTAAAATACAAAAAAACAATCTTATCAAGGCCCTCAAAAGTAAAAAAAATCACTGACCGTTGGAATTTCGATTGTCGTAGGATCTATTTACTGTTGTTATTTACAACAAATTTTTGGTTTTTTTTTTACTTTTTTTGGCTATAAAAGTGCCGCCCTGAAACGTACTTTGGTCAGTTCAAATTTTGGCCGCGCAACGTTCAACATGAGATTTATTGGAAGTGTTTGCCTCTTGGCCCTGGCCATTTGCCTGCTGTCCGCCGTGCACGTAATGAGAACCGACTGGCCCAAACACTGAGCAAGACATTCACGCTAAGCTTTACACCATTTTAACAGGCGCTGCCAGTGCAAGTGCAGTGCAACGACAACAGCAATGGAACTCAGACACAAACATCGACGGATGGCCAACAGACACAGACACAAACTGGACCCGGCTGCCAAACACAGGTCTCTGGCGATGGACAACAGAGCCAGAGTCAGAGCCAAAATGGCAGTGGCACCCAGACGCAGACACAGTGCAGCGGCTCAGATTGCAGCACGTTGCCGCCGCTCTTCACGATGAAGCCACTCGAATGGAACACCATGCCGCCGCTGCAATGGAACACTTTTCCACCCATGCAATGGAATTAGTAGCACGCGTTTCACGCTCGACAGCTGACTGAGTCAACTGACAAAGAGTATATAGGAAATATAGCTGATTAAATTACTGATCTTGCCGGCTTTAAGCTTGTATTCAATTAATACAATAAATCTAGCTCAAGGCTGTCAGGCTTTTAAGCGACTTGTCAACTCTCGTTTGATAGTTTTAATTTACAATTATTTGCATTTTGACAGCTTTGTTGGGAGCAGCGCTAAGTCTAACAAATCGTATTGGTTGCCATGGAAACTTATCGCAATAACTTGAGTTAATATAGGAAAGATAATAATAATAATATTATAAGTAAATCAATTTTTTTCGATGGGAAACTATGGCTTATCAACTTATCAAACCTTTAATAAACAACAAATTTGTTTAGGCCTGTTGAAAATTTAATTTAATACGAAAGGCAAAAAGCTGCTTTTCGTTGGGGTTCGTTGAATATTTGATAAAGGTTTCATTTTATCGTCGAGGAGGTTCGAGGCGCAAGCCGACGTTCAAGCAGCATGGGCGAGGGAGTTAAGCATGTGTTAAAAGACTTTTTGATATGCCGAAGATAAAATTCGCACAGTCTATTGAGAACTTAACGTTGCCACACACGAGTCAAGTAGGTTCAGGCTAAACCCTAAACCCTACTCAGAGAATGCATAAAAAGTACTTTATAGATTTAAGTTTTTAATAAGCACACGTATGTGGAAAGTTGCTCAACAAATATGAGATTTTTAATAACGAAAAGAAGGTAAAAAATACTAATAAAGAAACGAATAATCAAACTTTAGTTTAAGCTTGCTTGAAAGCTGTGGAATGCGTTAATATTTTATTAATAAATTAAATTATACAAATATACATATATGTATACGTATATTTCTGGGACTACCTATATAAATATGAATGTCAATGAATTTAATAAATAATATTCATATTAATAATAACAAATAAGAGATATGGCTTTTAGAGTCGTAACCCATTAAAATTGTCGTTTTTCATATCTATATTTCTCTAAAATTCATTTAATTTCCTTAACAATACATATATATATATATATAGATAATAATTAATTCTGTCTTCTTTTTTCACTAAATCACTCTAACTTTCTTTTTAAGTATATTTTTCCTCATAAAACATTTTCAAATTTCGTATACTTATAGAGCTAATAATGCAATTAAAATCAAATGCGGTCTTAGCTCGTACAAATTGCTATACTTTAAGCGAGTTGCCTGACGTGCTAGAGCATATTCGCGCTCTTATCTTATGGAGCAGTTTATTAAATAATAATTCCCCGATTTACGCGCCGCTTAAAATTTGCCAAGCTCAGAGCTGAGACTATGCCTGAGCAGTCCAATTGTTTGCATAAGACTAGCTTAACTATTCCCACTCATACTCCTCCCACTGCCAACTGCCAGTCGCGCTCGCTCCGGAACTTTTCGACTGTCGGAAAGTGTAGCATTAGATTTTTCGCCCAGCAAGTTGCGGCTAATGCAATTTTTCGCTGCTGCGCATATCAAAACTTTTAAATGCGCCCCAAACTTTTAGCTGTGGAAGCCGTGCGCAGGGCGCTGTTGGAGCAACTGCATCCAATGGATGTGCCATGTCAGCGCATGCAAGTAATTGCGCATAAGCGCTACAATAATCAAAGCCAGACATGGACTGGGACTGGGACATATGCTCGGCTGATCTGCGAGCTGCCGAGTCGTGTCGAAGCCAGCTGGCTTTTAACTCATTTTCTGATTAAAATCTTGCCCCATTAAGCGTGCGCGCTCAAATCGGACTAAACTTTTTTAATGGCACTGATAATAGTTGCGCCTGGCTCCTAGCCGCCGTGTCGGCATGTACCTATCTCTCTCCCCCAGTTACTCCCTCTCACTCTCTCTCTATCTCTCTGTCACTCTTTCATGTTCTGAGGTGGCGCTGAAATTGGCGCCTGCAATGAACGACATGGCTCTGAATTCGGGCTAAGATTAAATTAAAACTGTCGCGCAAAATGGGCGCAAAAAAAGGAGAAGAAATAAAGGAGCAAAGGCAAAGCAGGCAGCAGGCAGCAGTTGAAATTGTGAAAATATTTGTGCTGCTTCTTTCCCTTTCTCTCCTTTTTTCATATACATATATATATATATATATTATATATATATATAAAAATATATGTATGTATATATATTCAAAGCGAGTTGGCAGCTCCAGCTGTCAGCGCTGCCAGAGCAACGATGTCAATTAGTTTTTCAAACGCGTCTCTCCACCTCTCCCTCAGGTCTCGCGCCAAGTCAAGTTGACTTTAAGTTAATTGCATAAGATTTCACTTTGCACTTTGTTGCCCACCACGCCCACCAGCCCACCCACCAGCCGACCAAGCCGCCGTTTCCTGTTGCCACTTGCCGCTTGTTGTTGCCATTCTTTAATCAAGTTAAAAGTTATTTTTAAATGAAGTGCGAACAATATGCAAGTGCACTGCAAGCACTGCATTCGAGTTGCCCTAGCCACCCCACCAACCCCCACTCGCCCGCCCTCATTCATCTGTATTTCCATAAATATATCTGCATATTATTGCACAACTCTTTGCGGCTTTGCCGGCGAGCTAATTAAAATCACATTTTCTTGCGCTGGCGCCACTCAAAACTTGACAAATGAATTGTAAATTAAATGGCATACCTTGCGTGACTTTTTATTACCTCCGTATATATACGTATATATATATAATGCGAAGTATTATGTCTGTGACATCACAAACTCATTTTGCAAGCACATCACGAGATAGCATTTACGCACGATTTGTTCCTATTTTTAACGATAAGATATCGAGCTACTTGGTTGATAAGTGAAATTTGTTTTAGCCTTACTGAATAGGGAATACCCTCATTGTTCAAATATCGATACATTAGAGGTATATTTCAGGAAATACTTAAAAATCAAGGTTAGAGCTTAGCTGTTTAATTGACATACTTATTCTTTGTTATGGGAATACCCTTACTTACTTACTTAACTTGTCGCAATATATATATAATATTTTTAGACATCTTAAAGCTAGACCCCACAATCTTTTTGCCTCCTCATAGTATGTTCAAGCATGAACACTTGACAATATAATAATTGTATATAAGATAACTTAATCGTTATCTCAACAAGCATAAATTGAAACATTAAAATTGTCAAAAAATTCTGGAGTCTATTAGAATGTCATTAAACATTGCTTGGATTAACTTATATGTAAAACAGGGAAATAATTGTATAGAAAACCCCTTGCCATATTCATAATATTCTTATGCTAGGCATAGAGGATAAGCATTCGATGTACAGAAACTTATACCAATCTTAAATACAACAAAAGTGAAGATGTTAACTCTCTCTTAGACCACGTCTTGAAAGAGTGTTGTCATTGCCTGTAATCAATATAGCTGCCCTAGCTTGCTTAGTCATGCTTCGATATCTATGACGACGCAATTAGTCATCTTCATTAACTATAAATGTTTAACCTTTTAGTGCTGAGATATATGACGACCTTCGGAATTTAATACACAATAAATACCCTGTAGATAAATGTAGATAAAATTCAGTGAATCTTTATGCCCAAACCCATTTGAACCACAAATACTTATTGAAACAAAAATCAATTATAAAGAGAAACAAAATATATATTGATAATTAGGTCTTAATGAATATTGTATAAAACCGCAAAATTTTTATAAAGCTTAAATGAACGTTAAAAGCTTAAAAATAAGGCAAATAAAGCATAGATTAAATATAGGTTTGATGAGAGTCTGAATTGCAAACAAAAGATCAATCAATCAATTCAATTGAAATCAAATTTAAGCTTTTCCACTTAAAAGAACTTGATAATGTTTGAACAACAGATATACAGATATATGTATGTGAATATATATGCACATGTATTCAAAAATATAGTAGTGCTGCACTGTACAGAACTGAAACCAAATGAAAAAGTAGTTTAACCGATAGAAAATAAATGGAATAAAATAGGGTGAAGAGAGTTACTACCTAAATTCTTTATTTTTTATTTTTATTTTTTTTTTTGGTTAAAAATATTATTTTTAGAAATCGACTGTTCATAGAAATTGTGGTGTTGGATGAAAGAAGTTGAAGAAGAAATAAATTAATAATAGTAAATAGTAAAAACTAAGCATTAGAGGGAAAATTATAAAAATATAGAATATATGTGGTTAGATTAATGTTAAATATATTTTATTCCTAATTCTTTTAGTGGGCATTACTATTTTAATGAACAACTAAATTTGGTTTATCTTTCTAAGTTTTTAAAAATTATATATTTAAATTAATAACAATATATATTAATCTTTATATTCGTCTCAAATTATGTTCAAAATATTATCACATAATTTTATTGTCCAACATTAAATGCTCAGCCATATTTTTATATATTTTTTACAATGTTATAAACTCAGTTGATTAATTTACAGGGTATTAACTAGCCTGCTCGCTATGTTCTTGGCTCTATATATATTTTAGGCTGCGTGCTCGCTTACGCTTGTTGAATTTCATTTGTCATTAGTCAGATCTCTTTATATTTTTAACAAATTATCTACGCCAGCAAAGCAGACAAGCGCAACCACACACCTACAGATACCTGCACACACACACACACAGGCACAGCTACACCTGCACACAGCCGCGCTAACCGGCAATTGTAGGTGCTTTACACCTGCAAAGCCCTTGATTGATGATGTGAGCAATTGATAATGTGAGACCAAACCAAGCGGGCGGGTGCACGCTGAGTGCTGGGCGGTGGCTACGCTAATTGGCGCCACGTTGGCCAAACGAGGGGGGGGGGGCACGGGTGCTGGGGCAGTTGGCTGGCTGTGTGTGTGTGTGTAGGTTGCTGCTTAAAAATGTAAAGCATGCTTTCATTCATTCCGGCTTGTGTTTTTTTTTAGCCTTTTGTATTTGCCATAAGTTTTTTCCCGCTTTTCTTTTTTTAGCTGGCTGGACTAATTGAGCGCTTAAAGCGGATTTCGACACGCGTTTTACGTCGCATTTTTTGCTTATTTCACATTTTTTTGTGCGCCTTCCAATTAGAGCGTCTAAAGTTAATTGCAATTTGAGGCACTTGCCGCGACAGTTACTTTAGCCTGTCACGTTTTAAACTATCCCAAGATATATATAAAGTGTCTATATAATATATGTATTTAGTCTATACGACTTCATTGACAGCAGTCGCGCGCTCTGCAGTTACATGTTGGATTTACTCTGTATATGTGGCGAAAATTGTAACTCTATCTAAGCCACACACACTCGAACACATACTCTCTCTCTCTCTGTGTGAATCTGTCTGTTCTCTTGACTTGACAGTTGGGCAAAAATTTTCTAATTTTCTACTGCAGTGATTTGGCATGCAGAGTCGACTTTCGACTAGTGTCTCTTCGGTGTCTCTGACTCGATTTCGTGTTTGCGGACTCTGGGACTCGTTTCACTGATTTATGCGCATCAATAAGTTGCCCGAGTGCGATACTTAGGCGAAATGTGCCGCAATGAGACGTGGACCAGCAGCACCATCCACCAGCATCAGTTGATCAGAGCGAGAGAGAGGGAGGAAGGGATAGAGAGACAGAGAGAGGGAGAGAAGAAGAGTTGAGCAAGTGGGTAAATAGCAGCCAGCAGCGAGCACGTTCGCAAGCAGCAGATGCTGCTACTGCTACTGCTGCTGCTGCTGCTGCTGGTATTGCAGCCAAAATAATGATTTGCATTTTCAGTTTACCCGATTTCGATTTTGCGATTTGGTATTTGGCTCTGCGGCTCTGCGATTTTACTTCACACAGCCAGCCACTCCCGGTCAACAGTTAAAGATATATGGCCTTAACTTGCTGGCCGCATAAAAAATGGCAAAACTTTGGCGCCGACTGTGGCCGAACCAAAAGTTTTCAGCTTTTTTTTAAGCGGCGCTAATGAGACGCCGCCATGCGAAAGCCACAAATAAGGAATAGATTGAGATGTTCAAATAAAGCAACTTGAAGATACCCATTCATTTGATTATGTTTAATATACATTTATTATAATTTATGTGTAGCTATGTTGAGCTTATATATATGATTTTCTTATGAAACGTCTGGACGCTAAGTATCATTAATATTTAATAATATATAATATTGATATAATATTTTCTTGGACTCACCTATATTTGAAGGTCATCAGCAGAGTATTTTAACTCTTGTTTGATATAAAAAAAAAATTATTTTCACACTTTTCACTATTCAACATATTAAGATTTAGACCACCAAAGGCAAACCAATTCTGAAAAGAAAATAAAAATATTTATGGTATATAAGAAATATGTGTAAAAAAGAATATATATTTATATTTATAATATACAAATTTGTGTGAGAATAAAATACAAAATCCTTAATGAAATATATAATATTAAATGAGAAAATTGAAATTAAAAAAAAAAAATATATATATATATATACAAAATAATATATATATCATAAAAAAATATTAAATATTTTTAAATATTTAAAAAAATTACAACACGAATGCCCTAACATTCTCCCAAGTCTCCCATGCCCATTTCTGCACACATTTACAGGGTATACAAAGCCAGGGCGCATCATATAATTCATTTCTGCGCTTTTGTTTGTCAGCCACGTTTTGTGCTTATGCCTTTTCTTCCCTTTCTGCCTCTTTTTTTCGCTTGTTTTTCTCTCCTTCTCGCTCTCTCTCTCTTTCTCTCTTTGTTCTTCTCCCACGCTTTGCTCAGCTGCTGCGCTTATCTTAATGGTTCAAAGGTTACGCACAGGCCTGCGGAGACAGCGCTGAGCGCTTCCGACTGGGCGCCCGCTGAGCTAACGGTCACTTTCAGCTCCACTTACAGCTACAGCTACAGTTACAGTTACAGTTACAGCATCTGCATTCGAAATGGCCGCACACCCATTAAAAACGTGGCGTTGCGCCCCAACTGTGCACCGCGGTGGGTCCGGAACGCCCACTGGTCCAGATTAGGCCTCCTTATAAATGGGCTTATGAATCGCCCTCGATAAGGCCAACCAGACACAAACAAACAAACAAACAAACAAAAAAAAAAAAACAAGAAAAATCACACGAAATTTGTTGGGCACAATTAAGCAAAGAGTCAACACACAAGTTGTCGCAACTCGAGTGGCACGCTATGAATTTTTGTGGCATAACTCAATTCAGCGCGGGGGCAGAGCCGAAGAAAGGTGCCTGAATGGCAATGTAAAATTGCATGCAACATGCAATTAAAATCGCACAGGCAACGCGCATTTAATTAATTTGAAAATTACGTTTTCCCATATACGTGTGTGTGCGTATGTGTGTGTGTGTGCTTAGAGTGTTGGGGTAAGTTTTAGGCGGGCTCGCATAGGTGGCATTGGCGGCATCGGTGGCATTGCTCGAGTGGGTCGGCTGGTTGGCTGTTGGCGCTGCTTCAGGCTCAGCACTCAACTCATTTGCTAAATCAAGCATGCACCACTTAAATTTTCATTAGACTGCTTTCTTTGACTATGACTGCGCCGTACTCCGTCCCCGCCCTCTTGCTCGCCCTCGCCTTCGCCTCTTTGGCTGTCGGAAAACTTGAGGAAAAAACCGCAAGCAGCGCACTTTGTCTTAATGATGTTAAGGTGAATTTAAACTTACGTGATTTTTACGTGCAGCTGCAGTAATTGCAGTAATGGAGCCAACAGACAGTGCGCTGAGTGTATTAACAAGTAGTGTGGCTAGACGAGGAGATGCCCTGTAAATGAGCTGAGGCATGTGAGAATGCCCATACGCATTTAATTGCATATTTAGCAGGACAAGCAGTTAGACAAAGAGAGCGAGAATGAAAGGCAGGGCTAGATGCGACAAAAGAGGTTGATAGATTTTGACTAACTGACAGATACTCTGTAAATATGTAAATTTTCAGCTCTACTCTTCAGTTAGATAAAGACCAACAATTATAAAAGCTGAGATTTGAGCGTAAGATCAAGTTTTAAAACACAAAAAAAATATATATTATACCATAATAAAAAAAAAAATAAAAAAAATTATAATGAGAAATAATAATGTTAAAAAAATAATTAAATTTATATTATATATAATATAGTTTAACATTAAAAAAAATATATATTGTACAGTAAAAAAATAAAATTAATACATAATAAAAATGTATAATAAAAAATAAAAAGTAAATAATTCAATTTATATTTTATATATTATGATTAAAAACAAATTTTTAAAACATTCTTTTAGCTTAGAAAAATCCCATTTCTAATTCCTTTCTTCTATAATAGTCCTCAAATCTATGATTCAATTCAAAAGTAGAGAATGCATGAAAATTCTTCTACGCTATCCGTCTTCCCTATAGGGTATTAGGCAAAAGTGACAGCAATCATGATATATATGCGCTTGCATATAGCCATATAGCAAATATGCTGGTCAAATCATTTTGCAATACGCACAGAAAGTAAAGCAGCGTAACAAAGAGAGCGAGAAAGGAGAATTGACTGAATGAGAGGGAAGGAGAGAGAGAGAGAGTTTGAGTTGGATTTCCAGCTGCAGCTGAAGTCCAACAACCTGCTTAGTGGAGCTAGAGATTCAACTATGTATGTATGTGCGTACGCTGGCACATGTGCGCACGTATTAGCCATAAATATATGAGACACATCGAGATGTGGCATGCCGTCCAAAAGGGGGTTGCTTGGCATATTGGCGCTGCCAAAACGAAATCAAACCATAAATTTAACACGTTTCAGCGTGTGCAGCTCCTGGAGCTGCCGCAGCTGAGTGCAGTCACCAAAACTAGCCAAATCGGGCGTGGACAAGGCAAAGCCATAGAACTCCAATGGCATTACGTATACGCAGCGTGCGCTGCCACTGGCATTTCACACGCTGCTAAGCAGGCAGCAGGCAGTGTCATATGCATAGCCACGTGCCAGCTGATGTCTGCTCGCTAGCCAAATGAGTCGAATTTAATTTAGCCAGAAGCAGCCACAGCAGCAGCAGCAGCAGCAATAGCATCTGCCAATTGCCAACTATAGCAGTTCAGTTTTTAATTTCACATTAGCAATGGAAGCGTATCAAGTTCGTTCAATGAAATACACAGAAAGATGATACGAAAAGCACGTCAATTAATATTATTTATAGGCTTTGAGTGATAAGTGATTTGCTTTCATTTAATGACAGAGTAGCAGAGTCTGCAGACAAGTTTTGTGACAGAGAAATCCCATGTATTATAAATTTGGAAAGTCTTAATTGCCTTTTTCTAATACAAGCCATTTTCATGTTGATTGAATAGTAAAAGTAAAAAAGCTTTCCATGCTGCTTACGGAAATGAAATTTAGAAAATTTGGATAGATAAAGAATTTAAAATGTAGATCAAACTTTTCGCTTTGCTTTGATTACAAATGAGACAGTTTATTATATTTTGATGATAAAATGAGATATTATGACGACATTTAAGATTCGATTATAGCCACAGTTTAATGGATAAACAGAACAGTCTTAGAGATTGCTTTGTGGCGATTCAACACTTGAATAAAGAAATTATATAAAAAAAAAAAATCTTAGAGATAACAAATCCTAGCGATGTTGAAAGGTTTTTGATAAATTTAGACATATTTGTATATCTCAAAATACAGACAAAGTCAGTCAGTCAACCACTTAGACATTAAAAATGTCTCTGAAACAGTCTAGTAATCTTAAATCAGTTCAGTATCAGATAAATAGCCAATTAACCAAAGCAAATCTATCAATCTGTTAGTCAATCTAACAGCATCTTAGAAGAAGCAATTAAAATGTAGTAAAAATATTTTTTTAACTATGCAATTTTTCATAGCTCTCACTTAGAGCACTTTAAATAAAGCCAACTCTTCCTAATATTTGTCTAATAAAAATTACACTATTTCAATTTAAATATCTCTTAAAATATCTCAACTTTCAGCTAATATTTTCATATATTTTCGCTACTTAATTTTCAACTTCTATTTCAGCAATTCCATTACTAATACCGCATGCCTTACGGCTTACAACTTAGGCGCATTAAATCTGGAATACAATCCGCTCACATAAACATCGTATTCTCGTATTGCCGTAATGCCGTAATGCCGTAACTGCCCGTTCGATACGACCCAACAATGCAGTCGGAGATGGTACGGCTGTTGGATATTTCGCTAGCAGCAGGCGGCAATTCAAAGTTGACCGTATCGAATGAGCTCTGCAGCCCGGCCAGTGGGTGAGCGGCCATGAAAGGGGTAGCAGCCATGGCTAACCGCAGCGCCAATTTCAGTCGCTGTCAGCGGCCAAATGCTGTAGAGCCGGGACGCTGTCAAGGAAACGCAGCACTGCGCGCTGCCAGCATATCCTGTTGCTCGCGTTCAATAGCATAAGGCATAGCAAAGCAATAGAGTGAAAGGGAGAGAGAGGGAGATAGGGCGTATGTGTGTGTGTGTGTGTGTGTGTGTGTGTGGGGTGTATTGTGGCATGACGCGCTTGAATTAAATAAACAGCAAAATCAGTAAGGCTCAGTCCAAAAAGGGGGAAACGCCTGGCTTTATCGCCTGCTTCAAAGCGGATTTCCCACGCCCACGCACACACATCTAATACACACACACACACACACGTACACATACAGCCCACGTTTAGCAAACCTTATCGAATTGCACACATTATCGTTAGATTTTAGTGGGCCAAGGAAATTAATTTCTTGAGTAAACCCGTGTTCAAGTGCTTAGAGCAGCTGCCCTGACATGTAATTTCGTGTATTTGAGACGGGCTGGGGGCGACGTCGACGCTGGCGTCCTGGGCGTGGCTGATGAAACATATGGCGCCCCATAATCATCACAAGGGCCCCACAAACGTAAGCCGCTTGTGGGCGGGCCGCGTTGGTGTTATCGACTTTGGCTGTCTTAAAAGAACGTAAATAAGTATAAGCCAGCGTTATTTGAAATTAAATTCGATGAGCACCCCTACTCTCGCTCTCTCTCTCTCTCTCTCTCTTACACACTCTCTTTCTCTCTCCCACTCGCACTCTGTCTTTGCCTCACATCGATCCACTCGTCGGCACTCAGCGCCAGACAACAATCTCGTTAATATTGCAGAAACTCACATTGCACATAATTAAATTTTGCGCTGCTAATGGAACATGCTGCATATAGCCAAAGATCAGAAGCAACAACAGCAGCAGCAGCAGCAGCAGCAACAATAACAACGCTTAATAAGATGCTAAAGTTGTTTGCGGTCGGCTAAAGCTTAAATACTCTTGCAGTTAAGTGGAACGTGTGCGGCCCATAAAAAGACTTGCTAATACGTCGAAATTTTGAGATTTTAGCCACATTTCTAGACTTATCGAGGGCATAAATCATGCTAGAATATAGTCTATATGAATATATCCTATACAATAGTCAGTTCATAAAAGCATTACAAGTAGACTTAAGTATTATAATAGACTATCTGGAAAATCTTTGCTCATTATTCTGGCTAGTAACAAATACCATATTTAATACCAAAAACCTAATTCGAGGTCTAGTGCGGATTAGACGCCTTTTACAGGTTGTCAGATTTATTCTAATATTTTTATATATTTTTAATATTTATTTGTAGCATTTATTCAATTTAGGGAAGCTTTTTTCTCTCTCTGAAACTCTTTCAGATTTTCTTAAATTTATTTTGAATATTTTTATATATTTTTAATATTTATTAATATATAGCTATTAACTCAACCGATTATTATATGGGGAATAAATGCTACAAATAAATATTAAAAATATATAAAAATATTCAAAATAAATTTAAGAAAATCTGAACGAGTTTCAGAGAGAGAAAAAAGCTTCCCTAAATTGAAAAGAACCATTTAACTTCTTAAAGTTCATGAACAACTAAAAAGATGAACATTTAAAAGCTTAAGAATAGATGAAAATGGAGACTAGTAAAGCTTCTTATAATATTAAAACTGTCTAACTTTTTCAAGTTCATGCAGGACAAACAAATTAAAGAGCTGAAGAGCTACAAAGATTAAGAGTAGAAAAGAAAAAAAGGCTTAAAATTGAAGCCTATAAAGAACCAACGAACTGAAAAACTTAAGAGCCCAAAAATAAATTAAGAACAAGACTTGTAAAGCTTATCTATAGCCTACAACATACAATGTCAAATTTATTGAAATTTTTGGAGATCTAACTAACTTAAGAACCTAAGAATACAACGAAAATAATACCTTAAAAGCTCGTAAACATTATATAAATTATCCGAGTTCTTGAACTATCTCAACATAAATCCAAAAACTATTCCTAGAACCTTTGCTAGAGGAAACAAAGAATCCCTAACCTAAGTTACAATCAAAAACTTTAGCAACCATAAGACATTTAAGCAAACTTATCTATCCCACTAAGCTACACATATATATATACTTCTAGTTAATCTCTTAATCCCGCTTAAATATATATATAAACTATATATTTGATGGGCTTAGGCCTGTTGTCTTCAATTTATAATGCCAACTGATAGAGTCTCTGGCAGCTGTAAATTGCTCAGCTTGGCAGTTGCCACAAGCTTGGGGCAATTAGTTTTCATTGACAGCGCCAAATCTCAACCACTCTGCGCCACCACCACCTACCCCTCCTTCTCTCCCCTAGTTTCCGCTTTAGTTGTGGACATCATAATATATGGTTTTGTGTGTGCGGCATTAGGCACATAATTTCACATTGAGAATCAGTGGATGTCAATAAAATGCCAAATCGCATGACAACAAGCGGATTTCATGTTAGCCAAAGGACGTAGACAACACGCACACACACACACACATACACAGACATATGAGTTGCCCTAGGGAGTTGTGAAGATGGTTTGGGGCAGCTCTGCTCGTATTAGCTGTTGTCGTTGTCAGCTGCTTAGTTACTTTAACCAAATATGGCCATTATTATTATTATGGCCAATGGACTGTGTGTGTGTGTGTGTGTGCGTGTGTTTGTTGTGGCTTACAACTTTGGCCAGGCCGAAAATCAAAATAAATGACGACGATCAACAACAATTGTCATTTGTTATCCTATTAGCCAGGCCAAGAAATTGCCGCAGCTCCATACATTAATGCAAACGCTTTTAATGGAAATCAACACATGCCACCACACCCCCCCCCCCCTCGCCTTCTCCCATCCCATTCCACTGCCTAGTTAGGGACTGTCTGCTTCCCTTTTTCGTCGCAATGTATTTCCAAGTAATAAAGCAATAAATGCTCAGCAGCAACTCGACCACAAAATCAACTATTAAATCCTTGTAGCCCTTTGGCCCAACTGATAAATATGACCCTCCATAAATATTGTACAAATTTATATAGATAGTCCGTCGACTTAGGGACTTGAAGTTATTGGCGACAATTGAGTGCGAGGCGGCCTATTAAAACAAAAGGCCAAATGCACTTGGGCAAAAGTAGACTTGAACTTTATATATAAAATATAAGAATTTTTTGAATAAAACTAGTTCATTTTATATAATTTTTAAATGGAAATTAATAAATCATAAATATTATTACCTAAATCTAATAAATATATATTTCATATTTTATGTCAATTAAAAAATAAATTTTGGTTAAATGTATAAATTTATTTTGACAAATTTTTGGTAAATGAATTTAAATTTTAAGACAAACTAAACTGGTTAGCAAAAAATAAACAGACATTGCAGTTTTTATTTAAAAAAAAAAAATAATAATAAATTATTTATTAGTTGTTATTTATTTTTTTTTATATTTTATTTTGTTTTATTTTGTTAAAAAAATAAAATATTAAATTATATTTATTAGTTTTTTTTTTTTAATATATATTTTTTAATTTTTATAATCAGTATTAAAATATAACAAAAAATGAATTTTAATATGAAACAGTTGTTTTTATAAAAATTCACTCAAATAAAAAGAAAAATAATCCTTGTCTCGCAAGCTTTTTTGCCTTAACTTCTTGATGACAATTATGAAGCGTAATTAAAGTGCTTAAAGTTGCGTGCTTAAATCACATTTAATATTAATTAACATGTAGAGCTTCCGCATATTTCGTGCAGTGTAATAAATGGCAACAATATGCGCTTGGGGCTTGCTGTTTTTCAATTATAATTTTAATGGACTGCCACCTGGCCAATATCGGTTGGCTGGCTGGCCGCAATAATGGCCAACAATGAAGTGTGCTGCCGCTGTCTGTTGGGCATTGGCCAAACTGCAAATACTCATATCTAAGCCATTTGGTTGCGAGCATAAAAGCAAACGAAGCTCATTAAACAAACAGAAAATACATATACATCTCTATATATCTATATACATATATGTATGTAGATATAAACGGAAATGCAAATATGCCAGCGGAAGTATTATAGTTTGCGCAAGGACAACGAGCAGCAGCCGCCACACAGGATATCCTTTTCTAGCCAGTGCGAAGCAATCATAAAAATTGCATGCGACAATTGCTGGAAGTACAATGGGGCAATCGTAAGCCCCATAGATAAGTATTACGAGTGCTATAAAGTGCGGTAATTGTGTATTGATGACCACTTCAAGCACTACAGAAGAGAGAGAGAGAGAGAGAGAGAGCGAGACAGGGAGAGTGAGAGAGACAGAGAGAGAGGGCGATATCTAGAGATGTCCTGCATGAATATTTGAAGCAGCTGCTTTGCCCTTAACTTAAGAGGCACTTGAGTTCGATTTTGATGTTGATTGATAATGTGTAAATATTACCGTTGCTCTGGTTAACTTGACCCGAACACACACGCACACCTACACGCACACACACAGGTTAGCTAGGCATATTTTTTGGGCAGATTCATCTTCAACGTTTAATGAACTCAGCTGCATCTTGATTTATTTGGTCTAGACTTTTTCGGACCACCAAAAATTTAAGCTTTAGCAATTTACTTTTAATTCCTTTGTTGAGGCCCTTCGCCCTAATGAATAAATGCATATCTAAATATTCGAGTATTGATGCCGCGTGGTGCGCTCGAGAAGCTCTAAAGCATAGCTAAATAAAAATAAATATTTCGTTTTATGCGCCTTTTGTCTAGAAATCTTCGTCTTCTTTTACGGTGTGTGCTTAAATTTTTATTGTAATTTTTACGAAATGCTTTTATAGCAATCAATTTATGCTAAAAATATAAAATAAAATTTAAATCTGAGAAAAATTTGAATTGTAATAATATAACGAAGATATTTGAATATAAAAATGATGAAGAAAATTCTATTTAAAATAGAGAAAGTTTCCTTTGGCAAACATAGAAAATCATTTAAATTAATTTACAGCATTAAAATGTTAAGTTAAAGCCTTAAAAGACGATGTTCTGTTAATTGCAGTGTAAGGGACTGTAAACTTCATTAAGTTTACATTTTTATAAGAACTAGCAGAGCTAGCATATTACAGCCTGTCAAGTAGCTGCATAATGTAGACTTTCTTAAATTAGGCAGGCACTGTTAATAAAACAGCCTCTGTTAAGCATTTGCTCTCTATCAACCAAACGTCGCTGCTAAGCCAAGCAGACGCTGTTAATTTAAGCAGGCGCTGAGCGGCTTAGCTTTGTGTGTGTCTATTAATGTGTGTGTGTGCGCGCGTGTGTGTCTATTTTTGTACGTGTGTGTCTCTTTCTGTGCGTTTGCCTGTATGTGTGTGTGTGTTGAAAAAACAACTGCGTAATATTAAATATTACAATTCTTAAGGCAGATTATATATTAATGTGTAGCTTTAAGAGCTCTAAATATTTTTGTTGACCTTGGTGCATACTTTTCGATTAACAGTGCTTAGAATAAATTACATACATACAAAAATAAATGAATTCATACATACATATAATTGCGCAGAATTTTGCTTATCAGCTTATCTTTAAATCATTTGGCAAATTCCATTATAATTGCACACAAATTTATAACACAATTCTTAATCATTATCACTTGTTAAATATCACCATAAAAAATAATAAAAAATTTAATCTCCGCCGCAGCACTTCACCTTTCGCACTTAATTTTCGCACTAAACTGACGCCTTAAGAAAGCAAAAGAAAGATCCAGAAACTGACGCGCAACAAGTTTACCGTTGTTTCTTTCTTCTCCGCCTACACCTATCCTGCCATGTGCTCACAAAATGCTGGAGTGAAAGAGCGTGCTATTTCTCTCTCTCTCTCGCTCTCTCTTTGCCCTCGGCACTGATTATGGTATTTAGTTTTGGGCATTTAATGCAACAGATGAAATTTGTGTGCATTTTTAGTGCTTTTTGTGCATTTAATGTTAATTCGCAACGATTAAGCGCTGTAATGTAATTAGGATTTTAGGGATTTTAAATGCATTTAACTGATCGCATAAACTGGTCACATTGGGGCTAGAGAATTCGAGAAATTAAAATGAGTGAAAATATTTGTTTTTATATGTAAATACAGTAACTCCAGGAACACACCTCGCATACATATATATATTTGCTGCGGTCAGAGTTCCGTTCGCTGTGACCTGCTCGACTGTGTTTGAGTGCTCGAGCATATTGTAGTTTAGCCAAAGTGTCAGTCCAGGAGCTCACTTAGTTTCAGTCAATGCAAAATGCTCAGATTAGACGCAAATTTGTCAAGTCGTTGGGCAGCGGGGGGCTGGGGGGCGGTGGGCGAGTCACCATATGGCTGTAAGCGTCACAATATGGCCAATGTCAACAGAGAAATGAGGTCAACTATGGACGGAGCGAGCGAGTCGCTTCCAGGCGCTGTTCAAGGCTCAACTTTGCGGCCATTGCCAAAGTATTTTAATTGGATTTAGTATAAAAAAGATACTAAAGTGGGCAAAGCGCGACTAGCAGATACCCAGTGTGGGCAAATTTAGTGGTATTTGTGTGTATATGTGTGAGAGAGAGGGTTGATTGAAGGATGTGAGAAGTGGAAGTGGGTAGATATTGGAATTGCAATTGTTTTGGACTACCCTCGTATATAATATAGCTATGCTATTTTTTAAATTTTGTAATATATGTATTATGAGAGAGGGTTGCTTGAAGAATGTGTGTAGAGGAAGTGGGTAAATATTGAAATTACAATTTTTTAGACTACCCTCGCAAATAACATAGCTAGCTATGCTTTTTTCATTTAGTGATAAATGTGTGTATGTGCGAGGGTTGTTTAAAGAATGTGTGACAAATTCCAGATATTGAAATTGCAATTTTTTAGATAACCCTCGCAAATAATTTGGTTATGCTACTTGTAAAATGTAGTAATATTTATATGAGAGAGGATTGCTCAAAGGATGTAAGACAATTTTCGGATATTGAAATTTCAATTTTTTAGACAGCCCTCGCAAATAACAGAGGCATGACATTTTTTTTTTTAATTTAGTGATATTTTTTTGCATGTGAGAGAGGATTGCTTAAAGAATGTCTGACTGGTTAGATATTGAAATTGCAACTTTTTAGACTACCCTCGCATATAACTTTTATATATATTTTAAAAACTTCTTTCTCTACTAATTTATTTTAGTGATAAATAAGAAAAAACATATTGACTCTTTCGCTTATATACCCCATTTTGCGCTCTCGATTATCTACAGGGTATATTTCGGGCAAAGTTTTCACAGTTTGCCACAAAAGTCCGCAACGAGGCTCAACATTTAACGCAAACATTTTTAATAAACTAGCTGCTAATTTACTTAGCCTAACATCAAATTGAAAAGCCAAACAGATGGGGCGCACACACACACACACAGACATACACACACACACAGGTACACACACACACACAGACACAGATGGGGCGGGTGTTGGCGCAGCACCTGAAGTTATTTAGGGCTTTGACTTCACTTTACTTAGCTGCCGCACATTTAGCAGCAGCTCACACACACATACACACACACACAAACACACACAGGAGCAGCAGCTTGACCATTATAATTGGCCCAAGTGTTGGGGCTTGGCGTACTTAACAAATAATGGGCTAAAAATCAATTGAATTGTAGATGCCGGGTTAAGCATAAGCGCAAACACGCGCGCCCAGCGTCTAAGTAAATAAAACCATCGTAAAGTTAAAAAGGACACCAGGACTCGAACAAACACACACACACTCACACACTCACACACACACACACACATGTGTGTCTGCTTGGGTCTGGCTTTTACACACACGATTGAATGCGGAATTTATGCGGCGTAATTTATGAAAACAAAAACCGGAAGCAATATTTTTCTTTGTTTGTTGTGCCTGCGCGCGTGTGTGTGTGTGTGCGTCTATTGAGTGGCCAAAGGCAATGACCATTATGCCAGTCTACACACACACACACACGCACTCACACTCTCACACACACACATTTGCAGTTATTTATGCGCCTGGGCAGTGCAACGTCATCGCCGCCTCGCTGGCTCGACTCGGCTACAGCTGAGCTGATAAACAATAGAAAAGCATTATTATGGCTACAAAGTGGCGCAGGTTTTATAGGCAGCGGGCACGCGAAACAAAATACCCTGTAATTATGAAGAGAATTGAAGAGGAGATGGACTAAAGAGATAGCTAGGATTTGTGTGAGGCAGGGAAATAAAATGTGGTTTGTAGGCGAAACTTCAGCTATAATAGAAGTAATTCATTTTGACACTTTATATAGAAACTTAATCGATAAATCGATTATTTTTAACACTTTATCGATATAGATATATTATGAATTATAGAATTTGTCAAGGTAGTTATATCAGAATTAATAAAGGAAGCTTTTATTTTGAATTAGAGATGAACAACTGCCTATACAGCTTAGTAGAATACTAAACAATCAAGCGTTGACAGTTTTTAAACAATATATCGATAAATTATGAACGTAAAAATTGTAGAATATCAATCAAAGTTATCGATAACAATTATTTTAAAGTTCAATAGTTTCAAATAGAGCTGTAAAATTGTCAACTAGTCGAGAACTACGCGACCATTGCTATTAAAAATATATATACTACAATAATGTAATATTTTGAAAAATACCCTGTTATCAAAAACATAAGAGGTATGCTGGAATTACGTAAGTTTAAGCAGAAATCTGAAGAACATGCGAACATAAGACTGACATGTGCCCCGTAATTTAAAATATAAGAGGTAATAAAATAAGAATAAGAGGCTGAAATATACCCTGTAATTAAATTACCCTGCCCAAATTATTAGAGTTGAGCGATTATTTAAGCATAACTCAAAGGTAAATGAGAATAATACGCTAAAAAAGACTCAGTAATTATAAACATAAAAGGTATGATTGACTTCTTGGAGTTTAGCGAATATTTAAACAGAGATCTATAAAAAATATCAGAGAAAGAACTAAAATATAATTAAACTTTTTTTGTTTACCATCAAAAAAGATCAAGTATTATACAACATTTTAATTTATTTATTAATAATATACATAATACGATAAATTGCACTTTTATAAAATATTAATCTATAATATGATGAATTTCACTCTTATCGATTCGAGAATGCTTACAAAGTGCTGCAAAAGCTTTGGAGCTTCTGCAAACACTTTAAATTGGCATCAAAAGCTTCTGCAAACACTTTAAATGGACTTCAAAAGCTTAAAAGCTTCTGCAAATACTTAAAATTGGCCTAAAGAAACCACAAAAAAGGTTCAAAAAATCCATTAAGCACGTCCCATAATATGCAGGGTATTTCATAGCACATCAGTCATGCACATTTCACATACAGCACATCAACGCTGTCCACCTCAAACCTCAAAAACCTCCTTTTGTTTGACTAAATTTGTATTTACACTGTGTAAATTGTGTTTTATGGCATTGCTAACTGGCTTTAATTTCGAAATCAATTGCAGCTTAGCAGCACGGGGAGTTAGAGCCGCAGATACACAGAGAGATATGGTTTAGGATGGGGTATACCCCATAATACACACTGCTCCACTGCAAATGGCAGTTGAGTTGCAGAAATCTAATAAAACTATGTCAAGCGCGCGGGGCAGAAGTGAAATAAAAAGAACTAAACTGCAAAACTATAAAAGCCATTTCCGCAAATGACGCCTCGGGCAGTGGACGTGGAACTAGTTCCAGTTCCAGTTCCACCAACCACCCACGAACCGTTTTTGCCTTGGCCAAGTCGCTTTCCGTTTTCCGGCTGCGTCTTTCACTCGTTTATTATTGCTTTCGCCCTTGCTTCTGCTCCTCCTCCTCTTCTTTTCCTCTTGTCTGACATTCTTTATTTTTTATTGTTGAGCCCTTTCTGTGCTCGTTGTTTGCTTGTTTGTTTGGGTGCTCGGCTGCTCGGGCTTAGGCATATGAAAATCACGCACTCACAAACAAATAAAATGCTGACAGCATTTATTTCCGTTTCCGTTACAGTTTTGAGTTAAGCAAATGCGCAGGGTCTGGTCTACTTATGAATGGGTTGGAGGGTGTGGATGTTTGCGAACGGATGTATTACGATTTCGAAATATCCACAAAAAAAAAAAAACTGGAAATAGTTTAGCAGCAGCTGTAGCCCTCTGCCTCTCCTCCCTCATCCCCCGTCCCTTTTCCTATTTGTTAAACACTCTTTGACTGCCCGCCCATTTAACCCATATATCCTGCATTTGATTTTAATGCTAATTCCGTAGATCCTTTGTGCATGCGGCACTAAACCCGCTCTAGCTCCCTCTTCTCTCTCCCCTCCTCTCCTGCGCCCACTCCTCCTCTCTCTCTCGCAATTGTGCGCCACTTTTAGATACTCCTTTTGTGGCACTAAATTAGTGATGGAACATAAATGGATAGATAGGAAGTCGTAAAAAATAAAATGCTGCGAACAAGAGCTTAACTCAGCCGCAGTAGTTGCTCGCATATATCCTGTAGTCATTGGTATTGAGTGGATAATATGCGTTTTGGGATGAAACATGATATAAAATGATATTTTGTGTATTATTTATGATCTTATTGATGCAGGGTATGTCTTAGTTGGATGAGCCTGCCCTTCAGTTGAGTTTATTAAGTGAATAGGAATATATTGGTGAGTTAATTAGGAATTTATTTCATATATTTTATATTATAATATGCATATAATAGAGTATATCATACTGTCTTTATATCTTCTATATAAAAGCATCTATTTATATGATATATATCACATCAAATATTTCATATTGCTTATGTCAAATCATGTTATTCAGATCATTCATATCAAATCAACAAGATCTTCCCATCGATAATTTAAGACTTATTTAGTTTGCCTTGCCTTGAAATTCATACAAGTCTTTTACCCAAAAATGTTCTCCTAGTGTTATCAATACATTTACAGGGTATCTTTGAGAATCAAACTAATATAAGTATAGGTTCAATTCAGATCTGCTGACTCTCCTGTTTAATATGATTCTGTAACTAATGCAATTTTACCTAGCAGTTAAGGGTATATCTTACGTTGATGTTATAAAATAGCTCAGTATAACTCTAAGTTGATCAAACCTCAGTAAAATGTATCCCATATAAGGTATATATGGTACTTGCATATCTCTTAGTTAATCATGCCTAACTCTCTTATTATTTCTTTACTTAAGAATCACAAATCTTAGTCAAAGAACCCTATATCACTTATATTCTATGTACAGGGTATCTACAGCATTTGTTAAGTTCTCACTTGCTCTACCTTACAGCACATTACACCCTCCACTACACTTTCCACCACTACTCCCACTCTCACCTTCGCCTACTCCATTCTAACTCTCAGTCAAAACTAGCCCACCTCAACTACACTAACTTACAGGGTATCTCACACTCTTGGCAGCTTCGCTTGCCTGAGCATAAATATCCACTTGGCTGGCCATTTTTTCCTTCATCTGCCGCTGCTGCTGCTGCTGTTGTTTCGCTGCCTTCTTCGATTTGATTGACGCAAAGTTTTAGAACAAACATTTGGCATGTGCGTGCGGGCAATTTAATAGCCAGCGCAGCGCTGTTTGCAAATAGAGTTAATTAAATTTAAATATTTGCATTGTGCGTTGCTCCTGTGTGGCATATATATCAAGCATATATCTCTCACTCTCCCTCCCTACACATATATAGTTCATATACAATATTGCTTGGGTGCGAGTGTGGGTGTGTGTGTTGGATGGCTTTTAAACGCACAATGGGCTGAATAAAAACCGCAGCGTTAACCACGCCAAAGCCGGGCTGCTGTCAAGTTTTTTATATACCCTGTAAGAGAGAGTGAATGCCAGGAATATTTAATGGCTGTGCTAAAAAGTGCTGGACATTCTAGTGGGGTATTTGAGGTTGTTGGAGTTGTTTGTACTAAGAGACAAATATAGGTAGGCCTTACAGGTTTTTTTGCAGGGACTCTACAGTAGACTTTACAGTAGCCTAACAGGTGCTCTTGCTGTAGCTCAATTATTTTACAGCTTTAAGTTTACAGTTGCTTTACATTCAATTTTCAGTTGATAGTTTACAGTTATTCTACACTTGCTTTGCAGCTGTTACTTTACAGTTGCTTTGCAGCTGTTACTTTACAGTTGCTTTGCAGCTGTTACTTTACAGTTGCTTTGCAGCTGTTACTTTACAGTTGCTTTGCAGCTGTTACTTTACAGTTGCTTTACAGCTGTTGCCTAGAAGCTACCGCTTTACAGCTTCACAGTTCATACTTTACGGATATTGCTTAAACTTGAATACTTTACAGATATTACTTTACAGCTATTGCTTTACATTACTGTTGCCTCACAGTTACCTCACAGTTACAGCTGTTACTTTGCAATGGCTCTATAGCTATAGTTATCGACTTTCCATCGCTATCTAATCTTCCCCTGCATATAGATGACAAATACTCGGACTGTATTTCAATTAAAGTCAAGTCTTTTGCCACTCAGATAAGCAGTAGATTCTTGTATTGTAAATTTACGATAAATAGCGTCGATTATTTATAGACTTAAGATTCTAGAAAATACGAATAAAAACGGTTTATTATTTAATGACTTTTGATTTGTTTCCAATTTTACGATTGTTGTCAAGCAACTCAGGTCTTTATCTCATTTTCAATACAATAAATTTTAGTGATATGGTAAAGTTTTAATTGTTTATTTATACAACTGTTCAGTTTCGAGTTCTAATTTCCTAATAAACTGTCTCAATTGTTGTTGATAAGATTCTGCTCAGACAGTTGCTTGAATTATTGTCATTTATCTTGATCTTAAGCAATTTCGATTGTGGCGTTTGCAAAGTTGAGTGAACTCGCAGGGCTTGTTGGATTTTAGTGATTTGGCTTGTTGATTATCTTACACAACAGTCGATGCTTATTAGAATTTTCTTCTAATGAAACGTTAAAGAAAAGCAGATTTTGTTATTATAAAAATTTACTTTCTGCCTAAGAATTTCATTCCTATATTTGATTCTCCATATAAATATCTCATATAATATTTTGGATATCCCTTTAGCCTAGCTTCTTCATTTACACACTGCCTTAGATTTTTTCTTCTATATTTATATTCTCTATGTAATGATCATAATATTGTAGATCTTTTTTACAGGAGTTTTACATTTTGCCTGACTTTTTCATTTACTTACTGTATAAGAATTTCTTTCTCATATTTTAATTTTCTATCTAAAGATCTCTCATAATAATTTAGCTATCCTTTTTACAAGAGTTTTATATTTCACCTGACATCTCCATTTAATTACTGCCTACGAATTTCTTTCCCATATTTAAAAATCTCAATCTAAAGATCTCTCATAATAGTTAAGATATCCTTTTTACAAGAACTTCACATTACCTAACCTCTTCACTCCTTTCTTCTACTCATTTTTACAGGGTATCTACAGCTATACACTTAAGGGAATTGTTGCACAACAGCCAAGTCAATGCAGCGTTAAATTTGGGCATTGTCCAGTGGCTCCTTTTGCAGCAGCTCTTTTTTTTTGGTGGTTGGCGGTGCTCGCTGCTCGGTGGTGGCTGGTGCAGGTGTCGCTGTCAACTGGTCAGTCCCAGGCCGCAACGTGTTGTCTCTGGCATGAATGCCAAGCAAAAAATAAAAGACACGCTCTCGAAAATATATTATGAAATAATTCATAAAAACGCATGCGAAAGCTTTGCAGCAGTCGCGCTCGCTGTCGCTGCCGACGTCGGCGTCGTACCTTTCAGGTGAACAGCGACCTTTCAGGGTTTTTTTTTTTGGCTGACTGAATGCCACCTGGCGTGGCGGCGGCTGCTGCGGCGGCTGCTGCTGCCGTTGCGACAATTTGGAACCTGGCAACGTTTACATTGCGTATACGTGTTGCCACAACCCCCTCCCCCTCCACCTCCCCCTCCCCCACACCTGTGCGCCCTCGACAAAAACCGTTGGCTAAAGTGGCAAAAGAAATTGTTAAATTTATATTTATTTTTATGGCTTGGCTTTGTTTCAATGCAGCCGCACGCTGCGTGCCACTGCGCTTTATTTGCGGCATTCAACATTTTTAGCGTTTGCCTCCTACCACCTCAAATGTTTACACATTTCCATCCAAAAAAAAAAAAGAAGAAAAAAAAACACCATAAAAGATATAAAAGAAAAACGATTCGAATGCTATAGTCGCCCCGCACTGAAGTTCCTTTTCGTGCTGATTCTTTTTTTCCAACAGTTTAACTGTAGCTGCATTGGGGGCCTTCCCACTTCTTTTTTTTGTTTTCGCCTGGGCAATTTTTGGTTTATTGGTCAAGCGTTTTTCAGACGGGCTTTTGCAATTTTTTCGGGGTCAGCAAATGTTTGCGGTTTTACTTGTCAATTTGAAGTGCATTAAATGTGCGATAGTGCATATTCCACTCGGTTTTTTTTTATGTTTTTCCTTTTCGTTTTCCAAAATGGGGGACATTTTTTTAATATTTTATGCCAACGTCTATTGGGAGCTTTTTGATAATAAAAAAATCTGCGCTGCGGTTATTGCCACAATTTGAACTTACTAAATTTCGCTAAAGGTGAAAGAACGAATTTTGTTGGGGATATTTTTAACATTTTTTGAGGTAGAATAAAGCTGACTAATAAAGAGGATTTTACGAATTTCTATGATTAAACAAATTTAAATAAATAAACTAATTAAAATATTGTAGACGTATTTTTAGCAGTAAAAAATATATATTTTTTATATTTAAAAAATTAAAGAGTTAAAATATTTAAAAAAAGATTGAAATATTTATGAAAATACTAGTGCTAGTATATGGGATTTAAATATATTTTTAAAATGAAACTAATAAAAATGTAAAAAAAATGAATGTTATATATATCTAAGCAATTAAAAAAGAAAGAATATTTGGTATTTTAAAAAAATAAATTTTTTTATATAGTTAATTAATAAATGGGACATATTTGAGAAAAGAAATAAATTTAAATTTCATAAACAGAAAAATAACTTGAATATAAATTAAAAAAAAAAATTAAATAATTATTATCACACTAATAAATAGGAATTCTAAAGATATTAAAAGAAAAAATTTAAATTTAAAAAAAAATCAGACAAGAGAGGATATATTAAAAATTATGTATACATTTCTCATGAATTCACGAATATATATTTACAATTTAGAGTTAGATAGCAGGATATATTGAGCTTCTCTAAAGGCAGCCATATCAAATGTATTATATTAGCCAAAAATATATAAAACTCATGAGATTTAGCTTGTGCAAACAGACAAATGAAAGCAGATGAAAAGCAAAGGCAAACTGACCTGACTAGAAACAATCAGCTCTTTGTCCTGATTTAAAGTAGATATATTTTCTCTTGGTCTTCTAGACCTGGGCTAATCCAGCCACATCTGATATCTTCCAAAATGTTGCCTGAAAATAAAAAAAAAATAATAAATTATTGCATATGAAAATTTTTACTTGCAATATTTTCAGTTTAACAAGTGCCCGTTTACAGCCTAAGGGGAAAGTTGATAAATAGTTTTATGAAAAACGAAAAATAGATAAGAAACTAAAGCTCATAAAAATGGCTGAAAACTCAAGCTGTGCCATCAACAAATTCTATTGTTTTTGCAACTTTTGTAAACATTTTGGCCTTTTTCTTGTCAACTTTTTAGCACCTGTCATTGCCAGGGCAGAGCTGGCAAGTTGGCACAGTTATAAATGTATATATATATATATATATAATATATATTGCAGTTGTATATCAAATGTGCCAAGTCAACATTTGCACTTTAACACTAACACACACACACTCACACTCACACTCACACTCACACAGGTATCTGTTATGCAATTTGTCATGTTTCGCCTTTGGGCTGATTAGAAAGTCGCGTTGGCTCATGAATATTCACGAATCTTTTTCAGATTTGCAGTTTGAAATTGTGTAATCTAAATTCGCCAATTAAGCAAGTCCGAGTTAGATAACTTTGCACTTGAGGAGCATGCGGAGCATGTGCGATGTGCCATGCGCCATGTGGCATGTGGCATGTGGCATGTCGCATGTCGCATGTACATATTTATGGTGTTTGCCTGCTTTGTATGGGGTGCACAAAGCAAACAGCAATAAAGCAAATCGTCAAGAGAGTTACAGAAACAAACAGAGCAGCAGCAGAAGCAGCAGCAGCAGCTACGCCGACAGCTAAAGGATATTCGCAGCGTACAAGGTATCCTTTCAGCTAGCGCCAAGGCTGCGGATGCTGTGGCTGCTGCGGCTGTTGCTGCTCGCCTTGTGCCACACTCTACCCGCCCTCCTTCGCGCAGCATCATTCACAATTTGTTTCAATTTTAAATGCCTTGTCGCGGGTTTACAAACACACACACACACACACACACTCACACACACACACGCATAAAGGCACACGTGTGTTGTAACAACAGCTGCTTGAATGTTGACTGCGGTACGTGTAGTTTTAGCGAGCACTGTGTATATGCTCTCCATGTATGTCTGCGAGTGGGCGTGCCTTTGTGCCTTTGCCGGGCGCCTTTAGCTGGCATTTCGCTGCTCTTGTACACTTAAAAGAAACTAACAGCGAAAAAAACAACAAGAATGAGAGCTGTTGGCTTTGAGCAGGCGAAAGCTTAGATACCCTAGAAGACGAAGAGTCGCCTGTGTAAGGGCAAAATTTGGGAAGAGTTTAGAAAAGTTTGTATATTGAATGAATGAATGAATATTTGATATATATTTAAGAATATTTTTAAAATCGTTTTTAATTATGAGAAAAATATTTTTAAAAATATAAACAAATTTGTAATATTATTATATACTTAAAAAAAAGAGATCAAACGTTTTTCTTAAGCCAAAAGTATCTAAGGGATTATAAATGCATATTTAGAAGAAATGTTGAAAATTTTAAAATTTAGAAACTAAGGAAAATACTAAAAAAAAATTAAAAAAGAGTGTATATTATATTTTGATATTTTTTTACATAAAATATATATTTTTAATAGATAAATATATGCTGCATGCACTCAGTAGGAATTTTTAAAATATTTTAAAAAATATTTACAAACTTTTTCTACTGTAATACAAATAGGGA
This sequence comes from Drosophila pegasa, assembly GCA_035046225.1. Taxonomy (NCBI): domain Eukaryota; kingdom Metazoa; phylum Arthropoda; class Insecta; order Diptera; family Drosophilidae; genus Drosophila; species Drosophila pegasa. The sequence continues at coordinate 9,205,110 of JAWNOD010000076.1, read as the reverse complement.
AAAAATAAAAGAAATGTATAAATAATATATTGCAATAATTAAAATATATTTGGTCCCATTTGTTTTATTTTTAAAATTTTTTTACGAGCTCAAAATATATTCTTAAGTAAATTAATTCTATAACTATATATATATATATTTATTTTTATATATATTAAGATACAGAAGATGGGGTTGTGAATGATAAGAAGGAGAGATCACACTAAGACTTGTGGCAAAAAGAAATTTTTGTTTAAAATAAATCTCTCACAGGCAGTTACATATTTAATAAAAAAATCTCTATGCCCCTCTTTAAGAGCATTCTAAAAATTACCACTGAAAATGTTTCGACGCTGCGTTCGAGTGCGAAAAGGTTGGACCCGCACTTAAGCAATGTCAACGGCAACAGCAACAGCAGCGGCAGCGGCAACGGCAGCGGCAAGCTGGCTGCGCCCGGGACTTGGTAACTCCTAGTAGGGACAGGGACTGGCTGCTGCTGCTGTTAGCTGCGAGAGACTCGTCCGGGCGGATAGCAAAAGAAATGCCAACCGGAACAGCCGGAACAGCGTGCGGTTGTTTGTCGTACTCCACGCGAGGGGCATAAACGTATTTGCTGAAAGTGTAACGCTTGTTAAAACAGATAAGAGAGCGCACAGGATATATGCACTCGACTAGAGACTGAGAGAGAGAGGAAGGAGCGGCGGGGGCGTATGGGTGGGGCCAACTGGCAACTGTAAGTGCCAGTGCCGGCATGATAAATGACATGTTTCATTTGACATTTTAACAAAGTGTTGAATTTTTGCTGCTTGAAATGCTTTTTGTGACGTGACGACACTTTTTTCTCCCTACTTTCCATCTATTTTTTGTATTTTCTTTTCTATTTTTTTTTTTACTGTTGCTCGCTATTCCAGCCAAGTGTTAAATAAGAGCCCAAGGACCAAGCAAAATAACTGCATAATTTTTCAAGCACATTTTGCCAACAGGCAGGCAGCCAGCCAGTCAGTCAGTTGACGATGAAACATTTAGAGTAGATAGAGCGGAAGAGTGTGAGTGAATGAGAGTGGGCTGGGGAGGGGGAGTGGGCGGGGGAGGTGCTCTGTCAAGCGCACCATTTGACAGTCGATTGTTTTGCATTCACTGATCTGCAATGGCTAATGATATAGCATTCATACACTGACTCAATATTGGGGCATGCACATTGTAAGTGTCGGCTTGGCCTTGTCTCTGGAGTAGAGTCAACTAGCTGAGACTAGGGTGTTGAAGGCTGTCAAAGTCGGATGTTGGTAGATCATTAAATAAGTGGACTTGCCTTCAAGTAAATTTTAATGACTTTACAAAAAGGGTATTAAGTGTGAGGATATATTTTTAAAATATATTTAATAAATTACAGACAATTAGTGAAGAATATAACGTTAATCATTAAACTGAAAAAATTCTATTTTTCCCTATATAAATATTTTTATTAAAATAAAAAAAAATTAGTAGTGTATTTAATATTTAATTTAATTGAACTTGATTTTTGCTTGCTTAGGTATTCTATATGAACAAAATAAATTTAATTTAAACAAAATAGTACATAAAAATAAATAATATAAATAAATTAATGAAAAAATAATATAGACAATTTTTATTTGTTTTTTTTTTCCTCTAAATTTCTATTGCAGTTAAAGATATATAAAAGGAAAAAATACATAGGCTTCTATAAAAATATTTCTTACAAAGGAAAATATTTAAAAAAGTAATAAATATGAAAAAAACCTTAAGTAAAACAAAAATTGTAAAAAAAAATGTATTTATAACATATAATTTATTTATTTTAACTTAATTTTGGTTGAGACGGAAGCTTTGGTATATTTTTTGTGGGAGTTTCACTATTTTATTGTCAAGTTGTATACAAAAATCAATGAAACAAGATGACCAATAGCTGTGTTTGTTGATTTTTAAGTCTACTACTATTTTTAAAGGTTTTGGTAGGCTAAAGCCTTTAGAAATAGTAGAAGACTTAAAAATCAAGTCAGTCAATGTAATTAATCTCATGCAATGCGCAAATCTTTAATTTGACTTCAAGCAACATAAGTCTGTGTGAATCAATTTCTGGGCACTTAAGACTCAATAAGCAGATTCACTCACAAATTATTTGGCGGGTAAACATGGGAAGCGAAAAGTTGATTAATCATGGCGCGAGGCATTGCCGTTGGCAGCTGTCGCATGTTACGCATACGCCGTGTGGGCCATGCAAAAACTGCACTACAAAGACAAAGGCAACGAGAGTGAGTTGGAGGGACATTAAATTATGGCGCGCATTTATCAACATTTAAAACGACGCTGATGACAATCTGCCGACTGCAATTTAAATATGCAAATGACAGACAAGATGCGGAAGCTGCCGGCCTGCATTTGCTGCCACAGACTTCAGTTGCTCCCCGCACCCACCCATCGCCACATAGTTGAGCTGAGTTCTGTTTGGAGTTGCGTGACACGAGGCTTGAGTCGCAACTGCGTCTGCAGGACTCAGCGCCACATATTTTAGAGTGCACTTAACTCGTTTGCTGCTAAGGATATTGTGCCATGGCGCGCCTGAGTGTATGCTATGAATATGCCAGAGCCCGCAGCTGCAACAATGCAACTTGCCAGCAGCAGCAGCAGCTGCTGCAACTGCTGCAGCAACTGGTCCATCGATGCTGGCAGTCAGAGCTTTGCTTTGACCTCGTGAACTTTAATTACAATCTAAAGCTCACATTTGCCGCCAGCTGCGCGCGTCTACAGCACTCGAAGTCAGCCGCTGGCCATAGAAAATATGTAAATCATAATAAGCGGCATAGCTACCCCTCTACCCCACCCTCCCCCCCTCTGCGTAGCTGGCGGGTCCAAGTTCTTGGCAACTGGCTTTACATTTGGGGCTGCTGCTGGGCCACGCAATAAAGGCCGCCATTGCTGGCTGGCGCTGCTGCTGCAGCAGTGGCAAACCGCAAATTAAAAATTTCTGCACGTCTCCACATAAAAAACTTTGCTCTTTCTCTCTGTATTATATATGTATGTATGTGTGACTGTGTGTGTAGCTCTGTTTATATATATACTTTCTTGCTTCTCAGTTTGTTTTTTTTTTCTTTTTTCATCTGCTTCTTCTTCATTTTTTTTTTATATGCTTTCGTTTAGTTTCTGCTCATATTCAGTCGAGCTGCCTGGCAGCGCTGTCGCCGGTTTATTTCCTTTTATATTGCTTTGCTTTATGCGCACACACACACTCATACACAATATGTGGCTGCGTGGCACTTCAAAGTTTAGCTTTACAGTTAGTTGTTAGAGAGTGTGCGTGTGTGTGTGGCACTCTGCTTCGAATTGTCATGTGTGCGTGTGTGTGTGTGTGCTTTGCCGGCGTCTTTCTTTCATTGCGAGTCCTTTCGTGCTCAACCCCTTCCACAACGCTCACGCCCCTCTCCAGCCCCCGCAGTGCGTGTGCAGCCAACACAACTGTCCTGACGCGTTGATTGTGTTTGCATATTATACACGCCCTTTTATGTCCTATGGCAATATGAAATTTATTGTGCGACGCCCACCGCCCACCGTACCGCCGCCCACCCATCCAGCCCCATCGGCACTTGCCATTCTTTGGTCCCAATGTCACTCTGCAGCATTCTTCATTCTTCATCGTTCAGCCTTCAGTCCAGGCCTGGCCTGGCCCTGACAAACTGCCTGCACTGAACGCCACCAGGACATTGATTTTAATCTCAGCAACCGTTCGCATCGCCCTCTCCATTTGCCAGTGCAGCAAAAGGCAAATTTTTTAATTAAAATAACAAAAAAAAAGAAAAGGTTAAGCGTTCAAAACTACAAACGAGCAACAGCACAAAAGAAAGCCCTCACATTGCCGCCACGATGGCCATCATAAATTCCACTTGAGATTTTCCAAATGCACAAAAGTCAGCTCCCAAAATCAATAGAAATATTTGTGGGATTATGTCAAATTATATATATAACACAATTTTAACTTTCGATTAAGCCTAAATTGCAATTGTTAAATATAAATAAATAAATATATTATTTATTGCTTTAATGAATGTTTATAAAATAAATGAGGTATATTGGCTTGGGATAATTTAGTTTCATGTTGTTTTATTTTGTGTGAGCTCTAATAAATTTAAAAAAAATATTTAATAAGTTCTATATATATTTGATTTTATATGATCATTTGATATACATATATCAGCAGCTAAAGTATTTATTGAAAATATTATATAACTGCTAAAAAAAATAAAAATTGACATATTTTAAGCTCTAAAATTTGCATAACTTTACGCTAAATATTAAAAATTTTTTTTTATATATTAAAAATCCTTTCAATTGGCTTGTGATAATTTAGTTTCAGGTGGTTTTATTTTGTGTGAGCTCGATTGAAACTTAATATATAATAAATTTTAAATATATGTATATTCTTTTATAATATTACTATTTAAAATATTCATAATTAATAAATAAATATTTATATAATATTTTTATTAAAATTATTAAAAAAAATAAATAAAGCAACTTTGGTTGAATGCCAAAATAAAAATATTGAATATATTTTAAGCTTTAAAAAAATACATAAATAATTTTTTTTTTAAATATTTATCGTAAAGCTATGCTCATTTTGATTTATATTATTTATATTTATATTTATATTTTTCAAAAATTATTTTTTTACTTATTTTCAATCCTTTCGATCGCTCAACAAGCCTCCGAGCGAGCATTGCTCAAATATTCACATACCCCGCCAACACTTTCACTTCCAATTCCAAATTCTCGCATAAAAAAAACTTGCACATAAATATTAATTTATACGCAAACATAATTAATGCCACATAAATATTATTTTTATAAACTATGCAGTATTTATTTTCAGCTGCGCTCGCATCATAAATAAATACGCGTAATTTACGCACGCATATTAAATACCACAGCGTATAATTTAACTAATAATAATTATTCTTCAAATAAAATATATGCACGATAATGCGCTGTAAGTGAGTCTGAACGAACGAATCAATGCGAATGGGTTCGGTTTGGGGGTTTACAGCATTACGATTATTGCACGGGCACATTAAATGTCCATTTATGGCTTCCGCTGAGCTTGCTCAAAACGTTCAATTGCGGTTGAATGCCGCAATATAAACAAATGCATTTCACCGCATTTGCACAAATGCCAGCGTTAGCTGTGCTAGCCGAACTATCCGCAAAAAGTCGGCCACACCCGGCGTACGCTTTACACGAAACCATAAAAACCCATATAGAATTCTAACCAGCAACGTTAACAAAAACAAACAGAAAGAAAGAACAAGCAAAAAAAAAAATAGCTGAAGCGATTACCTCGCTGCAGTTATAATGCGCTAATTTATGTGCGAAAATTCATTGTGATTACGGAAAAACTCGATGGGCAAATCGAGCGGAGTGGATGCCTTTTGTGCTGGGGTTAGAGTTTTGCTTTCCAGCTGATTGAATCCTTTGTGCGCGCTAATTATGCCGAATTATGAGCATAATCATTAGCGAAATTTGATTAATATTCCAACAATAAATAAGCTGCAGCCCGAATTTATATTTTATACATTTTAATTGAATATAACGCACCGCCGTACCACGCGGCGTATGCGCAATTTCAACTTTTTCAATGCCAACGCCAGCAGCAGCAGCATTAATTTAAATCAGCGGTTGGCCATTTGCGCCGTGGCTCGTGGACGCCATAAAATTGCAGTAAATTAAACAGTTGTAAAGTTAAATTACGCACTCGATATGCATATACATATATACACGGGGTATATATACACGGGGTATATACATATATACCTATGTATGTTTGCAGGTTTATAAAGCATTTTACTGTCTACAATGGGTTTTTTATACTGGGAGAAGCTTAAAATGGGTATGATGTTGCTTCAACTAGTCTTTGAGTATAAAAAAAAATATAGTCTTTAACTGAATCTAATGTAATTTTAATCATATATGCATCTAGACCTTTACGAATATGCCGATTTTTATATTGTTAGCTGCATAATATCATTGATTTAGCATTGTATTTGAGATGTCTTCTTTCACCTTTATTTGTTTGGCATTATTATATTTTTTATTTCATTTATATATTCCTGCGGCCTTAAATATTTGTATGTTTATTTTTAATATTCTTTTTATTTATGGTTTGACGGTTAACCTTATATTAATTTCAATTTAAATTGAAAATATATTTTTTTTATTTTATTTATATTTTTATACGAATTTTTATAAATGTTTCTTTTTGTATATAATTTTTATTTCATTATTTAGTTGCTATTTAAAAGAAATACATTTACTTTATTAGTTTTTTTTATTTCAATTTTGTTAACTGTATTTTGTATAATTTTTGATTTATTTAATTCAGTAATTAAATTTTTCAATAATCGTTTTGTTCAGATTTTTAATAGCATATTTGTTTTGGTTGTTTATTAATATTTGCCATTTTCTATTTTATGTTGTGTTTATTTATTAATCTTTTTTTATTTATTTATTTTATTTTATTTTACAATTTATTTTGTATATATTTTTTTTTTAAAAAATTATATATTCTAATTTATAAAAATTTCTAATTTTTTTCAAACATTTTCTAAGACATACTCGATATCTGCACGTAGGATATTTGCAAGCGTATCATTTTCTTCTTCTTTTTTTTTTCAATTGAATCTCCTGTTCATTTCATTTCTCAGCTTCGATGCCATTTGCGCCTGGCTTGGCCTCGTCGGGCGACTGTTGCGCATTGAAATCCAATGGCATAAAATATTCTTACACTTCCTGCTCCGCACGCCACTGCACAATGGCAATTTTAATGGAGCTGAGATCCTCGCGCATTTGCGGCTAAGACTCCCGTCCGCAAGTGTTGACTACCGCTAACCGCTTACTTAGGCCATTATAGGGGACCGGCTGAGGCGACATTGTATTAAGCGTGCAAAATTTATGGCAATGCGGCGGCAGCAGCAGCAACAGCAAGTGCTTTAAGAGCGCCCCACACTGTTTCTTCCTCTCACTCCCTCCCTCTATCTATGTATCTTGCTCTGTCTCTGCTTAGCAGCCAAGCACTTGTGAATTTATGGACATGGCCCGCGGTGTTCCTGGCTAAATGCACAACAATCAGCTGATAAACCAGATGGCTCTTCAAATAGTTAATTAATCAATGAGCCGCTCTAGCTTCTGAATAGATGGCCTCGAGGTTGGCTTGTTAAACTGCTCAGTTCTTGGCTGATAAAAGGCAAAAATCGTTTTTAAAGATTTCTCCCAAATGGTTTGCCTCATCCGTTCTTTATGCATTTGGCTAAACAGCCGCAGGCCATGCCCATAAATTCACAAGTGCGGCCCATTAATGCCAACGACTAACAAAGTCTTTAAAAGCAAAGCAGCGGGCCAACTTAAACGAATAGTTGAAGAAACTTTATGTCTGTGCGTAGGCGAGGGTGGGAATGGAATTATGATTTATTAGATACGATTTGATTAAAGTTATGAAATAATAGCAAATTATGTGGTTGCTCTGAAGCAGAGATTATAGGTATTTAATTACATATTTTAAAGCTCATTAAAGCTTTGCATATTTATCAGATTTAAAGCTTAGATTAAGATATTTTAATAATAAAGTAAATAAATATTTAAATAAAATATATAAAATAATATGCTACAAATCCATGATGTTCTACCTAAATTCTTCCTTTAAAAATTATTTTAATTTTATAATATATATTAAATATATTTTTATGCATACTCCTTTTTTTTTTAAATATATATTGAATATATTTTTATGCATATTCCTTTTTTTTACACTTAAGAAAATATATAATCTATATAAATTTAAATTTCTAAAATCCTAAAGAAACTTCAAATTACAAGTATTCAATTCAAGTTTAATCCAAAGAACCCATACTCCTCTGTCAACCCTCGCTCGTGTAAGTAGTTAGTTGTGCGTGCGTGCGCTGCTCATATTGTTGTGATTGTATTGGCAGTGCGTGTGGAATACATTTACCATGTTTGGCTACCATTTTATGGTCTTCGCCCCGTGCTTCACACCTTGCCGCACTATACAAATTACAATTTTTATAGCATGCGATTTTTAAAAATGTATACGGCACATAAAAGCAGCCACGGCACGTGGCAACTGCGAGAACTCAACTGAAAACTGTAAAAAAAAACCGTTTGTCTCTCAAAAAGGGGTTTTTTTTTATACATATATACACTTTAGAGTGCGGGCATTGTACAATAACTTGGACATGATATGTGCATTTTGTGCTCATAAAGTATTTATAGGAAGCTGAGGTAATAGATGGGCGAGTCTATAGGAATTCGGGTTTTCAGAATATAGCTGAAAATTGTAGCTTTTTTTAACTGTAAAGAAGAGCTTTAGAATTGTTAAAGATGTGTTTTTTTAGATAGGAGACATTAACTTTAATTTAAGTAAAAATAATTAAAAATATTTACTATTTTTGTATCAAAATTTAATTAGCGCATAATATATATGAAAAGCTGAAAATTCTCGCTATATATTTTTAAATTTATAATAAAGCTAATAATAATGAAGCTGGATATTTAAAATGCATGAATGTATATTAATTTCATAAATATATTTCTATATATATATATATATATTAAATTGTATATATACTGCTGCTGCATACTAATGATATATACAAATTTATAGCTATTTAGCCACAAAAGCATTGGAGACCTGGCTAAAAGTAAGGCTTATCTTCAGCATAATCTGCCAAAATAACCAAGTTTCGCCACGTTTTGTAGTTGTTGACCTCATCTAAGGAGCTCCCTAAAGGGCTTCGCAAATTGAAATTTATATAAATTGTAATAAATTTTAGCTATTTTTAGATTGTGAATGAGAGAATTATGCTGTCAGCTGTGCATGGCTAAAAAATTTGTATTTGTTTTCTTTATTTTTGTGGCTTGTGGCTGCTATAAGATATCTTACCTGATGTTGAGATACTTTAAGTTGGCAGTTCATTTTGCAGAGTGTTCATGAGTGCAGAGCGATGTATGGAGGCAATAATCCTAGAAGAGAAAAAAAAGAAATGTCATGTAAAGTAGAAGATTTAGATTATAAATTTATAGATTTAAGAGACGTAGGAATATGCAAATAGTAATACCTATGTTCAATTGAGGAATTTTCAGAATAATTTTAAACTAACTATGAATAGCCTCAATAGAATTACGAATTTAATAATCAGTTTAATGGGGCTCACAATGAGCTGTGCTATTTTAGTTTAATGACAAGCTAAAGTATATTTATACCCTGATTTATAACTAAAAATAACTTTATGCCAATATTATATATTTATTTAAAAATATATAGATAGTTTATATACATTATTTATACATAAATACATAGTCCCAATACAATAACAGAAGTTCTCTATAGTCTCAACAATTGTCCTCAAAGAGTATTTCAGCTTCGCGAGTTGAGTTTGAATTGATTTCCTGAAGCGCTTCTCTTACCTTTCGCCATGTGTATTAATGTTTTATTTATGATGTGCCAAAAATGGAATCCGAGCGCGGTTTCTTACTCGTTGTTTGCTCTTGTTGTTGCTTTGATTTCCCCAGTTGCCGTAGATTGAAAGTTGATTTCCGCGTGTTGCGTGCCCGCAAATTGAAGTGAATTTATGTGCCTAATTTTTGGGCATTTAACTTGATGCGGCATTATTCAGTTTCTGTCGTTTCACAATTACAATTCGAGCAAACTATGCGCAAATTGTGTTAAAACACGCAGCGTCTGAGTTTTTTTTTTTTGTAATTGTTTATGTTTGGAGTTTATAAATAATGTTTTGTGATGTGTGATTGCGTGTCGCTGGTCGTTTGTCGTTCGGTTATGTTAATTTGACTGCTGTTTGCAGTTTTTATGCTGGTTTTTTGTTTATTAAATATGCATGACATGCAAATGGCGGTCGCATGCCAATTAACTTTGATCGATTCAACAAAATGGGCGACAACGCTTTATGAGCAATTAATGTGGTTGCCACACTGCGGTTGCCACAACCAATCGCCATTAAATTGATTCAATTCCCATTCCACATTCCGATTGAGAAGCTCTCAAATAAGTTGAGAAATATCAATGTATTTCCCCTTTCTCTTCTTGTCTCCTCCCTTATCCAATCAAGTTTCTATGGCATATTTTAAATAATTAGAATAAAATTTCTTTCATTCATTATGCGAGATTGTTTTCGCAAATATTGTGAAATATGCTTAAAAATGCCGGGAATAAATGCGAATTGTGCGAAATTTGTTGGGCTGTCGGTTGGCTTTTGGGCGACATCATATATATTTAACGCTTCGCTGCATGCGCCAAAAAGTTGCATAAATATTCGCATATGCAGCGCAGGCAGCGCACTGTCCAAATGGAACAATTACGGCGCAATCAGAGCCACGGAATACCTACATAAACACAATTTATTTGCTCTGCACTAGGCACATTTCAAACCTAATGGCAATGACACGACATTTCGACTTTTAACAATAAAATGTGTGTGAGCTCGAGTGGACGTGCTGGACGTGCAGTTACCCTGTAGAAGTAAGGTGCAATGTGGGAGATGATTTTTTGATTGTGAAATATTGAGATGAAGCCTTTGAGGCTTGTGTTAAGAAATAGCTAGATTGCTTAGAGAGAAATAGAAACACACAGAGAGAGAGAGAGAGAGAGAGAGAGAGAGAGAGAGAGAAAGGCCGCGAGAGAGAGAGAAATAGCCAGGCTGATTCAGTTAAAAGAAAGGAAGATAGAGAATGAGACAGACACTGAGATAGAGGCTGGGAGAAAAATAAATAGAGGGAGAGACAGCGAAAAAAGGCAAGTGTGAATGTGAGAAAGAGGTGGATAAAATTAGAATAGAAATAGACAGAAAAAGTTAGTTAAGACAATGAGAGACAGGTAGGTAGATCAGATGGAATGAAAGAGAGCGCACGTCGGGTAGCCGGAGATACAACAAGATTAATAGAGTGATAGGGCAGAAATAAGAGATAGTGAGAGGGAGAATTTTAATCGATTAAGAAGTTGGTTTAGCTTTCAGAAAATATAGTTCTGTAAAAGTAAATAAAAGTAATAATGTATTTATATTGAGAAGTGTAGTCAGCTTTGCTTAAGCATTATTTGTTATTTTTTATGTACACTTGGGGGCGAAATTTGTGAAATATGCATTTTACACCTTAAGCTATATTTGGCCTAGCAATAATACAACACTTGATAAAACTTATCAGCTTATAGAATTTGAGATATCAAACCATTTCTATGAGATATGGTTGTAGCTAGTATAGAATTTTGTACAAACTATTTATCATTTTCAATCAAAATTATATTTTTTAGTTGATTTTCTCGCATTCAATTTTCAACTGAACTTTTTCGGCTTTTGGTCTATAAACTATATAAATCTAAATATTTTTTTTTATTTTATTTTTATTTTTATTTTATTTTCTAAATATTTTTTTATTGAATTCCTTAGTTTCTTCATCATTTGTGGTTTAAGCTTATTTTGTGCCTACTCTCTGTCATCTTTCATAATCAAATTTTTCTCTGTAGTTTGCGGCTAAGATACTTAAACAATATTAGCCAATATCTCCGAGTGCATAATATTTATTCATTTAGTTTAAGCTGTTGTAATTAATGCCGCTGCCACCTTCAATAAACTTCAGCTGCAGCCGCACTCGGCACTCGCCACTCGGCACTCGGCGCTTGGCTAGCTGCTGCATGGTCACGGGCAGACGCGATGCTACCCGCTGCTCGGCGACACTTCAAAGCCAGCTGCGTGTAATTACGGACAAGTTTAGACCACATGGCGGCTGGCATTTGGTGTCGGGTGGTGCGAGCGCGTTGCATACTCTGCAGCGCCTGCAAATTTAATGGCTTCGCTTTAACGAGTGTTGCCTACTTTGCAGCGTCGCGCACGCATCTCCAGCGGCTGCTGATGAGTTCATGCAACATTCTTGTTGCCCTGGCAAATGTCTTTCTCGCCTCTAATTTTTTTTGTTGCTTTGTTGCTGTTGCTGTCGCTATGTGCTTGCCACTTAAGCAGCCCGCCTCTCATTCTTCGCGTTGCCCTTATTAGAATACTTTTTTCAACTGCCGCTGCTGCTGTTGCTGTTGACTTAGTCAAGAGCAATTAACATGCAAATAAGGCCTATTAGTTACCCAAACGTCAGTCTGTCAGCTGCGCGGCGGCGCGGAGGCCCCGCCCATTTTGGACACCTTTTCGCGCTCTTATTGGCCTTTTGGCAGGTCGGCGGCGGCGGCGTTTGCTTTTAATGACTTACTAATTTTCAGTTAGCTTTGCGCGCGCCAGACTCTTATTTAAAAATTCTTAATTGTCGTTTTAGGGGCGTTGTCCGTCGCCCCATCATCGTTCATATCATTAAAGTTTACGTTTATGTTTGCCAAGATATTCCAAAACTTTTTGATTTCAAAAATTACAAGGCCTGAACATTTGCTGTAAACAGCGCAGGCTACAAAAAGAAAAGGGTTTAGCGCTGCCAAACTTCGCCTTTATGAGGTTAATCTATAAAAACAAGTCCCTGCGCTAAGCTGTTAATCTTGGAGTTTTAATCTTGTTATTTCTGGGATGTTTTCAAAGAAAAAAAAAAGGTTGTTATGAGAGTTTGGGAAAGGGTTGCTTGTGATTTGGTTTGAGCTGGGTTTTATATGGGGAATTCGTGAGGAATTTATCAGGAATTTGTAAGGAATTTATCAGGAATTTCTAAGGAATTTCTATGAATTTTTACGGTGACATTTTTAAAGAATTTCTAGGGGATTTCTAAGGAATTTCTAGGGGATTTCCAAGGAATTTCTAGGACATTTTTAGGGAATTTCTTAGGAATTTCTAAGAAATTTCTAGTGAGTTTTTAAGAAATTTCAAGGAGTATTTCAATATAAATATATTTGAATTTTATTCCAAAAACCTTCATAAATGGAAGAGAATATATAAATAATACTTCAACGTTTTTTTTAGAACTTAAAAAAAATGTCGGGTGATTTATAGTCAGGCAAATCCCCTGAAAAGTTCGTAAAGAATTTATGGGGAATTTCCAAAGAATATGAAGAGAAATGTATGATTAGTTTATATGGAGCATTAAAGAATTTTGGAATATATAAAAAATATTTGATATAATCCGACCGAGAAACCTTTACAAATTGGAGAGAAATATTTTATAAAATATGTTGTATTAAGAATGTTATAAAAATTTTTAATAAAATGTCAGGTGCTTTATAGTCAGGTAAGCTTCCTATTTACTTGCAATATATAATTAAAAAAATTTAGTTTAAAAATCTTAAACACTTTTTTATATATTCCTTCATAACACACACTCTTTACTGGGTATCTACTAGTTTACATGCCTTGCCTTTAGAGCTTAGCTATTACTTTTGTTATTGCTGTTGTTGTTGGTCTTTTTTTTACTTATGCTAAGTTAACTCCTACAGCGCCTTATCTAATCACAGTTTCGCTTTGTTTTGGCTCATTTATCGAATGCTCTTTTCTCGTGATTGGCGGATGAAATTTTTATGAACTTTGCCTTTTGCAATTAATGTTAATTGATCACTTGAATTTGTGCATTTTCATTAAAACTTTTTCAGCTTGTGAATCACGAATCACAAGTCAAAGGCCCACTAAGGGCGAGAGGGAGAGAGATGGAAGTAGCAGCGAAGTATTTACACAGCTTCTGCGGTAATTTATGGTCCTCGCAAAGGCAAAGGCAGCTAGCTCGGGGCTATGGATGCTGGACGCTGGTCAGTGGCGTTGGCGCTGGCGCTGGCGCTGGCAGCCGGTTTAACACCCGACCAGACCAGGCCGCAAATCGCCATTGAATGTGCAGCACCTGCAGTGTGTGTGTAGGTGTGCACACACACACACACCTACACACAGAGTCACATAATGGCGCTGCGGCAGGGACAATGAATGCTGAGGGTGATGATCCAACGTGATTTATCTACTGACGCTGAGGTTAAAAGTTTTGCGCATACTCTCATTGTTTAGGTCAGGATTCCCTTTGTATGCACAGCACATACACACTCCCACACACACACACACACATACTCCCACACACACACATATGCAACCACACGTGCCATAGACAGAGCTGCACTGCGCTCAATGGCTATGCAAATGCTCGACCTGACAGAGCTGTCAGAGTGCGTTGAATAATATGCTCGTCCTTAGGTTGAGCGCTCGGCGCAATTATTAAACTTTCGGCATAACTTCGGCCCGCTTAACTTTTGGCTTTAACTATGATTATTTGATTTGGCTTTGGCCAGATATCTGATTATGCCCAAGGACCTGCACCACAAGCTGCTGACAGCCAGCTCATTATTTAGCCACGCCGAGTGTAACTAATTATTGCCAGTTCTCTCTCTCTCTCTCTCTCTCTTTTGGCATTTTTTGTGCCGCACTTATTGACAGAGCTTCACAATCCCATGGTCCTCCTCCTCCTCCTGGTCTCCTTCTGCCTCGTCCTTGCTCTTCTGCAGTATTTCGCTGACGCTTCGCTCAGATCCATCATTTTGTGCAGCCATCTGCGACACGTGGACCCTCGGCTGGGCTAATAAATCTTAATCAGACGCCGGCCCATGGGCGTGTCCTATTTGTGGGCTTTCACTGCCATAAACACTTTTTTCTCTTTCTCCTTTCTCGCCTGCCTCGCGCTGGCTCATCATATTACTGGACATTCATTGCTCTGCGCTGACTAAATCACAAGTCTGGCGAGTATTATCGAGTAAACACATTTCAATGCTGATCAATTTATTATTTGGTTTGCTTAGTATCTAATTTGAAGGTGTTTTGCTCCGCAGCGATGTCTTCTTACTGCCCCGCTTTAGAGCCCGAGGTCATGCATCAGCTTGTTCCACCAGCTCTGTTGAGTGGTCGTAGCGGGCGTCTCTGTAGTCACAGTGACACCAGGGGTCGTCGGCAACCCGGGAGTTGTTAGGTTCGAGCTTGGGGTAGACTCGGGTAGGCCGGGAGTAGTCAGGTTGGAGCTAGGAGTAGACTCGGGCAGGCCGGGAGTAGTCAGGTTGGAGCTAGGGGTAGACTCGGGCAGGCCGGGAGTAGTCAGGTTGGAGCTAGGAGTAGATTCGGGCAGGCCGGGAGTAGTCAGGTTGGAGCTAGGGGTAGACTCGGGCAGGCCGGGAGTAGTCAGATTGGTGCTAGGCGTAGACTCGGGCAGGCCGGGAGTAGTCAGGTTGGAGCTAGGGGTAGACTCGGGCAGGCCGGGAGTAGTCAGGTTGGAACTTGGGGTAGACTCGGGCAAGCCAGGAGTAGTCAAGTTCCAGCTTGGGGTAGACTCAGGCAGACCAGGGGTAGACTCATTCAAGCCGGGAGTAGTCCAATTCCAGCTAGGTGTTCCAGGAGTAGTCCAGTTCCAGCTAGGGGTAGACTCGTTCCAGCTAGGGGTCGACTCATTCAAGCCGGGAGTAGTCCAATTCCAGCTAGGTGTTCCGGGAGTAGTCCAGTTCCAGCTAGGGGTAGACTCGTTCCAGCTAGGGGTCGACTCGTTCCAGCCGGGAGTAGTCCAGTTCCAGCTTGGTGTTCCGGGAGTAGTCCAGTTCCAGCTAGGGGTAGACTCGTTCCAGCTAGGGGTAGACTCGTTCCAGCTAGGGGTCGACTCGTTCCAGCCGGGAGTAGTCCAGTTCCAGCTTGGTGTTCCGGGAGTAGTCCAGTTCCAGCTAGGGGTAGACTCGTTCCAGCTAGGGGTAGACTCGTTCCAGCCGGGAGTAGTCCAGTTCCAGCTTGGTGTTCCGGGAGTAGTCCAGTTCCAGCTAGGGGTAGACTCGTTCCAGCTAGGGGTAGACTCGTTCCAGCTAGGGGTAGACTCGTTCCAACTAGGGGTAGACTCATTCAAGCCGGGAGTAGTCCAGTTCCAGCTTGGTGTTGTCCAGTTCCAGTTAGGTGGGGTCGGAGTTGTCCAGTTCCAGCTTGGGGTAGTCCAGTTCCAGCTTGGTGTTGTCCAGTTCCAGTTGGGTGGGGTCGGAGTTGTCCAGTTCCAGCTTGGGGTAGTCCAGTTCCAGCTTGGTGTTGTCCAGTTCCAGTTAGGTGGGGTCGGAGTTGTCCAGTTCCAGCTTGGGGTTGTCCAGTTCCAGCTTGGGGTAGTCCAGTTCCAGTTGGGTGGGGTCGGAGTTGTCCAGTTCCAATTGGGTGGGGTAGGAGTTGTCCAGTTCCAGCTTGGCGTTGTCCAGTTCCAGCTGGGTGGAGTCGGAGTTGTCCAGTTCCAGCTTGGGGTTGTCCAGTTCCAGCTTGGGGTAGTCCAATTCCAGCTAGGTGGGGTAGGAGTTGTCCAGTTCCAGTTTGGGGTTGTCCAGTTCCAGCTGGGGGTAGTCCAGTTCCAATTGGGTGGGGTAGGAGTTGTCCAATTCCAGCTAGGTGGGGTGGGAGTAGTCCAGTTCCACTGGGGACCATCGGTTGTCTGATTCCAGCTGGGAGTGCTTGAGTTCCAAGAGGGTGCAAAGGCATTTCCAATGCATTCCTCGAAGCTCATGAACGCCTTTTCGAGCTGATGCAAAGTTCTACTGATTTCATGCATGACACAGCGTTCCGTCTGCCAGAAATGCTTGAACATGGGACGCAGGCCGGCGAACAGATTCATGACCTAGATTAAAGAGCCTTTGATTAGTACGCCGCTCGGCTGGCTGTTTCCCTTGCCGCTGTCTCACCGAATCCGTGTAGCATTTGCGCGTGGTGCAACCGGCCAGCTGCTGCTGGAAGGCAGCCCTCACTCCGGCGGCGCTGGGTCGCTGCAAATAGCTCTGCAGCTCGGCCTGATCCACATTGGCGCACTGACGCAGCTCGTGGCCCGCATGCATTAATATCTCCACATTTTTAAGCCTATAACTGGCCGTACATTGATCCAAATTATTGAGGATGTCCAATCCGGGCAATTTCAGATCCCCAACGATGGCATCGAACAGCTCCTTTGGCAAGCTAACATCTCTCGATTGAATGGGTTCAGAGTTCTGGGCAGTTAAGAGGGGGTTTTATAGGTGAGTATTGTGAGGTTAAGTTGGGATAATGTAGAATGGGAATGTATGGATGAAATGTGTGCTATAGTTCTCTAGTTCTATTAGTTCCATATATAAGAAATTTTAGTAAAGATTAAAGATGGAGATTAAAGATCTTTCTTTATTCTTGAGGATTGAAAAGAATAGCTAAAGGAAAATAGGAGAAACAGCTAAGGAAAGTTTATATTAAATATAATTATTCTTTATTCTTTAAAGCAAATAGTTTCATATATAACAAATTTGTCTAAGGATCCTCTTTAATCATTAAACAAATTTATTATATAGGAAACTAATAGCTCTAGGAAATAAAGAATAATAATATTCAATATCAACTATCCTCAGTTGCTTCTCCCATTTTCCTTTAGCTATTATATAAACATATCTATTTAAAGTTTACTTTACAAATTTATCATCAAAATGACTTTGCACTTCACCGATAAGGAATTTAATTAAATGCAAATTAAAAATATAAAAAAATATATTACTTTAACACTTTTATAGAGCAGATATGATAGAATGAATCACATTTATTGGCGTCTTATCACTGTCTTTAACACTTGGAGTAGCTGCAATTGAGCTAATGCCGATTGTACATACCGTTGCGCTGAATAACAGTGCGAAGAGCAGAAAGAATTTACAGAGATCCTCCATGGTGGGGCCTCCGTTCGTTAATGACTTGGACACTGGGTCTGGCGCTTCATTTTAAATCAAAAAATCGATGACGATTTAAACTTTCCACATTTGTCTTTTTTGTTTTTGTTTTGCTATTTGTTACACTCTTATCTCTATCACTGCTCGAAAAGTCGTCCCACCCAAGCAGGTATTTTTTGGTCAGGCTTCCGCCCAGTGATAAGACCACGAAAAACCCTGACAGATAATTACATTTATCTGCATACATATATATATATATATGTGTGTCTCTATATGAATATATATATTTATATGATAGTTAGATAATTGTGAGTAATTCACAGTCTGAATTTCTGCGAACACTGATTGCTCGAAGCACTTGACGCTTCTCAGCGACAGCAGCTATAGATTGGCTTAACGCGATTATTATTTATAGCCGCCATTGACTCGCGGCTAATTAGATCTCGATTTGCGATAACGGCGTATTGAGGAGGTCAAGTCATATATTGAATATTAAAGCTCTTTATTCTGTGGCAATAAAACTTGAGTTTCACTGCTCGTTGGCCAGCGGCTGGGCGGGCTGAGCGGGCTGCTCGTTGTGCTGCTCCGGCTGCTGTTCGGGCTTCTGCTCCACGTGTTGCTCCAGCTGCTGCTGAGACTGCGTCTGTGCCTGAGCCTGTGGCTGTGCCTGCTCTAGCTGGGCGGGCAGCTCACGCTGATGAGGCACCTTGGCCATGCAGTTGTCAAAGTCGTTGGCCGCCTCAATGGACTTCACCTTGGACTCGCCCACGGCGGATCTGATGCAGCTCGAGCGCTGCGTCTCCACGATGGAGGCATTGGACACAAACTGCGATTCGGTCTGATAGGCCAGAGTGTTGCAGTTATCCAGCAGCTGCAGGTTCTTGTCCAGCTATTCAAATCAGAAGAGATATTAGGATATATATATACGTATATATATATCGTGCTCACAGTGGACACGGTGCAGTTGATGAAGCGCTGGCTGTCCGTCTCGTTGAGGCACCTCTGCAGGTTCTTCTGCAGCTCCAGCTGCTTGCTGCGTATGGTGTTGATGGTGGCGTTGCTTCGCTGGTGATTCTCGACGACGGTGCGATTGGCGATCTCCTCGCACTTGCTGGTGCTCTTGCCCAGGTCCGCGCCGATCTTGCTGGTCGCATTGGTGTACTTGTTGAAGCAGGCCGTCTCCGCCGGCGAAATGGCGCGCGCCTCAGCCAGCGGTGCGCCCAGCTGTGTGAGGACCATGCGTAGCAGGCTCGCATCGTCGACCATGCGTGGCCAGGCGCTGGCCTGCAACGTGGCAAATTCAATTTCAATTAAAATAAAAGAAGATGAGGGAGAAGATGTATTTCCTTACGCTCAGCACGGTGACGGCGAGCAGTAGAGTGCGTGTCAACAATTGCATCTTATTCCCGTTGCGTTCTCAGGTGCTAACTAATTGCTCATCTCAAAGTTTCGCTCGCTTTTATAGTCGAGCAAATGCTGCAGAAACATCTTCTTCTCATTGCTGGTCTCATTGTGGCATTTTCCTCTATGTTTTTTCCTCGTTTGCTTCTTTTTTGCAACATTCGATTAGATAGGGGCAATGTACAAGGCAATTGGCAGGCTTAATTGGCTTTTGTGCAGTTTTAATACAAGCGGCGACAACCCCTTGGCAGTGATATCTTGGCCGAGGTTATTGTGTAAAGCGCCAGCTATGATAAATTGGCCCCCAGAGACAAACACACACACACATCGAGACAGACACACTAATCAGTGTTCATGTCCCATTAGTTGCGCTTATCAGACAGCTTCAAACGGTGTCTTGATGTCTGCATTCTTATCGTAACACAAATGATATAAGAGCTTATTTTTAAATGATATATATATATAATATATACGAAAAAAATTCAACTGAATCACCCGAGGCTGTGTAATACCCATTTGTAATCGCATCGCATTCGTTTCATTAATTTACACGCGTCTTAATTAAGTCTCAGCTCACCTTTCGAGTGGCCATCGATATCATCGCGTTAGGGGGAAACTCCCCCTTGGTTCGTTCATAAATTGATCTGGCAAACGTCACGCGGAAAGCCAATCGCAGCATTTTCTCAGAACCCATTGTAAATCGGCCCAGGCCATCGGCTATAAGACTCTTTTTTAATCAGTTCATGATAATGTACAAAGAATTTCCATATAATTCTCTTATCACTCCCTTCCAGTGATTTCTGCATTGTCTTTTGGCAATTGTTATTCTATTTGATCAAACCATGAATGGAAAAACACATTACGCGGAGGGTTTTTTTTAAAGTTATTAATCACTCAAGTGACAGTATAGACTGGACTTATTCACTTATATTTACAACGGAATTCCAAGTTAATTGTGTTGTTGAAAGCGCTTTGATAAATGTCAAAAGATAATATAGTTTAATATATATAATTCCTAATTGCTCTTTGTTTGCATTTTAATTTGTTTCTTCTTCAGAATTTTATGCTATTTAAAATTAGCTTTTGTTGATAAAAAAGAAAGTGAATTCATGGGAAATTATAATAATATATCAAGTTCTCTTTGTCTTGCTAAAAAATAAAGACAATTGCTTCACCAGAAAACAATAAATTCAAAAGTCAAATATGAAAATAATTTTGTTGTGCGATATATTTATAATTGATTGATTGCCTGTAGAAAATCAGATAAACGAACACTACTTTCTCGCATGGTCATAGAAAAATTACCCAAGGCTGGTAGAAGTGGAGTGTGGAATGTTCGTGAAGAGTGCAAAAAGAATTACAATAAAAAGAAATACAATTTGTAGAAAAGAGTTAGGCAGAGGTATTCAACTCTTATCATAAAATGTTAAACTTAGAAGAAAGGGCAGGCATTCATAGAGAAATTTATTAGTGAATGATCTAGCAGCAAAACTGGATGAAACTCCCTTTAAATTGTAAGCCAATATGGCAGGTAGCTTATATATGATTTAAATGCGATAGGAATATGAATATAAAATATAGAAATAAAAATAAAAATATCTTAGAAATAAATATAAAGAGAAATTTAAAATAAAAGCAATACTTTCTTATGACGTTTCAAATGAGTAGAAAATTATTAAAAATTTATGTAAAGAATTAATAATCAAGAAAATATCTCATTTTTAAGTTTATGAAATATATAGAAATACAATACTATGTATATTTAAAATATGTTTCTTCTAAATAAGAAATATAAAAAATTCAAAAATATTCATATACCTATACTAAATATATATAAATAGAAAGTTCAAAAATATTAATATACTATATCTAAAAAAAATATATAAATAAAAAATTATATTATTGCAATTAATGCAATATGTTACATTTTAATATTTATATTATTGCGATTAAACATATAAATATTTTACAATTTAATATTTAAAAAAAATAATATTATTGGCAATGATAAAATAATACCAAAAATGATATACCAAACAAATTTTTAGCCAAATTCCCTAAATTTGTACATTATTTATGCGTCTTTAAAAGGTTTCAAAAATATGCTTATAAAGCTTAAAAATGCCAAAAGACTTCTCAGCTTAAGAAGAAAAATTAGAATTAATTAAATTAAAACTCATTTATTACCCAATAAAAATCCTACAACTGCCTGAAAGAAGAAATCCTTTCCGGCATTGATTTAACTCCCGCCTCACACTCCTTCCACACATGTTGGCCAATAAATTGCGTTAGCTCATTAGAGGCGTAATGCAGGCAGTCACCTTTCGGCTTGCAGTCAATTGGCCAACAATGAGGTTGAAATTCAATTCATTTATCACAAATGGGTTGGGGCAGCTGACTGGAAATCAGTGCCAAGAAATTTCATGTGAAAGCTGGCAAAACAAATTTTGAAAAGTGGCTAAAATTCACAGTTGCCAACAAATTTATCACAACAAGTCAACGAACACACACACACAGGGAGACACTCAGAAATGTGAGCGTATGTAGATGTGCCTGGCTCTCATATATCATGCGACAGGGCAAACAAGATTTATAAGGTAAAACATGCTTCGAGCAACTCTAGAGAAATAACGTCAACATCTCGCGGCTTAAAAAGAAAATGTTTTATTTTTTTTTTTTTGTTTTTTTTGTTCTTTTTGCTTATGTTTGGGCGCACAACTCGAACGATTAATCAAAAAAGTATAAAGTGCAGGCGGGCGCTGGCTGCAAGTTTTTGTTAAGGTGTGCCAGGGCGTTGGGCGTGGCAGCTGCTGCTAATGGCACAAGTGCTGTGGCAGGCCACAGTGCTGCCTCTTGAGAAGGAGAGTGTGAGAGGGGGAAGGAGAGAGGGTAAGAGAAGTAGGGACAGCTCAGCTCAGCTCATGTGCTTGTCATACACTGTTCATAAAGCAAGGAAAGGTATATAGGCTTTCTTTTGGGAGACTCTGAATATTGACTAAGTGACAGAGAGAAAGAGAGAGACAGAAGGAAGGAGAGAGAGAGAGAGAGAGAGAGAGAGAGAGAGAGAGAAAGGGAGAGTCACATATAAAAAATAATGGAGAAGAGAGAAGCAGTGAGAGGGTGTGAGAGGCATATGCAGAAAGAGGAGATAGATACAGAGAAAGTCAGAGGAGATAGATATCTATATATCTGGAAAGACAGAGAACAAGAGGCAGAGAAAGTGAAAGACTGAGACGCTGAGAGCCTGAGATAGAGACAAAGAAAGAGAAAAAGAGAGAAAGAGAGAGAGAGAGAGACAGATAAAAAAATATTTATACAGAGAGAAATAAAGAATGGGAGAGTGAGAGAGCAAAAGAAGGCTATATAAAGAGAGAGGAAAAGAGAGAAAATGAGAATATGAAACATGGAAGAAGAGAGAGATGGAAGGTAGGCTAAAAGTAGATGACAAAAGAGAGAGACGGAGAGGTTTTTGATAGCTGGAGGATGGAAATATAGAGAAAATACCAGAGAAAATGAAAGATGTAGAGTTCGTAAGAGTGAAAGAGATAAACAGAGAAACCAAAAAAAAAAGAGAAAGAGATAGATAGAAAAAAAATATTTAAAAACAAGTAAATAAACTCTAGTCGGGCGTAACCGACTAGGGTATACCCTGAGCCTCGTCGAACCTGTGTTTTCCAATACACTTATATTTAGCGTAAAATTATACAAAAATTTCAAGTTTAAAGCATTTGTGGCAAATGTAAACTAAAGCAGCAGCTAATAATTCAACAAAATTCAAACGTAATTTGCGATTCTTCGAAGCGACTAGAATGCGAGCGTTTGTATGTGTGTGTGCAAGTGCGTTCGCTTGGCGCTGCTGCCGCGTGGTTTTGCAAAGTAGCCAAATGTTTTGTTTAATAACTTTTTTGCTATTTAACGGATTTCAATGAAATTTTCGGCATATGATCAATATATTCTATGGGTATAATTGTCAGTTTAGTAAAAGTTCCAACTCATTCGCATTTTGGCTATATTTGAGACTGAACTTAAATTGGGGAAAATTTGGGGCCGGTATCCAAAATATAACAAAATTCGAAATTGCATAAAATACATATAAAGCTAAATATAAAATTTGGTGTCTCTAGCTTAAAAGTTGGGCGAGATAGAATTTTTTAATTGAATTTCGATTTTGTTTTTAATCGATAACAATTAATTGGGGATAGTTATCGATTTTTTAAAACAAACTCGATCTGCGCGTGCTATACACGGACCTACAAAAAAAATTTCAAGTCTCTAGCTCTTATACGGGCTGAAATCGACGCGTTCAAACATACGGACAGACGGACAGACGGACAGACGGACGGACGGACGGACGGACAGACGGACAGGGCCAAATCGATTTCTCTTGTCGTTCTGATCAAGAATATATATACTTTATGGGGTCTGCCACGCCTCCTTCTGCCTGTTACATACATCCAACAAAAACATTATACCCTGATTTCCCATTTTCAATGGGCTCAGGGTATAAAAACACAAAAATATATTGAATATGGCAGTAAAGAAAGAGTGAAAGAGAAAAAGATATATAAATAGACACAAATTCTTTAAAAAAATAGAGAGGAATAAAGAGGAAGAACAGCAGTTTGAGAAGGGAGAGAGAGAGAGGAAGTCTAGAGCAGTAAAGATGTGCCAAATCAGCAGTAGAAAAATAGAGAGCAACACACAGTTGCAGTCAAGATAGAGAGATTGCGAAAGAGGGTCAGCTGGAATAAGAGAGGGAGACTATCGCCTCACCAGATAGCTGCGATAAAAAGCACAATAAAAGTCAACAATGTACAGTGCAGAGTATTAGAGAGTCGAGTGCAAGCGACTGCAACCCCAACTTCCCCAATGTTGGCTAATTTAAATGTGGGCTGACAGCTTCTTTCATTTCGGCAATGCTGCAGAGAGCCAAGTGCACGTCTTCAGCGCGCTGAGCCTTGTCAGCCCTTCAAGTGTGACAGCTGCTCCGCTGAATGCTGTATGTTGTGAGCTGCTGTTCGTTCGTCTGTTTGTTTGTTTGTTTGTATCTCAATGGTCTGGCACTTTTAATGACACCATTGTCACCTTGGCCAACCCCAAAAAGTGAAATGAGCCCCCGCCCCACCACGGCACCCCTTGCTCATTTGCGTCGAGTGGGCGGCGTCATGTAATGCGGCTTGAAGTGTCATTTACACGCGCATTGTATTGCTGGCAGCTGCCACTGTACGCCAGCTGCCACTTTGCCGGCTTTTTTTTGCCGTTCGCCGTTCGCTGTTTACCGCTTGCCGCTTGCCGTTTGCTGTTTGCGTTTTAAGTAGCTGTTAAGCATTTTCATTACACACGCCAAAATGCACAATGATTTATGCCAAGAACCCGACTACCGTTATCACGTGTTCGTTCCGCTGTCAGCGGATTAAATGCTCATGCAACCCACTCTGCCACGCCCACTCTGCCATAACCGTCATAACCGAAGCCGGAGCTTTGTGCGCAGTTTATCATTAAAAACAATATACAAAAAATGGCATTTCATGCCTCATGTCTCGTTCGCCGCATGCAGGCATTGCCTGGTTATGTGAGTGTTGCGCATTTTCAAGACCAGCCACACGGACATTGCGCACTGTTTGCACTGCTGCTGCTGCTGCTGCTGCTGCCGTGAGTGGGGTTTCGCTTTTGTTTGCTGCTGCAGCTTTGTATGCAAATAAATGGGCGGTCTAGACGGGCACGCACAATGGCAGTTTTAATTTGAAAAGTGGCTGCTGCAGCAGCAACACCAGCAGCAGCCACAGCAGAGAGGGCAAACCTTGTTTTTTTTTTTATTTTCGAATTTTGCAACAACCGCAAAACTTGCCATGTGAATACGCAGAACGTGTCGACATTTGTGGCCTAGACAAAAAGCAGAGCAATAGTTGCAAAATAAATAGAGAAAAGCGCACACAAATATATTTCGTGTTAGACAGTGTATTTTCCCCAAAAAGAAATTGTGCTTGAATAGTGAGGCAAAAATCGTTTCTAATAACATTTAACTGGCTTAGAAAGTTTGTTTTCGGCTGCAAATTTGCTTTCTGAATATGAGCACGTTTCGGGGCAGCAGCTCCTGAAGCGCAATTAATCACGCAATATGAGTAGAGCTCGACTCGGCTCAGCTCAGGTTGCTTGGCCAGAGTTATTTGAAATTTCGGCAATGAAAGAAAATGCTGCTCGGTTGCCAGCGTAACGAAAGTGACCAATGGCAGGCGAGCTGTGATAAGATATGCATGGCCAAAGGCAGTCGTCTATATATTGAGATGATAAAGCTTTAAAATTCTGGGAACTTAAGCGAGGGCCGATTTCAGTGTTCCAAAGAGCAATGAAATTGGGTAAGAGTCACAAACATATTTCAGTTTATAAGTAAACTAATGATGAGAGACTTGAATTTACATTTAACTTTGTGCTTTTTGCAGCTACATTACTGAAGACGTTTTTTAAAAAATGGTTAAAGTACTGGGGCGTTTTATAGATAGAAATTCAACATTTTATAAGGGCACTCTTATGCATCCTCCATAAAAGGAGACTAATTCTTACGAAATAAATATAAATAAATAATTTCCAACATATATAAATAAAAAATTTCCAATAAATATAAATAAATAATTGATAAATATATATTATTATATAACAATATAAATTTAAAGCAAATATAAAAAAAATAAATAAAATCTCTAATCCTAAACAATGTATCATAACTCAGCTGGAAGCCAGAAGTTAATCTTTTTAATCTATATAACCAAAAGCTTTTAAAAAATTAACATATAAATTATTTAAAATTATATAAGTTAAGTAAAATATTAACATATAAATTATATAAAATTATACAAACTTTCATAAAATTATAAAAAAATATTAAAAGAAAATATTTAAAAAAAAAATTACGGCCTATGTGAAGTTATATAATTATAAATAATTAAATTTCTCAACTTCATTTCATTCATTCATCTACTTGTTCGCTATGCAGCGTAAGCTAAGCCCAACATTTCTAATAAAATGTAGATAAAAATGTATATATATTAATAATAAAAGAATAATAAAAAATCCATCAATTTTTTTAGCAAAAATATAAAACTGTAACCTAAATAATTTTTTATAATTAAAATATATGCAGCAGCTACTTTTTCAAGTCTTTTTCATATGTAAGAATAGAAAATATAAAAAATTCCCTTTACAATAGCCACTAATTTAATTAAATTTTTATTAACTATATTTGATTATTAGAATTTTGTAGCAAGGTAAAAAAGGTAACAATATCCGTAGGTCTAAGCTGCACAGCCGCGACTTAAAATGCTGCATTGATTTTTGCGCTATAAAAACAAATTCAATTTGCTAAAATCAAATGGGGAGAAAAAATAAAATAAATCTAATAAAAAATGTGTGAGCCAATGAATGCATAATGTAGATTGAATTTCCTTCTTTTTTTTAAATATCTTTTTACAATTGCATAGAACGTGCAACAAAATTTAAATAATAATGTTTTTTTTGCTCTGCTCGTTACACAAAAGCAAACATTTATAAAACATATTTTAGCAGTTTTATTTGTTGTGCTTGTTTTTTTTTTTTGCAATATTTTTATTTTTTTGTTAACATAAATTTTTATTCTTCCTACATCCGCTAATGCAGCAACATTGACTTTTCACGTTTTTCCGCGCGCCATTCACAATATAGTTGCCATTGTCGGCTGCATCCTTGAAAGTTCCTGCTGCTGGCCACTAAATTGAAATTCATAATGAGTTTTTTATGCAAATGCAACGCTCGCTCGCTGGCTCGCTGGCTCGCGGCGCGTTGGCGTGTTAAACTCTCGACTGTCACATTTTATTTCATTGTAAATTATTTTTTTTTCTGTGCTACGCAACTTTATAGTAGAGTTTTTTATAAAAAAAAGAGACTAGCAGATACCCTGTAGGTGGAAATTTGGTAATTAATGAACTTAGCTGACGTCAATTCGGTATGAGTGCTGTTAGATATGACTTATATATAATCAAATTAAGCTGAGTAGGCGCTTTGCTAGCTGCATAGCAAATTAGGCAACTTTAGCTCTTACCAGAGCCGAGTTCCTTGGGCACAACTAGTCTAGACCTGCAGCTCATTATGCATGCTTAACTGAAATTGTTGCTGGCTTAGCAAAACTTTTGCCATCTCCCTTTCCCCTGTTGTTTCTTTTTTTTTTGCTACCTTTTTTACAGGGTATACAAAACAAAAACATGGCATATACGTGTAACTTGTATTTGTACATGTTTTTCTTTCCCCCCCTGCTCACTTTGTGGGTGTAAAACGGCAGTCGAAATTGTTATATGTTAATTCGATTCAACAATTTCGTGCTGTGTTGCATGTTCGTTTGTGCCACATGTGTGCCACAGTTGAACAGAAAAAAAAACTGAGCGAACTTGAACGCTTTTTAAAGGCAACGCGGCTCGAGGCTCGGGGCTCGGCCCTGATTTTGATTTGGTCCACAAAACATTTTGCGGTCTAATGGCAAACGGCATTTGAATTTAGATTTAATCCGATTGTAAAATTCTAGAATGTGATTTAAATTGAATGCCTGCTGGAAGTGGTGTCAAGACAAGGGGCGGCGGAGGCCAGCGGCTGCTGGCCAACTGAGATTTGCATTTGAAAAGAGCGCGCGAGCGAGGTTTTTATGCGAGCTGCGTTCGGGAAATTTATTAAAGCTTTTCATTGCACGCTGGGGAAATGCGCAACTGGAAAATGATGCTAGGACTAGAACTAGGGCCTTTTGTGTGTGCCGCAGATTTACAGTTACACTTTACATAAACACACACAGAGAGAGGGGAGAGGGTGGGAGGAGGAGAGGGTGAGCGAGTTGATCGGAATAAGTGCGCGATTAAATTTTAGTGCGTTTGTGCCTTTTGTTAGGTTGTTGTAAGCGCATTTAATGTTCAGCTCGCTGAGCTTAGTTAGTTGCGCGGCACGCAACTTTAATCAAGTTAAATGGT
Source organism: Drosophila pegasa (assembly GCA_035046225.1). NCBI lineage: Eukaryota > Metazoa > Arthropoda > Insecta > Diptera > Drosophilidae > Drosophila > Drosophila pegasa. Next base: position 9,177,084 of record JAWNOD010000076.1, on the reverse strand, counting down.
TCGCATGAGGCGCAGCCAGGCAGCCACCTCGGCCACCTCGGCCACGTTTACAGCGCTAACGGCAATTAAAGTCCATTAACCACATGATGCGTTTTGCACTTAAAACCAAACGCATAAACACACGCATACACCCACACCCACACACACACACCTGCGTATGCAATCAGCAACCTGTAACTGGCATTGCAGTCGCTGCAGCTGTGCGCACGCCGATTCCGCATCCGCATCCGTTTCCGGCAGGCGCCAAGCCACGTCCTGCCTCATGACGCACCCAACACGGCGCACACCTGCTCGCTCGCTCACCCACCTGCCGCTGCCCCTGTCACCAGCCTGTCCATTGCGTCAGGTTAGCGGACACGTGTGCATCCCAATGAAAACTAATTAGGCTGCTCGTCTGGTCTGGTTAGCTCAGGGGTACCCGGTACGGTCCAGTCCAGTCCAGTCCGGTCCGGTTCGGTTCGTTCTGCTCTGGTTTGGTCATTTTTGGTCGGGTCAGCTCTTTGCAGTTGACCAAACCCGGCCACATCGTCAGTTGCAGTTGTGTGTGTGCATTTGTAAGCCGCTTCGGCTTCAGCTTGTTGATATTCACATTTTTGTGTTTTTGTTTTTAGCTCTCGTCTCTGCATCGTATACCCCGTAATGCACGCTTATCTGTCGAAGCATAATCTCGTTCGGTGACAGCCGAAGGCAGGTGTGCAGTGAAAACTTAATTCAACAAAAATGTTTGCCTACCTTAAGGGTATGTGTTGGCGGGGTATATATAAGAATTATATAATAAACTATTATATATGGAATTATATTTTAATTTATATATATTTTCTATTTATTTAAATTAAATATTTATATTATAAATTATCTTATTAAATAAAATAAAATGTATATACATATTGAAAAATATTATTAAAGCTTCAACTTAAATTAAAATACTTTCCTTAAACATTAATCATAATTAATTTATAAGTTATGTTGCTTAAGATACAGAACAGCTTGTCACTTCGAACAGCGATGCTTTTTATTTAAAATTCTTATCTAATATCCTTTATCTAATTGCCATAGCCGCAAGTATTCTACTTATGTCTCCATACTCACTGGTTTGACGTTGCGGAAGGTCGTAAATTCATCAATGCTCTGTCGCAGTCAATAAAATGTTCATGCTTGAACAATGATTTAATGCATTTAATATATTATACATTAATCCTAAGGCAAGTTAAGTGAAAACTGAGCTCCAATATATATATTTACAAATTTAGATAGAGGCAGCTAATTTATGGTTTTCATAAACTCTTTTTGCTATATACCAACAGTAAACAACAAAATTTATGCATTTTAGTGTAGAAACACAATGCTTTTAAGGACTCTGGGGACAACTGACTAAAATTTGTGTAGTATTTATAATTTTTTTTTACAATTTATTAGCATTGATTATTTTATTTTTATAATTTAATAGCATTTTTTATTAATATTCGTATTTAATATAGGCGTTTATGATTATTATTAATTTTTTTTATTTATGTGATTTTTCTATATTTTATTATTCATTTTTATTTATATTTCTTTTTATTATAGTATTTAATACTATTTTTTTTTTTTTAAATAATTGTTTTCAAAATTTTGGCACTGTTATTTTAATTTCCCTTCTGATTTTATTTTTAATTATATATTTTTATTTTTTTTTCTACTATTTTACTCACTTTTTAAATTTTTTATTTTTTCAATTTTACCTTTTAATATTTTATTAGCTATTTTTCTATTATTTATTCAATTTTATGTCAGTTTTCCTTCAATTTACTTTGCTATGCTATAAAAGAAAAATTTAAAGCCATATCCATACAATTCAATTAAAATATTTGATAAGAATCCATTATTACCTCGCCCAAAATACATAAAATTTCATAAAAATCAATTTGATAAGCGCTGCTAAGCACTTTTATCCAAAAATCTAGTCAAACTTTTCACATATTTCTATGCAAAATGAATTCAATCGACTGCAAGAGCCACATACCAAGGAGTGAAAGGCTTTTCATTAAATTGTTATTAAAATTGTATATTTCAATTCATTACCCCGCTCAGTTGCCATAAACTCAATCAAATTCAATTTGATACGCTTTGCTTGCATTGAATCTTACAGCTCTAACATTTCCTTGAATATTCATTCAATGGCCTGTCATCTATCATGGAAACTGTTCAAATTGTTAGCTGATTGTATGAGGGAAGTGAATACAATAGGCAAAATGCCCCTTAGCCAGGCGCCGCATCATTCTCACATTCTCAACTGTCACATTTCACATAATTTTCCCAAAATAAACCAATTTCCCTCCAAGTGATCATTACTGGGTATATGCCGGGAGCAGCTCCATCGTATATAGATACAATTTTTGGCTGGGCTTAGTTGCGGTTGGCAAATGCAAAATTATAGCAGCAACTGTTGCTGCGACGTTGTGCGGCAACTGGCAGCAGTTGCTGCTGTCATCAGCGGTTTTCTCTGCTCATAGGTGGTCCGCCGAACAAAGGAGTCTATCTCTTTCTATGTGTGTATCTGTATCTGTGTGTGATTGTTTCTGTTTGTATATCCATTTGATTTCTTTGCTAGAAGTTAGACCTTTGGCTCTGATTTTGACAAGTCTCACAGCGGCAGTCCTTGGCAGGGAAAAAAGTGTTGTCGGGCTCAAATGTTAAATGTTCTTTTAACTGACACAAGAAATTTAATTTATTTTCGCCAAGACAAACACACGACGACAGATGTCAAATTAGCTGCAGCCAACACAGCGCAGCACACGTGTCGTCTTTTAATAAATGCCTTAAGGCTGTTGCCACAAAATTAGTTGGCTCGTACGCCCGGCTCGTTTTAAAACAGAGAGACAGAGAGAAAAAGGGCCAACAATTTATGTATTGTTAAAGTTGTCTGACGTCAGGCAGCCAGCGCTGCTGTGTGAGACAAGAGAATATGAGTTGGGTCTGCAGCTGGTCTCACTGTGAGCTCTGCTGTGAGCTGTGTTGTGTTACGGTTTACCTAACAAGCCATCGATATTGGCCAGCTAATTGCATTGTTTTAGTTGTGTGCCAAGAAACTGAGACAACTAAACGTTGTTGCAATATGAGCACACTCACTTTATAGTCCTCTCTCCTCTCTCTCCTTTTTGCTCGCCTGAGTTGGTCGTAATGAAGCGGCTTAAGCGGATATAAACTGAGCCATAAGCCAGCTTTAGACTTTTAATTTAAAAGTTTTGCACTCTGCCAAAAGGCTGGCGACAACAACACGAGGAGCAGTGGCAGTGGCAGCAGTGGCAGCTGAAAACAAAGTCGAGTAGCAGAACGTTCGAGGACAACGTAATGCAATCAGCAAACAAAAGGCAATTGCCAAAGGACGAGTGCAGGAACACAGAGAGAGAGACACAGCGAAAGAGAGAGAGAGTGGGAGAAATCTGGCCTTCGATTCCTGCGGTACTGCTGCAGCATGCCACATGGAAATTATCAGCCTCATCTTTTTGGCCAAGCCCGCCATTGTCTGAGGCAGCGGTTAAGCGCGGATTATGTCGTAAATTGCAATATTTGGACATGCAGAAGGTGCTGTCAGCGAAGAGCATTGTCATCATATTTGGCGACTGACAACTGAGGCAACTGAGTCGTACACTCAGCGAAACTGAAAGCTGATATATGTCAAACTTAATTCAACTAGGCTTGATTGCAGCCAGAGCAACTTTGGCAGACTTATTATGGAAATATAATAAAAGTTAGTCTTTTCTCGGAATTTCAGATGCATATTTCAAGATTTAAGTGTTTTCCAAGATTAACTGCTATATTTGAGGACGTCACGTCACTTAAGTATTTTCCTAGAATTCATACATGCCGCATTTCGAATTTCAACAGAATTTTGAAGAAAAGTTTAACGAACTTTTGCGGAAATTTGAGTGAAGGCTTTGAGCAGTTAAGAGTTACCTATAAAGTTATTTAGATACTTGAAACAAATGTGAAAACTTGCTAAATATTAGAGATTTCTTTAAGTCATTTTTAACTCTATTTTAATTTTATATAATTGGTTAATGTATTTAAAATAAAGTCTATAATTTTCTTAGTAAATCTGTTTAAAATTATTTTATATAAAAATATGAACAAATATTGTTCAAATCAAGCAAAAATATTTGCAGTAAGTAATGTTGTCAATTCTAAAAAAAAAGTATAATAATAAGATTATAAATTGGTTTTTAATACATATTTTTATACAAAATAAAAAAAAAAAAAATTAAAAAAAATTATGAAAAAAAATGAAAAATTATTCTATAAATTCTAAAAATAATTTATATATGAAAAAAAAAATATATATTAAACCAATAAATATATACGAAAAATGTTATAAAATAAATTTAACACGGCCCAAATTGTTATACTCAGAAAAAACCGATTTTAGCAGTAAAAGTTTTCATCAGGAAACTTTCCTGCTCAGGCCCAAAATTATAGATAGCTCCTGGCGTAAATTTGAGTATTGAAGTGAAAAGATTGCTTGATTTTTGATTTTCTCCAAGTGTTTCAGCTGGCTGGGATATAAGCGTAACCAGTGGAAAATTCCATAGCTGCTGAGCCAGTGCGGCTCGCGGCTATAATTAATAAGATATAATGGCAGAGCAATATGCGAAGCTCGGCGGCATCACGATATGTGTGTGTGTGTGGGGTGGGCAAAGGCGGAGGCGGACAGAGGCGGCATTTTAAATTAAATCAGAGCATTATGACCGATAATTGGACGTCAGGCGACAGTCGACGGGCGACATTTTCATGAGAGCGATATTGTGTGTAAAAATAATTAACGACTTGCCTGAACAACTGAAATGGAAAGAAAAGCAGAAGGGTAATCAATGCAGCTGCAGCGGTGCGAGGCAACATAACTCAAGCAAAAGCCAAGCCCATTGTCTCTGTTGTGCCTTTTGTTGCTGCCACAGAGCATGCATGGAGGATAGAGGTAAGCGTAGAGGTAGATGTACAGCTGGTGGCCGTGGCACAGGCTAAAGCCTGCCTTTTTACACTTGTTTAATTATATAAGAAGCAAACGATGTTCATTTGCGTTAAATATTGAAAGCCATTACGTTGCTCACTTTGCGGCAACGGCAACGGCAACGGCAACTTTCTGAACTAATTTAGATGGGGTGAAAATTAAAAGAGCAAACGATAAATACTTTTTGCAAATACACTTGCTAAAGGTAGTTTCAGATGAGAGGAATGTAGTTGATATGGGATTTAGTGGAGTTGATGTGGAAATATTTAGAAAAATATATATAGAAAATATATATTTAAAAAAATATATAGAAGCAGAAATATTAATAGATGAAAAAGTATTTGATATTTGGTCACATGAACTAGGAACTCTCTTGGGTATTGTATAGAAACCTTTGCTCATATAATTGTTTTACTGAAATTATTTATAGAAATTTATAGAAAATGTAGCATAAAAAATATACAAATATATAAAAATAAAAATAAAATATAAATATAGGTCAAAATAATTTGCTATAAATTAAATAAGATGAAACACTCTTAAAGATAGAAAAATATTTTAAAATATTATTTTTTGGTTTGGATATTTTTTAGGTCAAAAATAATTGTTTATAAATGGAATAAGATGAACAACTCTTAAATATAGAATTAATATCTCTTACAATGTGTCATATTTTTCAATTTAAAGAAATTTATTTTTTACTTAAAAAAATACATAAAATATAATTAAAAAATTCATATATATTATTAATCTTTTGTCAAGCTATCATTTTATAATAGATTTATGCCCTTCTCACTTCCTTAAATTATTATATTAGGGATTCTTTTTCCATTTAATATTATAAATAATATATAAATAATTTAAATGCTCTTTAAACGTTTCTGTACTGTATTTTATACAGAATTCTCTTCTTATTCATTATCATTTTTATCTTCTCTTATTTACTTTTAAGTATTAACTCATATGTCAACAATCTCAATACAAATACTTGAAATACACTTTAAAAATGTAGTTAGTCTGCTATATTCAAGAATCTTTACTCATTCAATATTATTTGATTTAAATCGACAAAATTGCAACTAAAAGTTACATAATCCCATTCACAAATCTAATATTGCACACCAAATCACATCAAACCAGCTGCCCTTCGAGAGAGTATTCAATTTACCAGCTAGACCTTGGCTAACTCTTCATTTACTTATTTGCCCCGCTTTTTTTCGCGGGTTGCTTTTCAGCTTTATTGGAGTTTAATCTTTTGCGCTCTGATTTGGCAACTTATTACTTAAGTTTCTAGCTAAATATTTCAATAAACTTTTTGCGCTCCAAAACTTGGCTATCTACTTAGCCAGATGCCTGGGGGCAAGAACAAGAACAAGAAGAAGCAAAGAGTAAAGAAAAGAGATAGAAAGAGAGATAGAGAGAGACACAGAAAAGCCAAGGCAAATCAAAAGCATCTAATTTCAATGTTTTAAGTCAGGCCACGACCGCCTTTCCAATATAAATAATCGACAAAAATTACAATAAAAATCAATTTCCATATTCAATTTGGTTAAGTGGCACGCACACACACACACATACACACCCACACACATACATGTACTCATAGAAAACTTTGACAATGGCTGAAAAATGCAAAAAAAAAAAAAAAAAAGAAATCTGCTGCTCAGCTCTATTTGCCAGCTGGTCATTTGATGAGAAAGTAGAAGAGATATAGAGGGACACAGAGATGAGGGACTGAGAGTGTGGGTGTGGGGCTGATGTTCTCTATAAATAATACGCAGATTTTTGCGCTGGCCCTAAATGAAGTTAAACTATGGCCAGTTCGTCAACGTCAGCAATTTAGAAGCCATAGCCATGCAATTCACTTGACTGTAGCTCATTTATGCGTTTAACACATTTTCTAGCGGCTGGCCGGGTTACAGTGGGGCAGGGCTTTGGCAGTTGTAACTGCGAAATGTAAGGGACATGCGACAGCAACAACAACAACAACAACGACAACGTCGACATTGTGTGACACATTTCCATTTTGGTTTGGGGAAAACGTTTTACAGAGTACAATTTCTTCATTCTTTGCTTTTGCTGTCGCTGCTGTTGGTACTGCTGCTGCCGCTGCTGCTGCTGCTACTTTTATTTACTGCGGGTCCACAACAAAAGGCGAGCCGAAAGTGAAAAGCACAAGAAATGTTTACCAGAAAATAGTGCAAAGTTTTCCTTTTTATTTTCTTCTATTTTCGCCTCCTTCTCATTTGGCTTTCTCTTTCTTTGCTGCGTTAAAAATACCAGCACGTTAAATTCAATTTAACTTGAAATGCAATGAAACGTAATGAAATTTTCGCTGTCAGTCGTCTCAACCTATCGCTCTCAGTACAATTTATACAAAAACTGGCGCTCAATAAGACATAACTAAGCTGAGTCTAAAGTTGAGCCTTAAGTTGGGGCAAGCAAATGGGAAATATAAATAGTTTTTTAATAATAAATGAAGATAGGAGTTGTTTAGAATCGTATAAGAAAAATACTGGGTGTGTTAGAATATTGTAGATTTTTTTAAAAATATTTCTTTTAATAAAAAAAAATGTAGATATTTTTTTTTTTAATATTTCTTTCAATAAAAAAGAAACGTAGTAAAATATGTCTAAGTTTTTTAGTTATGCTAATAAGTATATAAAAATTTGTTTATAAATAAATATTCGGTGGAAATAAATCTCGCAATTTTATAGCATTTTTTGCAACAGCTAAAACAATACATTCGATTAAATATCATATATTTTTATTTATTTAAACATTCTTTTTATTAAATTTCAGCATTTCCGTAACTCAAACTTATCCTAACTCTAATTAATCTACAAAACTCCATTTCACGCTTATTGCAATCGCTAGCTGTTAGAGCAATGAATTGCTTGTTAAATTTAATCTATGTCATGTTTCTTTCACAAATATTGTAAAGTTTTCGAGCTGTGTAGCACGGCGAACGGGTGGAACGAATGGTGTGGAATATTTATTGCCTTTATTAGCGAGTCGATTGAAAAATTTAGTGTGCTCGAAATTCTATCTGAAGCGCTTCAATTCACTTGCTGCTGAGTGGTTCGGTTCGGTAAGCGCCGCGGTGCCCCACACTCCCCAACCGCCCCGCCCCCCACTCGGCGCCCTGTTGAATGGGGCCTAGCTGGAGTTGAGACTGCCAACAATTCATCTTCTCGCTGGCGAATTTCTCACGCAGTTCGAATTCGTTTTATTTTCCTCTTCTTGTTTTTGGCAATTTTTGGCATGCAGCTTAAGGTGTGGCACTCTATGAAATTCGCTCAATTTGCCCAGTTGCCGGCTGCCTGACTGGCTGCTGCAGCTCGTTGAGAAGCATTTCCTATTGCCATTCACCTAGCTGCCAACCAACCCAGCCCCCGCTGCCCTCCACACCCACGACCATTTCCCTGACTGTTATACCTGTTAAGCATTCGCTTGTTTGCCGTTTCTACCTTGGCCATTGTTATTGTGTATTTGTTTTCAATTTAAGCAGCTCCAATTCACTCAACCCGGGCCACGTGGCGTATGAGCTATCAGGCAATTCGCTGCATTATTTTTTCTCTCTCTCTCTCTCCCTTTAACTCGTTTTGCTTATTTTTGCGCAAATAATTGCAATTTCTTCCTGTTTTGGGGAATAATGTTAATTTTATTGATTTCTCACAGCTTACCTCTTATTGTTTTCCATGCCAAAAGCAATTAGTTGAGAGTAAAGAAAACAAAACAAAACAAATGGAAAAACATAAGACGGACTTAACCTGCTCTATGCAGATACGAAATGCATTAGCAGACAGTTGCGTCAGTAACGATAATTAAGCAACGACAGTTTGTTAAAAGCCGAAGCACAAATGCACTTTACAATACTAGTAGGGCTATTTTCAATTATTTTAAAATAATTAATACTATTTATTTATTATTAAATTAAATTATTATTTAATGAAAAAAAAATTATGATAAATAATTTATTATTATTATATTATAATTATTATTTTTTAATTATTATAATTATTGAGTTTTGGGGTAAAAAAAATTGACTGAAATATAAATCTTTAATTATTAAAGCTTTAATATTTGCCATAATTTAAATATATATATATTTTTAAATCATTAAAAAATGTTGGCTGAATATATATATTCCGTATTTTGATTAACCCAAGAGCTATAAAAATATTTCCCCTAAAAATAAACAAGCAGCTCTTAAAGCAAGCAAAAACTTAAAGTAGCTTAAATATTCGACAAAATTGTCCCTTTTGATTATGAAACTTCGTAGGCTTACCCCAACGTCTGCAAATAGTTGCAAAATGTAGCCAAATTCCAACTCAATTCTTAATACTCAAAGTGTATTACGTCGAACGTTGTCATGGCTTCGGTGCCTCCGCAAAGCTGACAAGTTTGAGTAGAAGTAAACTCTGCTCTGTTTTAAGCCAACCTACAGACAGACACGCGCTCGAGGTATGAAGTGGGGAAAATGTTGACACCGTGGCAACCTGTAATAAAGAAGACCCAGAAACGTCTTGAGGCTCGTGTCGAACGGAGTCATCAAAAAAGTGCAACTTACGCTTGAAACAATGTCAGCAAAGTTGAGGCGACTGCAGGAATGTTGTGATCCATGTGAGGGCATTAATGTTGCTGTAAAATAAAAGCAGAAACAACATTAAGTTGCTATTGCTTCTATTGGGAAACCTTAAATTTGTAATTAATTAATAATAATATACTTTGAGTGGCGTTGAGACAATTGTTCTGAGGATGATTTATAGAGTTTTTTAACTTTCATTTATATAACATTTTATATAAAAATTCATGCAACAAGACTTGTAGAAGAACCAGAAATAAATTTAAAATTTATTTAAAGCTTTTCAAATTTAATTTGCTGTAATACATGAAAGCATAAGCCAGTTACTATAAATAATTTTAAGTAATTGTTATTTATACATAATTACCTAATTATTGAAATGAAATATATAAAAATAAAATTTTAAATATATAAATATAATATAATATATTAATATAAAATATATAATATAAAATATGTAATATAAAATATAAACTATAAACTAAAAACCATAGTATTCAGACTATATAAATTAAATAAAATATAACTTAAAAGCTCTAACTAACTAGCATGTATTTAAATATTATTTAATATAAAATTTTAATTTATTTACATTTGCTATTTATTGCTCAATAAATAAAATAAAATATATATAATATTTTAATTATAAATATAAATTATAAATAGAGAAAAAAAATATAAAATGTAATAAGCAATAATGTATTTAAATATATGCCAGCTACCTGAGTGCAATTTTTATTTATTTGAATCCATAATTGATTACTTAATAAATTTAATTAAATATATATATTCATATTAATAAATTAAAAAATATATAAAGAGAATAAATAATAATACAAAATTAAATATCATTTTAACATATGTCAGTTAAATATATATAATTTTAATTGATTTTAATTCATAATTAATTGCTCAATAAATTAAAAAATATCTATACATAATAATTTTCAATTATAAATATAAATTGATAGCATTATCCGCACTTCCTTAACAACTCATGCTTCCTAATTGAATATCCTTTAACACTTGCCGCTTAATAAAATCTGCTTTCGAACCCCTTTTTTAACAGCAAACAGCTGAAAAAGAGCCAATTTCGAGCGTTGTCTGGCAGATAAAGCAGCGCCTTTTGGGGCGTAGAGTTTCTGAGAAGCGTAATCGAGCCATGACAAACAAAAATTTGCAGCTCGTTAACGTTCAAATTAGGCGACACACACACGCACACACAGACAGATAATTTGAAGGGTATGCCAAAGTTGTTATGGCCATGGCTAAAATGCAAGAGTATCAAAAAATAATAGCCAAACGAGGCCAGCCGGGCCGGGCCGGACATGCAGACAAGTAAACACAGCTGAGTGCCAAGGCAAAAGTGTATGTCTCAGCTGCAGTTACAAAATATGTGTGTGTGTGTGTGCTTGTGTGTGTGTGTGTGTGTGTGTGTGACTGGAGCACTATGTCATAAGGGACATTAGCATGTGCTCGTAAAAAATACTTTGCGTATAGATATATATATATATAGCTGTGTCTGCTCTGTGTCCCCCGAGCTGCAACGCATTGTGAGCGTGTTTGCACAGACTGTCTGCGTATTTCCGGCGCTGCATGTGTGTGTTTACCTAATTACATTCCGGAAATAAAACGTTGACTGATTGCGCCAATAAATGAAAATAATGACGTAGCCATTGACTGCAAACTCGCAAAGCGACGGATGCGGCAAAACTGGCATCAAACTGAACTCAGCCGACAAAGTTTTTGTACCCCCCTCGCTATCCCCCCCTGTCTGCTATGTAACTTTTGTGTTGCTCTTTGGCTCTGTCTATGTGTGTGTGTGTGTTCGTGTCTGTGTGTGCCGTTAAAACACAAACTCTTGACGAGTTTATTTCCCCACGCACTCGCTAACTGATTGTCTGTGATTTTCTTGTTTTTAGATAATGAAAGAGCACACACACACTCGCCACACACACTTGCTCATTCGCCCATTATTTGTGCGGGCACATAAAAGTAAGAGTTGGCTAAAATGTTGCTTTTTATGTGCCCTGGCTGCTTGAAATTGTGGCCCATTTATTTGCCAATGCCCAGTCGAAGCCAAGCAAGAAAAAAATTAACGTCTCTCGAAATTGAGCTGCTTGGCTTAAGCTTCTTGGCCAATCGCACATAAATTATATATCAGCAGTCAGCGAAAATCCATTATATATATACATATATATCTAGATACTTCAACAACAGCAAAAAATGTTGTTAATAATTCAGTTAACACGTCTAAATGTTGGGAACTGTGTCAATGCACGGCTGCAGGGCAAATGGCAAATGCCTTTGACCAGCTAACCAAAAAGTATGCTAAATATTTGGCTACACTAGACTCTGCGTGTTTTGGCCAAAAACTGCTGCACGCCACTGGCGGCGCGCTAAGGCTGGAAGAAGAAGAAGAACAGGTCCACGAAAAGAGCCAAACTTGGCCCTTTACTAATTTCAGCACAATAACCCAAATTAAAGCGGTTTTTGTGTTTTGTTTGCAGACCTCGAGACACGAGACGCAGCCGAAGTGCTGCAAGACTACGAGACACAGACAGAGTGAGAGAGAGTACGAGAGAGCGAGGCAGAGAAAACTGTCGCTCTTTATGGCAACGCCAGTGCGCAGAAGCGTGTGGTAGAGAGAGAGGGAGAGAGTGTGGCTTCAAAATGTTTGCTATAAAATCGTAACAGCTGTTTTTATTGTCCTCGAACGCAGCATCAATTAAGTCCACTCAAGAAAGGCAAACAAACTAACCCACAAGTTGTTCACTGGGGAACTACAACTATGATGTAGTGCTTCATATGCAATAAAACTAATTAAAATACATAATAAACATAATAATAAACATAGCATTAGAGATGTTATATAGCGGGGAGCTCTAGGCGTCATGTTGAGTAGTTGCTTTTAGTAAATTACAGCTCATGTGACTTGCTTAAGTGGCATATTATGATATTCTTAAATATATAAAAAATATATTAAAAATTGTTCATTTTTTTAGATATATCAATGAATCATTTTTAGTTATTAATAAAGCAAGTAAAAATAGTAAAAGCTAGTAAAATAAGTAAAATTAAGAGTAAAATAAATAACAGAAATAAAATTGAAGAAGCGTTGACCATATTTCTCTTCTATTTACTTTCTCTTTCTCCATCTACACGAATTTTAAAAGACTTTGCCTGACAAGTCAAACTGATTGATGTAAGTATTTATTAATTAATTTATTTAATAGTTACAAATTAAATTTGTTTATTATTGTTTATTATTATTATTTAATATTATCAGGCCCTCGCAGAATAATTTAAATAAAATTAACTATATGTAAGCATTTTAAAATATATAAATAATTTGCAAAAATAATACTTTGAAAACTTTCAACTTATGACTTCACCTTACTTATTTACGTTATTTTTTATTTTTTAATATATAAACAAATTTTAGCTAAAAATCAAACCTAGAACTCAAATTTAGCGCTTTCTGTGTATGAAAATATTTATTTTTATATTATTAAGCACGAATAGAGCGCGATTTTCACTTTTACAAAATTCGACTAACAATTTAAATAATATATTATTTATTTGTAGAAATTCTGAAGAATTTAGCTCAAAATTTGACGGGTAAATATGTGTATTTCTTGTTATTATATTAGACATGACTACTATCTAAGACAGAAAGTTAAGTCCCTGTAAAAAGAAATAATAGCAGACAATCTTTAGGGTTGGTAGGATAATTCTCAAGCTCTAGATCTACTAAACTGTTAAGTAAAGAAATAGTTTAGAAGCCAAACTTAGCTTAACTATTGGCATTGCTTGGTAAAATAAATGTAAAATTAACCTTAGAATAAATGCTTATAAAAAATATAAATATTTTTCCCAGTTAAATAAATAAAATTTAAATATTTTTAATATAAATATTTTTGTATATATCTTCGCTTCAAAATCTATAGATCTTAATCTGCTTAATTCGTAAATAATATGTGAGACAGTCCATATGCGAGTTGCCCGCGAAATGAACGCGAGCTTCCTTTATTTTATCAGATGCTTCTCAAACTTTTCCTCCGTGGACCAATTTAACGCACTGTGAACGCACAGCAAAGAAGTTGCCATAAAGAGAGAGAAAAATGCTAAAGAGAGAGTGCCTAAGGGAGAGCGAGAGAGCTCGGCTGGTACTGCTGCTGCTGCTGCTGCTGTTGACGTCGCTGCCTGTGCAGACTGTGCTGCCGCTGTCGTCGCTGCTGCTGCCGTTGGCTTGTCGCGTCGGTGTCGTGTCCGTGTCCGTGTCCTCGCCAACACCAGTCGCCATTGCCAGTCGCTTGCGAAAGCGTAAAGTAAACAGACAAGCGTCGTCCGAGCATGCCAAAGCAGCTGGCGTCGCCAACGCCAACGACAACCACAGACAACAGCAACGACAGCAGCAGCAGCAGCAGCAGCTACGACAAGTCGCACGAGCGCGCAGTAAAAGTGACGCAGCTGCTGGCAGCGACGTCGACAGCGACGCCTTTAATCGGTTAGACGCAGCAACAGCAGCCAGCTTCTACTTCTGCTGGCGCTGCTGTTGCCGCTTGCCACATCCTTTGACGCCGCATGCATTCAGTTAATTTCTGACCACAGCAACGGCAACGCGTTGCGTGCGCTTCGAGTCGCAGCGCTTCGGCATTTTATTGTTATTGTTGGAGTCAGCGCAACGCAACTCAAACCTCAAGTGAAACTGAAACTGAAACCGAACTGAAACTGAAGCTGAAGCTGAACTGAATTAACGTAGTTATGTGCATTAAAAAAGCCAAAGGGCCTCTGTAGAGAATTACGATTTGCCCGAGTTGGCCGAGTCAAATGCGGGGCAAAAATTGCAAGTGGCATATGGCAAGTGGCGCGTGCAACGCGTGCGGCAGGCAAAGCCCAAAACTTGTGCAAAAAAAATAACCAAACAGTGAAAACTAAAAAACAAAGGAAGAGGAGTATAAAATAAAGCCGAGATTAAATCTGGGCTGGCTATAAAGTGTGTGTGACAGAAAGAGAAAGAGCGAATTGAGAAATTAAAAATTTAACACTTAATTACAGCGACTAACGATTTAATCAATGCTGCTGCAGCAGCGATAAGCTTAAACAATTTAATTTGAATGCAAAATAAAATTGATTAAAAAATCAAGCATACGCAGCGTGAGCGCGTGCGAATCCAAGTGAAATGGCAGTGACAACACAAAAATTGAATTAAACATTGATAAATTGATTTACGTATGCAAAACAATTGAAAGCAAAGTAAATAAAAAAAGAAAATAAAAAAAAGAGAAACAGGAAGAGCAGTGAAGCTACAACAAACAACGAGCGGAGGAGCAAAATGCCGGCATCAAGTGGATTATATCGCATCAAGCACGGGCGTGTCCTTGGTGGCAGCGTGCAAAAAACGTCGGCACTTATTTTTATAGCATACATTGCGGCATGCAGCACTTGCGGTAAATATAACACACACGCACACACACCCGCACATCTCTCAAACCTTTGCTCAATAATAATAAAACAAACTGTAAAAGGCCAGAAGAGGAAACAACTAAAGTAAAAAATTCATTCATTTCGTATTCATGGCAATTATGACATATCAAATTTTCATTGCGGTCTCTCGTTTAACTCGCAAAAGCGAAATGCATACGAATAATTAAATTTATGCGCTATATGCGAAGAATTTGTCCCCCACACACATATTGACATATTGAGACAGTCATAAATGGCTAATTAATAATGCAAAAAGTCACAATCGTATTTGCAATCAAAGACAACCAATTTTTAAGCTCGCTTGCGGGCTGAAGAAATTTGGTATTATAATATTTATTGAGTATATTTTTACTATTGCCATATCGATATATAGAAATAAGAGCAACTTAGCAATAGTACTATTTTTTTATTTATTTTTATACTGCATATTTCATATATATATTTTAATACTTCACTACTCATAATTTGATAACAGATATTTTGATTTGAGTTTAAAGTCCGTCATAAAAATAGCAGTAGCTTTGTTCATAAAAATAGTAGTGCGACTGAGCACTATATGTTGAAGAATAAGCTGACAAATACCCTATTTTCAAAAGAAATTGCAACGAATATTAAGATTAAAATATTTGTTCTTATACAACGAGTATTTTTTCAAAGTCTATACTTGACTTTGTGATTTTCTGTTGCTAAGCTAAAGTCACTAGAAGTTCTCAAGCTAAAATATGCTTGAATATTTGAAGACGCTTGATATAAATTGCTCACATATTTACTAAAAGAAGTTTTAAGTCAACTCAAGTATTTAAATTTTCCGAACTAATATTAGACTATATATTGTCAAAATAATATTAGACCATATATTGTCTAATATTAGCTAAGAAAATTTAAATACTTAACTTAACTTTATATAATTTTATATATATTTATGAATATAGGCATTGATTCAGAGAAGTATATATAGCTCTTTGCGTCTGTCTCTTTCACATAAGTATCCCTGCTTTGGATGTCTGTTACGTTAGCTCTTGAGTAGCCCAAGTCAGCATAAGTCCTTGACTTCTCAAATAAAGTTGTCGACAATCAATCATTTCAAGTACATCATTTCAGTACAAACCCCAACGAGTATACAAAATTTTCCCACTTATATTATGATATATTATAAACATACTATATACAACTTATATACTTTTATAAGTCACAATAATCTTGTCTAACAAACTGCAGACTTAGCAGCAGCAAAGCTTTACAACAAGCTTCCTAATGAGCTTAAGGTCAAAAGCGGTTTAAATGCAAATTTCTTCTACTCTACTTTAAATATTCTATATTTTTTGCAAATTTTATTCAACAGAGTTGAGTTGGTCAAAAGAAAAATAGAGTAGAGTAGTTGATAAATGAAAATAAAGCTCAGTTGATGTAGCTTGATGGGCTTGAATATATTTAAAAAATATATATATGATAAGATCAAACTGTAAAATATTTTAATTAAATAATAAAAATTAATTATTTATAGGTAAATAAACACATATATTTTTGTAATTGACAAAGAGGTTTTATAAGTGAGGTCAGAATCAAAAATAAAAATAAATAAATAATTATAAAGTCGAACTGTCATCAAAGAACAAGAAAAGCTGTTAGATATTATTAAAGCTTAAATAAACTTAAGTACTTCATGGCCATGAAAGCTAGTACAGTTTCCGCACACAGCAAAAAGTCAAGCTTTCTCTCTATAATAAACCAAATAAATATTTAACTCTTACTGCGTATTACCCGTCGCAGCGAAAGCGCCAATCGAGCAGAATTTTCAGTTCGTGCTATTCAAAGTTTACACAACAGTTTGTGAAACTAATCAAAAACAGATTTGGTAATCTGTCCGTCTCACTGACTGACTGTCTGCCTGGCTGACTGTCTGCCTGGCTGACTGCCTGCTGCCTGCACCTTCTCGTTTATTGCATACCTGTGCCATGTGCCATGCTTTGTGTGTGTGTGAATCGCAATATGAGCAGATGGTAAATGTGTTACATTTTATTGGCAATGTCGCTTACTGACAGGTCAGCGATAGCGCGGAAATCGTGCATCACTTGTCAATGCCTGACAGAGCGACAACAGGAACAGCGGCAGCAACCGCTGGCGGGTGGAGTGGAGGTTGGGGCGGTAAAAAAGGAAACACGAATGCGAACACTTGTCTGCAGTGCAAACCGTTTGCCCCACAGCCGTTTGCTGCTGTTGGCAATTTGTCAAGCAATCAACAAAGCCAGAAATTGCCCCCAGCTCGTTGGATCACGTGTGGGAGGGGGGGGGGGGGGAGCGGTGCGGAGGAAGAGACGGTTACAGCCCCAAGGTGCTGGCGCTTGACGCTTGAGCTTGGCGAATGTTTGTTGCCAAATCATTGAAACAAATAAAAGCAAAGTGCAAAAGAAAAACCGATCAAAGAGCAGACACATGCGAGCGCCGTGTGTGCGAGTGTGTGAGTGTTTGGCCCCTTAAAACAGAACTGGAGCAACTACAGCCGTGCTGGCTGTGCGTGCCATCTATCGCCAGGCACGCCTCTTTTCTCTCTTTTTTGCTGCCTCCTTTGGGGGCTACAAAACGGTCTGTGAAATCGTCAAATAAAGCGACCCAGTTGCTGGCCCTGGAGCTGTGCACTTCTGCCGCAACTAGAGCAGCCATTGTTGCATGTGTTATGCCAGCTTTTTGGGTTACACACACACACACACACACTCGCACACTCGCACACACTCGCTCACTTCAGCTGTCACTGTCAATGTTGTAATAAAAAATTCTTGAAAATAACAAAGCAAACAAAAGCTTAGTTCTTAAATGAAAACAATTTTAATGCTGCGCTATGCTGTGCGCTGTGCTGCGCTGTGCTAGCTGCTTTTCTTCTGCTGGCTTCTATAATATTTTGTGTGCTTTTCATTTCTTTCTGCTTATGCGGGCCACATTAATATTTAGCTCAGGCCAGGCCGGGCCAGGCGCTCGTATATCAATATTTATGCATGTCAGGCGCCCAGGGATTCGAAGGACAGCTTTGAAATCCGTGCGCGCACAACCGCATTTTATGCAGCTCAATGCACGCAAACATTTCCATAATTCAGCCGAAACGAAATGAAATATTGAAAAAAAAAAAAAAAAATGATATCCGATATGATAATACATGGCCTAAAAAACAGAGCATGGCCCACGGCGTTGCACTGATTTTGCAACGAAAATGAAAACTAACGACACAGAAATGCGCATTGTTTTTTGCAACTAAAATGTGCGCAAATATTTCCAGCGGCATTTCTTTTTTACAATATGAATCTCAGCTAGTTGAGTCTGGCTGGAGAGTTTTGCTGTGCGTTAAAAAGCACATTATTTAAGAAACCCAAATCCCAAATGAACGTAAGAGTCTTAACAACATGTTGTCAAGGCTTAAAAGGGTTCGCTCAGCTTAGCTTAGCCTGGCTCGCCCGTAATACAAAGCAAACAAAAACTTTTGAAATAATTTTGAGGCAAGCCTTAGCAAGCTTTAAGTTATGCTATTATCAACGCTGTTCAAGATGAAAGAAATCCACTTAATAAGGCCGAAGAAGGTTGCAAGACTGTGAAATATTTGACACTTGACTTCATTTGGAGCATACTATTTTCTCAGTATTTGGAGTGAATAATTTTAGCTTGTCTAACCAATTACTTGTGTAGCTCTTTTCTTACAATTTCTACACGAAGTCTATTAATATTTGCAATATTGTTATTTATGAAATACTTAACGGTTT
This sequence comes from Drosophila pegasa, assembly GCA_035046225.1. Classification (NCBI taxonomy): domain Eukaryota; kingdom Metazoa; phylum Arthropoda; class Insecta; order Diptera; family Drosophilidae; genus Drosophila; species Drosophila pegasa. The sequence goes on along the minus strand of JAWNOD010000076.1, from coordinate 9,158,276 downwards.
TGTGTGCTTATTTTATGAAATATTTGTATTTCTCCTGGATTTGGTTTTAATAATACTAATTAATATTAATTAAAATTGTGTGGGTCAATTTTCAACTTGATTTTTTTTACTACATTTACTTTAAGTATTCTGAGTTCTTAAATATATGTATATTAAACTATATCCCTTTGATTTTTTTTAAATAATATTAATTTATTATTTTAAAATTATTTAATCATTATTTATTTACTATTTTTTTTTTTCATATTTATTAATCATTTATGTGTATTTTTTTATTGTCCTTATATTATTTATATATTAGATATTTTTATATTAAATATTATTATATTTATTTATTATTTATTTTATTTTACGTAACCGTTATTTATTTAATATTTTTTGTTTATTATTTACTGCGCTAAGAATGTAGTTTATATTTATTTTTATTGTTTAAAAAAAACAACATTTTTTTTCTTATCCAAACTCTTATTTTATGGTCCCTCTTCTCCCAATCAAGGACGCCAGATTTCTGTTTATCCCTATCTTATATTTATTTATGTATAAGTAAACATATTTATTCTTTATATGAAATACTCTAAATTCCAAATATTTTCATGAAAGAAAATATTAGCTCAGCAGCTCAAAGAAAAGTCTATCGGTATTTCAGTTATGCGCAATCAAACCAATTATTGTGTTTATATGCAAAACACTTGAGTTTGTGGTCTTTAAAAAGTAATTGTTTTGAATGCAGTCTTGTCTTAAAATCTTTATAAAAGTAAGCAGAAAAACCGATTGAGAAATATATGTGTATAAATATTTATATATTTACAATTTATTTACATAAAAAACCCAAACAAAGCTTACATACATGAAGGCTGCTAAAAAAAAGAAAGAAAGGCAAACGCCATTGGCAATTTGTCGAGACACAGGTGTTTTGCCTAGCTACGTGACGGCATTTGAAATATTGGCAGCAATTGCAGTCGAAAATGCTGCCAGCTGTGCAGGCAGACGACTGCCATGCAGATAGCCAAAGGATATATCTGACTGTGTGAGTGTGTGTGTGTGTCTGACAATGAAACCTTTAAAGCAAAAAAGAAAATGCAGTCAACAAATATTCAGAGCCTTGTTCGGCAATTTGCGGAGCCCGGCGATTAGCTGGCCACTTTGGGGGCAAATCAACTTAATTGGGGCACACACACACACACACACAGGCAACGGCAAAAGCGAAAAAGGCAAAGCGCAAAAAAAAGACATCGAATCGTGTAAATTGAGCCCGTTCGATTGCCTAATTGCCGGGATATGCCAACCCGTTTAGCTGCCCCGGGGCGTATGCGTAATATGAGCTGCGGGGCGTATGCGTAACGCGGTGTGAGCCGTGTATTTCAATTGCGCTCAAATTGATGCTTTTAATTGAAGCGAAACAAGCGCAAAAGCAATTGGAAAAGCTCATTCGCTTAATGGCAGCTGCTGTGCAACAAAGGCTGGCACGTGGCACGTACCAAAGACTCTCACGCACACACACACACACACACACACACACACACACTGGCACACGCACACACTTCAATATTTCTTCATCTCAAGCGTAATAATTTTAAATAAACTGAAGTCGGCCTGTCAGCAGCCGCGGCAGAGAGCCTTGCTGCGGGTCAAGGCCTGAACGGGGCGGTTCGGTAACTGCACATACAGACGCGCGTTGCCAAGCATAATTTAATAGTGCACACACACATGCACGCACACAGATGCACGCAGCGTGTGCCGCTGCAAGAGAGCCATAAAGTTCACCTGTTACAAATGCAACGACACGTGGGCGTTGCTGCGGCCATGGCAGCCATAATAATCAGCACAAAAACTAATGGTCGCACACACACCACACACACTCACACACACACACACACACTCAGCACACACACTTACAGCTAGCAGCTTACATGTGCTCGGCACACATGCGAGTCTGTGCCGCTGAGCCTGCACTTTCGCCTGCATGCACGTAAATTCTACATAATTCAAAGGCGGCGCCACCTTTTTGGCAATCTCAATACGGATACAGCGAGCAGCGGATGAGAGCGAGTGTGAGCTGAGATTTGCGGCTACGATAAAAGGGTGTAAAGCAGCAGGAGAGGGCTAGGGTGAGGGCGAGGTTGAGGACGAGCTCGAGAGTGGCAAAAGGAAACAACAAGACAGAAAGAGAGAGATAGAGCGAGCGCATATAGAGTTGTGAAAATATTTGCCTTAGGCAAATATATATACCATATTCCATATGGATACACGTTATATAAATATATATATTTATATATATATACATTTGCGTAAAAAGCAACAAACGCCAAATCATTTCCTTCCTCGTATTTGGCTGCCTTTAATCATATGAACTGTATATGCATGTGAGTGAACGCAAGCGGGCTTGGGGGAATTTAGTTTGGAATATCTAGCTGCTCTGGCATGCCAGTCATAATTAGAGAACTTATGGCGGAAACTTAGTTACTGAAATGTCATGGAAATTAGACTTATGAAAGAAAATATATTCAAGACGTTTTATATTCAACTTTGACGTTTTATCAGCTGATCTTTTTATAGCCTGCACTGCAAATGGGACTTGAGAGTATAATGGTTTTGTGAAAGTGTTTGTAATAAATGAGAGGGCATATATATATTAAGAGGTTCAGCTGATTCGATGTAGCCATGTTAGCCTCTCTCATTTCCTTACTTATTATAGATAGTAAACGATAATTTAATTAGATTGAAGTAAAAAGGAGCACAAAAGGATTGACATGGCATTTCCGCTCAGACTTTCGGGTATTTGCTAGTCGGGAACGTCCGACTAGAGCATTTTTATTTGTTTAGTGAAGCAGCTTGAGTATGTTTGATATATTTGTATAAATAGAAAATAAAAATAAAAAAAAATTAATAGCAAAATAATAATATACAATAAAAAAAAATAATAATAAATATATTTATAATATTCACAAATCATACAATAAAAATAAAACTTATTTATTTTTTTAGCTTCCATTTTTAAATAATAATAAGTTATACAATAAAAATATAATTTTTTTTTAACTTCCATTTATATTTAATTGCTTCACAAAAATTAAATAGAAAAATATTATTTCTACATAATAATAATAAATAACAAATTAATAATAAATATTTAAAAAAATATATTTATAAATATTAAAATAATAATAAATAATACAATAAAAATATAATATATATATTTCTTAGCTTCCTTTTATTAATATAATTTTATATACTTAACAGAAATAAAATAGAAGTAAAATTGTTCTACCTTTCATCATATCATATTATATTTTACTCCTATACACAAAATTATAATTCACATGACCTATTTCAACTCAGTTAATGAATATTTGTGTAAAGCAGCTCCAAGTTTCTATGCAAAAAAGGTAATGCGCAAATCTAACTTCCAGGAAACTCATATCTAAATGCAAAGTCTTAATTATATGCAGCGCATTTTGGTATTTCACCTCATTTAAATACTTTTCCGCTTTTAATAGAGTTAGGGTATTTGCATAGTTGACGTGACACATGCTCGCGGCTGCCTTGGAAACGTGTTAGCTAAGAGCTGGTTATGCATTTATAATACTTATGTCAATCTGCGCGCGTTAAAGTCGTTTATGTGGCTTCAGTCAGCGGCGGCACAGCAAGCACGGCTAGGGTTGAGTTGGGGTTTGGATTGTGTGTGTGTGTGTCTGTGTGTGTGGGTTCTTTGGAGTGTCGTTTTTCTTGCAAATCATGCAAATCCATTAAAGACAAGCAAAGAGTCAACTTACCTGAGCTGACAGCCACTTCAACTTTCCACTGCTTAGCTAGCGTATATGCAAATGATTTTCTGATTTACCTACTTCTGCTTCCACTTTTCTCCTTCCATTTTTCTTTTTCAATTCCGTTTTACTTCTCGGGTTGCTGTTGTTGTTTTGCTGAGCAACTTCCATTTTTGGGTTTAAACTTTTGAGCCGCAACATCGTTATGGTCTGTTTCTGCTGCTGCTGCTATGGTTGCTCTGGATGATGCTGATGACGTGCATAGTTGCCGCCTCTGGAACCTTTTTGCTATCTGCTAACGAGCTGCTCCCAGAGCAACTTTGACAAGTGGCTGCTGCATTTCATTCTCTCCCCTTTCCCTCCCTCTCTCTTTGGTTGATAATTATTAGGCTTAACAAACTCTTTGCACAATTTATTGAAGCAATTAATTTGGCTGAGCTTGATTTCATTGCTCTGTGTTTCGCGTCACTCTTGATGTTGCCCAAGAACGAAAGAAAGGCAACAAAAAAAATTTGGAAATTTTTAAATAGGAAAAAAAAACGCACAAGGCGCGGCTGAAACAAAATCCCGCTGACACAATTTCATTACAGAACTTGTCAGCAGACCTGGCAAAAAAAAAAAGAGGAAAAAAATAGGAAGAAGCTGATGAGGAGAACAAGACGAGGCGAATTTGCCTATAATTTGTCTCGGCAGCTCGCGCAACTCGAGCTGCAAAACTCGCGCAGAAATTGAAACTTTTCAAAAGCAATTGCTTGAATTTCAAGTGAAAACTTTCGGGTTTTGCCTGCCATTTTTTTTTTGTGCTACTCTTCTTCTTGGCCAACTTTTTGTATACGCACTCACACACACACACACATGCGCCTTATATTTTTGGGGTTTGTTGTGTGCGTGTGCGTGTGTGTATATTCTAAGTAATTGCGCGCTGAGGCAACTGGAGCAAACTGTCTGCGTTTTAAATGCCAACGAGCACATTGACGCCAAAATGCAAAGCTAAATGCCAAATGGCGTCGTATCCTTTTAGCAGCTGAGCCAGCAACTACAGCAGCTCCAGCAACTCCAACTCAGCTCCTGCTCCAGCAGAAGTCATCAGTATAAAGTATTGCATGTTGTTACAATTCTCAAAATTGAAATTATGTTGCACGCTGCCAGAGCTGAGGCAAAGACATATGCGCCACACTTTGTCTTGCAGCCTGTCGACGGCAAATGAACTTCCTTCCTCTTCCTTCTCTCCACAGTCTGCACTCGCTATGCGGATTATCAGACTTAAGTACAGTTTCAGTTTGGCTGAAAGTTTCGCGTTTACTCCTTTAAGCGCGTATCTAGTTTGAGCTGTGAGCAGCGTCAAGTTGCTGCCAAAAGAATATGTGTTTCAAGACACTTAAAGAGTGAGCCGAGGCGGTAAAACTATGAGCAGCTATCTGAGGATCTATATAAACTGAATATTATATACATGAAATATTATTACACTAAACCTTAAAACTCTGTTAACACGATACTTGGCTAAAAATTTTATTTAATATTTATATATGTCTATATTAACATATTTATATATATTATATATTTTTTTATGAACTCAAAAAATGTATGAACGATTTTTCTAATGAATATTTTAAGCCTATTTCGAAATGCTTTCACTATTAAATTGAATAATGTATATTAAAATTTTATCAAATATATATTTATTATTATTATTCTAACATTATATACAACTATAATTTTTGCTTCTTTTTTTAATCTAAATATAAATTTTAGATATCAAATATTAATAGAATTTTGTTCTTGAAACCTTAAGCGAAAATATCTCACAAAAAATTTGTAAAATATATTTTCATCTATAAAAGACTAAGCTTCAGCTTTAGTTAGTTTCAATAAATAATCAAATCACATGATTTTTTAATTTTTACAAATTTTTATACAATATTTAATTATTGAAATATTTTTATTCATTAAATGAAGGAATTTGTAATATGTAATTGTTTAATAGTATTTATATTTAAGCAGCTTAGCAAAATAAATTAGCAGTTCTGTTGACATCAAACTCATAAATTATTTAAGCATATAAATTTAATAAAATAGGTAAAAAAACTCTAGTCGGCAATGCCTGACTATGAAATACCCTGAATACTATAAATGATAGAATACTCATTTTTATCCAAAATGATGAAGACCGTAAAAATGGTGCTATGATTTTAAAAGTGTTTTTGGAAATTCATGCATAAATATAAGACAGATACAGTTAAATATAATTATAGCCTTTAGCAATTTTTACTTTATACTTTTATTTAATAATTTAATAAGCCAATGTTTCCCTCTTGCACTAGTTAGAGCATTTCACATTTACTATATGAAAATAAGTTACTTCTTAGTTACCCTCCATGCGCATTGTCGGCTGCTGGGCACAACTTTTGCCACATGTTCAACATTAGTGAGTTTGTATAAACTTGCCTTAAATGCATATTGGCCTGCTTTAATGCAGCATGTGCTTTATAGGAGGCTCCGCTTTCCCTGCGGGATTTGCCATTATATATAAGTGTAACTTGGCTACGCATCGCTGTCTTATTTGGGCGGCTGCTGTTGATGATGCTCCTGCTCCGGCTGCTGCTCCGGCTGCTGCTGCTCGCAGGGCAAAGCTGGCCTGCTTAGCAGGTTCCTTGATGCGCCGAAACGGCTGCGCCCCATATCAAACGGAGGCGCGCTCCGTTTTGCGCATAAAGCCGGATTATGGTTTTAAGTGTAATTACAATTTACATGGCTTCCATTCTGTCAGCTACAGTCGGAGCGACAGCGACAGCTAAAGCTAAGGCAACGGCCACACACACACACATCTAAGTGCAGGCTATTGCTCCCCTGGCCTCCCACTCTTTATATTAAAAACTTAAATACGATAAGCGACACCCGACAGCAGCAACAACAACAACAGCGACGCCCTCCCTCTGCTCTGTTAAGTGAATAAAAAACCGCCAGCCGGTTTCACGGTCGTAATTAGAAACTTTTTTTTGTTTTTTCGTTAGTTGGCAGCGCTCAAAAAAAAAAGTTAGGAACATGACTTTTGAGGCATTAGCTAGAGAGCGCCGTGGTGCCCATTTTTGCACCATGATGCGGTAATTAATTTCCCAGCACAGTTGCTGTGGCTGTAGCTGCAGCTGAAGGAGGAGCAGGAGCAGCACGCAGCCAGCAGCCAGCTTCAATTTCACTCTGTACATGCTGCATTTAGCTGCCAAGGTTGCACTGGCAGTTAATAATGTGTGCTGTCCACTAAGCAGCGCTGCGATTTATGCCCTTCATCTGAACAATGAGCTCAGTTTCATAATAATAAAAAAAAAGCCACTACAACGCGCACAACAACTATGATGTGCGCATTCATCTCCAGCTCCATCTGCGTCTCTCTGTGCTAGTGCTATGTGTGCTCGGGGTGAAGCTGTGCTGCTATTAAAACTGGCGCCACTTAATTATGTTATGATATAATCTAACGTTAAATTTATCGTTTTGCATGTATTGTTTTAAATGAAAGGGCGCAGCAACAAAAAAAATATATATAATAATAAATTAGCAGGCAAGAGGGGAGTTAGATAAGCGCTAATATAATATGCAGTTCACTTAGCTCGGATTTTTTAATTTATATAAAATGTGGCCTAGATGCATTTGTGTTTCTAGTACAAACAAAAAGTAAATTTATGAATGCAAATATATAAATATATATAAATATAGATATATTTAATTATAAAACTTAATGCATATAAAATTTTAGTCTTAGCTAAAAGAAATTGAATTCTTTATTTTTTTTCCTAAATATAAATTTAATTCTTGAATTTATTTTAGTGGAGAACAACTAGTGAGAGCAAGACGCAAAAAAATTGTAAGGAAGCAAAATTATATAGCATTGTTAAGATATTTCCATTATATACTTCATTTCAATAGTCTCTCTATAAAATAAATAAAAAAGGCAACATAATTTCTGGGAAATAAATTGAATAAAAAAGAAGTAAAATATCTACAGTCAGAGTCAATGTATTCCGAAAAGGCTAGCAATATTTGCAGTAAATAAAGCGGAAAATTCCAAATAATAAAAATATGAACATGACATAAAAAATATTCTTGAATAAATACAAAAAAATATGAGGATGTTTTTAAAAAGGACTTGAAATATTTGATGCAAATAAAGCAGGAAATTCTAAATAATAAAATAAGCAACATAACAGCATAAATTCTGGGAAATATATGGAAAATATAGCTCAAATTTAATGTAGCTGAAAATTGGATAAATTAGATAATTACTATTTATTTACTATTTACAGTTTAGTGTCGCCTTAGGCAACTTAAGCTAAACAGAAATTTGTTAGCTTACCAAAATATGCCTCGAGGCAGGAGGATTACGCGCACTTTGCTTTATTTACACATCCAATTTATTTATTAATTGAATATATATATAATTTGGCTAAGCTTTTTAATGTATGTAAATAAATTTAAATTATTTAATTAATTTCCCTCGGGGGCAAACCACTTAATTTAATGAATCGATTAATTGCGGTTTTTCGACGCTTTTTTCCCCCGTTTGCTTATGATGAATGTGTTTTGGGTTTTCCGCGCTTTTTCCGCAAATTAAACACGCCCCAAATTTTTGTCTGATCTATGAAAGCGCGATTTTGCTCTGGGGCGGGGCGGAGGCGGGGCTTTTGCGGTTGCTGCGCTTGTCTTTTGGTATTAAATTTGAAATTTATAGGCAATGCGAAGCCTACAGCTAATGGCTAACACACGCACACACACGCACACATACATGTGCGTTAGGGCTTTACTTAATTACCGTTGATAATTTACACTTTCGCTGGCAGCGCGCGCGCTTTAACTTTAGCCCATTTGGCTGCACATTTGCGCGCTCTACATAAATTAAAGTTTAAAGCGCAGTAAATTTAGATGGCCTACGCCCTAGCTCTAAGCATGCCACATCCGCCCACACACACACACACACACACACACTCGCACACACATATAAACTGAAATTGTAACTAAAAAGCAAAGGCAGAAGGGAGAAGGGAGTGAGAAGGGGGGGGCGCAGGCAGCGGCAGCGACAGTCTGGTTCAAGTATTTGAATATACATATATATATGTTGTGCGTGTGTGTGTGTGTGTGTGTGTATGCAGATGCGTAGGAAGACCTTGCGTAACAATTTGGATTACGCTTGAAGTAGTTGACAGTTTGGAGGCTGTTTGCCACTGCCACGACGAGAGGGGGGCAGCGCGGCGTGTGACAAGCTAATTTATGAAAATTGCTCTCGAAATTATTGGTAAAGAGCCGCTGGCTGGCTGCCTGGCTGGCTGGTTGGCTGCGTGCCTTGTTTGGCTGGAAAGGGTGTCGCTTTACAATGACTGACTGATGCCTGACTAACTGACTGCCTGACTAACTGACTAACTGACCCACTGACAAACTGAGTGACGCCACTCAAAATTGCGACTGACGCTGCGGCTGTGTTAATGAGCTAAAAACATATTGAAAGGCGCTCTTTGTGGCGCCCAAAAGTATGCAAATGTATGCGCGCGCTCTCTCTGTCTCTCTCTCTCTCTCTCTCTCTGTCTCTCTCTCTCTCTTTCTCTCTCTCTTTCTCTCTCTCTATGTGTGTGTGAAAGTGGAAAATGCTGCTGGCAGGCGAAAAGTGGAGTAGAGTTGAGTTCTGGCAAGTGCCCAACAAGTGTAATTTATGGCTGACTCCTTGAATTTCAGCGAAAAAAAAGAAGAAAAACCACAAATTATAAGCAAATACATGCATAATATACATTCACATTATATATACAATGCAGATAAATTTAGCCAGCTGCTAGCTAAGCAAAAAAAAAAAAGGAAAAACAGAAATGGATGAAAGAAATCAAATTAGAGTCAAATTATTGACAGTGCGCGATGAAAAGTTACCCTGGAAATTGATACTAATTGAAGGATAAAAAGACACAAATATTAAAATATTTTAAAGTTCATAAAAAAACTTGATAAAAAATATTTAAATGTTAGATACTTCATTAGATAAAAAATATGTTATGAAAATCGCAAAGAAAGGCTTTCATTACAATTTTAAAATTTTTTTTGGCCATCAGAAAGTTTAATAAAACAAAGTATAAGCGTAGAGCTGAGAATAAAATGAAAAACTTAGAAAAATATAATATTTTTTATAATACCAAAGACTTCCCTAACTACAAAATATATTATGAAAATCGCATAGAAAGGCTTTAATTATTTTTGGCAATTAAAAGTTGAATAAAACACAGTCTATGCGCTGAGTTAACATTTTTTATATAGTAAAAAATATTGACAAAAACATTGAAATACCAAATACTTTTCTAAATCCATAACATATTCTGAAAATCGCATAGAAAGGCATAAATTGCAATTTTTAAATTTATGGTGGGTCAACAAAAACTAGAAGACAACAAAAACTTAAAGTAATGTCGACCTTATAGCTTTTGAGAATCGCATAGCAAGGCGTAAGCTTAGCGTTGACACATGTTTCTTCCACATGCAGTGGACAGGGCTATATTGAAAGTACCATAAATAAATGCGCTTAACATATATCTAGCTTTTGCGCATACTTTTGTCTGCAGCTGTTATTATTTTTTTTTGCAGTTCATTGCAAATAAATATTTGGCCAGATCAAGAGCAGATGTAGTTTATGGAATTGAAGCTGTCTCTCTGCCATTTGCACATATATTTGCAGCACTTTATGATACCCTTTCCACGCATTATTTATGTGTACAGGGTATAATAAAAACGACAAACGAAAACGAAAAAAAAGCAAAAGGAAAAAAATTAAAGAACCATAACAAGTTGAACAAGAGCAAGCGAATTTCTTCGTCTTTGGCTCGCCTTGTTATTTGTTGCCTTTAATCTTTGTTGCTGGGCGCTGGGAGCTGGGAGCTGGGGTTGGGTCTGGGCGGTGGCTCCAGAAATTTACGCGATTTCAGTTGCGCTTACAAAAGATTTGAGCGCAACTCAAGGACAACAAATGATAACGGTTAACACACAGCGCCAGCAGCAACTTCCACAGAGCCACAGCAATGCCTCCTAATGATACTGTCAACAAAAGCCAAAAGGGTCCAAGCGGGGGCGTAGGTACTAAGCCGCCATGACTGGGACGGGCCGTGGGGTGGACCTCACTGTTTCGTCGCACAGAAAAAAATTATATATAACTTGCCAAAGCACGGCAAAAAAAAAAAACACACACACACACAGGCAGCGACAAGAATATGATGATGACAGCAAAGACTGCGACTGCGACTGCGACAGCGACAACAAATTTTTGCCATTAGATACTGTAAGCGAGCATGTATTGTTAAGAGTATCTTCTGGTTTTCGCGGGCCATGGGGGGCAGAGTGGGAAGTGGAGAGTGGGGAGTACGAAGCGGCAGACAGATACCGCATAAGACAAACACGCAAGCCGCAACCCCATAGCACGAGGCGGCTCCTCAGTTTCGAGCACTCGGCGCAAAAATCTACGTTCATTTGCATTTATTCACTTGACTTTGCTTTAACAATGAGGTAACTGAGGACTCTGACAGAGTGTGAGTGAGTGCGAGTATGTGTGTGTGTGTGTATGAGTGAATGCGAGTATGTGTGTGTGAGTGTGTGCGTGTGTTTGTATTTTTGTTTTCCATACACGCGCCTGCCGCATAGATTGAATATTTCCTGCCTGGCTCGCAGATTTGTTCACATGCCGCGAATAGAATTCTATAGTAATATTTCGAGAGAGTGTGTGGGACTAGAAAATACCCTGTAGCATGTTGAAATTGCTATGAAAGTAATGAAGAAATGTAAAAAAGAAATATTTACTAAAGAGAAATTCTAGTGTTTGTGTTAGAATAAGCTAGAAAATTAATATCTGAGGAGTATTAGTGACTAGAAAATACCCTGCGGCAATGAGAGTCAGAAAGAAATTATAATGATATTTTTATAAGTCTGTTGATTAACGACAATACTAAACACATATATTTGAAGAGTGCATGTGACTGTAAGATACCCTGAAAGTCACTCAAATAGGTGTCAATTAAATGGATTTGATTAAAGAATATTTGGTAGATTTACTGAGATTTTATCTGATAATTAATAAAATTCCTTGCAATTTTCATCTGAGAGTTTTCATATCAAATTTATTGATTCTAGCGCTAGTAGTTGCTGAGTTCCTTGAGGTAATCTTAATAAATAGGGTATTCGAAACCCTTATATATATTTTAAAATTGAAGAATTAGAAATATATTTCTTATAGGATTACAGCATCAACACCTACATTCATTTCTTGTTACAAACATCATGTTTGGATGTCTTCATTCTGTTTTCCGTCTTCTTCCTCTTATTGCCTAGCCCAACATGCTTTTCATAAATTTATGCAATTCCGTACACAAAAAATGCTTGTGCGTAGATCTCAGTTGGTCCATGGGGGCGTGGCAATTGCGACGCAAATAGAATTGCAAGCGAGTAAATTTCAAAATAGAATTTAATGCGCAATGCCTGCAGCTTTGTATGTGTGTGTGTGTGTGTGTGTGTGTGTAAGTGTGTGTGTTTGTGTGTGTGTTTGTGTGTGTGTAAGTGAGTGTGTGCGTGTCTGTATACATTGCAGTTAAAAACTCAAAAGTGGAAAACTTTGTTGCTTAACTCAGTTAATGCCAAACTTGGCAGCACCACGTCCCGGACAGGGTCTGGCACGAGCCCGTCTCCTGACGGGGCACATTATGAGCCAGACTTGAAAAATATTATGTTCTCACACTCTCTCCGTCTCTCTCTCTCTCTCTTTCTTTCTCTCTTGCACTGATTTACTGGAATCTATCGTATCGTAAACAGATTTATTGATCGAAAATTGTTTTGTGGGTGCGCTGAAGCGTATAAATTACTTTTGGGCATTTTGTGACAGGCCTTCATTAGGAATTTTGTGGCTTAATTATCATAATTCATAATGAATGCGGCAAATCAATAAATTTATGACAGTCCACTTTGTTAATAACAATAAATACTTGCCACGCTGTGTATGTGCATATCAATGAGAGTGGGCGTGGCTGTGAAAATTTCACATTATTTATGGCTTAGCCAAGAATGTTAAATCAAAATTTCTTAATAGAATTCGTATAAAATAAAAATTGAAAAATTTATACAAAAATTATGCAGAAAATTGCAAAATTCTCTACATAAATATAGGAGAGTAAGCAAAGGTCGCCTAACTGAATGATATATGAAAGGTTAAGAACTTTGAGGAATTAATATAAATTTAATATTAATAAAATACAAATTTAATTTATATTAAGTCCAGAGAAGTCTGTAAAAAAGCTGAATGATAAGTTTCTTGAAGCTTGGCAATAAATATATAATATTTTAAAATTTAAAATAAAAAAGTAAGTAGGGAATGCGCGACTAGAAGCTACCCTTACCCTTCCACAGAGATGCTTTGTTAATCATTCCTTACACATTCTAAACAAATAAAATGATTGAAATGACTGCTAGCTTATCATTCTCATTCAATGGGCTCAGGAAATCATAATATCTAAATATACAATCTAAATATTCAATAGCTAAAATTACTCAAAAAAAAATCTTTAAGACTTCAAGTCTCGACATAAGCCAAGCTTCGTTGGCTCTACTCGAACACGCAAAAGCTAAGAACATGATTCGATTGCAGATCAAAGACTTTGAGATGGAACACGCTGTGGCCAAACAATTGCAACGAAATCACCTGCGAGCTATTCGTGTTGCAACATCGACTTCGACTTCTGCTGCTCAAACAGAGAACTGTGAATATTTGCACAATGGAAATGTTTGCTTTGGCAGTCGAATCAGACAAGCGCTCAACTCTTCGGGGCTAACTGATGTTGATGAGCTTCTTTATGCCAGGCTGACTGTATGTGTGTGTGTGTGCATGTGACTCTGACCACAAGCGACTAGCCAAATATGCTGTGCAAATACATAGACACACACACATGGACTCTGGCAAGTTGTAATGCGCATGCAAAGAAGTTGCGCATATGCCAAATTGATTAGTGCAACGGAAACGGTTGCAATTAGCCTGTCTAGGAGCGGGACACAGTTTTCAGCAAAATGTTGTCCAGACACGAAAGCCAAAGGGGGCAACAGCCAACTGCCAGCAGCGAACTGCCAGCTGGCAACTGCAGCTCAATTCTTACATAAATTGTTGCACAGCAAACTTAATGGCCGGAAATCATGCAAAGTGCAGCGCGGCGCCAGTTGCAGCAACAACAAAATTAAAGTCAATTTGTTTAGATAATAACTATAAACCAAACATACCGTAAAGCAGAAAAAGAGAGAGAGTTGCACTGAGTTGTTGCATGTGGCAGCAAAAGTTGTACTGCATGGAAGGCTAACTTAAATTACGTATACGCAGCGTGCGCGTGCAAAAAATTCTCTACCAAAACAAATTTTGGCAGAATTTTCTATTGCTGCCAGCTGTCAGCTGCTGTTGCTGCTGCTGCTGCCTGTTGCCAAGTGCTGTAGTGGGCGGCCCCCAAAGCGTTAACAACAATGCTACCTGTTTAGAAATACGATTTAGCATCTTTGTAAGCCACAAACTGGCATCATATTCAGGCAAGCACTTGCATTCAATTTGCTAGCTGTCTGTCGGCTCCTTCTGTTTACCCAATTGTTAACTGATATTTATGCCATGCTCGCATGTGAAGGGCGCATTTTACTCTGCAGCTAAGAGAAAGCACACTAAGGCAAATATAAAATTGCAGGTTGTTCCCTATAATAAAAAGGAGCAAATAAACTAGGAGTCGAATGAGTTTTGTTTTAGATTTCTACGTGACCTTTGAATATGAGAAATAATTCTAAAAAATTATATAATGAAAAAGGACTTTTCCGTAAGAAAATAAATATAATATGTATGTTTATACACAGCGTCTACCATCATCTTCTTTGGCATTATTATATTTCAGTCAGGGGCGAATTTCAAACATTTCAGTTTTTTTCTTATCAAATGATTATTTTCATATTTATTGCGGCCTTGCCAAATATTGCTAATTTCCCATGCAGAGCAATAACATAATGATCTTTAACGCAATTATCAATATTTAATGAGCATTATGTATACAATCCTTAAGATAATTTTAAGTATTTCAACTAAAATTGTTTAATTATTATTATTTATTTTATTAATAATTAATAATCATTTGTGTTGGAGAAATTTATTAACTGAGGACTTTAATAAATCTGTTTAATTATTATATTTATTTTGTTAATATTCTTCTTTTTTTTTAATTGCCCAAGCATGAATTTATTTGCATATATACATAAATACATATATATTTATATAAACATTTAACAAAACAAATATAACATTTAAACAATAATGAAACACCTTTACACTCCTCCAATGCAAATTATTATTACTCAATAAACAAACAAACAATATGAATCAATAAATTAATATTTAATAATTATTTACACATAATAGTTAAATGAACTATTAACACAAATACAATATATATATAAATGCATTATTAAATAAATGAAAGCAGAGTAAATATATTACCCAAGTGCATAGCACAGCATCGTAGTGGGAACGCTAAGATTGACCGAGCCCGAGTCAGAGACATGGCTGATTGAGCGCTGCAACAGGCTCGCCGTATATAGGCAAAAAGTCATTCAAACTTGAGCTTAACGACTGAGACTTTCTTAAGCTAAGTTGCTATGCTATGAAGAAAATGGGCAAAGGGAATCGATCAATGGCATTCGTTTAGCTGTCCGTTCGGCCGCAAATAAATTGAACTTAAATAGGTGACGTCAAGGACATTAAACCTAATATGCGCTCAGGCCCGCAGTCAAAGGTATGCAGCGAGCGAAAGGAGAAGCAAAATAGACGAAGTCGAAATGCCCTACATTAGAAGAGGAATACAAAACTTGAAATAAATGAATGCTCTAATTTATTCTTGGAGAAAAAGAAATATATATTAGATATCTTTAACTAGGTATTAAAGTTATCCTAATACTCCATCTAACTTTAATCAACAAATTCAATTTTCTGCATTTTGTTAATCAACAATTTGGCTACTTTAGCTGCTCTACACTGTCGGCTGCCTTTGTTGTCAAATGGCAAATCTATTATAATGAAATGGACATAGCTATAAAGGGAAAACGAACCTATTCTATATGCGCTACACCCAAAAAAGGAAGAAGAAAAAAAACCTATTACAGTCAAAGCAAATTTATTTAACAGAAAATGCTTCAAAACGGCAAAATCGATTAGAAAAGGACATTCAAAGGCAGCTACAGCTACAAGAGTTACCCTAGCAGCTACTACTACCAAGTGGCTAAGCCAAGTAGAGTAAAGATTAGATCTAGATGAATTTTAAATACCCTATTGGGCTTTTTCTAGTCCAGCAAAGAAATCGAAAAAGTTGAATTTCTTTTTTTTTTCTTACTAAAAAATTAGTACACTCCCGACTTTGTATACCCTACCTTCATGGCTGTGGTTAGCGCATCTGTTTGCCTGCCATTCCCTAGCTCATCACTGTTTGACTTTGATTACGTTCCGAATCCCCACAGAAGAGCCACCAAATTTGCCACATCCTGCGCAGCAGTCGATATCGACTGCGACGCGACGTCGCCTGCGTCAAGTGTGTGTCTGGGCGCTGGGCTCAAATTAAGTGGACTGGCAAAAAAAAAAAAAAAAAAGCAGCAGCAGAAAATTCCAAATTGTCGGGGAGTCGCTCACTGTCTTTCTATTTCTGTGTATTTTTATTATATTTTTTTTCTTTGCGCTTGGATTTTTTGTTTTTGCTTTTAATAATATTTTTACTTTGATGCTGGGGCCGCCACTTTGGTCAGCTTGGCTTGGCCAAGACTTTGTCTATATCTCGGTTTGCTCTCACACTCTCTCTCTCTCTCTCTCTTTCTCTGTTTATGCGCCGCATTACGGAAGTTGACAATTTAATTTTATGTACTAAAGGACCGACAGGATCTGGCCGGATCTGGCCCATAGTTGCCCGCACGCATTTTGACAGACAGATACTAAACATTTATTGAAGTCATAGCCGTTTGGCATTGCTGCTGCTTTGGCTGCCCTTTTCTTTCCGTTCTTTGTCTTGCTGGCCCCGAGGTCGACTATTCAAAGTGCTTAGTCAAGCAGACATTCACTGTGTATTCACTTGGTATTCGTAATCGTATTCTAATTTGCACGTGCTTGCAATTTGGCACAAAATCCAAACGCATTGCCAACTGGCACTAATGTGTGTGCCTGTGCCCCTGTGTGTGTGTGTGTAGGGAGTGTGTGTGGGTGTGTGTGTATAAATCTTCATTAGGCTCAAACTCAAACTCAGACACAAGCTGGCGGTATTCGCATGCCCTGCGCACACAGTCATACACAGAGATTCACCCATGCCACTTGCCACATGACGCACTTAACTTATGCTCTTTATATTTTGCGCTTTTGCTGACTTTTCCATCTGATTTCACATACACACACACAGAGAGCGTGAGTTGCCCTCCCTCTGACACTCGCTTACCCTCTCTCTCTCTCCCTTCCTCTCTCTCTCCCTCTCCCTCTTGTATGCGAGCACAGCTCAACGGCTTTACAGATATAAAAATCCGCCGTAGCATATTTGTACCTTATTTATTTTGCTTCGCATAATTTATTAATGTTGCGCATACTTTTCTTCAATTTCATTTCTTCTGCCCTGCGTTGGCTTTAGCTACTGCCTAGTAACATAAATATTGATGGGTATATCCAATTCATGGAAACGTTAAATAAGTTTTTATTTTTAATCGTCATTAAATTTGTTTATGCATCAATAAAGCTAACTTGAGCGGTTAAAAGCTTTGTCTTTGCTTGAATGTGCTTAAAAGCTGCTTAAAGCTTTAAAGTATTTAATTCAAGCACTTCAAAAGTTCTCAGACATATTTCATATATAGCTCTCTATTCGTTAAGTACTTCAAGAGCTTTTATGTGCTTTCAAGCTTGTTGTTCTTCCATTTCCCCGATTAATCTATGGCCCAAGTGTCACATCCAGCAAATGTCCCTACCAGGACATTAGTTCGTCAAGCTGTTTCGTCTGCCATTCGCTTATTTATCTCACTCACTCACTCACTTCCTGCGTGCGTGTGGGAGCTGGCTCTATATATAAGTCAGAAAGTCTCTATAAATATATAAGTAGGCGCTGACAATGTCGCCCCATCAAGCATGCTTCAGCGCCGAGGCGTCATTTATTGACAGAAAAAAAAGCGAATGCTGATGCCTCATTTGATGAAGTGGCATAAAAATCAGAATTTGATACTCGCAACGAAGCTACCAAAAATAGAACTTGAGTGATGAATTGGAACAGGCGGGAAAAAATGTAAATATACATACGTACGTGTATATATATGTATGTGTAGAAATATATTAAAGTAATTGAATAACTGGGCTTATTGTAGAGATTTGGCTAATGCTGGCATTGGATTGAAGTTGATAAATACAGTCAGGCATTAATTTAATATACAGGGTATATTGATACGACTTAACTTGAGATTTGTGTATACAGGCTTTTGCTTGAGAATTTACTAAGCCGCTCAGAAGGTCATACTTAATTAATAAATACATTTTTGAATGAAAAGGGACTTATGCAAAGCATGAAAATTGCTTGTGGTAAGATAAAATACAATACAATAAAAGCAAATTGCAAGTAAAGATAAATATTAAATGCAAAATTAAAAAAAAAAACATATCAATAAGAAAACCAACTTGAATAACTTAAAAGAAAAATGTATAACCAGAGGAATAAAATTAAAAGAAACTACGAATAAATATAAATTATCAAAAATAATTAAAAAATAAACTATAAATTTTATATTCTTATTTATATATTATTTTTTAGTAATTTATTTATTTGTAATTATTTTATGGTAAAAAAAATATTATGAGAAAATTAATACAAAAATATCATTAAAAAAAATTAATAAAAAAAAATATTGACCTTAATTTAGTCTCAATTATTTTTCAAAAATTTATATATTTAAAGAATTTTTAATACTTATCAATTTTCTCATAAGAAAAGGTTAAATAAATAATTTGTTTATTAAACTTACTTGGCAGATTTTTATTTTCTTCCTCACAAAACTTTGCCCAAGGAATTAAATTGGGAAATGCCTGAAATGGGAAAAGGAAATAAAATTCTTAATGAAAACTTGTTCTTGAACTTGGCTGGCAAACAGAAAATATTATTATATATGGCTTACTGCATACTCCAGGTACTAATTAAATTTTTGGCTGCCTCAAAAGTGCTGCTAATTAGTGCAAAAGTTGCGGCGGCTTGCCGTCAAGTTAGTTAACAGCGGCCACGCCCACCCACTACGCCCACCACGCCCATAGTCACACAAATTGTGTAAATATTATTGCAGACATTTGGAGAGGCGAGGCAGTGGAAGTGGCTCAAGAATAAGAACAACAATTTGAACTATGCGCCAATTTATGGCAAACAAAATGCTGTAAAATGTTTTAACAGATGAAAATTGTTCACAGAATTTTGGCGGCGCTTCTCGATTTTGTGCAATGCCCAAAGTTGAGCACTTAGACACGCATTGAAATAAAATAAATAAAATTACAAGAAACGTGGCTGGGGCAGCGGATAGCTGAATGCCCATTGTGACTTGGCCAGGACTCGGACTGCGACTTGGCCAGGACTTGGACTGCGACTACGTCTTGGGGCTGCCATTTGGCAGATAGAAAGCCAATTTTATGACTCAACTTAAATAGGCACTTTACTTTACTCTTAATGCCTTTTTATGGGGCGCGCAGTTAGTGGCCCGTCCGTCGTCCGTCCGGGCAGCTGTTAGTTTTGCGTGGGCGTAGTTGCTACAGCGGCCATTAATGATTGTTAAGAGCGCAGCTCGGTGACGCTTTATTGTTAAATAAATGGCAAATAGTCGGTTCGTCTAGTTGCAACGCGACGTTTGCCACACGCACTTGATTTTATCTTGATTTTACACTGCGCCCCAAAAAGCTGCTGCCCATTGTGCTGGGCCCTTAATGTTAACGTTCAATAAAAATTATGACAGTCGCAAAGTTAAACGCTCTGGCGGACGTGTGGGCGTGGGCGTAGGAGTGGGAGTGGGCGTGGTCCGCAATTAAACTCCGCCACACAGCTCTCGAGCGCTCACTTCCTGCCCAGAGGCCAGTTGACGCATTTTCACTAAATTACCGCCAAGTGTCAAATGCAAACATTTCGCTTCAACAATATTTGCAATAAAAGCAACAACAACAACAAGTAGTAGTAGCTGAGGAGCTGTTGGTAAAGGCAACTGTGCTTCGCGCAGAACTTTTGCGTTGATTGCGCGAGCTCAAAAACTTGGCAGCTGACGTCAAGTGTATCCGGGCTACAAAACTGAATGTTCACTTCGCTGGAAAACCAAAAATGTTGCAAAAGTTGTTGCCAAAATTCAAAACTAAGCGATGCTGGCCACACACCCACACACACACGCACACTGGCTCACGCACACTTGCACATTCGCCCACTAATTGATAAATTTGGAGCATTTAATTAAAACTTTTCAATTTGCTTTTGGCCTCATTGTTATCAAATGCATTGCAGCCCCAAAAATTATTCGTGTCAATTGTTTTGGCTGGCCTCTTTCGAATTACAGCGAAAGCCGCAAATTTAGTTAACAGCGACAAATAAATTATGTGCACAGCCAAAGTCTGTGCCGGCAGCGAGAGCGCAACGGAAATGTTCCAATGCCAAATGTGAATGCAAAAATTAGAAAATATGTACTCATATATGTGTGTATATGTGTGTCTGTGTGTGTAATGTCTATCATTAGAGACAGAGAGTATTGCGTACAGAATGGGTTTTGGAAATTGTACTATATATGTAGTTGAGTATACTAATATTATGGATTGGTAGCATATGAGTTCCTTTTACAAATTCAATCTTAATATTTGATGTAATTTATATAATATATATATTTATATATAAAGAAAGATAGAGAAAGAGAGAGACTTTGCTTTTCTCAAAAGAAAATTCAAAGAAAAATAAAAACATATTTTCTTTAAAAAAAAACTTTGACTTGTAAAAAAAGGAAGAAAAGTTTTTAAGATGTGCACAGCTGCCAGCTATAAAAGTTGGATTGATTTTGTGCATGGACCAAAAGTAAATAATGTGTAAATATGTAATAAGGTATTATAAATATATATACACACATATATATAAATATATATACCTGTGCTGTCTTTATATGCTTATATTGTATAACGTGTTTCAGAGAGAATCAATTAAATTATAATGTAGAAGTTTTCATAAATTCTCATTTCAACAAATATAATAAAGCAAGTCTTGAATATCAATCATATGCATATGTCTATATATTTATATATTATTTGCATCATTATCTTCATTTGTAGCTATTAACAACGTTTTTTTTCGTGAGTGCTTTCATTTCATACACTTTACATTTAAATGTAAAGATATTATATTGCAACATATATAATAAAAAGATTAACATATTTTTTAAATATATATATATTTAAAATATATATGAGTAAATATGAATATAAATAAAGATAAAAAAAAAAAAAAACATTTTACCCTGATTTCCCATTTTCAATGGGCTTAGGTATCAAAATGCTTTTGCATATATTTATTAATTTTTTTTTAAATATTTTATTTAAATATGGTATTTTTTGTAAGTTATATATACATGTATATATATTTATCATTTTTATCTTTTTTGACATGCTTTTACTGATACACCATAAACATTTTCACTTTTTTCATATATCAGGGTATCCCACAGTCGTTCACTCTCATATTTAATTTTTTTTCTTCATTTATTTTATTCCCAAATTACTGCATAAAATTGATGTGTTCGCCGAATTAGTTTATGCAATTATATATTTATCTTATATATTTCGCATGTCTATCAATTAAAATCAAAAATTGACTGCCATTAAAATTGCAGCCAGCGGCTAAAAATCAAATTAAATGTAGCTAATGTCGTTATAAAGTGCAATTAAATGCATATACCATATATATTTATGTGTGAATATACGTAGATATATATTTTAATTAAATTATACTGTAAATGCAAGACATAATTGAAGAGCTTTCCATGCACATTACGCATACGCCCCGTGCGCAGCAAACTTTAATTATTGCTAGACTATAGGCAAATGCACACACTCACCCACTTACCCGCTCACATCATTGTTTTAAGCAGACAGCATAACAAACAAGACGCAACTTTTGATTAAAATGTCATGACACACACACACACACACACACGCACACCCGCTATACGCTGACAGCCTAAATAAATGCTTGCTCGGCTGCTCGCATATGCAAAAGTTACGCGAATGCCGCAGCGGTAATAATCACACACACACACGCAGCTTTGCCTGTGCAAAGGCAATTTGTTGTTGCTGCCTTGGCGCAGAATGTTTGCGGCTCTGCTCGCTGCAGTTGGGTTTTTCTTGCACCTCACTGAGTTGACAATGCGCAGCGCTTGTAAATCCACAAAGAACCACAGCGCACCATAGCAACTGCAATAGCAGCAACAGCAACAGCGGCAGTGGCAGCGGCAGCTAAAGCAACAGCCGCCGCATCAGCTACTCGTTGTGAAAAATTCAATTACAAAGTCGTCCAACTGCAGCCAAGGAATGCAAAATAACAAAAAGAACTGAATAGAAGGCGATGTCATAGAGAGAATAGTGAAAGACTAAATACACTAAGGGAAAAGTAGAGTTAGGGAAATAGAAAAGAAAAACAAATATTAAAATTTGGTTATATTGAGGAGTAAAAAAGTAAAGAAAATATACTAAAAATATTAAATAAAAATATTTTTGTAATACATTTTAACAAAAATATTTTTGTAATAAATTTTTACAATTAAAATATTTGAAAATATATAAAATAATGACAAACAGTGAGCTTAGCTCTAGAAGTTTTAAGCAAATTATTTCTATGGCAGCTCTATAGATATAGAGCGCGAATTTAGTCACTGAAGCTGTAAGGCTTATTATCTATAAAATTAAAAGAAAGAAAAAATGTCAGTTCTCTGGAAATTCAATAAAAAAAAATAAATAAATATATATTTGAGGACCTTACAAATTTGATATTCACGGCACAGGCAAAACGACTCGAGACTATCATTAAGGCATTATACACAGTTCGTAACAAAATTATAATGCAGCGCGTTAGAGTATAGACAAAACTTTTTTTTTATGGCATTTGCAGCAAATGCAAATGCTCTAGCAACAACAACAAATAGCAGCAGCAGCAGCGACCGTCAGTTGT
Source organism: Drosophila pegasa (assembly GCA_035046225.1). NCBI lineage: Eukaryota > Metazoa > Arthropoda > Insecta > Diptera > Drosophilidae > Drosophila > Drosophila pegasa. The sequence continues at coordinate 9,135,271 of JAWNOD010000076.1, read as the reverse complement.
GTCTGTGTGTTATGCGGTCGTCATTTTGTGCCAGCTGAAAGCGAAAAAAACTCGGCGAGTTTGCAAAAGTAGAAACGGGGCAACTGGCAACTGGCAGCTGGCAAATGTTAGCCGAATTCTGTAAGCAGTCACGTGCGAACGTGACAAAAATGCCACGATGATGCGCCAAGCTCTTTGGCCAAGTTCTCGCCTGAGCCGCAACCAATGGCCATAACCAGACACAGCAACAGAAGAAGAGCGACAGCGACGGCGATGCAGGCGAAGAGCTTGACTCGCATTGTGCTCACGCAGCAGCTGGTTATTTGCACTCTCTGTGTGTGCGTGTGTGTGGTTGTGTCTGAGTGTGTGTGTCAGACTTCATATTACACTGTTTTCGTACGTAATACGGCTTATGGCCGAGGTCGAGCCACAACAATGCACCGAACCGCAAATGCGATATAGTTTGTAAGAGATTCGTCGTGGGTTACGGCATGGTCGAGGTATGTCGCATTCAAATGCAAAACTCCTGAAAATTGCTCTGTGAATTATGCGCGCCAATAGATTGTCAATTGATGCTGCTGCTGCCTGCAGAGCATGTGTCATCAGCAGCTGCACTTTAATGCCATATATTGACAGCGCTATCTATATCTCTCTGTCTCTGTGACAGATTTGTCTGTGCAAGTGGTTTGATTATTTTTTTTTTTATATTTATACTAAAAATATTTGATTTTTATTGAATTTGACTGGAATTTGGGTCAAAATATAAGTGGCAAATTTTTCGTTTAATATGTTAATATCTGGTTTCAAGCGTATTAAAAAAATAAATATTGACAATAATTTGAAAACTGTTTCATTAAAATAAATTGAACAGATATTTTTTATTAATATGCCAAATAATTGGAAATTTGTTTCATTAAAATAAATTGAACAGATTTGTTTGTTATAAAATTGAGAGGTTTCTAGTAGAAAGTGCTTGACTAGGAAATACCCTGAACACTGCGCAGAGCTCCTATTTCATTCATTTGGCTCTTCTTGAATGCCTATATAGATAGACATAGACATGCATGCTCACATGCACACACACACACACATTAGCATGCTTTCCGCTTCTTCTCAGCTTGCGCTGCGAGTGCGCTTATGGGCTCAACTATGGCAAATTAATTGTTGAATAACTTTTGTTTTAGTTGAACTTTCTTAATCAAATTTTCAGAGTGTGATAATGGAACATATTTGTGTGCCTTTGCTGAAGCAGAAGCTTATGCTAAGTGAGAGTTTGTGTTCAGTGAGAGAAGCTTACAAAATTAGAGCTATGAATTCATTACAACGAGCTACATAATACGTTTGAAGTATCTTGCTCTAAGGACATTCAAGACGTGCTTAAAAAATAATTAAATGTTCAATTTTTATGTCAAAGAAAGAGTTATTGATCAAATATTATAAATCTGTATATAGTATTATATTTGATGTATAAAATAGATTTTTGTAAGCTACAAGAGCTTGAAATAATTAATATTCAATTCTCTCTACCTAATAATAAATTACGATATATATTTTTTTAAGCATGACATAATATTATAGTTACATAAATTTCAATTGGACATACGCTCATGATTAGATCTACTCATCATATCATACTTCCCAACAGTTAATGTATACTCCATTGGTTTAGTCACGCCATTCTCTACCCGTCACGCACATAGTTCACAGAGCCCATATACCATACTGAAATCCCATTTCCCTTCTTTTTTCAAATCAAAGTCTACCAATTGTCACATTTATCATAGTAAATTTCCGTGACTCGACTGCCAATGCTGATGAAATGTAATTGCATTGTAAAATTGAAGCTTGTTATAATTAATTATTGAACTGCAATCACATTGGTCTGAATGTAAATACATGAATTGCAAATGAATGTGCCGAGTTGGAAAGCAGCTTAAATGATTTATGGCAAATCAAATTCTGTAGAAATTCTCACCCGTTAATAAATGTGATAAATGAGGAGAAGATAACAGTTTGTTGAGCATGTCTTTGGACTAATTAATACAGCATTAAATGCAAATCAAATTACTAACTCAATCAATAGTTGTCACTAACTCTTGCAAATTTCGCAAATGTAATTGGGAAATGTTTATGCTGATTGAAACGAGCTGCTCTCGCAGGAGAACGATGAAATCAAATGAAATGAAATGAAATGAAATTTTCGAAAATTGTGGCCTGCCAATGCGTGACCAAATTAATAGAAAGCAATTGAGATTTGAATTTTGGCATTTTGGCATTTCGCCTTAATTGATATGAGGCAAATGCCAATCAAGGACAAATACAGAAAACCGAATTTCAGTTTGTTCAATGCAATTATGTTTAATGGCAAAATATTATTGGGTTTACACAAATTACGCGCTGCAAATGAGTTTCGGCCCGATGTCGGGAACGTGTCGTGCGCCCAAATCCCGCGCCCACAACATAAAAGGTTAATAAACGTGGCAAAATAAACAAAAAGCAAGCCGCAGCCACACCAGACGTGTGGGTACAGTCGCTCCCTCTTCTCATCCCCCTCTCTCTGCCCCAACTCTTAATCAACATATTTTTGCACAAAGACAAACAAGCGTGAAGTGCGCCCGCGTATACCCTACCACATATGCGTGTGTTTAGCGGGTATTATTGATTGACAGCAGCAGCAGCAGCTGGCAGGAGTTGAGTTCTTAATTAAGCTGTTAAGCTCATAAATATTGGTTTCTTATATAATTTAATTATCAATTATTAACTTTTGATATGCGCTTGGCGTCTCATGCGAATTAAGTTGATTACGTGGCGTATGCATAATATATTTTTAATGAAAGCATTTAAATAACATTTGAACGTTAATTGCCAGTGGAGTGAATGGGGCGTATACGTAACTTGAGTGAGGTTTGAGTGCATAGAAATATTTATTGAATGTCATTTAAATTGTCATAAAAGTGACTGAAATATGTCTTTGAGCAAATCATAAATTTTAATAATTTTTTTTAACATTTTATTCATTTTAATATGAGCTAATTTCTTAAATTGACTTGGCTGTGGGGCAAAGCAAAAATGTTTGCATTTGTATAAATTGTATTTGGTTTTGAGCACGTGTGCCAACAATTGCCTCGAGTGTATGTTTTGTGTCGCAAACAAGCTGATATTTATGTAAATACCTGGCCATACCTGACATATCTCACATTTTTTTTTTACTTTTTCATAAAATGAGCTTGAGCCGAGCAGGTGACACAGCCTGCACCATAATGTTCTGCGGCCTGGGCACCTTAATTAGCTGTGTCATTTTATGCAAATGCCGCTTAGATGGGGGCGGGGGACCCATGGCTCGCTGCTAATGAAAATCCCAATGAAAGATATTACGTATACGCAATGCTTATGCACATTCAAATTAATTGACTTCACGCTGTTATTGTTTATCCGACGACAGACAGCGGCGCATATATTAACACATTTTAAAATGCTTCCCACTTTCCACTCAACAGGCAACATGGCAGCAGCAACGGCATCGGCAACGGCAGCAGTGGCAACAGCAGCTACGGAGCCAACAACAATGGCGCTGGCGCCAGCGCACAGCGCGACGTCGGGCGGCCCAAGTGAGGAATTACAACGGCATATAAATCAAAATTTAATTATGTCGCCAGCGCACGAGCTGGGCTCGAGCTTTGCCGCCGCATCGGCGGCCGCACTGACAGCTCCACAGCCAGCCGCTGGTGCTGCTTCATCATCCTCTTCCTCTTCCTCTGCCTCTTCCTCTTCCTCGGGCAGCAGCATAACAAGCTTCGACTCCAACAACTTGATCGATGACAAGCGACTGCCGCAATCCCCGCACCAGCAGCAGCACCATCAGCAACAACTCGAGCTGCTTCAGATGCAGCAACACTCACGTATTCAGGCCAAAGATACGGCCGGGCCATATCCAATACCTGCCCACAGGCCTGAGCCCGTCGAGAACCATCTGGAGGCGACGCACGGCATCGATGGTGCGGATAATGTGTTCGGCACGCCCATGTACTTCGGCACCGAGAACTCCACCCTGGTGACGACACAAATTGGCGCCACAGCCCACGTGCCCTGCACCGTACATCACATTGGCGAGGGAGTGGTAAGTACACACACACACACTCTCCTCATCCCCAACTCCCCGACTCGTCTGCTCTCATAATTGTAGTCCGCTCCGTACCTGTGCCAGCAAATGACTCATTCATGCAATACCGCAATACGCATTCATTTGCGCCATTCTCTTAATATTTTATTTAAAATCAATTCATCAACTGCTTTGTTTGCCCTGGCTGGGGGCACCTGGGGCAGCTGGAGCAGCAGGACTTGAAGTTTTTCTCGCTTTTCTTTTTCTCTCTCACTTTGCATCCGTCTGTCGCATAAATTAACAAAGTGTCATTCACAATAGCAAATAGATCGAGCGCATTTCCACTCAATGTTTTAATTAAAAAAGAAGAAAAACGAAATGTGAATTGTATTCGATTGGGTTTTCATATATATTGTAAAGCAAATATGTATATATGTATATATAAATTGTTATTTTATTTAAAATCAAATTATTTTCCTTTGAGCTAAGAAAATTGTTGTTTTTTTTTTTTCTTATAGTCTTCTAATTGTGGTAGATAAATAATATTTATAGAATTTTTTTCTACTTGTTATGTGCTTTTTAATCAGGCCTTTGTGATAGGATCAAGACGTGGCTGAGGTGATTTACCTATGCATTTCTGTATTTGCGTCTGTTTGTCAGAGCGTTCCGTCATTCTACAGTCCGTTCCATCCATCTTCGAAACATGTACGCTAGTTTATCTTTTTTATCGATACCTTATTGCGTTTCCTTGTTATCGATAAAAATCCATAACATTATATTGGCTTTTTTTAAGCGTAGTTAAAATACCACAAGAGCTAAAAACATCAGCATAAAAACGTAGAATCAATGATATATGAAAGTCATATAACTTCAGGGTATTTCCTAGTCAAGCACTCCCAATCAGAGCAATCTTATTTCTTATACTTTTTTTCCTTTTTAGTTTTTATTTATTTATATATAAACATTTATTATTTCATGCCAACTAATGCTCAAGATAAATTCCAATTATTTTGCTCAAACACTCAGCTTAAGTGGCAAATCACAAAAAAGGAGAAAAAAAACTCTTATCCATGGGCAGCTTCAAGTTTATTCAATACACACTCAGCTATATTTCTGTCTAGGCCAATCACACACACACCTGACAATTTCGCAGAATTAATTAAATTTTCGCTCGTGCTATCGAATGCTGCACTTGGAAATTATATCGCAGCGAGCATGGCTCATAATAATAAAACGAAACTAAATATTATGTTACACACACGCACACATACATCTAACATATCTCAGGCCCAAAACAAGCTGTCTGCGTAAGTCATCGCACAGACACGCACACAGAGGCAGACACATTCGTCGTCTAGGGGTAACAAATTACACCAATAGCTAATGTACATCAACTACAAATAATCAAGCAATACGGAGAGAGAGAGAGAGAGGGCGTGGAGGAGGAGCCACTGTGAGTGCGAACTGCTGCTGCTATATGGCCTCAAGTGGTATTAATTTTACGCTTGTCTAGAGTTATTACTCATACGCAGCGTGCGCCTCACGCACGCTTCGCCTATTTGTTTAAGCCAAAGTCCGCCCCCTCGCCCTCCTGCCCGCTCGAGGCGCGTTCTGGGAATACGCCAAGGCTCAACGTGTTTATGCTGGACACGATTAGAAGCGTGTGTGGCCAGCCCCATGCGCTGCCTCCCTCTCTCTCCCTGTCTCCATCGCCCTCTGTGTGTCTGGTTTAAATTGACGATTTCATAATTGCGCCTTCAAGTGTGCAGAAGTTAATAAGCACTTAAGCGCCCGTAGGCCAACATTTCGGCAAGCTGTGCGGCTTTTGGCCCGCACACACACACCCACACACACACTCCAGCCTGAAGTGTGTTAACTCGTCGTCCGGTTAGCCAGTCTGCACTTGAGCCGGGCCGGGCTCGTGCCTAAGTGGCCATTGGACAGCTACTAAAGTTGAATCGCCCCAGCAGCTTAGCAGTTGCTGCAAAATGATAATAATTCCCAAATGTGATGTTATTGCCACCGTGTTTATTTACCCATACGATTGCAGCACAACTCACTGTGTGTATGTGTATGTGAGTGTGTGAGTGTGTGTATCTGGGTGTCGATTGCCTCATTGCGACACTGTGAATCATTAGCGCAAAATACGTAGACGCAGATATCACGCATACGCCACGTAATTGGCGCACACAAATTAGAGACGAGACGAGAGTCAGCCAAAGCAATTTCCATCGAAGCTCAGACTCATTACGGCCATGCACACACACACACCTGGCACACACACCTGTCATACAGCACGTTGACAGCTGCCTTTCAGAGCGCTGCGATTCGGTTTTTGCTTGTTAAACGTCGCTTGTCTTTGGCATTGAATTCAGTTTTAAATGCATCGCCTTTGCTATTTTAAGCTGCTTATGCTATGCACACACACACACACACACACATAACACACACATGACACACACACACACTTCAACACACGCTCTTACACATCGATGATAGTCTCAAGTTGTTATAAATGCATTTACATTTCACAGCATTTTTCATGCATTTTCATAAACGTTTGCCTCGCTTCGACTATGTATGTGTGTCTATGTGTGTGTGTCTGTGTGTGTTTATATGTATATTTATAGTTTACCCTGCACACCTGCTGCCGTTGCCAACTGCGCATTAATATTCGCAGAAATTTATGAACAGCATTAAGGGCACACACGACTGTAATATGCAAATGTATTTTGCAATGGGCAAAGGTTCAATGAATAGCAAATATATATGTATGTATGTATGTGTGTATACAAACAAAAATGTGCTACATATATGTGTGTATGTGTGTGTGTGTGTGTCTGTTTTTTGTAAGGAATTTATGGTATGAAGAGCATATATAGAAAAGTCAGTGCAAGCACAGCTTTTCAGTTTATTCAACAATTTAAATAGATAAATTTTGAGAGTTGAGTAAGATCTTTAAGCAAATTCTTATGAGTATATAAAAACGTTTGATATATACGAATTAAATAATGAATAAAAAATAGTTAAATTAAATAAATAATTAATAAAAAATAAACAGATAATTTAATAATTCAAAAAATTCAGCTAAGATCGATCAGGTTTTGAAGAAAAATCAGACTAAATTTTGTAAATTGGAACGTTTGATACATAAGAATTAAATACTTAATAACAAATAATTTATTAACACTTAACTTCTACTCTACATTTTTTCATTGTGCTTTTATTTTATTGCTTTTAATTCTCTAAGTCAGCTCAGATTCTATGAGATTTTGAAGAAAAAGCATAGTCCAAAAGATGATAAATATTTCTATACATATTTATTTATTTATGCTTAAATTGATCTGAGATCCTAGCTTAAATAGAGAAATTAAATTTTATTTGACTATATAAGAGAATTATTTTTTGACTGAATAATAGATATAGATTTTTAGCTTGAGTCGTTATACTCTTCATTCGCTTTTCTTTCTGCTTGAGTATGATTATTTCTGCTCTGTAGCTATACCCTTCTATTTCATGATGTTTTCTAGTTGCTAGTCTTTCCTATACTCTACTCATATCTGATCTCTTCTTATTCTCTCACGATTCTCTCTTGTACCTTACTCAGGCTTGTCTTTTCATTTCTTTAGTTATGCCATACTCATTCAAGATCTTTCCTTGTCCCTAGTTACGCCCTACTCATTCCTGATCTCTTCTTAACTTTACCTACATACTTTTCTTACTCTACTTACGCTTGATCTTCCCATTTCTCTAGTTATACCCTACTCATTCAAGATTGTTTTCTCTCTCTCCTCATTCAGAGTGCTTCCTTGTCTCTACTTAAACCCTACTCAAACGTAATATCTCCTTATCTCTAGTTACACTCTACTCTACATACTCACAAGTCTATCTCTCTCTTTCTCTCTCCCCTTCTCTGCCCGTCATCATATTTCCCCTAGTTGACCTCATCTTCTCCAATTACAGGGTATATATCCACCAGTCCATTTCCCCTCAACATTTGCCACGCAAACGTTTTTGCCTTTGTCCCATGCTCGGCAAAGGTCTGCCCCTTGTTTTTGTGCCTTGGTGGTTTATGCGTTTGTCGCCGCTTGTTGCACCCTTAATGAAGGCTGTTTGTTTTTTTCTTGCCCTTCTAAGCATTTTGCGTGCTTTTTGCCAGCCCGCTCGCTGCGCCGTCGCTGATGTTGCCATTGTCGTAAATTTTGTTCAGTTTCAGACGACAATAAAATGCAGGAAACATTAAATAAATGAATTGCTTCCGCGAGAAGCAGCACGTAAATGCGTTCTACTCTGAGCCTTTGTTTCACCATTTTGCTGCAATTTTAATTTTTGTCGCGCTGCGATTTTGCAGTCGTTGCTTCGTTGCCAAACGGCAGCAGCAGTGGCAGCCGGCAAAGCAAAGGTATAAATCATCGAAGCATATATTTAAGTAAATAAATATGTGTATTTACGAGTGTGTGTAGAGGAAGCAGCTTTGCAAGGCAAAGTTGCCATTAGATGCGAGCACAAAGTAATTATGTGTGTTTCTCCTTGTTTTAGTAAGGATATTTATGGGCATTCAAGGTTATTTCTAGAAAACCTGAAGAATAATTTGATTTATTTTGAATACAACATAGAGAAACCTTGAACTATGAAACATAACTAAATTTATGTATATTTTTCTATGCCTTCAAATCTATTTCTGTTTCACAACGATTTGTGCTCAAATAATACTAAATAATTATAAAACGTTTTCAATTTGTATGAATATTGCTTTAATAAAGAAATTTATGAAGATTTAAGAGTATTAGGAATTTTTTTATACAAAATAAAATCCATGTAGGGAAAGCAGTCTGAGAATTATTTTTAAAGCATGCCTTGATTTATGTATATTTTCCTGTGTACTCAAATGTTTTTTTACAACTAAATTGCAATTTGAATATTGTTTTAATATAGAAATTTTTAAGGAGTCAAAATAATTTCCATCAAAACTACATAAAATATAAACGAAGCATTAAAATGGGAATTTCTTAAGAAGCAAGACTAAATTCTCTACAATTTTCTTATGCCTTCAACTGCTCCTCTTTTGTCAACTTAATTGCTTAAATAATATTAATTAAATTCTTATCAATATTAAAACATTCCCAATATATATATAAATATTATTTCAATACAGAAATTTATGAAAATACATAAACATTTCTAGCGCACTTCAGACTAATTTAAGCAATACGAAATATATCTATAGTAAAAGTCTTAGAATTTTCCACAAAGCATAACTAAATTTACCTAAGCTTCCTCCGGCCTTCAAGGCTTCTGCTTCTTGACAACTAAATTACTAAAATAATAATCAAATAATCTAAGGCATGCTCAATTTATATAAATATTTCATTCAGTAAAGCTCTGCCAAAGCGTTCAAAGGCAGAAAATTTCTGTCAAGCCAAGTTGATTTGCTCAATTGTTGTTTTTGTTTTCTTTTTGTATTTTTTTTTTTGTTGGCAAAATCGAAAAGCAAATTCCAATTAAGTTATGTCTTGGAAAATTTGCAAAAGCAATTGGCATGACAAACAACAATAAGGCAAATCTTTGATTAGCCCAAAGGACGGGGCAGACGGACAAACAGCAAATTTAAAGCGCATAAATCAAATTGCAGCCAACAAACAGCAAATAGAAGCTGAAAGCACTAAATGTCACTGCTGCTGCAGCTGCAGCTGCAGTAAATCGTGCTCGTGCTAGTCGAGTGGAAAAAGCCCCATTGGAAATTACGACACACATCCGAATCTGAGAGACAAAGTTGACATTAAAATATGTCAGCCGAGCAATGCTATGTGCGTGAGGGCAGAGCTTAAATGGCATTAAAAATAAACTCAAGCAAATACATTTAAACTAAGGCAAATACGTGGAGCACGAGCTATCAGCTAGCTATGCGATGCACTTTAAGCCACACACACACTCTCCCTCTCGTTTATATATAAATTGAACTTAATCAGCAGCCAGAGGCAGAGCCTTGCACAACTAAAAGCTGGCTGTAGGTAGCCCGCCCGGCTGTCATCCTGTTGACTCCAGCTCCGGCTCCGGCTCCAGCTCCGGCTGCTGCGCGTGTGCGTCCTTGCGACTTGAGCACTTAATTACTTTTTAGATAAATTGTCGTTTTTAATGTCTAGACTCTTTAGATATTTTCATAGAGAAAAGTGGCAGTAATTAAATGTGCTCACAGCATGTCACCGAGAGCAGCAGCAGCAGCAAATGCCAATTGCTTAAATTCCAAAGCAACTTAAGCGCTCGAGTCGAGTGTTGGAAAAGTGAGCAACGGAGCAGTTAGATAACTTCTGCAGATACAGCAGCTAATTTATATATAATTTGCTAGATTACAAAGGGAATATAATTATAAGGTAAATTTCATTTCCACTCACACTCACACTCACACATGCACACAGCCACTAGCAAGTGCAAACAAAATACGAGATAAAAATGCCGAAATTGGTATTTTATGAAAATTAACGCTCAAGGGTTTATGCTCCATCTCTCTCTCTTTCGCCCACTCTCCCTCTCTCTGTGACTCTTTGGATTGAATTTCTGGTTAGCAGCAGCCCCGCAGTTAGATAAGTCGTTTAGATAAAAAAGGTTACGCAAATATTTAAGCACAAACCCAGCTCCATTTTCACAGACACACTCACACACATATAGCGCGCATATAACTTGTTAGAATTTTAAAAGTTTAAGATCTGATATGCTGCAACTTGCCATTGTCCAAACCAGAAAACAGTTTTTGGAAAAACAAGCTGGAAAATTATGCAAGTGCTAGACTAAAAGATATGCTTTAGGGCAACTCTCAATGAATGAGATGAAAACTATGATCATATATGGCTAGCCAGAATTTTATAGGATAACTTTTTATATAATAGAAGGTAAGAGCATGTGGCTTACTATGTGAGATAATTTCTTATTAAACTTAATGGTATATCAGCATTATTTTGATTGTTATTTTGTAAAAAATAATTATTTTAAATTAAAAATATTTTTCTGTTATATAAAATATTTTTTGATTATTTGTTTAGTTAATTTTTCTTTAACAGAATTAAAAATATTGTAAATATTAGATAGAACTGAAAAAATCCTATAACTGTAAAATTTTTTGATAAATTTTACAAAATATATGGGATATATAAATATAAAAGTAAAATTGTAAGAAATTTCATATTTTTAATTTAAAATATTATAATTAATTATCACATTTTTTAATAATTCAAAATTTTATTTTCATACAATTTTAAATTGATAAAAATAAATCGCTTTTCAGTAAAAAATTTTACAAAAATATTTTTTTTTTGTAATTTTATTTTTTAAATTAACTCAATTTAAATATTTCTTTATTTATTTAGAAATTTTGTTTTCCCTTCGCCCACAAAAACATGCCAAAGTCTAATACCAAAATACCCTATAGAACAATTTCCATATTATACAGAGTGTGCCTAACTGTTTCACATTGATGAGGGTTACTCTAAAGTTGCCAACAATCACTGCTGGGGCATATGTACACACCCATCTACACATATATTTATATATTTATTTTGTATATCTAATTTCTGGCTAGAGCAAACAGGCGCGTTTTTAATCAAAACAAGCACATAATTCGTGTCTAATAATTTGTATTTATTGTGTTGCCCGAATAAAATACATTTTGTCGTTTATAGAGCAGAACCGGAGCTTGTTTTGCTCAGCTTAGTTTGCTATAAATTATTTTGCTCCTTTTCTTTGCTGATTTTTCTTGGTTTTTTTCCTCCCTTTTTTTTGTGCACATGAATTACTTTTTATGTATGCGAAGGCTCAGAGTTCGTAATATTATAGAGTCCGACTCGTACATTTATATATACATATATATAATATAATTTTTTGTTGTGCCATTTTATTTGAAGTTTTGTTTATTGTTCGCTTTGTTTTTGCTGTTGTTCTTGGCCCGTTTTTGTTACGTATGAATTGTGTGAGCTTTAAGGCACTTGCATTCATCTCTCTCACTCACACACACACACACAGAAACACATGTAATACATCTGTGCAATGTGGCATTGAGGCTGGTAGTCTGGGCTGCTGGCATTCTTGCCAGAGTCGCCGTCAACGCTGCTTAAAATAGCATATAAAATTATAAAATATTTGTAGTGCCCGGCAGTCACAGTCTCTGTTATATGTACACGTACGACTGACTGCATATATATTTTTCTTATTATTGTTTGCCATAGCTACCAAGTGTGTGTGTGTGTGTGTGCATTTCTAGCTATTCGCATTACTCGATGCCAGAGGTAGCAAAGCAGCTTTAAGCAATCGGTATTACAAAGAAATCTTCTTTAACAAAGTTAAAATAATATGAAATGCATGAACTTTTATTACTCATACGACTTGTTGCTGCACTTATATAACTTATATAAGACTACAAATACCGCTTTGACTGCATTTTAATTTAATTTCACAGTCAACTGCTATTCCACTTGGAATTGAAACACAACTTTTCAATAAAATAAAAACCATGTATTTGCTGCTGCCTCTGCCTCTGCTTCTGCTTCTTCTTCGACTTCGTCTTGTTTGTTCGTGACTTTTTAATGATATCAAAAGTTCTATAAAGCAGCACAAATTAAATAAAACTTGTCTCCACAGCAGACAGAGCTTTATTTAATTTACAATTCTCAAGCGATTCGCGCCTCGTTTTTTCTCTCCAGCAATCAATTTGTAGAAAGCATTTAATATGAATATATTCTTTGTATGCTCTTTGTAAATGTCTAAGTGGATGTGTGCCCATATTATTTACTCTCTAAATTGGCTGTCTGGCGGGCAATTGATGTGGGCAGATGTGGGAGAGATGTGGAGTTATGTGTGGGTTCATATATTAACAGGGATTTTTGCACTAAATTTCTACAGTTTGTTTAATCAAAAAAAAAAAAAAAAAGAAGAAATATATTAATTAAAATATGAAAGTTTCTCTATTCATCTGCTAAAAAATTTAAGATTTTTTGTACCTTCAAAATGTATTTATTTTGAAATTCTTGGCATATGTAGTAGCTGATATTGTTAGAAATATCTCCATATATACATACACATACTAGCACGTATGATGTTATTATTATTATTCATTGTTTATAGTAAACTATTTTTTCATTCAAAATTTTTTTCTTATATACAGCTGTGTGCACAAAAATAGCAGTACAATCTATTCATTCCATTACCTCATCTAAAAATTAAAAAAATATATATATATAATAGTACTAAACTTTTAACCCCGTTAACACTCCATTCGACAACCAATCCACTCCCACAACCCACATGTCAACACCTAGATTTTCTCATTCATTAACCTCATTATATGCATTTTAGCACTTTAGTTTCAATTTATAATGTTAGTCACATTATTAAATGTCTTTTATTAGCTTTCCATACACCCAACATATGCTTCAGCATGTTAAGCACTCAATTAGCATAGAAATAAAGTCTTGCCATTGTCTTCCACTTGCAACTGCAGTTGGCGTTGCCATAAGACCGCACGGCTTGAGAAATTTGTCTAGCTTGAGCTGGAGCTGAAGCTGGAGCTTGGCAATTAAATGGGAAAACTTTATGACAGCAACAAAAACCACATCCTGGCCCCGAAAAAGCCCACATCCTTTGTATGCTGTTGGCTAATTTAACATTAACTAAACGTCAGGCACTTTGCCTTGGTAGCTCGGCGGCAGCCCGACCGAAAAGTAAATGTTGCTCAAAATTTGCCATAAACCTTTTTAATGAATACAAATCATTATCACTTTGTTCGCCGGCAGCCTGAACCGTAATTACACAAGTGAAGGCCAATGGCAGCGGCGGGCGTTGAGCGAGCGGAACTTGCAGTCCTGTTTGTCCTGTTTGTCCTGTTCTCTGCCATTAGCCTGTTTGTCAGCTAATAAGGCATTCATGCTGCTGCTGCTGTTGCTGCTGCTGCTGCTGTTGCGGCAGCTGGCCAAGACAACTTGATAAAGGCTTACAGGCAGCAGCCCGGCCAGCTGCTCGCCCGCAGTGAATGAGCTGTGTCCTTTTGTTTGCTCCTGTCGTTGCCTGTCACAATGTTTATTAAAACAAATGCTACAACAAAAGACAAACAATTTTTGACCCACATTTCTCTCTATGACAGCGTGTGTATGGGCCAGTGCAAAGGTGTGTGTGTGAGTGTGTGTGTGTGTGCTTGGGTCTATGCTAAATGGATTCATTATTTCTATAAAGTTTTATGTGTATTGTTTTGACAAATGGCGCTCTGAAAACAATTAAGAAAAGCTGCAAATTCCTGCAGTGCGATTGAGCTCAGACGACCCAAAAAGGTGAAAGTTCAATGTTGAGAAATAAATTATGAATTAACTCAGACACAGTAAGTTGAAGGAAAGAATCATTGGAATGAGCTGACAAAGAAAAGAGCAACTGATTGATGGAAGGGCTGAGATGAGCAATTAATAAGAAAAGAATATTTTTTTGTGGGGGGAAATTTCTTTGAAATGCTAGGAGCAAGTGGCTCAAATAATTTTATTACTTTTATTTTATATATTGGGCATAAAAACTGATTCATATAAACTTATAATAATTATATAAAATATGATATACTATTCTACCTGAATATTTATAAATAAAAAAACAAATTAATAAATAAAAGGTTAACTATAGGGAACTGTTGTTCATAAAAATAGTAGCGCCATAAAAATAGCAGTGTTACATCAGAAAAAATTTAAACCAAATGAAACGATGGGCTTTCCCTTTAAATACTAACAGATGACAACTTTTTGCTTAGAATAGAAGGCAAAAGAAAATTGCGAAAAAATTCCCTGAAATCGATGAAAGCTCATTTGTTCACATTGAACATCATTAGTTCAAAAAATTCGTAGTACGAACTAAAAATACGATTTCTGAGTTCTGCAATGAATTAAATGCAGTTCGTAGAAAAAGTATTGCTGGACATAAGAAGTTGAAGGAAATAAAGAGGAGAAAGTTTAATGAAAATGATTAAAATTTGAGTGAAATGAACTTCAATTTTTTGTCGAGAGCTGAAATAAAATTTTTCCTGAGTTTGAAGCAAATCCAGTTTATAAAAATTAATAAAAAAAGCCTTCATGCGTATAAAATTGTTACTGAAATATATTTTTATTTATAGAATCATCTTGAATAGAAACAAAGCAAAAGAAATTTCCATTACCAGTCCCAAATATCCACTAAAAGATTTATTCACAAATTCTATCTCTAATTTCCATCAGCTCTTCTCAGTTCTTCCCACCTAATTGTTGCTCCTAGAGTATTTAAGTTGATTAAAAAAAAGTAGAAAGAAAAATTGAAAGCCCTCAAAAGTTAAGCATTGCCACGCTGGGCTGCATTTCACTTTTAATTACTTTAATTGCATTGCAATTATGATGACAACAACAATTGTTGTGGGCGGCACTAATGAAAGCCCAAAAAAGAAATATGAATTATGAATTATGAAAAAAATGAGAAATGGGCGCCTGCAGCACACCAAAAAAACCGCACTCGCACTCAAACACTCGAAATTGTTCACATTCATTTTGCAGACTCGCGTTGCCTTGACAGCTGAAAAGTAGGCTATGGTAATTTACACTCTGGACTGGGCCCATAATTCTTCTTCTCCGCTCTCTTATTATTATTATTTTTATTATTATTATTATTAATGCTCGCTTTGGTTCATACACAAAAATTTATATATATAATGGCTTATTGTTGTGGCATGGGGCCCTTTTTGTGAAAGGGTTCGCCTCGCCTTTCCATTTGACAGGCTAATTTGAAGGCGCCCGGGCTTGAGCACAATTAGCAAATGCTCAATGTTTAATTATGCATTAATTGCATTTAATGCGCACTTCCGCTCCAAGAATAATGAATAATGTGCAGCAGAGCACAAGGTGCGCGAAGCACCCCCCTCTTAACAACAATTTAAAGCCCTTAACACTTGAAATTATTTATTTATGTTCAGCTGGAATTCAAGCCAAAACAAACTCACAAATTGAACTTGAAACTTGCAGCAAAAAAAAAGGAGAAAAAAATAGGAGATAAAACTTAAACTTGAACAATTTTTGCGCATTTTTCGTAAAACTTTTCTTTGGCGTAAGTTTCACTATTTTTTTATGAGTTGTTGACCCATTTTTGTCTACAGTTTGTTATGGATATGGCGCGCACTTGAATGCCCATACAACCACGCACACACACACATGAGTACTTGTACAGTTGGTGCAAAATATTCTCACCCGCTAGTTGAGCACTGCCATTTTTTTGATAACTGTATGCAGCGCCCCCAAATGCCACATGGAGCGCGTTGCTACAAAATAGTTATCAGACACAACACACACACAAACACACCCCTACACACATACACACACACACACAGACACACCCATAGCTGCACTAAATTGAGCGTATTTTTGTGCAAAAGTTTTTCCCTTTTTTTTTGCAGCTATTTTTTACCTTTTTAAATTGCGCGCAAATGCCACAAAAAATGTTAGCAAAAATACTATTGTACAGATATATCTATATCTATATATATCTATCTATACCCACATATATATGTATATATCTCCATCTATGTGTGAATCTTCTCTCCATTTGCTGCACAAATGGCTGCCAAAAAGCAGCATCTAAATAGAATTTTATTAAAATCGCTTGTTAAAAACTTTTTCCTCAAAAAAATAACAAAAAACCAACCCGAAAAACGGGAGCACGTTGGAAAGTTGTTACAATTTGCAACTAACTGGCCTTGCGAGTCCCAGCGAGCGCCAGCAGGGGGCGCTCTATGCGCACCAATTTCGCCGTGTTGCATTGACCCATGGGCTTGTGGCAGCGGAAATTGGATGGACAGCGCCAAATAAAGCATACAAAATGCTCGTCAATAACATGCAACAACTAGTACAACGAAAGCCAATTTAAAGTTGGCTAACAACAACAACAGAAAAAGATAAAAAAGATAATAAAATGTGCAAAAAAAATATAAACAATTTTTTTTGCAATCGACTTTTGTGTATTGAATTTTTCTCGTTGTCTGCCCGCAGGCCTGCATTCTATACAGTTTGCATATGCGCGCAGCTGTCGCAAGATGCAGCGATAAGCGTGCAGCTCAGTCCAACAAATCGCCGCGCCAATAAGTATGCTACAATTTCTGCATCGGCAGGCGGGCTCTGGCGCTGCCTACCTTACGCCTGTTGGCAGCTTGGCCGGGACATGTAGTTAGCATAAATTTGCCATAAATTTGCTAACAAGTGATTTGTGGCACAGGCCAAGCCCCTCCCACACACACACACACGCCCCCAAGCCCCCAGCGTTTGGCCATAAATTAAATGCTGATTTTTTATTCTTGCAGCTTTTGCTGCCTTTTTTCTTGCCTTTTTTTGGCTTTTTATTTTTGTGTATTTTGTACAAAAAAAAAAAAGGTAAAATGTAAACAATTATCTGCGCGCTCGCAGCTGCAGCACGCACACACACAACCGCAGCAGCCGCAATAGCAGACGCCACACACACACACTCTCAAATGACAGGCAGCTGAGATTTATGCGCACACGCACACACATGGCAAACATGTCCAGTTATATACACACACTCGCTCACACACTCCCAGCCACAGAGACACTTTGGTAAAGGAATTCGCATGCTTTTGATTAATTGCCGCAACATTTTATACATATATATTCCATGTTGTTCTTCTTTCTTTATTTTTTGTTTCACTCGCGCTTTGTGTATTTTCTTCTGGCTTGCAACTTGGCTGGGCAGACACAGACACATTTTTGTTCGTGATGGCTTCACTGCTGCCACAGCCACATCCCTCTCCCGCCACACATTCCGCTCTACGCTTTTTGCAACATTTTGCCTTAGCAGTGCACGGCTCAGAGTTTATTTGCCGACACGTCGCAGCTAGAGCGAACTACGCAACCATCATAAATATCATAAAAAAGAAGAAGAAGTAGAAGTAGACGAAGAGTTATAAAGCAGAGAGCGAGCCAGCTAGCTAGCTGAGAAGATGGAGATAGAGATGGAGATAGATGTATGACAGCAGCTCAGCTCAGTTTTCTCTGCTCACAATTTATGCGGCATTTATGCCTCGCACTTTGCAGCTTTTTATTGAATAGATATATTGATTATATAACCGATAAAAAATGACTTTCCTAGCCCGAAAAAAAAACAACAATTCAATTTCAAATATGCTCAAGCATTAAATATGCTGTGCATAATTTAAGCGAGCGAAAAAAAGCCAAAAAAACGGATTCAAAATATTTTAAGTGCCTAAAGAAATCCGAGTCAAGCATAGAATTTTGTACACAAAATAAAGATACCTAGCCGATTTATATATATATATGTATATATCTACACTTCTTCCTGCTGCTATTGCTGTTGTAATCCGTGGAAATTTCCTCGACAGCAGCTGTCATATATTTTGTTATTTTATTTGTGGCGCATTGCGTATACGCCGCACTGTACACTTCGACAGCAATTTGCACGAGTGTTTTACAATTTCTTCAGCTTGCTCCTCTCTTCACTCCGCTGTCGATTGCTGACGATTTAACAATTTACTTTGTAGTTAATTTGAACATTTGTTCTAGCTCGCCCCTCTGTCTCTGTCAATATTGGCCCCCAAGCTTTTTACTCATTTCATTCCCTCTTTTTTCTGAGCCAATAAATAGAATTTCCTATCAATTGCGTATTGATTGATACACGTGCGCACTTCGGCCTGTACAAAACAAAAATTTAACAAAAAAAAAATACAATTGGGCTAAACTGCAGAAACAGCATTCTATGGCCACGGCACACAACCCTTATGCTATACACTGTTAATCAAGGCAGAGAAGTATTTGCTTTGTGATTGGAGTGATGGATGAGTGATTGGAGATAGGCAATTAATAGAGCTGAGAGAGATTTTTTGGGGAAGCTTGTTAAGCGTTTTCTGAACTCTATAGTAGTTGAAGAGGCTAATATATTTATATAAGATTTATATTTACGAAGTCTAGACTCTTATCATAGAAATCTTGTATATAATATTTATATAAAATTTATATGATATAAATAAATTTCATATCTTATATTTATATAAGATTTATATGATATATATATATTTTTATATATATATTTAAATATATATTTATTGCTGATGTCTAGTCTTTTATCAAATACAGCTCATATACATATTGGCCACATTTATTGCTTCAGTTGAGTTCAGAGAAAATTGTGCTTTATCCACAACTACTAAGCAAAGCGACTAGAAAATATATTGTTTTAGTCTGTTGATTATAAATTTATATATATAATATTTCTAATATTAAATTTATAGAAGAAAATATAAGAATAATTAATAAAATTCTTTTAACATATATCACAAATATTATTTTTAATCTGTTAATTATAAATTTTTTATATTAAATAGATAGAGGAAAATATAAGAATAATTAATATATTTTTTCTAACATATTAACGAATATCAATGACTTAAAAATATAATAAATAATAATTGCTTATTGCCTTTTAAGGCATTGATTTATGTAACGAAATGCATTCAGCTGACTTGAAAATTAATTAGAATATTAAAGAAACTCAAATCAAGTCAATTTAATAGCTGATTGCCTATTGTAATGCCTTAAGCTTCGATTTGGCTCAAAGTCCCACTCCTCAGCTCTCGCTCATTCAACAATCACCCAAAGAGAGTAGCTTGCAGTCAAGCTGACCTCAGCTAGCTGCCATGGCTGGGCAGCTTTTACGATTGCCTGTCAAACTTCAGCAAGCTAGCGTAACTGCAGACTCTTTAGGCTTCAGTCGCGCCTGCTGGGCTAATAGATGTTTGCCCAACTGCGCGTGTGTGTGTGTGTGTGTGTGTGTTTGTGTTAGCTGTGAGCTACCTCTCAGCCAAAACGTGGCGGCTGTCGAAATCGAAATGATTAATGGTCATTTGAGATTAGCTAAAAGTCGACACACACACACACACACACGCGAGGCTGGCACAGCATGGGCGTGGCACTCTCTCTCTCTGCGCCTCTGTGAGGTAAGAGGCCCGTCACATGTTTGTTGCCTTTGTTTGTTTGTTTGTCTATTTACAGTTAAGCAGCCAATTTGAACTTTGAACCTGGGATCAATCAATCTGCTATTATGTTTATTATTATTATTGTTTGTTGTTGTTGTTTGTTGTTGTTTCGATTGCTTTCTTTAGGTAATTGCTTTTTGATATTTTTGCTGCCCACTTTTTATATTATATTTTCGATTTAGCAACGGGTCTTAAGTTTGTATCTTGTTTTCCTCTCGCTCCTCTTTTATTTTTTTGAAAAATTGCATCATCATCATGTTGTCGTCGTTCGCTTTGATGGATTGACAAACATTTGCTGGCTAGGAGCAACGCACGACTGGCCAACATAATGCTGGCATATGTTAAGATACGTGTGTGTGTGCGAGTGTCTTTCATGCCTGCCTAGCCTCAATCGTATTTGACTAATGGCGCCGTCTGCCTTTTCACTCTTTTCTTATTCGATTCGTGCAGGTCTCCTGGATACGCAAAAAGGATTATCATCTGCTCACGGTCGGCTTAACCACCTACAGCAGCGATGAGCGCTTCAGTGCGACGCACTTAAAACATTCCGAGGTGAGTTTCGAAACTAATTTGCATTCTCCGCTCCGACACGCCAACACGCAAGTTGCATGCCAAATCGACGACGACGGCGGCGGCTACGCTACGTGACACAAATGCGTCAAATCAAACGGCTACGCAACAAGCTCCAACTGCACTCGCAAAAAGGAACAAAGCAAACAAAAACAAAAAACAATCGAGAGTGCGACCGACTTGTTGTTGACGTCCTTTCCTTTTCGGCACAATATTTTGCATTTGTTGCTTTCTGTTTTTCTCTCCGCAGGATTGGACATTGCAAATCAAATTTGTGCAGCTACGTGATGCCGGCGTCTACGAGTGTCAAGTGTCCACGCATCCGCCCACATCCATATTTTTGCACTTGAGTGTAGTCGGTAAGTAGAAGGGAGGAGACAGTCGAAGGAGAGAAGTAGAGGGAAAGTGGGAGAGATGGAGATTGAAAGAGGTGTTCGATTGATGAAAACATGAGCTGTTCTATTGAATGCAAGTGGCTATGCTTTGAGAATATTATTCAGGCTTAAGCTATATAAGAATATAAGAAAAAAATCCCTTAAACAGTTAATCTAAATATTTTATTGTTAAGCAGTTCTAGGCTAATGTAGCTTTTGCTTGGGCTGCGAAATAATGGAAATCTTAATACTATTCCAGGCATTTGTAGACATTACTTGTTACAAAGAATAACAAAGATAGCTCAAAACAAATATATATCATATTTATAATAATTTAACATATATTTTTGTTCAGTATTTAAATACTTTTCAGCATAATTATGCCCAGCTCTATAAATATTTGCCAGCTTACCTATCGCTTTCCTTAAATTAATAACTTTTTAATGAGCAAATATAAATTATAATTACTTATTTTAATGACAAAATATAAATATATAATAGAGTGAATATTGAATAATATAAAAATATATATAAAATAATATAAAATATATAGGAACTTTATTTATTAAATTATTATTCATTGTGTTCTGCAAAAGACCGCAAATTCAATTTGCAAAATAATTTTAATTCTTTTACAAATTTCACAAAGCACAAAATGTGTGAAAATTATTAACAATTCAGTTTCAATGCTGCATGGCTTGATCTGCTTTAATATATATTTAAGTATTCAGTATTTTAATTGTAGGCATAACATTTCTATGCAGTAAAACATATTTCATAGAGTCATCAATAAATGTTTGTAAATATTTATAATTTACAATTATTTCTACACAAAGCCTAGCGAAACACGAAATATGTCAAAGATTTATTTGATACACATTAAGTGCAATAATATAAAGTCCTCTTGAGTAGCCCCAGGACCTAAAAGAATAAAAAAAGAAGAAGGCGGAACCAATGACAATTGCATACGACAATGTTTGACTGTCATAAAATACAAGCAAAGAACAAGGTTTGACAGCCTCGACCAACCGTGGCGCAATTGTTGTTATAAAAGGAAACGAACATGTTGTATTAGCAGAGAAATGCTGCAAGAGACACGAAGCTCAGTCAGCATATTAAAAGAGAACTGACAATACAAAATTGTGACGCGCTGCCCTCTGAGCGTGATTAAATAAAGAAAAGTAAAGAAGAAGACTGAAATGCCCGCTGGGAATGCATCAAATGGAAGTGATGCTGCTGCATGTCCAGTAGAAATTTTAGACTCAAATCTTGTTAGATTTTATCTGATATATTTTAAAAATATTAATAATAATATTTGATAATATATTTATCGGGGATGGACCACAAATATTATAAATTTTTTTAATAGAGATGAGATAATGTAACAAAATTTCACATATGCTGTAGGCGCATCAGATTGCCAATTGCATATGACTCAGTCAAGGAAATTGGAGGCAAGAATTATGCATCAGAATCACATCTGCTTTATTTTTTTCTTAGAATTTAAATATGCCCTAAGTTAAGTTCCATTCATTGATTATTTCATGTTATATGTGTACTTATATTTTGCACTAACTACAAGTCTTTCTAATCCTTAAGCCAGCTCCATTCAATACCCAAATTTCCATTCCATTTGAAAATAAAAACCTTTAAAAACATTCAGCCTAAGCCACAAGTATGAGCAACTAGACAAACGCTCTCAGACTCTGTAAGCCCAGCTCAATGCTTATGCATATGTAGTCACGCAAAGGTCAAATGCCGCTTAGCAACTCGTACAAAACCTGAGCTCTCTCTAAGCTAAAAGCACGAATCTGATTAAGTGTGTCGCAGTTTGTGTCTGATTCATGCGAGGCGTTGCCAAAATGTGTAGCAAACTTCCATTTTTTTCGCTACTTTTTCACTTTTTTTTTCGTGTTGCTGTCGCATCAGTTTCAGCCAGTCAGGGAGTGTGTGTGTGTGTGCTTCGGCCTTTTTGTTTTTGTGCAGAAAACGCCATTAGGCGCAGCACATTCAAAGTAAATTGTTTGTTAAATTCAGAATAATGTGTGTCAGTTAGCGTTAGCCAAGGCCAACAACACGGCGGCAGCAACAACAATGGGCCACGTCGACAACGTTGTTTTCGGGGGCAACTTTGCTGAGTCGCTGCCATTTGGGCAGGTGTCCCTTTTTTATGCCTTTGCTTTTCATTTTCAGTTTTAGCTTTTTTCCTTACTTTACTTTTTCTTTTTTTTTTTGCCAACTCCCCCTCTCTCTCTCTGTTTCTTGTCCTGCCAACTGGCATATGGACATTTCTAATTTCAGCATGAGCGCATCCAGAAAAATAGGATAGAAAAAAAAAGAAATATATTTTTATATACACAAATTGTACGAACCAGTTGATGCGCCGCTCTGACCCCACCGGCGCACTGCACTCGGCCAGCGTTGACATGATTTTGGGCCAACATGAACAAGAAAAAACAAACAAAAAATTGTGAACTCGTCGAGATTTTGAAAAGCTTGGCCGAGCAATTTACGTTTGCTTCAGCAACCAAATAGTTTGAATGGCTTAACTCATCTGACCGTGAAATTATCAGCAAAGAACATTTTATTCGTTCGAAAAGCAGAGATTGCCGAGGGTCGGACATACTCTAGCAGATGTCAACTAACTGAAAAGATGTGATGTGATAAGGTTGTCTAATATGGGAAGATATGAATAAGATATATCATATTTTTCTAGTATAAAGTGTGTAAAATAAGTGTAATATATGATATATAGTTGGTATGATATAGATAAAGATATCCATATATAGATATAAATATATCTAATATGGTTTATCCCATGATTTATCCCAATAGTAAACGATTTATGATCATCTATTTTGCTTTGACTGAAAGCAAAATTTTATTATTGTTTTTCTCTTTATTTCTTTAGATAATTTAAGCTTTAATTTAGTAGTTAAAGTCTAAATGAGAGCTTTCCTTTAGCTAACAAAAAAGAAAAAGCAAAGTTTACAATTTTATAATATATAGAGAACGATAAAAAGTAGTTTTTATACATATAAATAAATATCGAATCTATCTTAAATTTCCAATTAAATATCTCTTTGCATACGCCACTTGTATAAAATAGTCAAATATCAAGTATCGCAGATATATATATATTCAGGTTCTGCCATGCATTTGCATTTACATTTGATTAAATTTCGAATCTTTCATCTCCGCTGCTCTACCACTTTCCATCTATCACACTTATACACACACACACACAATATACATATATATATATACGATTGTGGCAATGGCAATTCAATTTCCAAAATGTCATTCAATTCGGTTAGAAGCGCGCGCCGAAATATCAGGACCGCCCATACGCTATCTGACGCCCGGCTCGACGCTGCGCCTGCAGTGCCGCGTGGTCCAAAATACCGAGGCATCCGAGTATATATTCTGGTATCACGACAACCGCATGATTAATTATGACATTGATCGGGGCATTAATGTGTCAACGGAGCCAGGTGAGTGCCGCTGTCCGTGCAGCCTCCTCGAAATTCATGGGACAACCAACCTCAACCCCAGCCCAACCCCAACTCCAACCCCAACCACAACCCCAATCGTCCCACCATAACCATAACATCGATTGCATTTTTGCGTTCACTTCATTGCAGACTTTCAATCATCGGAGCTTACAATTCAGCGCACCCGTCGCGAGCATTCCGGCAATTTTACCTGTGTGGCCAGTAATACGCAGCCAGCCAGCGTTTTGGTGCACATTTTCAAAGGTGAGTCCATGTCCACGTAGCCCCACACTTCCTCCCTGCAGCTGCATCAAACACGCTTTTTTTATGTTACTCAACTGTGCGTATACTTAATGCCCTAGCAAAAAAATTCGACTGCAGCACAACAATCACTGCGCATTGAATCTCACATATTTTGCAATTGATTTATGGCTTAAAGTTTTTATATTAACTCGTTTTTATGGCAAGATGATTTGTTACTTTGCGATATCAGATAATGAATTATTATTGATAAAGCATTTCTTGAGAGCAATATTAATGATGGCTTAATTAATTTGAGAGAGATCAAATAATGAGTGAAAAAAATGAAGAGAGAAGGTCGAAAATATTATTTAAATTTATCTTTTTTTTTTAATTATTTAAGATATTTATTTCTTATATTACAATTTAAACTTGTTTAAAATTTAATTGTATTTTTAATATTTTTTTAAGATGTATATTAATTTTTTTTTTTGCTGTTTTGTGTCAATATAATTTTATTTTACATTCATTTTCTTTAAGTATTTTTTTTTTTGTAATTTAATTAAATATTGCATAAATATAATTATTTTTTTATTGTATTCCTTTTAAATATTTTCATACCTTTATTTTTACTCACATTTAAATCCATAATTTTGGTTTATCAACCAATAATTTATTTAAAATACATGTGAAAAAGTTACTCAAAAAAATAGTTAATTTTCCGCAAATTTTCATTTGTCGAAATGAACTTTTACACAACTATAAAACGCTGCAAGTCTTTTTGGGCCAGTGGCAAACCGCGCAAATGGAAACGTGACTGAATTTATGCAGATTAACTTTAAAATGCTGAATGTTCGTGCTGCGTTTATAATTGAATTAAATAAAGCAGCGACGCAATGCAATTTACAATAGTCACAAAAAACCCGAAACCAAAATAAAGTTGAAGCTCGGAACAAAGCCGAAGGCAAGAGCAAAAGTAAATAAAATGAGGACAACTGCGTCAACCCACATAAATGCGAACTGTATCCGTATCCGTATCCGAATCCCCGTATCTGTATAGCTGTATTTGCGAGCGTATTTGTGTAGTTGAGCGTGGCGCTTTTACAGTTCATATATCAAGTGAGAAAAGGCAACAACAACAACAGCAACTGTATGCAAAGGAGAGAGAACAATAAAAGTAATTTATGAAAATTACAGGGCCACAGAGTCATGCGGATTAAAAATGCTCGAACCACCAAGGCGGCCATTAAAGCCAGGCCATAAACACTAAACCACACACACACACACCCACACACACACACCTATAGAAGTGTTGTGTGGGTGGGCGTGGCAAAGCTCATAACTTATATGGCCAGCATAGGTTGTGTGTGGCCAGCGCTGCCAGCTATGGCGACACTGCAAATGCTCATTAGCATTTGTTTCTTTTTTTTTTGCTTTGCTTTTTATTATTATTTCCACCTGTGTGTGAGCCCTAATTAATTTGAACACATTTTTACCTTGATTCTTATCTGCTTGCTCTCATCCGCACAGGCGATAATCCTGCGGCCATGTATCACGGACATGTGGGTGGCTCGACCAAAACGACGCAGCGCCAGCTGCACAATGTTATGGTAATGATTGCCATCGGCTATCGGATATTCCACACAAGTGTCTACATGAAGATTGTCTAGAGCCCCGGCTGCCCTGGCTGCCCTGGCTGCCCGCAACATTTGTAACTAACATTCATCAAAAGTACGCCGAGGCGGTAATTAAGTGTCAGGCATAAGTCAAAACCCTTATTACAATTCTTCAAAGCGAACTACATTTAATCATCTCTCGCTCGCTCTTTAACTAAGCTCCAACAGAAAAAAAACAAAAAACTCAAATGACATATGTGTATGTGTATGAGTGTGTGCGTGTATGTGTAATTACTTTTATATAGCTGAGTGAGTGTGTGCGTGCATGCGTGCGTGTTCGTGTGATTTGATTAATGCATTGAGCCTTTCATTTGCCAGCTTCCATGTAATCGAGACACGTGACAAGTTCAAGCAAATGCTTTTTCACTTGCAACTTAAGAAATATTTAATAAATTTAATCAAGTAAATTATTAACTGTGTGCATTTACTACAACAAAATGTATTTGAAAGCAAAAACCAAAAAGCCCCAAGAACATTCTCTAACTAAAAGCTAGCTGAAGCTTTTACCTAAGTGATTTTAAGCAAAAACAAAACCAAATAAATTGGCATTAAAAACTAGCAACAAGAAAAGTAAAACTAAAGAAATTAAATATATATATATAAAAATGAATAAATTAATAAATAAATAAAATTATTAAAATTACCAATTCAAACTAAAGTAAAACTAATATTAATTTTAATGTACATACCGTTTCTATTGCAACTTTCATTTAGGCCAAAGAGTTCCATTCAAATGCTGTAAATATAAAAGAATATTTTTATTTCACTTTATTTTTTTGTTCAATTTTCGTCTTAGTCAAGTAAATGTTTAAGCCTAAGAAATTTCAATGTTGGTTACTACAAACAAAGACTTTTGGCCATGTGTAAAAGTTGCTAATCAAAAAACAAAAAGAAATTTAAATATAAAAACAAGAAGAAGAAGAAGAAGAACAAACAAAGGCAGCAGCAGCAGCAGCAAGGAACAGAGTAATCAAAAATAAACTATTTTCTAGCTTAAGAAAAATATTTCGTATTTTTAAACGCAAAGGCAAACGTAAAACTTTTAAGAACAATTCGATTAAATGAATTAGAAAAAATCTATAAAGTGCGCCCCCACTTTCCCCCCACACAAAAATATTTGCAGTGTACATAATATCTCTAATTGATGTGTATGATAAAAATTAATTATTAAAGCAGAAATATTAAAAAAAAAAAAAATGAAAAACTAAGTAAAACCAAAAGAAATACATAAAATGCATTCACTTAAAAAATATTAGCTCTTAAGTATGTGTAGTTAAATGTAACAAAATGCAGAAAATAAAACATAATAAAATTATGCAACTTATTTCTATTGATCCATGGTGTGCGTCAATCTTGAAGCTTAGAATTTGATTAGTTTTGCAATCTCAAGTGATCCCCTGGGCAAACACAAAAGAGCCGAGCTGAGGCTGTCGTCTGGTGTGCAGATTGGCTTATAGCATGCCCAACAAAAGCCCAACCGGCCATGGGGAGCGAAAGGGGTGCATTGTTTGCACCGCCAAGCTACTGTCAACAGGCAAGCAGTCATCAGCATCATCAACATCAGCAGCATCAGCAGCATCAGCAGCAGCCAAGCGCCAAGCGCCAAGAAGCGCAGTTCATTTTTCTTGCTGCCTCGCCGCCCTTGCCCATCTCCCTCTCTCTGCCAGCTGCTGGCCTGGCCTGCTGGCTTGGTTAATAAAACTAAATTGTGTGCCGAGAATGATGACAGCGTGGAGACAACGACAATAAGCTGCTGGCCCGGCCAGCCACAACTCACACTGACATCAACTACATATACAGCCCCCATCTCTCCCCCTCTCGCAACCTCTTCATCTGCGCTCAATTGAAGCCTGATTTATGGCTGCTTGTAAATACGAGTGCTCACAATTAAGTTTTAATTCCAACTTGAGAGTCCGAATTTAATAAAGAGTGTAAAAAAGCGAAGGGCGTAACATGGCAGAGAAACGAAAGCAAAAAAACTAAAACCAATATGCAAAATAGTTGCCAAAGAAAACTTCGACTGAGTTGCCCAAAAATCAGGAGAGCCCACAAAATAGTTTGCCTTTGGTAGATTTCGGTTTAATTTGGTTTAATTTCTTGCTAATTTGATAAACTCAAACTTAATTTAAAGCAACAAGAGAGTGCAGCAGCAGCTGCTGCCGGTATTTGTGGTCTGACCCTGACTCCGGCTGAAATATGTGTTTCATTAGCATTTGATATTGGCATAGCAGCGCCTGAATAGAAATCAAAATAGGTTTTCCACTGCATGTGCAGACAACTTTGGCCATATACCTTAAAGTTGAGCTGTGCAGCTATGAATTTGGCTTAGTTGAGGTCTGCCTTGAAAGGCCGAAAGCCAGCTCAGCCATTAGGGTAAACTGTGTGGGCACTAAAAGTATTTCTGGCTATAGCAATAAAATGCCGAAGACTGAGCTCAGCTATGTAGCTTAAATAATACCTGATTCTTTGCCTTACACTGCATTAAAACTATTTTATAACTCGAGTAAAGTAATTTCATGCACAAGGCAATTTTCGCTCAGCTCAATTTTACTTTTAAAAGTGCTAACAAAATAATTTTGTTTAAATTTTAAAAGTAAGCAGTTAAGCGATGTAACAAATTTTACTACGGAATTTAGGGAAAATAGTAGGTAGAGTAGAGCGACATAAGTTAAATACTTTTGACCGTATAAGCTTTGCCAATATGGAAAGGATATTTAATTTTTTGTAAGAAGAATGTTTCTAATATCACTGCAAAAAAGTATAGCATGTAGCTCATTCAAAAAAAACTAATTTCTTTAATCAAATTTAATATACAAATTAATTTTATACCTATAAATAATAAATTTTTTTACATTTTTTTGTAGTTAAAAGAATAGACTATATATTTTTAATATATATATAAATTGTCTCTTCTTTTAACAAAAAAAAAAATAAAATAGATTTAAAAAGAAATGTATTATCAATAAGTATAAATTTAATTTTTAAATTACATTTTTTAAATATTCATATTTAATTTTTATATTAAATAAAAAAATTTAAGAAAATTTAAGAAAAATATATATGGAATTAAGAATGAAAAAAAATATTAATTTCTTTTATATAATTGTTTAGTATATATATAAATATATATACAAATTTCAGTCTTATTTTAATTGCATTAAATAATAAGCATTCAACATGCCACAAGTCTCACAATTGTTTACATTGTTTAAGCTGTCCACCAAACAGCTCATAAATTTTACCAATTATAAATGAAATCACCTTTAATTTCCTTGTCAAGACTTAAGTTTTAAGCAATGTTTCATACTTAATTTGCATTAAATCATAATTGGTATGGAAGGTAGGCATGCCATACAATTCAAAAGATTTATTTTACTTTTATTTCACTTCTTTCTTAATGTCAACTTTTTTTTGTGACAAACGCCACAAATTCCGACGTGGCTTGAACATTTTTTGTTTGCTTTTTGACTTCTCTTAATAATTCAGTTATTAAATATCGCAGAGAGACAGCTTTATATTTATTTGGTATTTCTTTTATTTATGTATTATTAATTCGCTTGAGCTATCATGAAAGGTTTCTGCATTTATATATATATAAATATATATATAAATACATAAATATATTTACATTTGCTTACAAATCAAATTTATTTACACACTTAAATATATCAAAATATTTAAGCAAGAGACGATTTCTTTGAATTTAATGCGATTACAGAGAAAACATGTTCTTAGTCAATAAAGCTGCTTGTCGAGCTGCTAATTAAATTCTTGCCTAGCATTAAGAGAGAGAGAGAGAGAGAGAGAGAGAGAGCGAGCAAAAGCTGCTGCCTTCAAATTCATGGAATTCGCTGAATCTTTCATTACGAATTAGTGGCAAAAACGCAGCTTGCGCCAAGTAGCAAATACTTAAATGAACTCGCTCAGTGGGAAAATGTAAATAAATTTGTTTGCCATTTGCAATTGATATGCAATTTTGTTTACCAAATCTTAAGTTCAAATGAATTGCGCTATTTGCGCTGAGCACACAAACTGCGCACTCACAAACGAACCGCACGAAATGCTTTGCATTCTACTGCCTCAAAACCAAAAACAAAAAAATATATAGAAACCCAACATGAAATGCACAAAATGTGGCTGCAGGCTAAAATGTGGAAGAAGAAGTAAGCGTGGTCTAGTAGGGAGTGCTCGACTAGGAGATGCTGTGCACAGCGCGAGTAGGTGATATTATTGACTGATATAAGTATTGACATTCGAATTATAATATTCATAAATATATTTTAAAATATAATAATATAATTTAAAAATAAATATATAATATAAAAATCATAAAAAATTATAATATATACATAAATATATAATATAAAAAATATGTTTATTGAATATAGGTTGTGAAGGGGGGAATGTATCGAAAAATCCAAATTTATATGTGTTTATTCATTACAGCTACTCTAGCTTTTACAATATTCTAGCTAAGCTTAAAAGCCCGAGTCAAATGATCGATTTTTATCGATAATATAGAAACAGGTTGAATTATCGAAAATTACAAATCAAGAAATATTATGTATATAAGATTAATGCGTGCATTAATAGAAGGATATACAAAGGACGAACGAATACACGAATCGATAGACGGACGGACAGATAGACATGGTTAAATCGACTGAACTTCTCCAGAATATATAGGCTTTATGTGATGTGCCTGTTACATACCTCTTCAAAGACCCATTATTCCCTGACTTTCCATTTTCTATGGTTTCAGGGTATTTAAAAAACGAGAGAGGAAGCAGCAATGGCAGCAGCAGCACCACCAACAGCGGCAGCAGATTGTGGCAAAGTGTTTGTGAATGTGTCAATAGCCGTGGGGCAATTGCAGGCAGCAAAAATAGTTAACACACTCTCTCACACACAGATACGGCCCCAGGGCATGTGAGCTAGCAACTGTTTATGCATACACACACCGAGAGTCACACCATTATATGTTGCTAATATGTGCATAAGTATTTATCAAAAGCAAAGCACACACACTGAGTCCTTGCCCCTAGCTGTGCGCGCAGCTCTTTCTGTGCCCTCGCCTTGGCCCTTTCTTCTTTGCCTTTTCAGCAAATTTCATGTATCGAGCTGCAGCCACAGCCACAGCTTCATTTAGTGCAGCTAAGCGATTGCCGCAAGTCAATAATCAAAGCCAATTTCCATTGCTTGCTGACTTTGTGGCTGCCACAAAAAGAGAAAGATAGACAGAGGGAGAGTGAGAGTGAGTGGGGGCGTGTGGCTACACTTGTTGATTTATTTATTCGGCATTTAATCGAATTATGTATTTATGTATAAAATTGATTTTGAAAGAAAATCATAATTGTTGCAAAAAATGTATTTGCATAAATAATTTTAGCATAAATACGAACACATTGAGCCCGCACACAATATTCTTTTATTTAACACACTCTGCTCCAGGGGCTTGGGGCTGGGGGGCGACAATTTTTCATGGTCGACTAGGCAGCGGCAGCCAAGTCAGGCGTGAATTTTAGCCACGTCAACATTTAATTCAGACGAACGGGGCCTAAGGGAAATTTTACAAATGCTCGCATGCAGCAGCAGCAGCAGTCAAATGGTGTGTGTGTGCGTGTGTGTGTGTGTGTATTGTTGTTGCGCTGTCGGTCAAATGCGCACACACAATGCTCATACGCCCCCTTAGCCAGCCATTGTGCCGAGTCGAGTCGAACCGAGCTGAGCTGAGCTGAGCGGAGCGGCGCTGCTTGATGCCTGTCGTAAAAATTCCAATTTAGTTTCCAATTGCTTGACTTAAAGTGCGCCATTTGCACATTAAAACTGTCTGTGTGTGTGCGTGTGTGTGTGTGTGTGCATGTGTGTGAAGGCCCTTCATAATCAAGTTAACGACGCACAATTATGCTACAAGCTGACAGTTTGGGCGCGGCCCCAGCGACTGCAAAGCAAAGCAGTTTGCTGAAGACGCTGCTCACACGCCCCCCGCATCGCCTGCGACTTTCCCATTTCCCATTCGCCATTTTCCATTACGCATCGAACATGAGCGACACGTACCACGTACCACGGGCAACGGCCTGCTGGAAACGTTTTGCGAATGGTTTTATTATGGCCACGCAAATGAAATGTAATCGATAGTCGATTCGTCGTCGATTGTTATTCCGCCGAATTTAAAGGCGAGCGCCACTCGAGCGGAGCCTCCACTTCAACTAGCCTGACTCTCTCAAATGCGACCCAAGGGCCCATTAAATTTGAAATACGAGCCGGCAATTAGCCGACATCTGAACTAGAGGCCGACGTCGTCGAACAATTCAATTCCAGCAGCAGATTTAATTGCGGCCACACAAATGCCACCAAATCATGCAGTCTAATAGAAAATCAATTCAAATCAACTTGTTGCCCACTGCTAAGCAGCTTAAGGCGCCGTCCAAGCTGCCAGGGTGTGCGACGAAAGCTTGTTTGAAATTATAAGTAAATGCAAAGTTTTCCTAAAGTTTGCTCAGTCATCTTGCAGGTGTCTAAGCGACCTGGTGGCAGCTGCTGCACACGAGTCGAAGAATAGTTAAATTTCAGCTCATATTATTTATATATTTATCTAGATCAATTGTAACACTGTTAAGCTCTTCTTAATGATTTCTAAATTTACCCAAGATATCATCAGGGTCAGAAGACTGAAACATTGGCAATCCAAAGCTCAAAACCACACAAATGACTTTCACAAAAGGAGGCAAAACTTGCTCTATTGTCATACTAGACGGACTACAAATAGACACTCTGACCATACAAAAATACTTAGGACTTTTCATTGGACCCTTAACATACCAAGCGAAAATACATCTACAATATCTCAGTCACCAGACTAGACACAAAAAATTGAAATATTATAGTTCTAATTATTGAAGTAAAGTAAAAGCTTTGATTTGTAATTTCAATTCAAAATTTTAGCTCTTACTTTATTTTAACAATTATTATATTATAAAAGTCCAATATTT
Organism: Drosophila pegasa; assembly: GCA_035046225.1. Taxonomy (NCBI): domain Eukaryota; kingdom Metazoa; phylum Arthropoda; class Insecta; order Diptera; family Drosophilidae; genus Drosophila; species Drosophila pegasa. Next base: position 9,101,811 of record JAWNOD010000076.1, on the reverse strand, counting down.
TTTAATTGTATTTGTATTTGATATATTTTTAAGCGCTTTCTGAGTAAATAAATTTCGTTTTTTAATTATACATGCATTTTTTTTAGCGGATATCACATTTAGAGACATTGTAGCCTTCCACTCGAAGTATCAATCATGGATATCTCAAATAATTTAATCAACTCGTCATTTTTTAGATTAAAAAAAAATCATTTAATATTATATTATATTTATATTTATTTTATATTACATATAGCAATAAAAAAAACTACCTAAAAATATTTTTCTATATATACCTCAACTCAATAATGTCACAAATGTCTGCTATTAAATATATGCCCAATATAAATAGTAACTATTAACCTTCCTTTATTTAGCACGGCTTGAGCTATTGAACATCTTGCTCATACTGATTAAACAGATCATTAACTTATAACACCAAAGTCAGAGCAGCCAAGCAGCCGCGGCAGCTGCTGCATTGGCGTCTCGTGACTGATATTATATTATATTTATATTTATTTTATATTACATATAGCAATAAAAAAAACTACCTAAAAATATTTTTCTATATATACCTCAACTCAATAATGTCACAAATGTCTGCTATTAAATATATGCCCAATATAAATAGTAACTATTAACCTTCCTTTATTTAGCACGGCTTGAGCTATTGAACATCTTGCTCATACTGATTAAACAGATCATTAACTTATAACACCAAAGTCAGAGCAGCCAAGCAGCCGCGGCAGCTGCTGCATTGGCGTCTCGTGACTGATTGGGCTGGCAACCACAAGGCCAGCGCTGTGTGTGGCTTGCGGTTGTCAAGTCTGCTTGCCTTAGACCAAAGATGTAAACGCATCTGGTCTATAAGTCAGATGAGCACAGTTAGTCTAGAGCATTTAGCTAATTATTTAATTTAAGGTAAGATCATAGAAGGACTCTGCAATTTTTCCAAATTTTATGTGTGATTTTTAAGAATTTTCAGTTGATGCAATCTCAGGCAAGGTAACAAAGCTGCCCCACTGACCGTATCTCAGTTTAAAAGTAATAGCTAACCTCTGCAAATATTAAAAAAAAATTGTATCAAGGACTTTATATGATTGTAAAAAAATATAAGGGAAATAAAGCTTAATAAATACAAAAAAAATAATATAAAATCTCTCACTAAACATAAAGTTTTCTTTCCCACACAAAACTTCCCTACAAAACCTCCCTGCTACAAAGCCATTTCCAACCTACAATTAACCACATAAAAGAGCTGATTAACAACTGATTCATGCGGCAATTGAGTTTAAGTCACGTTAGTTCAATTACAACACCTCCGCATACGGCTGAGTGCTTGCAGCTGACAGTTATGCCTTAAATGCCGAGTTATGCCTTAAAATACCTTTGCATGTTTCGACTTTAAGCCCGTATCATGTGACTAATCCCGCTTTATGTGCACATTGTAGCGCATCGAGCTGTGTCGTCGGCGTAAACTAATAACGTTTGATTAGGAAGCAGTGGGGCTGCGTTGAGTTGCGCCCAAAATGGATGCCGTCGCTAACAGTTCTAATTGAAAGCCATTAGCTGGTCAGCTATTCAAAGAGACAGACACACACACGCACACCCATTATTGCATCTCAATAGCAGATTAATCGTTTGAATATTACGTATACGCACACAGTAGGTAGACATGCAGCTCGATGGAATATTAAAGCAGCTGAGCTGAACAGCAGCAGCAATTGCTGGTCAAGCGAAATCTCTATCTCGCCGTAGCTCGTCGCACACATGAGTTTTATATGTGTACTTAGAATTCCCTACGCAAAAACTCTTTCATATAATGAGCGTCAATTAGGCCAGCTTAGCAGCTGACCATGGCTGAGTTTTCTGCTTTCCTCAGCGTTCGCTCTTCTCGCATTTTTGTGTAGGGCTTTGCGGCATTAGCACGGCAACATCTGTTGCGGGCATATTGAATTGTTATTGTTATTATTGCAATTTTGTAGCCAATTACTTGTGTGTTTAAGTGCCGGGGTGTGTGTGTAAGTGTATGTGTGTGTCTGCTCCAATTGCGCATTATGGCTCGGTGTCTGTGTGTGTGTGTGCTACAAAAGACTCGTTTATTTGCGCCCTGGCACAAAAATTGTGGCCAATTATTGTGACGTTGCCCGGACTTTGGCCTCCTGTTGCATGTGAAGCGTGCAGCAGCAGACACAGCCCCTGCTGGAGTAGTTCGAGTGCGTAGAGACACAGGCACAAAAGTAGGCTACACTTTTTTTTGCTGTCTTCAGCTCTCCCTTTCTCCCTCTCTCTCTCTCTTTCACGGCCTATGGTAGTGCGAGCTTTAAAAATAAATTAAATGCCATAAAACAAAAGGATTAGCTCGTTACACACACAATGGGAGTGTGGGCCGAGGCAGCGCCCGGGCTATAAACAAAGCGTGGCAATGACAAAACTTAACCCCAAAGCAAAGCACAATAAAAACACTTAAAGCACACACACAGAGAAAGAGAGAGAGGGAGGGAGAGCAAGGGTGAGAGAGATAGACATATGCAGTGCTTGGAATGACCCAGCTAAACATAAACAAAAACGCAAAATGGCGCAAACATGCCACATACAGAGAAGGAGTAAGAGAGAGAAAGGGAGGGTAAAAGAAAGAGCGAGGCAGAGATCAGCGCCAGCGAAACAAGTGTAGCGCACATGAGAGATATGAACTAGAAATAAACAAATATTTTGTGTGTGTGTGTGCGAGTGCTGCTGCTGCTCCTTGCCCCACGCTGCTGTGAAATTAGTTGGCAATGATAAAGATAAGTAACGTAAAATATGCGGCCTTCGCCAAGCCCCATTGAATTTGCCTTGCGCCATTTTTGTGCTGCTACAATTCTTCTGCCTTGCTCCTTATATTTATTCAGATATATACACATATATATATGTGTGCATATATATATATATATATATATAAATATTTATATATTTATTTCTCTCTTTTTTTGCCTTTGTTTCTGCTGTCGCCATATTTGTTTTTGTCTGGCTAGCAACAATACGGCCAGGATTTTTTTGGATTTTAGCCACACATGGCGGAAGGAGACAACACACAATTTTATTATGCTTATTTGTGTGCGAGTGCACACACACATGCAGACACATGGTATAGACTATTTGCATAGAAAGGCCATAAGCGCTACTTGAAATAATATATATATATTATATATATAGGCATAGCGTAACCAGTTAAATATTATATACTAAAAATATTATTTATCTTAAGAGCCTAAAAAAACAAAAAAAAAAAGAAAAGAGTTTTCATTTCTCACATTTTCTGCCTCACTGTCCCTCACTGTCTCCTGCTCTATAGTTTCTCTCCTTTCTCTCTAGCTCTCCCCCTTTTTCCCCCTCTTTTATTTCCCACACTCTCTGCCTCACTGTCGCTCACTTTCTCCTACTCTATATTTTCTCTCCTTTCTCTCTAGTTCTCACCCTTTTTTCCCTCCTTTTTTATTTCCCACACTCTCTGCCTCACTGTTCCTCACTTTCTCCTACTCAATAGTTTCTCTCCTTTCTCTCTAGTTCTCACCCTTTTTTCCTCTTCACTCTCACTCTCTCTCTCTCTTATGACTTCTCTCATTAATGTTCTCTCTGTTTCGCATTGCATTTATTTACATTTTTTTATATTCGTCTCATTCACACAATTTAAATGAAAATTATATTATTCAATATTTTTTTCCGAACAACAACAATTTGAAAAACAATTGATAAATTGCATAAATTAAACATTTCTTTCAGCGTGTTTATGCCCAGCGCAGATTGTGCATTCGTGTTCTTTTTTTCAATCAATTCGTCGAATTAAACTGTCTAAATGCATGGCAAATGCGTGCCAAATCAACACAAAAACTTTCATTTTTGTGGGGCAACAGCAGCAGCAACTACAACAGCAGCTGCTGTCGCTGCCGAATATTTGCATTAAAATTGTATTTTCTATATCTATGCACATATATAAGCCCTAAAACGCTAATTCTTTGAGCCATGAAAAAGCTGCTAATATTGATTTGTTTGCAGCGAAATGCGCAAAATGCATTTCGATATCCCGTTAGGCCAGACAATTTATCTAATTCGAAAAACAATTTTGATTTGCAGCAATTTTTTGCGCATACTAATGAATGTATTTTATATATATATATTTTTTTTAGATAAATAGATAAACATAAATGCTGTGCATATTTTTTTGCGACAAATAAATGCCTAATAAATGTTTGAAATTTTTTGGAATGAATGAACATTTTTGATAAAATTTAACAAAAATGCGAAAATTATGTAAGAAATGAGAGCTAAAAATATGTAAGGTATGATAGCATTATTTAGCATTGATTGAATATTTTCTTATTAATTTTAAAATTTATTATGCAATTATTTAACTCATTTTAGCGCTCATTTGCCTAAAAATGCAGCTAAATAAAATTTTTAAAAATACTTTAAAATTAATTTATTAATTTTAAAAATATATTATGCAGCTATTTAACTCATTTTGGCGCTCATTTGGCTAAAAATCTAGCTTATTAAAATTTAAAAAAATACTTTAAGCATTTAAAGACCTTTCAAACTGCATCTGGAAATCCTTTAATACCTTTAATTTCTTCAATAAATTAATTAAAATTTATTTTATGAATATTAAAAACCAAACGCCTTCCAATTAAAAGCTACAACTGACAGGTTCTTCGTTCAACATTTAACAATTGCGAATTTATAGTAATTTGAAAAGTAATTAAAATTGTTTGGCCTTGTCACAAGCTGTGCCCGAGTCTGAGCTAAATTAAATAATCTGGAGCTGTGCAACGAGCGCTGTCATAAATATGTTATGCATGCACTGCAACTCAATTAGAATGCATTTGATTTGCCTAGCAGAAGAAGAAGAAGAATGGGAAGAAAAAATAGTAGAAACGAAAAGACAATCTACTGTTTGGGACTGGGCCGAGATCTGTCAAGCTGTCAGTTGATTGCTAATTGCTCGACACTTTTCTCTCGATGCTAAATAACTGAACGGGGGGGCGGGAGCCCAAATGGCAAACGCATAAGCCGACGTCGATGTCGACTCCAACACTCGCTGACCGCAATGAAATGCATCGATTTCCCATACATATATAAATGTGTGTGTGTGTGGGTGTCTCTCTGTGTGTGTGTGTCTGTTTGCTGATGGTTTTTAGACATCAACAGATTTTCCATTCGGGTTATTTGTCATGCACAGCGCAGTGCATGGCTGTTATTGTTGTTGTTCGTATTATTATTGTTATTGTTATTGCTGCTGTTGCTGTTGCTATTGCTGCTGCTTGTTTTTCCATGTCGTCATCAACGCTCGTTGCTGCCGTTGCTGCTGTTGTTGCTGTCTTGTGCATATTTGCTGTGCGGCATGTCCTTGTGGCATGCGTCCTGGTTTTGCATGTGCATTATTATGCGAGTGTTAGCTAAATTGCAATTACAAGGCAAATCACATTGCATGTAGCATTGTTGCATGCCCGTCGCAACTGCCTTCCTTCCACAAGACTAGACACAAGGCTTATGGGCTATAATCACAGCAACAGCTGCCATTGCCTTTTGCCCGAAGGTGTTCCATTTGTATACAACTATTTCGAGTCTTGGCCAAGTCCGTCCAACTCATTAGTTGCGCCGTCCATAAGCCCTGACCCATTAGAGACATGCATTATTAACGCCTCTGGCATCTGGTCAAATAAAATGTTTTGTCCATCCGACTAAATGCTTGCCTGCTGCACTTGGCCCACAACCTCAACTGCACGCACTTCGATAATTACTTATGCCACTCAGCCAACCACCCAGCCACCACCCAACCACTCCCCCCAATCAATTTACTTAGACATCATTTTCACAGCATCAATCGAATTGAAATTTTCAACAATATAGAAAGATAGACTAGATATATATATTGGACTATATATTGACACTTTTGAGAGACTGTTGATGGAAACTCAGCACGAATTTTGGCTGTTTGCTTTTATAGTATTTGTGCTGCAAATTTTGAGAAGCAGTGCGCAAATACACTTGTCGACTTTTGAAGTTGTTGCGCTCAGTTTTATCTGCGCCGCACCCACACGTCATATCTTATTGTAAATAATGAAAATTCTCAGTAACTCTTGATGGAATTCGCACATGTCCAGCGCGCAGAAAATCGAATTTCAAATATATTTGTATATATACATGCTACATTTATATTTATATATACATATATTTATTGTAAAGCGCGTGTGCACTTGAAGAAAAATAGAAGAAATGTGTAATCGAGACAGATATTTAGGCTGTCTACCAAGAATTTTTATATCTGTTCTTAATTTAGGTTTGACCTACCAACTTGACTTACCGAGCATTTCGATTCAGCAGAAATTTTTATTAATATTATTTCACTGAAATGAAAATAAAAATATTGAAAATTAGGTAAATTTTTAAATATTTATGATATACTAATATTAAAATAATATTTATTTACAAACTTTAACAATAAAACAAGATTTTTTATACATTTAAATGTATCACTGTTTGTGCAATTATTTTACTATAATGCCAGGCAAATTACTTTAATAAACGAAAATCTCCTGATTAAATAAATAAATATAAATAATAAATAAAACAAATTAGAACAAATTAGTCCAAAATTATTTGGAGCTTTATATATTTTAACTAAAAAAAATATATTAAAGAAAGTATTTAAAACCAAAAAAAAAAAAAGAAGTTAAAATAAATTGTTTTGATAAATATTTAAATATATTTTCAAAAATGTAGTTAATTTTTTATGTACGTTATAAATTCTTCTTCAATTCACTTCTTTTTAGTGAAATAAATTTCGTATATATATTATTATTTATTATATTGGAGCTGATAGCAAGTAAAATACTAAAATAAAAATAAAAAAAAGATACCTATTTTTTTAATAAAAAAAATGTCAATTAGTCAATGAAATAAAATATATTATATTTCCTCAATACTTAAAGTAAAAAAATATACAAAATAATTTGTATTAACTAAAAATTATAAATTTATTTAGATTTGTTTAATGTGTTAGACTATATTGCTTCTAATTCAAGCAGCCTCAATACAAACATCTATTATATTTAATAGATATGCATATGCAAATATTATTCTCAGTGTACAGGCAATACCAGTAGAGATTGGTTTTCTGTCTGTTATCATATATGCACTTGAATTGCCAACGAAATTGCATGCGAACGGAAGTTCGTGCTGCCAAAAGTCAGCTGAGAGAGCTGACTGAAAGCCGAGCGAGAGGCTGAGATTGAAGAGTGGCGAGGTTATAGGCGAGGCGGCGCACGGGGCAGCAGATGCGTTGCACTTCATTTGAAATCAGATTGCTTGATAAATATTACAGAAATACATATATATATTTTTGATAGTTATTATATAGATATTCAAACACATATAAATACGTATATGTTTATGCAATAAACTAGTCAAAGTGAGTGCCATTAAGTGAGAGGCAACAGAGTTTTGAGTCACGTTGCAAAAGCTAAAACTTAAATAGACCACAGCTTCCAGTTGGCTTGCAAGTGTGTGTGGGTGTGTAGGTGGGTGTGCGTGTGTGTGGGTTGTGCGTGTGTTGTGCAAGTCGAAACAAAAAGCTGCAATTTCGCAGTGCATACTTTGGGGCGCACTAACAAGCAATGCGTGCGAACGGCAAACAAAGGCGCTGGCAACAAAACGGAGGCAACTACGAGCGACTATGACGACTCCTTGCCACAGCCCAGACGCAAAGTGTGCTCCAAATAGCAGCTCAAGTATTTTTAGAGACAGCAGCACAGGAAGCGGATATAAAGGGCCACGATGAGAGCGCAGGGCGAGCAGGAAGCTGCAGCTGAAGCCGAAGCTGAAGCTAAACCCGGTCGCTGCTTGGAGCATGTTGCCAGAAGAGATCCAGCGGAGCGAGCAAGCATAAAGCAGGCGTAACAGAGACCCACTTAAAGATTGAGACACTCGCAGCAGTTGGACTTGGCGCACAAGTGGCAACTGCAACTGGAATGGAAGCGAGTGTGCGGGGTGTGTGTACGACTATGTGTGTGAGCTACTAAATGGCCAAGCGTCTTCCTTTTCTATTTCTTCTTCTTTCTTTTTTTGGCACCTCAACAAGGAACACAGCTGCTGCACACAAAATATTGTTACACGAAAAATAGCAAACAAATTGAACCAAAATACATAAAATAAACCCGAACTTTTCTTCTATGCTTCATTTCCTGCTCTTCTTCTTCTCGTCTTCTTCGGTTTCTGTTGCCGCACTTATTTGTTGCTTGTTCAAATGTTTGCCACACATATTGCATTACACTCTTCCCACAGACAAATACCCTGCACTTTCAATCGACAAAGAATAGGCTACATGTATTGTTAAGCAATTTTAAAATTTTTTTTAATAACTTTTTAAGTTTTGTATTCAAATTTTGTAAAAATTTGAATAATTTATATTTTTTTTGTTTTAATTTTTTTTCTGTGAATATTTTTCTATAATTAATTTATTATTTTGTTTTATTTTATTTATTATTAATTTATTATGTTTTTAGTAATTTTTTCCTTTTTTATTTTATTATTTATTTATTATATTTTAAGTCATTTTTTTTCTTTTTTATATTATTATTTATTTATTATATTTTTAGTCATTTTTTAAATTTTTTTTTAATATTTTATATATTTTATTTTGTATATAATTTACTTATTAAATAAAATACTTAGAATTGCAGAGAAAGACCTGTATCTTTTTCTTCTTTTTTTCCTCTTAGGATGATTGGCATACATATAATAAATTCAATTAAAATGGATTAATTTACATATATATTTATGTTAAACAGCTAAAAAAGTTTTAAGTATCTTTATGAGAATTACAAAGAACGGCTTACTTTTTACTTTTACACATTCTGTGCAAAAAAAATGGTTGGTTATCAATTTACAGGGCATTACCCAAGTCCTTAGCTCTCTTCAAACATTTTCTTTCAAACAAGTTCCACTTGTTTGTGCATAACTTTTGTGATTTACAAGTACCAAAGTATTTTTTCAATTTTCCAAAATAATTTTAAAGTAAATACACTTAACAGCATTTACTCTTAGACTCTGTTTGCAAATGCATTTAAGCAGAGCGTTAAAGTGTTAATGAGAAGCAGAGAAAAAAAGGTTATTTAAAATGTTAAATGGAGTTCGCGGCAGCTGCAGCCTCAATCTGCCACGCACACATGCACTTTTTTGGCAACGAAAACTGACCGCGTTGGCCGCAACTATCCACACCAAAAGCCATGATTGATAATATCTCAACATAAATATACACATACACACACACACACACATGCACATCTGGCCGCCATTGCTGGACACGTGCGGTGCACATTTTAACGCCAGCGCGAGAAACGTGGCCGTAGGCTCATTTGTTGCAGCTGCTCTCGTTGTTGTTGTTGTTGGCTGGTTGACTGGCCATTGGCTGGGTTGTTGGCCTTATCGCATTCAGGCGAAACACGTGTAGCTGTTGGCCATATCACGGCCAACAAGCTGTGCGGCTTTCTCTCTCTCTCTCTCTCTCTCTCTCTCAGTGTGTGCGTGGCACTTTGCATTCTGTCAGCTGATTATGGTTGCATGGCCGTTTAATAAATGCAACATTAAAGCCTCAACAATGTGCCACAAAGTTAAGCGACAGTGCATGCAAAAAGTTGCTGCCCAAGTGGATTTCAGTTATTTCTTGTGGCAAAGCAAAGGCGAAGCGCGTTAAAGCTTAAAAGGCAAAACACAAATTGCTGAGAGTCGAGAGACGTTTTTTAGTGGGTTTTCGCTGCCGCCGCCGCCGCCGCTGCATTGGGGCATGAAAAACAATGCGGCAAGTGTAATAAAAACTAAGTAGCTTACAAGCCCATTGCTCTGGCCTCCCGCCCACCCGCAGCATAAAGAAGCTGAAACATTATGCAAAATTGTTGTCCGCGCTGCCTCCGCTGCGGCTGCTTACTTAACGTTTTGCGTGTGGGCGTGATTGTTGCTACATGCCACTGCTGCTGCTACTCTGCCGCTGCTGCTGTTGCAACAACATTGCTCTGCTGCCACACTCTTGGTGAGAATGTGTCTCTAATAACCTAACGTGCCGCTCGCATTAAATATGCTAATTTTTACAGTGAACACATTTTAAGGCAGCAGGCGGCACGGCACGGCCATGGCGGATCCCTACGAATGCCACCTGACTGACGACAGGCGGCAGGCACCGACTCGTTGTCTGTCGCCCCGCCCCGCTCCGCTCTGCGCCCCTTTCGGCCCACGCCCAGGCCCACTCCCACACTGCCCGCATTCTCATCAGGCATATTATTTGCAGGGCAGGCAGCAGGCAGCGCATATTAAGTACATCTTGCCACATGTACGTGTTGTATGCCGTCATGTTGCACGGACCGCCCGTTGACATTTAGCGCGACAGTGACAACAACCACAACAACATCATCAACAATAACAGCAACGGCAGCAACAGCAACAACAATGACAGCAACAAAGCTGGAATTGAGAAAAATTACGTTGCAAATGCTTGAAGAGAAATTTTATAATTTTTCCTTTCGTTTTTTTTTCCAGCCTGACAAGATTTTTGCTTACGCTCATTTGTTGTTTGTTGTTTTATATATACAAATATATATACCTATATAGTGTATATATAGCTGTATGTATGTATTTAAAATCAGTATGTATCAAAAATTTTCACTACTCTATAAAAACATGCAGGGCATGAAGAGTAAAGCGATTATGCTGTGTTTTTTATACTATTTCAGCTTAGGTTTAAATTTGCAAATGAAACACACTGTTTTTTCTTGTGTAATAATAAAGCTCTACAAATTCTAAAAATTTTAAAAATGTTTGCAGGCTATAGTCAGCTCAGAAATTTTATAGTTGCTGGCATGCATTGAAATAACTACAAATATCTTTAAAAATACATTAGAACTCTGAGTTACTTGATAACTAGAAGCTTAAATAAAATAAAATAAATAAACACTAATTGATTGAAATAGCTTAAAATTTTAGCATATGTATTCTAATATCAATCATTTAAAATCATATTCTGAATTTTCAAATTGAAAAAAAAAGAGTTAAATGTATAAAATGAGTAAAATCTTTGTTATTAAATTGTAAGTGTTATATATTAAAATTGTGTTTCAAATTTTTTAACAATTATTAGGTTTTGTTATGTCTTTTTTTCAATCTTGATTATGCTGTGTATTTTTTTTTAGTTTAGTTACTTAGCTTATTTTATACATTTTTTTTTATTTTATATATTATTTATTTTATATATATTTTTTAATTTTATTTCTTTTGTTTTATTTATTATAAGATATGTGCTTTTTATTAAATTTATATTATTTATTTTCTATATATATTTCATTTACTTCATTTCTTTATATATTTTGTATTATTTTAATTTTTTTCATTATTATTTTATTTATTACTTTATTCCTTCTTTATTTAAAAATATATTTATTTTTATAATTAATAAACCTTTTTGGTTTATTATATTTAATTTAACTAGCGTTATGATTAGATCACGTCTAAGCACATTAAATTTAGTTCAAATCTAATTTGTGGGGTAAAGTGAATTAAATCTAAAGAAAGATATTTTGAAAGTTGAGTAAAGCTCTCATGCAGTATATAAACATTTTAATATAAATATAAAAATAAATTTAAGGCATATTAAACCGGCTAAGAAAACGAGTTAAATCTTGCCCTTCTACTTTCACACTTTAAAATGCAAAATATAAAATGAAAATAAATCTGCAAAACTTAGATCCACGGCCAATGCAGTTAAGTTTTAGTCGAAATCGCTCCCTAAAGGGTATTTAGCAGCTTGCTTAGATTTACGCATATTTCCCAACATTGTCGGCAGTGGAGAAAGTCTTTTTGTTGTTTTTGTTTGTTTGTTGCGCTTGTTGTTTTTATGTTAAAAATATTCAAATTATTCTATGGCAACTGTCGTAAGCGTCTGCCTGGCAACTGCGAACTGGCAACTGGCAGATTCACGAAATTCTCCATTTTCGCTCGCAACTCTCGGCTCACACACACAGCTTTGGCCCCGCCGCACGGCAGCTTCTCTCACCTGCCGTCATTGTCAGTGAATTAAAAACGTCATAAGGGCTTATTTAAATAAATTATGAACATGCAGGCGGGCTGTGAACGTGGCAGCGTTGCGAGGGATTTTCAATAAATGTAAATAATTCAGCACATAAGTGAGCCAACCATATTAGCCCAAGCAGCGCTTAAGACATTAGAAAGCCATGTGAGAAGTAGCAGCAGTTGCCGCCCGGCTTATTCCACAAGGAAATTAAACGTGGCCTAAACAACGGCCAAGAAAGTTCCAACTTTCACACTCCACTTAATATATATATATATGAACTTTTTTTGGCTCTTGGTATTTTTGTTTAACTTATGGATACCCTGTATGAGCTATATGTGGAATTGTATGGGGAGTATGCAGAGCTAGTTAAGAAATGAAGAAGGTATGCAGGAAGCCAAAGAAAATGAGCTATATTAATGTAATATGTAAATGTAATGTAAATTTGATTGAGATGTCATTAAATCAGAGTAGATTTATATGTATTTGAAAATATTGTGTATACGCCACATATGCTCTTGGTTGATAATAAAAATTTAATTTAATTTAAAATTTATTTATAATTTAATTTATGTATTAAACTCATTTAATTGTATATTTTAATTACTCTTTGGATTCATTTTTAATTTGGTATATACAAATTAAAATTAATCAATTAAAAATAAAAATGAAAACTTCATATAAATATTAAAGTCTTGTAATTCAATTCAATTTAACTTTTTTTTTATTTGTCTATATTAAAATCATTTAATACATTTTAAATTTAAATTAAATATATATTAATTATATCTTAAAATCATAAATATATTAATACTTAATATTTTATAAATTATACATTTTTTTATAGCTTCATATATATTATAAAATCATATTAAAATAAATAATAAAAATTATTTAATTTATATTTTATATATAATAGTTTATTAGTTTGTAAAAGTAGCTCTACTCTCAACATAAAACTCAATTTGCATTTTGCAAATTGAGCTTGGCTATGCGTGAAAAGCTTTAACTTAGCCAGCTTAAGCGAAACTACAGAAAGGATCTAAGAGCAAGAAAACCACTTGAAATAAGTTGGTGAACTAGCTTCAAATCTAAAATCCAGACATAAACGATTCACAGATATTTAAAACATTATTATGCTAATATATTTAAAAGAAGAAACTCTCTTAAGTTATAATTAAAATTCCATTTAATTTTTCCGATTTTCCGACGATTTTCTTCTCCTACTTCCACGGTATTCACAAGTCGTTCACTCTCATTCTCTCTCTCTGCGGCGCGTTAATTTTCTATTGCGGCTAAATGCAAAGTTGTTGCGCCGCACTTCTGCGCCTCGGGCGCTGTCATAACTTTGCTTGGCCCAAAAACCAAAGAAAAAAGTAAAAACAATAATAAAATTTAGCAAAATTACTTCTGGCCAAAAGCAAATAGGAATCCAAGCGTTAACGATCAAAACAAGCCATAAAATGTAGTTGCAGCTAAATGTAGTCAGAAATGAAGAGAGACAAAGAGAGGGGGAGGGAGAGGGAAAGTGAAAGGCCAGCAGCATGAGAGCTTGAACCAGTTTAACAGAATTTTTATGCACTTTTCTTTCTATTGTGGCAATTTGGCAGTTGCCAGCTGCAGCCGGGGACAGGAGCCTTCACACACTCGCAAAGTGGCAATAATCAGCAGCCGAAAATGCAAACGAAATGCAAAACGTGCCCGGCTCAAGATGCAGGTGCCTGTTGCTGCGTAAACAGCTCAGGCGCTGGCCAAAGGACGACGGCAGACGTGTGCCTGAGAGCCGTGCAAATGGGCTAAGCGAAGATGGGGATAGACAAAAGGCGAAGGCTGCCAGACAAAGGAGCTAACACAGCGAAAGAGACAGAGAGAGAGAGAGAGAGAGAGAGAGAGAGAGAGAGTGAGAGTAGGTGTGAAAGAGAGAGCGAAGCAACTGCTAACTGCGTTGTGCCGGGGCGAAAGTGAAAGTGAAAGTAACGCTTCATTGTTATCCTGAAGCGGCAGCTCGTCCTGCTCCTAGCTAGCACACACACACAATTGCTAAAAGATAAACTCTTGCTGCGTTTCGGGGCGTGGCACAACAAAAACCGAAAAGAAAACCCAGTACAAACAAGTAAGAAAACTCTAGTCGGGCGTAACCGACTAGGGTATACCCTGAGCCTCGTCGAACCTGTGTTTTCCAATAAACTTATATTTAGCGTAAAATTATACAAAAATTTCAAGTTTAAAGAATTTTTTTTCAAAAAACTGACATTGGCGAGGTTTGAACCTACGTTAACTAAACAACGCGCATCACCTCTACCAACAACGCCACTTCACTGTCTTAGAAAGCGATGTCGAATGTAAACTAAAGCAGCAGCTGATAATTCAACAAAATTCAAACGTAATTTGCGATTCTTCGAATCGACTAGAATGCGAGCGTTTGTATGTGTGTGTACAAGTGCGTTCGCTTGGCGCTGCTGCCACGTGAGTTTGCAAAGTAGCCAAACGTTTTGCTTAATAACTTTTTTGCTATTTAACGGATTTCAATGAAATTTTCGGCATATGATCAACATATTCTATGGGCATATTTGTCAGTTTAGTAAAAGTGCCAACTCATTCGCATTTTGCCTATATTTGAGACTGAACTTCAATTGGGGAAAATTTGGGGCCGGTATCCAAAATATAACAAAATTCGAAATTGCATAAAATACATATAAGGCTAAATATGAAATTTGGTGTCTCTAGCTTAAAAGATGGGCGAGATAGAATTTTATAACTGAATTTCGATAATGTTTTTATTCGATAACAAAAAAACGAATATATTTATCGATTATCGAAAATAAACTTGATATGCGCGCTGTATATAGGGATCTACAAAAAAAATTTCAAGTCTCTAGCTCTTCTGAGAGCTGAGATCGACGCGTTCATACATACGGACAGACGGACGGACGGACGGACGGACGGACGGACGGACGGACGGACGGACGGACAGACAGACGGACAGGGCCAAATCGATTTCTCTTGTCGTCCTGATCAAGAATATATATACTTTATGGGGTCTGCCACGCCTCCTTCTGCCTGTTACATACATCCAACAAAAACATTATACCCTGATTTCCCATTTTCAATGGCTCAGGGTATAAATAGAGGGGAAAAAATGTAAATAAAAGTGGTGCAAAGCAAATCTCACAACAATTTGGGTCAAACAAGCAAATTGCATTCTGTTTAGTGGCTCTTGTTGGGGCTATTGTTGTTGTTGTTGTTACTCTAGGTATTGTTGTTGTTGTTGTTAGTGCAATTGCATTGCCTCCTTTGAGGTTAAGCGCCGTCGAGATTTCCATGGGGAGCAAGTTTTGCTACTCAGCTCTCAGCTGTGTACCCTGGGCAATCTAAACATTTGGCTCAACTCTTCTTCTCCTTTTTTTTTTTTTTTTTTTGTTGATTTAGTCTGCTGCAGCGCTGGCCGCTCTTCCTTTAGCATTTCTATAAAAACAAGTCGAAAAATTGAAAAGTTCAATTTTCGCCAAAGTTTGATGTAAATTTTCCTTTCCTTTTTTTTTTCTCTCTGTTGCCGCTTTGATTTAAGCGCTAGTCAATGTCATTAAATTGCAAAATGCACGCGCCAGAAGATGAAATTGTGGCCACGGCATGTGCTCCTCAAGGATGCGATGCTCTGCCAGACGTTAGCTGGCAACTTATGCAAATTTTCATGCAATTGAGACGCACTCGCGGCGTGCGCTCCCTCAAGGCGAGTGCGTGGGTGTATGTTGATGTATAAACTGTGTGTATTTGTGTGTGTGTGTCTGGGTAATGTAGCTGGCAGAAGTGGCCCTAAACGCGTCGAGCAAAGGATAAAAGTCATAAGTAAATTGCTTTTCAGCTTGAGCATGTGCATTAAAAAACAATAACAAAAACTTGAAAGAAAACGACGCACGAAATGATATTAGAATGTATATTAAAATGGAAAGGCATTGAATAGAGCAGAGAGTGGAGAGTGGAGGTAGTTTGGAATCCTAATGTCAAGTTGAGGCATGTTTAAGCTTAAGACTTAAGCGATTTCCTTTGAAAGATTCGTTGCTTATATTTCTCAAAATGTTAACATTTATAGCTAAGGCTTAAAACTTAGTATTTTTATATAAAAAATTTAAGTTCTTTCTAAAACTAGCTCTATTGAATTGTCTTAAAATTCGTTATATATAATTTCCTTAAATTTAATATTATTAAATATTTTCTATACTACCTCAACTTCGTTTCTTATTCTGCTGTAAGCTGTACTTGAATCTTACTAAATCTGAAAGACTTTCTACAATATTTTACAGATTTTTTTTGCTTATAATTCCCAAACTGTTTAAGCTCTAAGAAATTATAATCTACGGTCAAATTTATGCAAATTAAGTTAGCAAATTCAGTTAGCGAATCTAAGTATATAATTATATATGATTGTCTTAAATTTTTATAATATAGCATATTCCTTACAATCTCAAAATCTTGTTTCATTTACTAGCTAACACTACTTAATTTTTGTTTAATCTTAAAAACTTTTCTTTCTTACAACACTTAACAGATTTTTTTTAATTAGAATTCCCAAGCTGTTTATGCTCCATATTATTTCCAAATTAACAATTATAAATCCACTCCAAAACTACCTTAATATAATTACCTTCTGATTTATATTATCAACTTTTTTCTAATGCCAACTCAAATTCCCTTCTCACTCACCTGCAAACACAACTTAAAGTTAGCTTAAGTTTAACGAACTTTTCTCTACAACATTTCTCACAGATCTCTTCCTTATAATTCCCAAGCTGTTTATGCTCAACAATGTTCGCCAAATTACAAATTATAAATCTAATCTAAAACTAGTTCTACGTAAATACCTTAAACTTCCTGCTATCAAATATTTTCTACACAAACGCAAATACCTCTTTCGCTCACCTGTAGCAAATTCTAATTAAGCTCAACCAAATAACTAATTTAATTTAATTAGCTCTGCACAGCGGGTGAGGGATGGGGCACAGATAGCGGGGAAAGTTTCGCAACTAATCAAAGTGAAGCACTGATGCCACTCCTGATAAAGTATTTAATGTAAAGTTCAATTGAAGCTGCTTTGGTATCTTCTCTAACCACAAAAGATTCGCATCTCATTGAGCAGCAAGATTTATGCAGCTTGCGATTGAGCTTTAATTAAATTGCCACTCAGCGGTGGCAGCTGCACCGGCAACCAGCGACAATAGCAGCAACGGACTTGCAACCGGAGTAGCCATCAATGTTGCACTTGCTGCTGTTTGCGGCGAGAGTTGTTGGGGGAGTCACCTCGACAATTGGACAGTTGGACAGGTTGGCAACCGACACCAAGGCGAAGGCAACGACAGCAGCAGCGGCAACGGCAAATATTAACTGTGCCAAAGCGCCAACAACAACAATTGCAACAACAACAACAACAACTGTGTCAACTGACAATGCCAATGGTGGCAGACACAGCCACGCCACTAGCGACACGCCACTTGCCACTTGCCACTTGCCACCTGCCATCTGCTACTTGCAACACGCTGCGCGAGCATTTTCATTTACTTTGCAGCACGAACAAAGGAGATTCTTATTAAATATAAATTTAAAAATAAAATGTTTAAGCAAAAAATATTTTTTTTAATATAAACAAAATTCTGGAAATAAAGTTAAAAAAAAAATTGTATCTAAATGAAAAAAAAAATATTTAAATTTATTCACTGAATTTATTCTAAAATAAAAAGAAAAGTTTTAAAAAAAGAAGAATACATAATTGGTAGAATAGAATAAATTTAAGTATTAATTTGTATATTATGCATATTATTTATTATATACATATTAAAGCATACATTTTATTTCAAATTTACTTAATGTTTTTTTTTTAATATTTTATAAAATTCAACAAAAATTGTTTAAAAAAATGTTATCTATTTATTTCCTACCTTGAAAAATAATTCAAAATAATTGGCATGGAATATAATAGCAAAACAATATATAGTAAATTCACTATACATATTAATCTATTTTTCATACCAAAATAATATATTTTGTTTTATATTATATTTAAAATATATTCATCTATAATTTTTTCATTATTATTAATTTTTAAGACTTATTGTTTTATATATAAATTATATTGTAAATTATTTTGAGTATAATAATAATTCATTATTTGTTATATTTTATATTATAATTTAATATTTGATTAAGATTTATATATTAATATTTTCATTTATATTTTAATATTATTATATTATTATCTCAGTTTTCATATATTTTTTAAAATTTATTATCAAATAAATTTTTATTATTATCTCAGTTTTAATAAATATATTTTTTAAATTTATTATCAAAATTTTTACTTTTTAATTTTAATTTTTCCATATTATTTATATTTTTCTCTTCTTTTCTCTAAACTAACCCAAAAATTTAGTTTGATTTAATTGCTTTCTTTCTTTTTAAATTATAGATAAATATGTTGTTTATTTTTCATATTTATTAACCATTTTCATCTTCACCACTTTCAACTTACAAATTTACCAAACTCACCCAGCTACTTCACCCCATTCTATATCTCATCAATTAACAGGGTATTCTAGGTGTGACTTACATTTCGCTTCGTTTCGCTCTTCCTGCCTTTCGTGCACTCCTCTTCTTCTTCTTTGTATTTTTGCTAACTGTCTTTGGTGTTCCTGTTGTTAAGCACAATTTTAATTGATAAATTGCCACTTGGGCCATTACTTGTCGCTCTGCTGGCACTGCCATAGTCGCTGCCTCTGCCGCCGTCGCCGTCGTCGTCGCTGTCGCCGTCGACAAGGACGCTTTGAATAATTTGCCAAGTTGCCGTCGAGAATTCGTTGGCTGGCTGTGTTGGCTGTGTGGCCTGCAGCTGGTGGACGTGCTCTAAGTAAACGTTTACATCATCAAATAAAATAAAATGCTTGGACTCATTTAAAAAGCAATTAAATATTAAAAACACTTGTACAATTGTCGCTGACGGCGTCAATTGGCGCGCCGAGGGGCGGGAGGCGGGCCAGACGGGGCGTTGCGAGGGTCGCACCACTGACTTTTGGAATTTTGATTGTTTCTTTGCCTTCTCATTTACAGGCGACGCGGGACGAGGGTTTTGCGGTTTTGTTTGAGTGATTATGCAATTAATTAGAATCTATTTGGCTGCGGTAAGCGCTAAGCGGATAGCGAAGGAGCGCGACGGGGCGGGGCGGGGCGGGTCGGGGCGTGGCGTGGCGCGGCGCGGCGCAAGATGCCGATTGTAATTGAAATTTAATAAATTGCGAGCGACGCGCAGCCAAACCGAAAAAGAGAAGCGAAAAAAGAAAAGGAGCAAGCGATAAAGAAGAGAGAAACAGTTATTTGCAAGCAAAACGCGTTTTGCTATCCGACAGAGTTAACGGAATCATTTCCTTTGCGGCAGTCAGTTTATTAAAAGCGCGTCCGCACACGAAGCGAGCACAGGAGGAAACAGAAAAAAAAAGAAAAAAAGCAGAAAACGGCGAATAAGCAAAAACAATGCGCGACACGATCAAACACAAGCACTAAGAAAAGCCAACAGACAATAACGGCACAAAAAAAAAACTACAATAACAACACAGGCAACCCGAACAACAACAATAGCTGCTATGTCGGCCAATTTGATACACATCCGCAAAAAGAAAACAAGAACAAAAACCAAAAAAAAAAGAAGCGTATTACAAGAACACGACGCGCACACACAAATAGAAACAACGAAAATGTAATACGCTTCAATGCTGTAACACTGCAAAAAGCCGACTAAATCGAGCTGAGGAGAGCTCAGCTCTCCTCTTCCGCGGACGAGATGACAAAATAATGGTGAAATTATAAATGCACATACATTTCACCACGATCTAAGCGGTTACAACACACCTACAGAAGAGCACATATATGTATGCGCATCTCTTTTCAGCACGCATAAGACACAAGAGCGACGTCGACAGCTCGACTCGATAATGGTGAGATGACAAAAACTAAGCTGTCAGAGTGAAACGCATAGATATGGAATGACAAAAGGAATGCTGCAAGAGTGAAGCGATAATGAGGTGTTAATGCAAACTGACGGAGCAAGGCGAATAGCGTAAAGCGCGGAGAGTAAAACAATGGCAAAGGCAAGCCAACTAGACGAAAAGAAAGATAATGCGATGCTTAGATCAAAAGGCAGACAAAGAAACTGAAATGCGTTGAGTGAAATCAAAGGAAGAAGATATTAAGATGATGAGCGAATTAGGCGGTGAGTGTAGGAGAGAGTGAGACAGATGACAAATGCAAGCGAGCATAATAAATGAGTTATAGGAGAATATGAAATACCCTGTAATTTTATTATTTTAAGCAAATTATAGTGGAAAGACTAATAAAATAATAATATTTGATTTAAAATTTATTCTTTATAATATTACAAAAAATAATCCAACAATTTAATCAAATTCCAGCTGGCCCAAAACTATTCAAAGCCCTTGCAAAGCCCATAATACTCGCATTATAGTGTATAAAAATGCAAAGATATAACGTGGGCTTAGCCGAAAGCAAGAGAAGCACAAAAAAGAAAAACAATATAAAAGTGACGTCCCACATAAGCGTTCAAAATATTCCATTAATTTGATTAGACTTTCGGGCAGGACGAGTCGTTTGAGGGTTAAGCCCTCCTCAGCCACTGCCGCCAGCGTTGCGAATCGCATGCAAAAAGGCAACAGAGAAAATCGGGCAGGCAGCCGGAAAGAGAAGAGTCGTGAAGGCAAGTGAGCATATGGCAACATTAAGACTGCATGTTGTTGGACACACCTCAAAATGGAGGCTCGTGGCTTTATGAAGTGCCGTTATTAACTATGGCTCGAGAGGGCAAGGGCATGGGCGAGGGCGAGGGCGAGGGCCAGGCCAAGGGCAACGGCTGCTTGTTTCGCATTATGCGTCATAAGAATTTAACGCACAAATGCTCAAATTGTCAATAAGAAACTTGGCACGCCCCCACCAACCGCCCCACACCCCGCATATGCGTAACTTATTTACTTTTTATACCTCAGCGGCGCGCACACATTAAATGTCCAGCGCTTCTTCATTAGGCGAAGAACAGGGAGAGAGAGCGAGACAGCGCTTTGGTACCGTTAGCTGGCAAGCTAAAACTGAAACTGTTTTCCGGCCAGGCAATCATTTTTTATGAAGGCACTTGCCGGCAGAGGCGTGGGAGTAAGGGCAGGAGAGTTGGGCAGTGGCGTAGGGTGGAGGGGGTCTTGGTCGGTGGCGTGTGGGCGCGCGCATAGCGCATCAAAAACCCATTTGGCCGCCATTAACTTGATTGAGTCGAGCTGCTGCTGCTGCTGCCACGAGATGTTGCCACACTGCGTTTTCATTGTTGTTGTTGTTGTTGTTGTTTTTTTAGGCAGCATTTAAGTTGAAGTCGGCACATAAATGAAAATTGATCATGTGCTTTGTCTTTTCTGTTTTGACCTCACCACTCGCCACCCCCTCTCCTCCGCCCACCCCCACGCTGCATGTTAACAACTAATATTTCAGCTTTTGAGCTTTCTTTGCCGCCGTCTTGGCCCACAGCTCGTGGCCATTAGTTGTCATTAGGGCGCGCTGGCCTAATTAAACTTTTGCTAAAAATACCCTTACGCCAATCACTCATTAAACTTATCTCCTCCAGCATTTGTCATCGGCCCCATCGCTCCCCATTCACCTAATTAAATGCATTGCTCTACGCACCGCTCGAGGTTGACCCAGTTTGGCGACACGGCAGGTGCTCGGCATTGACTACCCCGTCAAGTCGCAGGCTTAAATCGCATTTCCAGTGTTGTCTAACGCCGTAATTACCTCACTTGGCGAGTTTCCCCAGCAACTTTTCATAAATCAGTGACTTTGCCCTGCCCAGCAACTTGAGGAGCCTCAAGTTGCCCCCGACATACCTTGAGCTGGTAACAAACATTTTTGCAGGTAGATTTTAAGCTCCTTTGCAGGTTACATCAACGGAAAATGTGGACAAAGGCTGTTGCTAAGTCTAAATAAAAGTTTGGTAATAGCTTGAAAACATTTATATATAGGAAAAAATCAAAAATTATAGTGAATTTATGTTGGAAAAATAAATATAATAAAATATGTAAAATAATATTTTTAGCAAATATTAATAAATATTTATATAAATGAAATTATTAAAATAATATTTTATAATTTATTATGAATTTGTATAAAAAAAATCTTTAAAAAGTAATCTTATATTAAATTTTATAATAAATATTAATTAAAATTTGGGCTTATTAAAATATATTCAAAATAAATCTCTTACTTATTTTTGGCAAATTATAATACATAAATAAATTTTAATATAAATTAAATTATTAAAACGTATATATTTTTCAATTTATTATGAATTTGTTTGTATAAAAAAATATCTTTAAAAAAGTAATCTTATATTCATTTTTTTAATAAATAATAAATGAATTTAGGTTTATAAAAATATTTTCAAAATAAATGTTTATTTTATTTTTGGCAAATAATACTGTATAAATAAATTTGTATATAAATTAAACTTTTAAAATATTTTTTATAATTAGAATTATATAAAAAAAAAAATTAAAACTATTTAAAATTTATTTTTAATAAATAAAAGTATTTATTTATATTTATAAAGCCTATATAAAATTATTTGCAAAATTACTTTGAATTTATCTCGTATATCTAGCTTTGCTTGGACGTGTTCGTCTTCGATTCTTGTCTATTCATATTTATAAAGAATCGTTTATATATATATATATATATACATAGAAAAATATTCCTTTGAACTTACCCCAAAAAAATATTTTTTTATATTAACTCCAACTACATCAATTTATGTTGAGAGCTCACAAGAGTCCTTCATCTTTAGAGCAACTCAAAAAAATACAAAAAATAAAATATATATATATAGAAAACATTTCCTCTACTCTCATATTTATATACAAATATCATAGTTGCATGCCAATCAGTCAAAGGAGAAGCCATTTCATCATCAGCCTCAGTTTGTTGCACATTTTTCGCTTTAAAGGCCGAATTAAAGCTGCTGGGAGATGCTTTTTATCAAATGATTGCTGGAGCATATCAAATGGGTTTTGCCGGGGAGCTGTTGCATAACAAATCGATTTCACAACCGAGAAGGAATGCGCTTAATGCTGGGGAATCATTGAGTCACGTGTCAAAATAATCATTCGCATAGCCTTTAACTCTACGGATTCAAAGGCCTCAACGGTAGGTGGCTCAACTATGCATAGCCAGACAGTTGCCATGACACACAGGACGAGTGAGTGTGCGAGTGTGTGTGCGAGTGTGTGTGTGTAGGTACAAAATAAATAAATGTGATTTGTCATTTTCCAAACAGAGAGCAGCAGCAGCAGCAGCAGCAATTCAAGAAGCTGCTTTTGAGAGCGCATTAAATTGCAGTCAAATGGCACACACAGTGCATGCCAAATGTATTCGCATACACACATATATGTATATATATTTGGCCAATGAATATGCTTGCTTTTGGCTTTGGCCTTGCTTGGCAACTGGTAAAAAAGTTGCAGCTCGTTTGTTGCTCGGCATGTAGAGTATTAAATTATTCGAGCGTGCGGGCAGCGCAAGCAACAGACTCCACACGAAAATACTTTTGTATGCAACACTGCGCACACAAAACCAAATCCAAACTGAACTTCGCCTTGGCCCCCCTTAGCTCCCCAGCTCCCGCCGCTGCCTGCCGCCTGCCATGAACATCTGTGAGCCTGGCAACTGTCAGGCGACTTTTAGCAGCAGCAGCAGCAACGGCAACGGCAACGGCTGGGAAGCAGCTCGAAGACTGCAACAAAGTGTGGCAACATCAGCATCAGCGCTCATTTGCAGCAAATCAACTTCAAGAGTCAATGTTAAGCGCCATGTAAAATTCATTCGACTGAGCACATGGCTAAAGCGCCAAAAGGCAGACCAAGACGCCAAGTGGAAAAAAGTAAAACCTCTCTAGGATCTAGAGAATAGCAAATACTCTTAATAAGGTACTTTATAATAAATTAAAATATATTTTAAAAATATTATACTTAAATATTAAATAAAAAAGGAATATTTGAATATAATATATGTTAAAGAATTTCAGCAAAAATTGCACAAGTATACTTTAAAATAAAAAAAAATAATAATATTAGTAGAGGAGAGCTAAATCTTTTAATTTTAATGTAAATAGTCATTTTTATATTAAATTAATTTTTTTAATCACAAATAAGTATGACATAATTATTGCAAGAATTATTTATAGAAAAATAAATAGTATATTAATATATTTTTAAATGCAAAATACTATAAATTTTAGTAATTAGTAATTTTTATAATAGTATATAATATATACTTATATTAAAAAATTACTATCATATTATATATTTTGTAAAATATTGGTAATAACATATTTCTTTATAAAAATATGTTGCATATATTATAAAAAAAATTTTTAATTAGTTTTTAAATCCATTTTCTGAATTTTTTCAATGAATTTTAATATTAAATATTTATTATTATAAAAGCTGAAATTTTTTCTTTAAATATTAGTGTATTATTTTAATTCATTATTTTATATATATAAATATTTTATAAATATATTTGTCAACGTACCAAATCCCAAGCCGTATACCAGATGCAACTGAAATAAATATTAAGAGAAATCATGTTAATTATAAATCATGTTATATGTATATAAAAATATGTATATATCAATAGAATACTCTTATATAATTATAAATATTAAATTTAATACAGATGCTGCAATATAGCATACATATCTGGGACTATCTATCTGATAAGCTATTTATATTATATTATAAGCTTATATATTATATAAATTTCTCTTGTCTTTATTGTTTAGCCATATTTACCATATTGAAATATGCCCAAGATATAAAGTTAAAGACGTTTAATCGAATATATAGATAACAAAATTTTTAAGTCAAATAAACAAATATTTAAAGAAATTTTAGTTTCTATTTTATTTATTAATCTATACTAAAATTTCTTTATATATTTTCTTCTTAATTCTATTCCATTTTCCACACAGAAAATCACAGTTAAAATCTTTGGGACAACCCCAAAATAAAAAAATATAAACATTCAAAAGTTACTTTGTTTTCTCTAGCTAAAAACCATAAATAAATAAATTTAATACACACATTTTGTGCTATGTGGTGCAACAAACCAAAGAAACCTCAATCAAATCTTATTAACTTGGCTTAGGAGTTTGTTTGCCTATTAAATGGTTGTCTGCGCTATATAAACTCGGCTCAATAATCTGCCGACTGTCCAGTCATGCGTTACATATGCGATGGCAAACGCAAGCTACCTTTCCATGGAGCAGCAGCACATCAAAGGCAATGAAGGGAGAGGGAGACTGAGAGAGGGAAAGGGAGAGAGAGCGAGAGAAATGCGTGCAAAAGTTCGAGAGGCCGTCAGCTGGCGTTGACATGTGGCGCTGGGGCCCGGGTTCAACGAGCCCAGCTGTTGACCTTTATACAGGTTGCGACCCGTACCTGCCCAGACCCAACAGTTGCCATACATATATATGTAGATGAATGTGTATTTCAGTGTATAATCGACAGGTCCAGATGCATGTCAAATCCGTCTGCCTGTTGACTGAATCCGAACGCTTTGATTTTCATGAAATTCGACTTGGACATGTTCACAATTACGTACAAAGTTACAAATCAGATTAAAAGTTAGCATTGGAAGGGAGGAGGAGCGGGAGCTAGCTGTGCCTCAATCATAAATCTCATCCTCTGTCGCCTTCCTGGACGCATTGATGATGAGGAAGGAGCAGCTCAGCCGCTCATTGATACGCAGCACGGCGGCCGAGTTGTTCATCTGGCCGCAGTAGTTGGGCGCGGAGAATATGGTGAGGAGACTGCGATGCGCGAAGAACTGGTAGCCATCCTCGACCACCTCGTGGGCGCGACAGATCAGATCGAAGTCGTACCGCTCGAGAAACTGCTGGATGATCTGCTCCGAGAAGGTGACGCTGATGCCGCGCTCATTGATGCCCCAGCCCTCGGTGTCGTGGTTCAGATCGGCCCACAGCAGATCGCAGAGCAGACCCGTTAGGGGCACATCCGTGGGACGCGGCAGATCACGTATCTGCTGCAGGCTGCTCATATGCGGCGACAGCCCGCCGTGGCAGCAGAAGATGCGCTGCCCAACGATGGCGGCAACGGGCAGATGGTCGAAGCAGTCCACAAAGTTGCGCCAGAGCTTGATGCTATAGCGACGCTTCATCTCGTCAAAGAAGCCTAGGGAAGATAGTCCATATATATCCACATATATGTCATATATATTCCATTTCCCATCGCGCCTCACCATAGATCATATTGATGCTCGCGCACTCGTGATTGCCGCGCAGCAGATGCATCTGGTCGGGGTAGCGCAGCTTGTAGGCGAACAGCAGGCTGATCGTCTCCAGCGACTTCTTGCCCCGGTCCACGTAGTCGCCGAGGAAGAGGAAGCTCTGCTTCGGCGGAAAGCCGCCCGCCTTGAAGATGCGCAACAGATCCTCGAACTGGCCGTGCAGATCGCCGCAAATGTTAATCGGCGTCGGCAGCTCGAGCAACATCGGCCCCCTGACGAACTCCTCGCGCACCTGATCGCAGAGCGCCGCAATCACGTCCCCATCCAGCTGGCAGTAGCCGCCTTTGAGCCCATACAGCTGGGCAATGATGCCGTCGATATCCATCAAAGTTAATCTCATTTCTACGCCACTGAATTTCGGCAACAAAATAAAAAAAAAAATGCAACTATTTTCCTATTTTTTGTAGAAGAATTAAAAAACTAGACCTTTTTTTCGTAGTTGTCAGTTGTGCGTCCAGCTCTGAGTGAAGAAAACCTCACACAAACACACTCACAGCAAGCTGTAGAGATGTCAGCGTGAGGGTGAATTTGCACTATGAAATTATATCGTATCAGGAGATAGACTATAAGCTGGCAGAGATACGATAAAATGATTTAATATATAAATCATAAAGGAAGAATGAAAACGAAGGCCGTCTTTGTAACATTTGCGAAAGTTGTCAGAACTATAATATCAATGAACTATAATATCAATATGTTATTTAATTTAAAAAACATGAACAAATATATTTTTTTTTTGTTTTTTTTTTGTATTTTTTACATTCAATTATCAGCATGTCAGACTATTTTTTGTATCAAACATTTATGTTCATATAATCTAACTTTCTGTCTGCTTTCAGGCTCATTATCTTTTCATAGCTTTCGCATTAGGTTGGATTAGAATCATGACCACAATTGTATCATATATATTACTCCAAAGATCACATTTCAAACCCAAATTCAAATATGATCTTTGGAACTATTCTTACACATAAATATAGAATGTAAAGAATGCATATTGATAAAACGGATAATTCAATTAGTAATGGATGCAATGAATAGTGTATAATGAATAAATGTTACGGATAATGGATGATGCATATAATGAATAATGGAAAATGTAAATCTAGAAAAAAAAAATACTATAAGCTTATAAAATATTTTCAATATCTGGGATTTAGAAATAATGAAAAATACATTGTTGCTGGAAATAGGAAAATGGATTAAAGATAAGGCACATTATAAATATAATAATATATTTAGTGGAAAAAAATATATTTTAGCAAAAATATTCTAACTATATTCAGATTCAAGAATAATGAAAAATATTTAATGGAGACAGAATAATAGGAACTGAATAATATAAATGCGGTAACTTAGCATGGATAATGTATATAATAAATAATGGATAGTGGATACAAAGATAATGAATATTCTGATAAATTTATAAATATTTCAAGAGTTAAGATTCATGAGATATAAATGATATAATATGGAAATAGGATAATGGATAGTGGATAAAAATTAAAAATTCATATCGAGATATTTTAATACATTTTTAAAACATTTTCTAATTATATTTAAGACAATCAAGTTAACAAAAAAAGCGTAAATAATGAAATTATAAAAAAAATCATGTACACAAAAAAATTCAGACGAAATTCCGTAGCTCTTTCTTCTCCAAATTATAAATATTTTATACACATTTTCCAATCAAATACTTATATATAAGTTCAAAAAATACCGCCATTATATCATATGATAGTAGATTATTAAAGATTTTGATAAATATTTGATTCGATTTGTTGCTTTTAAATTTCTGTAATAAATTGTAGCGAATGCGCAAAAGGAAAACACGACACATGACCAACTCTAATCAACACAAGCACAAACACAGACACACTTCGCACACACACAAACAGACAGAGAAAGAGGGGAAGACTCGGACAGCTACACACTCAGGCTGAGGCGGCGACCTTGCGCCGTCCGTTGGACAAGTTAAAGGAGAAGCGTTAAAGTGCAAAAGATTTATGAATTTTTTTATGTGCCTGTAAAAATGCCAACGGCAAGTGGCGGGCGCTATGAAAGAGCGGACATAGGCGTGTTTTAAGTGGGGGAGTGGCTGGGCGGCTGGGCTGCTGGTGGGCAGTGGGCGTTGTTCAAAGGCATGGGAGTGGCATGTATTTGGGCCAGGCTAACATCACATTCCCATCAACTCAACGCGGACAACTCGAAGCGGGTTGTTGTTGCTGTTGTTGTTGCTGTTGCGACGTCGTCGTAAGCGGATTTGCGACAAAACTCATTCGACTCGAACCACGCCCCAGCCCAGCCCAGGGAGCAGCTGGACTGGACAGCGGTTCGGTGCGGTCGGTTGAACACGATTGCTGCTGTTGTTGCTGCTGCCGTTCCGTTGGGGTTGGAGGCGCCTTAGAGGCTGCAGCTTGTTAGCAATGACAGCGAGGAGCATCAAGGCTAAATCCTGTTAAAATTTAGTGCAAAATAAGATAGAATGTTGGCTCTTGTGCCTAGGCGGACGACGCGAAACAGCAGCGAAGACCAAGTAAATTCTTTCAGCTCTATACAGATTTATATATATATACAATATATATTATATATATGTATTTATATATAGATTTATTTCTATATATCCTTTGCCTTTGTGCACTTTCACTGCGCGCCAAGTTTTGGGCATTTTCCATTCAAAAGTAAAATGAAATCAAATAAAATAAAAACTGACCCAAGTTGGCTCAAAAATAAAATATATATACATATAAATATATATAAAACCATCTACATATATATATGTATATACATATCTGCCGCTGGGCCATAAATTGCCGCCAAAAGCTGCAAAAAACAATAAAAATAAATGAACTTGAGTTCGGTTCTCGGCCGTTGCTCTCTCTCTCTCCCACACTCTCCATCTTCCTCTGGCAATTTCATTATTATTACTTCACTCTGTAACGCCAACTTTTCTTCACGGCTATTGTTTATGTGACTTTTGACCATTCTGGCTATTAGTATTTATCGCTGGGACCCGCCGGCCGCCGAGCCCAACCAACGCATGTTAAATGATAAAAAAAATAAATAAATGTTACATTTATCTCTATAAATGCTCGCCTGCCAATAAAACAAAAATTTTAGAAAAATATTACTCGTTGCGTACGTCAATAGAAAAAGGGGGAAAAAAAAGGGTTTAACTTTAGTTTAGAAAAAATTTGTTCAAATTTGTTCGCTGCCATAGTAAAATATATTTTTAGATTTTAGTCTGACTAGCAATTATTTTTGAACAATATTTCAAGTGTTATTTTTACGACAATTAATTGTTCAAATATTTATTTGGCAAGTTTTTAATATAAAAAGTATATGCTCTTACTTCCCCTCTCTCTTTTTCGCACTCAATTGCGCTTATTCACTGCACATTTTTTATAAAATACTTCTCTCTAAGGTCCTTGAAGGGGTTTGAAAATATATATATTTTTTTTCATAGTTGTTTTGATATTTTTAAATTTGTAAGTAAAAATTTATTAGATATATATTTTTATTTTCTTTTGGGTTTAATATTTATTTTAAGTATTTTATTTTGGAAAGTCTTATTTGTCTCTCCATTACTTTTTTCTCTTTCTATTTATCAATCTTGTTTTATTTTTTATCTATCTATCTATCTATATATATATATATTTGTCAATCTTTTTTATAGTGCTATCTATCTTTCTATATATATATTCTATCTAGCTATATATCAATTTATATTCGTCTTTATTTCTTTCTGTAATTCATTCCCTTTCTCTCCTTCCTCTTCTCACTTAACATTTTTATATATTCAGCTCGATTCCCTTCAAATCTCACTTTAATTAACGAACATATTCATTCGACTAATACCTGAATATCAACTACAATTGTTAGCCAACATTGTTATTCTTTTTTTTCAAATATTAATCGCCCTCGCTTCGCTCTCTTTATCCCTCCGACATAACTGCAACAAGGACTAACGATTCTTTCTGCACTGCACACCTAAGTCACACGTAATTCCTTATCATTTTTGCCAGTTTGTTTTATTTGACAATATTCTAAAACGCTTTTAATACTCTGTTTGTGGAGCATGCAACATGGAAAAAAGGATGAGGGAAAGTTAAGTTAAGCCAAGTTTCGTAGCACTGCTTAACCCTTTTTTTTACATAAAATGTCCTTTTGGTTACTTTGTTTACTTAAGCTTTTGCAATCGGCTAATGCCTCACACTACAGTGAAATCAATTGTGTGTGTATGGGTGTGTATATGAATATGTATATGTGTGTGTGTGAGTGTGTATGTGTGTGTGTATGTGTGTGTGTGTGTGGTAACAAAAAGGAATCAAAATAAAATACTCATAAATAGCCGTGTATATAGCAACGTTTACAAAAAGTCAACTTTATAGAAAGCCACGCAGCAGCATCAGAGAGAGAGAGAAAAGGAGAGAATGAGAGTGAGAGCGAGAAAGAGTTGCTGGTTACATGCAATGACGACCGCTGGGCGACTTAGCGGAAACGGAACGAATGCTGCTGCCATTGCGAGCAGATCCTAAGTCGCAGCACGTGCGAGTCGCCCCTCGCACATTGTTCTTTCCAGGCTGCGTGAAGCGTTTGAGTGGAAAAAGGCAATAACAAATAGTGACAGTTACTGCTGGCTGCTTTCGCTCCGCTTTCTTTTTCATTTTCACTCTAAGCATTTCAATTCAGTTTGCAGCTTTCAACTGGTCGGTCAACTCCTTTCTGGCACTTATTTCAAGAATTTCATAAGTATATGAATATGAAAGGCATTCGGGGCACTTCATAAGCTGATAGAAACTTGACAGCCCAGCAGCGCTGGGCAACAATTTGCTGTCCCAGGCGACGGAGCTAGCCGCAAATTTATATAAATATTGTGCAGCCCGAAATTCGACTTACAACTCGAACTTGCCGAAAACCTCAAAGTCATTTATTTGTGTGCGCGCCGGCACAACAATTTTGCATTGCCTTTGAAAAGGGGCCGGCCCGGCACAAAAGGGAAATCATTCATGGTTTTCAGAGCATGAATCACATGCAAATCGGCACGGACCAAGGACGACTGGACGAACGGCCAGCGGTCAACGTAAATAGATTCATAAATCAGCATGAAAACATTATTTTGATTTCCGTTCCACAAAAGAAACGCAATGAGTAGCAGCTGAAGAAGCAGCAGGAGCAACACCAGCAGCAGCAGAATACGAATCGGAGATGTCGACGGAAGCAACTAATTGGAGCATAAACTAAATTCAGTAAAGAGCAATGAGTTTTTGCTCATACTCTATATTTGCAATAGAAGCCAACGATGAGTACGAAAAGGCACCTGGATTCACTTGAAGAGATGAATTGAAGGAACTAAAATATATAATGAATATGTTAGTCTTAATGCTAACTAATATCATTTGAATAGGTATTTGTTATGATATTTTAATATAGTAATTGATTCCGTGACGGATGCAAATAAATTAAAATGGCGGTCAAATTTAAAAGACTTTTTCGATTGATCAATATTGTATTGAGCACTTGTTGCTGAAAAATATTATTGCAAATTTATATATATATTTTTATAGTATTTCAAATTTTACTTCTACATTTTTTTTTTGTTCTTTATATTTTTTATATGAACATTGAAACATTTTTTTGTATTATTACACTATATATATTTTTAAAAAATATTTTTTTATTTTTCTTTCTTCATTATTTTTTAAATTTTGTTTATATTTTATTTATATATAAAAATTTTAAAGTACTTTTTATATTTTCAATACTATTTTATGTTTTTAATACATATTTCCATTTTATATATATTTTTAAATAGTTTCATTTGCCACATTAATTTTTTTAACTTTTATAATTGTTATATAATACTTATGTATTTTTTTTAATATTTATTATATTTCTCTTTGTACTTCTTTATAATTCGTTTTTATTTTACTTTTATCTTTTTTTGTTTGTATATTGTTAAGATATTTTTTCGTGATTTTTAATTATATTTATTAATATATTTATATATTTTTGGTATTTATTTATATTGTTGAATATAAATTTAATATAATAAACAGTTTATTATAAAACAACGACAATAATATCTGAAGTCTAAAAAAATTATTATGGCAAACAAAAAAAGCATACAATTTAATGTGAATATTTTATAATTGAAATATTTTATAAAATATTATGATTTCTTTATTGTAACAAAGAGTATTTCAAGACTGCGCAATAAGACATTTTCTCTGATATAAGCAAGGCTAAGAGTGAAGGCCAAGAGACTGTCAGCAAATGCAACCACCAGTTGCACTTTACAGAAATGCCACAAGTTTCCCCGAATTTCCTCGAATTTCCACAAATTTCCTTTAATTTCAAGTGCTTCATTATTTTTGAGAGAGTATTTGGAAAGGTTGCTGTGCGTGGGCTGACCAATTTCATTTCGTATTTGTTTTCTTTTATCGTCCATCGGAAGGATGCAAAACGTTGACACAACGTCATGTGGCTGGTGAATTATGAGTGGTTTC
The DNA here is from genome assembly GCA_035046225.1 of Drosophila pegasa. Classification (NCBI taxonomy): domain Eukaryota; kingdom Metazoa; phylum Arthropoda; class Insecta; order Diptera; family Drosophilidae; genus Drosophila; species Drosophila pegasa. Next base: position 9,068,829 of record JAWNOD010000076.1, on the reverse strand, counting down.
TTTCTATGCCATTCTATATTTTTTTACTTTTGTCAAGACTTAGGCCATTGGCAGTATAACAATGAGCACTTCCGTTTGTCAGCCTGTCACACTTCCACACACTCTATCTGTGTGCGTGTGCGTGTGCAGCTGCTGCTGCTGCTGCTGGCAGTTTTGCAATCAACTCAAGCGCGCACAAAAGTATGCTACGACTGAGAACAACAAACACAGGGGGAACAAAATGGGGAAAAGAATAATAATAATAATACAACAAGGGGCACTGGCAGCGCCTTGTGCATTTGCTGCATAAATGTCAGGGCACAGCTCATGACATATGAAATGAGTTTCATAGCGGCTGCTGCTGCTGCTGTTGCCTCTGCTGCTGCTGCAATTGTTGCCTGCTGCCAGCTGGCGGCATCTCCAGCCGCTGTTTAATATTTCCGCTTGCACACTTGCTTATTTATTATGTTTTCCGCCGCCATGCGGTGCAGACCAACAAAAATAAAAAGAAAACAAGAAGCCAGCCGCAAAACTGGGGGCGTGGCATTGGCTCCCTCTCTCTCTCTCACGCTCTCTCAGACATGTGTTGCCTTTACTTTTGCCCTCTTTGCACTTGACTTCGCGCTATGCGTCTGGTGCTGCTGGGCCAAGTCCTGGCGCTTGTTAAGTGCCTACATAGGATAATCTGCACATCTCAAGTCAGCGCGTAATTGTAGTCCCTCAATGCAGTCAAGCTGTGCAGTTGACTGCACAAATCCCACTTACTATGGCTACGGCTCTTGCTCCTGCTCCTGCTCCTGCTCCGACTTCGACTCTGACTCCTGCCACTGCAGCCGTTTTGTGTGCCGTTGACAATCCACATGAGCTTTGCATTTTGTAGAGCTTCCTCTGTGCCCCCTTTGCCCTCTGCCCATTTGGGTAGTCGTCTCTTTAAGTAATTACCATGTGGCGTTCTTTTGCTGTCTGCCACGCACAGCAGGCGACGGCGCACAGTGGGGCCTATGCCAACAAAACGTGGCAGAAATCTTAATTTTTAATGGAGCAATTGAGTAAATAAGGTAGACACTTCATAGAAAATTTAACAGAGGGCAAAAATGGATTTTTTAGAGCTCAAAAGGTTTACGTTGGATTATACTATTATATTTTTGAAAAAAAAAAATTGTTTACTTTAAATTCTTAAGCAGACTAAAAATAAGTAAACTTAAATTATAAATATTTTTTTCCAAAAACTTAAAATGCATTTTATGAAAAAAAATCTATTATTTACTAAAGAATATAATAATTAATAATTAAAAAAAAAATACATTTAACATATTACTTAAATATTATTAATTATCACAATATTTAATAAATAAGAAATGTATTTTTCATTACAGAGATTTTTAGCTCTTTTAAAAATAATACATAAATTAATTTTTTCTATTTTTTTCTATCAAAAATATATATATATATTTTTTTTTCATTTTTTTATAGACTTTTAAAATGAATTATAAATTAAACAAATATTTTTTTGTAATTTTAAAGATAATATAAAAAATAAATCTAAATAAAAAAAAAAGGAAGTAACAAACCGATTTTATTATTCATTATCAGCATTTATTTTAATGCCATAAGAATTTTCATTCGCCACTTACATTACTTATTATTTCTGCAATGGTATATAACTACTTGCCCCACTGTGCGCCGACGGTGGCACACACAAGCGCAGACACATCGTAAATTCTAGCCAATGGCCAATCATCGGGCTTGAAGAATGGCTGGCATTTTGCTTATTAAATAAAGCGACAAACTGTGCGCTGTGCGCCACACAATGTTGTAATGTTGCAATGTTGCAGCATATTGCATATGTTGCATGCCACACGCTGACCACTTCATAATGCGCAGCAATTGAAAGTGTTTTGGGGCCCCGCTCATGCCCATGCTCATGCTAATTAGGCACGTGACATGACAGCCAACAAGGTGCAACACCCACACACAGGCGGACGGACAGACAGATAAAGAGACAGGTGTGTGGCAATGTCATTGACATTGGAATTGCAGCACACAGATTTGTGCAACTTTAACTAAGCTGCTTCAATTACAGACGGAGCGCGCTGGCTGCTCAGTTGCTGCTGCTGGCACATTTGATGCCTTTTCAATTTGCTACACGAAAATCAAATGTGTCCCTGTGTGTGCGTGTGTATGTGTGTGTGCGGGTGCGGGTTAGCAACAAGGATACGCTGTGCGGCAAGGATATGTTGCCAACATAAACCCTTGATGTGCGTAGTGCGTATCAATAAAATGAGCCAGCAGCTCGACTACGTTTGATGTCAATGTCTTTGCTTTTGTGCACAAATACGCTGGGATCATAAACGACTGAAGATGGGGTGTGATGGACTAGGGGAGGATGGGAAGTATGAGCTGAAATGTCTAGCAGCATCTAAATCTAGATAATCAATGTTAGGGGTAGCGATCTCAGCTAGATCTTAATCGGGAGTTGTTCAAATAAATTAAAATAAACAAATTTAGACATCTCTCAAATCTAATGCTTTAGACTTATAAATAATTAGCTTACTTATTTTTAAAATATTTTATAAAAAATGAGAACCATAAAAAATGATTCCACAAATTACAATATAAGGTTTAGTTTTCATTTAAATTCATGTTGGCAGATGAAGATCGCGTCTCTTCAAAGTCTTTTACTTACAGTAATAATATATATATACAGTGTCTAATCACATATTGCTGATAACTTATATATGAACATTTTGAATTTAAGTAAGCTTTACAGTCATTTGAAAAATATAAAAGAAAAAGCTAATTCAAATAAAGAAAGAATCTTGGCAAACCAAAAAAAACTAAAATATATCAAGATACTGTAAGCATTAATTAATGAATCTTCAGAGTCTTCAGTGAATGTTGGTTATAGATAACATGGCCACGTGGATTTGATAACTAGGCGTAAGTATCAGATATTAAAACAGATTCTTCAGCATGTATATAAAACAGACAGACTTAATTTAAAAGGTTTCAAAGCTGTTGCACTATACAAACAAATATAATCACAATATATATTTTATATTATTTATTTATATACATAAATATTGTTATTTATATATATTGTATTATTATTGTATATATAATAGTGTTTGATATGGTATCTAAAACCCCTTAAGCCCATCTATAACCCTTCTTAAATTTCTTGATAAGCCTTGACAGTCTATTAAGGAGTTAAAGCCAATTACACGTATCATATGCTTTACATAAGAATACATTTAAGTGTCCATATGAAAATATATATAACTCCCATTTCATACTCCCTTACAGGGTAATCTATAGTTCATCACTGCTTCATATAGCATCTTAACTTGCTTTTTGTTGCGGTCGTTGAAGTTCACACTGCGTAGCTGTAAGGTGCTTACGACAACACGCAGGTGTTTCGCACATCAACGCCGACACATACAGACAGAAACACGCACACACATGTGTGTGCTGAGTGTGTGCGTGTGTGTGTGTGTGTCAGTATAAATTTGTTGTTAGAATTTGCCATCAAACAAGCAGCAAACTTTCATGTTATTGAAAAACGAGCAAAGCGAAAGGAGAAAAGAAATCCTTAATACTTACTTGCTGAATAATATCGAATGACAGAGCGATGGATATACATACATATGTATGTGTATGTGTGTATGTGTGAGTGTGCGTGTGTGTGCGCGTGTTTGTGCGTGTTAGTCCTTGTTAAGCATTTTTAAATGGATACCTTTCATATGTTGGTTTGTCGCTTTGCTTTTGTTGATTAAATTGTTTCTCCCCGGCCTCAGACTCCCGCTGGCTTTTGTCTCCCTCTCTCAATTTGTCTCGAGTGCTGTAAGTATTGTATTATATTTGGAAAAGATTATTTACACGAGTGAACAACAGACTCAACCGACTGACAACGCTGTGTATTAGCTGCCTGCCTTTGATCGATAAGGTGTTGTATATCTGTCAACCAAATGATTGCCAAATTTACCAAGCTTATCAAATATGCATAGGCAAATTGACAAAAAAACGCGAGAAAAAATACGAAATAAAGCCACAAAAACAATGGGAGATGGAGGCATATTAACGATATTTCCTACTCAATTTTTAAGTAGGTATGCTCAAGGCAAATCGTGCAAGAAATTACATGGGAAATTATTTGTCATTTATTATTGAGTAAAATTCAATAAAAATAAAAGGGAAAATATTGAAAATTATTGAAATGATTGAAATTATACAAATAAAATAAAAACACTTCTAGACTAGACTAAAACTTAAGATAAATAAAATAGTGAAAGTTTCGCTTTAAACAAATTTAGAGTAAATATGTGAAAAACAAAAGACTGGATATATTCTTAAAGACACAGAAAAAAAGAAAAAAAATTTTTTAAATACATATTTATAAAAAAATATAGATGATATCTTAACTAATAAATATATTTAATTCTAATACAAAATTTTTATTAAGCATATTTGCTTAGAAAAATATTGAATAACTATAATATATACTACAAATATTATAGATTTTTAATATTTTTATATATTTTAATATATTATATTAAATATTATATTAACCTTTTAAATATTATTTAAAAATTTTATTTAATAAATATATATATAAGAACATTATTTTACTAAAATATGCCCAATTTAAATTAAAATTTTCCTACCCTTTCAAACTGCTAATTTCAGCTTTGCTATAATTCTCCATTCCCCCTAAAAATCTCGACCAAATGTCAAAAAGGCAAAAACCAAAAACTCTAATTAAATTAAATGAATAAATCGATGGGAATAATTCAATTGGAAACCTTTTACTATCTGCACGCGCACGGATATAAGAATATATATCCAGGGGGAAATCGAATTGAGATGCTTTGGTTGGCGGCCATATGCGTAATGAGTGAGGATTTGCAATAAAGGCGAAGGATACTTCAACACTTGTTGGCCTGACACCTGAAATCACCTGGCCTTTGGCTGGATGTAATTTATGCAGGCATATTGTGTTTCAAGGACATGCTCATTACACGCAACGCGAACCTGTTGTGGTTGCCTTGGCTCAACAACCAAAGGGCAGGCCAACTGGCGACCACAACAACAACAAAAACAGCACCAATGACGACGACGGCTACAGCAACAGCAACAACAACAACAGCAACAACAATAACAACTCACATTAGCATTTTTCGCAGCTTCAGCTTGGTTTTTGCTTTATGACCAACTTATGCCCTGCGTATATATGCTATACACTAAAAGAGATTTCTGTTGTTGCTGTTATGCTCATTGAATATTGTTAAAAGAAAGGGGTATATTGAGCTGTGAGAGAGTGGGTGACATGGATAGGGTATATGTCTTGAGATTTGAGATATTGTATCTAAATACGTATAAGTAATGTTAGAGCTGAATATTGGAACTAATGAATGAACAATTTTGCATATAATTGCAGAAAATTTGTCATCTATTTTTTATGTCAAAATATATTATTAATTTATTTATTTTTTTTTTTGCATTAAATTATATAATCTATTTCATGTACATCCTAAATAAAATCCTAAATCCTAAAAAATAAATAAGAAAAATATATTCTTACACCATTTTATTTTAACATTTTCTTACTAAGTTCAAAGATAAATTGGCAGATATCATCTAATAGCATTTTATATTAAAGTTTTCTTACTTTGTCTAACTATTAGAATATATTTTTTTGGTCTTATTAACATATTGTAGTATTTTTCGCTAAAAGAAATAAATTTTATATGATAATTGATATTGAAGAGCAATTCATTTAATTTATAGATACTATTAAAATTTATTTTAGCTTCTACAATATAAAATATAAAAAAGCATCGCTCTAATTGACTAACACGACTTTTTAAAAATATATTTTACAAACTATCCTCACTATATAAGCTGCTCAAATAAAATAAAATTACTTAATAATATAAAAGATAATTTATATATTAGGAAAAAATTAAACCTGTTCAGTTAAGCAGCACTGCATATACACTGCGCGTCATAAGGATAGCGTTGAATATTTTTTATATCGTTCGAGATATCATTCTAATTTTTTTTCCTATTGAGCTTTGTTTTATTCTCGTTAATGTGAAAAAAGATTGAGCTCTACAAAATTCCAGGAAATATTGTATATATAAATATGTATGCATAAATATATTATATACTTTTATATTTATATATATCAGCATACGTCTCATTTGTTAAACCTCTCTTGCCCACAATACATTCTACAGGGTAACTACCTAGTCTAGCAATCTACCAATCTCAACACACTGTTAACATATTGTTGCCGTTGCCGTTGCTGTTGCTGTTGTTGGCCTGTTGGCTTAGTTTGAGTCGTGAGTCCTCTATCTCGAGTTCTGTGGCGCCCATGCACAGCTATTCGTGTTGGCCGCAGAAGTGCTTTTAGTAGTTTGCCATTGTCTGCCACAAGATCGCCAAGCGGCGGCGCTCACCCCCCTCCATTCGCCTTTTGCCTGCTTGGGTGTTGGCTTTGGCTTTGGCTTTAGGTTTGGGTTTGGGTTGTGCCACGCCGCTTGTCATGTCTTTGGTTGGGCATTAAGTTAATGCGCTGCGCCCGCATGCCTGACAAATCCTTGACACTTGCCATGGCGCAGACGGGGCAGCATCTACCTGGTTTCATTAAGTCATTTGGCATTGTTATGGCCGCTGCCTGCTGCCTGTTGGCTGTTGGCTGACCTGTCATGCTTGTTGTTGTTGTTGTTATTATTTTTGGTCAGTTGGCTGCATTTAGCTTCAGCTAAGCGACAGGCGTGTCAGTGCGTGTGTGCCTGTGTGCGTGTCTGTAAACAGGTGAGAAATTGCTTAATTGTAATTTTAACGCTTAACGAACTCGGTGAGTAGCGCCGTCTATATTGGGCATTCAAGCACTCAGGACCTGGCCAACAGTTCATGGCCAAATCAAACACACACACTCGCACACACTCATCGCTTGCTGCTACATGATGATGAATAATGGCAGCTGACCTGCAGTTGCTCCTTGGGGGCAGTTCAATTCAATTAACCAACATTTGCTGTTTCTGCTGCTGCTCCAGCTCCTTCTACTTCTTCTTCTTCTCCTCCACTCACCTGCCCCCTGCTCAGCTATCATATTCATATTAAATTCGAGTACTTCAATTTGTTGTTGCAGCTGTTGCTAGAGAGCGAGAGGAGGAGAGTGAGTCGAGGACACTCGGGTTTGTTGTTTAAGCGCTAATTAGCAAACGTCTACAGGAAAATGTCTCGACTTTAACTCAGCTCTCTGACACAGTTAATAATTTCATATTTTCCGCCACGCCACGCCCCCGCCTTTGCCACGGGGCACGCTCTCATCTATTGCAACTTCCCACTTTGACACGCTAATGAGCAGAACGTGAGCATTTTCATACTTTCTGCCGACTTACTTTTAGCTCTGTGGCAATTTTCTTTAACAACCTGTGTACAAGTTTTTCCTGTTTGACTTGATTACCCATTGAAAATGCGGATCGCAAGGCGTGATAAGCTAGCCAGGCAGGTAAGAAAAACGAGAAAACTTACTTATGCCAAGACTAATATTAATACCAATAGTAATGCTAATGTAAGAGCGAAAGGTAAATAATACTACAGCTTAAGCTAGTTCACATCGTATTGGTATTGCTAATGCTAATGCTAGTGCTAATGTTAATGCTAATGCTAATGCTAATGCTAATGCTAATGCTAATGCTAATGCTAATGCTAATGCTAATGCTAATGCTAATGCTAATGCTAATGCTAATGCTAATGCTAATGCTAATGCTAATGCTAATGCTAATGCTAATGCTAATGCTAATGCTAATGATAATGATAATGCTGACGCTAATGCTAATGCTAATAAAATGCCAAAGCTAATGCTAGAGCTAATGCTAATGCTAATGCTAATGCTAATGCTAATTCTAGAGCTAGAGCTAATGCTAATTGTAAAGTAAATTGCTAATACTAATGGTAATAGACATGGTAACTCTAATTCTAAAGCTGATTCTATACTTTAATGCTGATTCTAATACTAATTTCAATACTAACTAATATTAATACGAATATTATTACCAATACTAATACTGATACTAACCATTACGAAGACTAATACTGAGTCCAAATAATAATACTCTCATTCAACTCAGATTCATGGATAATTACAGAATATCTCCCAGTCCAACAGCATCTACAGTTGCTTTCGCCTGACTCCCCTCTAAAGTTGTTTGTTTACAACTCTACTCTGTCGGTATTTAATTAAAGCATGTTGCACGTATTCGTACACATCATACTATAACGGTTAATGCACTCACAATTGTGTATTCATTGTTGCCGTTGTTGTTGTTGTTGCTGCTGCATGTGCTGACACATTTGTGCATTAAGTGTCAACTGTCAGCGTGTTTGTTGCATGAAATTTGCATAAAAAAATATTTTGCCAGCTCAAACAAAATTATTTGTACATAGTTTTATCACTTTATGTATATGTTTGACATTTAACTGCAATGGTTTTTTCATATAGTTAGCGACAGCCGGAGCGAAGTGATGAGTGTTTTATTAATGCAAATTAAATGTTTAACAACGATTGGTTAAGAGTTTGGCCAGCGCACAGGCAGACGTGTTGTCGTTTTTAATCAGTCGCTGGAACCAGTTGGGAATTGCAAGCAACAGCCAACAAATAAATATTTATTATTCATGTTGCGTGCATTTGGGACGTTTGCAACGTGATTACGAGTATCTTTTGTAGCATTTTTTTGGTACTTTTCTGCGACTAAAACCTGGTTGTTAGTGGCTTATATGATTTGAAAATACTGATAAAGGAAAAGACTAGGAAAAATTATAGAATATTATATAATATAATTTATACAATATTGTTCATTAAAATAGTAGTGGCATGATAATGGAAGTGACAGAAAAATAGCAGTGGCATGAAAATATAAGAAAAGAGAAGAAAGGAGATTTTTTTAAATATTATTACACAACCAATTTATGTCAAAACAAATTTGATTTCTCTCTCTCTCTCCCTTTTCATTTAAAAAATAAAATAAAAATATATTATATATAATTTATATTTATTTTCTTCATTTAAACCTGTTTATATTGATTGAAAAAACTTAAAACCATTTTATATCTAATCAAACTCGGTTTCCCTCTCTCATTTTTCGCGGAAAAAAGAAATTGGAAATATTATATTAATATAAACAATCTCTTTAATGCACATTACGCTAAGTGCCACGGGCAGTCACAGCGTTTAAAGGCTGCTCTTATTTCATTTTTTATAATAATTCAAAGAGAGAAATATTGCAGACGTTGTCTGTAATCCAAGCTCCACGTTTTTGCCAAGATGCTGGTAATCAAAGCCGCTTATACATGTACAGAAATATATATACATATATTTTTATATATATACTTACTTATATAAATCATAAATGTTTATCAGATTTATTTGACTTGCCTATAATCTTAGCTGCGAGTTGGAGTGGCATGAAGTTTATAGGCTAGACAAGTAATAAGTTGGGCACACAGAGACAAATACACGCGCCCAGCCCTTTGGCTACCTAGCTAGGATATTCTGTCTGTTGCGTATGCGTCACCTGGCTGGCAGACAAGCTGGCAAACAAACAAACAAGCCAGGCGAACATATGGCAAATGACGACGCCAATGGCAAACGATGTCGCCGACAAAATGACAAAAAATTACAATTGCGTTTGGCGTTATTTTCTTTCTCTCTTTCTCCCTTGTTTTTGTCTTATGTCACGCGGAGGAGTTGGTACGATTTTATTATCATTTTGTTACGTGTGTTTTTACAGCCAACAACAATAACAATATTCTCTCTTTCACTACCTCCACGAGCTGCCTGGCTGGCTGACTAACTGCCGGTGTCTCCCCTGTACATTTGTGGTTGGCACACGGCGCACGCTGCGTATACGTGATGCGTGATTATCTTGTTGCCAAGTATTTTGCCGTTGGTATTGCATTGCGCATGAAATTGAAATACTTTCGTCAAATTTAGCACAGAAATTGGTTTCTTTCTCATTATTGAAATGCCAATGATTAATGAATTTTTTTATTCTTTTGCTGTTGCTTATTATAAATCACATTTAATGCACGACATATGAAACTTTGACCAGCGAGAGCTGATAATTATGTATGATTTCAACTGAGCTTTTATGCATATTTACGTTTATGCAAAGCGGCATTAAGAGTGTTGCATAATCTGGTCATCGCTTAAAAGTTGCTTTATCACTGAATATTGATATTATTATATTATACTATAATAATAAGAATAATAATGGCAATTGCACTGATCATGCGTGCATTAACATATGCAGGCACAATTATGGAAGCAGAGTTGAGTTCTTAATAGCTTAAGCCATTGTATGGCACAGGATTTGTAGGATAAAGAGCTCTTCTGGGGTTGTAGAAATGGAGAGAGCTATAGAATATAATTATACAAGAAGATTTCGTGACTTAATCAATTGCCTATAACTAAGGACCACTCCACATATGAGCTTACCAAATGACAACGCTTCAATGATTTCAATGAATATATCTAATTTATGTCTGAAAGTTTTGATTACGAATTTTAAAGTAATTTATTTTCTTAGAAAATGCTAATCATATTTTATAGTTCCTTTCCCTATTATAATAAAAATATATACTCAAATAAAAAATTTGCCCAATTTGTTTATTTTTAAATATTTAATTTATGTCTTATCCATAATATTTTAAAATGTTATCATAAAATATTTTATGAAAATATTTTAATTATAAGACATAAATTAAATATTTAAAAATAAATAAACTAGGCAACATTTTTGTAGTATATATATATTTTTTAATAAAATATTGAAATAATATAGATAAGAAACAAATTAAATATTTTAACATAAGTAAGTTAGGCAACATTTTTTTGGTATATCTGCTTCTTCGTTTTTAATTAACTTTTTCTATAGAAAATCAACAAAGAATATTATTTTCCTTGCGTAGATAAAACAACATTTTTTTAATATATTTCATTCACATAAAATTGGGCAAATTAGACAAGCTTAAATTCATTTACCCAACTAAATATGTACAAGCATTTAAAAAAAGCTCTTGTTAATTTTTTATAAGCTAATTTGTGATATGCTGTAAAAGTGGTTTTAAATTCCGGCCAAAATCAAATTATTTGATGGCTAACAAGCGTATGGCTGCCAGGATATTTAAACTTTAGCAGTTCGGACAAAAAATACATTTTAATTCTGTTTATATACGACTTGTTTTTTTCGTTGTTGTTTTCCTTTATTTTTTTCGTTGCTTTATTTTTAGCTCAGTGCTCCGTTGGTCTGTTGGCGCGGCACGTGGTTGCGTGTGCTGATTATTTAAAAATTTATGAAGCCAACGAAGCACAGCTGAAAACTTTTCAACAAAACTAAACAAAAGTGCAGCAGGCACCGTCGCCGACGACAACAGCGAAGACAACAGCGGGGAGTAGAGTAACAAACACGAGCAACATCAACAACAACAACAGCAGCAACAAAAGGCAGCGATGTGAGCGTGTTTTGTGCTGCTTTCGTCGAGCTTTAACCACAGACGCTAGCCAGGACAACCAGCCACCGTGACACGCCCACCCCCCTCGTGGCCATCCCTGCCGCTGCTGCCCTGCCGCTTGGCCATCGCCTGCATTGATAATGTGCAGCGTGGAAAAAGTTTTCAACATAGTTTGCTACTTAACTCGAGCGTAATAATAAAAGTGCTAAATCTTTGGCTATATTCACTTTGTAAGCGCCCAATGGGCGTGCGGGCGTGGCACTGCCGCAAATATTAACAAAACCACAAAAGAAAAGCATTAAACTAAAGCCCTCCGGTGGCAGCTCCGACGCCGGCTTGCTTAAAAAGGGTGAAAGGTGAACGAAAGCAAAGCGAAAGCAATTAAAACCAAATGCAGCATGCAACAACAGCTATCAGAACATATCAAAAGAAAACAAAGAAGAACCCAACAAAATAAAAAGAAAAATATAGATATATATTCTCTTTACGGTTCCTTAATGATATCCCAAAAATTGGCCAAGTGGGAATCGACCAGGGCCGGGGCCAGGGCAAACCGTTTTAATGCACACGAGATAATATGAAACGAAATGAAATTCGGTTCGCAATCGAGACAAAATTTACAAAGGCATTCACCTCATATTGGAATACCAGATTAATGGAAGAGTAATAAATGCTTTACGAGTGGCTCGGCCAATTTGTGTCGAACTGCAATAATGAGAAATGAAAGTGAAACGAAAAGTAAGGGGAATTGAGTTGCAAGTTTTATATGAAACTTATTTTGTCCCTCAATAAATAGCTCAATAAATGACAAAACTACAAATAAATGATGCAGGTTAACATGATTTGATTACGTCATGTAGCAGACTGTATGCCCAAAGTATATTGGTAAGCTAAATGAGAATATGAAAATATATTTATAATGTCTTTTAGCTAAACTAATATCTAAAAAAAAAACTATTATGACTCAAAGCTAACTAAAAAACTTTTTTTCTATATAAAAGCAAGTTCTTTAATTAACACCATTTTTTTTATATAAAAAAAAAACTATTCTTAACACAAAAAAAAAAAAAACAACAATTTTTTATGGCTTATACACATTTGTTTAAAAGAAACCCTTTTTCTACGAATTTTTATGTATTCTCAAATAAACAATTAATTTTTTTAAAAGAAAAAAAATCAATATAATTGAAATAAATTTTTTTAATAAACCCTTTTTCTACGAATTTTAAGTCACAAAAAAATCGATATTAATGAAACTTTTAATAAATGTGCTTGTTTTATTATTTATTTATTTTACAAGGATCGCATATTATTTACTTATTTTCTTACATTTTTTTTATTTTTGAAATTTTATCTATAAAAATATTTTTTTTTTATTTTCTTATCATTAAAAAAAACTTTTTTCACTACAAGAAAATGAATAAATAATATGCGAACCTAATTTATTTTTTTTATTTTTTATTTCAGCTTCTAAAATCTAGATAAGTCGATCTGAAGGCCATGTTCAATGAACCTATAAAGAAAACGAAGCAATATGAAATGTAAACTTCCAGCTGCAACTCAATTTCATAGAGTATTTATGCAGCTTCCAACCGACTAGCTCAGCAATAGCTGACAATGCTCTCCAATTTGTCATTTTGTCGCTGAATCACGGGTAATTCATGGCAATGCGACTAAAGCGCGAATGAAGCTTAAAATTTTTGTCAAATCAAATTATTTGCAAAATTCAATTAAACGCAACGTAAATGATTACAGCTCGCGCGGACTCGTTAACAAAATATGCAGATACATATTAACAGAGAAAGAGGAAGAATCAGAGAGTGAGAGAGGGTGGGCAGAGAGATCAGAGTGATTTAGAGGAGGGTGAACTCAAAGGGTCTTTTGGCAATTTATGGCGAAAATCCAAATAAATTTTATGCTTTTGCAATTTGAAATACAAACGAAGCTGCGAAAATAGTGCACTATATACATATATATATATCATATACCTGTGCTATATCTGCGCATAAATACTGAATGTTGCAATGCAGAAATCACAAAACTTTGGCTGGGGAAATGGCGCAAAAAAGTGGACCAGAGCAGTTCATTTAATAAATACTTTTTCGTGATGAATTTGGCTGCTGCCGTGCAAATGCTCGCTCTATGGCACGTATATTTTTATTGCTCTCATTTTTCAATAAATTTGATTACGCGGCGCTTTGTGATTATTGGCGCGTGAAAAAATAAATTTAATTTTTGTTTTTTTACTCTGCCGCTCTTTTATATAAATGTGTGTATATATATTTATTTATTTTTTTGGGGCCAAACCTTACCTAAGCTGTCATAAAATGTATCGGCGGCTGGACGCCGGGAGGCGCCACAGGCTCAGCGCTCAGCGCTCAACGCTGTGTTCTGCTCTGTTCCGTGTGCTCGTAAAGTTCGCACCAAAATAAATAATAAACTCGCCTTTCGGTTTTCAGCCAAAAATTTGTTACAATTTTGGTTCTCTTCCTGTTTTTGCCTTGGCGTTCGGCTATGCTACATTTTTTATGGCCTTGTTAGAGGTACTCTAACTTTGTCGGGCTATTTGAGACGGTTGGTGGATGAAGAGAGTTAGAAAAAGAAAGAGAGCGAGAGATAAAGAGGAATTCGGTTTGTGTTAAATATTTTGTATTCTTTGTCTTTGTGAATCTCTATTTTAAAGAATGAATAAATATTTTTGTCTCAGCAAATCTCTGTTTCAAAAAATCTTCAGCAAAATATCACTGCCAAAGCGAAATTAGATACAGCGAAATTAAATACAATATAATACGATTATATCTCGAAGCTTAATAAATCTATATGAATATCTTTTAATTTCTTAACATATCTTGTCTACTTTTATCTCAACATCATATTAGTGAATGAGATATTATTTCGTAGGCAAGTTGCTCTGATTCTAAGCTTATATAAATGTGAGTTCATATATTGTATAATAATAATAAACAAACTTATAAAATTGAGCAATTAATGGCATTCAAAAAATGAGCATTTAATAGCATAGATATAAGAAGAACTTACCGGATATATCAACAGCACAGATTCAGCCAGAGATTCTACATTAGCAAGAATTCTTTTACATCTTTGCTAGAGGGAGAGATTCTGAAAGCAAAAGAAATATGATAGATCAATATGAAGCAGGATCAGTGCTTACTCTATAAATATAGAACTATGTATAAAATATAGTAATGCCTATCAAGTCTCATATATTTACATATTATTAACATAATTCACATAAAACCAACACCTCGCCCACAAAGAGCATCAAAACTTCGTTCTGCCCACTGCCACATTTGTGTTTGTCCCCAGTTTTGTGTCCATTGGCCGTCGCTGATAAGCTCGACGCGAGTTTGTATTGCCGGCGCGCTTTATTTATGATTTTTGCTTTGCTTTACATTTATACACACAAACACAGCCAAATATATATATGTACATATATATTTATTATACTTTTTTTATATATTGTATTTAATGGAGTTCTGTGCACGCCTTCTGATCGCTGATTGGATGAGGCGAAATGCAATTTTATGGCGCTTAATTCTTAAATCCATTCTTATCAGGTATATAGCACGGCGCGGCTTATTACTTTATCACTGTAAAATTAAAATGCCAAACTGTGTTGTTGTTGCTGTTGCTTTGCTGTTGTTTTATGTAAATAAAATTGAAGCTGGCCGCTTGAAATGGACATGACGCGAATGTATAAACATATCGCTTATACAATTAATTTATATACACACACATATATATATTGTATATTGTGTGAACGCTATGCAAGTGCCTTTAATTGCCCGCCACGCCCATGCCGCCCTTTTACATAATAATGCCAATTTTTATTGTGTGGCTTTGGCGTTAATCCAGTCGCCACGAATAACAAAAAAAAAAAGAGAAAACGGAATAAAAAGGGCTCATTACATTAATTAAATTGTGGATTATTTATGCAAAATAAAATATGCATTAATTTAAATATTGTAATGCCAGCATTAAAATGGCTTAGCTATGTAAATGGATGGGCTACAGACGTGAAGAAAACGCAATCGATGTAGATGTGTGAATGGATGTGGATGTATATAATATATACTTATGTAAACATGTGTAATCAAGAGCTTTATTGCACAAGAGCTCTGATTTATATTATAAGAATACAATTTTATATAAGAAAAAATGTGACAGCATATATATAAGATTGACAACATAAATTAAAATAAAAAAATATAAATCTATGTACAATATCAATGTGATATAATAAATTTTATTATAGCCTGAGTCCATTTAAAATGGGTAAGCAGGATTCATAATAGACAGAAAGAGCCGCGACAGACACCATAAAGTATTTATATTACTGATAAAAATTAACAGCCGAGTCGCTAGAGCCTTTTAAAGATTCATATAGTTTTATATATAATTTTATATATATATATATATATATATATATATATATTATTATTTAATATATATTTTCTAATACTTTCTCTCGTTACAAAAAGAGGCTGCCGAATGAACTTCTTATATTTAGTTTTTTTTTCACATTCCCGTTTACTGTGCAGGGTATTTCCCAGTCGAGCACTGCCACCTACAGCTACTCACTCGTTTTTCCTTTATTTTGCAATTTTTCTTGTATAAATAAAATCTCATCCAATGGCCCGGCCTGCCTCTGCTCTTTTGCATATTAATATACAAACATATTTATTTACCTTGCTCGGGCCGAGAGCCCATAAGCAGCATAAATATGCACAAAATGAAGGTAATTTCAATATTAGCCATTCAATATATTCAAAAGATATCTTTTTCATATTTTTACAACATTTTCTTCTTCATTTTTTTTTTTTTTTTGCTAATATTTCCCTTGCCCGGACATTTTCTCATTTGTCAGTTAGTTGCTTTGCGCTACATTCAATGCAATGCAAAAGCATATTTTCCTATATAATGACATGTATTTCCTTGAAATTTATTAAGACTTGCGGCAGTGCACTGAGGGTGCAGAGTTTCGTTTTAATGGAAATTTAGTTAGAGTATTAATATAGAGAAGATTAAGCGAATGTTAGAGCTAAATAATAAGCAAACAAAATGGGTTTAGTTTTTACAATTACAGTCTTTTAGCATCGTTTCATACCTATTAATTTTTGTAAAAAAATATAATTAAAATTATTTCTTGATATTATACTCAAAAAATCCAACAACAAATTTAATTGCCTGTCTTTTATTTATTCTACATTTGTATTTATTTATATTTTGATTTTTAAATATATTTTACTAATAATTTTGTTCATTTAAATTAATTATAATTATTTTAACTCTTTATGCATTTAATTAAATATTCTAAAACAATTATAATAATTAATAAAAATTAATTTGTAAGTCTTTAATAATTTTTTTATATTTCTCCCATAATCTTTCTTATTTTTCTTCAAGTCTTAACTTCAGCTTCCCCTACTAATTACTCGAATAACTCTTAAAACACGTTTAACAATAATTCCAACCTTCTCTTGCTCCCACTAAAATGTTTATTAAAAAATCAACAACTTTCATATCGATAACAAGCACTTGGAGCCACTCGCTAAGCAATAAAATTGGGAATTGCAAAATAAACGCAAACTAGCTGCGAATAATGCGCGGATTGGCAGTGATTCAGAGCAGAAGTCATGATTCCTCCTGTGCGTAACAGCTAGAGCAAGCCGTGTCGCATCTAAAACTCAATTCGACGAAACACTTTCGCCAATTTTCTGTTTTATTTTCTACTTTTTATAGCTGGCAATAAAAATAATAAAAATCGACGGCTTTATTTATGGCGCATGTTTTTTTATCTCTGCAAGGCGGGGGGAGGAGGAGGAGGAGCTGGAGAAGGGGCTGCGCTCTGTCTGCGGCTTGGCCACTCCCTTTTGTAGCTTTACCGTTGACACAATTTCGATTTTAGCCGATTGCTGCTGACGAGAGCTGCCAAGGGCGAGGTGGGGCGGGGCGGCTTTGCTTGACTTGGCTCGACTCGGCTTGGCTTGCTGCATGCCACTTTTTACGATGCAAATCGAGCAATTTGCACTTTTATCGCACGAACGGGACTTGCACGCTTAACACTTGCGTGATTTATGCGCCAGGCGACGCTGCTTGGTTAGGTAGCTGGGCGTGGCAGCTGCAGCTCCATCTCTATCTGCATTAGCATCTGCAACTGCAACTCGAGCTGCAACTGCATCTCACATAAGCCGTAAAGTGTCCGTTAACAGTTCATTTGTCTACGTCGCCCCGAGGCCAAATTCGAAGTCGAATTCGAACTGGAATTCGCATAAGAATTAAATGGCTTTGCCTGCAGCGACTCGAGCAGCATTTAAATGGGCATAATTAATGCGGCTATTAGCCGCCGCCACTCGTAGCAGCTGCTGTTGACTATTCAAATAGTTTCAGGCGCGCTGCGAACGCCCTCCGGCCCGGCCGAGTTTATTGGCATTGTCAATGTGCTGGAAGCAAGTCTCTTCACTTGCAAGTAATTGAAAGTCATTCTTTATGCAATAATAAATGAGTTTATCGCACACTTGGCCGGCCCGCCCTCTCCCCCCCTCTCTCTCTCTCTCCCTCTCTCTCATCAAAGTCTCCATCTATCTCTGGCTCGGGCAACAGCTTCAATTTCAGTTTCCAGTTTTGAAGCGTCACTTTGATGCATGCGGCCGCAGCTGGCGCAGCGCCAGGCCAAGGGCTAAAGCCGAAAGCCAAAGCTAAAGCTGCACAGATGTATCTGTAGCTGAGCTGTAGTTGCAGTTGTCCCTCTCTAACCCCTTCTCTGTCTCTGTCTCTGTCATTGGGATAAACAACTGATTGCTGGTCGTTTGAGCGCCATTAGCCCCTCACAGCTTGCAGCGGGCCAGACCATGTCTCGACACATTGCCAGTTCATCACACGGGCCCAATGACGGATTTACTTTCGGTTTGACTTGACACCAATGGCCTCAATGTCTGTCTCTCTTTTGTCTAACACAAGTGGAGTGGGTGTCTGTGTGTCTAACAAATGTTTGCAAATCTCTGCACAAACTGCTGCCATCAAAGTGCTTTACATGCTCCATCTCTTCTGGTCAGCTCTGTCTCTATCTGTGCGCACTCAAGCTGAAGTTTTTAATTTCGAATTTCCCCCTCAGTCTCTCTCTCTCTCATGATACATTTTAATTCGCTATAAATCTAATTAGTGAAATCAAAAGCTAATCATGCGTTAACAATTTATGCCCATCAGCTTCATTCCAGCATAAATTTCACAGCCATTCGGATTTATTCCAACTGGCGAGTTTTCCACGCCCAGCCGCACATTTTCTCCATTATGAGAAAAGCGCAGCGCTTGCACAATTGTTGACCCTCTGCGGCCTTTTTCTTTTGCATAATTCGAATGGGCAAACAATTTCATGCAGCTTGCCCAGCTGGAGGACTACATGTTGTCTCATTGTCTATATAGATATATATATAAACAAATTAATTGGGGACAAGAGTCAACATATTCTTGGGAGAGCAGCAAATTGCTTAAGGCGTTAAGCAAAAATCTCAATAATCAATATGAATAATATAAATAATACGATAATCAATTATAATTTATTAAATTTAAGCATTCAACAGCAGCAACTGCACTTGGTCTTTTTGTAATTTGTACAAGCAGCTACATTGTCAGAGAATATGCTAAAAATAGAGGTTATTTTTCAGAGCAGTTTTATATATTAATATAATTTACTTATAATCAATATCAATATCAACAAATTAACAAGGCTTAGCACACCAAAATATGAGCAGAATTTATGCTTAGCTATTTCAAGAAACTTTCTTTTCTATTATTAACAGAATTTTCTACTTCATTTTCTATAGACTATAGACCAAGAGAAACACTTGAGCCTTACGCTCCAAATATAGGCAATGACAGACTATAAAAAACAGAGAGAGAGAGAGAGAGAGAGAGAGAGAGAGAGAGAGAGAGCAGAGCAAAGGCATTGTTAATTTGTAAGGGAAATGATCCCAATTTCTAGATGATTAGAAACAAGAGACAGTGATCTTCGGACTGAAAAGCAGCTCAGTAAAATTCGCTATAGTTCCAAACATTTCATCTTTCAAGCCCCTCGTCGCTCCTCAGAGCAAAGACTTGAGCAAAACCCTTTAGCTCAAACACTTGCTGAGCTGTTACTCTAAGGGCATTCAATGATTGCAACTCTAGCAGAGTGGCACTCCTCAGAGAGGGAGGGAGAGCGTGAAAGCAGCGTCAACTTGTCATCTATTTACCCAATGTCAAGCAAGTATAAAGTGAGAGAGCGCATAGCTCTCCAATTACTAAATATACAAAATGCAAACAGTTTGTCTGTCTAGCTCTATCAAGACAGCTTTCAATGAAAAAAACTATAAATATTATACTTAATATGATAAAAAAAAATATATATAAAAATAATAAATATACAAAATGATAGTATTATCAATGATAAAAAAATATATAAAAATACTAAATATACAAAATGATAGTATTATCAAAATAAAAAAAAATACGAAATATAAAAAATTATAGTATTATAAAAACATATAACATTTTTTATTATTATTTATTTTTTTTTTTGTTGTTTTGTAATCAGTCTTTACTTATTGGTTTAGATCAAAATGGAGACTACATCATTTTTTTAAAATATTTTTCATATTAAAAAAATTGTGATTAAATTGTTTTAAAAAAAAAATAGTTTATAAGTCCTATTGATAACTTAAACAGCTGCAGCTGTAATAAAATATATATTTATAATATATCAAATAAATAGTAACCCTTATGTTCATTCGATATATTTAAATTTCACACTATAAAATCTTATATACACATTAAAAAAAAGCTTCAGTAAATTATATAAAAAAACTCCATCAAATAGTTGCAAAAAAGCTTAAAGAATTCCAGCTGTATATAACATATAAAATAACTTTTATGCTTGCTCTACCGCACACCCGCTCCCCCTCTCTCTACGTCAATACACCTGCCCATAAATTATTAAAAAATAGCAAATTTAACCAAAGGCTTTGCCATTTTTTTCTTTAAAATTTTCCCCTGTTTTTAACTCACTCTTAGCCTAATTGGTATGCCAATAATATTTTTTATTTAACAAACCAAGCGCAGCCTGTCAGGTTTTTCACTCGAAATAAATACATTTTCACTATATTCAGAAGGCTTGACTCCAGCTCACATAAAGTGCAGATTTTTCTGAATTGCCATGAATTTGTGCATAAATAAAAAACAATTCAACGCGCAAGTGATGTAATTATAAACACAAAGTGATGGACATAGGGAGAGAGAGAGATATGTATTTAACTGCTCTATAAGCACATACATAGCATAGTTTTGGTATGCGTGGAGCGTATGACTAGAACTTTTATAGTCTTTGGGGCCCATAAACAACAGTCACTCACTTTGTTTCATAGGCCATTAAAATTTTACGCCCCATTTTAGAATGATTTCCAACAATGATGTGCAAATGGGGCGCCAGATAAACGACTGATTTCAATTTGAGATGCGAGCGCGCTTAATTGAATTCGCGCGAGGGCTGCTTAATTACCAAGCGCGCCAAAAATTACAAAATTTTACACCAGCTCCCAAAAAACAAATCAAAGTTGTTTAAAATATATACATGCATACATACATATATATCTGTATATATGTATAAAAAACAAGTTTTAAGGTTAATGCAATGCAAATGCCAGCACTGCTGCGCATTATCAAGTAGCCGTCCCGTTGCCCCAAAAGTTGTGCCGTCAAATATTTGCGCAAAAATTTATAGCGCGCGCTTGTTGCCAAAGCAGGTTTCGTTCGTCGGCATCAGATAAGGTTAAGCCCGGGCAGCAGCAAAACAAAAAACACAAAAGTTGACAAACAATGCGTCGAACCGTCCAGCAGGAACGAAAATAAAATAAAACAAAATCAGGTTAAAATTAAAATTTCGCATGAATAAACCAAACAAGTGCGAACAAGCCAGCGCCCGCCCAGCTGTGCTATGCCCTGCCCCGTGACCAGCTGCTGCTGCTGCTGTGGGCGTGGCAAAAAGTCAAATTGGTAGACTCATAAAAATAATATTTTAAATGGCGATTTGCAGGCTGTGCGGGGAAATTTCTAAAAGTTAGCAGACTACTATTTTTTCATGAACACAGCTGTGGTATACCCACATATATATTTATATATATATATATGAAATTGTAAATATATATGTTATAAAAATTGTAAAATTATATTATATATATTATATATTCGAAATGGTGTAGAAATATATGATATCTAAATGTATATATAATATAAATTCTTTCTTATGTTATAAGGTTGAGAAAAAGATCTAAAAATGTTTGCAAAACTATTCTAATTTTTTTTATGAATATAAAAAAATATTATATATATTTTTGGAAGATATTTTAAATCTGAATGCAAATTTAATATTTCACCACTATTTTTATGAACACATCTGAGTGTGTAAATAAGTATATATATGTGTATATAAGTAATTAAAAGACTATAAGATATTCATAATTGAAGTTTGAATGTATATTAAGCATTTTTCTTACATCTAGAAAAATGTATAAAAGTTCTTTCACCACTATATTTATAAACACACATTTATATTTAAAATATATTTAATTATAAATGTATATAATATTATCAAAACATATTTTTTTGAAGACATTCGCTATGCTATATCCTTATCTGATATATATACTATTTTTCCTAACACTATTATTTTTTTTTTACTACTATTTTTATAAACACACTCGTATATATCTACCTACATGAATAAGATATTATTAAAGCATACCTTTTTGCAGATCTGAGAGCCCGCCTTTTCATATCTCAAATCGAAATCTTTCTTTATAATAAATAAATCATCAAATTTTGTTTACCTAAACTCTCTTAACTTCAAGTTTCATTTGCTTTATTGCTTTTTTCATAACTCAAATCTAAATATATATTCTCTTTCTTTATAATAAATACCTCATCAAAATTTACATAAACTCTTCCAAGCTCCAACTTTCATTTGCTTTATTTCCCTCTCCTTTTTGTTCTTTCCCCCTTCACATACTTTTCTCTCCAATTTCTTCTCTCAACAGTCACACTCGCAACAAATATGCCCACTTAGCTATTTGATGACAGTGTATCGTAACGAAATGGCAACAAAAAAAGTCAACCTGACACAAGCCGGAACGATAACGAGTAGCCACCCACAGCAAAAGTCACGTTTCATACGCAAAATTATGAAAATGCCAAAAAGAAAAAAAAGTGACGCATAATTTTAACTTTTAGCCGAATGCCCCCACCGCTACTGCCGCACACCCATTTGGCCAGCCTGGCGGGCTGGAACTAAGCATCCTCATCAGGCGGCGCATATTAGACACACTTGATTGGGCTGGCCAAATGAGGCGATTTTAATTAATTCATCAGCTGATGCGCTCAACGATGTGTATCGAGTGCTCCTTTTTTACAGGGTATCTATGGAAAAGGCAACTCGTCGCTCTAATATTTATATATATATCAAAGCTGCCACAGAGCAATTAGGAGAAACAGCTAAAAATCAACATTAAGTTCATTAAAGATTTTTATTTGTCTGCTGACGCCATTGCTGCCGTTGCTGCTGCTGCTGTTGATTTTACTAATGCCATTCATAAATATTTTGTAAATTACTTAAGATTTCGCATAATTTGAAGGCCGCTTGGCGTGCGGATTGACAGTGGCTGTCAAGGCTTTGGCTTAATTAGAAACTCGTCGTGCAAACCCGCAACAACTCAACAGCTGCAGAGAGCAGCGAGACAGTCGACAGTCGACAGTCGAGAGACGACAGGCGTCTCTCATCCTACGCCAATGTCCTGGCAGTTGCTCTGTCAACGGCTTAATTCGAATGCTGCGACAAGGGCAGGCCAAGCAAGAGAGGCGAGAGAGGGAGAGGACGTGGAGCGTGGGGCACGGCCTGCCTTTGTTATGGCATCCAGCAGGCACTCTGGCATTTTCCCGAATGGACGTGGGACTTATGCTTTCGCACACTCATTAAAATTCAACAAAATTGTTGCCAAATTAACTCAAACATAAGCGAGCAATAAAATTTCCATATTTTCCCTTGCCACCAAGACGAGGCACACACACACACACACAGACACCCGCAGGGAGGGAATTGACAAAGTGGTTTGCCTCCTTGCGGCTGTTCCGCTGTTGCCGACGGCCCAACCCTTCTTTATCTAGCTGTGTGACAGCTTCCCAAATCCTTAAAAATGAGACGGCCCCAAAACTCAACTGGAACTACGCATTGAAAATACAAATATTGAAACGGCAGGCGAAAGCGGCTTTATTTAAAGTGTTAATTACGTGCTGGAGCTTAAAATGGGCAAAGCAAACTTATTCAGGCGAGAGCCTAGCGGAAAGTCCTTTCAAGTCTGTCCACCTTCATTGTGCGGCTTGCCACACGTGTCCCATGTCAATGCAGACACACAAACACACACACACACACACATGTATATATATACGTTATTATACCTTTTTTTCTTAGAAAACTAAACCGAAAGCATTTATGCCTCGTGGCCTTGTCTAGATACTTTAAGCTGAAATTGAAAAATTTATTCTTAAGACTGGAAAAGTGTATAAAAAGCGCTTCAAAATATATATGCATGAGCGCTAGGTAAACAAGGTTATTTTTTCCCAATATATAAATAAAAAATAAATAAAATATGTTATATAAATAATGATATAAAATATTGAATTATAAATCGAATTTGGCTCTCCATACGTTGCTTAAATAACAATGATGGCTGCTCTCTTGATACTTATATATATATTCTTTCTCACTCACACATGCTTAAACCAATGAGAGAGCTGCAATGGCCTTACACATTATTTAAGCTGCTTGCATTTATTTATGATCCGCTTACATACACATTCTTTCTCGCTCGCACACGCAATAAACTGGCTGCGCTGCCTGCTCTCGCGCTCATCTGTTTTTCGCAATCGTATTTATGCAACCCGGTCTTCTCCTTACATGCATACATATAGTCTTGCCGCTCGCACTATCGCACAGCTGCAAGCATGCAATTATGATCTGTTCTCTCACATTGATATTCTTACTCACTCGCGCGCCACTCACTCATACGAACTACAGTGAGTGGTCGGCCAACACGACACGACTTCGCTTTTTGGCACTCCCGATCTCGTGCGCACACGAGCACCGAGCTGCACACACACGAACGCACACTCTTCTATGCTTAGACTTCGCTGGGCCACAACGGAGCGTCGCGCTCTTCTTCTTTCAATCGTGAAGCTCGAAGCTGCTGCATGGCTGCAGCGAAGTTGCACTGCTGATCTGCTCTTCTTCTTTCAATCGTGAAAGCAAAGAAAACTCTTACTAGCTCGCTTGCACACATTGCACATGCTATGTTGAGTCGTTTATTGAGTGGATCATCAGTTTTTTCTTTTAATTGGCCATGCAAGCAACACTCTAGCTTACTCGCTTGCTCGCATTACACTTGATATGTCAGCTTGGATTGAGTCTAATTTCCTTGACATTTATTTTGCTTTTAAGTGTTAGGGCAAGCAACACTCTTGCTGCCTCGCTTGCTCCCAATGCACTTGTGCTTATTTGAGTGTAATATCATATGAAGCTGAGTGCAATTTCTTCAAGCAATAAATCAAATAAATATATAAAGATATCGACATCGTTTTCAATTCAAGTCAAATTATATTGCTAATCTTGAGTATTATTATCTGCCTGGGTAAATAGCTAAAACGATTTACATAGAAAAACTAGTGAAATTTACGACAATTTCACAAACAATTTTTTACTTTTGTGAGTTTTTGCTCTATTTTCCCTTCATTTTCATTCCGCACAGATTTCAGCAATTGCAAATAAGATTAATACTTTTCAATTCGCACTGAGCCGCGCTGAGCTCGACCAAAGGGAAAGTTTTCCTTGGAAATTCTTTTCGGCGGTGTCACTGACACCGTTATAACTCGAACTTTCGCACAAAGCCTTCAGATTTGATTCCATTTCTTGGCGTAGTTTATTTTTTTATACTATAGAAACGAGAATTTTGTTCTCTTTGATTCTGCCTCTTCTTCTCTCTGTTTTTTTTTTTTTTGCATTCTGTGTGTAATGTCCTTTGCTATTGGCAGAACTTCAAGAGTTCCTTTGGGGCCAGTGGCCCTATTGACGCCTGCAGCGACCGCGACTCATTGAAATGGGTGATAATTTACCATTGATTGCACTTTGTCGCTGAAGTTTTGTGCTGCTGACAACTTTGGCCGCGGGGCCAGCCCAGCCAACTGCAATTTGGCCTTTTTTCTCTCCTTTTCTTCTACTTTTCCCATTTCGGTTTTATCTTATTTTTCTTCCTCTTTTTTTTTTCGTTTGCCAGTGCAATTTTTGGCCATTTTCATAGTCTATTTTCGTCGTGGCTTAGCCGCTATTAAGTGGAACTTTGTGCATAAAAGCAATTAGTTGCGATTTGGCAGCTCCTGGGGGCTAAGCTCTGCGATAAGCCAAACAAAGCAACAGCAGCAACAGCAGCAGCAGCAGGCGACGATTTGAGCCAAATCTGACTTGTCTTGCCACGCCCCATTCACGCACCTTATCGCCGCGCCGCAGGCTCGCCACGGCCCGGACTTGTCACTTGCACTTGGCAGCTTCATCAATTTCGGTTAAGCTGGGCGGGCTCAATTGCTTAGCCCAAGCCCAGCTAAAATCTCAGATAAATTTAGATATATATTTAAGTGTATATATACATTGCGTATACGTAACGTGGCTAACCTCCGGTTGCAACTGTGTAAATTTGCTCAAAAGTTTTGTCTATAAATTTCGTTGCCATTATTTGACCTGCTTGCATACAATTTCACACACACACACACCGCACACACACACACTCGCAGTGGGGCATGGCAACTTGAGTGAAGCGGCCTCAAGACACAGGCATTCGTGCATGGCAAACACTTCAATTGCAACGCACCAATTACAAGCCTCTGTGGGCCGCCTGCTTGGCACCGAAGCATAACTAATCTTTTGAGATTTCCAATTAAAAGTAAAGCAAGCAACAACAGCAACAACGGCAACGGCAAGAGATATGCAACAAACTTGCCAAGAAGCTGCCGGGGCGGCCAGCCACAGAATTTGTGTTTCTATATTTTTTTTATACCCTAAATCCATTGAAAAAGGGAATATAGGGCATATAGGTCTTTCGAAAGACGTACCACAGCCCATAAAGTAGATATATATTCTTGATCAGGAAGACAAGCTGAGTTCATATAGCCCTGTCCGTCTATTCATCCGTTTTTCTATCCATCCGTCCGTATGAACTCAGTCATCTCGTAAACTACAAAAGCTAGAGACTTGAAATTTGGCATGAATACTCCTGTATATCATACGCTGAATGAGCTTATCTCTTTTTTCCGAAAACTCATCCTATTTCCTTATTATCGATAACAATCGATAGTTTGTATTGGGTTTTTAATCATAAGTTAATACCCGTAAAAGCTAGAGACTTCAGATTTGCTGTGCATGTTTCTGTAATGAATACGCACATTTTAAATTTTCTTTTGGAGTTTGGATACCAGCCCCATTTTCCCCAAAATGTTAAAAAAAAACGTATATCAATTACTAGAGACTTGTGCTTTGGCAAATACAAACATATAGACCACCTCATTATGCTTTGAAGGTTTCATTAGTAAAGTCTAAGTAGAAGAAAAATTATTCAACAATCAATTTCCCATAGTAATGCCCATATTGCAGCCCAAGCCCAGCCGCTGCGTCAACTGCGCAGTAAGCAGAGCGCGTGTCTATGCACAATTGTGCATGAATGTGTCCATGCGTTTTATACAGTGTCTATATAAAAGGAACGTAAAATAATCTAAATATCAGCTCCCTCAGGCTTCAGGGTATCTCCTAGTCAAGCCGTCTCAACTAGCGCCATCTTACTTGTTTATCTCTCTCTTCATACATTTTACGTGCAAAGTGTCTAAATTAACAAGGACGACAAAGTCAGCTGGAGGAGGGCTGGCCGCCTCCCCCTTTCAACTTTATAATTATGTTAAGCATGTTGCAGCTGGCTGCCCGGCCCGGCCCGGCATGGCCTGGCCCTGCCACGGCCATCATATTTATTCTTGCAACTTGCTTGTCTTGGCTCACATCAAAATCGCTGCGCGCCTTTGGTTCGTTTAATAGGCCAAGCGACTGATGCCGCCGCAGGCAGTGCACTCGAGACCCTTACAAGAACACACACACGCACACACATGAGCACACACACGCACACACACATGAGCAGGCTCAGCTGAGTTTGCAGTTTGGCTTTTGTGTTGTTGCCGGCTTAAAGTTGTTGCTGGCTTTGGCTTTCACTCTTTCGCTCTTTCTTTACTTTCCTTTCCTTTACTCCTCTTCTCCTCTTTTTTTCTGGCGCCCCTCTATGAAAATTACTTTTACGTCAGTCATATGCAGCGCTCGGGCATCGGGCACCCGGTGCGTATGAGTAACTTAATTAGAAAACTTTCCCCATAGCGCCAATGTGCGCCACAAGTTTTTAGCTCCAGCTATTTATGACTGAACCGGGCAGGGAAGGGCCCTCCTGCATTTGCTTAGATCTGCCTCGGCCCTGCCTGAAACTGACTGTCGACGTGTGCCGCCTTCGATCGGCATTCCACTTAATTTGCGCACGACTTGCATTGCAGCCAGAAGCCGCTGCAGCTGCAGCTGCAGTATTAGCTGAAAATTTGCTTGCCGTCGAGCTGAGCTGGCAGCAAGTGTTCGACAGCCGCCGCCGCCTGCCATCCACCTTTCAGCTGCATTTCTTTTCAAAAGCAATTACTTTCCATACAGAACATATTGAATGCGAGCTCATGTGAGCTCATGGAAGCAGGCAGCTCGGCTAAAGCTATGCCAAGTCCAAGTTTATACGCTCTTTGAGGTATGTGTCGAGAGGATTTCACGAGGATTTCGTGTGAAGCTTGCCTTTTCGAGGAATTGTTGCGGGGCATATAGTGTGGTAGATCGAATTCAAGTGAGTGTACATGTATTTTTGGGGGAGATGTTACATAGTTAGCATAGATTTGTGGAAGGCGATATTAAAATTTCGTAGAAAAACGAAGCTGGTTATCAATTTCTTGGTATTAATACACTAGCTGGTTACAAATTTTAATCTATAGCTCTATTTTTATTGAAATAGTTGAATGAAATTTTCACAGTTTCTAAAACATTTCCATTTGTGCATTTCGTATTTAATTAAGAATACTTGTAACACTCTCATTGACTCAATCAATATTTTTTTATTTTGACTAAACTAAAAATTATTTTTACAAACTTTTAGTCTTTGTGTCTTTGTCTATGTATTTATCTTGTATATATTCAATCAATATCAATAATATGAATATAAAAGAAAATATCAAGTAAGAGTGATGCAATTGACAGTGATAGACTAAGAGATACCCGGCCCTGTATCACATTGTATGGCGAGCACATATCCCAACAGTAAAATATCTAATATTTTTAAATGGCGAGCCGGGCAGACAGACAAACAGATGCAATGGCAGACGAACAGACAAATAGGTGGATAACCAAACCAATCTTTGTAGACAAAGACGAGCATAAAAGGGGACAGACACGCGGACAGAAGACATTCACATGAATGAAAGGAAAGACAGATAGAGAGATTTGCAGATCAATTGACGATCAGATGGACAGATGAATAGAAGGAGAAACAGACAGACAAATGGACGAACAGACAAATGGACGAACAGACGAACCGATGCACGGTAGGACGAACGAGATGAATGCTAGACTCATAAAGCCAAATCGCCACGACTGTTGATCTATATCCAGTACAAAAGTTTGGCTACTTTATGACTTAGGCAGAGCCTCCTTAGGCCAATCCGCCTGCTGCATAAATATCAATAAATAAATATCACACTCCAACTGCCCATTTCCAATGTCTTCAGGCCATTCAAATAATATTCAAATAAAATAAGAATACCTTTAAATTTCCTCGCTGAAAATATTGCAATAAATATTTGTTTTACTGCAAACTATTTCGCAGCGATTCGATCGAGACAATGGCAGTTGTAATTGGCGTGCAGCATGCTCGACTGCTCTCTAATTGCGCAGACAAATAAAAATGCAGAGTGTAAAGCGGGGAAAAACGTTGTGTATTTATAGTGCTGAGACGTTCATTAATAACACTTTGGTCGCCAGCCAAACACATGTGAAAAGTTGAGCAAATTTGCAAAGTTGTCCCAGCCACGCACACACACACAACAACAAATCTGAATCAATCACTCAAGGCGAGCACACAGAGAAAGCGAGAGAGTGGGAGGACCTATATAAATATAGTAAAAATCGCTCATGCCAGAAATGGAACGTTTCGTGAAATGGCCAAAACAAACAAATAAACTGCACAACAATAACAGCAACAACAAGAAATTTTTAAATCAAATCGATTTCGAGAGCTCTTTAAAAAATATCCAAAAATAACGAAAGCACGAAAAAAGGTCGAGCCCTGAGCTGAAACTGAAAATCGAAAGCCAGACGAAGGCGAAGGCAAATACATAGAACAAACAAATGTGGAATCAAGCAAAACATGGCCAAAGCTTTTACTGCCACACAGCTGCTGCTGCTGCCACTGCTGCTGCCTTCATTTTTTATTAGAGGACACATTCGGTGCGACGCTATTGGAAAATAGCGAACATATTTGTCCCTGGACGGCAATTATTGTTATCGTTATTGGCATCGGCGCTTGAGATTGACTGAAATTTATTTCAGCCCGAGACGAGCTACGGCCCCAACCGAAACGAAAAGAGAGCAAAGGGCGGCTGGCTCTAAAACCGAATTTGCTGCTGGGCAACAAATCAGCATGTTGGCCAACTGCCTGTCTCTTGGCCCACCAATCTCCATGTTGGCCAACTCCTTTTGCTAAGGTGTCGCTGGCTAAGTCGATTAGCCACTCCCCCACAGCGCCCCCCTCCATACATTGTTGTTGTTGTAACTGTATCGAAATCTAAATCGTTGTTGCCACAAAGCCCAACGCATTACGTAGCGTGTCAATTTCGATACACACGCCCACACACACACACACCGAGTGAGCCTGGCTAACAATTCCTTTTGGCTTTGTCTTTGACTTCCTGTGTGTGTGTGTGTTTTTTTTGTCTTTGCTTTTTGTTTGGTTTTTGTGTGCGACCCCAAAATCATGGTCAAATGTTGTTTTTGCAAATTGTGCGGTTTCGTTGTCTTTGCCTAACCAAAAAAGATAGCCCAGGCGAGGCGGCCTGCACCTGCAGCCCCCAGTGGCTGCTGTGGGCGTAAGCACAACAATGTGCCGCACGTGTTCGCCCCGCCCCGCCCACTGCTTCAGATTTTCTAATCAGTTTTGTAATTGTTTCTTTTTCTTGTTGCTGTTGCCCCGCCCGCCGCCCGCCGCCCACCGCCCCCTACACAGAGTGGGTCAGTCGCCAGGCCGTGCCGCACGCCCGCTTAACCTTCGAGCTGCCAGACGCAGACCTTCGTCCCCTCTCTCTTTCACTCCCTCTCCCTCTCTCTCTCTCTCTTTTTGGCCTTTGTTTATATGCCTGGTTAGCCTGATTTGTGTTTCTAATTGCTTTATTTTTGGCATTTGCTTATTTTATGCCACATTTTCAATTTCGGCCTTTTCGGTTTTGGCTTTTTGTGCCATTGACAGTTGACTTTGGGATTGTCGGGCAAGGTTTTTGGCTACAGATTTTTGGGAATTATGGCATAAGTAAAATATACAATAAATTGATGAGGTTTTTTTTCTTGCGAATACAGATTAATAGATGGAAGTAGGGGAGCGTAGAGAAGTGAAAGTTCGTAAAATGAAAGTGAAAATTGAATAGAATTGCAGGTAAATAAATCTAAATATATATTACATATATG
This sequence comes from Drosophila pegasa, assembly GCA_035046225.1. Taxonomy (NCBI): domain Eukaryota; kingdom Metazoa; phylum Arthropoda; class Insecta; order Diptera; family Drosophilidae; genus Drosophila; species Drosophila pegasa. Next base: position 9,037,445 of record JAWNOD010000076.1, on the reverse strand, counting down.
TAAAAAAATATATATAACATTATAATTATAAAAAAAATATATTTGCTTTCTTATTGTATATCAAAGTATTTAATTATGTTAAATATATAAAATATATAAAAAATACTTTAAGAAATATATAACAAAAATATAAAAAATCCTACAAATATTAAAAAAAGTAAATATGCAAATATATAAAATATATAAGAAATATTAAAAAAATATATAAAAAAAATAAACAACAAAATTTAAAAACATTCAAAAAATTACATAATATTATATAATATAATATTATTTTAAAATATATATTAAAAATATTAAAAAGCCTACAAATATTAAAAAAAAAATTTATATGCAAATATATAAAATATATATAATATACAAAATATATAACAAATATTAAAAATATATAAGAAAAATAAACAAAAAAATTAAAAACATTTAAAATATTCAAATTATATGCAATTTAAAATTTTCCAAACAAATATATAAGAAAAATATATAATAATATTATATACAAAATTATGATTACCTAATGTATTTGCATATATTGTAGGTACACAGCTGCCACATATTACACCGCCCCATGGCATTCCCATCTTTCACTCAATCACCGCTCGGTGCAGCCCATGTTTTTTAATTACAAAAAAATGACAAAATTAATGAAAATGTTAAATATTTATCTAGAGCCCACTTAGTTGCAGCCACTCACTTAGCTAAATACTTGCTGGTGATTAAAATGAAATTAAACAAATAAATCGTTTGTGTTTGCGCGATGCAAACGCAATTTTAGAAATCACTTGAGAGAGGCAAATGACAATTTATTTCCAATAAAAATGCATGTGTAATATAATTTGTCATTTTTTGCCCACGTCATTTCGGCTTAATTGTGTTAAATCAAGGCCTGGCGCAGTGTAATTAAAATGAATTAAATAATTAAATGCCAGCGACAAATGTAACAATCGTTGACAACGCCAAAAGGAAAATAAACATGTATTTACATAAATATATTATTTTTGCGCCGTAAAAAAAAAAAAAAAAAACAATTTCAATTATAATCAAGTCTTAAGCTTAACAAAATAATCGCACGTTGTAATAAAGCGTGAGAGAGAGAGAGAGAGTGAAAAATAAAAATCACGCGGCTGTTGCACGCGGCGTATGCGCAATTTGCAATTTTTGTCAACGATTTTTTGTTGTTTTTTAAGCGTTCATACATAATAATAAAAGACGCTGCTAAGTCTGAGGTTAATTTGCGTAATGCGCTGTAATTTTTTAATGTGCCACAAAAACGCGCGACAAGCAACAACAGAGCAACAACAACAATGAAGTGTAAAGAAAATGAAAAAAGGGTTGCAAATGAAGCGAAAGCACGTAAAATGCGTAAAAATTCATTGCCACAAATGTTAAAAATCGGCTCGGCTCGGCTCGAAGGCGAAACGCGGCTTAACGGGGTTGCGGCATGCTGAGAGAGAGATGGAGAGAGAGTAAGCAAACAGATCAGACTGTCGCTGTTTCTCTCCCTCTCTCTCACTCTCTGTCCTTCGGCACTACGCGAATCGCCCCGTTCGCATCGGCGCGACCTTTGCGAAAATTTAATTTATTTATTTTATGTGCTTTCCCTTTAATGCAAGTAAATAAAACAGCGAGCGAAAAATACGAAAATACAAATAAATAAATAAATAAGAGTGCAAAGAGGGAAAAAAGTGAAATGAGAGCGTGAAATAAGCTGCAGACAGGATTGGCACAATTATACGCTCGTCCTTCGGCAATTAACCAAAACCCGCTGCAAACACAAAAAATCGCCAAAGCCTTTAAATTGCAAGCGAAAAACAAAAAAGAAGATGTATATGCTTAACAAGCACTCGATGGAGCTGAAATACACTATGTTGATCTGTAATTATTAAAAAAATCTTCTCTTTTTTTTTTTCTCAGTTAAATTCATTATGTTTGTGATGGAGAGAAATGGAGAGAGAGAGGGGGAGACGGAAAGAGAGAGAAAGAGGAAGGGAGAGGGAGAAAAATAAAAGGGACTAACTTTTTATTTTTCCCCTCTCCCTTCCTCTCACTAGAGAAAGAAAGAAAGAGAGAGAGAGAGAGAGACAAACTGCAACAAGGAAGAGGAGACTCTCTTTCAGTTTTGGAGGAAGGGACAGAGATTTAGCTAGTGGAAAAAGAAGAGCGTTGGGTATGACAAATTTGAAAGAGAAAGAGGGAGACATATATATATATGTATATAAAGAAATGTCTGTAAGTGATCTAAAGCTCTCCTGTATTTCAGAGGGAGAGAGCGAGAATGGCACGCAGACAAAGGGAATGAGACTGTAAAAGAAACTGTAAGACAGAAAGAGGCAAAGTCAAAGTGCTGAAATTGAAGGAGAGTACGTAAAATAGAGTAAGAGAATCAAAGAAACAGAAAATGTGTTACAAGCACAATGAAAGTGAAAGCCGAAAGGGCAGCTACCAAAAAGAGAAAAACGGAGATGAAGAATGAGAGGTAGAGATAGATTTACGGCAGATGTACATGGAGAAAGAGAATTGTTCTTCAATAAAAGCTACGTATTCAATGTAGCCTAATTTATTTCAAATCAAGGAAAAAGAGAGTGTTGGAAAAGTGGGTAAATAAAGAGAGAGGCTGACCCAGGGACTCAGTCAGAGACTCTGAAATAGACAGGAACAAAGAAAGAGAACGGGAGTGGGCGACTACGAGAAGACAATGGGCAAAAAAAAGAGAGAATTGCCATTAGATTGCAATCTTGCACATCATATTCATTCTCTTTTCTTTAACTAAGCCCACTTTATGGATCAAATCGATCTTTAACTATAGCCAACCTTTCACTGCTTTCATTATTGAACCTAATAAAAAAATTGCTTACAAAAATATTATGTTCAATAAATATGATAAATAAATATTAGCAAAATCTAATCAATTATGCTTTCAGCTAGCTTAGCTTCCCATTTTCAAGCTCATAAAAATTGATAATATTCACAAGAGACTAGCCATAGCTGAGCCACCCCATGACTGTGAGTGTATCAAAAGAATCAAGCAAAACCAAAGCTGAAATGCAAAACAGATGCCAGTTGCCAGTTGCCCGCTGCTCGTTGCCATTGCCCATTGCCCATTGCCAGTTGCCAGTTGCGAGCTGCCCCGATGCCCAGAGCAATTGCGGGCGAATCTGCCCACTTATTTATCAAATCGGTGGCCGCGTCAAACCCCGCGCAGCTCCGCTGGCTGCATGCATAGTCCTTTTTCGCAGCCATTTATCTCAAAGACAGACTGATGCAAAAAGAGCGCTTGGTATATTTATTTTGACCTTAATTAAGGAAGCATATTGCCCGCTTCGCATATTTTCTTTTTTTTCCCCATTTTCATTTTCGTTTTCTTTTTTTTTCTTAACTTAAGGTTTGTTTGCATGCAGCTGCTGCTGCTACTGCTGGCAAAGGATTTGTGCCGCCAATTTACAGTGTCTTGTTGGGCTTGTTGCTGCCGGCCCGGTCCGCTGCGCGGCTCAAAAAGAATTAAATAGTAAGCCAATATTTGCGTACATGAAACAAAAGCTGTCTAATTGCGAAATAATGAAATTCACTCGGCTGCTGGCTGCGAACCGAATTAACCGAATGCGTTGGCCACTTTTGCAGGCGCCACTACAATGCCGCCAATAGCTGGCCAGCTGCAAGCCATTTAATTGCCAACTAATGACAAATGAGCACAATTCAAACACTCAACGCCTTTCGCATCCAAATGGCAGCCAAAAACGCAGCAACGACCCCAACTGCAGAGGCCACAGCAAAAATTGTTATAAATTCCGTTTGAAATTGCTAATTTGAAATGTTTTGTTTTGTTTATACGGTCGGAGTGAAGCTAATAAGCTGCCTGCGATGCGCAACCTAATGAGCTCTATCAATTATTGTTTAGAGTCCCAAAGCTCATTATGTCGAAGCTTTTGCATTACGAATGAACAGCGAGAAAAGACTTGGTAAATGGATGCATATATAAGGCCAATTTGAATACTTTTGGCCAAGCATATGCCTAATTTTCTCTTATTTATTAAGGTTCTAAAATTACGTTTATTTTAAAAGCACATTATACCAAAGATTTTGTCTTGATAAGTAAAGGAAAAAGTGCGTATATAGAATTTTTCTTAGTGAAGTCCAGCTAAATCCAGCTTGAAAAGCTTTCAGCTGAATGTAAGTTTAAGCTCAAGTTATAATTAATTCCTGCTTGAAGCTTGGATGTACTTGCAAAGCTCTTGAATGGATACATAAGGATACAGAAAGCACATGGAATACTTTCAAAGCTCATAATAAGAAGCTTGTGCATTAAAAATATTTATAATGTAATAAAGTTACCTGTAAGCCAAACTTAAGAAGCTTTCAGCTCAATGTAAGTTCAAAATCCAATTCTTGCTTGAGGCTCGCAAAGCTCATCATACAAATGTTTTTATTTTAACTCAGAATAAAATGCTGAAACATAATAGAATGGAAAATCTCGTCATATTTTAGCTCAGAAGAAAATACTGATAAAATAATAGAGAGAATAGAACATTATGTGAATACTAAGACAAGCTTAAATGCTTATTTATATACATTATTTATATTTTTAAGTGAACTCTTAATAATTATTTATATAATAAAACGAACTTTAAAACCTTTGGTATAAATTTATATTTTTATATTACTTAATAAGCTTTTAATTCACATTTAATAAAATAAATTTAAAAATATTTGCAAAGGCTTTAATGTGCTTCCAAATTCAAACATTAAATAATATACTCCATAAAATCTAAATATATATTGTTAGACTAAAAAATAAACAACCATCCATATATATTTATCTCATCTTTTCCCTAACTAAACATTAAATAATATACTTCATAAAATCTAAAAATAATGTAATATTCATTTTACCTAAATCAACATAAATTGTAATAGAGGAATATAAGCCTACAGCTCATCTAATTCTTGAGAGCACAAAGGCTATCTGCTCTCTATCTGCCTTTGATCTACAAATATTGTCAGAAAAAAAAGCGAAAAAGGTTATCGTGTTAAGCCAATGTCATTGTAGCATCAGAAGTGGAGCTCGTTGAAGCAACTCAAGTTGAAATAGCTGGCGCAGTTTGTCGCGTTGCCTTCGGGTGGTGCTAGTGGTGGACACCAGGAAGCAACGTAAGCCGCAGAAGAGTTATGCTATTACATTTCTCTTCTGCCTTTTCATTTCGTTTCTTGTTTTTGACTGTGTTTTTTTCCCCTAGATTTATTCTATTTTTTTTTTTTTTTGCTTGTATTGCCCAAAAAGCTGGGCACTTCAATTACATAAAATTCACATTATTGGGCGCTGCGTTGAGGCCGCATTTTGAGGCGAGACGGCGTAAAAGAGTTTTTAAATTAAAGGCCAGAGGCTGCGAGTGCTGTTCCTGCTGCCGCTGTCATTGCCTGGCAATGCTGTGCGGCTCCGGGGCACAGGTCAGATTGATAGCATGCTCCGACACCAGCCAACCAACAGCCGGAAATATTTTCTGTGGCAGCGAACACCCTTCACGAGCACAAAAAAAAAAAAACCGAATGAAACACAAAAACCAAATCCAAACACACAAAAAAAAAACTAAACGAACACAAAGCACAGATAGGGCCAACCGAGTGTTGCCAAATGAACGCCAAAGGCCAAAGCAATCGACAAAACAGCAGCAGTCGCAGCAGCAGCAGCAACACAACAAAAATAAATAAAACCAACCTTAAATTGCCCTTGGCAAGCCGCTGGACACATACCCTAACGAAACTGTTCCAACTCATATACAAACCAAATACGAACAGCCTAGCTTCAAGGCAGTTATATTTTAAGGCTAAATTAATTTGAATTTCTTAAAAATTTTTTCATATTTAAATTAATTTTTGTAATTAAATTTTTTAATAAATGTTATATAAAATTTAATTCCAATTAAATATTATTCATATATTTTTTTTATTTATCAAAATAAAAATTTGTAAAAAATTAAATTTTGCTTACAATTTTTTACTAAAAAAAAAATAAATAAAACAAATGAAAAAAAAATAAAATAATATTTTTAAAATATTTTTTATTTTGCTTAAAAAAATTTTATTAAGATTAGTATTAACTCTATAAAAATATATTTTTATCCTAAAGCGTACACAAAAATAAATTTTGTATTTCAAAAAATGAAATGATAATAAATAAAATTGAGCTATAGGAATTTCAATATATTTTTTATTGAAACTCAATATAATATACAACAAAATATTTATTTAAATACAAAATAAAAAATAAAAATAGGCTTTCAAATCACATAAAATAAAATGACTTAGGAAAATAACTCAAAAGATATTTATTTTCTTCAGCCCCTTCAACTTCGATGTGAAAGGCAAAACGCCTGAGGCTTCTAATAAGGTAAGCGTATTAAAAGGCAAGAAGTGTTCATGTAACTACAGCAAAAAATAAAATATAAAAAAAAAACGAAGGCAAAAAAGGCATTGGGCAAAGACAAAAGGGAGCCGTTTCTAATTTACATGCCGCTGCTGTTGGTGGGTCGCTCGAATGCCAGGCCCCTAACAATTCATTTAAAGCTGCGCCGCTTTTCGCGCATTTACCGTTAAAAATTAATGCCCCCACTTGGCCAAGACAGGGAGAGACAGAGAGCGAGGGAGAGAGAGCGAAGAGTTGGCAACTCAATTCGGTAAATAACGCAGACACAAAGCGGGTTGAGGCTGCGCTTGGGGAGTGGGCTCCAAAATGGTGAACTTTGTGTTTTTTTTTTTATTTTATGTTGGGGCAGGGGTCGGCCGGCAGGACACAATGCAGTTAACAGGAGGAGGAAAAAAATAACGTAAATATCGTGGTAATTTTTTATTTGAATCGCTGGGCAAAACAATTAAATCAGAATGTCTGCTAAGCAGCGTTGAAAATGTGCGCCGGGCCGTCGCAGCCGTCGCAGCCGCGCAGCCTGGCCCAAAAGGGGGGAGCACAAATTTAATGCGCACTTCGAATGCCTTCACAGATTTCTTTTCGCCCCGCTTTTGGCAATGGCTGAAGGAAAGTTTTTCGGGGCCAGAAAATATGCGTAGTGCCGCAAGTGAATCCCATTCCAGACAATTAGGCGCAATTTGCATGATAAACGTGTGCGTATGGGTGACTCTGTCTGGCTGTGTGTGTGTGTGTGTGTGCAGCCATCAAACCAAGCCACAAAGAGCATGCTTAAGTGTGCCATATGCGTGTGTGTAACGTTTACAAAAGTTTTGTCAGCGACAGCGGGGGGAGGGGGGGAAGGAAACCTTCTTGTGTGCGCTTCCACTTAAACGCTTTCGAATGAAGTTTCACGCGTAAAAGTCATAAATAAAATGCCAACCAAGCAGCGTGCGTGTGCATGTGTGTGTGTGCGTCTGACAAATCTGTAAAGCAACGCCCAGAGCCCATCGCCCATCGCCAGGCATAACGAAGTCGAGCATACACGCACTCGCATATGAAAAACTCATTTAACTCATAAATTATGCACTAAAAAACAAATAACTCATCATTTTTATGCGCTCGTCGAAGTTACTCAATGTGTGTGTGTGTGCGAGTGTGTGTGTGTGTGTGTATGTGGCATGCATTGTATGTGACATATAACACATAAATACACTCGTGCGAAAAAAAGAAAGAGATGAAAACAAAACCAACAACTCAGCTCAGTTCAGCTAGACAAAAAGTCGTAAAATTCCAGCTCTAGCAAAAGTTCAGCAAAAATGCCCAAAAAATAAAACAAAATAGAGAAGAAAAACTTGCCTAAAACAAAATTGTGTCTACAAATTGAAAATTTATATTAAGGATTAGATATGTAAGTAGTTCATAAAACTGAAATGAAATACTTACACTTAAGTCTGGGCTAAGTTGAAAATTGTGATTGATAAGCGCACAAAAATGTAAAAGTTTTTAGCAAGAACTGAGAAATAGTTTTAGCATAGATTTTCTTTTAACTAAATTAAGAAAATAAATATACAGCTTGCTTATATTATAAATAACATTTTGTATGAGAATTCTTCACATTTTATATATAAAGTGTATCAAAAAAGGCGAAAAGAGGCGTATCGAAATGTTGTTGAAATTCTATTTGAATGGTAAAGTTTTTGATATAAAAATTATTTAAATTTAATTTATATATAAATATTAATATATATATATATATAAAATATTTATATTTATAGAACATTTGTTTCATATAAAAATAATTGCCAAAAATATGTCTAAATATACGTTTCATGTATAACAAATAAAAAATACCTAAATATTATTTTTATACATAAATATATATTGGTTTAATACAAAAATATTAAAAATTATATATTTAAAAGAGAATAGATATATTTATTATTATACCTAATAATAATATAAAAAAATATTGTTATAATATAAAACTATAAAAAAATAATATACTTTCATGATATAATTATATTTCTAAATATTCTTAATAGGTAGATATATTATTTATATCTAGAATATTTTGCATTAAATTGTTAATATTGTAACTGTAATAAAATGTCTACATCTTCTTTATTCTTTATTTAATTCCTAAAATTCTTAAACATTAAAATATATATATATTATTTAATTAACGCAAAAATGTATTAAAATTTAAACCAACAGAATGTGTACATAAAACTGTAAAAAAAATTCTAGAATAAATAAAAAAAAAATAACTATCTTCAATAATAAGATATATTTTATCTACATTCTCTATGGTCTTACTTTGCAGTTTAATCATCGCCACAATCATAAGCAAGGCCAACTCATAAGTAACTGCACCGCGAAAATGATATCACGCCCATGGTGGTTTTTCACTTACGCCCCTAAACACAATAAACCGCCAAAACCTCAAGCGCTCATAAATTGCTTTGGTTTTACTTGAGGCCACGCGAAGTGTAACTAAGATTTTCGCGGGGCTGTACGAGCTCGATCGGGTGCTGCGAATGATATATGTGCGGGTGTATATGTGTGTGTCTCTATGCATGTGTGTCTGTGTTGTGAGCGCTGCTTTACATGCGCATATCTGACATATAAGCACACTCGAACATATCTTGAGACAGCCATTTAGCAGTATTTAAAATTTATGACTTGACTATTAAGTACGTATTAACGGAATGCTTTGTGAATGCCATACGCTTGGCAGACTTTCAGCGCACAACTGGCTAAAAAGAATGGGCGACCGTGGCGTGGGCGCGGGCCTGGCCTGCGGGCAAGCCTCTTACCCCTTTTTTTTAGCAAGTCGCAACTTTTTGCGCTTTTATAAAAATTGTTCAGGCACAGGACAAGAAAATAAAAAAAATATATATAAGAAGCATACATTGAAGACGGCACTGAGCGAGGGAAAAATACCCTGTAATTAGAGTTGAAATAAATAGAATACATATTTGAATTGAGCTTAGCTGAAGAAAAATGTGTTTCAAATTATATTTAATATTTTTAAGATTTTTCAAAGATTTTTTAGTAAATGTAGGTTTGCCTTTTAAAAAATAAAATATAAATATGCCATAAAATCAAGATTATATTAGATAGACTATTTTATATATTTTTTTAATTGCTAATTTTATGAATATATATTTTTTAACAAATTTATAGGGTATCATAAAGTGTATATAATATATTTTTTGCAAAAATAATAGACATAAACTCTATAATATTTCGCAATTTCTATCTAAATCTATTTATTTCTGTTTTTCAAAGGCCTTAAAAATATTTTTAGAAAATTTATAGGGTATATATTAAACTAAAATATATACAAAAAAAATATATATATACAAAAAATATATATAATATAATTAAATAAAAAAATCAATATATGCATTAAAATTAATATTTAAATATACAAAAAAATTTATACATTTTTTGTATTGCAATTTTCATAAATATAAAATCTATAAAAAATGTATAGGGTATTAAGAAGTCTATTTAATATTTCTTTTAAAAATATTCATCATAAATTCTAAGATTATTCTCAACAGAATATGCAAATTCCCTCATTTCACCAAGTTCTATTATATATACCCTCTCGCTATGATTTGTCATCTTTACAGGGTATGGAAAAGTAAGAGCTGCTTGACTGAAAGTTACCACAAGCGGCAAAGTTGCAAGAGCTGCTGCCAAAAGTTGCAGAAAAAGCGCAGCAGCAGCAGCTCCTTTGTTACCTGCTTTACCGCATCAGCCAATCGAGACAGTTTTTTACGACTTTACTTCTGCAACTCGGCTGCTACTTCAGCTGCTTCAGCTGCTGCTGCTGCTGCTACTTTTCTTTTCATATGAGTGACGACGACGACGACGGTGCATGTCGGTGGGCGTGTCAGCTGATGGGCAGCAATTAGAGCAGAACTGCATTAGGCTAATCAAATGCTGAGCTGCCGAGCTGCCGAGCGACAGCCGCACTTGGCCAGGGAGTTGGCTGAACGCATGAGCGAGCCAAAGCAACGGCGCTTTGCTAATTAGTCCCTAGAATCCTTTTAATACGATTACGCGTTGCGATTGAACAGCTGACCAGCTGTGGGCGTGCCCACACGTATGTGTGCATGTGTCTGCATGTGTATGTGTGGGTGTGGTCAAGTTTGTCTAATGAACCGCACATTAGTGCAGGCGACAGGCATTCAGGCTGGGCTGTTGCCCGGCCATGCCACCCGCTGCCGGACGCTGACTTATTGGCATTTCTTGCTCAAACGCATTTAACGCGCGCCAGAAATGACGCTGGCCAGGATTTCCCACTCGCTGACTGCACAAAGTGCTGCCTGCCCATCGAGCGAGCGACCGACTGCAGTTCGATTCAATTGAATTTTAGTGCAAAACTTTGCCCAGTTACTAAAGCCGACTCGGCTCCGCTCCCTTAGCATTCTTTCCGCTCAAAACTTTATTTTTTTGGTACTGCCACGCCCACTTCAACATCGATTAGAGTGGGCAGTGGTAATTTGCTTTATGTGCAGTTGCTTTGGCTTTGCGAGGCGGAGCGAAATAAATTAGAAATTATTGGAGCATCATCATCAGTTTTTCGGGGGTAGCTTTCCGACTCGACTCGACTCGCCACGGCTCGACTTTAATTTATTTCCTTTTTCTTTTTTGTAGCCCTCAAGCAGCAGGCAGCCGGCGGCTGCCAATTGAATTTAAGTGGCAGCAAAATTCTGTAATAAACATAAATGCGAGCGGGCAACAAATAAAACTTGAAGCGCGACCCAAACTACGATTCAATGCCGGGAGTCGTTGGGAGTCGTAAGCAGCAACAGCAGCAGAAACCAGGCTGCACATTGCAAGCCTTACAATGTGAAACGAAACTCAATTAAACACACCAACACCAACACACTCACACACACACACACGCATTAGCTGCGTGTTGCCATTGTAATGGAAACTGCAACAGAATTAGAGCAGAAATTACGCTTATGACTGTGTGACCAGAGCGCGACAATGCTCGCCCAACGCAAATACCCTATAATTATATATAGTATATATTTTTTTATGAGCTCGACACATGTGTAGCAAGAAATTAATATCAGTTAACTGTTGTCCTTGACTTTTCTATTAATGTGGGCAAGTAAATGAGAAGCGTAGCATAAGGCTGCTTATTGCTCGCTAACTGTGAAATATAAGAGTTAATTAGGCGAGGAGGAAAACATTTTATGAATTTGAGATAGTGTACTTAATGGATTTTTGGAATATCTAAACAATGTTCCTAACTCAGTTCAAACAAAATGGAAAAACTATAGAAAAACAAAGATAGCTTATGACTGTCCAGTTCAGCTCAAATTATTTGGCTTTCAAATGTCTTCTAAAATAAAATTTAAGTAACTCGTATATAATAAGTAAGTATAATAAGTACGCCAGATAATATAAGCTAACTATACTAATATTTTAAAGAATAATAGCTTTGATTAGAGTAAAGTCAGCTCAGCTTATCTGACTAACTATATTCTGATTTTAAGGAATATTGTTAGCCTGATAAGCTGGACAAACAGATATATTTTTTGTTAAATAAAATAATATGAAAAATCTTAAAAAGCTTTGAAATTTTGATCTATGCATCACCTTATCAATGTAATTCCTTGTCTGCCATGAACTTCGCTTTTAAAAATATATCTCTTTAAAAAGAGTTAATCTCAATAACAACAAAACTTTGCAGTGCTCTCTCTCCAGCAGTCTAAAATGCCATCGAAAAGCTTTTAATATACTCAAATAAAATACTTCAAATCAGAATTAAATTGAAGCTCAAAAGCCATAGATAAATATTAGTCCAAAGTTGATTCCAAAAGGAGAAAATAATTACTATTATAATTAGCTTTTATAATATATATAATATCTAAGCCAAAAAGCCATTCTCTGATGAACAGAGATGAAAAATATATATATTGATGAACAGAGATGAAAAATATATCATTGTGAGAGCTTGAGACTAACGTGATGAAATATATTATGTGCTTAATTGGCAAACTATACAATTGAGGGCTAAACTTTTGTAGTAAATTCAGCCATGCAGCAACTCAAATTGGCAAATCAAATTAATGGCTGTGAATTGCCAAGAAACAGTTTCTGCTAATGGAAATACTTGTTGAAAAGTAGCCAACAATTGAGACGATTTTTGGAATGCGTCAACAGAGATAAATATTTAAATATTTAATTCATATTACGTCTTGCATGCCTGGCAGATCTTTTGTCATTAATATTAGACAAGGTTTTCATTAAAATACAATAATAAATATATTTTCTGAAAGCTTTAAGAGAGATATTTAATTTAATTTAGGCTCGAATTTAATTTAACTCAATATTAAAAACTCGAATTTAATAATTCTCTATACATATTTTTTTTTTTATTTATGTAGTTAACTATATAATATTTAAAAATTATTAAAATAAGATAATTTAATTATTAAATTATATATATAACTGTAATACAACCATTAAATTAAAGTAAAAAAATATATATATATTTATTATATCTCGCTAAGTATATATATACATGTTAATTTCTTTCATTTCCCACTTTTGTATAATAATAATTAACGAATTCCAATGCTTTTGATCTTTCAGGCTGCTCACTTCTTATTTGCATTCTCCTTGTCTTTCGAAATCTTAACGAAGCTAACAAAGAGTCTAAATAACCAGCTCACTCTCATTCAACAACACCAGCAATTACGCTCCCTCTCTTGCTATCGGTGTGAGAATTACACGATGCAAGACAGAAGTGAGACGACTGCAACTCAAGCGCAAAAGCACTCGGATTACACTGCTACAACAACTCAACTGAGCAACTGAGTAGTCTGAGCCGCTCACTAATACAAATGCAAAAGAGGGAGGCAATCACAAGAAAATGAAACAGACTTTGGAAACTACAAACAGCAATGAGTGAAGAGGAGAAACAACTAAGGCAGACTTCGAGGAAATAATAATAAAATAAAACAAAATAACAAAAAAAAAAAAAAAATAGAAGATTTATAATTTATTAATATTTTAAAATAAACCAAAAAGCAATATATATAATATATAAAAAAAATATAAAGTAAGCTAAAAAATAAAAAAAAAATAAAATAAAAATTAAATTATTTATAAAAAATAATGCTTAAACTAATATACTAACATACACTTAATAATAAGTAATACCAGCTCACTTTGTACTCCATTTAATATACCCTAAGTCCCCACTGCATATACCCCTTTCAGCTAGTAAACTACAGGGCATTGAACAGTCACATGCGAGCCACTGCCCATATCATTGCCTCTAAGTGCAAGTCACATTTTGGCTGGTGCATGTAATCAATAGCGATTGTTATGGCTGTGGCAACAGCGTGGCTATCATGACTGTCTGCCTTGCGGCCCTGGCTGAGGCTCCACTCCACTCCATGCCACGTGTGGCCAGGTGAGACGCGGCTCCGATGGCAAATACAAAATCAGGCAGCATCCGAGTGCATGCCATATACCAATTTGCAAGCGAGCTTAATTAAGAGCCCAGCCGCATTTTATTGTCCCACACACACACACACACACACACACAGACACACGCACACCCACATACTAATTGCAGCTATTCCAAGCCAACTAATTAAAACTATATATAAACCGAGTCAAGGGCCTTCAAATATGCAGATAAACCGAGATAAACAAAGCCACTGGGCGAACAAATTTCGAGATACTTTAAATTATATTTAACAAAAAAAGAAAGTTAAAACAACAAAAGGGAAAACTTAATTTTCTTTGGTCGTCTCTATGGTTTTTCCACAGTTTTCTCGCCCCTTTGGTGTGCCATAAAAAAAAACTTTAGCTCCAGCTATTGCCATAAGCACACGGCAATGAGTTCCATGATAGTTGCCAGTTATTAACATAATTATTACAATTTTTTCCCCCAGCCGCAAACTTTTATCAGTTGAATTAGCTAAAGTTTTCGATCTGAGCTTATCAGCGCTCAGTTTGCAGTTGCTTGCCAACAGCTGCTAATTACTGTTAACTAATTATTAGCGCACATTTTGCTGGTTTAGTTAAAGCTCTTAAGAGATTAATTGAAATATTTTTGAATTTTTCAATTAATAAATAGTTTGAAGTTCGACTTGAATGTGAGTTACTGTTTATATACAAGTTATGAATTATAAGAAATATGGAAAATGTCCTTGCAAGAGCTTTATAATTTCCCTTATTATTAATTTCTATTTAGCAAAGTTTCGAGCAGCCTGGACAAAAGCTCTGAGCTTTGTACACTATAAAATATTGAGCTTTTGATTGGAAATCACTCTTAAACTCTAAGCTTTGGGCCGACTTTTTTATTAAGCTTGTGCTTGGAAATCCTTCCATAGCTTAAAAGCCCTTGAAAGTATGGTCAGCTAAGCCTCAATCCTGACCAAGCTTAAAATACCACACAAAAGCTCTGCATTGCCTAGGAATTTTCCTCAAGCAGCTTTAGATAAAGCATTCAAGCTTTCAGAATACCAACTCCAATGCCAGGGCTCAAAAGCTTTTAAAGCTTTAAGGATTTTCAGCTGAGTTTCGTCTGCTGTTTAAGGGCTGGTCTTTTTAGCACACACTTTTAGAACATTTATGAAAGGGTGAGCTAAAAATCTAGAAAGCCTTTAATAACAATGCAAGCTGTGCATAGCTAGACCTCCGTTAACAATAAGAATATACATACACACATAAACATACATTCACACACACATTCACACATCTGCTTCAATATATTAATATCTCTACCAAGCGACAGCCACACTACAAAAGCTGTCGCAAGTGAAAGGGCAAGTGACAGCAGACTTTGGGGAATTCCCTGTTGCTTTAAGGCCTTGATTGACATATGGACCTGACATCGACAACAAATAAAGTTGACAATAAGTTTATCGGCTTATGGCTGATATATGTATATACCATGGCAAGAGGGAGCCTTCACTATCTCACTTGAGCGCCGTGAACAGGCAATTGAGTTAATCGCATTAAAGCTGATATCCTGGCAGGCAAAAGAGGGAGCAAATACCAGGAATGAAAATCAAAAGTAAGCGCCAAAGCTGCTAATAATTGAAGTAAATCCACAATTTGAATATTAATTAAAATATGCTTCCCTGCTTTTTTTTTTGCTGAATTTGACATCAAGTTTATTGTGTATTTCATTTGAATATTGAATATTTCTTTCTGGATTTGCGAATAACATTTAATTAAAACATTTAAAAACGTTTGAAGAGAATTTCGCTGAACTTATTGACCAAACATGTTTCAGTGTCATAAATATATATATATATATATAATATAATTAACTCTATAATACATACAATACAATAAATTCTGCTTAGATATTATATAAAACACACATGAATTCTGCTTGGGTTAAAATATACGAATAACATATATCATATATATATATACTATATATCATCATATACATATAAAAGTCATATGCACACTCTTACATAGTTAGATATTATTGTAGAATGCTTACATCGAGAGTAGAATGAAGCACAAGTCTTTATAGTTGTTGGGAACATTTACATATAGATACATATATACACTAGTATTTTTGAGTTTGTTTGTTTTTTAGCAACTACTAGATAGCTCGAAATATACAGTTATTTTTTATTGGTAATTATACCTTGCTCAACTTCTAATACATTTAAGCTTATGATATTTTCACTTATCTAATCGCTAGACCTTACTAATTCACGTTCTACTCGCTCAGGTGGTTCCCTTTACAATGGCCACTCTATAAAATATAGCTGTTGATATTGTTCTTCTTCTTCCTAGATCTTCTCAACTGACAACTACATGAAATCACAAATTCTAAACACTTTTTTACTTTATAAGTAAAAGTTGTAAGTTTCTTTCATGTTGATATTTATTTTTTTTAGCGCAAACGATTGTCAAATATTTAAATTTAAATTTAATATATTTTCTAACTTTTTTCTTTTTAATTTATTTGTAAATACTTTTTGCTTTTAAAATATTTTTACAATTTTTTTTTTATATATTTTTTTTAAACTTTTTTTTAATTTTTCTTAGGTATTTTATTTTATTTTATTTTTTCTCACATCCTAAAAATTTGTCTCTTACATGTTGCCTAGCTATCATACTCTTTCATTTGCTGTACACTTTCTAATAAATTTGTATTATATTTTTTTGAATCTTATTTAAACATTTTTATTATATCAATATTTTTTTTTAATTTGTATATTGAGCATTAGATATTTCACAATTTATCAAAGATTCCAATATTTTTATATCTTTTTTCCACTGTCTCTAATATCTGTGTTCTTTGATATTTTGTACTAACCCACCTCACAGTTGATGATAACCTGACAAATTTCTGGGATATTTTTCTGCGTATTGTACAACAAGAGTAACTATTTTCATACACATAGATCATATTTGACATTTAACATTCAGATATACAATATTTGCTGCTTGAATATTTTTTCTGTATTAAATATGCATAACGTTATTTCTCTTTTATGTAAATATTTATGGTATGTCTGTTTGCTTCAAATGCATTGCCTGCAGTTTTAGTAAAATATATATATATATATATATATATATATATTTATATATATATGCTGAATCTCTCGTTCAATACTATTCTTTAACTTCTTGTTTAACCTTTCGTTTTTTTGCACTTCCTATTGACAGCCTCACATTCACTTGATAAGAGTTAATTGTTTAGCTTAAGTCTTAAAAAAATATAGATTATGTTATGTTCATAGATCATGAAATCTGATATGCTACGAATAAATATGCTTTGTTTGCTACTTTTTTTTTCTTCTTTAAATTTAATTATTAAATAAACTTAATAGAAGCTATTTTTCATTAAATTTCATAAATAATAGAAGTTATTTTTCTTAAATTTATTTGATAAATAAACCTAATAAAAGTTCCTTTGCTTTAAATTTAATTTAATAAACATATTTTTTCTTTAAATTTAATTAATAAATAAACTTAATATAATTTATAAAAGGAATTGCCTTAAACTGAAATGTTACTTAATCAGTGGATTGATTTAGAAGAAGAGCGGGAGCTTGTATGCATTTTAATGAGCTTTAATAACTTTATAAACGCACATGAAAGCTTCACTAAATAAATAAAATAATAAATAAAATAAAAGCCTATTAAAGCTTTTTAGATATCGTTTTATGATTATTTCTATAAATTTTTCCATGTATGTAAATTAACAGTTTTTTATGCAAGTTGCATTGAAGCTCATGGCTTAACTGATATCATTAATGTGCTTTGAAAGCTCATGGAAATATAGGAATAATTTTAATCGATGCTTCAAAATAGATTTAAAAAAAATGTAATTTATGGTAAAGGTATAAGCATTTTCATATACTTATATGTCTCTATGAGCTTTAATGTGCGTTTAAAAAAAAATTCTTAGACTGTTAGTAATAAAACATAAATGAATGAATTAAAGCCCTTAGCTTAAGCATAAGCTTCAAAATATCATTCCTCTTTCTGCTTAGCTTGAATTCATATAAAAACTTTGAGTAAACTCCTTTAAGAAAACTCACTTAATATAAAATGTTACCTTTTCTATTCCTGGCTAGCAAAAGTATTATTGAAATTCGATAGCAAGCTCGCTCTCTGCACAAATTACACCAATTAAGCAAAACTTCAGTATAATAAATTAATAATCAATGTGTGTGTGTGAGTGTGTGTGTGTGTGTGTTTGTGTGTGTGTTACTGTTGATATCTTTTAGATATTAAAAGTACAAGCGTCTTCGTATTTCAGTATTAATTAGGAAATAAATCACGCACGTCGGCATGCATGTAAACGAATCCACACACGTCTGCCTACGCCTGGCAGCCTGGGGGGCTACCGCAACAACCACCCCCACGAAACCCAAGCCCCAATCATCGACAAATTGCTGCCGGCTGGCACAGCAATGCAGTTTACTTGGCGCTGGGATCGCGCAGCGAACGCGTGGAAGGCAGGCCGCGCAGGCCCTTCTCCAATTTGTCGGCATCGCCGGCAGAGAAGCGGAAATTCATTGCCTGCCCCTGGCTCTGGCCACCACCAGCCTGTCCTTGGCCCTGGCCCTGGCTCTGGCTCTGACTCTGATTGACGCCCAACAAGAAGCGATTGCGCTGCTTGCCGCCAACGATGCCATTGGCCGGCTCATTGACGCCGCTGGCCACATCGACCATGATGCTGCGCGAGCCACGTCTGGGCCCCAATAGCTCCACGCTCTCCTCCTCCTCCTCGTCGTGGAGGCCGTAGCTGGTGACACTGGCCGCCGGCACCGCCACAGCCACCGGCTGGGGCACCTTGGCCGGCGGCGAGTACTCGGCATTGGCCTCCGACAGACGTCGATATTCGCCGCTGCGCGAGTGCTGCAGCTTCCAGGAGGCGCGCCGCGTATTGGCCACGCTGTGGCTGCTGTTGCTGCAGTGCACCGAGGCATTGGTCGTGGTCAGATTGCCGGTGCTCTGCGAGACCAGGCAGTTGGAGCTGGAGCTGCTGCTCGAGAGGCTGGAATTGCTGCCGCCGCTGCCGCTGCGACGCATGCTGCGTTTACTGCGCTGCTGCTGCTGCTGCTGTTGTTGCTGCTGCTGCTGTTGCTGTTGCTGCTGCTGCTGTTGCTGCTGATCCTGCTCCTGTCCCACTGTCTGCTCCTCGGGCGTTAGCAGCGCGTCGGTGCTCTTGCAGCAGCTTTGATGACTCGCCGAGTGCTTCATAGTCCAGCGAAAGTCGTTGGAATTCTCATCGTCCAGCGGCGGATAGACGCGTCCGGCCGCTGGCGGCGTGGACAACGGTGGCTGACCGCCCAGTAGACGCTCCTTGGAGCTGCCCAGGCTCGGCTCCGGCGCCAGCGGCGAGACGCACTCGTCAATCGTGTTCAGCGGCGAGATCTGCAGCGTTTGCTTCTGCTGCAGCAGCTCGATTTCGTTCTTGATGGCCGGCTCGATGCCCAGCAGGCCCAGCACCAGGCGCGGATTGGCGAGCACGAAGCGCTCGAAGGTGGGAAAGTCGATGCGATAGAAATCCGTTTGGCAGCTGCGGCTCGTCTTCTGCACGGCCTCGACGCTGGCCGGCGACGCGGCCTTGGAGCTGGGCGCCGTCGTCGCCGCAGCCGCCGCCGGCAGCTGCATTTCGCGGCCCCAAACCTCCGGCGGATGCGACAAGCAGCGCTGCATGGCCGCTGCCTCGCTCAGGCCCAAGGCCAGCGGGCCGCCCATCAGCTGAGCATCGCCGCCGGCCAACCCCAATCCGGCCCGGCCGGCTGCGACCCCGCTGATGTTGGGTATGGAGCGCGCCGGCGGAAACTTGAGCGAGCCGTGCGAGTTGAGGGCGGCGGATGAGTAAGTCATTTCCTGCAGCGCGCTAATTGCATTGCGCACCTCGACACTCAGCTGGGCGACATCCTGGTGCAGCGTGGAGACCTGCGAGTCGAGGCGCTCCAGCGAGGGGCGCCTGGTGCCGCCCGGCGCCTCCTCCTCGATGGGCGGCTCGAGCTCCTCAAACGAATTGCGATCCAGGCTGCTGGCCATGTTCAGCGGGCGCTGCCGCTTGTTCGTCTCCCGCAGCGTTATTAGCGAGCGGCCGCGCTGATGCAGGCGCTGGTGGCGCGGACTATTCATGCCCAGCAGTGGCGAGCGCGTGATGCTGTGATGCGGCGACGATGTCGATGAGAGCGGCCCCGCTGCAACGCCCACGCCGGGTGCCTCCTTCTCCTGCTCGTTGCTGCACTCGCCCTCCTCCCGGTTCTCGTCGTCCTCACTGATGCTGGGCAGCGGAAATGTGGGTCCAATATCCGACTCCTGGTTCTCATAGCCCTCGCGCAAATTGAACGTCAGATCGTGCTGTATGTCGTTGGCGAACTGCTGCTGGTACTCGGGATACAGACGCAGCACCTCCACCAGACCGCCCATGTGGATGCACTTCAGATCGCAGTAGGTGAGCGCCTGCAGGAACGAAAGCACGAAAACGTTTTATGTTAAATGATTATGCACTACTCTCGAGTATGATGTCGCCTCCTGCCCGGCTAGCACTGCCTGACTGCCTGCCAAGCTGTTTGCCGGAGCCTCTCAATGAGTTCCCAACAGCAGGCGACCTTATTTGCTAGGCGAGCTTTTGGACAGAGTCCATTGAAATTTTGAGTAACTTTGACTATTTTTTAAAATGTTATTAAAATTAAATCTAGAATTATTTTTTTGATGTTTGTACTGACAAAATAAAATACATTTTGTATATAAAGATTTTTGTTCTCTTTTTATGCAAATAAATTGGAGAAGCATAAATATAAATAAGGTACATTCATAGATAAACATTTATAAAGCCGTCATGCATGAGAAGCTGCTTAATTATTATACATCAAATTATAATATATATACATATACAAAAAATATATAAAATATATGTGAACGATTAAGAGATTATTTACATTTAATTAAATATATTAAATTGTATATATAAATTCATTTTTCACATTGAAAAAGACCAAAAATGTTGTAAAAAATAAATAATTATAGTGCACATTTAAAATAAAATAAAAATATTTAAAAAATATATATTTTGATAATATATACATATTTTACAACATATTTACAGATTTAAAAAAAAATTGGTCCATTTATTCTTTAGGTTTATTAATTCTATTAATTTTGTATAAAGCAAATGATTAGCGCGCATATTAGTTAACAATTAAACAATAAATAAATAAGCCTTTATAACATTTGAACTTAGTTAACAATTAAATAAATAAGCCTGTATAACATTTGAACTTAAATTTCTAAAGCACATTCCACAAAAAAAAACATAATTCAATTAAATAAGCAGCGAAAGAACTAGCATTAAATATTTAATATGATATTTAATATTTTAATAATATAATATATATTCATTTATTAAATATATTAATATATTAAAATAAATATATTAATATTTAATTTAATGATATATACTATAACAATATTTTATATTTTACATTTTAATACTTTAAATTTTTATAATTTATTTTATTAAAATTCACGCAAATTCCCCAAGCCAATTCATAAATTCTCTTCAAATGTTTCTCTTCAGTTTGCCCAACGACAGAGCATCACTTGGTCGCCTTGTCCGCGCTTCAACTCGTTTCACTTGTTAATGTTGACGCCTTGGCGTCTTCTTTACATGCTCAAGTGCACCGTCTTGGCACACACGCAAAACGCACACAAGCACACACAACTTATAGCTCCACACACGGGCTCCCGCACACACACACACACACACACGCACGCACACACATTACGTTTAAGTATCACTCATACGCCCCGTTGTTGTTCTTGTTTGCTGACTGCCACTTCTGGCTGTACCTGAAGTGGCGCCGCGACTAGCAGCCCATGGCAAATGTCTGCGCTTTATTTATGCTTTGCCTTTTGCTTCCACAAAGGCAAAAGTTGAACTTAAGTTAAGTCCACGAAAAAAAAAATAAAGAAATAAATGAGTAAGCGACTGTTAAAATGGACAAAGCAAAGAAGTAATTGCAATGCTTCCCACTAATTAAGCGATGATCTCTTAATTTAAATTTTAAGCGTTCGCTTGCGGCATGCCACACAGCTGCATTAATTAACTGCCTGAGTTATGTAAGCCAAACACACACACACACGAATAATTCCTGTGGCAAAGAAAATATTGAATTTATCCCCGTTGCAGTCAAGTGGAAAGTCAGCTTAAATACATCGTCTGCACTCAACGTGATACCATTTACGACAAGCAAACAAACATGAGACAAAAATAATGAAAATAAACAAATGTCGCGCATCGAGCAGGCGCTTTAACCTTCGGCTTTAAATAAAATGAGGGGCGACCTTAATAAAAAATATAATTAAAGCACATTTAGACAGAGCAGCAGGACGACGACAAGAACAAAAAAATCGAATAAACATAAAAACAAAAGAACAATCTATTTAATTAGATGCCCACGCAGGCAGACGAATAGACATTGAAGGCAAACAGAAGGCGGCGAAATGCTTTAGGGATCATTAACATAAAGTTCTGTCAGCATTTGAATGCTAAGCGAAATAAATGTAACGAAATGACATCAGGTGTAGCTGACCTGGCCCTAATCGAACGGCTCAAATGGTTGTCAAATAAAAATAGTTTGAAGCAGATAAAAATTTATTATTTATGCATGAAAATATTCACGAAATATAAAAGGAGAATTCTTGACGAAAATGTAATCAACTTATGGACAGGCAGAGAGACTTGATCGATTTGGCTGTTAATCCAGACATTAGATATACGACGGCTGCTGCTGCCTGCTTCAGCTTCATACACATTTCACAAAAACATTTTAGCTGCAAAGCCCATTTAAGCAAGGATTCAGCGCACAACAACTTCAAAGGCTTTGCATATGCCTTCAATACGCTTTCAGATATTTTTCATTTAATGCGATTTTATACAATTTTATTATCGAATATTGAAATATTAAAAATTGCTAGCACAACGTTTTGAAGAGGAAATTGTGATTGAAAATTTTAAATTAAAAAATTACATTTATAAATAAAGTTAAAAGGATTAGGAGTTATGCAGAACATTTTTTTTATATAAAATCTGCATAACTTTTAGGGTTTTTAGTATAAAAAAATCAGCTAAAAGAAGCAGAAATTTCAAGGTTTTTGGCATTAAAAAAGCAGCTACAAGAAGCGTGAAAGCACTGAATATATTTTTAAACATTTAATAAAATTAATAAAAATAAAATCGAATAATATTATTTATCTCATATGTGCAATTTTTAAATTTGAAAACTACATTTATGGATAAAGCTAAAAGCATTTGAAATCAAATCTGCATGACTTTTAAGGCTTTTGGCATTAAAAAAGCAGCTAAAAGTAGGTCGAAAACACTGAATATATTATAAATATTTTTATAAAATTATTAAGAAATATTTAATTATATTTATTATTTCATATTTTGTGCATAGAAACATTAACAGCAAACACCACAAGCTTTAGGCTAATTTGAAGCATTTAGTATAAGCTGAATTATTCATGAATTCCTAAAACTAAGTTTCTAAAGTCTAGACAATTACTCCAGCTATTAGTTCTCTCATTTATTATTCATCTCTCTGTTAATGTAATTTAAGTCTTAGCTTACCTTTATGTCGCTGCTGCTACGCACGACAACGTCCTGGCCAGCGCTGTTGGTAGTCGCCGTCATTTGCCCATTGCTGGTGGCCACCAGATGCACATTAATGTCTGAGCCGACCAGATCGCCTTTACCTACACACACACACACACACATATAAATATATATATAAAGATATGTATGCTCGTGTTTAAAACAAAAGGTCAATCGCTAAGTTAGAATCAATAAGCATAAAAATAGCGAGCATTTGTCTAGGCGGCAACGTGAATGAATAAACAAGCAGCTGGCTGGCTGAGCTCTGGCTGAACCAGAGCCAGCTGTGGAGCGAACGAACTTGTTGGCGGGTTCAACAAACGCTTTTCGAAAACAAAAACAAAATAGATAAAAAGAAGTAACGCCGATAAACCAAATGAAAACATGGCCATTTATTCGAACGCGACTTGAACTTAAAAATATTTGAAATAGACGAAAATGTACTTACCCAGGATGGCAACCACCATGTCGTCCTTGATCACCTCCATGGAGCCGTTGCACAGATAGTATATGTTGTTGAGTGCATCGCCTTTGTGTATCAAGTACTCGCCGGGTGCGCAAAAGTTCGTCTTTATGTGCAGCGACAACAGCTTCAAGCAGCCCTGCAAACAGTAAAATGTTCACGTAAATACGATTTCGTTTCACTTTCAGTTTGGAGTTTGAGTTGGGAGTTTGGAGTTTGAGTTTGGAGCTGGAGTTCGGTGCCTTTGGCGACGTCTTTTGCTACTTTTTTTCTCTTCGTGCGCATTGAGCTGGTCAAGAAGCAACAGTCCCGCGGCAAGCTGCAATGCTGTTGCTGTTGCTGAGTTGTTTGTCGCTGCTGCCGCCACGAAAAGTGGCTTAAAGCGCGCTTATGGCCGCTGAGTGGTTTCTGTTTGCCATCTCCGCATAAGCTTTATTAATGTTTGCACTTCGCAGTGTCGCTTACTTTATTTTCACTATTTTATTGTCAGTTTGCATTTGCGTGCGCTTCAAATTTAATCGGCTACAAAAAGCGACAGGGTCACGCTACATTCTGCTGGCATTTATTACAATCTCTAGTTAGACTTTAAGCTATTTTCTAAACTTTTTCTGATAAATGCTCGCTCGGCAATTGATTTCGATTATAAAATCTTTATTAACTAAGCTAAATTGTTATTTCAATCTATATTTATATGCATATATCTATAGACTTAAGCTGCCTTTCATATCTATACAGCTTGCGGCAGATTTGTCAGCAGCAAAATGTGAAAGATTAAAGGCAAGACTAAATTTATTTACCAAGTTAAAGGCACGAGAATAAATAGCTTAAGGCAAGGCAAAGATATTTAGACACATTTTTTTCCCAAATAAATAAAATGTTATTTATGAATATACAAAAAAAAAGTATCAAAATATTTTATGTATAATATTTTATTTCTTTGAAATGACTAGTTTTATTTAAATTTTAAAGTTTTTTTTTTTAATTTTGAACCTCGGTGAACATTATAAAATATTGAATATTTATTCCTAAATTAAATTAAGCCCAACAAATTTCAAAACTAATTATATTTCTATGTAAGAAAAATAAATAAATCAAAATATACTTTCTGAATTTATTTTAATTATTTACGATTAATTCATAAAAGTTCTAAACTTTTTTTAATGAATATTTGCATTTTGATTTTTATTTTTTATTCAGATTTATTTTAGTACTTATTGCTTAACAAACCATTTACTATTCAGAAATAAGTTTTATCTGTAGCTTTAACTAGCTGAGCAGCAGCAGCAGAAACTTTGCTGTGCTCAACTCCTGCTGTCTGCAATGTTAAATTTTAAGTTTCTCCCCAGAGAGCAAGTGTAAACTTGTCTTATCTGCTCCTTTTTGTGCTCTTCCCTTTT
This sequence comes from Drosophila pegasa, assembly GCA_035046225.1. Lineage (NCBI taxonomy): Eukaryota > Metazoa > Arthropoda > Insecta > Diptera > Drosophilidae > Drosophila > Drosophila pegasa. Next base: position 9,012,033 of record JAWNOD010000076.1, on the reverse strand, counting down.
TTTCGTAAGAAACTTCTCGGCAATTGAGATTCGACTAAGGGAAAAGTTTTCGGATTTGCCACGAAACGATGCGCCTGTGGCGATAATGCAAGTGAAGCTTAATTGGAAAATCAATTACTCAAGCGATACACGGAGCATGCTTCACATTTAAGCACCATTTGACAAAATGATTGAGGTGGGCATGTGAGTGTGTGCTAGTGTGTGTGTGTGCGAGTGTGTTTGTGTGTGCCCCATAGCTGAGTGTGCCATATGACAAGGGTATTGACATTGTCGTCTACGCTAAACATCACAACTCGCACCGTTGCATTTGCTTTTACTGCCTCTCGCACTTTTACTTTTGCTTCACTTTTCTGCCTCTACCTCTCCCTTCTTCTATCTCTGTCACTAATTCTCCCCGCCTCCCTGCAGCTTGCCGCATTCATGTGGCCAAAAGTTTTGCCTAAAACCTTTTTCATGCTTCGTCGAGCTGTTGGCCAAAAGGCACACACGCGCATATCATTCAATGTATAAACTGTAAGTTTTACCTGGGCGCGCACGTGAGTGTGTGTGTGTGTGTGTTTGTGTGTGTGTGTGAGCTAAGCCCGCAGTTGACTTTTGACTGCCCTGGCCAAGTTAGCTGTCGATTATTTTGGCATTGCCATCAGCAGCAGCAACAGCAACAGCAACAGCATCGCCATCATAAGACCGTTTGTTTGAGAACTTCTATGGCTTTTAAAGCGACGACGACCCCAGCAATAATATGAAAAGCACAAGGGAAACAAACACACGCACACACACACATATATATATACATATATACATACATATACACTCACCTGTGAGGCAGCCTCAAATATCGGCAGCTGTAATATTTCACGATGTAGATGCATGGAGACATCGCCACGCAGCTCCTCCGGAAATTCGCGCAGCGTCTGTGAAAGAAGCAAAAAAAGAGAGAAAGAGAGAGTGAGAGAATGTTTGAATAAGGTGTGTGAGTAAAGAGAGAGAGAGAGAGGGCATCAGTTGGTAAACAGCAGTGTCAAGTGCCAGAGCCCAGAAAAACTTACATAGCCTTTAAAGCTACACACACACACCCTCACACACACCCACATTCGCACACTGTTGCAAATTGAATTGAACGAAATTGTCAGCATTTGACAATATTTTCTTCTCTTGCACTTTTTGCCTTATTTTTCCATACGCAATATGTAAAATAAATAACTTTGTATCCTGCGCGTTTTCCTTTCTTGTTGTTTTGTTTTTCTGCTTATGTCTCAGTCCCCAAGGTGTGGGCAAGTGTATTGAATGAAATTGTTGAGAGGATTAATAGGAAAATTGAAAAGCTTTCGCATTTTGTTTGTTTACACATTTCCTTTGCTGGTTACAAACTTATATATATATACATTATGTATATATGTATCAGTTCGCTGGGGGATTTGCTTACACACAATTTTAAACGTGACAGACTATCCGTTGAATTTATGAATGAATATTATACGGCAAAATTTTGGGCGTAATTTGTTTGGCAACGAAACCATCAGCTAAATGCGTGAGTAAATATTGTGGCACACGCCCTTGACTTCACGTGCAAACAAATAGATAGGTTTAATAGCGGCAAGTTTAGGTCAGCTCTGGCATATATTTTGCCTAGTTAAATGTTCATTTAATATAAATGAAATAATTTTCTGTAACTATGCACAGCTTATGCTTTAAATTAAATTATTATATATTAAAATAGAAGAAATCAAATTACAACTTTTTATGAACATACTATTATTTTTAATAAAATAAAAAAAATACCTAAAAAAACAAAATTTGGGTAAAAGCTAAAAACGTTCAAATAACTAAACAAAAATACTCTACATATTTTTTAAATATTTATTATTTATATTTATAATATTATTTTTTTTATATTATTATTATTATATTTTAAAAAATAAAAAATATTTATATACAAAATTAAAATATTTAAATTATTCAAATAAAATATTTTAAATATATAAAACAAATTTAAAAATATTAAAAGATTAGTTGTAAATATTTTATGCATTTCTTATTAAAATAATTCTTAATAAATTTAAATAGCTCAGCTGGTAATATATATTTATAAGCTTTAAACTATGTTATGAACTCTTCAAAACTTAAACTATTTTTTGCCATATTTAGTCAGTCATTTAAAAATAATAAAAGAACGAGTTAAATTTTTCAATAATTCAATAAAAATAAACAGAATATATTTTCCTTTTTTAATTAAGTTCTTCCATTGAATTCCTATTCATTATCAACAAGCAAATTTTCGCTTTCAATCAGTTGTGTGAAAAGATTTAATTAATTTATTTTCAATGGCATGTCAAAGCAACAACAGATTCCACACAATAAAACAAATATAATATATATATATATATATATATATATATATACAATATATATGTAAATTTACTGAGAGATATTTACATTTTAATTTTGTAGAAATTTGAAACTCATTTACTGCCTAAATGAATAGACGAAATATTTTGTGCAAATAACTCTGAAGCTTTTTGACAATTATTTACATTGACAGGGGCCAACAAATTTTTAGCCACGAACCAATACAAACAACGAACCAAAAACTAACCAATGAGCACATGTAGAAAGTTTCAAAAGTTTACACGCACTCTCGGAGTGTAAATGTGAGTGTGTGTATGTGCGTGTGTGTGAGTTAGAATATTTACTTATTTAATGGAACATTTCCCCGAAGGGCAACTTTGGAATTGTTATTTATGTCTGTTACTCAACCACAATATCCAAAGAAGTGTAAAATATTTTACACTAATTGCGTGCAAGGGCTGCAAAAAAAAAAAGAAGACAAAAGCAGCGGGAGTAGCCGACTTTGTAATACTTGACAGGCTTTGAATTTTATGATTTAGGTGCAAAATATAAGGTTCAAAACGTTAAAAATGTAAGAAAGATATAACATGTTCACATATCCTAAAAATCTTCTCACATCACAGTGTTAATTACAAAGTCTTTAGCTTCCATATTGATATAAGAATATTTCCCATAAGAACCAGGAACTCCATATATTCAATACTCTTATCCCTTGCATTTTCAAAATCTGAACAATTTATCAGACCAGCGCTAAGCCAATATACCCCTTTTCTCCCCCTAATAAACGAGCACAACAAGTTGGGGCCCCCGAAAAAAAACATTGGGCCACCGAATTCGGAGGGCGTGTGTTAGCTGGCTAAATGCAGGGCATTTCACTTTGCTGGCCAAGTTCGCCAAGTTCGCATTCGAAATTACGCGCAAACACGCCAACACAATTTCTGATACAATGAACACTCCGACTTGTCGAGCAGTTGGAGACAGTGTGAGAGGAAGAGAGGTGAGGTAGCTGGGCCCAAGTGGAGCTCTGACATTTTGCCAGTTAATTTTCATGAGCAATAAATTAACAATTTAATTTACTGCCGCCTGGCAACTGGCGCAACATTTTGCATGCCACACATCGAGGAGTGTGTGTGGCCGGGTGTGTATCGTTCATGTTTCCCAAATGTAATTAAATTAAAATTTGATTTAAACGTGTTTGTTTCCCGAACAAATCACATGCATTAGGCACATAAATCAGCGGCATATTGTGTGAGTATTTATTACGAGCACAGTGCTTGAATGTGGATTTGACAGAGTCTCCGTTTTTGAGAGATGTTTTCTTTGAAGTCCTGCTGTCTGCCTATGTCTATCTTTCTCTGTCTGTCTACCTCTATTGAAATGGTTTTCTAAATTATAAATATTTAGCTTATTAGTTTATCAAATAATCCAAAAATAGAAGTTGCCCCAAAGCATTTTTTTCTAGGAATGAATTTATTAAAAATAGACTAATACACAATCTGGAATTGTTTTTGTTTTTTTTTTTTAAGATCACATCTAAGAATTGGCATAGCTATGTATAGTAACCTTGACCTTTGATCTATACCTAGTTTACTACCAATTTTACTTTATTACCTACAATCATTTTATAATAAGTGCAACTAAACCAAAGCTTATTTATAAGACTTCTTGGCATACGAAATCGTGTTTAAATTACTCTACAAAAATTTAAAAAATTATTAATATTTAATTTCTTAATTATGCCTTCTACTTTTATTAGTACTTTGCTTTACAACTTCAACTATTACTCATACTACAACTTCTTCTACTACTACTACAACTTTTAGTACTCAGACCCCAACTACTATAACATCGAAGACTACCAAACAAGAGCCTCACATCCTGCTGCCTGTTATTACATTGTTAAACTTAAGAACTTTTTACATGCAGACTTATTACGCATGATTTGAATGGATTTCCATAAGCCGAATTTCCAAAACCCCCAAAAAAAAAGACCATAGCAGGCATCAGCTCTTGTGTACTCTGCTCGAGCATGTGTTCATGAAAGGCTCAACTCGGTTGAAATCCACTCTTTGCCGAGCTTTGACTTGCTGGTCCGAACAAAGCAAATTTGTTAGTAGCGGCTGCCTGAAAATCACTTTGCAAGCCGAAATTAATTAGCCAAGTTTGGCGAGGGCCAAGATGAGCCTAAGCCGGACCGTGCCATTGAAGCGTGTGACTGACAGACACTGAAAAGTTCTGCTGTGAGCATTTTTGGGAGGTATTTGGGGCAAACATCAAAGCAAAACATTTGATGTGTGCGCCGCTAATTAATTTGCAGCTAATAGCAGCCGAAATTGTAACGCAAATTGTTAACACTCGCGCCGAGGGCCAAAACTTTCGTTTGCCTTTCGCTGTGATAACGGCAATTAGTGAATGGCATCATGCCAAATTCACGTACTTGTCCAGCATAAAATGCAACAGTTGCACGAGCTGCACTTCAACAAAGTTTGGCGCTCTGTGCCGATTTGCCACGTCCGCAAGTTGAATGAAGCGGAAGAGCAACAGAGAGAGGGGCTAAGAGACAGAGACAAAGAGAGAGAGAGAGCGAGAGAGTGGAAGAATTTTGCATGCTGTGCGCATAGGGCAAAAGTTTGCCGTAAAACTTCAGGTTGAAACTGAAACTTAAATGGATTTACCCCATGCTAGGTCAGATTTAATGAAGCTACAAATGGAATTATGATTGCTATGCGCTGCGGTGCATTATTGATTTCGCAGAAAGGGCGCAAAGGGCGCATAGGGCGCACAAGCCAATGCACATTCGCAGCAGTTCAATTAAAATCCGAACTATAAATAAAACTCAATTCATTTTCCCAGAAGCATAAGTATGTGTATTTCCATTTATATTCAGACTGATTCAACCTACGAGCATATGCAATTCAATTATGACTTTCGAATATGCATGCGATATCTTATCAGGCCACGGACAGACAAACTTCTGCGTGCTACGAGAGTTGTTCAAGGATAATGGATGAAAGTTAGGGAAAATTAAAATATAAATGTAAATGATATAAAGGAAATAGTTAACTTTAAAATATATAATATTTAAGAAAAAAATTAATAATATTATAAATAGTATTTTAAATATATTAAAATTTTATGTGTCTAATATAATTAAAGAAATTTTAATTAAGGTTTAAAAAATTAACAGAAAAAATTTACTGTATACTTTACATACATTTTTAGTACCAAGGCAAACTAATTAAATAATATTTAAAATTTTAAATATTCGTTTTTTTTTTTTTTATAAAATGCTTTAGTTACAAAAATTAATATCTAAAATATTTAAATTATTATTTCCACAACGTAATTAAATTTCCAAATGACACATTCTAGCTTACAAATTTTAAAAGTATCAATTAAAAATATTTTAGTATTTTAAAATAAATAAATTTGAAAGTATTTTGTAAGCAAATATAAAATATAAATACTCTGATGTACAGTAAAATCCCACGAAATGAAATGCCACTCACAAACATTAATTATATTTAACTATTGAATGTTCGCTCAAAAATAAAATACAAAATATAATGCTCTCAATGAGATTATAATTCAACTTCAATAAACTGAAATGAAAATACTTTTTGCCGCATCAATTCCCGGGCCACCTATCAGTATATGTTACCTGTTGGCTGACATGCAATCAAAAAGGATTCAGTCTCTTGCCATTTTAGCCCAATGCCAATCAATAAGTCACATAGACGACGTACACACAGAAGCACAACTGATAGCTGACTTTTACTATAATATATATATACTTATATATGTATGTAAGTAAATATGTATATATGCCCAACAGGCATTTGCTTAATTAAAGGCACAGACATATCAAAATGCCAATGAAGCCGCACCGATTGCCCAATGCCAAAAGATTTTCCGCTGCGTCGACAACTTTTGTCTGTGGGCATAAATGATTTACGTATGAACACACACACAAGCAGAGATATAGACTCAGAGAGACAGACAGACAGAGAGCGACAGAGACTCTTAGCTTACCTCGTAGATATCAATGCCATGGCTGAGTGACCATGAAGTTTGAAAGTAGTCCTCGATGCGCTGCTTCAGCTCCTTGGGCATCTGCAAGAAAACACAAGCAAAAGCAAATGCAAATAATAGTTAGAATGGCATTCCTTTTCTTTATCTCTTATTTATAACAGATATTTAGCTAATGAGCAGCGCGTTGCAGATGGGCTTAGAGAGTGTTGAAAGCATATTGGATTGAAGCTGGGGTTGACTGTGGGAAATTTATATATGATATAATTTTATAAATATTTTTTTATATATATATTAAATATATAGTAAAATCTACAACATTTCTAAACTTTAGATTGATGTTTATATATTTTTAATTATTTATAATTTTTTTTTATATTTTTTAAATAAATATATTAAAAATATATACAGCGCATTCTATAAATGATTTAATTTCTTTAATTAACACCTAAAAAATATTTCTAATGAATGATTTTCATTTATTTTTAATCTCCCTCAACCTTAAGCTTCTCGCCTTAATATCAAATTCTGAGCGAGCATTATACAGTCATGCTATCCACTAACAATCCTTTCGCTTGTTTTTAATGTTTTCTCAGCTCAGTTACATGCAAGTTATGCACACGCGCTGCGCAAATGCACTTAATTACGCTGCATATTGCGTATACGACGCGTGGCAACTCGCGATACAGCAGTCGCTGTAGCAGTAATATTATGTGCGCGTGCAGGATTGCACCATCAACAGGTAGTGAGACAATCACGTCTCGCTGCTAAACACAGCAAATTCACAGCGAAAAAAAAGAACCTGAGCTGATGCGCCCGCTTATGACTTTGCTCTCGCATCGTGCTCACCTAATGTTGCGTGGCATTTGGAAAATGAGAGCTGCATTCCATTACAAAAAAAAAAAAAACTAAGCACATGCAATGCCTAAGGTATGAGCCAAACGCCAGGAATTCATATTCTGTGACTCAGGGCCATTTGCGGTTCGCCCATTGAGTTTTAATGAGCCCATCGCAAACGGCACTCGACTGCAGTCGATGGCAACAGTATTATGAATCACTGTCGATAGGCTTGGGAAGAACAGCAACTGCAGATATGTGTGTCTCTAGTTATTGACAGCAGAGAGTGTCATCAGCGTGCTTAAGGTAAATGCTTTAAATATTTAACAGTTTAATACTCACATTATGCAGCGCCACGAAATCCTTGAGGTCGCGCCATTTGCTCTCGTAAAGTGAGCGACGTGAGTACATGCGCTGGATGATGGCCGTCACATTACCAAAGACCACGGCGTGCATCAAAGCTACAAATTGACAGCATTTAATGGGCGACAAAAATGTGGAAATTTATATGAAGCAAAGGAGAGGGGGAGAGGAGAGAGAGAGAGAAGGAGGGCCACTCTCATACACACGGCTGATTACCTACCGCCAATCAACATCATTATAATGGTGAAAACCTTCTCGGCCGTTGTATTCGCCGACACATTGCCAAAGCCCACCGAGGTGAGGCTGGTGAATGTGAAGTACAACGCGGTCGAGTAAGTTTCGGCCGTTGTCAGTATCGCAACGGAGGCATTTTTTCTCTCGGCCAACAGCTGCAGCCAACCTGTGAACAAGACTTCAAGATTTTTAACAGGAATAGAAACGAAAAGAGATAGAGGTCGTACAAGAGAAAAGAAGGAAAAATAAATATATATACACACATATATAATATATAATATAATAAACTTTGTTTAGTTAAATCAGGCATTAGCAAATCCCAGCTGTCCACACACACATATGTGTTTTTGTAATTTAGCCGCTTATTAAACTGACAATGACTGGGCCCAAAGTTTCGTCTGACTTTTGCTAGCTGTCCATCAAGCAGTATCAAATGTTAAGCTGTCGGGGCACACGCAACACACAGAATCCGTGTCAGATCCGGGCCCAAATAGGCAAACGGAAACGTCAAACGTCAAACGCCGAATGCCAAATGCCAAATGGCAGTTTGTGAACTTTCTTCCACTTTTTTTTGTTGTTGACTGTTGCCAGGACTCTAGGACCGGCAGCAGCAGCAACAGGGTCGTGCGAGTATTTAATGTATATCATTTTCACAGTTTATTGATGTGAAAAGTAACTGGCAATTTGTTGTTGCTTTTCGCTTATGATTTTTTTGTAGGCTGTCAGCTTAGCCAAGATGAATATTAAGCACCTGCACACACACACCTATACACCCATACATAATGCTAATTTGCTTATATGTTAGCATTTATCAAACTGACTATAAAATACCCCACAAAATTTAGATTGACATAAAGCAAAATTTGTTGAATCTTTCCATTAATATTTTTTTAAGGTTCATTTTCACTTCTTTAAAACTAACCCTCCCTATTTTCTCTCACCTACAGGGCATCCTGGCTAATAAATCAAACGATAACTTTTGTCAGTTAAAAGACTTAGTTTCCCGTTAATGTCTGCAGGAATTAGGAAAACTTTGTTTTCGCTGCGCACTGCCAAAAGGTATTTTCTGCAAGTTTTAATAAGGTGAGCACGGTGTGTGAGAATGGGTTGACCAGCTACCTGGAGTACCTCACAAGAAGTTGTATACCTAATGGCCATCATTAGAAAGTTTCAGCTAGCTTTGGTTTGTGCTTTACGCTGAAGCTTTTAACCTAAATTTTGCGTTGCCAAACTGCTATTATCTGACGGGTCATTGTAATAAATCAAAAGTATGACATTCTTTTGAGCTCATTATATCTAATAACTAATTAAATGCAGCTGCGACCACAAAATTTGTAAATTTTAAAATCTTAAAAAATATATAAATATTTACGTTAAAATTAAATTAAATTTTTTGTTTGATACTTTTTACATTATTAACTTCTTTTTTAATTAATTTATTTTTTTATTAATATATTCTTTATAAATAATAATAATAAATATTTTCTTTAATTTATAAATAAACAATTTTAATTATCAAAAAAAAAAAAGAAAAGATATATATATATATATATATATATATATATATATATATATATATATGTATAATAATTGAAAAAAAAAACTAAAACGGTTTAATTTATGGCTTTAAAATATATAAATTTTTCTCAACAAATTATACATTTTTAATTAAAATTTTAAATTTTTAAAACTTTCTGATTACAGCATATTTATAGATATAAAATTCATATATTTGTTAACTAACTATATGATATAACATTATAAAATTCCTGACACTTCAGCTACTGGCAAAAAACGTCCATTAGGGTATAAAAGAAATCCTATTAATTAGGTTGCTAGAGACCTGCTCATGTTGACAGCCTAAATATAAAGTAAATTAATATCATAAAAATCTCTAAGCTCTCTAAGCACGAGTATTAGGCAGTCGATTACTCCCTATGTTAATATTTGCTTTGGTTGCTACATTGTTAGCTACCCAATGTCAGCTTAGGGTATTCGCAAGGTAGCCATAAAAAGTTTTTAGGGCTCACTCACGCACACTTGCACACACACACACACTCGCACCTAGCTACTTAAATCACAATAAGCGCTGATTTGATATTGTTTGGCAGGAGTTTTATGCAAAACTTTGCGATTTGTATGTGTTAATAACCAAACATTTTGCCTGCTCTCAAATAGCTTTATACATGAGCTGATTTTAAACTTTTTGACGTGGTTTTCAGCAACGGAATACATTAGTCAAACTATCTGTGTGTGTGTGTGCGGGTGTGTGAGTGTGTGTGTTTGCGTGTGTGCCAAAGCGGGTAAAGGCAACAATTTCATTTGCCGTTTGACGAGCCAGGCAAACACAATCAACGCTGGCGGCAAACTAACCAAATTACTGTCCAACTAACACACACACACACACACACACGCACACACACACACTGGCAGCACTTATGTGTGTGTGTGGTGGACTGCCAGCTGACCTTGGCTTTTGGACTACTGCTGGCCCTTGTTCGTCTAACCTCTCTACTCACCGATGTTGCTCTCGGGAAACCATTCGTACTCCTTCACAGCGATGACATACCAGATGCAGGCGAGCCAGTGTGCGGCCAGTGTAAATGAAAACATCAGCAGCGTCAGAATCATGGCCGTATGTTGTGAATATCGATCAATTTTTTGCAATAGCCTGGCCAGGCGCAACAGACGCGTCAATTTGACAAGATGAATGTGTGATTCCTAGCCATTAGATGCATAGATAGAGCCAGAGAGAGAGAGAAAAAAAAGGTAGAGAAAGAGAATAAAAAATTGTTTGTAACGTAACGAGATAAATTGTTAGACGAGCTGCATTGTTGACGCTGCAGAGTTAGTTAGAAATTTCGTTTTATGCCCACGTCGATTGATTGCTCAGCGGCAGTGAAACTATCAACGGAACTAACTGTAAAATAATATTTGTGATTCTCTAGAATTTATGGAAATTCCCCACTTTGGCTCTGCACTCAACTCGAATGAGCTGTTGAGCTTGAAGCTTTGATTAAAATGTCTCAAACAGGCAGTAGGAAGACCTCATAGATATATATTTATATATAACATAAGCAGCACATCCGAAGTAGCCCCCACTTCTATAAAGCTTATGCAGTCTAGCTTTAATAGGTTCAGAAATTGCTCACAGACAGACAAGGAGACAAGGCTAAGGTAAATAGCTTGTTAATGCTGTGAGCACTTTGCAAAGCTATTAAAGCAAAATTTCATAAGCTTCATATATGTTGATTATGTTTGTTTCACATCACCAATAACTGATTATCTTTTCGATATTAACTAAAATCTAAATACAATTTTAGTGACTTAACTAAGTTTAGCAGAAAGTCACCAAATTTGTTTCATATATTCTGCTAAAGGATACACAAAATATTATTTCTTTTAAAAGCCATTCAGAGCAAGTATTATAATAAAGTATTATACCCAAAAAAAATGTTTTTGCTTCCGCATTCGATTTCAATGCAAAGTCAATGTAAAGAAAAACCCATGAGTATAAAAAGCCATAAAAGTCAAATTAGTTTTGGCAAAGTCATGAAGGCTTACAGCACGACTTTGGAAACCTTACAAGGCAAGATTATTTTGTGAGTTTTCACATAAAGATTGATTACTTTTAAATCATATGAAATAATATTTGACAATGTATTTTATATATAATAATTTTTGTTAATTTTAACTACCTTAAAAAAGCTTTCAAATATTTTTAAATATATATTTTACACATTATAATTTTTGAGAATTCTGACAAAAAGATTGATTGACCTTTAAATTCTATGAATTTCGAATTATTTATAAATATATAGATAAATAAAATGGAATAGTTAAATTATGAATTGCATATATAATATATTATTATTAAATTATTAAACTATTTATTATTTATTATTTGTTATTATTATTATTTATTGTTATAATTATTGTTATTATTTTATTATATACTATATTATATCAAAATGTCATTATTAACTCTTCTAATCAATTCTATAACGTTTAATTAAATGCACAGACTTCTTAACAATTCATCAGCTCAAAGAATTGTCTCAAAATTGTATCGCAATGTCTAAATACTTCTGCAACATTCAATACATTCCACATTCATTAAATCTCCCTCAAGAAAAGAAAGCTAAACAAAATCAAAACAAAAGCCGAATGTCAAACAACAGTAAAAAATTGAGCTTTAAACTTGAGTCGAAAAGAGAAAAAAATTGTTTGGAACTCTGGTGAAAGGAATAAATTAGTTTTTCATAGCAACTAATGGCATTTGGTGCTAATATCATTTTTGACCCCTCGTAGTTTGCGCCAATTACGCTGCCTACTTTCGCTGGGGCGTAAATTTCATTAGAGTACAAACACACGCACTCACACACACTCACACACACACTCATGCGCACACACATGTACCCACGCAGAAAGTACCCTAAAATTTTGACACATGCCCATTTATTAGCAAGTATTTCCTGCCAACTTCCGTCCCAGGCTCTGAGCACAAGAAGCAAACCTAAATAAAAAGGGATAGTTAAATAAAATCACAAAAAAATGTGGGGTAGAAAGAGAAATCAAAGGGGCTGTCATCAACAAGCCGAAATGTAAACAGAAACAAGCTTATCAAGCCGCCCCCACGGGGACAAAATCGGCAAAGTTGTCCGAATAGAAGGCTGCGGCTTAAAGCTGCAAATTCATACACAAAATTATTGTGAACGAACAATTTTAGAATAAAAATGAGAAAAATGAGTAAAGAAAGGCAATGTAACTGTAGCTGACGCAGCGTTAATTTTAAAATGAGCTCAGCTTGTACGTTCGTGGGAGTAAAAAAAGAAAGATGAAAATCGCGATCTAAGCGTTTAGCGTGCAACAGCCTTGCAGCAAATTCAATAGAGAGAGAAAGGCAGCGAGTGAGAGAGAAAGGCAAAAGTAAGGCAAGGCTGTCAAGGCAAGCTATGTGAAAGGCATTTAAAGTGTACAATAACAATTATGAGAAATTTACGAGAGCTAAACCTAGGTATACCCTGGATTTGAGGCAAGGGCTAGAAGTAACTATATGAGAGCTGCTCTAAATTTATAGGATATTTAATGTTTTTTTCTTTCTATTTTCTAAAATTATTTTTATTAATTTAATAAATTTGAATATTTGTTTCATCGCAGTAAAAAAAATTTCTCAAGCAGATATAAGCACTTCTTAAAGCTTCGAATAATTTAAATAAATAACATAAATAAATATTAAATAAAAATAAAATTCAATAAATTAAATATAGAATATATTGTATATATATACAGTTTATTGGAATTTTTATGATTGATTACCAAGGTTCAATAAATGAAACAAATGTCAAGTGATTGATGAAATATGAAAAGAAACTTTCAGCTGCTTTCTGTTTTGTAAGACATAAACCTAATAAACTTTTTGACGTTGGCAAAAAAAAATACAAATACTACAATTTTTAAAAGAAACAAATAAGAATTGAACAACTTTTCAGTACTGAAATAATAATAACGCAAATATAAATAGATTTCTAAAGTCAAAGTCAATAAATCTAAAGAAAAACCCACATCAAACCCCAAGGATAATACGAATATAATTTACAATATTCAAGGCAACATCTACAGCATCAATCTCCATCGACACCCACACAATAATACAGGGTATATAATATTAAGAAAAAAATAATAATACACAGACAGCTGAACAGACAGTTGAGAACATGTTGAGGCGTTGTTGCTTTAAGAACGGCGGCACAATAACTGCTTTTGTGTTATTTTTTTCTATACGGACTTTCGCCTTTATAAAGCCACGTGGCTAAGCGTGAGTATGTGTGTGTGTGTGTGCTGTTGCCAGGCTAAATTGTAATTCATGTTGCAATTTGTGCTGCGCTTTCGCTTTCAGCTGCTTTCGCCGTCCTTAGCTGCTTTCAATGCTTTGACTGGGTTTTTTTGGCCAAAACTTTTTTGCGCCGCCCGCACACACATTTTTTGTTTACTTTGTCGCGTGCGACAAGAGAGAAACGGCGAGAGAAAAGAACGAAACGCGAAGCAAGTTGCGTCAACTTGACTGTCATGGCAACTTCCGCTTCCGCTGACCAAGCCTCTCGCCCGCTTTCTTTACATTTTTTCGTCTTTTCGTCTTTTGGGATCTCAAAGATAATTAAAACTTTGAAATCAACTAAATATGCAAAAGTTTCTAGTGCATTAGCTGGAAATTGGTATGCAGCAACAGCCGCAGCAGCTCGCAGCAGAAGAAGAAGGTAAAGAAAAAGTAAATCCAAGTTTAACATTTGTCAAAAGTAGCCAAAAATAAAAAGTATATTAATGTATTTTTTCTTTGCAGCTACTTAAGAGCTTTAAAACCACAAGAAGAGAAAACTTATGAGGCGGTAGAAGAGGCAGAGGAAGATGGCTGGCCAAAGAGCAGGAAAGCGCCAACAATTATAACACATTTGGGTTGCTTAAAAATATAAAGTTTTGTGGGCATTTAAGAGCCAGATTTTGTTTTTGCGACCTTCGAAAATGTTTAGATAAAAGACAGAGAGAGAGAGAGAGAGAGAGCGAGCAAAATATGTTAGTCAAGTTGTTTGCTCGTCCTTGGCAAGCATTTCCACTCTGATTGCAACAAGTTAGGTCTTAGCTGGAGCTACACCATGCTTAAAGCGACTTAAACAACTTTAGTAGCTGACTCATATTCACACAGCGAGTTGACAGCAAAATCATATTTTCATTTCTATTTTCGTGCGATATTTGATGCTTGCTTAAGCACGAAAGAATTTCGACTTGAGGCAACGAGGCAGCTACAAATTTGTATTTGATTTGATCAGCAACAGCAGCGTTAGTTAAACAGCAACTTTTTTGCGGCTAGCAACAGCAAGAAGAACAAACTTTGTTCACAATGGCATAGCCATGACAATGCATAAAATCAGTTAAAAGTCAGCGCGTCGCAAATTAAGTCAGAACAAAAATGGCAACTTAAGACACAAGTGGCAGCATGCTTGAAATGTTCATAGTGGCCGTCAAGCAAGCATTTGATGTTGATTTCTTGATTTTTGCCTACCCTGTGGCTGCAGCAAAGAAAGGGGCGTATCGATCGGGCAAGGGCCATCGTTCAAGCATATTTATGTATTTTGTTTCTTAAATAAACTCTGCATATATCAGCAAGGGTCCTTCTTTTATTTACTTTGGTTTGGCATCGGTATAAATAGAGATGATTTAAATAAAAGGAATTGTAAATATAAACAACAAGAAAATACATTAAAATTTATAGCATACTCTAAATATTGTCAATTATTTTTCCATGGACTACGCTGAAACGCTCACTGGCGGAAATAAGCAGTTATATAAATAAATTTTATTGAATATTTGTAACATTTTTAAAAATTTTATGTACACTACATTTTTTTTTTGTAATTATATTTTTTTTATAAGTATACATTTTTGAATAAATGCATTTCTTTTATTTTAATTATTCTTTTTTATTTTTATTTATTTAATAATTTAAGTTATTATTTGGCAAAATAAAGATTGTTATAGATTTATGTATAACTATATATTTTTAGTATATTTAGATATTTTTGTATTATTTTATTTTTATCTATTTATATTTAATGAAATTATATTTTTGATATGTTTATTAAGACTTCAACTCAAATTAATTCCCTCGCATACGCATATGAAATTGAAGTTTTCTACCTCTCTAAGACTTCACTACGATATTAAATTTCACTTTTTAAATATAACACTTCTGCAGCTTCTTCAAGCCGAAAGCTTGGTATCTTATAGTCGAGCAGCTTGCGTACGCGCTCGTCAAGGTCCGAGCACTTGAAGTAAAAAGCTGACTTCGCCCGGCAAAGTAGCAAACAAAACAAACTTGCGAGCACTAAGTAAAGTGCTTGAAAAAGCGCGGACAAAAAGATGGAGCAACAACAACAAGAGCAGCAAAGTTCTCATTTTCAATACCTGCAAAATTCGCGCAAGACGAATGAAGCTGTAAATACAGCTAGACGTAGCATACTTTTCAGGGCTCAAATTTATTTGACGCACATTTGGGTCAAAATATAGCGCCGACGAGGCTGACACGCCTTTAATCCCGTCAAGTGCGCTCAAACGGATGCCACTTGCCGTGCCAAATAGCAAAGCGGCTTAAGCGAATTGCGCAACGTAAAGAAATATGAGAACTATGCTGAAACGCTAATTACAGCGACGCTAAACGATATAAATTTCTACCTCTCGCTCTCTTTAACTGCCTTTAACTGGAAACTTAATTAAATTGCAGTGGCCATTAAAGCCAGCCATGAGTGCAGCCAAGCTGTTAGTAAAAAACCAACAAAAATGCTAAGAACGCATGCATTATGCATGCGCTGGCAAAGTTTTATGCAAATCCTCTTACAGCTATTTACCACTTGAAATTTCAGCTTAAATATTTAATGCCATCCCTGCAGAGGTTGGACTTGGGCTGATGAAAGGCCGACGCTGGTATTGACGAATCATCGGTAATCCAACTGAAATACCGGAGGCAAAAATTCGATTTCTTGTTTAATTTCTTGAGCTATTTTCAATCAAGCAATTGTTTAATCGAAGCCAATTAAATTTGTCTAGTCATGCAAATCTGACGAGATTAGCAATCGAATGTTCAACAAGTTCTGCATCAGCACAAACAAGATTTAGTTTGCTGATCTTATTAGTAAGTGTAGCGAGGGATATTTAAGGAAGGAATTGAGATTTTATGTGTATGTTCGTTATGTAGCTCATAAATAATTAAAAATCGATGCCCTTAAAATCTTGAATACATTAAAAATTTTAAATTAAATATTTTGTCGTTATACAAATTTAATGTTATATAAAAGTATATATTTATTTAATATATTTTTTTTAAATCTGTTTTTAATTTGTTGTGTATTCAATTTTTTATACAATTTATCTAACGATATCTTTTTAGATTTTTTTCAATCAATTTAATATATATTTTTTAATTTTATCAAAATTTTGTATTTACTTTAATTTTTATTATGTTTTTATAAATATAAAAAAAAATCGAATAAATTTTTAAAAATTATTTTTAGTTTACTTTTTATCTAATTATGTTATACAGTTTTTTTATGATAACTCTTTTATTTGCATTTAATTTTTAATAAAAATTAATTTTTTATGGAAATAATTTTTATACATTTATTTGTCAAACAATCTCGTTTATCATTATTTAAAAAATAAAACAACATTTCAATAAAACAAGAAGCCTTACACTACAACTGATATAAATGAATTGTAGAAATAGTCATAGAGAGTAAGGTTTCCGGTTTCATTTGTGTGCAGCTCACAAGTTTCAAACTAATTAAAATAAAAACAAACACTCAGTTACATCCGCTTAGGAAACCCTTCGCAGGCAGCTTATGCATTTCAAATGCAGCAAATTGCTCACACACGCACACACACAACGACACACACACCCATACAGGTATACGATAAACCACCTGCCAAAGCAATTTCCTGTGGTATGCAAATAGCAAATTTAATTTTTCAATCGCAAGGGCAATAAAACTATTTGTTAACGCTGTTGGGTAGCAATTTACTCACCTCGCCGTCGTACAAATCGGAGGCGTACAAATGATCAAAGGGCAGCGCCGCCAGTAGGTCGAGAGCAAACCAGCCACGGAAATAATTGATGGCAATCTGTTTCGAATTGGAGACGACCTCACCTTTGCGCGAGACAAAGGTTGTGCGAAAATTCAATAAAATATCTGCAATAAAAGAGCAATAAACAAAAACGAAAAGAAAAGGATAAATGTTGAGGTAAGTAAGACACAAGAGGGAATACAAAACTAAAAAGCCATATTTAGCCTTAAGCTAAATTCAATTCCCAGTCAAGAAGACAAAAGGCTATTGATGTGAATCTAAGTATGGCTAACAGGTTGTGTGGACTCTTGTCCTCACACACACAGACAAATGCACAAAGCCAAAATGGACATCAAATGGACATCATCACCATCGTGATTATCTCCTTTGTCGTAGCAGTCGTACTCACCCACAATAAATAGCGCTTCGACAATCACATCGGAGACCATCGTCTGTCGATCCGCTTTGGCGAAGGCGGCATTGTAGGGCACCATTAATGCCACGTAGAAGGTCGCCACCAATATGACCCAATCCCATATGCCTTTGAATACGCCGTAATGGGGTAAAATCAAGCGTGACTTCTTTATCGATTGCGTTTTGTATTCGGGAAATGGTGCCTCGGTTGAATGCATGAAGTTCTACAATAAATAAATCACATCAAAAGTCAATTTCAATAAACGAAACAGCAAAAGCTGCACTTTAAATGCGCGAATGTCGAATGGCGAAAAAATAATTGTTAATTCAATTAATGCTGCCCCCTTAAAGAAGAAGTCGAGTGGAAAAAGGCGTTGAAAGTAAATTTTTCCAGCCAATATATTTAATTTAAATTATTTAATTAAATCTATAAGTCAATTTATTGTTGTTTATATATTTTTGAAGCGAAATTTATATTATATTAAGTTATGTATAAGTTCTTACTATAGTATATTAGTGTTAGAATTGCAATTAAAAATTGATGGAATCTCAAAGTAGAGCTCTACCATTTATTAAGGAAATGCTGAAAATATTAGTTCGTAGTACAAATAATTATATAAAAAATTAAATAAAAAAATAATACAAATAAATATTATGGCCAATTATGTAACAATACTATTTACTTTCTAATTAAACTAAACTTATTAAATTAAATTTATTAATCAAAGTGAAAAAAATATGAAAGCAAAGAATGTAAAAACCAATATTTATAATAATAAATGGAAATAATAACTTAATAAAGTAAATAAAGAAATAGTGAGAGTAGAAATTATTAACATAAACCATAACCCAATTTATTGCTTTAAAAAATCAGATATATTTACATTTCTAATTTATTGTTACAATAATTTCTCAAGTTAAAATGCCACAAAAATAAAACAAAAATTCACAATTCCTATAATTTTACAAATTTAAATAAAATAAATTAAAAAATGTAGATATTTTTACATTTTACATTGGCATTTTCATTAGGATAAAAAATGCACAAAAACTACTTGAAATTGAGCACAAAAAATAAAAAAAAAAAACAGAACCTAAACACAGTTAAAACTCTCTAAATTCAATTTAAATAATACTCGACACGTCGAGTGTGTATGCCGAGCCATTACCTTCAACAGGATCCAAAGTGGATTAAAAGCGATATACGTTTAATTGAATTTAGGTCGCAACGGCCCTGCGCTGTGCTCGTGTTGATAGAAGGGCATATATATGTGTGTACAGCTGTGTGTGTGTGTTAGTGAACGTGCGTTTGGGTTTGTGGTAGTGATTCAAGGTATTGGTTATTATACTCACATTGCCCAGCTTCAATTTGGTTTTGACACCGCCCTTTTCGGGCTTGTAATGACCAGATAACTGATATAGAACCGCACGACTGCGACGTCTGCCCATATTACAGCCGGCGGGCACATCCAAATTATTGCCCTCGCCGGCTTCCGTATCGCCGCCATCGCCGCCGCCCGGTCCGCCCAGGCCGGGCAGGCCGCCGAGGCCCAAGATGCCGGCATTCGACCCGGCACGGAATCGAGCGCCCAATAGTGCAGCTGTAAGGGCAAAAACTTACAGATTCGCAACGCAAAAATTGATCAAGTTCGATGCAGCAGCCGCACACCACAGTCGCGTTTTAGTAATACATGAATTATTATTAAATTTTGTTTTGGATTTTGGATATTATTTTGGGGTTTGTTTTTATATGTCGGTTTAATTACAATGATGATGCCGGTTAGAGTAAGAAAAAAGAGCACAAAGAAAGAAAATATACAGATATTGTACAAATACAATTTGAATTAAGTTTGTTTATTAACAAATTTGGATTTCGATTTCTTTTTTAGTCAATTGTTATACAATTTATTTAGCAATTAGCTACAAAAATACACAAACACACATAGACAAATGTGAATCAAAAGTTTAGTCTTAAAGCGACACAAAGTACAAGCTGTAGTCATTTATATATTTGAATTTGTTAAAATTTTAGTTTTTCTTTTTTGTTTTATTTGCTTTCCAATTCAGCCTCGATGAAGAATTTTGATTTAGTTTATTAAAAAAAATGCAAATTTACCTAATGCATGCTGCAAGATATTTATATAAATATACCCTTAGCATATTGTAAATGGGAATTCGGAGTTTACTGATTTTGTTTTAAATTAATATAACTTCAGCTTCTGTCTGTTCATTTCTGTATGGCCACGCAGTTTCCTATATATTTTATTTAACTTTAATTTATTTTATATATTTAAAAAGTACAAATCGACCTTCGATCAGGGTATCTCTTAGATACGCACTCCCCATCCCAAGCTACTTGTTTTTACTAAATTAATTTCTATTTCTCTGTAAAATTGCATAAATTTGCAGCATTTCACAAACCGTAAAGCTTATGGCTTCAAATGTTTTTCGACCAAACAAAGCGCATCATATGAAAATATTTATATTAAAAATGTTTTTCCATGCTAGCATTGCAGTAATTCTTTGCCCTGTGCAACAACTATCAAAGTATTTAATTAAAAGCGCAATGGAAAAATGCATATCTTTATGATTTCAACTTTAATTCATAAATTTTTATTGCAGGCACGCAAATATTTACCCAAAATATCAGGCCAAGCCATAAAAATAGAGTGGAAATATCGGGAGACATGCGTATAAATATAATCATTCACACGGCCAGAGGAAGAGCTAGAGAAGCCGCTGCGTGGCAAATACGGATGCCTGTGAATTTGCTGGCATGTAAACAAGGCCGAGTGTGCCAAGAGGTGGGCCGAGCTTGGATAAAAGTAAACCACAATCTCAAATACACAGGGCACAAGGGCCACAACCTCAAACAGTCTCATTAAATTTAACTTAATTTTATTTTTTTTTTTCCCTTTTGTTGTTGTAGGTTGTCCAACTCAAAGGCAGCGCGTGCTGCTATAAATTACAATTAGCTTGATTGTGAAAAATTTGACCCAACCAAACAACAGCAAAAAAATGGGGTAAACAACATCAACAATAACAACAACAGCGCCAAATTCGTTGAACAGCATACTAATTATAAGGATTTCACTCTCAATATGCTAACAAAGTGTAAAAATGCTTCACGCTCGCTTCATTAAAACCGTTTTATCTTTAAATAACAAAGGCTATACCAAATTTTTGGAAGACAATCGGATTAGGAGATGACGAACTATAAGAACTGAGTTGTTAGCTAAGGGAAGTTGATAAAAAGAGATGCTGATTGTTGGAAGATGATTGAGATAAGCTTAAGTTAACTTAGTTGTAGAACTCTAAAATAAATATATATATAAAAATAATTTCATTTAGCTATATTTTCTCAGATTACTAATACCAAATATATATTCCCCATCAAACCAAAAGGGTATTTAAGTACAACAGCAACTACTCCTCGTTGATATCTCTCGAAAACAGGCGTAACAAATTTGATTTCAATTTTGATGCCAAAAACCCAGACCCAGACTCAGCCCCCCACACCCAGACCCAAGTCCAGCCCCAAAACCCGTAAGCGAGTTCGTACCCTGCGTAGCTGTCATATCGAAATGCCAATTAAGCTGCCAGGCACCTACTCAATGATCCGGGCCCGCGGCTACCAGCATTTCTGGAGTTACCATCGCCCTAAATTTTAAGCAGCACGTTTCGTACGCTCAACGCATACACAAAGCAACTCCAGAAAAACAAAAATAAAATAAAATAAAAAAAATGTATTGAAGGGCAAAAAATATGGCAAAACAACTGCAAAATATGCGCGATTCAGTCGAGTGTGGCAAATGCCAAACAAAAAGAGAGAGAAAAAAAAAACAGTATTTTATATATAAAAAAATGTCGCACATGCCGCACAGGCGAAAAATTGTTAAGAGTGGCTGCCGATGCTGCCACCGCATTCCTGACAGGCCTAATGATGTGTAAAATGACGGTCATTTGAACTGTCGCTGGCCCTGGCCCTGGCGCTCACATAAATGTCGCTGCGAATGATAATTCAATTGCCTTTCGAATCTCGCCCATTGGCCACATCAAACGCGGCAAATTCCTTACAAATTTACAGCCTAATTACTAGTTGGCCTGACTCGACGCATATTTAATACGGCGCTTGGCATTTTGACGAGCCGCAACGATGCGCACTCAATGTCGATTGGCAATCACCGTGCCAGCGTCAGCGAGCGATTTACGGCAAACGTCAAAGATATGTATTTTCACAAGATTACGTATACGTCATGTGGATTTTTGAATCTGATAGGCAAAAATGTGAGAGGGAATTTTAATGGAATCAAAGGGACTAGAAAGATGCCTGGTTATATAGAGGTGAGTCATATTACGTATACGTCATGTGGTTGCCAGCGAGAGATTTTTGAATCTGATAGGCATCAATTTGACATGACTTTACATCAGTCGAAGTACTGAAGTGACTAGAAAACTTCCTTCTTTATTAACATAAATAAGTAAGGTGTAATATAATATATATTACGTATGCGTCATGTTGCCAATTCAGGAGTTTTTAATCAAGTAAGCATAGTCAAATGACTATCTGCAAAATAGAAGTAGTTTAAAGATTGGGAAAAGTACTATTAATAATTAAGTTAGTCATAATTTATATTACGAATACGTCACGTGGTCTATCATCATTGTCATTTAAGTCATTGACTTTTAAGGCTTAACAGTTTCCATGGAACATAAGTATTGCTTCAGCTCTTCTTACTAGAGCTCAAGCTATTTTAAGCAAAGCTTCAAATAATTTATGTTACGTATACGCAATGTGGTCGACACACGTTTGCAATGTAAATCCTCTAAGACATACATGTGACATAAATTTGTCAATAAATTAAGTTGCTTCACTACTGAATTTCTTACATGAAAATCCATTTGTATTATTTGTATTATTGCAATTACAAGTTAAGAATTTTGATTCTAATAGAAAATAAACCTTTAATAGATCAAATTATACATACTACGTATAGGCCTTCAATGCCATGCCTATTAACCTATTTCATATTACGTATACGTCATGTGTTTCACAAATCTTAGCAATTTGGCATTTGTAACAAGCCGTAAAGTAAGCTAATCAAAGACTTTCAATAAAATAACAGAGTTTTTTAGCTGTCTTCAAATGCTTGTACGTATTCATATATCCAATCAACAACAAATATTACGTATACGTAAAGCCATTTATTTTAAACTATTATTTATGCTTTGCCGTCTTCAATTTAAGTGCTTTAATTGCTTCTTTTCAGTTGCAAGTGCACAGCGCTTATACAAATTGAAACCTACTCAGATTACGCTCACGCCACGAAGCCAGCAATTATGTGCAGCTGGCATTTATGGCTTAAATGACAGCAAATTCCATATATTTTTCGCATCAATTAGTGAAAATGTGGGAATTTTGTGGAGGCATGTCAGATGTAAAGCAAAATTGCATGCTGTGAAATTCGCCACATACTTCAAACTCCAACTATCAAGGACAATAAAAATTTGCTCGCAATATAAATTAAATTAAATTTCAACAAATATGTTGAAAATTTGTTTTCAACATGAAATTTATTAATAAGATTATGCCATATATCATCTACCTTTTAAGCCCTTCAACATCTGCACAAATTCCACCGGACACCCGCTGTAATTAATGCAATATAAATTGCAAATTTCATGCATGTTAACCGCACGACAGACGCCCCAGAGCTGTCAGAGGCAAATGCCTGTTAAGCAGCTGCAAAGCCACACTAATTGTTCGCACCGTGGTAATCCACATGCAACAGATGCGCTCCAAAAACTACAGAAATTCCCTTTTTAATAATCTTGGCGGCATTTAATGATGTCAACTGTGCTAAGCAGACATATTTTAAGTACTCAGTGCAAACTGTGAGTGAAAACTGTGAACGAGCGATTATTTGTTTTGAGCTGCTCATCCTGTCAGTACTTTGCATGACTGCACAAACCCACGGAAACCGCAAACACAGAACAGACCAAACCAGACCCAACCCGACCAGAGCAGACCAAGTCAAGAGCAGTGACAACAAAGCCGCGACTGCTGAATAATGATGCTAATAAAACTGCAAATGAAAGCTGCCAGAAAACGTCAGAGTGCAAGGCAGCTTAACAATGCCCGGACTCGCTCCGCAAGCCAGAGCCCCAGCCCAGCTTAGTTATGTACCAAATAATTTACCCAGTCTGCTCACTAATCCGCATTAGTTGAATGCGCAATGACCTACGCGAATAAATTCACTTCATGCGCACGAGCTAAACAATACACTTGGCATTTTCTGTTCGCAATTGTTTTTATATTGTCTCTTTCCCCCTTCTTTTTTGCAGCATCTTTTCGAATCGTTGTCTGGCTGCACATAAATATTTAAGCATCCCATACGCATTTGCCTCACTTGCTTAATTATTCAGACTAAACTCATTCAGCGCATTCAGTTGTCAGCATATTTAATGCGTAATCAGGTCGGCTAAGCGCAGGTGAGTAATAGTTGCAAGCCTAATTGGGTTCGCAGCAGGGTCGACTATATACTTATTTAATGAGAACTAAATTATTTGCGAATTAAATATATATTTCATTTTACGATATTTGATTTCAAAATCAGAGCTAACAACTAAAATCCATTTAATTTATAACAATTGTGTATATAAATGGATTGAGACAAAAACGAATTTAATATTAAAATTAATTGAAAGAAAAATAAATTAAATTGTAAATGCATAATCCGCTGGTAACTTAATAAACTGGACTGACAAACAATAAAATGTTTATTAAAATAACAATGAACTGGCATTTATGGCTAATTCAATAAGAAATAAATTGAAATTTAATTGAAAGCATTTGAAAGTAAATTGATGATAGGAAAACAAAAGGAAATTCAAATTGGATAAATTAATATGTTACTAAAATATACATTTAAAAAATTAAAATTGAGTTAAAAATCTTAAAGACTTAACATGACTTAAATGACCAGAATGAAACATAAAACAATTTTATATGCAAAAAACTTCTTAAATGTATATTAATTTTTTTTTTTAATATTTATATATACCGTATTATTATACAATAAATCCAATTTCAACAAAAGGAAATCTGATTTTTATCCAAAAAATATAAAAAGTAGAAAACATAAAAAAAATATATAAATTTACTTAATAAAACCTATAATAAGACAAAATCTACATAAATCAAATCGTTTTTTATATTTTCAGAGTATTTAAGCTAACTATAAACCGCATTTGAAGCAGAGTTAATCCCATTAACTAAACTACGTGGCAGCAAATTTACTAAATCTCTTTTGGCATAAGGTATTAAAAAACCACAGCTCAGTCAAAAAGCTGACAGAACGGAATTAAAAAAGGAAAAATAAAATGAACAAAGTTTGAGTTAAATATTTATATGCACAAGCTCAAAGCATTCCACACAAAAAACAACAAAAAAACGCCACTAACTAACGAAATACGAAGAGGTTAACCAAAAAGTCAGTCACAAAAAAAGAAGTTGACATGACAGAGAAAAAAAGAAGAGAATTAAGAAAGAGCAACCGCAAACAGGCATGACTTTATATATATGCAAGAAACATATATAGAGCTATATATATAGCATGATTCGCCTTTGACAAGACATTTGGTAAGCCAATTTATTTTTTTTTTCAAATATTTTCACATTTTGCTTCATTTGTTTATGGATTATTTAACTTGTGGTTTGGGTGTTTGCGTGTGCGTGTGTGATTGTGCCTTGGATTAGTGTATATTAACAGTTGATTGTGCATTATTGTGGGCGTGTCAATTGTTAATTATGCTTGCTTCATACTTTGTGCGCGGATATGCATTTGCTATGTGGCTTATTTTACATTATTTATTGATATTCATATTCGATTTATTTCCATTTTGCTTTCAACTGTTGCATACTTACCGCTATCACACTCCTCGTTCACGTTCATCTCCAGCATCTTGGTATGTGTGATGTCCTTGTGCGAGGCCAGGAAGAGCACCACCTCGCGCTTCTCATTCTTAATGGGCACAATGTCAAACAGACACCAAAAGGGCGCACCTGGAGCGAAGACATAAGTTACGACATTGACGTGTTAATTAATTAAAGTGACCATGGAGCACACAAGTCTGTTCAGCCAGACCAGCTGAAAAAACATAGCTGTTTATAATCATCATAACAGTAAACAGCGATGATGAATAGCTCTGCACAGCAGATTTAGTGACCATGGTGAACGTTAGATGTGAACAGCTCTTTAAGCGAAGGTAACAACATCTTTGTGTAAGATGAAGACGTGGCGGGCGGAAAAGTCTATTATGCTGAATAGTATTTAAGCTAGCATTGCTTTGATGTCAGTGACCATGGATAAAGCGTTTCTAGGCCGACGAAAAAACAACTATGGACTGTAAAGTACCCACTATATTTAATGAAATTTATCGATTTTTGGAGTTGAGTTCAGTTAATTAACAAAATATATTTATAGAGACGAAAGAACAGAAAGTCAGCTAAAGAAGTTGTTGATTCTTACTCTAAAAATCTATGAAATATCGCTATTCACTTTAAAACGACTGAAGTCCAGATAGAATATAATTAGTTGGGATTCAGCAATGCAGATTATGATAACAGATCCGTTTATCTCGACTAAATTAGATATATAATATGTATTATATTAGTGTCTCATCAGCTACGATTGTTTGGGTAATTCCAGAGAGAATGCTGAGAGTAGGAATAAACAGATTTTTCAGATACGCCAGGCGTTCTATTTCACCTCCACTGAAACTGAAACGGATGCTCTTACACTCTGACAGCTACGCAGTAAGGCGAGACACTACATAAAACTAATATACTCTTTTATTAACTTGTTCAACTAGCACAAAGAGAATCAAATTTATATATATTTTTTTATTTTTTTTCAGCTACCTCAAAGCAGACAAAAAGAAACCACTTTTTATTACTTCCGCTCAAATTGCTTTCTGCAATTTTATTTGACCATTTTAAATGTAATCTATAAATTTGCAGCAACCACAAAACCATTCGACATTCATTTGTGGTTGGAAAATGGGCCAAAAGAGTTAAAGACTTTGACTTTTCGAATTTGATGCTATGCAGAAAATGATTGCACATCAATTTGATTAGACCTCAATTATTTATAGCCGCCAACTGGTTAATTATAAATTGATGCATAATTTATAATAATAATGCAGGCCTCAAAGCAGTCAAGGAATTCTCCTATTTATCTATTAAAAGTTGTTTAACTAAGTGCTAATTAGAAAAGTTCTAGAGGCCAGTGGATAATATTTAATAGCCTGGCAAAGGACTGCCTTAGCCGTAAGCCATTTAGCTGATTAATCGTGACCTCATTAAAGCACAAATAATAAAAATGAAATAAATAAAATAATATAAAACATGCGATGGGAACGTGCGAAAATGCTGCCAACAAATTTATTGGTTCGTGCGCCCACACAACAAGTGGGCGTGTAGGTGTGTGTGCGTGTGTTTGTCAGCTCCAGGGATACGGCGACAAACCACAGGCGGTTGCTGCCGCTGCCAATGGAAACTAGTTCAAGGCAAAGCCACTCTAACTCAATAAGGCGAGCCAAGCTCATGCGAGCCACGCACTGGCAAATTGATGCGGCAGCCACAGCCACAGCCACAGCAGGCTGTATCTTAAATTAAAAGTCAATACGAAGATGGTTAAAGCGGCCCGGGGGCAAAACACTTGAGCCACTGCCTGATGCCTGCTTCTGGTTTACCAGCAAACAAAAACTTTTTGTGCAATCGGCGCACGTGGACGTGTGCCACAATTGACTTACAGCTTTTCACTTATTACACAATCGTGTTGCTGCCGCCCGAACATTGTTGTTTCTGTGGCTGTTTGCTGTTTGGCCAGCAATTGTGATAATCCTTTGGCAGCTGTTTTTCAAAACTTTGCACAATTTTGCTCCCATGTGGCAGGCCACAGCTTTTAAGTTGCCTGCGGTTGTCGAGCTCTCGCACGCACACATGCACACACACACAGTCCATGCTTCGATGACACTAGCTGAAAGTGGTGCTTTCCATAATGAAATGAAATAGTTGAGCTGGGAAGGATTGGACCAAGTAGATTGCAAAATAAGATTTCAATAGCTCAACAGTTGGCTTTCAGTTACCTTGAAACTGACTATAATACGGAGGCTTCACAGTCCAAAGAAAGCTTGAGCTTATATAGACTACAGTCAAAAACGACTTGGGGAAAAATACCTAGAATATTGAAGACTTAAAAAAAATATATTAAAATAAATAAAATAAAAATTGGTAAAAGCCTAACTATATTTAGTCAATGGAATATAAGTCAACTGTTGACCTAAATTAAAGCTGAAATATCTTGTCTCATCTTATAGATAAAAAAATAAATAATAAACAAATAAAAAAATTCTAGATGAAATTCGATTCAGAGTACTCCCTTTTTACACTTCCAAAAACAGCTAAATAAATTGATTAAAAAAGTTTTTACTGTCCAACTTGCCAGGCCCCAATTAAAGCTGACTTTTAATTTCCATGGCTATCTGCTAAGTGCACTCAACAGTGAGCCACCATTGAAACTTCGCGATAAGCGCTCTCAAACTGTGCGAAATATAGTTTCGTTCGTGTTGCCAAGTGCTTAACTAGCCCAGCCATGGGTTTGTCAGTATTTTTTGTATTATATATTCCAAGTGCTCAGACTCTATGAATCTCTAAATAAGGGCAGTTATGTTTTGTTCAAATTGGCTGTAAAAAGAATTTTAATATGCAAAAGCTCTTAATTAATTAAAAAATGTCTGTTGATGGATTTAGTTATGCATAAGAAAGCATAAGAAAATACTTATTTAAACAGAAAAATTCCCTCAGTCTTAGCTAATAGTTGACGTAAAAATGCACTTTGAAGGCATAAAATATTACTGAAACGCTTTAAGCTGAGGCCTTTTAACTTATTTTAATCATATTTAAATTCAAGCTATTATAGCAAACTTGAAACTAGCTTCAAACTGTTATTCATCCTCTTTTTTCTTAAGTCAGCAATGAAAATTCGATCAAGCATCATGGGAGACTTCTTAACTCTATTTCAAGCACATCTATAATAATGAATTGACATCCCTATATATACATAATTATAACAAGATTAAGTCTGTTCATAATGTCTTTTCTTTTTTAAGTAAAACAACTTTTTCTTGTGCTCGGATCTCTCTGATCTCGTGATCTCTCCCATGATCTCATAACAAGATCAATTCTCAATTTAATCCCTATTTTTATATATATAATTTAAAGGCTTTTAACTTTCTCTTTCAGCTCTTAAGCACATATTCAACACAAAATTGACATCTCCAATCTTAAATCTCTACTCAATTCCAATTGTTATTCAAATATCAAGGGCAACTTTAACTAATTTGTCCAAACATGACCGCAGCTTTCAGCTGTTGCAGCAGCAGCAACTTGGCAGCTTTTGCGTTTAGCTGCCACAAGCAGCTGGAGCATGTAATTTCCTCTGTGTTGCGCACAAATTACCTCAAATGCTAAATGAACTTTGAGCAACAACAGCAGCAGCAGCAGCAGCAGCAAAAAAATGCTTTTAATTAAAAATGAAAACAATTTGCAGCAAAATTTCATACAATTTGCTGGGCAACTGTTCAGCTGCTATTGTTGTTATTAATGTTGTTGCTGTTGCTGTTGTTGTTGTTGTTGTTGTCTGTGTCTTACCTTCCTTTTTGTAGAAAATAACTTCCAACTTTAGTTCCATCTTATTTGAAAGACTTTTCTCAATTTGCTGCTTGTGCTCTTCCTTTGTATCCGGCCCGTAAAGGAAATGACATGAACAGCCTGTTTTTGTGTTGTTGTTCGTTTCGTTGTTGTTGTTGTTGTGGTTGTTGTTGTAGTTGTTGTTCATTCATTTTCGCATGGTTGTTGTCGTTGGCAAAACAATTGAATAAAATGTACAAATACATTCAACTGAGTATTGAAGTGTTGAGGCAGCTTGTTTCTGTCCGTCAATTTGACAGTCAGTCAAGTCCGGGTGCGCCGGTCTTAGCTCAATTGTCTTACCCTTTTGCATAATTTGCGCGCGTGAATATCCTGTCAAGTCCACGAACCCATCCGAGCAATAAACAATTGGATTGCCATTTGCCTGCGCATTGCCAAGCACAAAATTGGAATCTGCAAAAGGATAATTGAAAGAGCGAGAGAGAGAGAAAGAGAGAAGGTGTATTAGATATGACAGATGGGATATAAATTTATATGTATATACAATTTCAGTATATTTTCTATAACATCTTAGAATTTTTCTTCGCAAAGAATTGAATTTCATAATAATTACTTAACTTATGAGCTTGACCTTTTTTTAACTTTTCAACTGCACTTACATATTTCAAATAATAACAAGAAAAAATTTAGTGGGGTATGCACGACTAGGAGATACCGCAAGCTTAGGCGCATCGCTTTTACCTTTTGCTTAATAACTTTTAAATTGCATAATGGATTTTGAAGATGGACAGGCGGACAGACAGACATGGCTTGATCAACTCAGCTTGTCGTCCTGCTCAACATTCTATATAATTGATGATATCTGGACGCCTCTATCTGCCTGTTACATGCATTTCAACCAAACCAATATTCCCAAATTTCCCACTTGCAATGTATTCACGTTATAAAAACAAAACAAATTTAATTAAAATTCAGCTATGTTCGCGCTCACACGCTCCCTCTACATATTTTTTCGTTATCTCTGAGCTGAGCGTAAAAAACAAAAATTTCTTTTTATCTTTTCCTTATGTGCGCACGCTGTCTTTCCAATGCAAAATGAAAAGTCAGCTTCAACGGGAAAAACATGAAAATCATTTTACGACTTTCTTATTGACCAAAAATAAATATGATTAAAAATCATGAAATTCCATATTGTTTACAGAAAATCGATTTACCCTTATACACTGATATAAATATTACGCATACGCCTCATGTGACTTCTTAAGAACGATTAAATTACTGCACGTGCCACAGCATTTATTTTTATAAAACAAATATTATTACAGCCCTTTGAAGCGATCTACTTTAATATGTATTATGAAATGAGGGGAGCACAAAAGCCGCAGCTGATTAAAAGTCTATTAAAAGGCTGCGTGTCAATAGGGTGACAAATGCGAGTAAATAACTTTACAAAGTTTCCCCCAGCATTTTTATATTTGTGTCGACCATTAACATGGCCATAAATAACAACGAGCGCACAGCATGTGCCCGCAAATAGCCATGACAGCGATATCAATTTGCATTCACAGTCCATTCACAAAATGCAATAATCAATCCATTCAAGAGCTAACCAGCATCATAATTGAATGCAAATATCTCATACACAGCCAGCGTGAACTTGGTTAACAATAATTTTTGATGGCATTACAAAGTTAACTGGCCTAAAATAAAATACATTTTTGGCTGCTGGCCACGTTCTTGGCATATTAAACACTTGACTGAACAGCAAGCATGCTGTTCCTTGCTGACTTGTCAAAAATTAAATACATATACATCTATACCTATATATATACATCTATATATATATATATGTCTGTGCGTGAAATTTATGTCTACGGCACACACTTTGTCAACGCAGTAAACTTGCGTACAACAACAATCATACGCCATGTGCGCCCAGCAGACAAATCACTTGCAGACTTTTTGCTACCACTAAAAATTATTGCCTGTCGACTGTTCTTTACGTGTGAGATATATCAAAATCTGCGCATGTTACTTAAGGTCACCCGAGTTATTAATTAAGCGAGTGCTGCTAAGGTCAACTAAGACAGACATTAATTATAAATGAACGCGTACTTAAGTCTGACTATTAACATAAGTTTATACTGCCGATTTGCAGAGGCTTGATGACAAATATATTAATAATTTCCCTAATTTCTTTAAAAATATAGTAAACTAATAAATAGGGCTCAGTTTAGTCCACACATGTTACTACAAAATTACTAACACTTTTGTAGTAAATTAATTAATTAAGTTTAGTTTACTATAAAAATTTTAAAATATATCTTTGATATAAGCATTTGTAATAATAAGTAATATTCTGAAAGAAAAAAAATGAATAATAATATTTAACTCAATATTTAATCATTTTTATCGTTGAGAATTCCTAAAAAGAATTTGTGTGGACTATTTTATTTACTTATTTTTTTTATATATATTTTTTTTGGGTTTATTCGGAAAACAAACTTATTATCTAAATTTGATCATTGACTTGCGTATTTAGGTTTATAATATGATATATATTTCTGACGCGTAAATTTACAAACACTTAAACTAATGTAAGGTATATATCCTTAGTCCTCAAAATATTCTGCTGATCATAGCTCAATTGCTATACTACCAAAATATTTCTGATTTTATTTGAATTGGCATTCATGTATAAAAAAGTGTTTCAATCGAACTCTTCAATTCTGAATAATTCTCTTGAATAGCAATTTAAATGTCGTTATCTCAACTTGTGTGTGACTTCTTCAATGCCTTCCGCCTTTTAGCTGCGACAACCAATTGCTTGTGCAGTGAAGCCTGTATGACGAGTAAATCCGCAACGAAATTCATGTCAAGTATTAAAAAGTGAACAGTAATTCTTTAAATATTTCCATGCATTCAACAGGCGAAAATATCAAACGTTAACATTTTATTGAACATTTTATTGACGACAACTCAATCCTTTCATACATTCATTAGGCGTCAAATTGATCATTTTATTGATTATTATAAGTACTTTATCTTATAAATAAATATCGAAAAAATCGTGCTAATCAACTATATAAAACTTGCTCAAGAAATACCCAAATTAATAAGAATTTCTTCAATAAAAATAGCTCAAGGGGAGATAAAACCCATTAAAGTAAGCAAGAGTCCACAGATAGTAAATGAGTAAATGTCATACTAACAACATCTCCACTAACGACTTAATCAATCTTCTGCCCACAAACTAAGAGCTAACTCTAACTGCCTGTTACATATGTGTTACATCCGCACATACATCATAATAAAATTTTCATGAACATATGCGAGCAGCAGCAACAGAAACAATTGATAACTATTGCAGCACTTGTCACTCTTGACTTGACATTTATTTGGGAAACATGAGACGCCTGGTAGCCAGAACTTGGCATCCGACATACGACTACGACACACGACATACGACTTGTTAGCCGTAAATGTGAAATGTGTTGCAGCTGCGACGCAGCTGACGCACTAAATGTCGCTTGCGGCGAGGCCAAAAGGTTAAGCGATTGCATAATCAACATGCTGATTATGAAGCGCATTTACGTATTGTCGGCTAATTTTATTTCCATTGTTTAAGCCCCAAAAGTTGGCAGTTAAATTTGGCATAAAGAGAGAAAGAGGAAAGAAAAATAAAAAAAAAAAAATATATATATATATAAATGAAAACTGAAAAGCTTATGACAAATGGAAAGCATTTTACGAGTTTCCTTGCGCGCTGGCGGCGCCTTTTGTATCTTCCGTTGCCTGGCGGCACAGGACACACACGACACAGAGCACAATACACTCAGCTAACGCACACATATGTAGTTTTAATTTAGCAGTGCAGATTTCTATTGGGACACGCATTGTCCTTGTCATTGTGTTCGCCCTTTTAGCCAATACGCTTTCCTTTGTCTGCCTCACAGCTTGTGCATAAATTTCTCTGCTCTGCTGCATGCACCCGTTTGGCTCTGTGATATTTTTATGAGTTGCCCAAATGCCGCTTAGGCTTATGCATATATATACATAGCGTTATGTTACGTTATGTCAGTGGCCGCTCAATAAAACACACATAAATAATACATTGAAAATTATATATATATATATATATATATATATATATATATATATATATATATATATATATATATATATATATGTATATGATATATATAAAAATTTGTTTATATAATGCTGCGGGACTAAGTAAATAACATTTAACTTTTTTGCTTTTTATGCCTGGGCTCTGGGTATTCTAATTTTTTTTCCACATTTCCGCCGGGAGGCACTTTCATGCCCATAAAGTATTAATCAGTACACACATAGCTGCTGCGACTGTTTCTGCTGCTGCTACTGTGTCGTCTAGCTGGAATATCTCCGTGAGAGAGTTCAACTTGTAAATGGAAGCTTTAATAGCTATATAAATGTTTAAGTAAATGCATATACATTTATGTTTCGTGACAAAATTATAATACTATCTAAAAGGGTGTTTATATTCGAAAATAAATATTAAAATTTTGTCACGAAATATTTAATGCAGGAAGAAAGGTTCGTCGCAAGAGTAAATAGACCCGCAAGAGCCTCTAAAAGGCGTCTTTATTAATTTGCAAATCGATTCAGCATTAATACAGCGATGGAAACTTAAATTTACATTACCAGTAGCTTCAATAAAAATAAATAAATATATTAAAATAATTTAAGTAAGCGAATTTTTGTGAACAATTTTATGTAAGAGAATTTTAAAATATATTGTAAAATTGTTTTTTATTTAAATAAATGAAAACAGTTTCAGTCTAAGAACTAA
This sequence comes from Drosophila pegasa, assembly GCA_035046225.1. Taxonomy (NCBI): domain Eukaryota; kingdom Metazoa; phylum Arthropoda; class Insecta; order Diptera; family Drosophilidae; genus Drosophila; species Drosophila pegasa. Next base: position 8,977,648 of record JAWNOD010000076.1, on the reverse strand, counting down.
ATCTTCTCTTTCTTTTCATTTTAAATTTTATATATTATATAATATTATAATACATACTAAATATAAGCCTTTATATCTTTCCCTGCTCTGTCTTGATATTTTATACATTATATATCTATTTTTATACATTTATTTTAATATCAAATGCACTCAAGCAAACGCTTCTCATTTTATATATTTAATTCATTTTACTTACGCGTGCCATCGAAGCGTGTGGCGATTGTGTCCAGGAATGTATTTTGGGGCGCTAGCAGCCCCTTGCGGGCTGGCATAGGAATCTTGACGGCCGGTGCGCCTACAGTAGCGCTGCTACGGTCTGGGCAAAACTGCAAATAGAGCGAAGGAAAAGACAAATGACAGAGCGCTTAGTTTAAGTAACAAGTTAATTTAGCTGTTAATCATTTTGCAGAACATTGTGTAATCGCAATTGTAATGCTCGGATTTGATGACGCTTGTTTGCAGCCACACCAGATGGACAACAAAAGTCGTTTATCAACTATGCAACAGGCATACAACAACAGCAAGCACAGGCGCACAAAAACAGAAAAAATAATTTTATTTGCCACCCAACGCCCACATTGATATATATATGGTTTGTGCTACAATTTGCGGTTAGAGAGTGGCTGAATAAATGTATTTATAATAAATAGTGTGTAAAAAATATTGCAGAAATGTATGACAGACTTTTAAGCACTCTGTATAAATAATAAATATTATGTAAAAAAATTTTGTACAATTTTTGTACAATTTTTTCATAGAGGACTCTTAAGCATTCTGTAAAACAATGAAATAAAAAATATACAAATATACAAAAATTCTGAAACGATTGTGCTAAAATATTATTTAAATTTGTAGATAGGTGTAGAAATTAACAGATATATATTGCAAGTATATAATTAAATAAATTTTTAAAAAAAGTTTACCCACTACAGTAAAAAGCTCTCATATAGCCTCTTCAGCCATACACAAAACGTCAACTTTGTTGAGCAGTGTAATCAGCGGGTATATGCATATACTTAAAACAAATAAGTCAAGAGATAAAAAAAAATAAACGGAAAAAATATATAAAAAATCGGCTTACCAAAAGACTTTAAAAGCCCGCAAAGTAAAAACTCTACAGCCGGAGCAAAAAAAAAAACTAAGAGTAAAAAATTTGCTCCTTTTTCCTATAGTTAACTAATTGCTAGCTATTTTCCATATTTTACTCTCTATGCCATGAAGTTTGCGTAAAGTTTAAAATGCTCGTTAGCCTTTTAACACAATAAGCCAAAGTCGATGCGAAAAACATCAATTTTACTGACGTTTTTAATATTTTCTGCACTCGCCTTTTGTTCTTTTATTTTTATTTTTTTTTCTCTCCTTTTTTTTTTTTTGCAACACCCACCAGCAGCTGCAACAGCGGTTAGCACTCAGGTGCCGGTTGCTGTAAATGCCAAGCAAAAAAAAAAAAAAAATGGCAAGAGGAAAGAAAAAAACTTTGTGAGCAGCAGGCAACAATAACCGAGCAACCGCAACACTGACAGCTGTTGCGCCTGAAAGCATCGTTTATATAATTTTTTTTATTATTGAATGGGAAAATGAGTAAATGGCATTAAATTTCTAAATGCGATAAGGGAAATGGTTACGTATACGAATGGCGCAGAGAGAGAGGGAGAGATGTGAGCGTAAGCGAGCGTGAGTTAACCAAATGTTTAGATTCTTATCAGTCAACATTGACATTCCATGCATGGCCCCACAGTGGCAATTGATTAAGGTTTATGGTTATGACCCAATGACATTGGCTGCGAATAAGTTAGATTTTGATGTGACTAAGGAAGGCTGTTATGGCTTGCTTAGCTTAAAGACAAGTTAATTTTGATGCAAGTAGCTTAAAGTTGAATTAATTTCTGAATTTTATGATGATTGCTGATGTTCTTAAAATTTTTCTATAATTTTTTTTCAGTGAATATTAATTTTAAATTATGATAAAATACTTAATATAAATATTTATAAATTTTAGTTTAGTCCTTTCACAGAGGAAAAGTCTTAAAGCTAAAAAGAGATAAGTCCAATGATATTAGTCAACAGAAGTTGATGTAAATCTACTAGTCTGATCTCTTACAAGACATGTGTACCGAAATCTGAAACTCTACTATTTATATAATATTTTATTTACATGTTTCTATTTTTATATATTTTTATATTTATATATTTATATAATTTTCTATTTATAAATTTATATATTTTTATATATTTATATTTTAATTTCCTCTCTACTTCCCAAAACCAACTTTACAATTTTAATTAACAGCGATTGTCGTTCGAGTACAGCTGTTCGCCTAGCCGCGTTCGCCAAAAACAATGCAGTCATGCGATACGAGCTAATGTGGCATGTGTGCTCGACGCTGCCTGCCACCTGCCACTTTCCACCTGCCGCCTGCTGTCATCAGCTGCCACCCACAGCGCCAATAATTGTAATACCCAGCCCCCGTTAGGCTTAGCGACGCAGCCAGGTGCAAATTATGGCCACAATTTCGCCGAAATGCAGTTATAAACCAAATGCAATTTTAATTAATAGGCCAAACTCGAGTTGCCTGCAACATTTCCTGCCACACTCAAATGTTTGACATAAACGTCTAACCACAACATTTTCATATCCAACATCCAACACATCCGCAACGGGCGAGTGTGTGCGCAACAGTTACAGCCACCAGCATAGAGAATCTGGTTAACCCAAACACACACGAGGACACCAGCCCCAACCGACAGCCAAGGCAGCTAAGCTCCACAGCTGTGCATATGTTTGGGTGTGTGTGTGTATATGCAATTTCCGTTTCCGCCTTATTCCACATGATTAGGCTGATGATATGAGCACTGCTCAGCATCTGGCGCTTGAGTGTGTGTCTGAGCACCAGCTGAGACTGGCAGGCGAAAGCTTTACATTTACGTTCACGTTAAAAGGTTTGTTGGTCAAGAATCTGGCACAGGATGTGGCAAAAGCAATGGAAATATAAAGCAAGCTAACGAAAAAGAAACCAAAAAATCAATTGAACAAATGCAAAATGTGAACTACTTTAAAAATGCATGGGTAATTCCAGCAAAGCAAAATGCATGCATAATTTAAAAAAAAAAAAAAAGGAAAAAGCAAGAGATGTACAAAGAAATCGTAAGACAGTAATTTGCATAAAATAATCTTTCTATTTCATTCAGCTCAGAGACAAAATCAAATGCTCGAATATGGTGAAGAAAAATATAGTTGGATACCCAAGTATAATATATAGGTTAACAAAAGAAAATCGAGCTTTCCTTTTAGATATTTTATAAGAATGTTTATATTCAGGCAACGCATATTAATATATTGCTATATTTATAAATATATAATAGACAAAGACAATATAAGTAAAGCATATAAAATATTATTATATTATATGTATTGCTTTTTTTTAATTAAAAGTAAGCTTAAAAATATAATAGGAAATTTATTAAAATATTATAACTCACTGTCATAAATAAAAAGCTAATGTATATATATAAAAAAAAATTAATAAAAAAAAAAAATAAATAAAAAAAATAATAAAAAAATATATAGAAAAGTAATTAATTTCATATTTAAAACTATTATGTATGTATTTTTATATATATTTCTTATGTATTATTTATAAAAAACTAACGTGGGAAAATAAATTTTATTTTTACCTACTAATTAAATTGCTGATATTTGCATACCTTTTTTTCCTTCCTTTGTTATTAAATGCATACAGATTTATATAAAACGTTTCCCTCCACAAACCAAGCACTATAAAAACAATTACTTAGCTAAAATAAACAATGGGCACCCATACTATGACATACTTAGAAAAAAAGCAAATTACTTTAAGCGAACTGCTGAAGAGTTAAGCAAACTACTTAGCCTATTGACTAGTCGCTTGTCAGCTAGCCCATGTTGCTTGTCCATGGCAAGCTCGCCTGAGCATCTGCCCACTTTGAAGTGAAGTAATTTAATAACATTAAAATAGATTGCACAAATAAACATGCAACCACAGTTGAGGTGCAGGTGCAGAGCTAACAGCTACGGGAGCCTCCGCAAATTTACTTCAGCCTCAGGGCAAAACAAATAAAGCAACAACAAACGCTGCGAACAGGAAGCTAAAATGGCCTTGTAACGCTGAAACGCGCTTGGCATTTTTAATTCCAATATATTTATATATATGCATGTATATATATATGGCAAGAAAAACTGGGCACGTGCTGCATAAAATGCGGCACGGAAAGGCGATAATACATTTCGCAATTTTTTCATTTTATTTTTTTTTTTTTGTTTTTTGTGGCTCGAAACTTCATACACTTCGCTGGACGCAACAGCAAAAAGTGGGCAACACAATACAGCATTATGCCAATTAGATACTCTCTTGGATATGCACATATATATATACCAAATTATATATTTATATATATTTTACAAAATGTATTCAGCCCAATTATCAAGAGATGAACTCAAGTAAGACGCAATTATAACAGCTCTAGAGTAACAGCCACTTCCCTATCACGTTTCATGAAAGTAGCTTAATATAATGTGACCAAATAAAAGTAATTTAAGAAATGCTATAAAACAAAAAACAATTTAAGATATTCATTGGTTTTAGGTTATTTTTTTTTTAAAGCAAGAATGCCAAATGAGATCAAATGGCCGCTAAGGACTTGCTGGCATTTAAAGGTTAAGCTTAAGCTGGAATATTGACATTGAGCTCAAGCAAATTAATGGGATTTTTTTAACTTTGCATTTAACTTGGTAAAATATTGAGGGGATTTACACTATTAGATTAGATATCCAATAGTGATGATTCTCACTGCTTATCATTTCATCAATTTATAATCAAATGGGAAATCTTACAAAATATTTTAACAGCTTATTTCTATCGATGGCTTAATAATTATAGGAAATAAGAATACTTCCGTGTATCTAACCTATATGGAGTTATATAAACCTCATCTCAAGCAAAGCAAAGTAGCTACACAAAATTATCAGAACCCTTCGCAATTAGGGTATACGTAAAGCGAAACATATCTGAAATTGGCATTACGGTTTTTATACACGTGTGTATAACTGTATTTTATTACAGCCATTTGCTCCATGCCACTTGCATAGTTGCCGCTCCGTGATTTGTTTTCCGGGCATGGTCGAATGGCCGCGAGCACTACAAGAGCTCGTCCCTTTGTGCCGCCTCAGTGGAGCCGAACGTAAGAACGTTTTCGATAAACTTCATTTATGATCTGATTGCCAGTAACGAGCGCCAGCAGCGATGCTCCAATTGAAAGCGGGAGTAGTTTCCACTTTGGCATATAGAGCAGCTCGTGCTTGGCTCTGTTCAGTTCCATGAATGCCAAATGTTGTCCAGCTAATTGACAGCCATTGATGTAACTTAGATGCACAAACTCCAGTCGCATTCGCAATAGGAAACGTAGCCGCAGGCCACTGGAATTTGAGCTCCACGAGGACATCGTCAATTTCTACACGGAGAGGACTGTTGATAGAGCTGTTCGGACAGCTCAGTTTCAAACGAACTTTGTAAGAAACTTTACACAGAATCAGTTTGGCATTTAAGCCAATTTAAACAAGCATCCACATTCACCTCACTCAATATAAAGAGTAACACTAAACTAGGCCACGTAAATATTTTTAAAATAATAATAAAATAATAATCGAAATTTACATTAAATTTGGCCACAGTAAAAAAGAACAACTAAAACTTTTTTATGTTGTATGTACAATATCATAATAATGCACTAATTGCTTTACTAATTACTCAATTTAAATATTTTTTTTTTAGAAAAACATTTAGGGTGATTAACAATCTGTTGTGTTTTACTATGCTTGAGAGACTTTTTTTTGTAACTGAATAAAAATAATTATTTATCAATTTGTGTTCAAATTAGATTGGCAAATAATTTAACTACATATAGATACAAATAAAAAATATAGTAAACAAGTAGGAGACCTCTAGTCGAGTGCCCGACTACAAAATACACTCTACATACATACAGAATAATATAAGAAATTCCAAATATATATTTTATCACAGAAGACCGCACTGTAAATTTGAAATCTTTAACTTTTATGGCATTAAAGCTATGCTTAAAGAGAAATGAGTTATCTTTAGCAAAAGCAATACGTCTTCCCAATCAAAAATATGAATTCACTATATGGTCTTCCACGCCTGTGAATTAAAGTAAACTACAAAACTATTGTAGTTCTATATATCTGTAAGACAGTGAGAGGTAAATGCCAAGTACATCTGCAGGAAATGTAGACATTTATATTTCTACCACTTCCCGCAGTCTGAAATGATATTCAATCTGTAGATTGAATCAACAGTCAACTGCTGCTGTAAGTGATACAGCTTCGTCCATATTTTCCCATCTGCTTTACACAATTACATATTGCTAACTAGCCATAGCCTCTGAGAAGCAGACGCGCAGAAAAACATTTCCTGGAACATTGCCAAAAATCAATAGAGTCTTTTCAGTTGCTGAAAAAGTGGAAAAAGCTTTTCCCAGAAACTAACTTTTATACCTTTATGTAGAAACAGCATTTGCATTAAAGGCCAGACTAAAAATGTTTCCAAGAAACAGCTATACTTGCAAAACATATTTTTAAGCAAAATGTTTTTGCAAACATAAATGGTGAAATTAATTAAATGAAAATGTCATCAATAAAGTCAATGCAGTAGACCATCAATAAAGTAAATGCAATAGACCAAAAGAAATGCAAACAAGGTTTTCAATCAAATAGTTTGTTGCAGACACCATGAAATAAATTTGAAATTTAATATAAGGGAAGTGTGAGCTTTAAAAAAGTATATAACAAAAAAATAAATAAATAAAATCTATAAAAAATGTATAAAAATAACAATTAAACAAGCCATAAACTGACCTATAATATAACCTATGTATCATATAACAAAACAACTAATAATTGCATAATTATTATATATTTTACATAATGTAGACAGATAAGCAAAACCAAATTCAATTTCCATAAGATAAACAAAAAAGTCAAAAATTGTAATTTCAACAACAATAACAATGCTCATTAATATAAATATAAGAGTTAGATTGCTTTAATAGAGGAAGTAAACGACTAGAGGATACCCTGAACCCTTTTACGCAGACATAGCAAACATCAACTGGCTCTGTTTATACAAAGGGACTAACGGGAATGGCATAAATTTGCACAATTATAACGTGAATTCGCATTTTCAATGGGTTGAGGGTATAGAGAGAATAATCAATTAAGTCAACAAATTCTATAACAGAGAAAAACATATTATATGTATATTTATATATATAAATAAATTTATATATATGTGTGTGCGCTCATTTCGACATTAGTCAAGCCTCAGTAGGTGGTCATTATTTACAAATTTGTACAGATGCACTGCAATTTACAATTCAATTGCCTTTGCTTGCTTGCTCAATGAGTTTTGGTAAGAGATAAAGTGCTGAAATGTGCGCAATTCGACTGAATGTTGCCTTGATTTTACTCTATCTGCAGCTGCAACTGAGTGTGGCCAAGGTGCGTATACGTAATGTGCAAGAGAGATTATTTCTTTCATATATATATTGTATATATATATATATATATATATAAACAATGCCATTGTAGAATGACTTTGAGCTGCAATTTGAGAATTTTACGTGCAGCAGCAACAGCGCGTCAAAGGCAAATCCCCTGCAGAGCTTCCATTGTGGTCTTAACAAGAATCCCAAGCGGCGCACTCTGCACATGGAATTTTCATTAAGGGAAACGATCTACGTGCACGATTTTCACATTATTATCATCCTGCCCCGTCGCACCGCGGACTTTGTGCTGATCAATGTAACCACCGATGGCTGCCAATTGTTGTCGAATAAGAACCAGATTCCACTCCTGCGCATCACACGCCAAGTGCTTGACCGCTACAGCAATTTCCCCCCGCACTGTCCCTTTGAGAAGGGCAAGCCGTACTATATCCGCGCCTTTCGCTTGGACCTGGGCTTAATACCCGCCGTGCTAATGGAAACTCCAGTCGTTATTGACTTCAGCTCCTCTCGCCATCAAATACAGCTCTTCCAAGGCCACATCACGGCCCATGTGCAGCGCACGACGAGTGCCAAGCAGAAGAAGCGCGGATGATGGTGAGAGCAAATTCGATTGATTGAATGAGAGATATACATATTTAACGTCATGTAAAATATATTTCACAAAATATAGCAGCTACAATACTTTTCAAGAGCAACAAATGGCCTTTAAAGCGTGTATTTATTGAAGGAATTTTCTTAAGTTTTTGGCAGTTGTGAATAACTAAAATATATATTATATTTTTAATCCTATTATATCTATTATCATTCCAAATTCAAGTTAGACTCAAAGTACCCAACGCAGACAGCTCTTAGCTTAAATTCATATTTTAATCAGCCAAAAGGAATTGCTCTATAATAAAAATTACTCAACAGCTGCACAGACGCTTGGCCAAATTAACCCATTCGTTTTAGCTAATCAAAAAGTGCTGGTGAAGTAACTGCCGTCGTCTGTGACAAGAGAGACGCCAAGACTGGTTTATGGCAATTCCTTTCATCTGCCATCTTTTATGATTTGCAGGGTATAAAACGTCGACAGTTGACAGCAGCACACATGGCGCAAAATGATATCAAAAATAAAAAAAAAGGAAAGAAAAGGAAAGGAAGGAATGAAAATCAGCCACCTGTCTGACGTTGACAATGGGAACGCACAGTGGCAACACCTGATGTTGCAGCCGTTAGACATGCTCTGGCTCTGTCTCTGTCTCGGTCGCTGTTGCTGTCGCTGTCACACGCTCATGCACAATGCTGCAATTTGTTCCAAGCCATTCAACAAATGTTGTTCAATTACCTTTTGCACACACACACCCACATTGTTGCAGCCGCTAACAGAGCTATTGTCTGGGCTGGGTGGCTGCTGCCACATGGCGTTTGACAGGCGTCGAGCAGGCAATGACAATTGGCAAACTGGCAAACGGGCAAACTAATAACACTGCCAACTGCCAACAACTGTTGGCCCATCTTTAGTTTGAACTGCGTTTGCTAAATGATTTGTTACAGCCAACTATCTGTGTGCACTTCCGGCAGCTGTGGGGCAGGTGGCCAGCTTGTCGACAGTGAAAACTGCTTTTTAATTAGACATAAGAGACCTTGCAAAAGCTCCCTAATGTACGGTCTTAGTCTATTACTTAAGTAGTTAGCCCCGCCCACAGCTGTCAGCATCGATTTTCACTTTTTGGCATCTGCAAATGGAAGCCAGCCCTTTGAGACTGCCAATTGGTCTGACTTTGATTGCCTCTGTGGCTGCCTGTCTGCCTGCCTCTGCTTTTACCTCTGCTACCTGTTGGCCATTCTCCAGTTAATTTATGAATCTTGGCTTGGCTACAATTTGCTATTTATTATGTATATGATTATTTCATTATGCCTTCCAATTAAGCTAAACAGTTTACTGCGCTTGGTTAAGTGCCAGCAGCGGACTTAGCCGGCCTGACAGCCTGTTTGTTGCCTTGCCTTTGCTGCTGTCAGAGCTAACAAGCAGTTAAATGGGTTGTCAAAATTTGATTTATACTGGGAATGCTCAAGGTAGCTCGATATAGATAGATAGAGATATAGATATAGATATAGATATAGATATAGATATAGATATAGATATAGATATAGATATAGATATAGATATAGATATAGATATAGATATAGATATAGATATAGATATAGATATAGATATAGATATAGATATAGATATAGATATAGATATAGATATAGATATAGATATAGATATAGATATAGATATAGATATAGATATAGATATAGATATAGATATAGATATAGATATAGATATAGATATAGATATAGATATAGATATAGATATAGATATAGATATAGATATAGATATAGATATAGATATAGATATAGATATAGATATAGATATAGATATAGATATAGATATAGATATAGATATAGATATAGATATAGATATAGATATAGATATAGATATAGATATAGATATAGATATAGATATAGATATAGATATAGATATAGATATAGATATAGATATAGATATAGATATAGATATAGATATAGATATAGATATAGATATAGATATAGATATAGATATAGATATAGATATAGATATAGATATAGATATAGATATAGATATAGATATAGATATAGATATAGATATAGATATAGATATAGATATAGATATAGATATAGATATAGATATAGATATAGATATAGATAAAGATATAGATGAAATTTCTTTATTTATGAGTAGCTCAGATCATTTTAATATAATGCCTGATATTATGCTTTCAACAACTTTTCCAAAACCCATTTGCATAGATTTTTTAACGCTTAAGTCAATTTCCTCATTTTGCATATCAAATATAACCTTATTAACCTGTTGAAACTCATCAACTCACTTAGAAGGTATGCATTATTAAGGGATTTTTGTGTGCGCTTTAGAGTTTGCTTTTGTTCTTAAAGCCGAGCGAAGGAAATATTGATAAGCTCTGTACGCAAAAATTCTTGTGGTTGCCACCAGCTGCCCCTTTCCACTCGTAATTCATGATATGCCGCAAAAATGTTGTTGAAATCTCCCCTGCTTAGGCTTAACTGCTATGCATAATTAAGGCAACCCTTTCCGATCGTTTAACGAGCTGCTATTTGCAGTCTGACGATGGGTGGGGGCTGACTTTTGCCCTTACCGACCTGCCGCAAAAGTTTGGCTTTAAAAAAGTTTGTCCTCCGCTGCCGTGCCATTAGAAAAATTGCTTTTCTTCTTTGTTTTTCGTAAATATTTGAAACTTTTTTGCAAATTTTAAACTTCAACGCAAAATGCAAAATAAATGCGAAATACATAATTAATTAATATTAGTTGCGGCATTGTCAGGCGCTTAAAGACATTTCTGCTGAAATATTACTTTGCATATTGTAAATGTATCTGACAGATAACAAAAGGAGGAACTCGAAGAAGAAGAAAAAGCACAAACAGCAGCAGCAGCAACAACAACAGGCAAAACTTTGACATGAAAAGTCATTCTGGTGTTGTGGGCAAAACGTTGAAAATTCATCTTTAGAATTCCCCAACTCACTGGACGCCCACCAGACGGCCAAGGCAAGGCAAGTGCTGATGGAGTGGAATGGGCGAACATGATATTGCACAGTGGGGCAAGTGCATGCATAGGTGAAGAGAAAACAGTAGAGCAACAAATGACGAAAGCGAAAATAAGATATTTTTAAGCGACTGTCAAAGAGATTTTTGAACATTTGTAATATACGCAACCTACTTTATAAAATAACAATGATTATATAAATATTTTAATAAATATTTAATAGTAAATAAATATAATTATAAAAAAAAAATAAAAATAAATATAATTATAAAAAAAAAATAAAAATAAATATATAAATTATTTAAATATTAAAGCTTGGCTTCAAATATTGAAAAAAATACCATTAAAGAATATTGAAAAAAATACCATTAAAGACAGAAACAATTTGAGTTTTTGTTATAAAATTGTTATAAAAATTATAAATCCGAATTGATATAAAATTGTAGGCCAAGATAATGCTAAAAGCAAGCTCACGCACCAAAAAAAAAAAAAAATAAATAAATAAATAAAACAATTTCATTGAACATTATCAGTTTAAACACTTAATCGCCCCACTGTGCCTCGCTGCCACATCCCTGCCCCAAGTCTTATTGCAGTGTTAGTTCTTGTTGGTGTTGCTGTCAATTTCACAGATTAATGCGCGCCCATTTGATCGCCTCGGCCAGCTTCAATGCCAGCAACAGCGCCTGGCACTCACATTTATTATTGACAATGGCAAAAGTTTTTGCGCTCTGGTCACGAAAGCGGCAAAAATTGATTTGCGCAAATGTTTTAATCGCCAAAAGTTGTTCGACTCTATAAGGACTGTGCGAGTTAGTTACGCTTTATGCATAAATTTATGACCCTCACTGCACTCAGACGCCAAAGACTCACTCATTTATGCGTGAGTTATGTGTGCCAGCTGAGAGTCCTGCTGCGAATACATATGTTGCCCAATTTATTTAACTAGCCGCAGGCCATCTCGAACAGGGTTTCTCGACATACTGTGGAAATGGCCAAGCATAAGAACAACAAAGACGCACATAACCAGAATATTTTTGCCTTGGGCCAATTTCTTACATTTTCCGGCCATTTTACTTCTACTTTCTTCTCTTCTTTTTTTTTTTTTTTGTAAATAAAAATTCTACTCTTTAAAAGTTCAAATGGGTTCAACTGGGACAGCAGAATTATGTTAAAATAAAATGTAAAAAATTATCTTATGTAATTTATCATGAGATAAAATATAGAAATAAATGGACATTGCCTAAATTTTTGCCACGCAAAATGTCGAATTTTAATTAAATTTTGAAAGAAAGTTTAAAAGCTGAAAATGTATTTACAAAGGCCTGAAGCTAACAACAACTTTGTTGTATTTAAATTATTTTCGCTTATATATAAAGTTTTGTTATTTAAGTAAGTATTATTTATAAAAACATAAAACATGTTCTCAATATATGCTCAAAAATCTAAAACATCTCAAACAAATTAAATCAAATTTCATTTATAATATATTTAATCATCTGCATCTATATAACAAAAGACATAATTATAATAATATATATTATATAATAATATAATAATAAAAGTAGTAAAAAGATAAATTATAATATAATACTCAAGCAATAACATATAAAGGAACAATCATTTTATAGTAAAAAAAAACTACTACTTAAAAAAAATATTTGAGAGTTATAATGAATAAAAAAGATAATACAATAAAAATATATACATACAATATAAAAATATAAAAAAAAAATATATATACATACATATTTAAAATAATTGAAACATAAAGATAATTTCTTTTAAAAAATCTAAAATACTTTACAAGCCACAAAAATATTAGAGATATGACAAAACAAAGCAAAAAATCGTTATCTTTTAACACAAAACGCTGTGTGAACATGTGAAATAATATACATATAAAAGACGCGCCCCTTTCGCTGATAAGCAACGTGTAAACATGCATGGAAACACAAGCACAAAACCGCAATGCCCAAAGAGGGTTCGTGTACTACTGACACTTGCAACACTGATAACTATTCTTTGACAAATTTTGTGGCTACCTAAAATAACAGAAATATATATGAAAAACTAAAAATTATTGTGGGATAGAGTAAGCTGTTAAACCGCATTTACCAAAAGAACTTATCAACCAATTATAAAAGAAAACAAATTCGAATTCTAAGCCTCGAGAGCTATAAAAAGGCGAATCATCGCCAACAGAAGTCACAGTGCGCTGCAGTAGCTTGTGTGGATCAGAGCTAATTCTAGTAACTAAATCTGGTTGAGCGAAAACTCTTGCCTATCAACATGAATACCGATTTGAAAGCCTTAGAATTGCTGTTCCAGCGTCCTTTGGAGCCGGTGTTTACCACTCGTGACAACGGCAAGACCGTGTTCGATCTGCCCGAGAGCGTCTACACGGATCGCTATCGCAACAACACCGAGGAGGTCTCCAATCGCTTCAGCCAGAATGTGGAGACGCGCATTCCCGTTCGAGATCTGGCCAGAAAGCCAAATCTTGATTTCGCTGCCCCGCTGGGCCGCAAGAAGCAATTCTCGCTGTTCATCAACAGGCACAAGGAAATTGCGAGCCAACTGATTCAACTGTTCCTGGACGCGCCCAACTTGCAGCAGTTCGTGGCACTGGCTGCCTACACGAAGTAAATAATTTTCATTTATAAAACTTAAACGGATTAATCGAACCCAAATATTATCTGACATTGGCAGGGATCGCGTCAATCCTGTGCTCTTCCAGTACAGCTACGCTGTGGCCATTGCCCATCGTCCGGACACGCGCACTGTGCCCATTCCCAACATTTCGCAGGTCTTCCCCAGCAACTTCATCGAGCCGTCCGTCTTCCAGGTGAGCTAAGCGCAACTTCCCTTTAAATTAACAGCATTTCATTTCCAATATTTCCCTGCAGGATGCTCGCCAGGAGGCTTCGGTGATTGCCAAGAGCGGCAATCGTTCCGCTCTGGAGATACCCGCCAATTATACGGCCTCCGATCGCGAGGACGAGCAACGTTTGGCCTACTTCCGCGAGGATATCGGCGTCAATAGCCATCATTGGCATTGGCATCTGGTTTACCCGGCCAGCGGACCCATGGAGGTGGTCAACAAGGATCGTCGCGGCGAGCTCTTCTACTACATGCATCACCAGCTGCTCGCGCGCTACAACGTCGAGCGTTTCTGCAACAATCTGAAGCGCACTGTGCCGCTCAGCAATCTGCGCGAGGAAGTACCCGAGGGCTACTTCCCCAAGATCCTGTCGAGCATCAACAATCGCACCTATCCGGCGCGCATCTCCAACCAGCAGCTGCGCGATGTCGATCGTCCCGATGGCAATATTGAGATCTCCGAGCTGGAACGCTGGCGCGATCGCATTCTGGCCGCCATCGATCAGGGTTTCGTGGAAAATGTGAGTCGAATTAACTAATCTAAGTTTCTAAATTCTAACTCTTCCCCATGCAGTCCCAAGGCAATCGCATTCCCTTGGATGAGGTGCGGGGCATTGACATTCTGGGCAACATCATTGAGGCGTGCAACACGCTTTCTGTCAACAATCAGTTCTATGGCAATTTGCATAATCAGGGCCACACCATTATCTCCTTCGCCCATGATCCTGACGCCAGGCACTTGGAGGACTTTGGCGTCATGGGCGATGTGACGACGGCTATGCGTGATCCCATCTTCTACAGGTGGCACGGATTCATTGACACCATTTTCAACAAGCATAAGGCTTTGTTGCCCGTCTACAACAACGAGCAGCTGGGCTTCGAGGGCGTCAATGTGACCTATGTGGAGGCGCGCCTGGGCGCCGCCAATGCGCGACCCAATACTCTGCTCACTTATTGGCAAAAGTCGTCGGCCAATCTGGCAGCTGGCCTGGACTTCGGACCCGTCGAGGATGAGAATATTACGGCCACGTTCAGACATCTGCAGAACGCTCCCTACACCTACACGTTCAATGTGACCAATTCGGGTCCCAAGCGCACCGGCACTTGTCGCATCTTCATCTGCCCCAAGACCGACGAACGCAACCAGCCGCTGCGTCTCGAGGAGCAGCGTCTGATGGCCATTGAGATGGACAAGTTTACAGTGGAGCGTAAGTATATATATACTCTCGAGATGTCAGCCTTGACTATATTAAAGACTCTTTGCCGTCACAGTGATGCCCGGTGAGAATACCATACGTCGTGAATCGACTGATTCCTCGGTGGCCATACCGTTCGAGCGCTCGTTCCGTGCCGTTGGGGCCAACTATCAGCCCACCGCAGCGGATGAGCTGGCACGTTTCCGCTTCTGCGGCTGTGGCTGGCCGCAGCATCTGCTGCTGCCCAAGGGCAAGCCCGAGGGCATGCAATTCGATTTGTTTGTCATGATTTCGGACTACACCAACGATTCGGTGCAGCAGCTAAACAAGTGAGTAGCTACTACTAATACCACCACCACGATGACTCCATCTAGAGCAATTACTCAACGAAATATTGTCCGACACACAGCACGCCGAACGATGCCTGCAGCACGGCCTACTCGTTCTGCGGCCTCAAGGACAAACTCTATCCGGACAGGCGCACCATGGGCTTCCCCTTCGACAGGCGTCTGCCCAACGATACCCTGAATGAGTTTGTCGGCGCCTTCACTAACATGGCCAAGGCAGATATCACGATTAAGTTCAACGATCGCGTTGTTGGCTAAAACGTATGCTATATCTTTTTTATTTACCCACATATATATATAATCTATAAATACTCTATATACTTTATATTTCAAATATTCTATATATATCCTTAAATATTCTACAATATAAAGCGCATAAATAAAAATTGTCTATTGCTACCAAATTGTTTATATATTTTAAATAGTCAATTGAAAGAAAAAAAACAACTGGGAACATTTGAATCGGGAGTGCACGACTACTAAATGCCCGGAACCTGAAATTATTAAACCTTCAGCTCTTAAAGGTTCAGTCTAACTGTCAAATGAGCTGCTCTGTTGATACGGATCAGGAGTAGGTATAAATACCCTTTCCAGCTTTTACTACTTTATATAGGGAGTGTATAAGCTATTATATAGTTTGTTAATATAATTATTACTACATTTTATATACCCTTTAACTATAGTATACAATATAGCAATCATTTTTAAACTTATAGACAATATTGCATTAGATCTAATACCCTTTCAATATCAACTATAATAAAGAAAGTGTATTTAGACTTCGATCTGCCACATATTTCTGTCTATTCCTAATACGTGCGAACAGTAATGATGCTTGAGATTAAGACAAGATTAATTTACGGCGCAGCTTTTGTTGCTACCAATTACTTTTATTTATATAGGCATTCATATGCAAATATATGTTATATATATCTCTCCATATATACTATATATATTTATATATATATTATCAAAGACGCCGCCTGTTTCAATATTTGGCATACATTTAATATTATTATTTTATTTATATCAATGTTGATTCTTGGCCAGAAATACAAATATTGCCATGCAGAGTACACACGTGCACACACACACAGTCGCCCATATGCACACATACATAGCACTTGTGACTGCTGTCGTTTATGTGCCTCATATAACCACGCCCACTAAATGGTGGCGTTGCTGCTAGTGGGCGGCAGAGGGCAAGGCTAATCCTATTAGACTTCAAAGCCGTTACGTTCAACAAACTTTCGCATTGGTCCCGGCCCAGACACGGATATTGCTCCACCCGGCCCCCTTCCGCAATGCCGTCT
Source organism: Drosophila pegasa (assembly GCA_035046225.1). NCBI lineage: Eukaryota > Metazoa > Arthropoda > Insecta > Diptera > Drosophilidae > Drosophila > Drosophila pegasa. Next base: position 8,960,759 of record JAWNOD010000076.1, on the reverse strand, counting down.
CCTGGCTGGAATAGCTATTGTTCCCTCTGTTGCCGTTGTCGTTGTCGTTGTCGTGTTTGTTGTAATAGAGTTTCTGGCAAAACCGCTGCACGTGTTGCGCTTATTAATATTCCTTTCAGCTAGCTTCATACAACGACTGCCGCAATTAATTCTGCATATTGCGCGCCCTCAAACTTCCAAGTGACTCGACACCCAACCAGAAACAAAGAGACAAACTAGAACTAGTAGCTGGAAATCCGCAGGACCTGGCTTGCATTCGGTATATGGACACACGCACAATATCGCAGCTGTCGTTGATGAGTGCACAAATCGATTTGGAAACGCTTTTCTCTCGATCAAACAATTGCTGAGAAAAGTTGTCAAATTTTAAAAGAGCTCTGAAGCGAAAACTTTTGCATTTAAAATCGTAAAAAATATTTTAATTTCAATATAAAACAGCTCAAAGCACACCGAAACGTATAAGCTTCAACGTATTTATTTAGAAATGTTCCCAATGAGAAACGCCCACTAAGTTAATTGAAATTCAAAAACTTGAAAACTTGAGAATCACAATAAGTTGCATATTTTATGGTAAAAGTTCCACATTGTAAGAAACATATATTAAAATAGAGCTCAGAAAATAAATAAATAATGATAATTTATACATAATATATGTATAATAATTAAATATAAATCTAAAAAAATTTATAAAAATTAAATTTTGATACATTCAAAATTTTTTTTCAATAAAATATTTCTTTATATTTATTTATTTTTCTCAAATTAAAAAATTGTAATGCCTATAGAATATAATTCACATCAAATTTCAAAGCCTTCCCCTCACTCTGTACACAAGTTGAATAGCCTTTAAACCGTTATCAATCTTTGAACAAAGGAAAAAAAAAAGAAACTGCCCAAAAATAGAAGTCATAAATTGCAGCTTTAAGATTTTCATTTTAATTTTCATTTTTCTTCTTCTATTTTTTTCTTTGAGCATACTTTATTAGCTTCGCTTAGAAACGAATTAAATTTCAGTAGCAATGAACTTTTATTTTATGTAAAAAAAAAAATAATAAATGGACAAATAGAAAAAATAGAAGAAGAAAAAACAAATTTTTCCTGTGGGCACATTGAAAAATACTTGGATTCATTTTGCTAGCCCACGGGCAATTTCGTGGAGCTGCCAATTTGGCATAACTTGGCCAACTTTATGTTGTATATAGTAAAGCAGCTGAAAACCAGCAGAGGTCCTTTTTTCGGTTTATGCCCATGTGTTGGCGTATTTGTTATTTCTTTCGTCTTATTTTTTCTTTTTTTTTTATATATATATATTTTTTTAGTCCTGCTGTTTGCGTTGGGCATTAATGTTGCCTACGTGCTGCGGCTTTCCTATTTGATTTTGATTTTCATTTGATTTTATTTGACTTGGCGTTGGCTTTGCTTTATTTTCCTTCTTGTTTATGCAAAAATATTTTCGCCAACTTAAAGCCGGGGCTCGGCAAAAGCTATTTCAAGTGGAATTCCTCTAAGCACACAAACATATGAAAGAAAAATGAAACAATATAGAAAATTTGCATATTGCTGCATGGGTAAACAATCGAACTGATGTTGTTTACCTTCATAAACTTAAAATATAATTAACTGCAGCTAAAGCATTAAGACTTATCCTTCATTGTTCACTCATTTATATATATATATCCATATATATGCCTATATATACGGCTTTTGTCTGTTGTTTAATTGCATGTCTGGCTGCAAATTTGTTGCACGCAATTTCATGTTTAATTTTGCGTGCGTAAATTTTCATTAAATCATTTTTCCTGCCCACAAATGAAATTAAACGCAAGTCTTCACAAGCTGCTCAAATTGCCAGCAGCCTATTAAAAAGTCAATCAAATATGTGCATATGCACATATATGCATATGTATATATATTTATACATATATTTAAGTACAAAATTTGAATGCAACAGCTGAAAAAATCAGAAACCAGAAAATACTTTAGGCTGCGTATAGTGAAATCTATGAAAGTGGTCTTTGCTAAATCATTATTATTTCAAACATAAATGTTTAAGAAAAATATATATATTTTATAAATTAAATAAAGTAATAAAAAAACTAATAAAAAGTATTTGAAATAATACAATAGTATACAATAGTATCAATAAAAAAAAATATAAAAAATTTTAAAAAATATATAACATAAAAAAATATTTTAAAAATATTTAGTGGGCTCAGACATTTTAATTAGGAAAATCAGTATATGCAGAAGTTGAACATAAAGTCAATGGAATATTTAAAATTTTTAATATTATAAAAATATCTACAGGTATTAAACATAAGTCAAAGGAGTATTATAAAAATACTAAAATATCAAAATCAGATCAATATCAAACAATCAAGCATAAAATCAAAGTAATATATACATAATATTAATCTTAAAAAATACTAAATGGATGTAAAGCCTGCTCCTAAAATCTCTCAATTCATACCGAACAAATAGATAAACAATTGCCTCTAGTTGTATATTCAGCAAGCAAAATGAAATGACAGAAATTTATGCAGTTGAATAAGTCTCTAGAGGTCAAAATTACGAATTTATACTTAGGTACATGTGTACTACATATATACTCAGTGTTCATGGATGCTCTATACAGATATATATATAGCTAGTAAAACTAACAACTGTTACACATGTTTAGATTAAGCTATGGAGCTGACCTTGCTGCAATTGCATTCGAAGAAATATGGAAAGTAAAATCAAAACACCTGCAAATAATGTTTTCGGGCACAGCCAAAGCAATTCGTTTATTTGAGCAAAAAGAAAATGAAAAAAAAAATCCAAATGTTTGGATCATTTATTTGGCGCATTCTCTCACGCCTTCAGTCGGCCGAAGCAGAAACATGTGCTTATGAGTTAGGATTCATGTACTACATACTATATTTATGGCCAGGCGACACGAACAACTTGTTGTTGTGCCAGCCATGTGCTATTTTTTGCCTATGCTCCAACATACGCACATATATTTGGTTCTATATACATATATGCTATTTTAATAATATAGTCAAGTTGAACGGCTGCCTAATTGCGCATAAGCTAAAATCGAAGCTGAAGAGTTGGGCCTCGAGTGCTGCAGTCAGTTCTTGTAAACTCATTCAAGCGCACGCAGTGACTAGATAATATGCGTAGTCAAGCTGGATTAGAAGTACGTAACCTTCCACTTATGCCAAACACACACAGACGCTCATATAAGCACCCATCGATTCACGTTTCTTGGCTTATGTATTGGCAATCGGTATTTTACGGTTTTATGGCCAGCCTTAATGATTGCAGCATTTCTGCACAACAAAGCAAATCCGATAGCAGACTAAACCAGCAAAGTAGAAGACTATCACAGACAATATACATACCCGGACCAAGACAGGTTGATTGGGGTATAATGGACTAAAGATGAGTTGTTGTAGAAATAAAAATGTTTGAAGTTGTATATGTATTTATTTAATATTTATTTAGATCACTGATTCTTATACCTGAATATTGTAATCGTATACGAATCTTTCTTATATCAGCTCGATCTCATATTTTATATCTATCTTTCTTATATAAGAAAATTCTAATATCTTATACCAGATCATTTTCTTATCTTTTATCAATCATTCTAATGCTGGATCATTCTAGTATTCAATATTATTAGTTTTCTTATTAGCTCATTCAGCTTATATCAGTTCATCCAGTCCTCTTATACCAGATCAATCTATCATCTTATATCAGCTCATATTCTCCCCTTATACCAGTTCTTTCGATTATCTTATACCAATTCATTCTGTCACCTCATACAAGCTCATTCTATAGTCTAATACCAGCTCAGTTTGTCATCTTATAGCAGCTCATTCTGTTATTTTATACAAGTTCATTCTTACGACTTATACCTGCTCATTTAATTCAACTCTGTTATCTTATATCCCCTCATTTCCCTTCTTTATACCAGCTCAGTCTGCTATTTTACCATTAAACTGCATTTGCATTAACTCAGTTTATTCACAGCTTCCATCTCCCTTAATCCACTGTCGGGTATATTCAAGCTGTGCAGCAGATATTCTATGCATTTTTTTTATTCCTCTTCGTGTTCTATCATGAACATGCTAATTGTTTGCAATTATGCTTTGAGGCTGGCTTTACATAACGAAACGCTCTAATGTAAGCAAGAAATCGAAATGGAATAGACCATTAAATAAGCACGTTTCAAAGCAGGGCAGAGCAGAGCTGTTTGAATGCCATTGAAAAAGTGCAGCCATCTCCTGTTCAAGGACCAATTGAAGCAATGACAGAAAAAAACGTACCATGAAGGTCACAGCAAATGTTAAATTGAAATGTAAAAATCGTACTTTAACAGGCAGAGCCGCACAGTGCATAAGACATGTAGGCGCTTTATAAATTTGCAAAGAGAATTAATGCATATAATAGTACTTGAAAAAGAAAAAAATATATGTATATATATTTTAAATTTCACTTTCAGCGAACTGTGCTTGTCGCTAGGTAGTTTATATTTACGCCTTTTTTGTTGCTATTTTTACTGAATGTTTACTCAACATGTCCACGCGATTTCGCGTTTTTACCTTTCGGCTGTTAATATGGAAATTAATTGCTAATAAACGAGCAGCGACTGTTTATAGTTCGTCAGGCAGCGGCATGGCCTCGCTTTGCTGATCGCCTTTTTGCCACCGATGCCAACACATGTTATGCGAATATTCAATTTTAATATTATCTCCTCTTCTTCTACTCATTTTCTCTTTTGTGCACTCAGTTACAAGCAACGAAATCAATGTCTATCAAAGCACCTGTGTTATTTTAAGGTATATGCACATCCACGACGCCAACAATATAAATAAATAAATAAAGAACTACAATAATAAACATTCGAATCAAAGTAGTCGTCGTCGTAGCCTGCATGGGCTGTTAAACACCGAAGAACCTGTCCATTTAATGTAAACAAATTGTTTATTGATGCTTTACTTTTTGATTTTGTAGATCAATGAACTGTCAAATCTTGTTGGAAAAAACGTGAAAATGAATATATAGAAGAGAATTGAACTGTTGGAAATTAAGTAAAATTAAAAAAATTACTAAAAATAACTATGCAATTCAATTTCTGTTAATATATTTAAATAATAATAAAAAATTATGGTAATAAATATAATTTCTTATAATAAAAATAAATAATCATAAAAAAAATATTTAAAAAAAATATAGAATTAATTATACTAATAAAAAAAATATTATTATAATATATTTTATAATATATAATTATATTATAAATACGAATTATAATAATATTATATATTATATATATATTATATATTATATAATATATATATAATATTATTATAATTCGTATTTATAATATAATTATATATTATAAAATATATTTATATTTAATACTTAGTAAAATTTCCATTCAATCAAAATAAAACAGCTATGCTCGCTTCTCGCTATGTGCCCTTACTTAATGAATAAAGGCATTGTTAAATTGAAATTCAAGGCAACCGGACATTCCATTGTTATTTATAAATCCCTATATCAGACAAAGAAATAACCAAAAACAAGTATATAAAGACAAAACAATTTATATACTGCCTCAAATTTGGTTGAACGCTGTCGCTAACAATGAAAAGTGCTTGAAAATATTGTTCCAATTTCCATAAACGAAACCTTCAAGCTTAATTAAGTTAAGCTTAGCTTACAGCAGCTGAAAATCAATGTATGCATATTACGCCCTTATCAATTGTGAAACAGACCTCAGCAAAAAGCTGTTAGCCGACTAGCCTGACATTAAAGTCCTTTATTGTGCACTCATGTATACTATATATTTAGCAAAAATATATGTGTGCTCCAAGCGTCTATAGGAGATGCATATTAACTTTTACATGCGAGTATTACGCTCTCAACACATAGCCCCATCTGACATTTAAATGCCCGAAGGTACATTGAAGCTTTATCCGTGCTGTACAATGCGCATAGAATTACAGTAATTCAAGGCAGGGACAAAACTAAAAAATATATATTTTTTATGTGCATAAAACGCATGTGTGGGCCATACAGTAAGTGTGAGTGGGTGTGAGTGGATGTGTGAGTGTGTGTGTGGGTGTACTTTCATGTGTGCTTTAGGTTGTTGCAGCGCGCCAAATGGGAAATGCAAAAACAAAGCGTTTTTTTTTCAAGGCAGACGCACAGCTGTCATTTATATTATAAAGTTTTAACATTTCTGCAATACAAATATTAAAACAACAAGAATATTATGATGGGGCATTGCCAACTGTTGAATACTCGTTCGTTAAACAATGAAAGTTGTGTTCAATTAGCGCATCAAATAACTTTTAGGCTTATATAGCTGCATAAGCAGCTGTGCTCAAAAACACGATAGTGCTGAGCTACACAAAATATAAACCTAATTAAAATAAAAAAAAAATAAAAAAAATAAAAAAAAAATAAAAAAAATAAAAAAAAAATAAAAATAAAAAATAAAAATAATAATTAAATAAAATAAAAATAATATAAAATAAAAATTAATATAATATAGTAATATGTGAAGTCTCTATTTTTACAAAATGCATTCATACAAAATCATCCCAAAACCAATATGCACTTTTTACTACCCCAAGAAGCAGGAAAATTGCACGCGAAATGCAAAAAAAAAAAGATAAATTAAAGTAAAGTTAAAAGCCAATATAAAAGAATTAAGTCAGCCCCAAAGTTGTGGTTTTTCCAGATTTTTAATAACTTCTTCCGAATAATACTTAAATTTGTACGACTATCAAAGCTGTTCCGAATTTCAATTCAAGCAGATTACACAAATTTACAGTTTAATAAATTGCAAGTGATGCAAAAAAAGCAAACCCCTAACAAGTAGAAACCATCACCAAGAGGGACTTAGCATTTAATATAATCTTTTATCGGATTTTTACAAAATTATCATGCGCAAGTTGTGTCGCACCCTATTGACATGCAACGAGAGCGCAGTGCCAAGTGGCAGACTCTTGGATCGCAAGTGTCTGCAGCAGAGGATCACACATGAAGCCAATCAACTGGGAGTGCATCCGCTTCCGCTGGTCCAGGATCGCGATACATTTCGCAGCTGCTGGAATTTCTATGCCAGCGGACAGAAGCCCGCCTCAGTTGATAGGGCGAAGCGTGCCCGGGCGGCGAATCGTGGATTCACTGATTATCTGCGCAACGAAAAGGCATCCCAATTCATGCAAATATTCACAAACATTAAGCCGCATCAGACAGTCAATATCTATGACCAAATGTACGATGGGTTCATGACCTGCTTCTACAAGCCTGCTGCGCCAGGTGTGAAAAAGAAGATTGTGTCAGCAAGATTTGCTAGAAAAAAAAAGAAGACTGACATGTTTGGAAAGCCCGTGAGAGAAGAACGAGCCACAACGAACACATCACGTCCTCTATTAACTATCAGATCTAAACCCAACCAGGCCGAATCGACGTATCAGCAGCGTAAACGAGGCCGTTTCACTAGAAGCAAAAAATATCACAAGTCAGCTGATGATCAGCTTATAGAGGATATGTCCGAAGTGACGAAGCAACGAAACTATAAGAAACACCTGCTTTATATGCAGAAAAAATCGAGGTCATCAGATTATACACACGACTCTTCACAGATCTCTGCAGATATTCCAAAATATTCTGAAAAATTGGGAAAACATCAGACATCTACAGATTCAAAACATAATACGCCAAAACATTCTAGAAAATTGGGAAAGCATCAGACATCTACAGATTCAATACATAATATGAAAAAACATTCTAGAAAATTGGGAAAACCTCAGGCATCTACAGATTCAATACATAATAAGCCAAAGTATTCTGGAAAATCAGAAAGTCATCAGACATCTACAGATCAAATACATAATATGACTAAACATTCTGGAAAATTGGGAAAACATCAGGCATCTACAGATCAGATACATCCAAAATATTCTGAAAAATTGGAAAAACATCAGGCATCTACAGATCAAATACATCCAAAACATTCTGGAAAATTGGGAAAACATAAGACATCTACAGATTCAATACATAATATGAAAAAACACTCTGGAAAATCGGAAAATCATCAGACATCTACAGATGAGTTACATAATATTCCAAAATATTCTGAAAAATTGGGAAAAGATCAGACATCTGCAGATCAATTACAAAATATACCAAAACATTCTGGAAAATTGGCAAAACCTAAGACATCCAAAGATCCAATAAATAATATACCAAAACATTCTGGAAAATCGGAAAAACATAAGACATCCAAAGATCTAATACATATTATGCCAAAACATTCTGGAAAATTGGGAAAACATCAGACATCTGCTGATCAATTACATAGTATACCAAAACATACTAGGAAATTGCAAAAATTACATAGTGCGCCAGAAAATTATGAACAATCGAGAAAAAACTCTTCAAGTTCCACTTATTTTTCTGTTGAAGAAAAAACCTCAACAAATTTAGAGAAATTGAGAAAGAGCTATAGAAGCTCCAGTTTTAGTTCTATTGAAGATAACATGCTTGAACCTTCGGAGGAAGTTCAGAGAGAAATATCGATCTTAACTGGTGATAAAACGTCTACAGATCCATATGAAAATGTGCCAGAAATCTATGAAGAGTGGCTTAGGTCTTATAACAAAGTGGGCAAACATCGCACGAGGATCGTATATCGACAGAAGAAAAGGGGATCCATATCAGCCAATGATATGCCTAGATTTACACCAAGGAAATTGAAAGTCTACAAAAATGTGGGCGAGAAGTCCCCGACCAAACCTTCGAATATAGAGGTTTCTAAACCTGCATCTGAATTTAACACGGCACTGAATATATATAATGAACTGAAGTTGAGTGGGGATCAGCTAGACCGTAATAACCCAGAAGATACACTTAAAAAAAAGCGCCAAATAAGAAATTACTATGAGAGCAATGTAACGACAAGCTATACATTTAATGACCAGAGATATAGAAATATATTAAAAGCAGCGGAGGATGCCCTAAAATTACATGTGGCTTTAGAAGAGAGTATGAATGGCGCGAATGCAGTGTCAAAGGCTAAGGCTGAGGTATACGCAGGGGTAAAAGCAGCAACAGGGGAAAAAGCAATGGAAGCAGCAGTAGCAGGGGTTGGAAAAGCAAAAGCACAGCTCGAAGAAAACACAATGGCCAAAGAAAAAGCAAAAGCAGAAAAAGAAGCAAAGACGAAAATTGACTCAAAGACAAAGGCAGAAGCAGAGGCAACAACAGAGCTAAAAGCTGAAGCAAATTTAAAAGAAAAAACAGCGGCAGAAACAGCAGCAGCAGCAAGGACAGCAGCAAAAGCAAGCTCAACAGTTGTAGCAGAAGCGATCTCTGTAGATCAAAACAAAGATACAGCAAAGTCGAAGAAAAAATCGAAAAAATTTAGATCCAAATCACTCAGCACGACAAGGAAACCAAGCACTAGAGGACTACCATCAATAAACAGTGCCTCCGACAGTAGCATTGGAGCTACTCAACTGGAAAAGTTGAAGATATATCAACGGCTGGCTCTCGCCTCGGGAACAAAGAGAGGGAGATCGGCAAGTAGACGGACACAATCCTTGAAATCTTGTGTAATAAAAAGAACTCGAATTGAGTCGAAAGAACATGCGGTCGTACATGCCATGGATGACGGCACCGACAACTTGTTGGAGGTCAAGAAGCAACCAAGGACTATGCCACCTTTGCAACAATCGATCAAACTTCCAACGGCCTCGAATTCGTTTTGGGCCAATTACAGTATGACCTTTCTCAATACCAACGCGTCAGCCAAATCCATAACTCAATCGCAGCGCAGTAGCTCTGGCGCCAGATGTCTGATTGATGTCGAAGCTCACATCAAGAGTTTCATGTTAGCCAACCAGATGACGTGGGACATGTTCAAGGCGCTGCCACGCAACTGGCCGTGCCCCTACGAGTCGAGCCTTGTTCAGCGCCTGCGCAACGAGTCCAGAGCGAAAGGCGGACCGATAACGAACGAAAAAGTGCCCGAAATCCAGACGAGAAAACGGAAGAGAAAAAAGAAAATTCTTAGCAAAAAAGCTAAGCTCAAAGCAGAAGGTACCAAGCTAAACCAAGTTATCAGCTGCAAGATCTGCCGTAGCCTGAAAAAAACCCTGCCCGAGCAGCCTTACATGATGGAGATGCGCAAGCGCATGGAACGCGACGAATTGAAGCGAATCTACAAACATCGTTTCATGGCCGAACGGGCAAAGGCAAAGGCAAAGTGCAGCGCAACGAATCGAAACTTCTTCCAACTGAAATGCAAGCGAAGGCAAACGCTGTCACAGAAGCTCCTCGAGTGTTTGGCAACGCTCGGCGAGTGTCAGCTGCGTTTGGACAACAAGTTGCAAGATCTTCAGTGTGACGGCCCTAGTCCCTGACGCTCTGTGGTCTGTGCTGTGCTTGAACTAGTTCAATTACAACTAAATGAACCAGTTGAAGCACAGCACAGTCGACAGACGAGCCGAGCAACGCAGCAGTCCTTTTACATCAAAACATTAATTTTATATACTAAAACTAAAGAGAAATAAATAAAGATATTTTACAAAATAAAAAAATATATATATAGAAAATATTTATTTATATATAATTATTGAAATCAGTGCAGTTGCGCTATAAGCAGTTAGTTCAAGTTTAAAGTCTATTATGTCAATCGAAATTACAAATATGTGTGCATTCGTTCAAATTATCAACATTTCCACGTCTAAAAAACTAAATTTTTTTTATAAAAAATTCCAAAAAAAATCCACAAAAAAAATACAACAAAACCTAGGTCTAATTTCCGGTAAAAGATGAATGGGCTCAGCGACGATGTCGACTGCGAAGGCAGCGAGGCGCAGCCTTTGCTGCTGGATCGCAACACTTTGGTCCAACAAATGGGTCAACTGTCGCCACTTATCGATAATCTCGATGGTCAGAATTTGAATACATATTTCTGTGCCTACTGGAACCATGTGGCCTGCAACAGCAAGAACCGCCTACGCTTGGATCAGAACACAAGCTCGGACTTCATACGCCTTATCAGAGACAAAGTTGTCAAAGATCTCAGCCACTGCAAGCTGCCGCCGAAGTGTGAGAAAGCAGAGACCACAAATCCTTACGAATTTGTCAGCTGTTCTCGGGGCGATAACACGACAGTGGAGCGTCGCACGAGCTCCACCCGAGCCTATACAACCTACGAGATGAAAAAGCATAAAATTCTAACTCAACTCAAAGCATGCAGAAATCCCTACGATGTGGAGCTATTGAAGCAGAAACTTCTGCGCCTCAGGGAGCTGGAGCAGCGACAGAGTGAAACTCCGCCACCTCCGAAGAGGCTGAAGAAAAAATTCAAGAAAGCTAAAAATGTTTACAGCCTCAACGAGACGCCCGATGACAGAGTTGAGAAGCGGATGAATGGCGATTTGATGCTACTTAATGAGTTGAAGGACGAGCACAAGACCAAGCCAAAATACTGTGAATATTTGCCCCAAGACCGTGCAAGGAATGCGGGCAAAATTCATGTAGTGAAGCAGATAGCTCGTGAGAATGGCGGAGCTAATAATAATTCCAAAAGCCTGAGCAACAAACCCAAAGGTAAAACTCATTACCATAAGAAATTGAAGGCCGATGAAGAGAAGTATTCAGGTCCCGTTCAAAAAGACCAAATCCATGATCAGCTTGATACAAAAAAGTCTAAAAGCCCAAAAGAACCACTCTATAAACACACAGAAGTAGACACAATTAAGGACACTTCTTACTTTTCACGCAGACAGAGGAAATCGAAGGGAAATAAGAGAGAGGAGCGCAATGCTAAACAACAGCCAAAAGAAGAGCAAAAATCGTTAGGAAACACAACTCTTACCACCGGCACACTTCAATATAGAAAGGATCGTCAGACATTGCAAAACTATGAAAAGGAACTAAAAAGCCTCAAAAGATTGATGAAGCTCAGAGGTCGGGAAATAAATTTAATGATTAAAAAGGATCGCGAGCCACATGACGTCAAAGTACTTAAGAAATTGGAGTACGAAAAAAATATGAAAGCATTAAAGGCATTTGAATTCAAAATAAAAGAGCTCAATGAAACGAATGGGAAAAATAAACAATCGAAAAGGAAATCAATTCATGTGGATAGCATTGAGGAGCTGAGCAAATATTTAAGAAGGCTTTCCAAATATAATAATTATAAGCAATTAACAGAACCTAATGAAGAGTTCATTGCAATTGATAATTGCGAAAGAAAAAGGAACAATGCTGGAGCCATAAGCGAACAGGAGAAAGAACAACAATTAGTCAGTAAAAGTTCAATAAAATTCCACATTTCGAATACACCCCATCGCAAGAGGAAGCATAGAGCAAAGAGAACTTCATTTGATTCCCCCGATCAGCATCAGACAATTGATGTATTAGAAGTTGAGAAAATGATTCGAAAATGGAAAGAAATTGAAATGAAACACGAAGAAAACGATGTTCCAACTCCAATGCAATTGCAGCAACGAATTCGTTATGAAAACTTTGTAAAAATGTTTAAGTATATTGAACGAAAGCTGAAAAGTCGAGAGCAACGGAAACTCGTGAAACATCTTAAAAAACTGATTAAAGATGAGCAGAGATGGCCCGACTCCTTAATTGATAAAAACGACTTGAAACAGCTCAAAAATTGCGTGAATAATTTATTAAATTTAAAAAATAACCGACTCACAGCTAAGCCATACTTAAAATATTTAAATGGTTTCGACTATATGAACAATTCAGAACATGAAACACTTCCCAAGGAGCCTGAATCTTTGGTAATGCCTTGCTTATATTTCGGCGAGCCAGAACATAAGGAATTTGCTACAAATGACAACAGTTTAGTTTCTCTATATAAATTCAGTAACTCCACTCAGGATTCAAGCGATATGGGTGATACCGACTCAACTGACTCCCAAACAGCAGCTCTCTTACGAAATTTCTATTTAGAGCAAACAGAAAGAAAAACTTATGATAATGATAATATTGAATATACTCCGAAAAATGCATCGGATACATCAATTAAAACGGTAGTAAGTCAAAAAATACCAATAAAGAGTGAAATTTTTCTACAGATGAACAAAGTCGTTGTCTATAACAATCCCTATGAACCCAAGAAGAGCTCAGATAGAATAAGTGCTATTAACAATGAATTGAATATAGTCAAAGAAGGGTTTGAGAAACAAGTTTCAGATTTTCATTTGGAAAGCGCAGACAATAAATCGCCAGTGACATTCGTAACGCCAGTTCGAGAAATGTCTCTACAAAAATCCAAGATGTTAGTGCAAAATATAAATAAATATTTTGAAAAGCCTCCCATTGACAAGAAGCAACCGTCGCGCCCATTGAACTGGATACAAATATCAAAAAGTCTCGATGAGCTACAAGGACACAAGCGCCCCAAGCTGCTCCATCGTTCATGTTTATCGACAGACGGCATTTTGACCTACATCGCCAAGAGACCGAAACTCACGTTACTAAAGCCACAAGGCGAGTTAGACGAAGAAGATCAAGATCGACATCCTTCATTGCCCATTCAGCAAAATCTCAAGATCCTCGAACTAAGCCCAGCTGATGCTATGCAGCATTAGCATTGCACGTGAACAAAAAACTTCCCAGCTTAAGTATCTGCGCAAATTGATGGAATGGCAAAAGCAAAACTAGCAATAGACTTTTCACATTTCACTTCAATATCTGCAGATACTTAATTGGGAGAAGGGGAACAGTTTATAAATGTCCAAACAAAAAAAAAGTGTACCCTTTTGTGTCTACAACAAATTTTTAAAGAAATTGATGCGTTATGATATAAAATATTTATCGATCGACTGTTTTTGATTTGATTATAACAGTTATACGAACAATCTTTCACAAAAAGAATCAAATATATTTAAAGCATTTGTTAAATATATTTATTTATTTTTGTAAAATATTTTTCGCAGGGCTGTAGGAAAATATATAACAATATAATGCTCGACTAAAGGATACCTCTACGTGTTTTGCATATATGCAACAACTGCACACACACACACTCACAAAGCTGCACGCGCCACACGCTTGAATAAAATTCAGTTTTTAATGTATTCAGGATATAAAAGCAGCTCAAGGCGATGAAAGCATTTCTGTTGGTTAGCCTTAACTTTGCTTTGGTTAAGTTTTATCTACTTTTACTACCTTAATCATTTATCATTTTCAAGCATCAAAATGCCTGCCTGCCTGCCAGTGGGTAATCTCCTGCTAATCAACGAGCTATAAACACTTAAAACTTAGCACGTTTTATATAAATATTTTTATGCAACTTTTACTATAGTCTTAAAGCTTAAAACTATAAAAAACTAATTTTTTGTCGCTCCAGAAGTGTTTGTTTGCCTTATGCAAATGTGAAGCGCGAAACTGTTTGAATATTGTCAGCTGCATCACATCAAACGTGAACCGCTTGAACCGCCTTTGCGTTGTTCCGTGTCTTTGTTTTATTTTTCCAGTTTTCATTTTAAGTTTTTTTTTCTCAGTATTTTTAGTATTTTTACAGCGCTAGGGGCATTTTATACGCTGGCGCGTTTACAAGCCAGCAAGCAAAAATAATCACAGCGGGGATAAAATAAGAAAAAAAAAACATAAGAAGTTAGAAAAATAAAAATAGACTTAAAAACTACCCTATGAAAAAAAATATATAATATATATAATAAAAACATATATATAACATAAATATACATATAATAAGAAGCTATATTATTTTTATTTTAATTAAAAAAAAACAATTTCTAATTATTTATAAAATATACATATAATTAAAAATACATAAAAATTAATATTATTTTTATTTTAATAAAAAAAAAAACAATAAAATATATATATAATACGTAAAAAAGATATATTATATATATTACAAATAGATATACAATACATTAAAAAAATTATATTACTATTATTTTAGTTAGAAAAAAATTCAGATATTAAAACTAAAATTGAATATTTATTCAAGTCTATATCGAGTGACCATTGCCTAAATTTTGAACGACTTTTTATAAATCATTAAACTTTAGCTCAGCGTAAACCGAATTTAAGTTCGGATCTATAAATTTAGATCAAAACATGCCCCAACATTTTATGTTTCGCGTAGTATTAAAATCAAAGCACCAACTACGTTAGTCTATGGGGAGGGAAAAAATAAAAACTCGGTCAAGTGCCTTAGATAGCCAAGCAAAGCGAAATATGTGCATAAAAGCAAAATATATGCATAGCAAAATTTAAATAATAATAATAAAAAAATGTATGTGCATAACAAAAAAAAAAACAGCGAAAAACTGCAACTAGCGTTGTTTCTAGTTTGTTAATTCTGATACTAAGCAAATGCGCGTTTATTGTTGGCTTTTTTATGGACGCGTTTTATGGCTTTAAGCCACAGCTAGAAAGCTATGCAGAGCACGCCCTGAAAAGTATGCTATAGAAATTTTTTGCAGAGCAAAGACCGCGGCAACTTAAGCCTTGGCGTTGGCCGGAGGTGGGAGGCAGATGGTCGAGGTTGAGGTTCAGCTGTTGATATTAATGCTGATGACAGGTGCTGGCAGAAGCTGTCGGCCAGGCCAGGTGAGGAAATTCATTTACGGCCAATTAAATAGCTGACGCAATGGCGAGGACGAAACGTAAATGAAAATATGAAATGTGCGCGCCCTGTCCCACTCTATGACGCTCTTCCTGTTCCTCGCTCCCTCTGCGTGTGTGGCTCATAAATTGACTTATATATTTAACGAGCTACGCTCGCCCCGCTACAAATGTAGGCAATTAAATGCATTCAATTTGTATTTTTTATAATTCAAACTCAAATTGTTTAATTCGCCCGGACGATTGTGCTAATTTTTAATTTTATTAAATTGCCTAGCGGCGCAAATGCAAATTGTAATGCATTTAATTAGCACCTATTTGGGGCGCGAAATAAATTTAAAATCTATTGAATTATGCAATAGTTATATATTTATTTTATATATATTTTAATTAGTGAAGAGTACATGCAAAAGTACTTAGAACTGCTAATTAGCAAAGTTTTAACTAATGTCGAACTATCAACAGATTCACTAGAATTTTTCTATTTGAACAGATTTCACATTCATGTGCTTAAAACTTTGCTTTTTCGTGGAACTTGCTTGTAGCTAATAATAAAAGCAAATTAATTATGCTATAATAATTAATTGCGTTACGAATTATATATTTTTTAGCAAAAATAAATTGTGCTATGAATAAAACTTCATTCTAACAATAAAATTTATATAGAATTACGTATAAAAAATATATGTAGAGTAAAAAATTTATATGTATTCATATATGCATATAAAATGTTCTCTTTTTTAACAACTTCAACTTCCTCTTAAATTCCAATAGCCAATTAAATTTAATTTTGTCATCCAACACAAATAATGGAATATTAATTTCCGCAATTCGCTGAGCAAACAAAACTCAACTTATTAGCTTTTAAAATTTATATTAATTTATTTTTCTTTTTTGCCAATTAGATTCCGCTAAGCCAAAAAGAATTGTATGCCAATCAGTGCGGCAGGTGAGCCACGTAACACACACACACGAGCATACACACCCGCCCACACGCACACGCATAGACAAGCATCAATCAATCATACGCCGCGTGCACCGTTGCCATATCAAAAATGTCTTCATGATAATGTCGCTCAATAATCACATCTACCGCAAAAACCGCCATGGAGCAAAAAAAAAAAAGAAAAGGGAACTGGAAAATTTGCACACACTCACGCGCGAAGTGCGTGGGGGTGGCGCACATTTCAATGCGCCTTTGAAATGCAAATAAGTGTGTGTAAAGCGAATTTCGTACACAAGTCGCAAATCAAAGTGCACACCTACCTTTTCGTCTCGACAGCTGCGCGTGAGAGCAGCTGGCTTGTGTTTCCCCCTTCTGGGCCCTCAGGCGGCCTGTTCAGCAGTTGTAATTGTTGCTGTTGTTGTTGTTGCTCTTGTCACTTGTCGCTTGTTGCTTCTTCAATATTTGTGACACATTTGCAAACACTTTTTATTTAACTGAAATTCCGCAAATTTGTTTGAGATGGCATGAAAAATAAATCAAGCAAGCGACATAAAAATGTATCAAATATGAAAAGCGAAAAGCGTGTGAGCCAAAAAAACATGAGATAACAGTTTAGTTGATAGAATGTTGCTACAGTAAAAGCACGCTTGAGTGCACCAAAGTGCTTGGCAATAGGTAACAAATATGTGAAAATATTTTATAAAATTTTTAGCATGATAAAAAAATGATGGCGAATAAAAGGAAATTTGCACAATAATACATAGTAAATAACAAGCAATAAATTAAATAAAAATATTAAATTATAATAAAAAAAACACATTTTATACAGAAAAAATTGGATTTTAATATTATAGTAAATAGACAAAATAGTAAATAATAAAAAATTTAAGAAAAAGTCGTAAGAATTTGTTAAATAATAGTAAAACAGACTTAATAAAAATCTTAAAAAAAAAATAGTAAATGATAAAATATTAAAAAATGTTTCAAGAATTTGTCAAATAATAGTAAAACATAAAAATCTTTACTCTAAATATATATATATTTTTTAATTAATTAATTTAATTAATAAAAAAGTAAATAAAAATAAATATTTTGACGTGAAGAAATAGATTTTTAGTAATTTTTATATTTTTATTTGTTTAATAAAATATTTTCAAATATTTTATAATATAAAATTAGCAAAGCCTATGCATTATAGTTTACATAAAAATATAAATAAAATAATAACACATAAATTAAATAATATAGCAGTTCGTTAAGCGTGCCTTTACTGTACATATATCTGGCTGCCTGTCAAGCGGGGCAATGTAACTGATTTAAATTACAGTGACAACTGCCACATGTGTGACATTCGCAACATACACAGATAGACAAATATATTTTTAATATATGTAAAAACATGTGTTTGCATATTTTCGTTAGCTGTGCGTGGCTACATATGTTAATTTTTGGCTTAAGTTATAATTCTTTTTTCTTGTTTTGGGCACAAATTTTGTTTTGATTCGATTAAGTGGTTTTGCAATATGTAGACGCGCACGATTTGAATATATTTTCCCTTTTTTCTTTGGATTTTTGATTTATGATTTCAACACTTTGGTAAATAAAATAAAAATGGCAAAGGAATAAATTTGTGATTTACGTTTGATTTGATTTACAGACTTGGCGCATAAATAATTTATTTTTGATTATTTTCTGGATTTTCCCGACGGATTTGTTTTCACTCTTCACATGGCTTTAAGAATTTGTTGGCAACATTGTTGCCAGCAACACAACTTTTTGGCTTGCACTTGAACTAGTTGCCCAGTTGTCTGCACTTTCCCAGCTTCTCACTCACTGTCTCTCTCTCTCTATCTCTCTCACACTCTGTTGCTGTCTCTGTCTGTGTGTGTGTGTCCACTGATAACGTTTTGAGGCTTGACTATTTGCAAGTTGGCTGTGCGCGTTGGTCCGCTACCTTTGATTTGCCACGTCCGCTTTTCGAAGACACTCAACAGCAACTGTTGCAAATATCGAAAAGGCAACTTGTGGCTGCTGCCTGCTGGCTGCTGGCAGCAGCGTTGCAGCATCTTGAACGAAAGAGCTTTGGCAAAAGCTCTGCCCATCAAGCACAAAGCAAACTGTTGAATTCAAGAGAGGCGGAGAGAGCAGCGAAGGCAGAGAGCGAAAGCGAGTGGAAGAGCGCAGCTAAGAGAGCGCGATTTATGTTTTCCTGTTTGGCTTGCAGTTAATTTGCTTTTAATAATTTGTTATTCGACTAGCCTTTATTTGCATTTGTTTTCAAGCTCCAGCACTACTAATTAAAAGCTTTTTAACTAATTAGCAAGTAATTATTTATTTAACTGCCAGGCTAAAGGGCATCAAAAGGGCCAAAGCAGAAGCCTTTTATTTGCTTCAATGCAAAATGACGTGAAATGCAATGAGGGTGTTGCAAAATGTAGCAGCAAAAAATACTTATAAAAATTTTAAAAAATTTTAGAATATAATTTTTAAATTTATTAATCTGTGAGTATTTATATAAATATTTTAAATTAAAAAAAAATATTTTTAATGTTGCCCAAAGTCAAAGAAAAAACGAACAAAAATTAAATGTTGCACAAAGCTAAGTTAACATAGAAAATTTACTTTTCTTCTAAGACTTCAAAAATAAATAATAAAAATCTTAAAACTTTTTTAATAGCGAATTTGCGGTTAAACAGTATTGTAATTAAAATATAATAAAAAAATAAACAAGTAAAATAATAAATTTAAATTTAATTTAATTTTAGACTCAAAAACATATAATAATATAATATTAAATATTTCATTTATATAAATAAATAAATGAAGGTATGAAAATTTTTCATTTTAAGAAAATACGTATTTAAATTTTGTTAATTAATGAAATTTTATCTTTTTATCATATGAAAAAAATAAAATATATTTATATTCAATTCAATTTTTGATCAAATTTATATAGAATTATATATATAGAATTTTTATTAAGTTAAATAATACATATGCTGTCCTTCATCTTGTATAGAAAACCAATCAATTAAAGACTTAAGCAAGATGAAAAAATAGAAATATAAATAAATATAATATAGAAATATAAAAATATTCACATTTACTTAAATACATAAATCCTAGCATACTTATACTAAATATCTCATATTTAATATAAATATAATTAATATAAAATAAAATATATAATGAAATATAATATGAATATAAAAATAAATAAATTCAGTAAAAATATATTGAAATGTATAGAGATATATATGACAATATGAATTAATTGTATATCAGAACTATTAACGTCAGAATTGCTTAATACAGCAGCTGCGTTTTCAACTGAGCTTTCATTGGAGCTAATAACAACATTAATGTGGTCTTAACGCAAACACACATACGCACCTTATGCATGTGTGTGTGTGAGTGTGCGTGTTTATGTCAAGTTTGCTTAAGCGACACTTCGTCTGTCTTAAGGAAATCACACCCATCCACCCACACACGCACACACACGGGGTCACACTGCTGTGACAGCTGTAGCAGCTCTAAAAGCTTTGTTTATTTTTGGCCAAAGAAACGGCCACGTGTTACAGACAAGGCCTCGCACCTGAGCTACAGGTGCAAGCAGGCATGATGTCCGTGCTGCCAACGGACGCACGTTTGGCGAATTTGCGAAACGGAAGGACGCGCACCTTTGCTTAATTAATAGAGCAAAGGCAATAAAGTGAGCTGGAAAAGCACGCGCAACTCCGGGTGCTGCCTGCCTATCTCCCTCTCTCTCTCTCTCTCTCTCTCTCTCTCTCTCTCTCTCTCTCTCTCTCTCGCTTTGGCCACACCTTTGGCGAGAGCAAATCAAAACTTGATTATGAGCATTAAAATGAACCGTTAAACGGCGCTCAAAGGCTAACTGAAAAAAGCCTCAAGTTTGCCGTTGCGGCCATCTTTTCAAAATGGCGCCACCCTCGGCCTATGTGTGTCTGTGTGTGTGTGTGTGTGCTACTCAACACGTTGTCTTTTTTTTCGTCTCCTTTCAACTCTCCGTTCGTTGACTTTTTAATTGGCTAATTAGAATCGATGTTGCTTTTCATGAGATGCTTAAATGCTTCGCTGTGGCTATATTGGCGCACTCTTAGCTAAAATTAGTCGCGCTTTGTTCTCAAGGCCTTTCAGTGCTGTGGCTTAGCTCTATAATTAATATGCTATTGATTTAGATTTGATTTGGCTTCGCGTTGAGCTGCCTGTCACAGCCAGCGGCACGTGCAGTTGCAGCAATGCGACCTTCACAATGCATTACTATATTTAATTACAATGGGATTTCAAATATGGCGGATTGGCCAAATGGCGACGAATGAAAATTCAAAAGAGACGCAAAAAAAAACTTACCTCGGCTTACACAAGCAGCATTTCACGCAAATAAACACGCACTAACACATTCTGCTAACTTAAACAGTTAGGCAATTGATCACTTTTCACTTTTTCACTACACTTATTATTTAAAGCACTAGCAAAAAAAACAAAAAAAAAGAAAAGAAAATCACTTTCATTCCGCGACGAACGCCGGCCGGTTTATAACTGCTCTTCTTAGAGTCGGCACAACTGTTGCAAAGCGAGTCTTAGTCATCGATAAGAAACGATCACTTCAACATCGATATGTCTGTTAATGCAGTTCAAATCCAAGCGAATCTTCATTCTTTGGCGCCATCTAGCGATGGGTAGCGTAGGCCGTGCCTTTTACACAGCTGATATATATTCACTCACCCAAGCAACATGCCTAGCCAAAACACAAACCAGTTGCTCTGTTAAGTTTAACAGCAACTCACATATATAAAATAAAACTGTTACGGCACAAAAAAAAATACAATAACATCAGATATGCTGTAAAAACCACCAGCCCCTTACATAATGCATATACATTGCATAGCGCAACAGTTCCAACCCAGTTTTCGCTCAGCGAGGAGCAACTATGTTAGCTGAGGAGCAGTTCTGGTATGCAAATGCCTACAAATGCTATCGATAATGGCAGATAAGAGCTACCCCCGATAATATCAATGACTTCGGCGATAGTTGTGCAGCTCTAGCACTCTTATCGCACATCTCTAGCGCTTTATACTGGTTGCTTTTTTGTTGGTTGTTGTTGTTGTTGGGTTGGAAAATACAATTAAAAATTGATTGCAATATTTAAATATTCAACGCATCAAGGTAAGTGCGAATAGCGGCACATTGTGCACCCAAAAAACGTGCCGAATGCGGAAAAGCTGTCGAAAAACGTGTCAAAGGGCCGTTTGAAAATAGCGCGTCACAAGTGTGTGTGCGTGCGTGTGTGTGTGTGCGTAAAAATGCGCTAACGTACGATTAAAGTACACACATGGGCAACTGTTAACGCATCTCTCCAGCCAATTTATACAGTTACTAATTTTCTTGTACATTTTCTAGACAACAAAAACGCGTCGGGTGGCGGCGTCAAAAATACCGAGGAAGCACAAAAAAGAAAAATTTGCAAGGTGTTTGTGAGTGTGTGTGACTGTGTGCGTGCTCGTGTGTGTGTGTGTGCGACGACTTCGCTGCTGCTGCTGCTGCTCTGCCGCTGCTTCTGGTGCGTGCGCGCTGTCGCAAGGGACCAACACACCAACACACATTCAAGTCATTTGCCACTGTATTGGTGTATCCTTTGGCATTTCTGCGAGCTTGGTTGGGAAGTGCGAGAGAAAATTCGCTTTTACCAAATCATAAACAAGTGCAGCTGAAGACGTTTCAAAAAAACACAAAAAAAATATCAAAAACCAAATAAAATGGAGAAGAGAATAGAATTGGAGAGACGCGCACGCAAGCCGAATCAGGTGAGTTTCCTATGAAATGTGCAATTAAAATTAAGAATTAAGAATCAAAGTGAAAAACAAAAAGAAGCCCAGGAAAAAAAACGCGCAAAATTAAATAATTTTTTTTTGCTGTGATTACACAAATTTTCATGTGTGTGTGTGTGCAACAATAACTACGCCATCATGTAAATCTAGTTTCAATTTGTGTCGCTGTCGACGCCATACAAAAAAAAAAGAGCGCAAAAGCACTAAGCGAAGAAGAAGAAGAAGCGGCAAATAACAAAAAAAAAATTGATCGCCATAAGCAAATGCACACATACAGCTACGCTCGCCATGTGTGTGTGTGTGTGTGTCGCGAGCAGTGTTGCCATGTGCGCGCATTTTTTGCGCCTGTGCTTTGCACAAATTGACGAAATGCACCAGAAAATCCGAATTATTAACATTTAATCATGTAGCTAAAAGGTCATACGTAATAATAATACGTAAAGTCAATTGGCTATTTGTCGTATGCGCGCTGATCGTGATACGCACAAGGCAGAAGTTGCGCCAGCTGGCAACGCTTCTAAAATCTGTTGTTGTTGCTGTTGCTGTAGCCTTTGCCGGCCTTCAATTGTGACAAACACTGCAATAAAAACATATGTATACGTGTATGCGTGTAAGTACGCTCGTGTGCGTGTGTGTGAGTGTGTTTGTATGCCATGCTTCTTGTTGTAATTTCAGGTTATTTGATACCAAAATGTATCTATAACAACATTATAGCGCGCGCATCATTCATATATACGCATACATACTTACACACACACACATATATACGCGCGCACACACACAGGCTAAGCAAGAAACGTGTATGCACATAATAATCGACACATTCTCGCCAATGCCGATGGGTCGCCAGCTTTAGCTATAGCTGCTGCTGAGACGTGCACACACACAGGCGTATTGACTGCGCAGTCATAAATACCCTCACACACACACTCAGACACACATCTGCTATCGCAGGCTAGACTTTTCACAATGCAAAAAACCGGCCGCCCCAAACGAAACGGTACATGCACTGTTTACATGCACTTCCCTCTCTACACGTACATATCCCTCTCTCTCTCTCACTCTTACTACAAGAAATGCGAACAAGAGAACAGAGCAGAGCAGACAAACCTGTCTTTTTTCTACTTTTTTTTTTTTTTTTGGTGTGTGGCACTTTTGCTGATTAATAAACATGCGCTCTGGCAAGGCCTACTCAATCAGGCACCCAACCCCCACCCACCCAACCAAAATGCACACACAGAAGAGACGCAACTACACAGACACCACGACAACGCATACACACGTACACACACATACACATAGTCAAAGCTAAGCTAATATGCACACGCTTCAAAGCTTAAGCGGTGCGCGTATGTGTGTGTGTGTGAGCACTCATTTAACTACATCGGTATTTGTGTGCATGTAACTGTCCGGCAGAACAGATGAGAAGCGCTGCCATTGTTGCCATCATCGGCAGCAACTGTAAATCTCTATACTGGACAGTTCCAATTGGTCTTATCAGAAAATAGGCAAGAACCGCTATCGCTTCTCACGCTTATTTTGAACGGAAACCCCAAGCTTATCAAAAGCCTCAAGTAAAAAATGTTTGTCTGCCGCTTCGCTTGCTCCTCAGGCGCAACAACTACCAAAAAGTCCGTTTGTCAACATAAATTTTGTTGTTATTATTGGGGCTGCTGCCGGCTTGTTTCATTCCGCAAATCGGAGCACACACGTCGTGCTGTTTTCCTTTCCATCCATCCACCCCTATGCCCGAGCAACCCCCCTCAAGTGCTTCATAACATTTCATTTCGTTTCAGTTTTGTTTGTAGCACGCGCCGCGCTGCCATGTTATCAGCACTTGCTTTTGCGCTGTTCTTTCAATGCCCATTTTCGCGCATTCCGTTTTGTGGCGCGTACGTCACACGTACACGCACACACATGCACGACGGCTGAAGAAAAAAGCGCTGTTACATAAACGCGTTGCCACTTTATCGACATGAGCTGCTGCTGCTGCTGGGTGCGCAATATGTTTGAAAATCATCGTTGTCTCAGCACAATAAAATGTTTGTCTTTTCGATTTTACCATAGTTATATAGTCGTTTCTCAATGCGCCATTTTGTGTGTGCAATCAAAAAAAAAATTGCTTTGCGTTTGATCGATTTTTTGCGTATGTATTGTTTTTCATTTGGAGTTTTTTCTTTTGCGCTCGTTCTGGCACACGTTCACACAGACATGGCGGACTGTCAGAGACTCGCAATGCGCTGAATACACGTTCAGTGTGACCAGCGTGCTCTAACACTAAATATGCCCAAACGCTGACAGTGCGAAATACCAAAATGAAGTTATATGGAAATATATATTTCTGAAATAAAAATTTAAATAAATTATTATTATTATTTTTTTCTCCATAAACACCTAGATCTCAGAACTGAATCTGGATAACTGCAGGAGTACAAGCATTGTTGGCCTTACAGACGAATACACCGCCTTGGAATCATTAAGTTTGATAAATGTGGGCCTGACCACACTCAAAGGTTTCCCCAAGTTGCCCAATTTAAAGAAATTGGAGTTATCCGATAATCGAATTTCAAGTGGCCTCAACTATCTAACGACCAGCCCCAAATTGCAATATCTCAATTTGTCCGGCAACAAAATCAAGGATCTGGAAACGCTGAAACCCTTGGAGGAGTTCAAACACCTAAATGTATTGGATCTATTCAATAATGATGCCACTCAGGTGGAGAATTATCGGGAGAAAATCTTCAAGATGTTGCCCTCGTTAAGCTTTCTGGATGGGTGAGCTATACCGCACCCGATATGCCCGAGATATAAACTAATATTGTAATTCTTTCGTAGATTTGATTGCAATAATCGAGAGGTGCAATCGGATGGAGACGATGATGAGGAGGTCAACGGCGTCGACTCCGAGGATGAAGGTGTGTAACCAGCAAGT
The DNA here is from genome assembly GCA_035046225.1 of Drosophila pegasa. NCBI lineage: Eukaryota > Metazoa > Arthropoda > Insecta > Diptera > Drosophilidae > Drosophila > Drosophila pegasa. The sequence goes on along the minus strand of JAWNOD010000076.1, from coordinate 8,935,384 downwards.
AAATCAGCATTCTCTCTCAGAGGAATTGCAAAGATGGCCAATTTGGCTCAATAGAACGTTCGCTCTCTCTCTCTTTCTCTGTCTGCAATCATTGTTAGTTCATAGCCATTCATTCGTTGAGATCTGTTCAGTTATTCCGTCTATATCGTACACATTACAATACACAGATTCTGTCGACTTTCAGATGAGCGCAGTGCCTTCTGTGTAAATGGTTTAGAAATCGATTTAGACGAGCTCGAGGCATTGGAGCAGCGCGTTAAGGCCAAGCAGCAAAAGCCGAAGCCAGCGCCTCCCGTCGATGAAGTAGACGATTTAGATGAATATTTAAGAGAGTTGCAAATCAAAGAGCAAGCAAAGCTTGAGAGCCAATCTGTGATAGCGGCTGACCAGCCAACGGTGCAGTCGAGCACGCATTTTGCACTTTTAATCTATTGGTTTTTAGCAATATTAAATCTGGCGAATGCCGCCTATTGTAAGCATTTCTGAATTCCTGCAGCACGTTTAATTAAAACCTTATCAATCTGCTCTCATTGCTTGCAGTTTCGGGCGAAGACGACGACGAGGAGGGCGGCGGCGGCGAGAGCGATGACAGTGAAGACGAGGACAATGGCGATGTATCCCTGTCGGAGGTGAGTCAATAATGCCTATAAATTCCAGCAATAAATTAACTAATTAATTACCTATGTGTTCAGGTGTACAATGATGATCTGGAGGAAGACAATTCCGATTGGGAGGAGGGCGAGGGCGGCGGCGATGATGATGAGGACGAGGATTCGGATATTGATGAGGCCGATGGCGATGCAAATGAATCAGCTGCATCGGTCAATGCCAATGAGAAGGCTGCCGAGAAGCCAGGTGAGTGCATAAATAAATATATATAAATAATATATAAAACAATAATTAATGCTTTTACTTTCGACTTTTTCAGATGAGTCGCAAGCCAGGGGCAAGAAGAGAAAGCATGATGGTTAAAAGCAGCATGATCTACAAACTGTATCGTCTTTGTACGTTATAAATTTAAATATATACACCAATACAAACAAACAAACAAACACACACACAACATACACATACACACCCACATACTAAGTACAGCAGAAACAACAAAAAGAAATCACATCATATTTTGATAAAACAAAAATGAAAAAATACAAAAAAAAACTACAAAAAAAGGAAGAGAAAATAAGAAGGGCCCCATTAGAAAAAGGAAATCAACATTTGTTTCGTTACATTTTAAGCTAATTATTCTAAAAACAAGAAAAACAATGTAATAATCAAAAGAAAAACAAAAACATGATGATAACTTGTAAGTGAATACTAAAGCAAAACAGCAAACGGAAAACAATAACAAAACACACAAACACACCCACACACACACAGACAACTATAGCAACCGAACCCAAAATGAAAGCTAAAATAGAGAGTTCCACTTAAATTCATTTGCATTCTGAAACACATTGTAAAATTGCTTAGCATTAAGTTAAAAAGAAAAGAAAAAAGAAGTTTGTCAATATAAAATGATTACAAAAATGATGTAAAATTAAAGAAAAAAAGGATAATGATAATGATAATGATGTTACATTTGAACAAACCAACAAATTTGCTAATTGCGCCTAAAATTGTTTACATTATTATTTGAAAGAAAACATTTTGATTTGCTGCTCCTCTCCGGTTTCTATAAACAATTTAACTGCTAAGGCGGATTTTTAACTAACTCTTAAGTCATTCCTTTTTGAATATACATACATTAAACATTACACAACAATTAGTTAAGCGCAATTATAATTTATACTTCCCTATGAAACTGTTCTATTCATTGTTACCCACATCTCCATTCACTCCCTCTCTCTCTATAGAAAGGCAAAATTGTTTACACCTAAAGCTGAACAACACACCTATTTTTAAGTACACAAACACTATATTATATCAGACAGATTTGTTTCCAGTTCTTCAAAAACAGTCGTAGCATGCAATACAATATATTAGACAAGAATATATATATAAATATATTTTTTCATTTCATTAAACAACAACAACAAATGCAATACGTTTGTTCAGGTACAGACAAATTGTATAAACACCGAAAGCGAAACCGAAATACATAAAAATTAAATAATTTTAAAAGAAAACTTGTTTTACTATTTAAAAAATATTTTAAAAAAAATAGCTAATTTTTCCAAGTTAAATTTCGCTCTATTCAACTAAACTATCGAAGCTGTCTATCGATATATCGTCTGATTGCTTAGCACACTGCTCAAATGTGCACATTTACCAACACTGCACTGGCGCTGGAACATGCGCAAAAGAGGAAGCAAGCGTTGCACACATGCGGAAGCGAGAGAGTGATATTCAGCCAACGCTGACTACAACGTCGCGACGCTGTCGACGTCTCCTTTATTTGACGTCGAATCGTCGCTGCGGCTGGCTGTGCTGAAATATACATACTAGACAAGTAGACTGCGCTGCCTGCTGCATTCTGGGAACAAAAATTTCACCGTTGGCAGCGACTGAGAAATAAAATTGAACGTCGACGTCGCGCGACGTTTCCTCCTCGAAGAAGAGACCAAATCAAAATAAAAACAAATCAACTAACTGTAAAGGGTGCGTGCGCGCCAATTATTTAACAACAATTAGCAAACGAAAGAAACAAAGTGAGTTTTAGTTCAATTTACATACACACACACACACACGCATACATATAGACGCGCGCACACACACACACACAGGCACACACACGCACACATGCATAAGTTAGTATATTTAATTTATTTATTATTTTTTTCCCTCTCGCAGTGCACACGCTGAGTGCAGCCATCGAAATGGACAAACTGGATGCCAACCTGGAGCAGCAGTTTGATCTCAATCTGATTGAGGCGGTCAAAATGAATCCCGTTATATACGATCGCTCGCATTACAATTACAAGCATTTCGTGCGTAAGGCGCAGACCTGGAAGCAAATCGCCGAAACACTCGGAGTTAGCGGTAAGTGTAACGGTAGTGTTGTGAAACGGGTGTGCGAAGGGTGCAAGTGAAATTGGCAGCTGGCGCCGTCGTCGTCGTCGTCGTCGTCGCAGCAAATTGATTAAATTCTATGTGTTCGTATAAGAGAAGAGAAGGGGGAGGGAAGAGCGCTTGCAGAATGGGCTGGCAACAGAGGCGACATACGACGACATCGTCGACAGCGACAGCGGGCGTCGGCAGCAGGCGGGCAGCACAAGCAAGTGTACAGAAACGACGCAAAAGTGAACGGCGACGCGACGGAGACGCGACGCGACGATTGTGAAATGACAGGAGCGCAGTGACTGCGCAGCGGGTTGGGCGCTGCTCAAATATAGCGAAAGTGCTATACCAACGGCTAGACTCACTGCTCAATATGAATTCAATCTGAAAAGTACTTAAACTTGGTTTGCCAAAGTAACAATTTAGCTGTAGTACTGATTTTAGGCGCCCTCATTTGGGCGCTGCAGCTACGCTCCTGGCTGCGCTGTCGACGGTCGTACGCGCAGTCAACATTTTTGAAGTTGCTGTACTTTTGCGTCGCAGTAGTTGTCTTTGTCGCACACACGCTGCCTACGCCAGCGTTTATTTTTATACGACAGCCACTGCTGCCGTCGCCGCTGCAGCTGCTGCCAAGATTGCTGCTCGCTCGCACACACACATACACAGCAATAAACAACTCGCACGCACACAAAGACAACCAATCGTCGACCAACCGAACAGCTTTCATTTCATTTCATGACTGTATACCGAAAAAAAAAATCGTTTCGTCTGTCCCTCGATTTTGGGGCTTTTCCATTAATGAATTATGCAAGTCGTTTTTATATTGAAAAAGAAAAAAACATTTTTGGCGCCAAACCATTTGAATAGAGAGGAGAAGAAAATGTGAAGACGACTCTGTCGTCCGCGCAACTGGCGCTGCCAATACCAAGCGGGCAGAATCAACTCGTAGTTGTAGTCGACGTCGACAGCAGCAGCGGACGCACGCCTGCTGTCAGGCCGCTCGGAAGCTGCTGTCGCTGCTGGCGTGCCACGGATTCAGCTTCAGCTCAGCAGCAGCTGCTGCTGCTGCTGCGACTGCTGTTGCTGCTTCGGCTGCTACTGCTGTTGCTGCTGATGTAGCTGCTGCGGTTGTTGCTGCTACTGCTACTGCTGCGGCTGCTGCTGCTGCTGCTTCTGCTTCTGCCAATAGCTAACGTCGTTTGTTCAAGTGTCAGCGGGGGCGGCAGAGGCAACGGCGTTGACGTCTCGCGGTTTGTTTTGCTTTGCAATTTGACGCACACACATATGGCTGACGTCTGGCAGCAGTGCCGGCGTTGCCAGCCCCCCCAAAGAAAAACATGACGGACGACGAAATGTAAACAAACCTGCTTATCAGTGTGATATGAAAGGGAATAAGAGGCAATGGGAAGAAATAAATCAAAATTAGTGTATGAATATCTGAATTAATTAAATTTAATTCAAATAATTAAATTAAATTATATTATATTATATATAAATTAATAAATTTAAAAATGTATAAATTATAAAATATATAATTATATATAATTTATAAAATATATAAATTATTTATCTAATAAAAAATATATTTTTTTATTGCAGAACAAAAATGTACAAAACGCTGGAAGAGCTTACGCGACAAATTCGCGCGCGAGATGAAACTGTGCCAGGAATCGCGCTGGCGCTACTTCAAGCAAATGCAATTCCTGGTGGACTCCATTCGGCAGTACCGCGAATCGCTGCTGGGCAAGTGCGCCAATGGCAGCCAGAACGCCAACCAGGTGGCCGATCCCACGCAACAGCAGCAGGCGCAGCAGCAGACGGTCGTCGACATCTTCGCGCAGCCCTTCAACGGCAGCGCAACGACATCCGCCCAGGCACTGACGCATCCGCACGGTGAGCCGCACGCTGCAATATTTTAGCATTTTTTGATTTCAATATAAAAGATTTCCCCGTAGAAATCACGGTCACCGGCGACGCCCAGCTGGCCACGGCCGTTGGCAAGGACCAGAAGCCGTATTTCTACGAGCCGCCGCTGAAGCGCGAGCGGAGCGAGGAGGAGCACAGTGACAACATGCTGAACAGCATCAAGATATTCCAGAACAACGTCTCGCAGGCGGTCAGTGCCGAGGACCAGTCGTTCGGCATGGTCGTCACCGATATGCTCAACACGCTGGGCGTGCGGCAGAAGGCCGAGGCCAAGGTGCACATCATCAAGTATCTGACGGATATGCAGCTGCTGGCGCAGCACAACAAATACTAACTCGAGTCGGGTCGTCGCTTGTAGCATTGCCAGCATCGCCGACAATTGCTGCAGCTGCTGCAGTTGGACAATGTGCTGGACTCGCTCGATGGTTAATGTGAAGCAGCTACATACAACAACAACAAGAAGGAGAAGAGGAAGATGATAACAAAGGATGATCCCCAAAAAAACAGGCGCCGCCTGTTTTTGTTTTTGCTAGCTACTAAGTCTTAAAAGTCAAACTAAAGTTTAAAATTAGTTATAAAAAAACCAACACACACATACTTCATACACACACACATAGAACAAAAGCATTATACAATTATGTAAGCACAATTTGTATATATATATATATGTATTTATATATATTCTTCTGTGCTCTGATCTTTTGTAGTTGGCACCCGTTAAATTCTCTAACCCAGTTAAGATGTGTACAAAAAAGGGTAAAAGCTAACTGGTTCTAGAAATTCTATTGTACGTAGTTATTTCGTAAAGCGATTTACGAAGTGTTTATGCCAATATTAATTTTGTATATTTTTGACTACGATTTAGTTTAAACATGCCATCGGGTTTAGTTTTGTAATTTCTTGTAAATTTAAGACAAACACACACACACACAAGTAAGAAAAGAAAAAACGTTATTTTAATTTTTTAAGTTCTGTTGTAATATGCTAGAAGAAAACGCTTGAAATTCACATTGAAAGGCTTTAATTGCGATCCTTTAAAGCATATATATAAACACACCCACACTCACATAAAGCATATTACACAATTACACATTGAATATAGTTCTGCATATTTATATACATATATTTTTCTGTATACATAAAAATGTTTTTAAATAACGCTGAGAGAAAAACACGAAAACAAAAACAATTCAAAGCAGTTATCATAGGACGTGTAAATTTTTGCCAAAAACAATGCAATGTTGTTTTAACATTTCAATTTACCTAATGTTTTTCGATGTACATTAAATCATAAATTGTGCAATTATTTGCAATAAAAAAATAAAAAGCAAAAAAGAATTATAAAAACAAAAAAAATTGCATTTATTTACAGTTGCAGTTGCAGGCTCTTGAACGATATGGCATCCTTGCTGTGCAGTCAACAAAAAGCAGCTGTTTCTGCGTATTGTATCTCAAAGTGCTTTCACAAATTTGTATATATGTGCAAAAAAAAAACAATTATACAAAGCCAAAAAATAATTTTGTTGCACTTATTCACAGTTGCAGCTCTCCACTAATTGGTATATATTTGCAATAAAAAAAGTAAACGATAAAAAATAATTATACAAAGTAAAATAAATTATTTATATATAGTTGCAGTTGCAATGATGTGGCAACGCTATTGTGCAGTAAACAAAAAACAGCTGCCGTCGCGCGCACTGCTCCACAAATTTTTATATAATGTCGGCAAATAGTGAAAATGATGAAACAAAAACGGCAAAAAATGATGCGAAATTAGCTGATACATGGGCCGTAAGTAATGCTGTCTTCAAGAAGCTACATGTTTAACATTACAAATTACAGATCCGGCCTTGTCACCTGTATAAAGACGAATATGACGATTGCACCAGCTTCAAGGCGCGCTTCCATCAATATTTCATATTTGGCAAAGACACGGACTGTTCCCAGTGGCTGAAGGACTTTCAGGACTGCGAACGCTATCAGCGCTCCAATGGCAACGACATGGAAGCTGGCAACGCCATAATCAAAAGCGAGGAGCAGCGACGCCTGACCAGACTGCGCGCACACTTTGCGAACGATACGTGGACGAAGCGCAAGCAGCCGCCGGAGGATTGGGCCAAGCCGTTGCCCGAGTGGCTGGAGAAGCGCAACGAAAACACCTACTTGGAGTTGAAGCAAAAGGAGCTGATGGGCCTGGAGGTGCCGGAGGAATCGTCGCGTTCGTATTGCGCTATTATGTAGGAAATAAAAAGGAACAAATAAAATTTAAAATAAATAATAAATATAAATTATTGTTTTAAATATGTGTGGCAACTCTGCGCGAACACCTGTTTTGGTTTGCGCGTGTTGCGCTTGAGTTTTCATTGAGAAGCAGCGTGGTCGTATTGCGCTATTATGTATAAGATAAAAAAGAATACAAATGAATGGTTTTTTTACAAAGGGCTTATGCGTGTTACTCGTTTCATTTGGCAGCAACGCTTTCGTATTGAGCTATTATGTAGAAAATAAATAATATAGTTTGTTTTACACATGTCTGGCAACGCTGTGCGAACAGCTGTTTTGTTTACGCGTGTTGCGCTTGGGGGCGTAAAGTTTTCATTGAGGAGCGTCCGCAGAATTTCCTTATACACATTTGACAACTTAGCAAATTGTTTCCATTAAAGATGTTGAAGGGCAGCACATTGAAGGCACTGGACGTTCGAATTGTACAGCGTTACATTGAATCAAGGTCAGCAGGTAAATTGTTAATTATATAATCTCAAGTCTCGGCAACCTTTGCCACAGAACGTAAAAGAAAAATTCTATCGAGTGTGTAAACAATATATTATAAATGAGTAAATTATTAAAAAACTGTTACTGACAAAGCGCAGCCTCGCCTGTTGCAGCTGCCAACAGCAGATCAGGCCGCGCACCCACACCAATGGCATCCAGCGCTCCTACATAACGTTCAACGATCTTCGCAATAAAAATCGCATGTACACGAAAAAAGAGCTGGTCGGGTGAGTCACAGTTGGAGCTAACTGTAACACTCTATATATAACGGTACAAATACAATTAATTGCAGTTATTCCATGCAGGATATGTACAGTGTCGTCTCCGATGTCAGCAACTATTACAAATTCGTGCCGTACGTTACGAAATCGCAGGTGCACAGCGTCGATCCGGAGGGATTTGGCTTCAAGGCGGATCTGATTGTTGGCTTCCCGCCCCTCAACGAAGTCTACACATCGGACGTCACACTGCAGCCGGTCAGCAGCGTCAAGTCGGAGTGTCACGATGGCCGCCTCTTCAACTACCTGCTCAACGAATGGCGCTTCAGTCCCGGCCTCAAGGACATACCGAATTCGTGCGTCGTCGACTTCCGCGTCGCCTTCGAGTTCAAGTCGCTGCTGCACAGCAATATAGCCAATATATTCTTCGATCTGATATGCGATCAAATGGAGAGCGCCTTCATCCTAGAGGTCACCCGACGCAGTGGCCCGCCCGCGATACGCTCTCATGTCCTCAAGTCTCGGCGATCCTGACAGAGCCCAGCCGAACCCTATCACAATCACAATTCCCTTCCCTTTCCCTTTCCGCCCTTTTCATGTTGTTCAAATAAAATATAGTAATGTCTGTTTAGAGAAATAGAGGATACACATAATATATAAATGTTGTCAGAGGCGTTTTATATTTCTTTTGTTATAACAATAAAATTGTAAATAAAATCGATAAAACACAAAGATTACAGTTGATGTAAGTACTTAAATCCAAAATTAATAGCTTTTCATTTAACAGTCTCGTTAATACACAACAGATATCAAAATGTGTTCCTTTTTTTTTTGTTTAATAATAATTGACGGTAAGTAGTTAAAGTTGCAAAATTAAGTATTAAATTAAAATTAGATTGGAATGGCATCGTTTAAGTTTGAGAACTTCTCCAGAAGTGGCCTACAACATTACAGTTACATGCTTATATAATATATTTCTTTTCTTTTTTAATTATTTTATATATTTTTAATATAGCTTAAACTACGTTTAGATTAAGGTTTCTTTTTATTGCGATATGTTAAATAATTTAGAGGAAATAAAACTGTTTTGTGCGGCACAAAAAAAAAGATTAAAAAATTACAAAATATTTGTAAAATATAAAAAATTATTTTCTGAGACAAGTTAGATATAAAAACAAATTTTAAACATGTTATTTACAGCTGAATATCGCAATATTTGAAGTGTTTAAACGTAGTTTTCATTAGGCAGTTAAGAGATTTAGTTGGAACACTAAAAGTTGCCCGAAGAAATGAAGTACAAATGTGATCTTAGATATATTATATATATATAGGATAGTCTAAAAACTTTTTCTTTCAGAAGTTCAGAAAATTTTACAGACTATGCCCGCATATATACGTACACGTAGTCATCTAACGGTTACTAACTATAACTCGAGTGTGTTCTATAGATATAATGCTAAGCTCTCTACAAGTTTACTTTATACAAGTGGGGGAAGGGTCTGTGTGTAACGATCTCTACTTAGAGCAGTACAAAAGGTTGACTAACATACAACATTGAGTGATAATGATAGATCACTTATAGCTTAGGTTTACTCTCTGATATTGTCCAGTGAAAATACGCGTGCAACTACTTAGGAAACAATTAAGCTACAGAGTCAACAAAGAGTTATATATATACCTATATATATATGACAAATAGCAGCTAATGATTATGTTAATGCAATACAAGGTATATACGTAGTAGATAGGTACGATTCCTTAAACACTAAACGAACAACTAAATAAATGACAAGAGCGGAAACAGAATCCGGACGTATGCGGAAGCATGCTGAATCGAACAAAATGTGAATTAAGTCGGAAAATTCGTTGCGTTTAAATGATACGTGGAAATGGGATGCGCGGCAGAACCATTTCGAATGGTTTTTCTTTTCAAAAAATATCACTTGTTGGGCTTCTTTTTTGGGGCGTGCGGCAGGCGATGTGGTTGCCACGCGGCGGCAGCCACCACTGCCGCCAGCTTCCGCCGTTCTCAGTTGTGCTTGGCCCGCTTGCCAAACATGTAGCCCTTCCAGCGCTCGGCCGTCTGGGCGATCAGCGGATCGCTGTCGATGGTGGCCAGCAGCAGCAGCTGATTCACGTGCGTCGCATGATAGTCCCAGCGCGCCAGATTCGGCGCCACGCCCAGGCTCAAGTGGCGCAAGTCGTAGCTGGTGCCGGAGCCCGTGTCGTACAGCAGCAGCATCTTCTTCAGCGAGTGCATGCCCTGGGCAAAGAGCTTGCCCGCCTCGCGCGCTATCTTGCCCGGAGCTGTGCTGTTCAGATCGTACAGGCCGAGCAGCGAGTAGATGAAACCATTGAGTACATACGATGCAGGCGTAGTGGGATACTCCTCGTACCTGAAAGGGTAGACAATGGTCAAAGTGGCTCGAGGATTGTGAAGCCTCACTCCACTCACCAATAGTATTTATCCATGAATTGAGCCAGGACTCCGCCATCCCGCGAGTAGATGCGATATGGTTGCAGTCCCAGCGATGCCGCCTTCAAGTAACGCGTATCTCCTCCGGAATGCCAATAGGCGCGCGCCAGCACGGAGATGGCGTGGCCCTGGCCCATGGCCGACACCCAGCCGGGACGCAGCTCCGCAAAGCCATTCAAACTGCGACGCACCGGATTCGTCCAGCCGCCAGTCTTGATGTCCTGATTGTGCACGAACCACTCGGCTGCATCGTAGAAGTGCGCCAGGTGATCGCTCGTCGAGAGCGTAATGTTGTCGTAGAAGCCAATGCCGAGGAAGGCGATCGATAGCACCTCCAAGTCGCTGCGACGCACCTTCAGCGGGGAACGCTTGTCGCCCATGACGATGCCCTTCTGCAGGTCGATGTGCAAGTCCCGCGTGATGCGACGCCATTTGTTGAGGGAGCCCGCGCCCAGGCCGTAGTAGATGTTGGACTCCTGCACGCTGAGCAGCAGCTCCGCGGCCAGGTAGTGCAAATTGTAGCTGTGCTTCGTGTCCCGATTCAGAACGGTGACCATCAGGCTGCTGCTGTTCGTCACCAGCAGCAGGTCCACACTCAAGACCAGATCCTGCGTCTGGTTCAGCTGAATGCTGATGGCGCTCTCGTAGCCAATCGTCGTCTCGAACTGGACGATGCTCGTGTTGAACTTGTGGTGCCAGATGCGCGTCATGTTGCTCGTCTTCGGCGTGCTCCACTCCATCTGATTGCCATCGGCGTCCTCGAGGATGTGGACGCGTGGCGGCTGCTCCGTCAGATTCTTGCTGTAATGCGCCAGCGCAAATTGCGCGATCTGAGTGGGATAGAAGTAGCCGCGCTTCTCCCACTGCGTGCTCACGGGCACGCCCTCCGCCGCACTGATGCACTTCACCCGGTCCCGCACCTCCACGTTGTAGTTCTCGAAGTACATGAAGACGCCGCGCGGATCGTACTTGCCCTTGGGCAGATTCACCTTCGCATTGCTGTGCATCCAATTGAATTTGGCGGCATCGCCGCTGCCCCCACTGCCGCCCGTTGTGACGGCTCCACTGACATCGAAATACTGGCGCAGAAACGAGAACGGCACATAGACCTCGTTGGCATTCTCATCGCGCTTGCAGTGTATGCTATACTCCTGGTTGATGGCGCACTCGATGTCCTGCAGCGGGCTCGCCAGCGCATCCTGCCCCGCCGCGGAGCTGGACAGCGTCTCGTAGGCCTGCCGCCTGCTCAGCTGACGCACAAAGTCCGGCGAGAAGCTGAAGGCAGCGCAGCGCATATAAATGCCCAATGTGATGACCATCACGGCTACCGTGAGCAGCAGGAGAACAGCCTTCAGGTTCAGGCGCATGATGAAGAATACCAGAGGCTCGCGCTGCAAGCACATGGCATTAAATAACTGTCGAAAGATAAGATTTTTGTGTTTACCTTTAAATATTGTGGCTTACGCTGCTGCGGCTGCTGCGACGTCGACTGCGCCTTCAGTGTGCGGGCATCGCTGGAGCTGGCTCTGCCGCTGGCATCCACGGACAGAAATTCGGACATGCAAATTGTTGTGGCCTGGTCACACTGTGCGCGAGCGAAGGAGCCTTTTACCGTACTAATTTATGCACTGCGCCGTAACGTCATATTCTAAATTTATAAAAGGCACACACACACGCACACTTAAATGCGAAAATGTTGTTGTTGTTGATTGCGATGCATTGATTGGTTGCTATTTAACATTTTGCTGCAATTTATAGATACACCTGCAGTTGCAGCCTCTTTAATATTTTCTACTTGGCAAGCAGCTGATGTCTTATTTCATTCAGCTGGGTTTTTCATTAATTTTCCAATTTCTTCACTTCATTTATGACTTTTTCATCGCACTCGAGCACTACCCACACACACTAGCAACTGCAAAAGCAAACACAAACACAACTGCAATGAAGAAGAAGAAGACGAGGAAGAAAGATACTCAGCAAAGTTTATACGATAAATCTAGAACAGAATATTCATCGGTATGTAAAATAAATCAATTCGTTTTTCTGTTTTATTATGACTAAATTTAATTTTTCTTTTATTTCTATTTAAAATAACTGACATAAGTTGTACCTAACAACCTGCTGTTTGGCTAGCTCATATATCAAAAATAGTTAATTTAATAAATCATATGTTTTCCTGAACTCTATATCACGCCACACTATTGCCATAAATATTGCGGTATAAGCGATGAAATGTTAAGCTGGCTGCTTTGACAGCTGACAAGGGTTGCCACACTGTTAAACTAGTTGTTTCTCTTTGTAAACAAAAGAGAATGAAAATATTTGGAAAAGCGCAAGGAAATGCATGAAAACCAATGAAAAATCGACAGTTAAAAGAATTCATTATGCATATCGTGGCTCGTTGCGTTCAGCTGGAGTAGAAAATATATGTGCATGTGTCACTGTGTCGACTGGTAGCCCTAATCAGAGATAAATCAATACCGGCCTGATTTGTTTACAAAAAATGTTTAACTAAATTTTACGTGAAAGCCAAATAGAATGCTTCGAGTTCATTTCAAATTAAGTGCCATAGGGGAGCTGCTGTTGCTACTGCTGCTGCTGCAAAGCAAAGCGCTGCCGGCACTCGCCTCCAATGGGGATCGCACACAATTCTTTCACAATTGCCGACAGAACTGCGAGCGAACGAATTGCTCAGCCGGTAAGTGGAACATATATATTTATATAACATACAGACTATATATGGCTAATGTGCATATTTTCAGATGGCCTGGAGATACAGGAGCAGGCTGTCAGCTTCTATGGCCAGACCATCTTTGATCGCCTCTTCGGCTGGAGCTGCGCGGATGAGTGCTCCTACGGCTGCATGTGGCGCACGGTCTTCGCCTTCATGGAGCGCGGCTGGCCCGTGCCGCAGTTCTACGGCAAATGGCCGTTTCTACGGCTGCTGGGCATGCAGGAGCCGGCGTCGGTTATCTTCTCTGTATTAAACTTTATCATGCATGTTCGTATGCTGCGCAAATTCCGCTGGACAGTGCGTCCGGAGAGCCCCTGCTACATGCTCGCCCACATCTTTGCCTTGGTAAGAGCTTGCTTAAAGAGAGATCTTTCATTTAATTCCAATCCCTTATAGGTATGTCTCAATGGCTGGATTTGGTCTGCCATATTTCACACCAGAGACTTTCCACTAACTGAGCTGCTGGACTACGCCTTCGCCTACTCCATTGTGCTCTGCTCCTTCTACTGCATGCTGATGCGCATGCTGCATCGCTACTCCCTCTTCTTGCGGGGCGTCATTACCCTGGCGTGCGTCTCGTACTACATCAACTACTTCGCCTACCTGAGCACGGACAAATTCAGTTACTCCTTCAACATGAAGGTGAACATTGCGACGGGCGTGCTCAGTGCCGTGGGCTGGTTCATCTGGTGCCAACGGGTGCGCAATCGCCGGCCCTACTTCAGACGCATCTTACGCTTTTACGTGCTGTTCGCCATGGCCATGGTGCTGGAGCTATTGGATTTTCCACCCATTCTATGGATACTCGATGCACATTCGCTGTGGCACTTGGCCACAGTGCCACTAGTTCCACTATACTACGAGTGAGTATAGCTATAGAGATCGTATCCGAGGGAGATCGAAGTAATTTATCTTTAATCTTGCAGCTTTCTCATTGAGGATTGTCAGACGCTGCTTAGGGAGAAGGAAATGGTGCCAGCCTATACCTACTTTAACAAGGATATTTAGACAATTATATATATATATATATATACATATATATGATAGATAGGTGGTCGTTATAGTCGTCTTGTACTGTATTGTAAATGTATTATACGAAACGAACATTTGTGCTACATTTGTCCACACTGCGATATGGTAACTGGCAGTTTCGGCTTGTTATTGGGTCCCGTTGGCACATTCTCGATTTTGCGCATGATCAGCAGACCGTCGAGCACACGGCCGAAGACCACATGCTTGCCGTCCAGGAAATTGCACCTGGCGCAGGTGATGAAGAACTGGCAGCCGTTGGTGTCTCGCCCGCTGTTGGCCATCGCCAGCAGGCCGGGTGAATCGTGCTTTAGCGTAAAGTTCTCGTCGGCAAAGGTGTTGCCGTAAATGCTGGTCACCCCGGTGCCGTCGCCCTGGACAAAGTCTCCACCCTGTATCATGAAGTCCTTGATGACTCTGTGGAAGCTGGCGCCCTTGTAGCCAATGGGCACGCCGTCCGGCCGATACTCGCCCGTGCAGAATTGCCGAAAGTTTTCGGCTGTGCGCGGCACCGTATCCGCGAATAGTTCAAAGATCATGCGTCCAATTTCCTGCCCATTGCAAGGGATTAAATATTGCTTTTATATATTGTTAATACTATTCGCTCACCGTTGTGCCCACGGCTATGTCAAAGAACACCACGGGATTGTTGGAGCTGCGCAGCTGTGACTGTATTTGATTCCAGTTGGGCATATTTAATATTTAATAATTAATATTACTAATAAATGCCAACGTTTAACAATTAAATGCGCCGGTTGAAGTTTGTTTACGTTTTTGCAGCGATGAATGAACGTTTATCGATTGGCGAATTAGTGCACGATAGTTAGGTCGTGCCGCGGTTATCGATAGTTAGCCGGCAATCGTAGTAATCGTTCAGCTGTGCGCTCGCTCACACGTGTGGCTTCGTTTGTTTTTTTGCGGTTGTGAAAAGTTGGTGAATTTTGTGCTATAAATAAACTGTGTGCAAGTGCTAAACATATATTTAAGTGCCGGTTGGTGTAATTTGCAGCTAAAACCAACATTTGTTTGGGGTCAGACGAGACAGCAAGCGGCAAGAAATTTGCATAAAGGGTAAGTGCGCCTGCATTGTTTTTGTTTTACCGTTGTTTTTTCTTTCTGTATTATTTTCGTGCTTGGGTTAATTATAAAACTTCCCGGCTGTTGTGTACTTCACTTTATCGTATTGACACATAATTATAGATGTTTGCTATTTAAATGTCAGTCAAACGAGTCAAATTGCATGCAAACACTTGACACGATCAATCAAGGGTGCACGATTGTTGCTGTCTCCCTTGCACTCAAACGATGCCTTGAAAGCTCTGAAAGCTTCGCTTTAATTTTGGATTTGCAAATAAAGTGAAGAAAAAGCTTTGTTTTTGTAGTTAATAATATATATTTAATAAAAAATGCGCATATCAAATGCCAAGTAAATGTTTATGTTTATAAATAAGTGGATTTTTTTCGTTTTTTCTTCATGAGAGCTTTGACTAAACAATAATATTAATATGTAGGAACCCAGCAATAAATTAAATGAAAATTAGAAGCGCAGCTTAGAAACTATATAAATATGTACTTAAATTCAAATTGAGCAAATTCAAATCGTTCGATTTTCGGTGCAGGCCTCATTGCAGCTCGTGGCTAGACTTCAATAGAAACACAGCTAATACTATCTACATATTTGCACATCATATGCCCCCTTCCCCCCTCTCTCAGTTGCTCGCCTCGTCCGTGTCCACGTCGGAAATATCCTTGAGCTTTGTTATGCTATTGTTGTTGTTGTTGTTGTGGTTATTCTGATTATCCTCTGCCGCCTGCTGAAAGCTTTGCTGTATCGTCTTGGGATCCACCACCAAAATGGGCGTGCAGCCATCCATGAGATGCTCGCTTTGGCTCTGGAACTGCTCCCGCGATATGCTGCGTGTGAAGGAGAAGCGCAGCGACTTTGTCCGCGTGAGCTTCTTCTTGATGGGCGGCTTGCCGGACACGGGCCCCGTCGGCTCGGAGCTGGTGCGTTCTGTTTCGGGTGTCGCTGGCGCCGAGCTGATCTCCAGCTGCACGTCGCGCAGGATTTCCTCCGCAAAGCCCTTGATCTGACCCCAGGCGTCCAGTATGTCCTTCTCCGTGGCGTGCTCGTACGTCACACAGAAGCGTATCACATAGCGTCCATTGAACTTGGCCGGCGTCATGTGCATCCTGCCCGAATGATTGATTTGTGCCAGGAGCAGGTGGTTGGGCTCATCGCCGGTGCTAAGAGGGGGACAAAACATGAAAGATTAATATAAACAAGTAAGAAAACTCTAGTCGGGCGTGACCGACTAGGGGATACCCTGCGCCCCGTCGAATCTGTGTTTGAGGGAAATTGGGGCCGGTATCCAATAAATAACAAAATTCAAAATTGCATAACATACATATAAAGCTAAATACAAAATTTGGTGTCTCTAGCTTAAAAGATGGGCGAGATATCATTTTTTTTTACTGAATTTCGATTTTGTTTTTAATCGATAACAATTAATTTAGAATAGTTATCGATTTTTAAAAACAAACTTGATCTGCGCGTGATATACACGGACCTACCAAACAAATTTCAAGTCTCTAGCTCTTATACGGGCTGAAATCGGCGCGTTCAAACATACGGACGGACGGACGGACAGACGGACGGACGGACAGACGGACGGACGGACGGACAGACAGACGGACAGGGCCAAATCGATTTCTCTTGTCCTGATCAAGAATATATATACTTTATGGGGTCTGCCACGCCTCCTTCTGCCTGTTACATACATCCAACAAAAACATTATACCCTGATTTCCCATTTTCAATGGGCTCAGGGTATAAAAAGGAATTAGTTACTCTTTAATCAAACCTACCGCATGCGGAAGCACACCAGGCCCAGGTGCACATCGTTGCGCACCTCGAAGCGCTCGTCCTTGCGCACCAGCATCTCGAATTTCTTGGCCAGCACCATGTGATTGCGTATGTACTCCTGCAGTCCCTTCACGCCGTATGTGCGAAAGACGAACCACAGCTTGAGCGCCCGGAAGCGGCGACTCAGCGGGATGCCGTAGTGCCGGTAGTCCACGCCGTTGATGTGCTCGTGCCGCAGGTAGAGGGGATTCACATTGAGCGCGCTCTTCAGCACCATCACGTCGCGCACCCACAGCGCCGACGCATCGAAGTTGGTCAGGAGCAGCTTGTTGGGATTTGTATTGAAGGAGTCGGCGTACTCCAAGCCAGCGGAGAAGACGCGCATCTCGGGCAGTATGAAGGAGTTGCCCGCATAGGCGCCATCGACGTGCAGCCAAATGCTGGACACCTGGCGGCACACCTTGCCGATCTCGGAGATGTCGTCGAAGGCACAGCCGCCGGTGGTGCCCACCGTGGCGACCACGAAGAACGGCGTCAGCCCGGCATTCGCATCGTTCTGTATGGCCTGCTGCAGCAGGTCCACGCGCATGCGTCCACGCTCGTCGGCGTCGATGATGCGCAGCTTCACCAGCGCCATTTTGGTGGCCTTCTCCACGCTGGAGTGCGCCTCCCGACTGGCATAGGCAATCAGGTTGGGCAGAAAGACGCTGTCGTGCACGCTCGTGTGGCCCTTCAGCTCGTTGATGGCCCGCGCACGCGCCGTGATGAGCGACACCAGGACACATTCCGAGGCGGAGCCCTGCAGGGCGCCGCCACCTGTGCTCCCAGGCGCATCCGAGATGAATGCCTTGGGCAGGCCCAAGGCCTTGGCATACCAGTTCATCACAATTGTCTCCAGCTCCGCGGCAGCGGGGCAACTGGCCCAGCTGAAGCCGATGGAGCCGATGGCACTGCTCAGCATGTCGCCCAGCACCGAGGGGAAGCTGTTGCCCGACGGGAAGTAGGCGAAGAATTTCGGATGGTTCCAGTGCACGACGCCGGGCATTATCTTCTGCTCAAAGTCCTCGAGCACATCTTTAAACGATTCCGGTGACTGCGGCGCGTCAGCTGCAAAATGTAAACAAATCAGATCAGACCCTGGAAACAGTTCAAGTCTACGAGAGATATATCTATATCTATATAGTATATATAGTTTATGTAGTTTATATATATCTTTTAGCACCTATAAAGCTGTTGCTATACATTTTGTTATTTTGGCAGCAAGATTTGTGCTGGAACAAATCTTAATCTACTGCTCCACCTGAGCGTGTGTGTGTGCGCCTAATTAATTGATCTGTTTTGTTGCGGTATTCATCAGACGTAAATATTTAGCTTAGCCAACTGTGCGCAATTCGCTCGAAATTCGCCTGAAAAAGTCTTATGACCCAACTGCCCGATGCCCCAAATCGGGCCCACGCCATAGTTTTTTGTGCACGAAAAAAAAGAAGAAAAAAAATCATAAATTTTTTGTTGTTTCCATGGATTCACGGTTACCATGTGGGCTTCTAGAGAGCTACAAGTCAATTCGCATTGTTTGCTCGCAATTAGTCAACATGAAATCCACAAGTTTCTCAAGTGTCTGTTGAGTGGAGGTTTTTATTTGTATTTCTTGTTGTTGTTGAAGATTTGTTTTCTTTTTGTCTTGAATATTTTGTGTGAAGTGAAATGTATTTTTCGGTTTTGCTAATTTGTTTAGAAGCCTTTAACTAATTGTTGTTTACTTGCGCCACAGCGCTGACTGCTTCATAAACAAAATGGATAGTTTTTCTAGACTGCAGCAAGTATTTTATTTTTGAATGAATTCTGCATTCCATTGAGTAAAAAAAAATAGAATAAAACCACGCAAATATTTATAATTACATGAGCCAATTTATACGCGCATTATTTATAAAATTGTTTGTAAATAGACGCGCCTAACTGGGTTATATTTATGCGCCTATTATTTGCGCTTACCTGGCAATAGTTTTTTCAAATATCCAGGATCTAGTGTGGGCGCCACGTCGCGCTCCTCTATATTGCTGCCATATTCGCATATATAATCGATCACTTCCTTGCCATATTTACGAAACTCTTCCACATTCATTTTGCCGTTTTTTGGTTTTTTATATTTATTTTATTTTTATATTTATTTTTTTAATATTTTTTCAACACCTTTACACTTTGCCCAAAGCTAGGCAACACTTGTCTCTCGCTCGCTTTTATCCGTTGCGTTCTCACGTTGTGCTCGTTGCAGCTTCCTTTGCGCGAATGACTCGACGCTTGATGCTGCATTCGTTTTTATAACGAACGCACGCGCGCTCTCGCTCTCACTCTCTCTCTCCCTCTCTCTCTCTCGGTCTGCTTTGCTCTCTCGTGTTTGTTTCTCAAATTACCTGCTCTGTACTTTGCCGCCTTTGCGACGCATTGGATTGGTTTTTGGGAAACCCGCTTTGCCCATTTGGCTGAGTCGCCTCGAGCCTCAGTTCGCTGCGCGCGCGCTTTGTGTAGGTTGTTTCGGTTAGTTTTTGAATTCAATTTGAGAAATAATAAAAAAATCCCTGCCGGGAAACATTGTTATTTTATTTGACTTTTTTTTTTCTTTGCATTGCTTTGCCATAATTATACGGCTTGACTGCGAAATGAAAGGCTTTTCGTGCTGCCACATGAAACTGATTGAGTCTTTATTAATAGCACCTTTGGTTATGTAGAGAGATTTTAATTGTGAAAATTATATATGTATATATAAAGATATATCATTGTATGCATGCTATGCTAATTACACTTGGCTGGAATGAGAAATGGTTTAACAGGGAGTTGGCAAAAATTGAGGTAGTTTACATTTTTTGATGTTTGCTGTATGAATCAGAGCAATTATTGGCATAGGTTGAAGTGTGTGAGGGAGAGAGAGAGGAAACAGACAAGATTTGGTAGACTAACTAAAAAATTGCACATATAAACTATGCATACATACTTAAATATTACGTATACGCAATATATATTCATAGATAAATTATAAATGGGAAAAAGTTTAAAAGTAATTGGGGGAAATTGAAGAAGTAAACCCTAGAGATTTTTGTCAAATGAATCAGTTTAATTATTGGCATAGGTTTGACTCTCGTTTAAAAGAAAAAGCAGAGTAAAGCAGACGGTTTAAAATATTAAGTATACGTAAAATATATTTATAGTGCTTTAAGGGTAGCTAGGAAAATTTTTATAAATGTTTGTTTATGTTTGTTGAATGAATCAGCTTAATTAACATTGCTTCACATTGAAGCACACAAAATTCCGTATACATACTAAAATATTAAGTATACGTAAAATTGATAAATAAGCAAACCTCAATAAGATTGTATTTGTGTATGCAAAATGCATATACGTTGCTTAAATAATTAATATAAAATAAATATGTAAGCAATTTCTGTTTATAATGTATGCAAATTAATTCGATAATTTGTTTAAATATATTGTATATATATAAAAAATTATAATAATTAACAAAATCTAAAAAAATTCTATAAAAAATATATAAAAATATTTATAATACAAAAAGTAAGTCTCTTTTTATATTTTAAATTAAATATTTTATATAATAATATAGGAAATTTTTAATAGGAAT
Organism: Drosophila pegasa; assembly: GCA_035046225.1. Lineage (NCBI taxonomy): Eukaryota > Metazoa > Arthropoda > Insecta > Diptera > Drosophilidae > Drosophila > Drosophila pegasa. The sequence continues at coordinate 8,914,729 of JAWNOD010000076.1, read as the reverse complement.
TGTAAATCTTTGTCATATTTTATGTAAAATATTTCACAAAGATTTAATACTTGTATAAATAATAAATTATCAATATACAATGTTTTTAATTGATGCAAATTAAATCTATAATTTGCCCAACAATTATATATATAAAAATATTTATAATACATATTGTAAATATTTTTTTATATTTTTTTATAAAAAATCGAATATAATAATATAGGAAAATTTATACAAATTTTAAATTATTCCCATATTCAATACAAAATACTTTAATTGTTCTAACACGTATATAAATGATATAATAATATCTAGACACAAATCGTGTGATCTCTAATTGACAATTAAAGGTTCAAACCACAATCATTTGTTTATAATGATTACTTAATAGCAACAAAATGAATATTTCGTTATGCATTGTTGTTTTTAATTAGTTTTACACAATCGCTGCCACGCCCACCGCGCCAACTGGCGCGCTTCCCGTTTGAGAGTTCGAACCGGATTCGTAGCTTCTTCGTTTTTGTTAATCTCTAGCCCTCTCTCTTTCTAATTTAACCCAACTTGCGGGGAACTTTTCGAAGATAGGCACAAGACTAGTATTGGAAGACGTGCCCGGAATACGCATTAGACAATATGCAAAAAAGAAGAGGAAGAAGCAGAGTGTTTAACCAATTCTCACCAAAACGTATTTAACTAAGCTCGTTGAAGTTTTTATTTATTTTCCCCAGTTTTTTTTTTGGGCAACGGGGAATAACTTTTGACACATGCTACAAAAGTGGCAAATAATTGAGTAAATACATAAGTTGGCCAAAATTATTAACATTTAAAGAGTTTGGGTGTGTGTGAGAGTGTGAGTGTGTGTGAGTGTGTGGCGAGCTATGACGTATTTGCCACTTCATTGGAATCTCGTCAGCAGCAGGCGCCCATTGCAATATAATTTATAAAGTGTGGGTGGCTGTGGGCTTGGGCGTTGCGTGTAAATAGATCTCAGTGAATGCTTATGAATGCCTAAATAAAAGCATGAATGAATGGAAATGCTTTGTGTGCCAGCTGCGAATGTTTTCTCTGTCTGTGTGTGTTTGCTAATTAGCCGAGTTAGTGCCTCTAGGGCTTATATAATGCCAACTAGACCCGCTAGATTCCAGAGTTCAATTTCGCTAGCTGCCTGCCGCCTTCATGCATAGTCAATCAAGTCAAGTCGAGCCATCTCTTCGGCTGATTCATGCGCGCACGCGCCTCTTGCGCGGGCAAAGTGCGGGCCTCGCGAGGCATTGACAGTGCATGACTTGGCGTATTTGCCGTTTGGCCACGGCCTGACGATCTGCTTTTTGTCGGCTTTATGACCAACTCAACTCGAGTCGACTCGGCGACTCGACGCTCGAGACTTTCATTCACTCACAGCGAACGAATGACGTCGTTTGGCTAAATATAAATCGCATATTCAGTTTACGCGGTCACACTTCAAATTGCTCGAGGCTCAGCGGCGTCCATCCGCCTGGCACCATCCCAGCGTCGAAAGACTGCGTCTGGCCCATTAATTATAAGATATTATATAGTTGGCACTGCCAAACACCAATGAAAAGCACAGAAAAAACCTTTCATGGCTCATGCTAAGACTTGCTTTCGTCATTGGCAAACCGCTTGACAACGTCGCCTATAGAATCTCTTCTTCTGCCCTCTTCTTCTTCTTCTGGTTCTGATTTGAATTTCGTCAATTTCACACGTTTGGCATTTTGTTTATTTCGTTCAGGTTTTTAATGCTATGTAGGCTAATGCCTCCGATTTACATATCAAAAAACTTTTATGCTTATTTTGTTATCGTTTTTGCACTTAATTTGATTTATGCGATTGTCAATTTCGGTTTTATCGGCGCCAGTAGCTTTAACATTTATTTGATTGTTAATTGAAAGCGAGCTTTGAAGCTATTTGTGGACTCAAGATTTCATGAATCTTTGAAACTCTTGGGCTGAACGAGTTTGGAGAGCGATTTCTGGGAAATGATAAAGTGTGCCTCGTATGCCCTGTAGTGATTGTAAATGGTTTTAGGGGTATATAAGAATATACAGATATACATAACAGGTATTATATATACATATATATAAAAATATAATATATATTTTATAAAATATTAGTTATATATATATAGTATATAATTTAAATATTTATCACTAATAGCTCTATCTTAAAACTGGAAAAACCTAATTTAAATTAAAAAAAATCAGATTGAAATTTTAAATATATCATATATTTATATATTTTTTTAAATAATATAATATATAAAACATTTGGGATATATTTTTTTTAAATATTTGTATTATTTATTATTATTTTTATATTATTTTATATTTTTTAAATATTTATCTATTTATTTTATATTTATTTAAATGTTATAATCTTTTTATATTTATAATCAAAATTTTAAAAATTATTCAATGCAATAAATAAAACAAATTTTTTATTTTATATATTATAGACAAACTTTGTTTATAACAAATTCATATTTGTTTTTAAAATTTATTTTTTTATTGGAATTTTTAAAATTATTTTACGCTTAAACAGCCCTTCTCTATATGATCTTAAATATAAAGTAGTCGATCGAAAATCGTATGAGATCTGTCCAACATATAAACCTGTCTAGCTTTGATCTAAAACTCAAAGCTATACGAAATATATATACATATAATTTCTTAAGATCCACCTGAGTCGCAATGCGTTGCCAATTGTGTTTTCTATGGTTTTGTAGCTTTGTCTTGGTTTATTCTGGGTCTAGTGTGGACAGATTGTCGATGGATAAGCTGGGCTTTCACAATAACTATAATGCAATTGTGCGGGATTTGATTAAGAATTGGGAATCACCGATCGTGTATTTACGACAGTTGGGCTATCTGCCGAAAGACTATGAGGATACGTCGAAGATTAAACCGAGTTTGGATGCTCTCATGAGTCGCATCGAGCACGATGATCAACAGAATGAGATGGGCACAGGAGATGACAAGAGCAAACAGCAATTCTGTGGAACAAATGATAACGAAAAGTTGCAACTGAAGCTGAAGACGAAAAAGAAGAAACGAAAGGCCGTGCTGCAGCCGAATAAACGTGGTGCAGCTGCCACACAACTGGCAAAGTATCCCACCGTGGATCAGCTGTTGGCCATGGTGAACACTGCGAAGCCATTAGCTATCGCAGCGCCCAAAGTTGAGCAGTTGCAGCCGCAGCTGAAGCCAGTGGAGAAGATGGACAACACGAAGTCGCAGCTGCTTAGCCAATGGGCACAACAGAGACAACAACCAGTGAAACAGGTGAAGTCAGTGCAGCAGGTGAAGTCAGTGCAGCCATTGGAGACAGTGGATGCAAATGCAAATAATCTCTTGCAGCGTCTGATCAAGAGAATCAGACCAAGCGCTGACCAGAAGCCGCTGGAGGCCGCTCAGCCGAATATCCTTCATAATATGCCGCAGTATTCCATGGTCAAACACACGCCAATCGGAACATATAACATGCCTAACGACAGTCCAAACCAGAGTGTCTCGTCCCACCTGGCCAGCGAACTTCTGAACGGAGAGAACAGCGCGACGACGCGTATGTATAGCACATTGCTTAAATCCATTGATAAATCCGCTATGCACTCAGCTCAATCCAGTCGCCCGAATAAGGCGCAATCTGCGGGCACGATTGATTCAGAAATTGAGGCGCCGCAATACCTAAACTGGGATTTACAAAACAAGCGCCTCAAAGCGATACCGTCCAGCGCCAAGGACGCCTATGTGGATAAACTGGTGCAGATCTTTGTCAAAAAGCAGCAAGCTTTGGATATCCTAAAAAAAAAAGGAATCAAAATGAATGATAAAGTGAACGAATGAAACTTCTACAATTCATTTAATCATTGTCTAGCTATATATATTTTTTTTACATATAAAAAAAAATGGTTCCTTAATTGGTTTGTCGACTGATTCATAATCCAATTTTCAATTACTTTTTGCCTCATTTAAGCAACGTCATCTTCGAAAAATTGCTTTGATTATGTTTTGTTTACGGGCGAAAAATCACAGTAGTAAATCAATTATTTAGTATGTACATCTGTCTAAATATGTGTTTACGATATTGTCTTCGGCGTAATTGTGCCAGACTCACTAAAAAAATAATCATAGCCGCTCGTGTCCAAAATAAAAACTGTGCCTCAGCACACGTTAAGGAAATGCTTCGCTATCCATCTTCATTAGATTAGCGAATGCTTTTTAGCCCGAATTTGACATCATCTTTTGTTCTATAATTATACCTTTTTTTGTTAGAAAAGAAAAAACTATAATACTTGGTAAAGTATATAAAAAATGAGATGAGTGTACGTACACTTTATTTGATGTGAGCTGAAATTAGTGGAGTTAGACTTGGTGCTTTAGGTGTTAGGTGGGAAAGCTTGCAGCAATATTTTGATGTTGATTCAAATATTTGCTATAAAGAATATATCATATTTATCATAACTTAAATAAAAATACAAATATAAAACAAATTCAAATCTATTTTCTTAAATAAAAATTAGAGACTTTTAAAAATATTTAAGCAAATAATAAATAAAATAATATACTAATAATAAATTATTTTATTATGAAAGTTTTTCCTCAAAATCTCAATTTATTTAAATTAAAAATTTTAGCCACTACAAAAATATAAAAAATTTAATTTTAAATAAGAATAGATTTAAAAAAATAGTGTTTTTTTTATATATTTTTATTTAGGTTTATTTCTATTTCTCTTATTTTATTATTTTTTATTTTATATTATTAATATTATGTATTATTATTTTATATTATTATTATATGTATTATTATTTTATATTATTAATATTATATCATTTAAATTTATATTTTTATTTTTTATTAATATCAATTTATAGATATTAAAAAACATTTCTGTTTCTATATATTTAAATTTATATTTTTTTTTGTCATTTATATGTTCAAGAAAACACAATTTTGAACGGTGCGTAATATGCTATTTATTGTAGGTATATTAAGTTATTTTATAAATAGATCTATTGAGCAGCGAACAAAATTTAGAGTTGACTAAAAGTTGACTGGGCTAGTTAGTAGGTATTTTACTAAATATATATGAATATATATCAGAGCTGAATATTTATAAGGAATGCTAATTAAATTGTAAATTGGTCTAGAATTCAACTAGGCGTTAGGAGACGCGCGCATTAAATAGTTTTGGATTAGCTTTTCTTTCTTCGTCTTTGGTATTTATATTAAATTGTTCAATTTTGATTTTCTCGGGTGGAGGAGGCCTTGCGTAGAACCATGGGAGATTTGCGTGGCGATTGCAACTGCTGTTGCTGCTGCTGCTGCTGATAAGTCTGCTGCTGTTGCTGTTGGACATTCATAAAGCCTGTCTCATTCTCCGGCGAGGGCGACGAGCCAGCGCCCGAGTTGCGACGCGATGAAGTCGGACGCACATTGGTGTCCAAGTGTCGGAAGCTGTGGAAGTACTGGGCACTCAACGAAAAGAAGAAACCCAAGAGAAAACTCTTCCAACTTACCGCAAGGAGCAATTGTTGCCCTTTTCCTCGTTGTTGCTGTTGAAGAGAAAGGCCAGCGGCCAGGATATCCAGGAGTTGTGATCCACCGAGCTCTGGGTGCGTATTATGGGTGCACTGCCGCGACTGATCACCGGCGAGGGCAGCTCCATCGAAAGCTTCGGTGTGCCCGCCTTATTGATAGCCGGATTGTAGAGCTTCGGATCACTGACCATGCGTACGAAGAACGAACGCTTCTGGGCAAGCGTATCCTGTTTCTTGCGATTGATGATCTCGGTGATCTCGTCGTGCTGCTCTTTCTCCAGCAGCTCGTTGGCAAAGTCGACTATGGTGTCCCAGGCGTAGTCAATGTCCTCGGCAGTCGCATTCTGTGCCACCGCACAGAATCGTATGATATAGCGATCGTTAACGCTGGCCGGAACCATATGCAGCTTGCCCGACTCGTTGATGGCGCTCAGCAGTTTCTCGTTGAGCTTGTCGCTGCCCTTGAGGCGAAAGCACACCAAGCCCAGCTGCAATGAAACAGTTGAACGGAACTCGATTCAATACATCTAATCGCTATTGTTAGCATACAATACAAAGAATAAATGTGAAACATTTTTGTTTTGGCGCGAAATGACATTGCGTATACGCAATGTGAACGCCTTATTACGTGAAGTGACGTGCGGTTGGTCATGAAAAAAAAAAGAAAAAGAAACGGCCAATCGAATTTAGTGGCTAAGAAACGGAGGCCCTCAAGCAGCTGTCAATTAGTGCGTCATGTTTCAGTTCAAATACCCTGAAGTATTTGCGGGTGCTTGAAGGGGAGGCATGAAGTGGGTTGAGATGGTCAGGGGTTTGCTTACATATTTTTTTTTAAATTTTTATTCTAATCTATTTTCTTTTACTTATATAAAAAAAATATAGTTCTGTTTGTTACTTAATTGTTTTATACCTAATTTATATTTATGCCTTTTATTCTTATACCTAAAATTTTAAATGATATATATTTATGCCTTTTCTTTCTAACACAATTTTTTCTTCTCATTAGACATCATTTTCTTATATCTTTTATATAAATTAGGTATAAAAATTAAAGGTATAAATAAAAATTAGGTATACTAACGAAAGGCATAAATATAAAAAAGGTATAAATTTATAAATTTATAAATTTATACTGTTTTTCTAGGAAAGATATTTAGAACTTAATTAAAAATTCTCTCTCAAGTCAAATCAATTCAAATTCAATTTGAACTCTCGCACAGGGTATCTGCTCGTCAATCACATTCCACTCTAAACATTTTACACTTCTTGTTTTTTTTTTCTCTTCTCCTTCTGCTGTTTGGACTGCCTCTAAACAAAATTGTGTATGCCAATTATGCCAAAACACTTCAATTACCCGATTTTCGCAGCAGCTTCGATCGGAATTTTGGCATTTGGCGTGCAATGCCGCACGTTCGTCTCTGCCGCTGGGTGTGAATTGGAATTGGTGAAATTTGAAATAGTTTTACAAGCTCAAAAGACAAATTTCATAATTGAATTTTAGTTAAGTCAAAGTCAATGTTATTTGCGTCAGTCGCTGGCAAAACAGCCAAACAACAACTTTGATAAATGTTTAACATGCCCAACAATAGCTCGCGCACACCCACGCATATCGATTATAAAATTGAATCGCAGACCAAAAGAAAACATATATCTCTATATATAAATAAAGCTCGCTGGGTGTAAACAAAAAGTGCTTTGAACTCGTTACATGATTAATTGCTGTTTTGGGCCGAGTCCATAAAATCAAATGGTCAAAACGCAACTCACCTTGACTTGATTACAGATCTCAAAACGTTTATCTTTGAGCACGAGCTCCTCAAAGCGTTTGGCCAATTTGATATGATGTCGTATATAATGCTGTAGTCCGGATATGCCATAAGAGCGAAGAACAAACCTGAGAGAAGATAATTGAATAATAATTGATATAGATAATGGATATAAAGATGCAAAGTAGACGTGGGATATATGGGATATGGAGTATTAGGTATGAGGTATGAGGTATGGGGGAGGAGTTAAAAGGTAGGAGATAGACGATAGGAGATAGGAGCTAGGTAGGGAGCTAGGTGGTATGAGACATTGATTCACACTTTGAAAAGTAGGTCTCTTTTATTTCATCATGTCTACACGGTCAAATAGCTTTCTCTAAAGATTTATTTGCTTAAAGATTACTTAGAGTATGTCTTATTTCCTGGTAATTAAATCGTTGAATATATTAAAAAATCTAGTCAGCGTTATTCCCACCAAGTGTTTAAACTAGATATTCGCCTCTTCCTATTGATTGATTAACAATTTGCAACATGTGCGGCTTATTGGTGTGTTAACTCAAAAAAAAAAAAACCTGATTGCTCTAGCAAAGCAAACAAGAGTTTTACTGTTGACCTACTCTGTAGATTAGCAAAAATTTGTATATATACATTTTTGTGCCACGCCCACAGGCAGAAAATATAAATAGATTTATTTCTTCATTTTTTGAGAGTGGATCAGATATCAATTTGCAGCTGGCTTACTGCTGATCTACTTCACTACTTCTATAAATTTATTGATTCATCCATTTGGGTAAATCTAAACTTATAATTTATTATATTTTTTGGTAAAAAATTACCAATTTTTTCTCTAAAATTAGTATACGCTTCCAACAAATTGAAGCCTAATAAACAATGAATGTCATATAAAAAAAAAGAAAGTCTCATGTAGAATATAGAATGATGTAATATAAAATATTGTTACTAAAGACTCATTTTAAGCAATTGATTTTATCTCTTTGATATATATATATTCTACCTTATTTAAGCTACGTCAGCTGCTTGTTCCTTTCACTGAACTTCACATCAAATATATTCGAATTGAGCAAGTCATTCGCAGCTTATTAAATAACTCAAGAATGTCTTAAGTGTTTCCTTAGAAATATGCACAATAGTCATCAGAGAAATGACATCAAAGTCCAGTTCATAATATGGGTAGACCAAAAATCAATGTTAGGCTTAGGTCTCGACATCTTCTTTTGCCGAAAAATTCGTTGTTTTTATAACTAAGTCGCAAGCAAATAATAGAGGCGCATGCTTGAAGTCAAGTGTACTCATGGCTAAGCAACAAGTTTGGCACTCCACAAAAAAAAAAGTGTAGAAAAAAAAATAACTTAAAGCATAAGTAAATAAAATATTTGACAATGGTCAACAAAGTCATTTACGCCTCGGCTGTCGCCCAAGGGTCGCCCCTTTTTTTTTGGCTACATACCACAGTTTCAGTGATCGAAAGCGACGGCTGAGTGGAACTCCCCAGTGACGATAGTCGATGGCGGCATCCGAGTAGCCGTGCTTGAGATACAGCGGATCGACGACCAGAGCTGATGTCAGACGGATGCGATCGCGCACCCACAGCGTCGAGCAGTCGAAGTTGGTCAGTAGCCATTTGTTGGGATTCGTGTTGAATGAGTCAGCGAATTCGATGCCCTGTTTATTAGCATACTGAACGGTTTAGAGCAAAGACATGCGATTGCACGAGATATTTACCTTGAGCAGCGGCTTCAGCTCGGGGCAGATGAAGCTGTTGCCCGCATAGGCGGCGTCCACGTGCAGCCAGACGCAGGGAAACTTTTTCAGCTCGTTGCCAATTTCGGGCAAGTTGTCGAACGCGCAGGAGCCGGTGGTGCCCAGCGTGGTGGACACGAAGAACGGCACCAGGCCCTGAAGCTCATCCTCCTCCATGGCCTCGCCAATCGTCTGGCCACGCAGGCTGGCGTTCTCGTCGGGCTCCAGGATGCGCAGCTTCACAAAGCAGATCATGGCCGCCTTCTCCACACAGCTATGCGCCTCCTTGGAGCAGTAGGCCATCAGCTTGGACAACAAGTGTCCCTCCTCGACGAACGGATGCTGGGCCTTGAGGCGCTTCAGAGCCTGAGCACGTGCCGCCAGCATCGTAACTAGCACGCACTCCGACGCGGATGTCTATGCCATCAATGGCAAGCTATAAAAATGTTGCTCCAATAAACGAGTTTAATGTATTATTACCTGTATAACGCCGCCGCCAGTGCTGCCCTCCTTGAGGGCCAGAAAGTGATCGGGTAAGCCGATGGCCTTGCCCAGCCAATCGAGCACTATGGTCTCCAGCTCGGTGCAGGCGGGACTGGCGGCCCAGGAGAAGCCAATGCAGCCGATGCCATCGCCCAGCATATCGCCTAGTATGGAGGGAAACGAGTTGCCCGCCGGAAAGTAGGCGTGGAATCTCGGATGCTGCCAGTGTGTAACGCCCGGCATTATCTTATCCTCCACATCGCTCATTATCTGATCCCAATCCTCGGGCTCCTGTGGCGCTTCAGCTTTGTATTGATTGTGTTTCAGGTTAATTTGTGGAAATATTTAAGAGAGATTTTTAAAGATCTAACAAGAATCGTCTTAAAGGTGGGAAAATTTAACTTAAAGAAAGTTTAGATGGGGAGATTTCTTTCAGGAACTGAATGTTTAGAAAGATTTGAAAGATTTTAGTCTGCAGATATTTTTCTCACATATCTTTTTTATTTTTCAAAATTCTGCAAATATTTTTTCTAATTCTAAAAATCTGAAAATTTTAATATATTTTTAAATCTTTAATATATATCCATATATATATAAATATTAAGATTAAATAAAATAAATATATATAGCTACAAATTCTATTTAAAATAATAAGTTATATATCTTGAAAATTAAATTGAGAATTAAAAGCCGAAAATTCTTTTTATACAAATTCATTTATATTTTACGCCCAATTAAAATTCAAATCAGTTCAACAAATTTCTATACATTCTTCCAATAATTAATTTTTAGGCATTTTCCAATTGCGCAATTTATTCTCCTAACAACTTGTAATGCATCTAAATTCATGTTTTTGGCTTGTGATATTTTTAATGAATATTTATATAAGTATTTATATATTCCCATATATATATATATATATATATATATTTTGTTTGCCCACTTACTTGGCAGCAGATGCCTTAAATATCCGGGCTCCACGCTGGGCGTAACGCGCCGTTCATCCAAGGTTTCCAGATAATTGCAAATGTATTCGACCATTTCGGTGCCACGTTTTCGAAATTCGGTGCTATCCATCTTTATGCCGTATTCCTTTTATTTAATTGTGATATATATATTTGTTTCTATTTTCTTTTTGGTTTTGTAATATATTGAGTGAATCGACTTGTAAGCGTGTTGGGAAATTGGACAAACAATATGTAGAAATTTTAGTACTTTGATTTAAAAATAATACTCAAATATTTTTAGGAAATTTTTTTATATTTTATTTATTTATTTCTTTTTTTTTTAAAGTATTTAATAGAAATTATATTTTTTATATTTTATAAAAGTATATTTTATATATTTATATTTTATATATTTATATTTTATATATTTATATTTTATATATTTATATTTTATATATTTATATTTTATATATTTATATTTTATATATATATATTATTTTATTTATTTAAGTATTTAATATAAATTATATTTTTAATAGTTTATTAATATCATTTTTAACCACTTTTTAGTAAAATTTTTTTTATTTAATGTTAATCAAAAATTTATTAATTTTGTTTCAATGTCGCACTTAGGTATTTTATTTTTAATTTGTTTTTTTTTTTCGCTTAGTTTTTACGTATTTGTCTAGTCAGTTTACAACATTTTGTTTACACACAATTAATTTGGTATTTAGTTAATTTAGTTGGCTTTTCATTATGGTTTGTTTATGGGCTTCTTCTTCTTTAATGTGCTTTATTAACAATGTAGTGGCAGTAACAGATTGCCAACCTTTAATTTGTGTGTTTGTTTATAATTAAAATTGGTTCTAAATTAGGTGTAATTCCAAATGTTTTTGCACACATTTAACAACTGTCGATGGCTGGCACTTTGTTAGTTTCTAATGGGCCATTAATGAGTGTGTGGGTGTGCCTGTTGCCACTGCCACTTACTGCTTGCCAAGTCGTTTTTGGCCGCGTCTATCAACCGTTGGCCACGGCTCGCAAACCTCAAATGATCCTGGCTCTGCGGTTTGGCCAGGAGCTAAGCTCGGTTCCGCTGCCTGTTGGCATGTCTAATGAATGCAGAGGGGCGCCAAGTGGGCAGTAGGTCGACTCGCTCCCCCAACTGTGGAGCGTGCTGGGGTTGGGTTGCAAATAAATGAAATATTTGCGCTGCACAGTGGATGCTGGGCGGAGTAAAAGTGAGAGAAAAAAGTGAAGAAAAAAATTTAAAAAAATATTTAAAAAAAAAAAAAAAATATTTTAAAAAAAATTTGGATAAAATAATAAAACAAATTAAGAGCTATAAAAAAATTCAAATAAAATAATAAAATTATATTAAAGTGCCTAAAAAATGAAAGGAAATTAAAACAAAAAAAATTTTAAATATTATTTTTTTATTTAATTTCTTCATTTTAATTAATTTTTTATTAGATGCATTATAAATATTTATTTATTCACATTTTTAAACAATTCTTTTTAAAAATAATTGCTTAGAGTCTTTTAAAAATATTTTTTTTATATTTATTGCTCATATTTAATCTCTCTATCGAGCTTTTAGAATGATAAAATTAAAGAATGGACCACAATGACGCACAGTATTCATATCATTCATAGCTAACCCCCCTGTCTTATGTATTGTGTGTGTGTATTGGTGTGCGAGTGTGTGTGTGTGTGTGCCTGTTGACAACTATGTGAGTGTGCGTGCAAATATGCAGCAGCGCAGCGCAGTGAAACGTCTAAATCTAATTTAAAGCCTTTTGAAGTAATTTACGAATTTAACTTAGTTTATATAATGTTAATTCCAAGTACGTGCTTACTTTATTGTCAACAGACAACTCTCACGCACACACATGCAGACACACACACACATACCATATATATTTAGATGCTTTACAGCAATCCTCCTCAATTACAAACAGTTTGTCCTTTTGCCTTATGCGCCACGCTCGCTTTGTTAATAACTTCCGCACAAAGTAGAATTACACTGGTTAACATAAGAAATACAACGCTGAAAAAAACATTTTTTTATTGAAATTTATTATATAATTTATATATTTTGATGTAAATTTTTTTCTTTGATTTATTTTCAATGCTTTTATAAATTTTTAATATTTGTTATTTATTTTATTTTGAATTCATTTTATTTATTATTTGTAAATTATTGTGTACACGTAATTTATATTTACTTTATTTGTATACTTTTTTATATATAATTTATTTTTATATTTATTTATATTTAATTTTTTTTTATATTTATTTATATTTAATTTATTTTTATATTTATTTATATTATTTTTAAAATGGTATTTTTTTATAATCTTTATATATATTTAATGTCATATTTATTTAAATTTTAAATGATCTTAATATTATTGTTTATTCTCCTTTTTATTTATTTAATTTTTTATTCGTTCAAAATCCTTGTCGCACAGTGTTATATTTGTACAATACATAATGTGCTTTATAGGAATGGCGTTGCTAATATGATGATAATGCTGCTGCCAGTCGAGTCGAGTTCATAATAATAATCACGATAATGATGATGCTAACGATGACGTTCTCAATGAGACAGTCAGAGCAGTGCCTGTCATCTGGTATTTCGCAGGCATTCCTCATAACATTCCGAGGCGACCATCGCAAGCTACCCACTCGCTTTTATTTTATTCAATTTTTTCTCTTCCTATTTTTGTATTCAGCTTCTTCTTGCTATTTCTGCTGCATTGAATCTAAGAATTGTCTGCGTTTTCATCTTACTGTAGGACATACGTTAATTGTGTGTGTGTGTGTGTGTGTGTGTGTGCGTGGGCGTGGGCGTTTGATTGGGTCATGGGATGCCACCCACAGCCCCACCACACACAGTTTATGTGAAAAGTTCATTAATAAACTTTCGTTTGCTGCTGTCGAATTCAGAGAGCTCTCCGCATTCACGCTCCCATTTCCAATTCCCTTGCCCCATTTAAATGTTGTTTAGCCTCAACAAGTGGCATGCCCTGTGCGCGCGTTGGCTCTCGCTCTGCTCCTGCGCTGGTTGTCATCCTTGTTGTCTAGAGCCCGACACCAGCAGAATTTTATTTAATGGGAAATTTCTGCTGCAGCCGCGCGCATTTAATTGCTGTAGAAATGCTTTTTTATTGACTTTTACTTGAACTCCTCTTCACGCGCCATGCCTAAAGGCGCTACAGCTCGGCACAGTCGCTAGGGTTTGAGTTAGGATTTTGGCCTAAATGCTAATATAATTATGGGATAATAAATTGATTGATTCATTTAGGCAGAGCAAATGGTAAATTGAAGGAAATTTCAATTAATTTGCAGCTAAAGTTGGAAGTATTTTTATAGTCTTTTGGCCTAAAAGTTTTTGAGTGAATTTTGATTTGAAAAATAATTAGAAATGTCTAGGAATTATTAGCAAATTAAAGAACCTTGAAGAGGCCATGTGACATTCTTTTTTTTGTATTATATATGAAGATGTGCAGATGAGTTGAAAGTCTTAATTTGGCTCAAGTAATAATAAATCAGCATCCACTTGTATCATTGCCAAAAAGAAATTTATTATAAGAGCTGCAGGGGCATAACTTTTCTGACTTTATATATGTTAAAGTTATAGATCATAGTAAATTTAATATGGAATATTAAATAATGTATTCATGTTATATAAGTATAACTAATAAAATAAAAAAACTGGATGGTTTAAGCTCTATATATTTACGTATTTAATTTAATTGTTTAATGTTAAAGTAAGGCAGATCGCAAATAAAATGTGAAGAAAAAAATATGTATAAAAAATAAAAAAAAATTGTAAATGACTGTATGAGTGAATGAAAGTATGAATATTATTTATATTATATGAACAATTTTTCTCTTTTCTTAAATACTATTGGAAATACCCAAAATTCTTAAAAGCTTCTTACATTCTTACTTTTTATATTTTTTTTATTTTTTTTTTATTTCTTTTTTAAATTTTATATTATTACATTATTCAAAGCTTGAAAAATAAATAAATATAATAAAATAATACAAATATCTGTCGCTATAAATTATCTTCTCAGTTTTTCTCTCAATTAGTTAGGAACTAATTTATTTTTTTATATGGAATAGAATTAAAGAAAACCCAGAACTTATTACTATACCAAGTCAAGTTGAGAATCCTTCACAATACTTTGAGCTCTGCTAGAAAACTTTCTTTTGCAAAAGCTTTTGAAATTTTGTGTGCTTTAAAGGCTCTATCCAGCTTTATTATAAATATTTTGCAATGGAGTCAATTGGCAAATAATCTGCAACTATTCATATTTATGCTTCATATTAAATGAAATTTGTATAAATAATTAAATATTAATCAAAACTGATTCACTCTAATGTACAGCTAATAGAGTTCGCCATGGCCGCACCTGTTGCTTGGCTTAGCTTGAGTATATATATATATTTTTTTAGCGCTTGGCTCTAGTGCCAGCGTCGCCGCTCGCGTCTCATAAAGCAATTATGCAATTTGCACAGTCTGTGGTGACAATAACTGCGCAAGACAGTTTATGAGTGGCTTGGATGAGCTCTCATCCAGCATCCCAGCAGCAGGAAAGCCGTTATTCTTATGCTCGATTCTGGTTCAAGGTTGTGGCCGAGGGGCTTCCTCCCATAGACTAAAAATTCGTATACTAATCTAGTTGCATAGCTAATCGGTTTCGTGTTTCGTTTAATGCCTATAGGTTCAGCCCCAAAATGATGCACTATCGCAAGGCGGAGAATGTGGAGCAGGAGCTGAGCAAAAGCGATTTACCCTTCGAGAATTGCATGCCGAAGGCGCACAAGGATTTCCTCTGGATGCACGTAAGTGAATCAAGGTGTTGTAGTTATTCCGGCTGATTGTTTTTGAAAATCCCTTCAACAGGTCAAGGGCGGCACCAAGGTGAGCAACGTGATTGGCTATGCACAGGCGGCGCTGGATAAGGGTGAATATCGCAGCCTGGTGTGGAGCGGTTCTGGCGGCGGCGTCGTTAAGACCATATCCTGCGCCGAGGTGCTCAAGCGCACCCACCCGCTATACCAGATCACGCGCATGGCCTATACGAAGTAAATTGTTTGGTCAAAATTAATTGAGCTGTGTCTAATGTATGTCATTTCTGTTTGCAGCGTGGAGGAGCACTGGAAACCACAAATGGATGGGTTGGAGGAGATCGTTGTCAATCGCAAAATACCTACAATACACATACTCATGAGCCTGGACGAGTTGCCCGATATAGATGGGTGCGTACTAACTACGATTATTGCTTCTATTATTTCTTATTGTTTTTTCTTTCTTTGTAGCTTACAGAAACCCAACACCACGAGTGATTTCTGGCAGCAAGAGGAAGCGCCCGCCAAGAGACCTGCGCCTGCCCATAGATCAGCGCCTGTCCATAGACCTGCCGATGCTAATAGGTCAACGCCCGCAGCTAGAGGCACAAATAAACGCCAAAGATGTGGACGCAACAAGGCACAGCAACAGCAAATACAGCAAAGCCAAAGCAAGCCTGCAGCCGAGAGTGCAGCTGGTGAACGTGCTTAAGTTTATTTTAGCTAGATTTGGTTTTGAAATATAGAACTTAAAGGAGCTTTTAGCAGTGCTGCTCGAAGGAGAGGCTTTGCAGTTAAGGCTTGCCCAAAGTAAGTCGTTTTAAATAATAATATGGTAGTGAATAAATAGATATAGACATATATCAGTAAAGGGTTTTTAACGTAACCATGCTAATGTTATTTAAATGATTATTACAAAATTCACTCATTTGTAAAGTAATTTTTTAAGCCTTGTAGAAGTCGTTCTGAATGTTAACATAATTTCTCATGAGGCATATATGCATTTATATATGTTTATAAAATTATATATATATTTATATAAATATATATCTGTATAACAATACATAAGTATTTATGTATTTTCAAGCTGCTTTTAACGTTTCAACTACATTACAGACGTTACAGACATTACAGCCTTCTCATAAAAATTCTGCAGCATACTTTCGTGCTGCACAATTACAGCCATTCGCTGCAGCCCTTTAACATAAGCAGCAGCTGTAACTTCACGTTCGCTTTAACAGTCTGTAAGCAGCCGAGCGCTTCTTATGTTAGCTGCGCCTTTCGGGTATGCAATGCAAATTTTAATGTTAAGGACTTTGCCTATTTATTTATATTTTTTTGAAGCTTGTCCTTATCAATTATGGGTTGTTGTTATTGATAGTGTAGTTTATAGTATATGTATACTATCTACTATAGTATATAAAGTAGTACCATACGAAGCTCTTGAAAATATACAGATAAGAGTAAATTTCATGATGTGGGGCTATTCAAAAAGACCCGAAAGCGTGTGCTAGTGAGTGGAAAATATTTCAATAAAAAAATATTTTCAATAAAAACAAATATATATATATATATAAGTAAAAAAATACTTTTAAAAGTATACATAAAATATGTATAAAAATCTGTATATACGAGGAAAACATATATAAATAAAAATATATATAAAAAATATATATTTAAAAAAATATACATATAATTAATATGTATATTAAATATAATATATTTATATAAGTAAAATCTATATAAATAATATAAGAAATATTATTATTTTTACTATTTGGTTTGCTTTATTTCCCTTAAACATTTTTTTACAATCAAACAAAAATATATTTATATATAAAACAACGTATCTGATAGCTAGGCTAGGTTAGTAACAGCGCGATAAGGCGGGCTTTTATTTAGATTACCAAAAAGGTATATTATTATATTATAATTCGAAACAGTTCTTCGAGTATTAAACTCCCTAAACAAACATCAGCATGTCGCTTCTGCGACTTAGCGCATCCAAAAATCAGCCATGTCACCCGGTTACAGTCTTATGATGTTTGTGTAGATAGACTTAATCGCATTGTAAAGCGCGACTATCGTTTATTTACTTGAGTTGATAAGCGACGAGAAATCTAATCGGCGCTCGTGAATTGATTGTCGTAACACTCAATTGTCCAGATGTCGCAGTTTCAGTGCGAAAATGCTTCGGTTGGGACGTGCTTTGCGAACGGCTGCAGTGCAGCAGCAGCAGCAGCAGAAGCAATTGAGATTCTTTAGCGGAACGCGGGCGCCTGCAGCTGGCGGGGATGCGCTGCCCAAGCACTGCGATGTGCTGATCATTGGCGGCGGCGGCATGGGCGCCTCCTCGGCCTACTGGCTCAAGAAGAGGGCGGAGCAAAAGAAGCTCAATGTGCTGGTCGTGGAGCGCGATGCGGGCGTAAGATGAGCCGAAAAAAAAGAGCTTAAGAGCACACACTAAAGGGTAATCTCTCCCACAGTATACGACGGCATCGACTGTGCTGTCGGTGGGCGGCGTGCGGCAGCAGTTCTCGCTGGCGGAGAACATTAATATGTCGCTCTTCGGCTACGATTTCATCTCGGATTGCCGCAGTCATTTGGGCGACGTGGAGCTGAACTTTCAGCCACACGGCTATCTGATCTTGGCCAGCGCGAATAGCGCCGACATCCTCACGCGCAACTCCAAGCTGCAGAATGAGCTGGGCGCCTGCAACGAGCTGCTGGGCCCGGCTGCCTTGCGCAGTCGCTTTCCCTGGCTCAGCACGCAAGACATCGAGCTGGGCTGCTATGGCGTTGACAAGGAGGGCTGGTTCGATCCGTGGGCCCTGCTGATGGGCTTCAAGAAGCAGGCGCGCGCCTACGGCGCACAATTTGCCAACGGCGAGGTGACGGGCTTCGAGTACAACTCAGCTGGGCAGCTCTCTGGGGCTGTGGTCACCTCTGCGGATCACAGCCAACACACTGTGACGTTCGATAGCTGCGTCCTGGCGGCGGGCGCACACTCGGGTCATGTGGCGCGGCTGGCCAACATTGGCACTGGCAAGGAGCTGCTGAGCGTGCCGCTGCCCGTGGAGCCGCGCAAGCGCTATGTCTACGTCTTCAGCACGCAGGGCAGCAATTGTCCGGGCTTGGCGACGCCTCTGACAGTCGATCCCGACGGCACGTACTTCCGACGCGATGGCCTCGGCGGCAACTTCCTGGGCGGTCGCAGTCCGCCGGACAGTGAGGAACCCAACTGTGATACGCTCGACGTGGACCACGGCTACTTCGAGTCCGATGTCTGGCCCACGCTGGCCAGCCGCGTGCCCGCCTTCGAGTCGGTCAAGGTGCAGAGCAGCTGGGCCGGCTACTACGACCACAATTGCTTCGATGCCAATGGCATCATTGGCCGCCATCCGCACTACCGCAATCTATTCATCGCCGCTGGCTTCAGCGGCCACGGCATACAGCAGACGCCAGCCGTGGGCCGAGCCATTGCCGAGCTCATACTGGATGGAAAGTATCAGACGCTCGATCTCAGTCGCTTGGGCTTCGAGCGTCTGGTGGCGCAGCAGCGCATGCTGGAGGCGAACATTGTCTGAAAAGAACTCTGGAATGTGTGAATAAATTATTAGTTTGTTGTTTCGATTTATTGTAATTGTTCGGCTTTCATTTCATTTCTTTTCTTCCTTTGTTTTGATAGTAAACTTTTCACTTGATAGTTTCTGTTACAGAGGACTTCGTCGGGGGGAGAAAGGAAAGATTTGTTGTGTCTAATGGGCGTGAGTGTGTGTCTACATATAATTTATTTAAAATAAGAATTTAATTATATATATAATCATGTAACGATTACGGAATCAAGTGACGCATCGTTTGTGTTTTTTTGTAGTTGCCGTGTTTCAACTATTTAGCTTTTGTTAATAATTATATAGATTTTTATATATTTGTCGTTCGAACTACATACACAAGAATTTGCAAAATAAATTTTGTTTCCTTCAATTCGAATTTCCATTGACTTCTTCTGTAATTTCTGCTTCAGAAAACATAATGCGTTTATCTCGAATCTCGTATCTAATGCAAGCTATTAGTAAATATATATATATATATTATAAATATGTTTAAGTGAGTTGTGAGTGTGTGTATGAATGATTGCGTTGCTCAATCATTGTTAATGCTTTATGCCTTTTTGCCTGTTCTTGGTGTTCCTATTATTATTGTTTTTGTTTTTGTTGTTGTTGTTGTGTTTATTGTTGCTGCTGCTGCTGTTGCTTCCTTTAGGCCTCGCTCTCGCCGGGTGCCGCATTCTCCTCCTCGTTAATGGGCACAATCAAATTCTCCTTGGACATGAGATTGTATTTTGTGACAAAGTGTGTAAATCGGTGGCATAGATACGTCTCGGCCTCGAACTCGTCGAAGATGCGACGATGATGAAAGTAGGCGTGCGAGAAGATGCGATAGACGCGCCGGCACACCGATCCCAGCTTCGTCACCGACGACTCCTTGATCGAGACTCTGTGATTAAGCGTGACACTTTACTCATTATGTGGCCTAGTTCGAGCAGCGAGCCTCGAGCGCCTCGACAAACATACCTGCTTGGAAAGTATTTGTTGCTATTGAGCAGACAGGCGGCGCCGTCCAGCGTGTGGCGCGTGTAGTCGATCGCCGGGCACTCCTTGGGCGTTTTGTGGGCCGCGCACAGGAATATCCATTGGTCCGTGGCCGTCATCTGTGTGCACGTCGAGGGCGAGCATTGCTTCTGCAGCCTCACGGCCAGCCCGTTCAATTCCATGCAAAATTGCCGCAAATGCTCGTACTTCCAGACGCCCTCGTCCTGCGCCTCGGGCATGGTCAGGATGAGCTCCACATTCGACGGATCCCGCTTGATCATCTGCTGTATGTATTGCTGCACAGCCAGTGTGCTGTCCATTTCCTCGAGCGGTTCATCGGGCCAGCGGCAGAAATCCTGCTCAACGGGAGTGGGCGAAAGTTAAACCAGATAAACGAGATTTTAATTTAATATTTTGTCTTACCTTAGATTTTGTGCCTGGTCGGTTCCTACGCAATATTGTCGAGCCGTCAGCCATCTTCATGTTTCACCTTACCTCGGCCGGAAGGAAGGAACAAAACAACACACACGCACACACTCACAGACACACACACACGCAGCACACACAGGCAGACACACGGAACAGTAAGACTTCTGTGTAAAATATGTTGTGGGCAGCCCGCACACTCTACAAGTCGCAGGCGTTGTGTTTGTGGCTAGCCAAATGCAGCTATTTGGTTTGAACTAAGTACGTTGGTTTTTATTTTCGTTTACACATTTCACATTTAATTAATTATAAATTGGAGCTACAATACTTCGCTTTGTGCGAGAAAATTTCTGACAAAACTGCGACATACATACATATAGGGCTGGGTTATCGATATCGGGTTTTTGTTGGTTGTTGGGCTCAGTGGCAACTCTGCATTCACTTCACTTCATTCGCTGCAGCCCTGGGCGACAAGTTATCGTTATCGTCTATCAGCACCAGTCGTCATCATCAGTCAGCTTGCAAAAACTATACGAATTGGAATTGCGTATTATTATTGCTATATCAACTGCGTGCATAATTATTTAAGAGTACATCATAGAATCTATTAAGTAACTAGCTGCAAACATGTCCTACGCGTACTTGTTCAAATACATTATCATTGGCGACACTGGTGAGTGCTAAACAAATACCATATGAAAGTGTCTGGGAAAATTTCTAGTGCACAAAATAGTCACAACAACAACAGCAGCAGCAACAACAACAACAAAACAAAGGCAGGGAAAAACGCCAAACTGCGTAGTGTTTGCCCTTTGGCTGCAGCCGAAGCTCCCGGAGTCAAGTGCAGCCCACGCTGACCCACGCAGCAAGGAAAAATCAATAAAAGCATAACAACGCCTCGGCAGAGAAAGGCGCGGGCGTTACTCCACACTGTTGAAGTTAACAGTTGCCTTACTGTGTGTGTGTGTGTGTGCGGGTGTGTGTGTGTGTGTATATACGCTGTATGGGGAAGCAGCAGTCGCATGTTAGCGACCTGCTGCTGAGTCAACCGTCGCCCCGACCCATCCGAGCCCAACCAGCAACCCCAAATCGCACGAAAACTTCTGCTTGGACGCATTTTACCATGATTTTGCCAGAGACAACACTAAAAATCTATCTATTTCTTCTTCTCTCTGCTGCGCTTATCAGCACTGTCCATATGTACACACACACACAGAGACAGATGTTGCTTTTGATTTACAGTTATTAAACAGCTGTTGATTTCCTATAGGACCTTGCAAATTTCCTTCATGCTGTGTTATCTGCAATTTTTTCTGCTATAAGGAAATTTTTACCAGATTACAGCATTTTTTTTGTGGGAAAAGTGATTAATGATGACGAGGCTTCAATAATATAAATAACATATGGTATAGCTGTGATATCATTTTTTATTAGCGTTATTAAAATTATTTTTTTGGAGTAGGGAATCACTAAAATTATTAGATTTGGGGCTTTTTTTTTGTATTTAAATCAGCTTTGGTAGTATATAATATATATATATATATATAAATATGTATTGAGAGACGTTGATCGAAGAGAGTCCAAGTCTGTTCCATATACCGAATTTTTCACCTGTAATATTTTTATAATCCTGACTTCAGACAATATGTTGCTTATACTAAAGTATTCTATTTATGATAAAAAAGAAAAATGAATATCTTAACATATTTAAATTAGGAATTCCAATAGTTAAATAAAATAATATATTATATATAGCTGTATAGATATATAGTGTTTTTAACCATTTAAACTAAGGAACCCTATATCATACATGCATATCTCTCTTCAATTAATAATAATCTTATATAGCCTAGCTACAACATTCGCCAAGATCCACACCATGACAACTATAGATGGTATAGCTATCATATTTCCTCAGCTATTTTAAGCTCTTTTTTAAGTGGAATAATTTTAATGGTCTGTTTGTCTGTTTGCCTGGTGCTATCTTGCTTTACTTTGGTAACAGACGAAAAACTTTCACTTAACGCTTAAAATTGTATAACTAATTAC
Organism: Drosophila pegasa; assembly: GCA_035046225.1. Taxonomy (NCBI): domain Eukaryota; kingdom Metazoa; phylum Arthropoda; class Insecta; order Diptera; family Drosophilidae; genus Drosophila; species Drosophila pegasa. The sequence continues at coordinate 8,892,300 of JAWNOD010000076.1, read as the reverse complement.
TAAATGAGTTTTTTTGCTTTTGCTGTGCATTTTTCTAGGCGTTGGCAAATCATGTCTGCTGCTGCAGTTCACGGACAAGCGCTTCCAGCCGGTGCACGATCTGACAATTGGCGTGGAGTTTGGTGCACGCATGATCACCATCGATGGCAAACAAATTAAACTGCAGATCTGGGACACAGCCGGCCAGGAGGCTTTCAGGTGCGTCGAGAGTCAGTCAAGCTGAAAGTTTCTTTAATCTATAATACTTTTCGATCTATAGATCTATAACGCGATCCTATTATCGTGGCGCAGCAGGCGCTCTGCTTGTCTATGACATCACAAGGCGGGAGACCTTCAACCATTTGACCACATGGCTGGAGGACGCGCGTCAGCACTCAAACTCAAACATGGTCATCATGCTGATTGGCAACAAGAGCGACCTGGACTCGAGGCGTGAGGTGAAAAAGGAGGAGGGCGAGGCATTCGCACGCGAGCACGGCCTGGTCTTCATGGAGACGTCGGCACGCACAGCGGCCAATGTCGAGGAGGCGTTCATAAATACAGCCAAAGAGATTTACGAGAAGATACAGGAGGGTGTCTTCGACATAAACAATGAGGTATGAAATGATGAATTATTATCGTATATATATTATGATTAATCGCTCTCCGACTCTCGTTTCCAGGCAAACGGCATCAAAATCGGGCAACAGGCAACGCCCACAAATCCAGCGCTGCCCGGCGCCGGCGGCGCGGGCGGTGCGGTCAATAGCGGCTGCTGCTAGGAATAATGAAATGTTTTTTGCCGTTGCCTGCACTTGGGATAGCCGTAGCCGATAGCTGATAGCCGCTTCTGTAAAAGCTGCTAGTGACTAACTCGTAGAAGGTAGTGGATGCAGAACAACCTATTGTTTTCATTTTTTAATTCAAGTAAAGGATAACCGTAAAATCAACTTAGCTGCAAATGAAATAGTAAACCGCAAAACTAGTGAAGCGACTTCGACACTAAGCGTAATGTTAAAAAGAAAAAATACAAAAACCAAAACCAAACTAAAATAATCGCTGGAAAAGGAATAGCAAAACAAAAAACAAAAAAAACTAATCATAAAATAAATGCATCATTAAATTCAATTTTAAATAAACTACAGATTAACAATTGTATATGTAAAATGTGTCGTGCGTGATTTCTAAATTTTTGTAAACTTTAAACATACGTATATATGAAACAAACGAAACAAAAAAAACAAATATTTTTGTGTACATTTAGTTAGTTCGCTAGTTACATTTTGGCTGAGCAGTAATTGATGAATGGCGTGTAAAATACATATATACATGTATGTATGTATATATATATATTCTATATAAACATACTTTATGTGAATTTGTCTCATTGTGATTCGTTTATCCACCCCTCGTTTCTCCTCCCCTACCCCCTCGTGGTGGCTGCTTTTCTTCTACTGCATTATACAAAAATTTATGTTTTTCTGATTTGTTAATAATTAATATTTTCTCGCATTTGATTTGTTTTTGTGTGATTTGCTTAACATTTAACGATATATACATATAAAGAAGACACAGACATGCATCAAAAGAATGCAAAATATATATTATATAAGTTTAATACATAATTATTATACAAAACACAAAAACAAATCGTCGTGATAATGCTAAATCAATTCGATTATGTCGCCGACAATTACGAAGTTTATATATATTTAAAATTTAAAAACGAAAGAAAAGATTAAACAAACAAACCAGAAATAAAATCAAATTATTTATAAACATTTGTATTTGCCAGACCCAAAGCAGTATAATATTAATATATACACAATAAATATTACAAAAATACAAACCAAAAGATTTTGCTATATAAAGGGAGATCAAGAAATCAAACCATTTTCTTTTTCTTCTTTTCAAAATTATTATATTTTATTGGTTGCTGAATAATATTTTTAATATATAAGGTATATATATCGATTTATGTTTAGTTAATTGATGTTTGTAAACAGTTTAGAATTGCATTTTAATTTTTTATAGTTTTATTTGCTAAATATTGTGCTTATGTCTAAAAAAAATTGTTTTTACTACAGCTGCGCGTAGAAGTTGTAATTAGGCGTTAGTTAATTGGGTTCTAAACTAAATTGAAATGTGCTTTATCATATACAGTAATTTGTATATATATATAATTCTAGTTGCTTTCTGGGCATAGGCTAAATTGTTCTCAGTGCGCTCTACGTGTATCTCTCAATTGATTTATTATATTTTTAATAATACTTGAACTGTTGCGGTTTCCATTTCATTAATGACAAAAATGTTTAAAAACTGTTTTTGCATACCATTTGCAATTCGGGTGCTAAATTTTTAATTTAATATTGTTCTATTTACACACAAGTTTGACGATTGTTAATTTCTATTTGCTTGAAGACTTTCGCTTAGATTGTTTGAAAAATTGTCTTTGAATTTATTGTATACGTTACATAGATTGGTTTAGTTTAAGTATATATTTCTTGGTTGTTCTTTCAAAATTGAGGCGTTTTCATTTTTTTAGATTAGTGTATATATATTCTTGTTTATCGATTGTAATTTTTCGAACGTTTATTTCTAACTATTATTCGCGTTTATAAAGAAGACAATGTGGGGAACCCGTTTTGCGCATGGCAGTGATGCACTGCAATTGATATTGAATTTTTATTATTATTAATATTTTCTTATATATTGTGTATAGTTCGATTTAGTATATATTGTTGTTGGTTTTATTAGTGTGGTATTGGAGTATACGTACAATGTAGTTGTCCTAGTGCTTTAGTTAACTAATATAGTTGTTTTAATAATTAGTTTTCAAGTCAAAGTTTTGTTTTTTTTTTTCGCTTACATACAATTAATTATTTATCTACTAATTCGCTCTGAGTTTTGTTTTGTTTTTTAGCTGCAACAGCATTTGACATAAGAAACTTGATAACATTTAATGCTAGTCCATTAATTTTGTTTTCGCTTTTGTTTTTAGGCCGCAGTGCTGCTTAATTGCACCGAAGTTTGTCAATCTTAGTACCTTGAATTATATATATATATATTCCTTTTCATCTACTGACATTTTGTGTAAGTGTGTGTGTGAGTGTTCATATAAGTAATCTAATGTAAAAGTTGAGCTTTTTTAGTCTCTGAGACATCACTATCACTCTCCTTAGTTGTTTTGTCCTGACAGAACTCGATCATATACGAACAGACGCCGGAGAGTGCTATAAATATGCCCGCATAGTAGAAGGAGTCGTCCCATCTGTTGGCAAAAGCGAAATATGATGAATAATCTTTAAATAATGCTTGAGGAATTCGTAGGGCTACATACCTGCCCGTATATTCGTAAATGGCACCGGCTATGGGCGGTCCGGCGATCATGCCAACGCCCTGGACCAGCAGCACCAAGCCGTAGGCACACGTGAAATCATCCAAATCGACCAGACTGACCAAGATGCTGGGCGTAAACGAAAATGAGCTGGCAAAAGTGAATCCAAATATGACACACATGGTCATCAGTCCATTGTAGCTGGTGATTAGCATGGGCATAAAAAATACCGAAGCACCACAAACTGTAAAACAAGAGTAGGAAATGTTAATGAAGTGTTCGGGAGTTGTTAGATAATATAAAAATAATTTGGAGATATCCCCCATAGACAGTGAATCGATTTGTATAAATATTTCGGATTTCCCTTTTATTAATGTTACGAAAGTGTGAAAATCGCATAGAGAGGCGAATTTATTTTTAAGCATTAGAGGTAAAGCTCTCAACACTAGCAGGTGCTATTGTTTGAATCGATGAAAATCGCATAGAAAGGCGTATTAATATGGAATTATTAGAGCACAATTCCAAAAGCTTGCAGGTATGATGGTTTGAATTAATAAAAATCGCGTATAAGGGCAATAATTTAGTCACATTAAAGGTAAAACGTTCAACACTTTCAGTTGTCATGGTTTGGATCAATGAAAATCGCATAGAAAGGCGACAAAATATGCTATGATTCGAGGAAAAATCTACAAATTTGCAGGTTTCATCGATCGAATTGATGAAAATCGCATAGAAAGGCGATTTGCACTTGTCATTATATATTCTATATAAAAGGTATCTCAACTATCTCTACTTCCAAACAATACTTTTCTAACTCCTGATAAAAACTTACCCAACATGCATAGGGAATAGCACACATTGATGTTCATCCAGGGCAGATCGCCCAGGTAGCCAAGGCCAATCATGCCCACCGTTTGCGCAATGCCAATTGCTGATATGAGCACAGCGCTGACGCTCACCTCGTAGTTGTAATTCTTCATGTAATCGGGCAGATAAAGATAGGGTATGATAAACCTGTAAAGAGTATAAAACTTTGTTATTTTATGTAGGTAATTGACATTGCATGAAGTGAAGTGATAACAAAATTTGTTGTCGTTGTTGGTTTTGGAGTTATTTGTGCTGCGAATTAACGACATGACTGCATGATACCCTGTAACAAGTTAATTAACTTGTTGACCTGATGTGCGTGACAGTTTCGTATTTAATTAAAAGATTAGAATGATATGCTGTCAGGCAAATATATAATATGCATATATATGTTATTATATATAAACGTTAATCTGTTAGGCAATCAGTAAATGTTGTATAAGCTGCTTAGCATTATGTATTGGGCAATGATCGCATACCCCTATGTGCACAACCCCTCATAATTTCATTAGAATAGACGATATTTTGAGCACTTGCCAAAATTTGTGTGCGACATTTGTACTTGGGCAGCTTTTCGACTCGTTATGGTCGTTGCTATTTCATATATATTTATATATATTTTTAAATATCTGCCTACAGATACATATTTTGAGTTGCGCAGTTTGAGACCTTCGGATTAGGAATGATCTCTCTCAGTCTGGGTACTTACCAAATGAACAAAAACAGTGTCGATAGATTGAAGAGCGCAAACTTTTTATCCAAGAAGAGCGAGAAATCAAACACCGATTTCATAGTGTCCACAAAACTATCATACCAGGTCTACAAATAGAGAGAGAGAAAGAGAGATAACAAACATATAATAAACGTGTAGAAAATTAGGCAATACGGAAACGAATTGTTGTCTGAATGGCCTCTTATCAGTAGTACACTTAACTCATACATATTTGTATATAAATATATATACTATATATAATTTTATTATTTATTTTTATATTTCATAGAACCTAGATAATCGCGCCTTGAGCTGAATACAGAGCAAATGGTTGTCAAGCGACACAGCATATTGTGGACTTGGACTCCAAGTCGCCTGATAACTGCACAGAGTGAATGGGAGCGAGTTAAAAGCTGACTAAGTTTTGATCTATAACTAAATGGAATACATTATCTGTCAATGAATTATGTGAGTACAAATGCAGGTCAAATAGCTGACATCATTTTTTATCGCATAAAAAAGATTTAATAAATGTTAAAATAATATAAAATAAATAAATAAAATTCTAAGCGCTCTATTTAGTAATATTCCCTATTATTCAAACGAAATGAATTGAAATTCCTTAAAATATTTCAAGGAAATATTAAAATAGTATCGAATATATCAAAGAAATATTTATATAAATTTTTTCATATATTTTAAAATATTTATAAAAGTTTATACATTCTCTGATCTAACACAAGAAATTATAATTATTATGAATTAATTAAAAATTCATATATAACCCCCTATACATTCTTATCCCTTCAGTTAAGCTCGGAAAATTTTCAGTAAAATTTTATATACTGCGAATTTAGATAAAGAATTTAGAAGAATTTAATTCCCTATCATTTAGATCTTTGGTCTTATCTTTACTTCACTTTATCTATAATCTAAGTCTCTTTACTCACATCTTCTTCCTCCTTGGCAATGGTGGTCATCGAGTTGCGATAGATGTTGGGACAGGAGGAGGCGCGCAGGCGATATCGGTGCGTATTGAGCATGGCGCCGCGATAGTGTATGGAGTTGCGATGGATGCGCATATCCTTCAGGAAATTGGAGTTCCTGATGGAGATGTTGCGGCGCAGATTCGAGCGATGCGGATTGGGCTTCTTGGAGCGCGACAGACGGCGTATGCCCGTAATACTGTCCAGACGGGAGCGGCGCAGAGCCAGCTCGCTGTTATCCTGTTCGTGTTCGGGTATGGCAATCACAGTGGCTGGCGCCGCACCGGCGGACAGGGGTCGATGCCTGGGCTGTTGGTCGAGCAGCGCAAAGGTCTCCTCCTTGATGGACATGTAGTAGCTGTGCATATCGTCGCTCAGTATGTCCAGCGAGTTGTGGCGCTGCTCATTCACCTTCAGATTGGACAACGAAGCCGAATTGTGTTTGGCCGTAAAGAGATTTTCGTTGAGCGAATACCGCGAGCTGGCGTAGTGCGCATCATTGTGCTTCTGGGTGAGATAACCCTCGTCCGAGGAGCGCAGCGAGCCGATGGGCGTGCCCGCCACCGTCGAACGCTTCTCCGACGGCGACAGCGTCTCGATCGATGCCAAATAGCTCTTCTTGGCCGCCTCCGCCACCTCGGGCGGAATGCCACCCATGAGCGTATCATCCGGCGAGCCGAGAATCGTCGCCGTGGGCCCGTAGGCTGCGGCGCCCGATGACATGGAGAGCAGATTCTCGCGCGACGGCGCCTCGGCGCCCTCCTTGTGACGCAGCGAACGACGGCTCAAGCTCTTCACCTCGCAAATGCTGTCCAGCTCCTGAATGCTCAGGAATGTGGGCAGAAACAGTTCGCTGCGATAGCGCTTGAGGCTGGAGTCCAGAGGATCATCGATTTGCTGGTTCGCCTCGGTATTGTTCTTGGTCACCAGCGAGTCCAGCACGGCCTCCTTGGTGATGCCCGTGTCGAGCAGCTTCCTGATCTCCTCCAGGCAAACGCTCGAGTTCGAGAATGTGGTCACACTCTGCGAGCGGCTCTCCAGGCGATTCTCCTCGATCAGCCAGTCCGGATCGCGCATCAGAGCGCCGCACACACACGCATTCAGCATGGTGCCGCCCAGGATCAGAGTGGCGCCCCGCCAGCCATACGAATCCACCAGATACTGCGTGAGGCGGGCGTAGATGAAGGTGCCGATGCCCGTGCCCGAGGCGCCGATGCCTGTGGCGAAGCTGCGCTTCTTATCGAACCAAAAGGCGATCGATACCACCGCCGTCACATAGCCAATGCCCAGTCCCAGGCCGCTAATGATGCCAAACGTGATCATCAGCATTTCGATGGAGTTGCAGACGGAGGAGACGGCAAAGCCCGCGGCGGAGACAACTCCTCCGAGTATGGTCATCTTGCGACAGCCATATTTGTCCACCAGATTCGACCAGATCGGACCCATGAGCAGCGGCACCGAGAAGAACAAGGAACTAATCCAGGCCGTCTTCGTGGGCGACTCGCCAAAGTAGGCCAACAGCTCCGTGTGGATCAGGCCAAAGGAGAAGGACAGACCGTCCCAAATGAGCGATATCATCAGCGAGGCGAAGACCACAACCCATCCATAGCCTCCATCCGGCATCTTGGGCGTCTTCTTCTCGGTGCTGCTCGAATCGATCGAGTCGCCCGACTCATTCGATATCAAACGCTTGCGCTTCTTCACCTGCGTGCCGGTCATTAGGCTGGTCAAGGTGCCGTCGCCATCCACGGCGATGATGCTGTTCCGCACCGTGCGGCTGTGGCCGGCGCCATCGTGCAGCTCCTCCACGGACAGGTTGCAGAACGTCACCTCCGGGAAGAGGTCGTGCTTGATGGCCTTGTTCAGCGGCGTGTTGGCCGGAGCGGGCAGAGTTGGCTGGCAAATGCCAACGCCATTCAATTTACTGCTACTATTATGAATATTATTGATATTATTATTGTTATTGTTATTATTATTGTTGAGCGCAGCCGGACTGGCATTGCTGTTGCTGTTGCCGTTGCTGCTGCCGGTGCGCTGCTTGCTGTTGTTCTGTGTCGCCGTTGGCTTGGCCATTTTGTCTTGAGCTCTAATTGAATTACTTTTCCCTTTCAAAAGTTTATATTTAATTTAATTTTCTTTACTTTTATTCTTTTTTTTTTTTTTTAAGCAGCTTGTAAAAATTTGCACTTGTTGTTGCAAGTAATTGTGAACACAGTTACATAGATTTCAGCAAGAATTTCTATATTGTTTATTAAGTAGCTGTAGCTGTAGGTGGATTTGGATTGCTTACGCTTCGCCCGAATTCCAATTCCAAATTATTCAACTCTGTGAAGGATAAAAGGTGAGAGATTGTGAATAAATTAATATAAATATATAAAAAAAACATTAATTTAAATAAGTTAAAAAATTATTTTTTTTTTTTAATTTTTTTTTTTATTTTTATAGAAGAAGAAAATATATAAGATAAATAAAGAGTTTCTTCTAATCTATTTTTATTCAATAAGTCAAAATCTCTAAGATTTTGATAAGCTTTTCTTAAATTGGATTAAATTAAAGCTTTCATTGTAATAGAAGAATAAAATATATAAAATAAGTTTATGTCTATTATAAAATCTATCTGCAATTTCTGCTGTTAGGTCAAAATCTTAAAGATTTTAATAAGCTTTTTTAAAATTGGATTGAATAAAAGCTAGGGCTCAAAAGTACAACAGTTTTTAATAACTTTTAGCCTAAAGTATGAAATCTTTGCGAGCTTACAGGCTATGTATATATTATATATTTGACTAACACGTTAATTTGACGTGTTTTTCAGCCTGAATAAAGTCTGATCTTGATCTCAAAGTTCAGTTAGATATGCTTTCCTTCCTTAACTCCCTTTTCAATATAAAGTTTACTATGTCTGCTTTGTCTACTTACAATTCAGCTCGAAATAAATTTTCCGTTCAGCTTCCATGCGCTTTTAAAGCAGCTGCCAAACTGTTTATTTAATTTATTAGCAATACTATTTATTTTTTATAGATAAGCTTAAACTCACACAAGTTATTTATTCTAGTATTATAACTAAACTTTAACGGGCACTAATTGAATAAACAATTTTTAAACATCTTTTAAGATCCAGTAACTTTATTTCCACTAAAAAAAATAGTTTTACCTTTAACTTATATAACGTAAAACTTTTAAGAATTCTGAACAACTTAAATCGTTGGCTTTCCTCTCCCCTCAAAGTTAACTTTCCATTTTCAGACACTTTGATTAATTGGAAAACTTTTGTCATAACTTTAAATTGCAAAAGTGCAGAAGTTGCGTCGATTTGATGGCCGCTCGTGTTGCATGAGTTGCACTTACGAGCCACGCCTCAAGCTTATGTATGTCTTGGGGCTTCACACATAAAAATGCCCATAAAACAATTCGCTCAGGCAGAGCATAAAAGTGCCTGAAGACTTTGTTGCTGTTTTCTTGTTATTGTTTCTGGTTTGTTTGCAAACAATTCGATTTTGTTGCTACTGTCGCACGATGCACAACAACAACAAGAGACATTTCGTTGGCAAATTCGCGCACAAACTGTTTGTTTCATCGAAATTGGCAAATAATTTCGCAACATTTTCCGCAAAGCGAAGAAAATCATTTCGTCAAACGCCTTCAACTTGACCCCATATAAATAGCTAAGAGAGAAGAGAGAAATTAATGTAAATTTAAATTTAATCTCTCTTTTTTTCTCTCTCTCTTCAACAGCTGATTTTAAGTTGAATTTCGAAATTATGAATTTCAATTTGCTTGAGTTCTATTTACGATTCTTCTAAGTTGTTTATGTTTTTTCGCATTTGGCACTCAAAGTGCCCGTCTGCAGTTATTTATAGCGCACTGTAGAGGCTACAGCGGCAGGGCAGGCGCTTGCAGATGACTCGCATTTATTTGGGACACTTTTAGCCAAATATTAATGCCAAATGGCTTCGGCTTTGTATTTGTAGCGTGAAAAGTTTCCAAATTGAAATTTTTGAGGTTTTTTAACGAAATGTTAATTAGAATTCTTGCGTGAAAAACGAAAATATTTATTTTAGTTTATTTACATTACAAGTAAATTTTGAAGATTTTTTCTGCAGAATTCTTTAAGTTTAAAGTGTTAAATGTGTGTTCATCAGGAGATTTATTTTTTGGAATTTGTTTCAGCTTCGTTTTTTAGAGAGTTTTATTTATGGTTAGGATGTGTATTTTAAGTACAGAAGTTTAATTGTTTTATTTAATTTTAAATGAAGCACTTCAAGTACAATATTTTATTTGTTTTAATTTATATTAAATTATGTATTAAAGGTATATTTATTTTATTTATTTTAAATGACGAATATTTTGACTAAAAAAGATATTCGTTGTTGAGAACAGGGAAGATCTATGTTTATATCAAATATTATGGAGCGTAACTTAATCAATAGTTGCATAATTCATATAACTCTTTTGACTATTAATAACTTTGCGATCAACCGAAAAAATTATATTTATATTGACATAAATTTTATATGATCTGATCAAGCTTCCTTAACTGTCAATAACATTGCGCACAATAAAAATCTACATTGATATCGCGCTCTTGGCTTTTTTTAAAACCTGTTTCTTTAAGATTTTCAATAATATTGACCTTTGTATAATTTATTTAAATATATTTCTAGACATTCTCTCAATAAATGTTATTGAAAATTAATCTTCCTTTATTGTGCTCAAAGAATACTACCCATTTATATATTTTATAAACTAAAAAACAAAAACATAGTAATCTACTAAAATACCATCATATAATATTATAATAAAATTGTAGTAAATTTATAAAACTCACCTCTCTAACTCCTCACACTGTGCGTTTGCGCACTGACTGAAGTTCTTCCAAGACGAATTAAAAAACTTCTTTTGGCGCACTTGAAAATGAGTTTTCTTTCGATTTTATTCTTTAAAACTTGAATAGTTAACCTTGAAATTTCAATTGTGTTTTAGTGTTGTTGTTATAGCAATATTGTTGATTGTTGTTGTCACTCGCACTGTTAGAGCCGCCAATTAATTCACCATAATTGCACAAATCTTCAGTTATATTCAATTCGCTTAAAGTGCGTCGGGGCTGGGCCAAGTGTTTATTCAGCGTGGCGGTTCTATTGAAAATTCTTAGGCGCGGATCGCGTGGTATATAATGTAGAAACACTTTATTCGATTTGCTGCTGTTGTTGTAAGTGCGCGGATTGTTGTTGTTGCTATTATCAAAAGTTGTTCTGGCTGTCGTTGTTGTCGTTGTCGAGGAGGTGGAGGAGGAGGAGTTTTTGTTGCTGCCGCTGCTGCTGCTGTTGCTGCTGCTCTTTTGCTTTTTAGTTGAGCTGCCAAAGGCTGCGACGGCTGCGGTTGTTGTCTGAAGTGTTGTTAGTGTTGTCTTTTTAGTGGCACGATAAAGCGGCTTTAACCGAAAGACATTCATTAAGAACGTTAACGTTTTTAACACTGACCAACGGGAAAACACAAATTGAGCAAATTTTGGCCGCAAATCAAATTGGCTGCCTCTCTGTCTATAGTTGCTGTTGCTGTAGTTGTTGCTGTTGTTGTTGCAGTTGTAGCTGCCCGTAAACGTTTTTAGCCCGGACACGTACATGCGGCACTTCGATGTGGCACGAAACGAATGCACAAACCAACAAAAAAAAGAAGCGTAACGAAACAACGAACGAAACGAACGAAAAAATCAAAATAAATTATAGATAAAGACTGGGCAATGACAAATTATTTTGTTTTTGCTATTGTGTATTGTATATTGTTAACGGTAACTCAACGCGTGTCAAGTGCGCGGCGCATTGTGCGGCTTTTTCGCAAACATATTTCGGGTTTTTTAGGACACTTCTCACTTCAGGGCGTCTGCAAATGTGGCGCACGCGGCGTATGATTAATGCGTTCGCTTGTTTGCAGCTCAATCACAAAGGCTCCCGCTACTCAAGTGTGTTTGTTGTCCGCTGCTGATGATTTATGTTCGTTATTGTAGTCGATTAGCAGCTGATGCCACAGACACTGCTGCTACTGCAATAAAAGAGAGAGCATGGAAGACGAAAATTAGCTTATGTTTTGTTTATAATGATGCCAAATTGACAGGCGCCAAGCGCATTACACATCTGCCATAATACCATATATCATATATCACATCATTTAGCATTAAATAAGATATCGCTCTGTCACAAAAGACGCCTCAGCTGACACAATACTAAAAATAAATCACAGCCTCTTCCCAATTGCAACACAATACGAGTTTTAATTTTCACAAGCCATTGAGAAATATTCTCGCCTAGCCCAGCTCTATGGATTGCTATGGCAGCTATACTATATCTTCTAGTTGCAGCAGCATGTGAAGCGCGCACACGCCCCTTGCACATAAAAGCCAGAATAACAATTGTCGCAGGCGTCACACCAACTGTGTGGGCGTGCATACACTGAGAGAAGAGATATAGATGCTTTGCTACAATGTGAGCTAATGTGTTTTAAAAGATATATGCATGTCTATAATAATATATATACATATAAAAACAATTTTTGCAATAGATTTTTATGCATTTCTTAAAATTGCATTAAGCTCATTAATTTATAAAACGAAATTTTATATTAATATATTAAAAATTGTCTAATTAGAAATATATATCTGCAGCTGCAATGCGAAACCGCTTTTAAGGACATTAAATTCCTTAAATTGTAAGACTGAGTTTAATTTAAAAAATTATTTTATTCAATTTTAATACTAAATCCGAAATTAAATTCAATTCTCCAACAGCTAAATAAAATAAGCTTTCATTTATCTACAACTCAAACAAAACAGCTTTCAAAGCACATTAAGTTCCTAATTAATATTAGTTATAAAAGCTTCCCAAAAGTTTTCAGGTTAATAAACCCACTTTTAATACTTCAAAAAACCTGATAAACTTTTATAGTTGACCTACTTTATTATGATTTTATTTTCAGTTATAAAATGCCAAATTAAAGCAGCTTTTCTTTGCATAGCTGAATTTCGTTTTATGGCAGAAACAAAGGCGACAAGACACTTGAAATAAAATAACTTTAAGCAAGAACAACAATTCTAAAATGTGCAATTATCAATGGGAGAGAAAGAGATCGAGAGATAGAGCGAGAGCGAGAGCAGCTGGTTGATTCGACGTATTTGTTGTCGATTGGTTGAATAAACGCTGCCCGCTAGCCGCTGCCAAGTTCAATGCTCGATAGGCGCTGCATTTAATTTTATACTGAAAATAAAAGTACATTCAAACAAATATACATATATATTCACTCATGTAGACAGTGTAAACAACGTGCGTCGCATTTCTATTTAATGCGATTTGAGAGCTTAGACTGAAATGCGAACTCTCTAAACTATCCACTAAATTGTTCCTTATCAAATGTCAATTTGCGTCTTGACGATTTGATAACACACATACAGACTCACACACACACACACTGCTTTATGTGTATGTAGTAAAAAGAACGTTAAGATTATTATCTTTATAATACAATTGGGCAACGGTGCTTACTATATGCAACTTATGATAAGAGGGATTACGTTTCATTTCGATTACAATGCCCCGGGACACGAGAGCTCAGAATGTTTTGTAAGCAGCCATAATAACTTAATGACTTTCACTATATAAAATGTTAAATAATCAATTGACTTTTCTTATCTAACAACAAGCACAAGTTTTTTTTATATTACAATTCCGAATAAGTAGAAAGCGTGTGTATTTAATGGGAAGTTGTTGTTTGAAGGAGACTTTTATATATACTTTTAATTTTTTTATTATTATAAATATAATAAATTTTGATTATAAAATTGTTATATAATTTTTTACGTTAGCTTTGATTATATTAGAACAATGAACAGAAATTGAAATTTCTGCCATTTATAATTGAGTCTTTCAGCCACAATTTTTTGTACAGATTTTACTTTTAAGGTCACTTTTGTTCTTCATTTTCATGCTTTATTAACCCTTGAGAATTTAAGGAAAATTTTGCAAACGAATTTAGGTCACATTGTTATCTTTATCTTTCTGAACTTTTCAAAGAAAAACATTTCAAAATTGAGATTAAATTATGGTTAGCTCACAATTCGGAGAGTTTTATGATTTTATATGCCTTTTTATATCTGCGGGTATATATATATAAGCTAAACATCACTTAACATAAACTAAATAAAGCTAAAGTGCATATCAGGCGGAGTACGGGATATCCTCTAGTCGGTCCCTCCCGACTAGAGCCTTTTGACAAATTTTTCTACATATTCAGACTTGATTCACATATTTCTTTCTTCATAATTCTTGTCCACATACAAATTCATAATCACAATTATGTTCTCAGCACATCTATCCAAATAAATTAATATATTTCAAGCAAAACTCACTTTTAATTTAACAGAAACTAATTTCAACAACTAAATTACACCTTAAAAAAATACATTTATCTTAAGTAGGCATCACGTGTAAACCGAAAAACACGTTCAATGCCATTTCGAAGCCTTCGTCGCGCCTGTTCATATGCAATACTTAATTCGTTTAATTTTACTTTTCACTTCAAATTTATTCAAATTTATATTTAAAACGGAATAAACTCAGCTTGCTGAGCGACGAAATATAATGAAACTCCTTAAGGCACATGTTTAATGGAATACAATTTGAAAACACGCATCGCGACACTTGTAAGTCTCTTATAGTTTGCTAGTTATGGGATTAGTCCGACTAGAGCGGCCAACAAACAGTTCAGTGGCTCGTCGCCTGGCAGACTAATAAATGAGCTCAGTAAGATTCGGTGATGAAAGCCTCGTGCAGAAAGAACGAAACAAATCGGGAAAAGAACAGAAAACAGAATGAAATAAAAACCGAGACGAAGGCGATGACGGCGGGACGATGTCGCGTCTGTAATCGCGGCAATCGTTTTTGCTTTAATCTAATAAATTTCTTATCAGCAAGCGTCGTGCATACGAGTACTACGACCGCTACACATGCTCACGTCTATATATAAGTGTATATAAATTTTATACATGTATTTGTGCAGTTATCGCACTACCTGCCCCACACGCGGCCACTTGACATCCCCGTCGCGATGGCTGTCAAGTAGTCAGCCTTTTGTGATGATTTTCTCTTTTATTTGCAAATGCCCTAGGGCCAAGAGCTATGTGGGGTATATAAATGTAACAAAAAAGAAGAACTTTTGCATTTATGATATATTTAGATAGACAAGAACATTTCCTTATTAAGGTCTTTTCTATCGACTAAACAAACAATAAAAGAATTTTTAAATATAAATTATTTATATATCTTTTTATCGTCATCCCTAACAATAGCTTTTCTAATTACCCTAACACCCTAACCAGTTTTCTAGCCTATTCCATCTTTGCCTTAGGATATTTCATAGTCGTGCATGCCCCCCTGGTCGCATATTTTTACATGTTTCGTTCCATTGCTTTGCTCATTTCGTTTGCCGATTGTCGTGCGTAAATTATAATGCTCACAATCATATGCACATGCATATATTTATTTACAAAATAGACTTAAGTATTACTTAAATCACATGCAGCATATATACTTTGCTCTAATGCCATTGTTATGCGATAGTTCTTAATCAGAGCAAGCAACCTTGTTTACTATCCTGTGCATTTGCTAAATAACATATAGTTATTTCAAGTTGATAATTAAAAGGCAACATTTGCATAGTTGAAGCTGGAGCGGGGCCCTTTTGTAAGGGAAATTTAGTGGGTATAATGGTTTTGTGTTGATGTAGCAGAAGGAGGCGGGACAGACCTCAGCTACCGATCTGTTCTTTATGTATAGAAAATGATTAGCTTATTATAGAGCTGATACAGTGTTCAGGGTATATCCTAGTCGTGAACTCTCGACTTTTACTTGTGAACAAGTTTTCAGCTGAAATGTAAAGTCAAATATGCTAATTAAACACGTGTTTATTAGTTGAAATCTATAAATATATATGCATATTCGATTCGATTCGATTTGATTTGATTTAATTTTTGTAAACTGACTAACAAAAATCTTAATAACACTTTTAGTTCTCAACTGGTTTAATGATAGTCGCTAGCCTATAGATTTTAATGAGCTTTTAATTCGGAAAGAGTTTCAGCTAATCTAAGCAGCTTATTAGCGTCAGAGCAAGAGCAAACAGCTCTAGACGCAAGCAGTAAAAAATAATTTTTCACATAATGCTCACAGACTCTGATTAGTTTTATGAATTTGCTGTGGTAAACCGAGTTTGACTGATAAGTGTAAGAAATATTTGTATATGTCAAGTAATTTAATGCCTTAATTACCAGAGCTAATCGGGCTGTATAGTTCCACTTATGAAAGCGAGTTGGTATTGGTATGTGCGTGTCTGTGCTTGATACCAATTAAAAGTGGTTTGATGCTGACCTACGCCAGTTTTATGTGGGTTTTGTGATGTCTAATTGTGATGGACGTAATGTTATATGATATCGAAACCTAAAACTAGGCCAATATCATAAGCTTCCAAGCAATATTTGTATTTGCATTTACAATCACAGCTTGCCGCTTCAGGTCGCTTCGAGGGAAGCATAAAAATCGCATGTCATCTATCATTCGCAATAAATATCAATTGTTTTTATGCAGAAATGAAAATAGATCTAACGACAATTCAATTGTTTGTGCTCAACAATTTAAGACTAATTGAATCAATTGTTAGCCGATTCGAATCATATTTGATTTGTGAGCTGAGATATATGAGCATGTATATAGTAAATGATAAGTTTTTAATCTTAACAGGGTTTATGATGAATCTATACGTAACTAAGGCGATAGTTTGTAATAGGAAGTCTTCTACAGGAGCCAAAGCAGTCAATGCATTGGGTCTGACTTAAGAGTTCCGAGATGATGAGGGCATAAAGTCAACATTAGAAATATATTATAGATTAAATAGAAAGAGTATTATATTAAGGAAAACTTTTTGTTGAGAAAAGAGATACAATTTCCCATGTCTCTCTTACATCAAAGACTTAGTCTGATAGATTAATAAACCGACTGATAAAATATGAAAGATTTAAAAATGTTACAACCAATAAAAGAGAACCAACTTTGATACATAACTAAGTTTAAGAAACCCATTAAAAATATATCTTTAAGCTCTAAATAATAAAGTAAATACCGCCAAACACAAAAAAGTTTCAAAGTTTCCCAAATATTCTGTCTGTAAACAGAAAGCATAATGGCAATGCTAACTTCTTTAGCTTAGCAACAATATAAACAAAAGTGAATAAAAGCACGTAAAGCAATTAATTTACATACACCCCCGACCACCCCGCCCCATTAAGGCGTGTAAATAATCCAGTTGAACAGCTGTCAGTTAGCTTAGCACGCCTCAAATGTTATGAATGGATTCACTGGCCAAAGGCTAAGATTGGGCTTTGTCTGCCCTCCGTCTGTTCGCCTTTTAAGCTGTCGCTTTTTACACAGCTATTTGCTGACTGCTTAATTGCTGTGGCACGTCTAATTGATGGCTGTCAGAAACCCAGCAAGTAAACCCGAGACCCGATACTAAATGCATTTCAAGCGCTGTTAGCCATTAATTGATTTGCGGTTACTGCTAGATCATTGTAAATCGAGTCTTAAAGCATAGCCAAACAGTTAGCAACAGCAACATTAATTATTGAATTAATTGATATGCCAGATCGTTGGCAGTTGAGACAGATGAACTATAATGAAGTGTCATATAACGATTACCATATATAAAATAGAATATAATTTGTATCGTATAACAATTTACATAGGCCTTCAGGCATTGGCTGTCTGAGACTGAGCTGAGCTGGCCTTAAGCAAAGGCCTAGACAACTCGTGTGGGTAATTCTGTTAGCTATGTAAATATTTGCCTATCCTTAAAGCCCCGAATCAAGTTTTGCATATGCTTGAAGGAAAGGCGGCTTAAAATATTTATGTAAAGTGGAATTGAGATGCGTCAACTAAGCATGGATCAAGTTCTTAAGGTATATAAAAGCTTTGCTGTAATAAAAAAAATTTCCTGTTCTCTTTACTTCGTTTTTGTTGACTTTTTCTTCCATTTACTTTAATTAAATCAATATTTTGTTCTCTTCTAATTTATTTAATCAACCTAATTTATCAACTCATTTGTCTCATTCTCTATCCCTTTATTTATCAGTTTTTCATTCATTCCTTTGCTTTCTTTTCAGATGTCTCCATATACCACGATTTCTTGCTCACAAAATCTAGCCCTTCTATGCGCTTCTCACTCATTCAAGTAAGTAGCACATATTTTTATAATTTTTATGTGGACTGTAAACTTACTCATTAGAATGTAAGCAGCCCTTAAACGCATTCAATTTATATCTATACAGCAAACATAGTTCTTGTTCTTCTTATCCCCCAGCTTCTTGCATATGCATACATTAAGCTTATAGCATTCCCCCAACATGCTACATTCACATACATTAAGCTCATAACAGGAATTTAATGCAATGTTGCATTTGCAGCTAGCTGACAGCTACATGCTACATGCCACATGCCACATACTTAGGCAGCCTTCAGCATGCCATGCCAGCAAAGTTTTTATAGTTGTGCTCCTTGAAACTTGCTGCAGTAAAAATATATATAAATGAGTGTGTGTGAGTGTGACAGGCAAACAAGTGCTTGGAGAAAAGGTGTCACTGTGGCAAAGTCAAATGCGCACAACAAACAAAGCACACACACACATAGATTGGCGGCTGGCTTTGATGTTATATAGTTGACGCTGCGTTTTGCAACACTGACAAATAGCAGCAATAAAGCGCAGAGAGAGGGAGAGAGATGGAGAGTGAAACGAAGCGAGCCTGTGCTAAGGGATAATTTATGTTTTTTGCCTTCAACTTGACAAAGTTTTGCGGCCACATGGACGCATGCAAAAAGCGGTTGATATTGATTTTTACATACGTACGAGCATGTAAGTTTATATATACATATATATCTATATCTGTGTGTTCATTCATGCACACATATACATATACACTGTGCATATAAAATGAGATTTGCTTTTGAGATTTTTCTTCCCATTTTTTTTTGCTTTGCTTTTGGCCTTGTTTCTGCATGAAAAATGGCTAACTTTGCCCGCCCCGCATTGCCTTTTAAATTGGCTGCTATGCTGAAATATTTGTATTGCCTGTTCATGAAGTCATCCACACAATTCACATTTATGCTGAACGAAGAGGATGGCAAACATATACCCTTTTCAGCTCTTTAAAATGTGCAAACTATCTTGTTAGGGCATATCAATATATCATTTATATTCAAATTGTAACGCACTCTCTTACCCTTCTCCATATTTATATATCGATATATTTATATTTACATATTCATTTCAATATTTCTAAAAGCTTTTACTGCTTCTTTCATCAATTTTTAATTTTTTTTCCAATTCTTTTTACATTTGATGCTCAAGGCCTTTACTTTTTTATATATTTTTGTAGACATGCACGCCAAGGGAGTTTAAAGGTTACACCTGAAATTGCAATTAGCTTAAATGCAAATGCGCCCAGCTCAACTGTAAAATTTCCATAATATTTCATTTGCAATTCGCAAATATATAAGTATATAGGTAAGCTAATGCATAAAGGTATTTACGACCCTATAAGGTTTGCTAATATATAGCTAAGTCATATAAAAACAGCTACAGATTCGTAAAAGTTCTAAAATGTTTTTCATATATTTTTACAATAAAAATTAATGGGCCTAAAAAAATATATTATATATATACTTATCGCTTTTCCAGTCAATTTAAATTAATTTTTTTTTAAATTTTTCAACTCTATTATACCAACAGTTATAGACATACTCAACTGCATAATTTTTATTCATTTACACAATCAAATAATTTCATCAACTGCGTAAATCGTTTTCATTTCTCTCCCACATTTGTGCGCTTCACTCACTTTGAATCGTTTTAATTGAATCAAATAATCAATAAATGGCATATTTAAATTACATTTACAATACGCAATTCAGTTGGAAAGCAAACGAAGTGGAAATGCATTCATGAATATTAAGTTGAGTTGAGAGATTTCTCAATTTTTGTACACTCCAAACAATTTTTGTTAATTATACAAAACAGGTTTACGAACCAGGTTTAACGGTACTCAAAAAGTTAAGGCAAAGCCAAAGCTAATATAAATCTTGAAGGTCGCCATTAAACTTGAAATTTATCAAGCGCTGACAATCTGTACGACGAGACGACTTGATTATCGTTAGGGTGCAGACGGGCCAGGCGAAACAAGGACCAAGGACTCGGAGCAAGCCAAGCGGCAAGGACAAGTGGCATATGATGTAATTACAGCGAAAGCAAAAAAGCGGGCAAACAAAAAAAAAAAAAAATAAAGAATCTACGTCAATAAGTTAAAGGCGGATATGGTATAATAATAATTATGTGCAAAACTTTTGTCTGCTTTTTCTGTATACACTGGAAAAAAGTGTAGGATAATGGAAGCATTGTCAGTGAAAGAAAACTTTCTTAGAATTTAGTTATATAAAGGAACTGTTGATGACAATAGAGCTGTTGCAGAGCATAGACATTTGCGTAGCATAGAAATTTTTGCTATTGTAGTAACATTTATTTATATATTTTAATATACATATTTTTCTATCTTATGAGTATATTGATATAGAGTATATTGGTTTAGTACAATGTCTGTTCGTCTGCTAGCTTAAATAAAAGCCATGTACCTGTATACCTATATATATTTATATATTTTTATATTATATATAAATATGTATTTAAATATCTATGTATTTCTATCTTAATATCTATCTAATAACTTGATAACATATATTTTAATTATATTTTTTTCGATGAGTTTTAGTTCTGTCATTAAAATAGTAGTGGCTGTGTTCAGAAATATAATAGTGCAGCTGAGCAAAGCATGTTGCATCTCCAGGCTTGGCAAACTGGAAAATCTATATTATTAAAATTAAATTAAATTTAAAAACTCCCCAATCGATTTACTACCTATTTCCACTATAGATTTACCTAACATTAAATTTATATCTGCCTCTTGGCAGCGCAACAAATGAGTAGAAATTATATCTTCGAAAGTTCTGGAACAAAAACTTCACAATTTCACACTCAACTTACTGCAGCCTAGCGCTTGAAACTTACCAAACGAGATTCAACTATTTCTTGCAGCGTGAACGAGCATTGAGCAGTCGCTGACGACTGCAACGTGTTTACTCGTTTTTTTTATGATTTTCTGTTTTTGTTTTGGTTTGCGCCTCAACGCTCAATTGCTGCACTTACTTGACAAAAGTCTATATCCGATGTCGATAAAATTGGCTTTGTTTGCGCAGCAAAAATAAGAAAAACAAACGAGGAAAAATTACCAGAGAGACAGACAGAGACGGAGATAAAGAGAGAGAGAGAGCAAAACTCAATTTATTGTAAGAAGTTTGTGCTGTTGTCTTTAAGTTTTCTCTGTGTTATTGAGCAGACTTCGCGGCTTGAAATCGAATCACTGACTGACTGACAAAGCGGCTCGACACTTCGCCACACTTGATGAAGATATATATATATATATATATATATATATACATAAGTGTGTGTGCGTGTGTGTGTGTGAATGCGTGTCATTGCACACTCACCCTCTCTCTGCATACTTTACAGACTGCCCTCTCTTTCAGTCGCTCCCTTCATCCACTTGGGATGCGACGTGCAGTTCCATATCTTTGCATTGTTTTCTTTGCTTCATGTCTTTAATTTTCCGAATGCCCCATAGAGCATATCTTTTTGTTTATCTCTTCTTTTTCATATTTTCAACCACTAAAACTCTTTGCTCTTTGACAGTGGAAATTTACCAGTTGAAATTAAGTGGATGTCTGGATGTGTGTGTGTGAGTGTAAACTCACTTTACTTTAGACACACTCATCCAGCGTATCACTATAAATACAAGGAAATGGGATTTTTTACTGAGTTTTCCTATGTATAAGTGTAAGAGAAGAGCGTTATATCAGCAATGTCATACATAATACTTCAGATTCTAACAAACTCATTTACTATTAGTTGATTATGGTAGACGAGTGTACGAAACTACATACATATATCTCGTTTAATTAGAAAAGTCATAAACATATTAAACTGACTTTTATAACAGCATTCATATTATATTTCGCTTTATCTCTTAAAGCAAACTAGAACAATGAAGCTATCAACTGCTTGGCATATATGTATATATACTCAGTTTCCTAAAGCATATTTACAGCATATTGCGATTGTTTTTTTTATAAAGTATGAGAATTATGCAATTTATTTAAGTTATGAAATTCTTTTTAATTAAATTTAACATTTTTAAATTGTTTTCTTTTCATCAACAATATTTGTTAAAACAACTTAATTTCTTAATATTGGATTAACAGCTCAACAGCTGGCAAAACAATTTATAAAGAATTTACAAAGCAAAGATTATTTTTTTTATTATATATAATAAATAAAAATTATTATCATTAATTATACATTTTTTTACATCTTTTAAACGTTAAGAAGTCTTAATACTTCCATTATTTATTATTATTATTATTATCATAACTATTATCATTAATTATAATTTTTTTTATATATTTTTATATCATAATACTTCCAAAAAAATTGAATAAATTCATTTGGCGCTCTTGAATAACTTTAAATAAACTTTCAAATAATATTAAAACTAGAAACTATGCAATTATTCTGTATACACCTGCTTTCTACCTCATCTCAACCTGTTCTTAACAAAATACTAATTTCATACAATCTCAAGTTTACATCTTGATTTTAATGACTTTTGAGATTTTCCGCCTCTACATGACATTTCATGCATATACGTAACTTTTACGCTTTGCTTATTTTGCACGTCTGATAACAGCACAAAAAAAAACAAAGAGTTGCATTGTGCAAATGCTTTTTTGTACACCCCCATTGCTTTTTACGGCTAAGCAGCTTATGCAAATGCTTGCGATGCAGCCGCGATAAGCCAAGTTTGCATTGCAACCAACTGCAATGGCAAATTCGTGTTTGAATGTCCTTCGCCGTGGCAAAGTTAAAAGTTAAAAACTTGCAGCAATTAATTCACAAATTGCATGATTCAACAATATTTATTATGCAATAAATTGATAAAAGTTGTTATGCAATAATTATAATTCATATTTATGACAAGTACGAATGCACTAGGCGGGAGTGCCTGACTAGGAAATACCCTGAAGCCTGCACAGTGCTGATATGCCAATCAAAGAGACGTAGAAGGCTCAGTTCGTCGACCTGCTTATGCAGCCATATTCTCTATCGATTCTCTCACGCCCCCTTCTACACATGACACAGACCCGTACCCCTCATTCCCATTTTCCATGGTTAAATAATTATATCGCTTACAATTTTAAGCTCAAACTAAAATATTTGCAATTAAAATGATTGTTTGCTTTGACATAACAAAGTTTTTATTTTTATTATGACTATAATTTTCATTATGCAATATTTAACTTGTACGGCAAATATAATTTATTGCATACGCATTCACGTAGTTCTCATCCGATGACGCACTAGATTAGATAAGTTGTTAGATCACAAAAAAAAATGTTATATATTATCTGTGCTGATTATTTAACATCTTGGGAGACATTTGTTGCGAGACACATTCAACTAATTAAAACTTGTTTGCCCTTAAGCAGTTCATTGACTGCAAGCGTCTAACGAACTTAATTAGTGCATGCCTACCCGCTGTGCGTGTAGCTGCAGGGTATTTCTAAATAATCAACAGAGGAAAAATCTCCGCTCAATTTGTCTCTACAGACGGAATTAAAGTCCCATTAAATTGTTATTAGAGTCTCTGTGCATAATTCACAATCATTATCATTGTCAACCTCATCATCATCATTATCGTCGTCGTCATTGTCATCATCGTACGCAGCTCATTTGAATGCATTGCACACAGCTGCTGAGAACCAGTTTTTGGCTTATGTTTTTTATTGATTTTTTTTGTACACATATTTTCTGACTTCAGGTACGCATGTGTGTGAGTATGTGTGCGTGTGTGTGCGTGTATGTGTGCATTGTATTCACATAGCTATCAGCTGTTTGTCTCTTCACAGTGACACACATTGTGAGCGCTGGCATTTATTAGTGCGCTATGGCGAGGCATAATAATTTTCCTACTGAATATGCCTGATAAAAAAAAGATATTGGAAAAAACGTTAATCGGAATTATTTATTTAATAAATGCTTGATTGCTATATGTTGTTTTAGGGTTTGGGGATATCCAATCCACAACAGTTTTCATTTAATTTTTATATTAAAAAAAATCTTTCCTATTTTGCTTACATTTTATTTTATTGTTTTACTGTAAAATGTATAAACAAAAATAAATATATATATTTTTTTATAATTTATAAACAAATATAATTATATTTTTTAAATAATTTATAAACAAATATAATTAAAATCTTTTTATAATCTGAAATAAATAATTTTATTTATTTGTTTTATATATATATAATATTTTTAATATTTTACTGATATTTATATGCATTTTTTTTTATATTTATATTTTTTGTATTTGAAACAATGTTTTATTTTCATAAATGTTTGTTTGTTATATGTATATTAATATTTTTTTTTTGCCATAATTATATTTTATTTATTTTCTTTGTTTTTTCTTTTATAATTCTACAATTTTTTTTTTTTTTTGGAATTTTTTATTGTATTTACTCAAATTTCATTAAACATAGTTCTATATTTAATGCCTGTTAAAAAAGGGTATTAAGTCTTCGACTTGCCCAACTCTGAAGTTCTTCCCTGTTTGAAGTACACAAAGGCTCTACGGGTTTTATAATCAGCTGTGCAGCTGGTTTGTTATGAGTAGAATTTTGTACAATAATATTTGCTCTAGACATAAAATAAATACAATTAATTATATATTTATATAACTTGAACAAATATGCTTGAAGCACATGAAACGCTGAGGCAATCTAAATTTATATTAATTTGAAGTAAAATAAACTTGCCAAAGTAATTTTTCATTGTTATTCCTAAACTTGTTATTTGCTTAAGATAAAAACTTGTTTGTAATGTGTTACTTGGAGCCAGTTTTGAAATGTTTTGGCTTCTAAGTGCATTACGACATCGAAATGCAAAGACCTTTGGCCAAGGACAACGAGCAGCTGTGACCCAAAGAATGGTTTTCGATTACACCAAATCAAATTTGTCACTAGACAAAAGCGAAAAATAAAAAAAATGAAACTAAGGCATAGAAACCATCAAAGTGTCTGTAAGCAACCATCAGACATTTATGTACACATCAACATAATTCCAGCAGTCATCCATCAATACAGCTCTCGCTCTATATATATACATATATATATGTATTTGGTTATGTTTGCCACTTGACACTGAGCTGGGTCAAAGCCACCCACTGTGGGTGGCTTTTTTTTTTTGCTCTCTTCGGTTTAGCAGACAAAAACAATAAAACTCAAATGGTGGGCATCAGGCGGCATAACAAAATGGCGGCGCGTGTGTTGACTTGTTGGCCAAGTTTATGTGTGTGTTGGTGTGTGTGAGCCGGTTTCCTTTTACCGACTTATGCAAATAACTTGGCCTAGAGCAGTGTTTTTGCAGCAAATCCCAATTTTCATGGCAGACACTTTGTCGCGTCCAAATACGAATTTTCATGTCGCGATTTAATCAATTAATTTTGCCTTAATTTTTTGTATCAATTTGCATTTTGTTTAGGCTAGAACAATTTGATTTAGCAAAATAAAAAAATAGTCTAGACTCTCGCTCTCTCTCTCTCTCTCATTCTTTGAAGCGTCTTCCCTTATCTTCACCTTCAGGTACTTCACATACCTGCTTCGTATCTGCTTTTCCCTTTGTCTTATCAGCAATAATACCCTAAGTATGTCACATTTATCAAATTTCACTTGTAAGCAATGACAAATATCGAACTGTCGTAAGTTCTTATGGACAAAAGTCCATACTCTATTTAAATGTACTTTTGTTCTCTCATATTTGCGTCGCAGGAAAATCGTAGTATAATTTTTCTGCACACGAGGCAATGACGCAAATTTTAGGAAATCATTTTTTTTTATAGAAAATTTTCCATAGTACATGACTAAAAATACAAATAAAAATATATAGCAACAAACATATGATTTCAAAGACATCTCGGCATGACAAAATAATAACAAATGCGTCGGTCAACAAGCATTAATCATGCTATATGTCTATAATGTATGTACATATATATCGAAATATATATGTATATATACTGTATTTATAGATAGCATAAGCATGCAGAATATACACGTATGTGGAAGTGGGGTTTACTTAAGAGAAGGTCAATGAGACGACGACAGATATGATTTTTTTGAGATATTTTATAGATGCAGAATATATATATTTTTTAATATTATGAATTTTTCAAAATTTTAATATTCATATATATGACTTAAAAATACTTTTAAAAATATTTTTTCTAAATTTTTAGTATTTTTTTCTAGTATTTTCTTTAATGGAAGTGCGTGCCCTACTTTTGATTTTTTTTAATTGTAATATTCATATATATATGACTTAAAAATACTTTAAAAAATATTTTCTAAATTTTTAATATTTATTTTTCTAGTATTTTCTTTAGCACAAGTGCTTGCCCTACTTTTAGCTATTTCGAACGCCCAAACTAGCTTTCACTGTGTATTTATGGACGTGTTAATAAATAAAACAAATATTGTTTAAAATCAACTTGTACGTACCTGTTCTCAAATCAAGTTCAAATCGTTTTCGGAGTCCGTGAATCGCTTATTAGCTAAGTTACAACCATTTTTGTTGTGTTTTGTTATTGTTCAATCTTTTGTAAACTCAAACAGTTTACATTTTAGGTCGAATGACAACGATTTCTTTCTTTTTATTTTGGTTTTTAAACATCCAGTCTTTATATAAACAAAAATGTAAAGCACTTTTATATATATTGCTCTTGAATATGTTTACAGCGCGGCACAGTGGGCGCAGGGCGTGCAAACAATGTGCACAAAATGTTTACAGTTGTTGGGTTTAAGCTCAAATTGGATTTAGTTCGACGATTTTTCGTTTTTTTTTTTTATTGTTTTTATTGTTTGTGTACAAATTGCTTAACAATTTGGTAAACAGTTATTTTCAATGTTTGTGCGACGCGTTTTTTTTCGTTATGTAAAAGTACAAAAACACATACATATACATATATACAAAGTGCTTTCGGTCTATTTTGAATAAATATTCGTGTCAAGCGCTTAACCGTAATTTCTTGTTATGCTTTAATTCATTTTCCTTTGTGTACCGTTGTTTTTGCTTTCGTTTTTGTCGTTGCTCCGACTACTCATTATTCAGTTAATGTGCGGGAGTTTCGATTTTCTTTTCTTTTTTTGCACAATGCGCTAATGAGGGGTGGGTGGGGTAATGACAGCACCGCCCAGCAACGCAACGCGAGGCAAGTTCTAGTAAGAATTCGTATTTGGCGGTAGGAATAAACAAATGCACCCACAGGCACTCATATACACGCACACTTACGCAGAGTCATACACACACACATACGCACAGTGTGTGAGAGGGAAAAACGGAGTCACGTACAAATGTTTAATTCACTTGCGCAAATTTATCGGGAAGACTTAAATTGGGCTGTAGCAAATCAGTCGATTTTTGTTTAATTTATAACTTAGCACGTCTACACGAAAATTCAAATGGGACAAAATCTTTACGAGTATTTCTTTTCGTTTTTTTTCCTTTTAAATTTACTTTTTTCCGTTCACACGACCGTTCGTCTCGGCAACTCTTAACTGTTCTGAGAGCGGCGATGTTAGCGCACTGTTATACTCAAATGTATCTGTAAATTTGCTTTTCGGCTGACAACGCGCTGTAAATTGTTTAACGCTCTGAGTATTTTATGTAAATGGCATATAGAGATGCCGTATCGCTCACGAGCTTTTATTCCATTCCACTGCACTCTTATGTTAGTCTTCCGCGCCCACTCTCTTGCAGTTTATTATGCGGCAATGTATGTATGTATGTGTGTTTCTTGCATTCATTTTGATTTTCGCGGTTTTTACGACAGCATCTAAAGCGCGTGTTTTGTGACCAATTTTGAATTAAAATTAAGCATCTTTAGTGAATACTCTTAATTGCTGAGCTGCAGTCTGTGTTTTTTTTTATTGTGAGTGCCAACTGTATGTGAAAAAGTGAAGAAAATAATTAATATTTAAAAATTATTTAGTGTATATAAAATATAAAAGAAAAAGGCAATATTTCTGTAATAATATTTTGAATACATTCAGCTTATATTCCTTATATTGGTAAGTAAATATTCATATTAACTATTTTTTATTAGAAGCAAAAATCATTATTAAACAATTGCCGTTAATAACTGTAACGAAAAGCAAACGCAGTCATCTGTCTCTTTTCGTTCTATAGTCTTAAGCTATCGTACTCTTTTTCACCTACTTGCATAAATGTAGTTGATGGCCACATGAAGATTGCCATTTCGTGTGATGCGTATGATTCTTAAGGCTGAATATGCAAATCCTTACATCAGTGACGTCACACTACACAATGTTGTTGCAGCGGCGAATGCTGCTGACCTGTGCACATGTGCCGAAATGGGCTGTTACTGAGCGCGGCGGCGAGAGAATGCACAATAAAAACAGTTACATTGTTGGCTTCTTTTTATGCATATTTTTTCCGGCTTTGAAAAAGTATCAAAGCAGAGGGCGATATTAAAACGGTTGTTTATACGCATTGTTGTTTTACGAGCTATTCGTCTTTGCCTGCTATAGTGAAGGCAAGACGGAGACAATATAAACGATAAAAGAAGATAGAGTTATACTTCAGTACCTAAATGCTTTATTTTTGTTTTGCTAAAATGAATAATGGAATTATTAATTTTACCACTTTAAATAATTCAAATTATGTCCATAACAGTTTATTTTAAAAGTTGCTCTCTCTGGCAGCGCCGCTGTTATTCGCTCTCATAATTTAACATTTATGTTCAAGCGCTGTTAACTAACAGCTGGCAAACAGTGTGTACACACAAAGTGGCTAAAAATAAGGCTGCAAAGCGCGCGAAATTTGAAATAAAAGTAATTTATTTAATCGGGTTGAATATATTGTTTATTGATGTCGTAATAGTTTCTATATGTGTATGTAATAATACTTGACTTACATTCCGTAATAGAACATACTTAGTGCATCGGCAATGCAATATTGATATCACATATTATGAAACAATTGTTATAATAATTAG
The DNA here is from genome assembly GCA_035046225.1 of Drosophila pegasa. Classification (NCBI taxonomy): domain Eukaryota; kingdom Metazoa; phylum Arthropoda; class Insecta; order Diptera; family Drosophilidae; genus Drosophila; species Drosophila pegasa. The sequence continues at coordinate 8,863,150 of JAWNOD010000076.1, read as the reverse complement.
ATAAATATAATATTATTCATAATATATAATACGTTGTCTGGGGCACACGGTACTAACAATGGTCGTCGTCATCACCTTCCGCTTCTTCAGCTGCAAGAGATAATAAAGAGTGTTATAGTTAAATAATAAATTACTACTGCATTTGCAGTAAATATGATTAAAGCCGTTGGCTCAGACAACATCAATCAAATGCCTAACGATAGCTGAAGGCATGCGCGTGTCAATCAAAGGCCAATAGCGGCAGTTCTGGCTTATCATTTCACTTACAAAGTATTTGCAGTCCAAACATTAAAGCAAAGCCCGCCAGGGCAGCCACATAGGCACGCCAACCAACATGATTCTGGGTGAGAATTTCAAAGAAGATCACGTAGAGCAGCGTGCCGGAGGCGATGCCCTGCAGAATGCCCGAGGGGACACTCGGCTGATTCGCATCCGCCTGCTGGCTGACGCCGATGCCAATGCCTATGCCAATGGGCGTGACAATCGAAAACGTTACGAGATAGATAATTGCGACGGAGAGACGCGTTTTAGCCACCAACAGCTCCATGCCCACACAGAAGGCCAGAACCAACTTGTGAATGGCGACGGCGCCGAACATGAACCAAACTTTCGCCACGGTGCCTTCCAGGCCTATGGCTATGCCCTCGAAGAGTTCGTGCAGCGACAAGGCCAAGATTATGCCCAGGCCACGCATCGAGGAGCCATCCGTATCCACGGGCATGTGACTGTGGCCATGCCCATTCGCTGCCGGCTGCTCGTGATCGTGATTGTGATCGTGATGCGGAGGCTCCTCTGTCGTCGGTTGCAGCTCATCCTGTTTGGGTTCTTTGCCGAGGACCAAGACGCTACGCCGTATGCTGTGGCCCCGCTCGAAGGCGGCAGCGGCCAGCGACTCCTTTCTGCTCAGCTTCTGCTGATGATGCTTCATGAACATATGCATCACCTCATCCAAGGCGTACATCAGAAAGAATCCCGTGCTCAACAGCATTTCGGACAGGGCAAAGGGCGTGGCGGCCAAAATGCCGCAATGCTGCAGTAGCTCCACCATTTCAGTCACCTCCGGCAGCAGGTGCAGAAATGTGGTGCTAAGCAGGACACCGCCGCCAAAGTAGAGGACGCAACGCACCGCATTCGAGGCGCGCGTCTCCTCGGGATCTTTCTTAGTGAACTTCAGGCAACGATCCAGCATATAGGGCAGGATGCCGCAGAGCACAGAAACCGCCAGCAGCACCACCATGGCCACAATTTTGGCCACGAGCAACGCTTGCTGATCCACCGTGTCTGGGGCCACAGTTGGGCCCACCACATCTCGAGTGTCCACGAAATTTCCGGTGGTTAATCGCACCGTCGGCGTCATTGATTTTTCGTACACCTTCGCACCACGGAATGTAAGCAACGAGTGCAAAAGATTTGCAAGCGGCGCAGCCACTTATACTCCTATCTGCTTGTTATAAATTTCAGAAGTTTGGCCACTGATTGACGCCACGAAATATGATAGCCTGGGAAATAGATTAAATGGCGTACTTTCAGACTAGTTTTTTTTTCTATTTTTTTTTTTAAATTTTTTTTTTGTTGATAATTTATGTAACATTGCTACTTTAATTGCTGAAAACGATAGTGAAATTTCAATTTGCCCAGATAAGAAGTTCTATATATAATTTGATCTATATTAGAATAATTATTGAATGAAAGTGTTACACTGAGCGAAATTTAATGCGACTAAATATGAATGTAATGTATGAATAGTAATTTTAAAATACATAGAAGAATTTTATTATGAATTTAATATAGTTTTTTAAGGTAGACTATAATTATTATCAAATATAGCCCTTTAAAAATTATTTCATAATTTAAATAAATGCATAATTCGTTATAAGTTTATTTCTTATAACATTTTTTAATAATTTTCAAATGCATAACTCGCTTTTTTCTAAGTTTTATAGACAGACATTCGCTATATATGAACAATTAAAACTGGTTTAATTAAAACTTGTTTGATATTTTAAAATGTTTTTACTTTAAAAATATTTCTAAATATTATTTTATATATTTTTATATATTATAAAATATATATTAAACATACAAATATTTCTATATTTTAAAATATTTTGACAATAGAGAGATTTGAAAGCCAAAAAATGATTTACTGAGTCTTCTTGCTGGTCGCCTGGTATATTAGGTTGATTTTCTATCAATATATAATTATTTCAATTTATATTGTATATTTTATATTGAATATTTATTTAATTTATATTGTATATTTTTTATATATTTAATCTAATTAAATTTAAATTTATTTCAGTGTAGTGTCATTGTGCTTGGAATTGATATAATAATCACAAACGGGTTACCAATCTGAAATTTCAACACAATCAGCGCGTGGCCTCTTAACTATTATTTGTGGGGTGTGTCATATGCGCTGAACAAGTGAGCCTCTTGAGCTCTTTGTTGTTCGTTTGAAAATTCATACTGATAACAAATGGGGAAAAGACCTAAGTCAATGCCCGCGCCTATGCCAAAGATAGTTGAACTACATTGATATCTCCATTAGACACCGAACAAAATTTATACCGAATGGATTACAATGCCAAAAATACAAAAAGTGAGTTAAATTTGTATTTCATCATTATATTAAGCTATATCATTATATACTTCAATAGTGTCAATGCGGCTATTGAACTGAAATTTTATTTGTACTTTATTTTGTTGCCAGCCGAAATTTCACCAATTGTCATAAATCCCTCACAGTTGAGCTTGTTGAAATTTCAGACTGATAACTTAAGATATTAGCTTGTAACAATTAAATTATTTAAAATTGATAACTAAAGCCATTATCAAAGTTTTGTGGAAGCGTTAATTTGTAAGACTCAAAGTAAATAAGTGAGAGTATCCGACTAGGATATACCCTGATCTAAGGCTAGTATTTTAAGTAAGGAGAAGGTCTGTAAAATCCGAAATATACATAATCTGGTTATTCTTTACGGCGAAGAATATGGACTTTCTGGACTCTGCCACGCCTTCTTCTACCTTTTATAAATCTCTTTACATATTCCCGTTCCCATCATTCATAATAAGAAAAGAATTAACATTTTCAAGAATTTAAATTATATTTTTTATTAATCCGTAATAGTTTACTGTAAAAATTATGATTTTTTCTCTTCTTTTTTTTTTTTGGTTGTATTATTGTAATTGTATTTAAATATAATCTTTTAATAGTAATTACTATGACTTGAGTGTTGATTTAATTATTTATGTGTGGTGAAATACAATGATATTCCATACATATGGAAGCAGCCAGAAACTTGTCTCAAAAGGTATATATATATATAGATATATATGTAAAAATCAACGGATTGTCATTATTATTATGATATCATAATGATATTTGCAATGTTCTGTCACCAGGGACTCTCTCTCTTTTGTTCTCTCGCACAATACTTGGGGGCAGCATAGTCGGCTCTGTCGTTATAAAGTCATTTTTCTTAAAAGTCGTCTAATTTAGACGATTCCTTGATGATAGTTCGTTTATTTAAATGTTATGCAATGATGATGTGTAGGTGACTGAGTGTGTGTGTGTGTTCGTTTCGTGTTTATTTAGGTTTCTTTTCATTTGCTCTCGTACTCTCGCTCCTCTAACGTATCTCCTCTGGCACGCCTCTAGTGTCGCAGCTGCCATTTCCTTCAACAATTCTCTAGTTGCAGTTGAGCTACAGTTGAATTTCACTAGGCAAAGACCTCATCACGACTGCTTCGGATGCTGCACGGGCGGCGGCGGTGCGGGCTTGAAGCACTGCAGCAGGAACGCGGTGTAGACAACGAATGCCACCGCCAGAGCTATCAGCGCGTACATGAAGATGTTCAGCTCCGGCTGGCGGAAGCGATTCTTGCGCAGCCATTCGAGCACCTCATCCTCCGAGAGCAAATCGCCTGTGAAGTGCCAAGAGAAGGGAAATAATTTGTAGAAATAAATATTTGATGAAAATGGAAATCCATTTTAGCTGACTTACCTCTGTATATGCTGGGAAAACGACGCCGGAAATAGACCATGGCTGGTAGCTTGGTAACACCCCATTTCTTGGCATAACGCGAATCGGCCATTTTGACAAAAGTTATATCCAGATTATCCGTTTCGCTATCAATGTTCTCCAGCTTCTCCAACGAGGCCATGCTGTCCGGCTGATTGTGCTCATCTGAAGGAGTTTATTGAAGTAATATTTATCATATATATAGTATAATATTATATATATATTATATATATTTTATACTTACAAAAGAACACAGATAGAAATTCATTTTCCTCGAGCAGCTTGTCCAGCATCTTGCGATTTACTTCCTCAATTTCATTTTTGATTTCGAATACATCTTGAGATGTCAGCCAGGTGATGACCTTGTCATGCTGATGCATATCGCCGTCGTAGAGAACAGGCACTTGTTTGCTAGAGTTAAAAGGGAAAATAAGTTTATAAGGAAGATCTCCTCTCTTCGAGTTAATTTTTCAACTAACCGGAAATAGACCAGCGAGGGTATATTAACAATTTCGTATTTCTTGGCCGCCTCAACGCTGGCAATCTTAACGAAGTCAATGCCAAACATATCTGCCTCGCCATCGATCTCCTCCAGTTCCTCCAGAATTTCCTCACACTCAGCACAGTCATCATCATCTAAAAGATAAATCCTTGAAGTCTTATAGTAATTTCAATATTTTTTTTTTCGACTTACAAAAGAACACAACGAGCAAAGTGGATTCAGCCATGAGACGATCCAACATGCGCTCATTAACCTCCTCGATTTCATCGGCCAACTCGCGATTATCATCGTCTATGAGCCATTCCAGAACAGATTGTTCATTTTGTAAATCGCCCTCAAAGAGCAGGGGATTGCCGTTGCTATAAGAAATATATTTATAGGGTATTATAATATTAGTTCTCTATGAACTCACCGGAAGTAGACCAAAGCTGGGAACGTCTTGATGGAATATCTCTTGGCCAATTGTGGATCTTGTATCTTCACCATATGAATGCCAAAAACATCGCATTCATCGTCAATTAACTCCAGACCCTCCAATATCTGATCACAAATATTACAATTGATTTTATCTGGCGGCGGGAAAAATATGGGAATAATATTTTTTAAAAATATTTCTGATATGCATAATTTTTTCAACATTTTTTTAGAAGAATGTGAAGCGTTGGCCGTGTAGTAGATAAGTTAGATAAGTTATATTGAGGCAACGCAGCTAGTGAATAAAGAGAAAACGCCAAAAAGTAAAGGTATTCACGCCCAAACTAAATTTTAATTTTAGTTTTAAATTAATTTAATATACAATTTAGGTTTTAATTTTATTTATAAATATTATTATATTAAATTTGAATTTTAAATTGAATTTAAATTAATTTTAATATTAAATTTAATTTGAATTTTACTCTTAATTTAAATTTAAATTAAAATATTTTTTTTTTTTTTTAATTTTCTTCCTGAAGTACAAACCCTAAAATACTTGGTTGGGTCATTTAGTTTGGTCGCTAATACATTTAGTAGCCTTGGTTTTTAGTATAAGAGTTGTAGAAGAGAACAAAGTATTCTGTTTTAATTTTTAGAATATTTTAGAATTTTTTTTTAGATTTTTTTTAGAATTGTTTATCTTGGTTAGCAGAACATGCGCTTGATTTAATTTTTTTTTTTTTTTAAATTATTTTTCTATTGGGCTTTTGCACGATTTGTTTACGGAATACCTTGTTTTTGGATACGTTTTCTTTTGCGCGAAATGTAGCTTTGTACGAATTGACTGGATGAGTGTTTGGCTGTGGTGGTCAGGTTGCTTTCTTTAAGACTAGAGGGGGAGCAGAAACTTCGGCAGTAAGCGGGTGGCTTGCCCTTGCGCTCGGACGGCACTGCGGCGTTACGGATATTGATTTGGAATATGCACACACGCACACATATATATGTAGGCATATGCATGTATATATGGAATATTTGGATTGGTTGTGGTGGTTGGTTTTTTGTGTTGTGGTGCAGTGGTGCAGTGGTGTTGTGCAGTGCCAGGGTATATAATTGATATTATATGAGATTGTGAACGGATTTTGTTAAGTGCATATATCATCTATATAATTAATACTTACAGAAATAGACAGCTAAATATTGGGTTTCCTCGACCATGGTCTCCAGCATTTGGCGTGTGATTAGCTCAATGCGATCCTCAGTTTTTTGTGTGATAAGCCATTGCAGGACTTCCTCCTCCTCGCTGAGCTCACCTAGAGAGGAAGTTGAGAGATGAGTAAATGGGGGTCGTTTCTTTAGGGAGCTTGTCTTTGCCTTACCCTCAAACACATTGGGTATGCCGCCTTCGAAGTAGACCAGCGCTGGATACTCGTGCACCCCGTAGCCATCCGCCACAGAGAAGTCGCGCGTCTTGACAAAGGTTATGCCGTGCTTGTCGCAGTCGTCGTCTATGTTCTCCAGCTCCTCCAGGACCTTGGTGCACTGCTCACAGCCGTCGGCATCTGGGAAGGGAGTTTTGTGGGTGGTGGAAGAACGAATATGCATATTATATAAACAGACTGTGTGGGCACACTAACAACGGGTAGGCGTCAAGGGTGTACGTGGGGGCGTGGCAGGTAGATAATATACAAAGAACACACTACGAGCAAGCAAACTACACATAAACTAAGCACGGGTAGAACAACTTTGTGTGTGTGTGGGTGTTTCTGTATGTGTGTGTGTGTGTGTGTAGAAGAAAGCAACGTATATATATATATATATACAGCTAGACAAATTTAGAGAGCGAGATAGATAGAGTGTAGTAGAAAGAGAGAGAGAGTGTGTGTTTGGCTTGTGCTTGGAGTGCAGGTGCGCTACAGCAAAGTTTTTTTTTTGGGTAAGACATTCTCACAGGTGTATGTATATACATGTGTGTGTGGGTGTGTGTGTGGGTGTAGGTGTATATTGTTGTGCTTTGGTTAAACATTCTTGGACTCATTCCATTTGTGATAAAATTTGGTCACGTTTAGGTGCGCTACCATCATCATGTTTAGCTGCGGCATCCGTTGCTCCACCCTCACCACCAGCACCGCCACCGGCGCCGGCAGCAGCACCACCGCCACCACCACCACCGCCTGCCTCAGCAGCAGCTGCCTCTGGATCGCTGCCAAAGGCGGCGGCCGCACTGGCTGAGGCGCCATCCTGTTGATGCTGTTCGCGCTCCTTTTTCATACGCGCCTTGCGCGCAGCTTTCGAATTGCAAATATCGCACTTGGTCTTATTCCCTACATAATGTGATTTGTTTCATTTTTTTTTTTTTGATGTGCAGTTTTTGTTTGGTTTCAAATATTTTGATAGAAATATATAAATGTGGTAAAAAGTCTTGTTGGTTAGATACATTTTGAGCGCTGATAAAATTCATATAAATATAGCTTAAAGATTAGAGAGACCTAGAGAAGATGTTTTTTGTTCCATACATATATTCACTGCAAACTGTTTGCGCAAAAGAGTGAGCATAAAGTATATCAAGTACTGGATCAGAGACAAATGTAACAAAGTGCGAAACGTTAACAAACATCAAATGCGCTGCAAAGTATGCTATGAAAAGAGTTATTAAGAGACTTGTACTTGAGTATAGTTTATGTCACCAAACCGATTGCAGCTGTGTGTGAAACGTTTGATAAACTTAACAAATTTGCTACACTCTTTGACTTGAATATGCGAGGTGTGCCTGAAAAGTTCTGGTGAATGTTGATATTGAGAAAGAGGGTCATTGAGAGAGGGAGAGAGACTTTGTAAGAGGATTGAGAGAGGAGTGAGAGATCATTGAGAGATCAGTGAGAGAGGATTGAGAGAGAATTGAGGGAGGATTGAGAGAGGATTGAGAGATCATTAAGAGATCAGTGAGAGAGGATTGAGGAAGGATTGAGAGAGGATTAAGGAAGGATTAAAAGACAGGAAGACCCATTGAGAAAGGTGCCAAACCAGATCTTCTGAAGACGATCATAAATTATTGATCTTGTTAAAGACATCAAAAACCCTTATCAAAAGTACATAAATCTAATGGAGATGACCTTACAACAAACAAAAAAGATAATCACCAAAAAAATATGAAGATCTCCACAAAAAAATCTTCAAAAATTCCCATTACTTTTCAAACACACCTCGCATTGGCTACATTTGCTAAATATATCAGACGTTTTGGTCATATTGAACTTACAGAAATAGACGGCTATGGAGCCAGACTCTTCGATTAACTGAACAAGTCTTTCGCCTTCGAGATCTTCGATAACATCCCCACTTGGATCCTTTTGCGTAAGCAACCAAGATAGGATCTGTTCTTCTTCATAAAGATCACCTGAAATGGGGAGTTTACGAATTAAAAAAGGAACATTTTCTAGGCAAAACTTCACAATATTAACCGGCGTATATAACTGGCTCCTTGGAGGTGGGCTTGAAGAACACAATGGCGGGCAATGCAAAGACTCCATATTCCTTGGCCATTTGCTTGTCGTCGATTTTGACAAAGTCAATGCCAGCCTTGTCGGCGTCGTCGTCGATGTGCTCCACCTCAGCCAGGACGCGTGGACACTGCTTGCACTCGTCGCTGTCTGTGAGAGGAAGTAAAAAACTCCATTCACTTTGAGTTAATTTAAATAGGGTTGTCGCTGCTCACAGAATATGACGGCTACGTAGTCGGAATTCTTGCGTATTTTCTCAAACATCTTGCGATTGACCTGCTCAATGTGATCGGTCATCTCCATGTTGGCTGGACTGGTTAGCCAGTCGAGCACCTCCTCCTCGTCATCGATGTCGCCGTCGTAGTTGATGTATTTGCCCTTGCGGAAATAGGTTAGGCCGGGCGGATTTCTATAGCCATACTTCTTGGCCATCAGCTTGTCGTGCATTTTAACTATATAAATGCCATATTCGGCAGCCTCGTCGTCGATCAGTTCAATGTGTCGCAGGACACGCGGCGAATCGGGATCGTCCTCTTTGTCTGCAAGATATGATAAGAGAATATATTTAATATATATTTTACTGCAGTATTAGAGAGAAATTCTAAAGAAATTTTCATGTGATTTTCGTCTATTTTTTGCTTATTTTTGTTGGGCAGTTACAGTTTTTAGTGGGCGCGCAAAAAACTCATACTAAAGTACATAATATATATATATAATTTATATATTTTTATTGACATTTTTATGCTTAGTTTACCTTAGGCATACTTACAGAAGACAACCGCTAAAAAGTCTTTGGTGCCTATATATTCAATTAGTTGTTCGCGGTTAATGAGCTCAATGCTCTGATCGGCCTTCTGTTCCAGTATCCAATTGAATACCTCTTCGTTACTCTCCAAATTACCTGCATGGCAAATAAATTTATTATTAATATTCGGCTTAAATTTTATATATTTTCTGCTGCTTCATCTTTTTCTTGCTTTTCGTTTTTCACACATACCTGTTGGGCTGCAGTTGGTCAATCAATCAAGAGTTGTTTTCATTGTTTTCTTGCTTGTGTAAACAAAATTATTAATTTTTACTCTGTTTCCCCTTTTCTCTATGACAATTTGGGCAGTGCGCCAATATTTTTGGCAACTGGAGGCAATAAATTTCATTTGGCTGACAATTTGACTAAAAATAATGCAAAAATCTTTTTATGGCTACACATTCATTTTTACACATCTGTTTCATATCTATATATATAGCTGATGAATAAGAAGAACTTGAAATCATTTTTAATGCCAAACAAAATATAATAAGTTTCTATTGTTTTTTTTTTCTTCGTTTAGAACGCTTAGAAAACTAAAAATGTTGATATATTTTTTTATTCATTTTGCAATTTACAATTGTTTTAGTTTTTCGCTATTTAATTTTACAAAAGTTCAGTGTTTTTTTTTTTACATATAAATAGTTTAAAAAGAGTTCATAAAAACTTTAACAAAATACATTTTGCTTGAGTTTTGTTTCTCAATATTTTTGTGTGGTTTTTATCTTTACAACTGCTGTTCAACAACAAATATATAAATAGTTTTATAAATTCTTACAAAAGATGTGAAAGACGCTCAGCTTAAAAAATTAAACAAGTTTCTTTTTCGATAACAAATTAGCTAACAGAGCAGAAAGAGTGAAAGTGAAAGTGAAAGAGAATAGACATAAAATGGCGAGCAGTGTGCGAGGCCAGTGTTGCAAAATGTCGCAACTGATTTGACAGCCATTTTGTTTAGATATATATATTAAGTATACGAACTGTATGATGCATAGAAGCGAGTATATTCAATAAGACAACAAATGTTAAGTTCCGGCAAATATATATATATATATATATCTATATATATATGCTATGTAAATATAGTATAATATAGTTGTATTTGCGCTTCTCTCTCATTGTAAAATTGTTTAAAAAATATTTAGCTTTTGTTTTTGTGTTTAGACGCTAGCTACATACATAAATGTAAATTGTATATTGTAACAAAAAATAAAAGTAGTAAGTAGTATCAAAAGTAGTTTATGCTCAGTTATTGACAATTTCTAGATTTTTTTTTGTGTTTTTTGTTTTGTTTTTGTTAATTACAAATCATGATTTTATTTAGCTAAAATATACATATAAATATATATATTATTTAGCTGTGTTATTAGTAAGTTTTTGTTGTTGCAGTAATTGCATTCAAATTTGAACAAAGTTTGCTGAAATCCATTGACAAGAAAATGCAACAAAATTTTCGACAGAAAAAATTGAATTAGCGCAAAGTTGCAAAAGTGCAAAAGTACCAAAAAATAAAAAAGTTTACGTTAATTGTTTCAAAAGTTTTGACTATTATCTGAGTTGCGTGGCCAGCTGGACAATTGGCATCTCAACTGCAGCACGTGTGGAACAAAGAGTGACAGATCTTCACAAGAAAAAATTCGTTATACGTGTCGTATGAGTTATAATTTTTTTAGACATTAAAGTAACGCATGGTGCATCCAACTACATTGTTGTTGTTGGGCAGTGTAGCTAAAGTTTTTTTTTAGTATATATTTCATTTCATTTTTTTGTTGTTACACAACCAGCTGTTGTTGTTGTTGTCTTTTTGGATGCACTTACAAAATATGATAATCAGGACAATCACAAACAAAAATCACACATTACACTTGGTAGTTCATATAAGTATAAATATATATATATATATATATATATATATGTATATATATATATATTGTAACCAGTTGTTCAAGGTTTTTTCTTTATTTTTTACAGCGTTGAGTTCTTAGATCTTAGACTTATGCGTGCTTTGCTTTGGTTTTTAGTTTTTTACATTTCATTTCAAAGTTTCATTTGGACAACGTTGCGTATGCGTGTTACTTTAATTTTACAATCATTCTGTTTTAATTTGTTTTTAATATTGTTGCCTTACTCCCACAGAGAGATATCCTGAAAAATGAGGTCATACAAATTTTTTAGTCGATTTTGGAAAAAATTAATGCCTGCAAGACACAAAAAAAAGAGAGAAAAAAAAGAGAGAGAAATATACAAATCAAATTACAAGCAGATATGTCTGTTTGATGTTGGTTTTGGGTGTGTGTGTGTGTGGATTGAACTCAAAACCGAACAATCTGTATATCGATATATATTTTTTGTGTCTATCAATTTTGAAACTAGGGAAGTTTGGCTTTGTCACGCGACGTACCGGTTTTGACGTTCAGCTTATTGCCCGACTTCTTCGACGATTTCTTTGCTTTCACCTCCTCCACGGACTCATCATCCAGATCCTGCACTTTGGTCATGGGCTTCTTGGACGATTGGCCAGAACGCTTGTTGGCATACGACACCTTCACCAATGGCACATCATCATCATCGTCGTCATCGTCATCATCGTCGTCCTTTTTGTTGCGCTTCTGGGCCGGCTTCTGGGCAATGGGCTTGGGTTTGCTTGGTGTGGTTGTTGTGCTAGCAAATTTGAAGTTGCCACCTTGACGTTTGCTCGATTCACCATCGCTGTGTCCGATGCGCTGGGCGGTCATTTTAGGAACTTTCGTTGACTTCTCCAATTTGGTTGGACAGCATTGGAATGGTTTGTAATCGTTGGGCACATATTTGTTGCCGCGCTTAGCTGAATGGCCGTCGTGACCCAATCCAACATAGAAACATTCGTCATCTGTTGTGAGCAAACAAACAAAAACATTTTGTCAGATTGTTTTAGTTCTTAATTTTTTGTTGTTTTTTTTTTTTTATTTAAAGAAATCACTAACAAGAAAAAAGTAAACAAAAGTGCATAAAGAGTAGGCGAGAAATTACGAAATAAAAGTCGTAAAAGTTTTCTTTTTTTATAATTTTCTTTTTTCAACACCTTCGAAATTACCACAAAGAGCAGTTAGTACGATTTTCATAAAAAAGTTTTCTTCAATCTTTGATTTCTTTCTAGAGTAAGAATTAAGCGTGCTTTATGAATGAACGAAATATTTTTTTTATCAAAAATCGTTTCAACATTAATTTTGCTATTCAACTAATAACTGACAAAATGCTTTTGATGCTGACTGTACAGGTTTCGAAATCCTAATTAATTTTTGTACATTTTATTTTTACATCTATATCATATATATAATTTTATATATATTGTTTTTATGTTTTTACTTTATCCTTAGCTTTTCGTTTGTTTATAATTATTTAGCGGGGTTGTTATTAATTATAATTTATAACAAATAAAAACGTTTGCTTAAGTATTAAGAGAACATAATAATTATATCAATAATCGAATTAATTTAGTTATTAACAATTGCTTGTTTCATTTTTATAATATAAAAAAATTAAATATGTTTTTTTTAATATATTGTCAAACATTGTGTCAGCTATGATTTTTGCATTATTTTTATTTTTTGTTTACCAAATTTGTTCACTTTTTTAGAGAGAGATAGAGAAAGGTTTGGGGTACTTCAAACAATATAGTAAATATGGTAAATCGAAGCATTGGATAGGTCTTTAATACATTCACGAGGGCAAACATTGACGTGGCTTTTAGTGAGTGTGTGTGTGTGTGCGTGTTTTAATGTTGTTGTGGATTTTTCATATTTTTCTATTTTCATATTTTTTACATGGGTGTAGATGAATTGCTTTACCACAAAAGCTAGGCGCAACACACATTTATATATGCATATATCGCTTCTGTTACCTTTATGAAATGCATTTATTGTATTCCTTCCACCCAAGTCTGTAGATAGACAATGAAAATACTGTAGTGTATATTATGGTCTGAGTTGGTTTTCGGTTGGAGAGTTCAGGAGTTCAGGGAGAGGAGTTTGACAACAAGAAACACAACTGCAGTTAGTGCGGCAATGGCAACTCACATTCACGTATTACCTATTTCATCTATAAGATCACCCGAGCATAGATCAGAAAGTCGATGTATCGTTCTGCCTTTAGCTCTGTGCTTATATATTTGCTTGCTGATATCTTCTTCTTCGTCGTCGTTGTCGTTATCGTTGTCGTTATCATCATCGTCATCGTCATCGTCATCGTCATCATCATCGTCATCGTCATCATCATCGTTATCTTTGTCATCATCGCCCTCGTCGTCATCGTCTTCGTCGTTTTGTATGTCATCGTCATCGTCATTATCTTCGTCCTCATCATCATCGTCATTGTCGTCATCATTGTCATTGTCATCATCATCGTCATCGTCATTGTCTTTATCGTTATCGTTTTCATCATCATCTTCATCATCTTTGTCTTCGTCTTCATCGTCCTCATCATCATCATCATTATCTTCATCATCGTCATCATTGTCTTCGTCGTCATCATCATTGTCTTTATCATTCTCATCATCTTCGTCGTCGTCATCGTCATCATTATCGTCATCATTATCGTCATCATTGTCATCATCATTGTCATCATCATTGTCATCGTCATTGTCATTGTCGTTATCTTTTTCATCATCTTCATCGTCATCGTCTTCATCTTCATCGTCATTATCCTCATCGTCATCATCATTGTCATTTTCATCATCATTGTCATCGTCTTCATCGTCATCGTCGTCATTATCATCATCGTCATCGTCGTCATTATCATCATCGTCATCGTCGTCATTATCATCATCGTCATCGTTGTCTTTGTCATTTTTATTGTCATCATCATCGTCTTCATCGTCGTCATCGTCATTGTCATCGTCATCGTCATCGTTATCGCCGTTGTGATCGTCGTCGCGCGATTGTTTTCGTAATCTTTCTTTTCGTATCGTTTGTTGCAGACGCTTAAGTCTTTCTCTTTTATCCACATCACTTTCTTTTGGATAGCTCAATTTAACAATTTTCTCATCACTTCCATCGTCATCGTTGCCTATTATATATCATATATATATCGAAAGTATTCATTACGTTTTGTCATTTTACAAATGGCTATAAACGGGTAAAATGATATTTGGATATATCCGACTTGCTTGGATTTGTAATGCAATCTCTATATACATAAAGTTTTTTTTTTAGTTTGAGTTTGAAGTTTGGCCAAGATCTTGTGGGCTCAACTGATTTGGTATTGAATGTTTGGCTTATGAGCGTGAGTTAGAAAGCGGAGAAAACATTTGAAATATGAACGCTTACTCTTTTGATTGATTAACCACTGCAGCACACGATTTTCATTTTTGAGATTACCTGCGAGAATGAAAAGATTTAAATTTAAATGTGAATAGGGGAGTATTACTATTAGGTCACTTACCATCATACATGATCGGAACGCCCGTCTCGTAGTAGACTAAGGCTGGGAATGCGAAAATGCCAATTTCGTGTGCCAGCTTAACGTCATTCGATTTGACAAATTGTATGCCGTGCTTATCGGTATCGTCATCGATATTCTCCAGTTCTTCCAAAATGCCAGGGCACGTCTCACACTCATCGTCGTCTGCCAAGGAAGATAAATATTATGATTAAGCTCTAATTACAGGGTAAAATGAGAAGCTAAAAACGCACAGAAGAAGACGGCCAGATGCTCAACGTCGTTGATCAAAACTTGCAGCGTTTTGCGATCAACCGATTCGATGACGTCAGCGGTCGATTCATGCAGATCGATAACCCATTCCAGAATTTCCTCTTCCTTCATCAGATCACCTGTAAAGGAAATTTCCCTGATTTACATATAATCTTAATTTATTAGGTGTTTTTCTTACCGGTGTAAATTGTTCTAAACTTATGTCTATAAAATGCAAGCGCCGGCAAACCGGGCAGATCGTATTCCTTATCAATATCGTCGTCGGATGTCTTTACAAAGTCGATGTCTTTTTCCTCGCATTCGTCGTCGATGTTCTCCAGTTCGTTGAGGATCTTTTGCGATCTCTTGTCGCCCTCGGCGTCTGTTAAATATAATATTTAAATATTAGTTCTGTATTTCATTTAGAACTTCTTTAAACTTACAGAAGAACACCACAACATGATCGTTTTCAGCCAAAATCTTATCCAGCATCTTCACATTGACCTCCTCGATTTTGCCGGGAATCTCGAGGGTTTCGTCGTCGGTAATCCAGGCCAACACCTCGTCCTCGTCATCCAGATCGCCCGTGAAGTGCAATGGATCACGATTTCTGAAGAAGACCAAGCGTGGATAGGACTTGACATTATATTTCTTGGCGATGCCGGTATCCTCAGTGGTAACAAAAATGATGCCAGCTTCATCGAGCTCATCGTCGATGCTCTCCAGAGCGTTCAGTGTGTGGTCGCAGGACTCGCCCGGCTCGCAGGGACCCGTAAAGAAGACGACGACGTATTCATGCTCATTGATCAGATTGACAAGGATCTCGTCGGTGACCTCCTCAATGGTGGCCGTTTTCTTCTGCACCAACAGCCATTCGAGGACCTCGTCCTCATTCATCAGATCACCCTCGTACAAAGCCGGTATCTTGTTCTCGAAGTAAATCAAGGCTGGCAGATGATCGAGGCCATATTCCTTGGCCTCGGCGGCATTATCGATGCGCACAATGACAATGCCCTCCTTTTCGAGTTCATCGTCAATGTTCTCCAGCTCGTTCAGAATGCGCATATCCTGTTTGTCCTCCTTATCGTCTGGAAGAATAAGACATTTGATAGAGTTTGATTGAAGGCTATATTCTTTCTATTTCGACTTACAGAAGATGACAGCCAAATGTTCGGTGTTCTCGACCAGTTTGTCCTTCATTTCGTCGGTCACTTCGGGAATTTCAGAGTAGCGCTTCTGATGCACCAGCCAGCCAAGCAGCTCGTCCTCCTTCATCAGATCACCCTCGTAGATGTGTGGTATGCCGCGCTCGAAGAGCACAATCGATGGTATCTCATCGATACCCCACTCCTTGGCCTCCTTGTCGTCATCGATCTTAACGAACGCGATGTCATTCTGATCGCATTCATCGTCGATGTTTTCCAATTCGGCGAGAATTTTCTGCGATTTCTTTTGGTCTTTGTCATCTGTGGAGAATTGTTATCGATTATATTGGCTATCGAATGGCATCGATTGAAAATAGGAAAGAAAAAAAAACGCATTACAGGCCTTCTAAAGTGCTTCAAGAACCTGACTACTGAAAAGCTCTCAACTTGCAACTGGTTTCATACGATTCAATTTTGATATATTGTAAAATATGCCTAGACGAGGTTCTAAAGTTTTTCCGGTTTTAGTTTAGGGTATTAAGATTAGTTGAAGCGCTTTTATGAAATTAATTAATTGAATAAGCACATCGAGCAGCTCTTGACACTCAGACACACCCCGATTTTACAAGGAATACAACATTTATATATATATAAGACGATCTATATTACATTATCTACAGCTGCTGGGGATATATCCGGTATTGGGATTTCATTTGGGTGGGTTGCTGGGTTTTGTGGCCCAGAAATCACTTACAGAAGAGCACGGCCACGTGGGGCATTTTCTCAATGATCAAATCCAACATTTCGTCGGTAATGTCCTCGATTTGATCGGAGCTAGTTTGCTCCTCTAGCCATTTCAATAGTTTCTCCTCGTCCTCCAGATTGCCTTCGTATATTGTTGGAATGCCTTTTTCAAAGTATATCAGTTTAGGAACTTTATTGATGCCATATTCAACGGCCTCCTCGGGATTGTCGATTTTCACGAAAGTAATGCCCAATGCGTCGCATTCGTCGTCAATGTTCTCGAGCTCTTCAAGCACCTTTTGGGATTTCTTGTCGTTGTTGTCGTCTGCAAAACAACGAACAACAACAGATGTAGCAACAACAGCGCCTAAGTCTCAGATAGATAGATATATTTGTATATAATTACAGAACAGCACTGCAATGACGCGTCCTTCCTTAATCATTGTATCGAGCATTTCATCGGTGACATCCTCGATTTCATCATGTTCCAACTGGCTCAACAACCATTTCAGTATCTGTTCCTCATCCATGAGATCGCCATCGTAAACGTTTGGAATTTCTTTTTCAAAGTATACAATTGCCGGAATCTATAAATGTCACACATATACATCGATCAATTATTGGATCTGCACTTGTATGCGGATTGTAGACCGTACCGAATCGATTCCGTAATCGGCTGCCGCCTTGGCATCGTCGATTTTAACGAACTGTATGCCATGCTTATCGCAGTCATCGTCGATTTGTTCTAGCTCTTCCAATACGGTCATCGAATCATCGTTGCCGTGATCATCTACAGAGATGTTGATCGATCAATTATCGATAGTCGCTTATCGATATACTGGTATACATACAGAATAACACAACCAAATTATCGATATTGCTAATGAGCGTCGACAGAGTCTTGGACGTAACGTCCTCGATAACATCATCCTCATCGCCAGTGGATTTATTTTGCACCAACCACTCCAAGACATCCTCCTCGCGCTGCAGCTCACCTGGACACACACAAATCGAGTTGCGATATAGTTGGGCAACTGGTTTAGGGATTTTGGGCATGCTATACCTTCATAGATGATCGGCGTTTGATGGCGATAGTAGACCAATACCGGCAGATTGCCCAAATTGTATTCGTCGGCCAACGCCTCGTCGTGGATCTTGACAAAGCCGATGCCCAGCTGATCGGCCTCGTCGTCGATATTCTCCAATTCTTGCAAGGCCTTGGCGCACTTGCGGCACTGCTGTTTATCTGATGAACGGATGGGCAAAGATTAGACAAAGTTTAACAGCAATATCAACGCCATCACAGGTTGACATTAGACTTGGGTTTTGTATCGGTTTTTTTTTTTTGGATAGTAGCACAACAAATTGTTTAGTTTTCTGCGTGCTGCGTTCGATGTGTGTGTGTAGAGATAGAGAGTGGATAATGGGTTGGGGGGTATTGGAGGCTTTTGCTTTTTTTTATTTAATGGTAACGTAATTATATCGCATCATTCTCGTGTGCAGCGCTGTAAGGTTAAGGTTAATAGAGTACAAAATAGATTTAACGTTCAGGTGGGCATGCAAGACGAGAATAGCATTTGAGCTACGAGCAATTGGGAATCGTATTTGGATCATTTATCGTTGCCAGCAAATGCTATTGAAAATCTCATAACGATTCGATTTCGTTTGTTTATAACAAAAAAAAAGAGAAAAGGAAAAGATGTACAAAGAAAGGAAAATAATTACAAAGACTTTGTATACAACCTGTTGCAAAATGCAGCGGAAATGCATACTACCAAAACAATTGAAGACGATCTCAAAGAGCCCATACATTTGACCATAAATAAAATAACATAAGTGTATTTAGAGAGAGAGAAATGTGCTCTGTCTAACTATATAAAAGCTCGCTCTTTATTCTTTGCGCTTTCACTATATTTATTCATTTTGCCCTGAGTTCTGAGTCTTTAGCAAGCTTTTGCTTTTGTCACTCGCTGCGTATACGTAATATTCTATATTACAATTTTATTGTATTTATATTAGTGTCTAGAAAGTTTTAGCTTGAATATAATTAAGAGTAAATTTATTTATATTACTATAATTTTTCTTAATATTTAAATGTTATATATCTTTAATTTATTTTATAAATTTATTTTTAAATAAATAATATTTTAATTAAATGTATTTAAACCTAATTTAAATTTTGATCTTTTTTAAATTGTATATATTTAGCTTGATATATTTTTTATATGATTAGATTTTATGATTTTGTTATGATATTAAACGTTTTTTCTTTAATTAAATATATTTAAATAATTGTTTTTAAATTTTATACATTTTATTTATATTCTATTATATATTTATATTTTTTTTATTATAAATAAACAATTTTTTTAATTATATATTTATATTATATTTCGTATATATATTCATATTTCTTTTTGCCATTTTCAAACTGTCTTAATCTTTTTATTATTTATCTTTAATTGTTTCAAATATCTATAAAAATGATTTCAACAAATTAAATGCCTTTGGCAAAATACTAAAAATTATTTTTGAGACAATAAATAAATTTGCCATGGAGCAGCTATTTTGACCGGGTGAGTGGGTGTCGCCAAGGTGGCAAGGCCAGAGACAAATAAACTCACACATATACATATATATATATATACATATGTATATATATGTATATATATAGACACTCACTCACACACACACAATTTATTACTGTGCAGCGCCAGTGACTAAACACGTTTATGTTTATACTTTTGACAGGTTTCTCGCTGCATTTGCATTTAGTATGCAAAGCTGCATTAATGAATATACCGCAGACTTGGCCAGATACTAAAAATAGTGCAAGTCAGTCGGCTAGCGCACACACCACTCAATATATATATATACAAATAAATATATATATTTATTATGTAAAATTGCATTTGGCTGCAACTAAAGAGCTTGCCCATAATGACATCCATGCCGGCTCGTGTGTGCCAGCATCTTGATGTATTGCTGTATGCAAAAGCAATTAAAACGGCTGTCTGTCTGCAGTTCTATGAAGAGCAACAATTCAAACAAAATTACAAAACGTGTAGGCCAGCTGGTGTATTAGACTTTGAGATACTCTGCAAATGGCTGCTAAGATAAACTTCCTGATAAACTTCCTCTTCCTAAATGTTTATACATATGGAAAATCTACAATATTGTTTATAGCGTTAGCTTTGATTGTTTTAAAAAGTATAATTTATGTGTATAATATCCTCTTAGTTTGCATTTGCCTATTGTCCAAATAGTTGGCAAAATATGACTATATATATTCCTTTCTATATGTAATGATATATATAATTATATATTAATTATTTATATATTTTATTATAAAAATGTTAAAATATTTTTAATATTTTTTTGCCTAAAGCTAAAAATATAGTTTTAGAAAAAATATTGAAATAAAAGTAACAAATGAAAAACTTGTATTATTTATAATTATTAATTAAATAATAATTATTATTTTAGATTAAATGTTTATTTTTATTATTATTTTTTTTTTTTTAATTTACTTTAATTGTATTTTTATATTTATGTATTTTTTTTATATATTTATTTTTTTATATATGTATTTTTTTATATTTATGTATTTTTTTAAATATTTTAAAAATAAAATTTCAAGATTTTACTTTGAATATTTTTTAGAAATTATTTTTTTAATATTCTTTTTATAAACATTTTACATGAATTTCTTTGTCTACTTGTATAAATCAACTTAATGGAATATTATACATAAAAATTTCTATAATAAGCCTAATATATATTTTGCAATACAACTAATTTACAGGGTATACCAAAAAGATGCCTAACAGACAAAAAATAACCAAAAAAATAGAAATAGAAATAGAAAAAAAATACATGTGCGTTTGTCGATGCGCTTAGAAATTTTCGACAAAAGGCAGAACAATGGATGCAGAACAGAGGAGGGCAGCAAAATATGTTGTTCTTGTCTCACCTACATGCTGATCATCTCTCTGTGCGAAGACCTTTGTGCGCTGTCTGCGCTTTATAAAAATACACGTACTATTGATCTATACAGACGCACGCACACACAGTCTGGCACAAGTGTGTGCGTGTGTGCGTGTGTGTATACAGTTAGTTGTTTGAAAAGTTGAGCAAAAATAACAGCAGCAGCGAAAAATCATTTTGTTGGCCAACCAACTGCTTGAGTTTCTATTTATAAACCAAAAATTGTAGGTGGCTTCAGATGTGTTGAAAAAATACAAAAAGCAGCAAAAAAAGTAAAGAAAAGAAATGAAATGGGATGAAAAAAAGAACTTGCTACAAAAACAAATAAATAAAATTGATCTACACTTTGTTGTCGCGCCCTTGCCCCAACTCGAGCCTCTCACTTGCGCTCTCTCTCTCTGTCTGTTAAGAGCTAATAAGTTTATGTTTTTTACGAATTTGTTCATTTCCTTTGTGGCCCACTATTAAAGGCTATCAAGTAGCTCGAATCGAGCTTGCTCTAGCTCATTCTACTGTTTCTCATTCATAATATATTAATTATTAGTTGCTCTGATGGATAGTTTGACGTTTGCTCTATTGATTTATCTCAGCATTTGATGTGTTTTCTATAACATCTCGGTTAGGGCTCGCTTGCGGCCGCCGGGCAACAAACGTGGTCTGGCGCAGAGCCCAGACCTGCATGTGTGTAAATGCTGTTGCTGTTGTTGTTGGAATCTTATTTTTATACGTATACGTAATATTCGTCGTTTGCGTGTTTTTTTTTCGTTTTGCCTGTCTGCGTGCTGCGATAGCACAATTGAAATCAGCCAATTTGTTAGCCAGTTACATATGTCATTATCTGTTATCTATAAATGGCCCTATATATGGCTGGCTATTAGCTATCTATTTTTGCTGTATTTTATTGTTGCAGCTATGAGAAATATATATATATGTGGAAAATATATTTACTATAGACGTCTTTGAAAGAGCTACGTTTCTTTCAGATAGTTTTTAGACCCATTCAATAAGTGTATGAATGTAAAAGTTGTAAGCTGCCTTCTAAAATATTTTGTACATAGTTTCATAATAATATGATTTCATACACTTTTTTTTAAATCATATTCTTCGATTATTATATTAAAATATTATATTTAATTTAAATAGTTTGCCTCATATATATATATATATATATAAGTATATATATATAGCTACTTGAGTCATATCAGCCTTAGCAGAATATTTATATAAATAGTTTAGAAGAATATTTTTTTTAGTTACTACATAATAATATATATAGCAAGCAAAAAATATTTGTTTTGAGCGAAATAAATATAATTTATTTGTTAAATTTGTCGAAACATTGAATGTCCTTATTCTGGGTCATGAATATGGACTACGCCCATCGACAACGAATAGTTAAAAGAGCGTGATTAGTATAATTTTAGGACATTTTATAAAGCTTTGTAAGTAATTAATTTATTTATACTATGCATCTATATACATTTTTTTAAATTATATATAAATATTTAATTATTCAATACTTGCAAATAAGTAACTAAGTTAATTAAGATATTAAAGATGACTAAATATATTATTATTAATTATTGCTATAATCATTTTTTTTTATTATTTTAAAAACCATTTCCTTCTTTGCTCCTAATCTCAACGCTTGATTTGTCTAATTTTAAGAATTAAAAGAGGTTTTAAATTTTTTCTAATGAGAGCTATAATATATGTAAGCCTATATAACCTGCCATCAAAAATTATCTATATTCCCAAAGACTTTGCTCATTTCGCTCAAGCAGAAATTAAAAGTTATAACAGTCAGATTAGGTAGAGACAGATATAGGTATATATACATATATACATACAAGGAAAGGGAAGGTGTTATACATATTTACATAGATACAGGTGAGGTTGTTGTGCATATGTTTTAGTTTACTTTTATTTTTGTTTGGTTTTTTTTTGGGAAAATATTGGAAAATTACGATGAATTGAACAAATTTTGTTTAATCAATGTTTTAATTGTTTAATTGTATAACTGGGCTGGGCTGGACTGAAGTGAAAGTGAAGGGGAGAGTTCACAAGTCAAAGGACAACCCGTTAACATATGCACAAACTTACCCATTACCCTGGGTGGGCATGTTTCATGATCAGGACCTGTTGTCGTTTAAATAGATATAACGCATACAAATATATTGCAAATATATGCTTCGAAATATGTGTGAGGCGTTACATAAATAAATGATATATTTATATATATATATAGAGATAGATAGAGTTAAATTGCCGCCGTACTTAGGTTAGTTACAAAATAGAACAGTTTCGTTAATATTTAAATAGCTAAATAAATATATAAATATAAATTAACTAGGTAATATTGTATTCAAGTTTTGTTGTACCTAAGTTGTATGAATTTTTTAGTCACAAGAGAGCTTAACTTTCTTTTTTTGTTGTAATTTGTAATTTGTATTTAAAATTGTTCTTTTAACGCTAAAAACTGCAACTGCTTTGAAGTAAACATAATCAATAGAAAGATATATATGCCATAGTTTGTAAACAGATAGAGAGAGAGATAGAGAGAAAGAAAGAGAGAGATAAAGATAAATCTTGTACTCACAGAATAGCACGGCCACAAAGTCTGTATCCTCGATAATCTTTTGCAATATCTTGGCATTGACCTCCTCGATGCGATCGGGCAGATCCATGGCCTCGAGCGAGGTGAGAAAATCGAGCACGCCCTCCTCATCCATCAGATCGCCATCGTAGATGATGGGCTCCTTTTCCCTGCAAAGTGATTTGATTTGGAATTTTCTCGGGTTTTTTGTTTTTCTGTTCTCTTGTTACCTGAAGTAGGTGAGCGCCGGGAAGGTCTTGATGCCATATTGTTTGGCTAGTCGTTTGTCGTTAATTTTCACAAAGTCCACACCGAACGAATCGGTGTCATCGTCGATTTTTTCGAGCTCCGCTAACACCTTATCACAGGTAACACAGCTACGCGCATCTGCAAGCAATTAAGAGCAATATAAACTATAATTTTCTTTGTTTTCATAGCCATCTTTATAGAGATAGCAACGGAAATTGACGGCTGGCAACTGTCGCGTGTGACGCCAAATGCTGCGGCGATTATTCATAGCGCTTTATAGGGATGCATCATCGGTAAAATGTCATTAGTCACGCCCCCCTCAAGCCCCTTTATCAACTATAGATGCATATATATATATATATAGAGTGAGAGCAAGAACCGCAAATGGCATTCTGGGCAGGCCGGGCGCCCAGGCTAGTGAATGAAATGACAGCAGCAGCAAATGCAATTGCAATTGCATTGCTTTCTATATAGTACATGACAGATTCATATATATATAAATATATATCTCATATATGTTATATATGTCGCCTATATGGTGCCAACAGCATTTGGCTAAATTAATTCATAAAAATTTATGCAGCAACTATTAGGGAAATGAATTACAACACACACAGCTGTCTATATATGTGTGAGTGTGTGTGTGTCTCTTATAGGGTGGTTGCACGCCCCTCTATATATTAAACAATCCATCTAGTATCGATAGACAATTCATAATTCTAGAAACCTTTGGCCTAGTCGAAAGTAAATTTCGTTTTTCCTAACCAAATCTGAGCAGCTAAAAGCGGTTTGCACTAGTATTAAATAGATATATAAATCTGGTATATATATATATCTATAAAATACTTGAACTTCATTTGTTTATTAGAAATGTGTGTGTATGTGCGTAGCGCACGCTTTTTATGACCGTCGAGCACATGAAGCAGATGCTAAGTGCATATTACGTATACGTAATATTTGCTTTAATTTGATTCGTCTTGAGAGTGCAATTTGCATTTCGGCTATATGTTATTGATCAATCAGTTTGAATTGTTTTCGCAACACATTGCAATAACATTAATAGCATTCACTGGAAGCAAACAAACAAATTTTAGCAACATTTTAATTATGGCCAATTGCATTGAGCTGCCATTTGCATTTTCATTGTTTCTTTGTATGGATAAAATATATCATTGAGAAATAATGTATATGATTAATAGAATTTCATTGTCAACAAAATATATTTCTTTTGGAAAAATTTTAAAAACATTCAATAGATATGAAATATCATTGAGATTATATATATCTATATTTTTGTTTCAGTGTTAAAAAAAATATATTTTTATTGAAATAAATATAATATATCAATGAGAATTTATATACGTATATGCCTAATTTCAGTGTTAACGACATATTTCATTATATTTTTTTTAAATTGAATAGGATATATATCATGGCGATTATATATATATATTTACATATATTTTTTAAATTTTATGTGGGCTAACAAATTTTAAAAATGTTTAATGAGTGTATATATAAAATTTTTTAAATTTCCAGCAGAATTAATATATATATATTTATCAAATTTCAGTTTAACCATTTTTTTAATTGAAAAAAAAAAAAACAATTGTGTAAATATGAATATTAAATTTTTTAAATTTTAAAAATGTATTTTAGCACTTTTTTTTAATTAAAAAGTCAAATATATAACAACATGATACAATTCAAATTTAAACAATATATTATAGCACTTTATTTATTTTTTTTTTTGCATTTAAAAATTAAATATTAAACAACATGACACAATTTTTTTTCGCTTTGGAAGTTGTTAAAAAAATTTAATATATAAATATGGCATTGAAAATGTATTTAAACATATATATATTGATATATATATATATTGTCATTGTCAACAAATTATTTTTTTGGAATAGATTTCAAGTAGATTTTTGTTCTATTAACTGGCGACATTGATAGAATAATGTATATATATGATATATAATGTATATTATATATATAAATGTCTTTATATATATTTGAAATTATTTCCTTCAAGCGTAACAATATCCACAATCCGAAGGTGATTAACGTTTGGAAAACTTATTTAACATGTTTATGGTTTAGCTATTTATAAGCTGCTAAATTATGGCCCTGCCACGTTTTTGTTTATGCAAAATTTAGCGCTCAATTTATTTTATATAGAGATATATAAATTTTTATAAGCTAACAAATGCTTCTGATAAAAATTGGAGAAAGTATGCGCTGCAATTAGCTTATATACAAAATACTTTTACTATATACAAACTGAATGGGCAATTAGTTAAGCTCTAGGTGGCATTGGCTAACTTATTTACTGGCCAATTTTTTACTCAAATTCTAGAGAATCCAAAGACACAGCGACACACACAGAGAAAGAGAAGCAGAGAGAGAGATGGAGAGAGTAGGCAGACAGCACTAAAATAAAGCTGAGAGACGGCAATTTCTCATAGCCAAAAGCGTTTTTGCTGCTCATAAACAGAACGCAAAGGAAAACCACTAGAGGGAAAAATAGAAAAACTGAACAGAGACTAGCAACAAAAAAAAAAAAAAAAATAGAAGAAAAAAAAACTAAACCGAATGAAAATCTCAAGACATTTCGTACAACGAAATTTTTCACATATTTTCACTTGTATGCGAATTTTTAGAATTTTCACTAGAGAAAATTTATATAATATGGCTTCTGTTACTATTTCGAGTCGCGCACGGCCATCAGCCCGGACGGATTTCAGCATCTCGCACATTACTACACAACAACAAAGGGTGTGTGAGTGTGTGTGCGGGTGTGTATGTGTGTGTGTGTGTCTACTTACACCAGAAGACGGCAACATAATCCTTGTCAGCCAATAGCTTTTCCAACTGCTTGGCATTGACCTCCTCGATGACGGCTTCGGGTTCGAGTGGGGCCGCCGCTGCAGCCGCCGCCGCCGGAGCTGGCTGTGATCCTTTCTTGTTAGCGCAATTCACATATCCGGGAAAACTCAGTGCCAGTAGCGTACACACGAGCAATGTCAGAGTTTTTATTCGCGTGAAAGTCATCTTACGATTGCCTTCAGTACGACGTTGCGATTTCAGTTAACAGATTTTACGAATATTCCTCAAACTCTTAACTCAAACATGCGTGCGTGTGTGTATTTATTTATATATAGATATTTATATATTTATTTTAAATTATTATTTCAAAGTTAGCAAAAAATTCGTCGTTTCGTCGTTTTTTTTTATTTAAATTAAGGCACTATTTTTAGTTGAAAAATCTTATTAGTTTCGCGTACACAAATACATGGGCAAAAATATATATAGGTTATATATATATGAGCAAATTAGATTATATATATATATACATAGATATATGCATATATATATATGTAGGTTTGTGTGTGAGTTTTCTATTAATTGAATGTTTTCCGCGGACTGTACTCTTTTTAGTTTTTCAATTTTGTTCCACTCCGTGCAGAGGTCCGCTCGCAACTGAAAGTCTTTTGGTGAACATTCTATGCCATGCAAGAGGCCTAGTCAAGCTTTAGGGATCTTATATTTCGGGCATTTCGAATCTTTTTTCATCTTTTCCACTTTTTTTTTCTAGCTTTTTGGCATAGCTTTCGGAATGAGCGAGAGAGCGCCGGACGTAGCGCTGCATGATCGTGCCTAGAGTGTGGTGAAATTTTGAATAGAACTGAGCGAATGCTCCTCACATCATTCGCTTTGCGTTGCAATTCTTTGTTTATGCATCTCGACACTTTCTATAGCTATAGACGCTCGGTGGTCTTACGAAACTTCCTGTAAAAACAAAACACCCAATAGCATTGTAGAGCAGTATTGTATATATACACGAAACTATGAGAACGAATGTGGACAAAGGCAATTGTGAAACATACATAGAAATATATATATACAACAGCTGCGCGCACATGTGAAGGCAAAGGAAATTCATAATTTCTTGATTTATATATGCAAATGATGAGATCTATTTATTTTTTGACCAAAAATGTGTGATTTAATACAAATCGTAAGAACGAATGCGGTTAGGTCATTCAAAAAGACGTTACAAATAGCTGTTGGAAATACCAAAAAAATACTCAATTGCTTAAACATTTATTTTTTTACATATATACATTTCTGGCAGTCATAAATAAATACACAATAAATAAATAATTTTCCAATAATTTACTTATATAACTTACAATTTATTAAGCAAAAAATATAAATAAAAACAATAATAATTTTTAAATCACAAATATCGATATCCGTGCGGTAAATGCCAACGATATTTTATCGATATATTAATGCAGCGCGATATTTTCCAGCTTACGCGATGCGGTCACACTGCACACATATCTCTGAAATTTCGTTCGAGTAAGACGTCTTCGTCGCTCTCGATTCCGTCAATTAAAGTTTTTCGGCCATAAATGCAAGTGCAAAAGACCAACAATCAAACGTTGGTATGCGTAGTGCATGCTAAATTCGCAGCAAAATTCCCAGTAGTTCAATAAGTGCGCGTTAGAGCAGAAGGAGAAGGAGAAAACCCTTTGGACAACGCAAACATAACGCGCGCATACAAAAAATCGATTCGTATTTCTTCAATTTCAGGTAAAGTGCAAACTGATGAATGTAAAGTGCATTAATTTAATGTGTTTAACACAAATGCTGCAACCAAAGACTGCAACTAGAAACGCTTCGCCTTGAACTCTTGAGGCATTGCAGAGGCGCCGCAGCTGCCGCGCGCATACCAAAGCAACAAATAACAAAACAAAACTGTTTTTGTGGGTGTTTCTGCTTCCCCTTTTATATATAGTAAAGACATTATATTCAATTGCTAAAATTGACATTGATAATTTGTGGGCCGAAGAGCTCTTCAGCTAACAGCAGCGGCCGCAACGGCAGCGGCAGCACTTGTTAGCTTTTTATCGCATTTCAATGTGAAGGTGAAAGTTATCAGCTGCTTGCAGCGCTTTGGCAATTGTAAATTTTGTTTTTGTATTTTGCGACTTTGGCCAATGGTGACTTTTGTATGCCCTACAATATATACAAAGTGTACAGTAAACGAATGTGGAGAGTAGGTGTATTGTGTGATTAATTATATATAAATATATTAGTCAGCTGTATTATTAATATTTAAATTCTTAAAAAAAAAAATGATTCAAAAATGTTAAAAGCGCCAGTGTTTGCCAAACTGCTTTAAATATTTAAAGTGCCTTGCGAAGCGCATTTGAAACTGCTTATCAGCTGCTTGTAACGGCGAATTGGCAAATGTAGAGATTTTGTTAGGAATATTAAGCTAAGCTTTGGCGACTTTTGTATGCGCTTTCTTTAAGATTTGTTAAGATTGTTAATTAATTAGGTAATTCATTAGCTAATTCATTTGTTTTCTTACATGCATATTTTACATACATTTTTACATACATATATTATTGAGCAATTTTATTAACAATTTTTTTTTTTTAAATAATAATTTTTATTTTATATTATTTTATAAATAATTTTTTAACATATAAAAATCTTAAACTTGACGAAAACTGTGATTTAAAGGACTTTCCCTACAAATTAAATGTTCAGCTTATAATCCTATTGCTTTAAAGAAGGTGGAGGAAAGATTTCATAGTCTTTACACTTTTTTTTTTAGCTTTGCAAAGGGTATTGAAACTTCGCTCTATTGTTATCACTTTGTAAAAACTCCAGACTTAGGAACCTTGTTAGGTCTCTGGCATATGCATAAACTATTTCACATATACAATATATAAACAGCAGCTACAGCTACAGCTGTACCTATATTAACAGCTTTCTGAAAATCAAGCACGTTATAACGTTTCTAATGAGAAAACTTGTTAATATGCTAATTAAAATAAGTATATGAGGAAAGCCTTTTACAAATTCCATTCTAAAAAGTGTATACAAATGATTTTAATAGTTAGTTTATTTCTTTTATTATTGAAAATAGATATTTTATTATTGGATTTAGATATTAAATTCAACAGCTTGAAAAATATAAAAATTTTAATTTAAATTATAAAATTCTTTTCTTGTTTCACAATTTATATTTAAAAATTTTTATAAAAATGAATTTTAGCTTTTGTTTAATTAAAAATATAAACGTATATAAAAATATCCCAATTTGATTTCACAATTTTTATTTTAAAATTTTATAAAAATTCTTAAAATAAATAACAAAAATAAAAAAATGCACAATTTCCATTTAAAAAAGTGTGTTACATTTTATTCAACAACTTAAAAAATTATTAATATATACATACACCCAAAAAAATTAATTAATTTAAAATTGTGAAAAATCATTTCTCCTCGCGTAGTTTATATTTTTATTTTTTATTTTATTTATTGAATAACTTTTTATCAGATTTAAAAATATACATAAAAATTTTAATTGAAATTGTAAAATATTTTCTCTTTAATTTCTAATTAACAATAAGGAATATACATATAAAATTATAAAGACGATTTTTTTTAATACACAAAAACTTAATAAAGCTTTAATTTCAAGTCTAGAAAATTCTGTAATCAAGACATTGGTCAGCCTAGACAGATAAACAATGCTAGACTATAATGAAAGTCGATTATATTTATATAAATATCACATATTTGTTATGTCTGATAATTATTGTATTATATAGTAATCAATATCAATATCAATCTTTGGCAGTTGTTTACCATCTGCTGGGCCATATCGAATGTTCGGGTATTTAATTGGAAATGTGTTGGCAGCTTGAGCGCTGGACAGATTATTAAGTTCTAATCGGCCAGGGGCTAATGAGTCTAATTATTTATCGGACAGCTGTTACTTAAAAGCCATAAATCAATTATGGCCAACATAAACACTCGCTTCTTGTTAACTCAAACGTTTGGCCACGACAAGTTCAGAGAAACCAGTTCTGCTCGAAGTAATTGCAGTTGTTTCAGCGAAAGAAAAAAAACCTCTGATACGAATGGAGAGGGGAAAAACCGCAAGCTGATAAATTTCAATTAAATCGCCAGCTCAAGCTGCACGCTGTAATTTCATAGTGCGAGCTTGTTAAATAAAGACTTTTTCCTTTGAAATCTTTCAGCAGGGCGCGTGGCAATTTAGCGGCTTGTATGTCAATACTACTATGAAATTGGATGAAATTGTCGCATGGTGAGTGAGCGCGTCGCACATTCGCTTGGCACACATTAAATTTAACGAGCTGTTTGTTTGTCTCCAGGTACCAGAAACGCATCGGCACCTATGATAAGCAAGAATGGGAGAAGACAGTCGAGCAGCGCATCCTGGATGGCTTCAATAGCGTCAACTTGAAGAATACCAAGCTGAAAACGGAGCTCATCGATGTGGATCTAGTGAGAGGTAGGACACTGAATACCCTAAATTTGTTTAGATCTTTAATATATTTTCCTTATCTCTCCGCAGGCTCGACATTTCCCAAGGCAAAGCCGAAACAGACCCTGCTCACCGTCATTCGCCTGGCCATTTTACGCTATCTGTTGCTGCCCCTCTACGCACAATGGTGGGTCAAGCAGACCACGCCGAATGCCTTCGGCTTCATACTCTGCCTGTACGTCACACAATTGATCAACTGGGCGGTATACATAATGCACAGCAATCGACTGGTGCCGCTGGTCTATGTACAGGAAACGAATGCAACGACGACAGTCGACGCCGAGGCGGCTGCTGTCGATAAGCAGGAGGAGAATGCTGACTTGCTCAGTGCTCTGCTCATACCCTGTGCGCTCAGTCTGCTGATTAGCCTAATACACTCACAGATTGTGGCCACGAATACGGCGCCGGGTGCCGGCAACAAGAACAAATTGCGTCGCTTCTCCATGTCCACGTTTGGCGACAAGCCGAATGCGCCGCGGGAGCAACAGCGTCTGAGGCGGCGCAAGAAGTTTGTGCGGCAAGTCTAGATAGTGATTCATATATATATAGAAGCCTCAGCTGATTTATGCCTTATTCCCACCCGCAGCTTGCGACAAACCGAATCGGACACTTCCCAGCCGAGTGCCTTGGGCACGCGACGCGTCAAATTGCCGCCAGCGTCGCTCAGCACCGAGGCCAGTTCCGAGCTGAAGTTGTGCAGCTGCAACACAGTTCCCAGCGAGGAGACCTTCCCTTCCACAACTGCCATAACCATACACCATCAGCATCAGCATCATCATCAGGCGGCTGCCGCGGACAGCACCACGCTCAGCGAGCCGCTCTACGATCTCAGACAGGTGGCGAGCGCCGCGCCCGAGAGTCCACACAAGAAGCGCAACGTCAACTGGCATACGCCGATACAGATCTATGCGACGTTCGACCAGAACGAGCTGCCCTCGTCCAGCATTGAGCAGAGCAAGAGCAGCGGCCCGTCGTCGTCGAGTGGAGGTGCGCGCCTGGAGCCCAATTATCGGCCGGCAAATCGCAGCATTGGCGAGGACGACGGCTTCGAGAGCCTGAACAACAAGAGCTCCAGCGGCGAGGATAACAATCACTCGCCCAATGTCAATGGAGCGGCCAGTAGTGCGGCGAGCTCAACGAATGTCATCGCAGCGCCGCCGAATCATCTCCGGCTGCGCCTCAATGTCAGCAGCACCAGCAGCAGCAACAACAACAACATTGCGGCGAACGATTCGAGTGACAAAGTCACGCACGAGTCGACGAGCAGCTGCGCGGAGTCGGACGAGTGCGACGATGCGGACATCATATCGAGTCCAGCCTCGGCTGGCACCCAGGAGTGCAATACGTCGGCGACCGACTGGCTGGGCGTCACGACCAACAGCGAGGACTGCAGCTATACGTCCGAGCTGGATCAGTCCGATGGCGGCTACAGCAAGCATCAGGCGTGCAGCGACGAGGAGCTGCCCGAGCTGGACATAACGCCGACGACCATACTCAATCCGCACAGCAGCCTGGATCGCAGTGAGTAGTTGGCAGGGATTAGGCCCAATTAATTTTGCAATTAATAATTCATTTAATCTCTTTCAGTTAGCTGCACCATCTGGGATCAGCGCGATGCCAAGAAGGCGCAAATGTCCGTCTTGGAAATAGCCTCGTGCATCATCGAGCGCGTCGACTCGCTGGGCGTGACCAACGACTACATCTACATCGGCGTCTTCTTCTCCTTTCTGCTGACGCTAATACCCACATTTTGTCGGCTGTGCGAGGTGCGTGACGCGGCTAATTGAGTTTACTTTCGTTGTTT
Organism: Drosophila pegasa; assembly: GCA_035046225.1. Taxonomy (NCBI): domain Eukaryota; kingdom Metazoa; phylum Arthropoda; class Insecta; order Diptera; family Drosophilidae; genus Drosophila; species Drosophila pegasa. The sequence continues at coordinate 8,830,334 of JAWNOD010000076.1, read as the reverse complement.
ATATTTAACTCTTATTTTACCTTGTCAGATCACAATCGATGCGGATAAGGCCGGTGAGATAAGCTACTTCTATATGCCGCAGCTGCTGTGGAAGAAGTCGTCGTCGTCGGTCTTGACGCTCTTGGGCTTCGCCTTCGGCGAGGAGCAGTGGGAGCGCACGGTGCTGGCGCTGGGCTTTGTGCAGCGCCTCTGCCTGACGCTCATATTGTTCATGATATTCGCTGTGGCCGAGCGCACCTTTAAGCAGCGGTAAATTGCAGTGAATGCACCTTAATTTATGCCTTTTCTTATGCCTTTTTGTGTTTGTTTTGCAGCTTTCTATATGCCAAGTTCTTTTCACATTTGACTTCCTCGCGACGCGCTCGCAAATCGAATCTGCCGCACTTTCGCCTCAACAAGGTGCGCAACATTAAGACCTGGCTGAGCGTGCGCTCCTATCTGAAGGTAGACTTGGAATTATAAACCCTAAACTCCTGATCTCAAATGCCTCTTTCGACCTTCTAGAAACGCGGTCCGCAGCGCTCGGTGGATATTATTGTATCGGCCGCATTTATCGTCACCTTGCTGCTGTTGGCCTTTCTGAGCGTGGAGTGGCTCAAGGACTCGGTCAATCTGCACACGCATCTCACGCTGGAGGCGCTCATTTGGTCCATCACGATCGGCATCTATTTGCTGCGCTTCATGACGCTCGGCCAGAAGATTCAGCACAAATATCGCAGCGTCTCGGTGCTCATTACCGAGCAAATCAATTTGTATTTGCAAATCGAACAAAAACCCAAGAAGAAGGAGGAATTAATGGTCTCAAATAGTGTGCTAAAGCTGGCCGCCGATCTGCTCAAGGAGCTCGAAACGCCGTTCAAGATCTCGGGCCTCAGTGCCAATCCATATCTGTTCACCACCATCAAGGTGGTCATCCTATCCGCCCTCTCGGGCGTGCTGAGCGAGGTGCTGGGCTTCAAGCTGAAGCTGCACAAAATTAAAATTAAGTAAGCCAAACGAGAACATGCTAAATTTCACATATTTCACTCAAAACTAATTGAATTATCGAATGGAGCTGCAGCGTAGATCAGCAAACAGACGACGGACCGAGCGTATGTTATATTTTTGTAGTACAATTTTTGGACAAGCCACAAAACAGAACTAAATCTCTAAAATATCTAAATTACCTAAAATATAGTTTATATACGAAATAACAAATTTGAATAGTTAAATAAATTAAGTAAGCCAATGTTTATGTTTCTGTCATCATGTGATTGTTTATCAGCGTTAACTATTTAACCTACTACTATACCACTAATGCTTAACAGATTTATCCTATATACACATACATATATATAGATATATCTACATGTACGTATCTGATAGATATTAGAGCGTCGTGCACAATCACATTTAACGTTGTTCGCAGAACCTTTTAGCATAGCAAAAGAACTCTATATTATATATACATATATATATATGTATATCTCTATACTATGAATGTTTATGTATCGTCGTTTTCCTATTTGTAGTCTAGCAGATAATACCGTTATTCAGTCACACGTTCAATTCAAAACTATTTAATATCTAATAAAAATTTACCAAAGTCGAAAGAGTTATTGTGTAATATTAAATTGTGAATTTAAGTTTAAAGTGCAATTGAAATTTGTGAGATAGCTAAAAAATATATATTTTGTTTATTTTAATTCGTTTCAAATTTAGTTTAGCCGTATTTAAACTTTGGCGCCAAAAGTACTAGGCTTAAAAAGTCCTTAATTTGGTATTTAGCGCAAACAGTATAAAGCTTTTGCGTGAAAAAATACCTTTATGGATCTTAAGTTTGGTATACGTCGCGATTGGTATTTAAGATACATATTTATATATACTTTTTTGATCCACTGATAAGCAGAGTAATTTCGCAAATATTTGCCATGGATCAAATATTTAATATCAAATAAAAATTTAACAAAGTCTACAAAGTTATTGTGTAATATTAAAAAATATTGTGTAATATTAAAAAAAAAATTAGTCATAAAAAAATATTAAACCGTGAACAATTTAATTTTTAATTTCATTTTGAAGTGCAACTAAAGTGTATTTAAAATTGTGAGATAGCAAAACAATTTTTTTTTATTTTAAATCGTTAAAAAAATGGTGTGATAAGCAGCTCATACAGTATTTAAATTGTAAACCCAAAAAAAAAACTTGATTATTTAAAAAAATCTCAAATTCGGTATGTAATTCAAGCAGTATTTAAATTTTCACGCCGAAAGAAAACTTCAAGGTGCAAAAGTCTCTAATTTAGCAAAAAAAGAAATTTGTATGGTATAAAAATAATTTATTTAATTTTGAAAAATAATATATTTTCAATATAAAAAATCGTATATTAGGTAAGTATTTCAAACAGTATTTAAATTTTCACGCAGAAAAATATCTACATGGATCGTAAGTTTGGTATGCAACTCGAATGGTATTTAAACTTTGACTTTGGTATATAGCTCAAACAGTGTTTAAATTGCCGCCAAAAAATACCTTTATGGATCTCAAGCTTGGGACAGTATTTAAATTTTGGCGCCACAAAATGCACACTTGTCTGATAAGCATGGTAGTGGCCCAGTTATTTTCCATAGATGGCGCTGGCTCTACCGTTGACAGCTGATCGATCGACGCAGTGTGACCAGCTTTTGGGCAGCCACACGCCGCAACACCTGACGTAACCGAGATTTTGGCCTTTGCTGCGATCTTTAAACTCGACGAATTCCACTTGTATTTATTTAATTTAAAGAAGTCCACGAATATGCTGAAGCTGCCACTGACACAAATGCTGCTGCGGCACGGCCTGGCCAAGCAGCTGCTGCGCAGCCAGACGCGCCTCCTGCACCTGGGCGAGGCCAACGTGCTGAGCAGCGAAATTGATAAGAAATCGGACGAGTTTACGGTAAATATATATATGAATACAAATATATATGTCTAACGATCGATCTCTATTGCCAGGCCAATGCCAGTGAGATGCGCAAGCTGGTGGCCGAGCTGCGCCAGCTGACCAGCCAGGTGCTGACGGGCGGCGGCGCCAAGGCCATCGAGCGGCACACGGCGCGCGGCAAGCTGCTGGCGCGGCAGCGCATCGATCTGCTGCTGGACAAGGGCTCGCCGTTCCTGGAGCTGAGCACGCTGGCCGGGCACGAGCTGTACGGCGAGGAGCTGGTGAATGCGGGCGGCATCGTCACGGGCGTGGGCAGGGTGTGCGGGTAGGTCTCGATCCCAGGCGGACTGTGGATGCAGTTGCTCATTAATCTACTGCTTGCAGCACCGAGTGCGTCGTGGTGGCCAACGATGCCACGGTCAAGGGCGGCAGCTACTATCCCATCACGGTGAAGAAGCATCTGCGGGCGCAGGAGATCGCCCAGGAGAACCGCCTGCCGTGCATCTATCTGGTGGACTCGGGCGGCGCCAACTTGCCGCGCCAGGCGGAGGTCTTTCCGGACAAGCTGCACTTCGGCCGCATCTTCTACAACCAGGCGAACATGTCGGCCCAGGGCATACCCCAGATCGCCGTCGTCATGGGCAGCTGCACGGCTGGAGGCGCCTATGTCCCCGCCATGGCCGACGAGAGCATCATTGTGAAGAAGCAGGGCACCATCTTCCTGGCCGGCCCGCCGCTGGTCAAGGCGGCCACGGGCGAGGAGGTCTCCGCCGAGGATCTGGGCGGCGCCGATCTGCACTGCAAGACCTCCGGAGTCACGGATCACTATGCCGTGGACGATGAGCACGCCCTGTATCTGGCCCGCCAGATCGTCAGCAATCTGAATCTGGAGGCAACGAATGCCTACAGCGAGCAACTGCAGCATTCCAGCAAGAGGAACTTCGGCCTGGTGACGGCAGCTCCAGCGGCAGTGGAGGAGCCGCTGTACGATCCGCAGGAGCTGTACGGCATCGTGGGACCCAATCTGACGAAGAGCTTCGATGTGCGCGATGTCATTGCCAGGATTGTGGATGGAAGTCGCTTCACGGAGTTCAAGAAGCTCTACGGCGAGACCCTGGTCTGTGGCTTTGCCAAGCTCTACGGGAATACTGTGGGCATCGTGGGCAACAATGGAGTGCTCTTCTCGGAGAGCGCTCTGAAGGGCGCACACTTCATACAGCTGTGCGCGCAGCGTAAGATTCCGCTGATCTTCCTGCAAAATATAACGGGTGAGCAAGTGCATCCTGATTGGGGTTAACTTACAAACTAATTATATATTCGCTGCAGGTTTCATGGTGGGCCGCGATGCGGAGGCGCATGGCATTGCCAAGAACGGCGCCAAGATGGTCACCGCCGTGGCCTGCGCCCAGGTGCCCAAGCTGACGGTGATCATTGGGGGCTCCTATGGCGCCGGCAACTACGGCATGTGCGGGCGGGCCTATTCGCCGCGATTCCTCTACATGTGGCCCAACTCGCGCATCTCCGTCATGGGCGGCGCCCAGGCGGCCAATGTGCTGGCCCAGATCACCGAGGATCAGCGCAAGCGGGCGGGCAAGGCGTTCAGCGCGGAGGAGGCGCAGCAGCTGAAGGCGCCCATCGTGGAGATGTTCGAGCGGGAGGGCTCGCCGTACTATAGCACGGCGCGTCTGTGGGACGACGGCATCATTGATCCGGCAAATACCAGGCAAGTGCTGGGCCTGAGCCTCAAGGCGGCGCTCAATAATCCCGTTACAGAAACCAAATTCGGGGTTTTCCGCATGTAGAGCAAATTTCTGTGTGAGAAAATTCGACATTCACATTTCGCTGTGAGACTTTGTGCATTTGTGAGCATTTAATGTTCAAATCTGTTGTAACTGTTGCATTTATTAGTGTTAAGTGAAAATGTTTTGTAAATTTGTTTGCCATTTTAAATTGTTTTTACACTTAAAAATAAAACCGCGATCGATACTGGTTAACAGCGTCGGTTAATCGATAATACATAACTATGCTAACCTTTAACAGTGCCATTTTGAGTATGCATTTGCGCGTGTATATTTTGCCAACACCAAACAGTTCTTCAGTTACACAACACTAGAGCAGTCGATAACACTACACGAAAACGGTTCGTCATAGAATTTGGATTTTCTTTGTGTTTAATAACGTTGGTATAATTAAAAGAGCGGGGTTTTTAAATCTTCAAGTATATAAATTATCAATAAATAGGTGAGTGCACAAATGTCCAGTTAAGTGAAGCAGTGGCATAACCTGTATCCAAGTGAATTGTCATATACATGACAGTATGTGTGTGTGTGTGTGTGCGTGTTGGTGAATGTTGCGGCTGCGGCGGCTCTTTTTTTTTTGCCTGCTCCATCTTGAGTGTGTGCATGGCAAAATCTAGAAGTAGCGTCAGCAGAAAAGAAAGTTCAGCGAGAGCGTAGCGCGTGTATGTGGCGATTTTAAAATAGCCTTGCCGAAAACTTCAAGTGCACACACTTGAGCACCATACATAAGTAGGAGAAAATATCTGTACATGATGCGCAACGATGCAGCTGTGTGTGTGCGTGTTTTACTCCCTGTTGTACGCATTTAAATGTCGCAGGCGTCTGTGCGCGCCTCTGTGTGTGTGTGTGTGTGAGTGTGCGCCCAAAAATAAAATGTGTGCGTGTTGCTGCCTACATATGCATGTCCATGTGTATGTGTGTGCGTGTGTGCTTGTGGCTTCTGCTGCGCGCTTGCAACAGGAACAGCCATAAAAATTCCACTGCCGCATTGCAATTACAAATCGTCAAGCCTTTGCGGCTAATCTGCCGAGTCGATGCCGTTACCTTTTCATTTTTTTTGTTTTCTTTTCCTTTGGCTTTTTTGCCACTTAGCATTTCTACTACCTGCCGCAAGCGAAGTGCACTTCCAGCCAGACAATGTTGCCATACTTTTTTCAGTTTTTTCCTCCTCCTCCTCTTCCTTTTTTTTGCATTTCCTGTGCTCAGGTGTTGCTTTTGTTTTAGCTGCTGCCAATACGAATTTATTTGCATGACGTCATCGGCGGTATGTCAACTCGTTATGTGGTCTATCTGTCAACCCCCGCACATTGTTGTCCACTGACATGTGTGTGCATGCCTCTGTGTGTGTGTGTCTTACTGATAGCTGGTTCAGGTTCGAACGCCTTGGCTTGTTTTCTTTCAGCTGGCTACTATTTTTTTTTTTTATTGGCTTCATTAAAATTGCTGAGCCAGCGGCATTGACATAGACGCCAACGCTGACGCTCTCATCAAAAACTCGCCGGCTTTTTCACACATGCACGCTTATGTATGTGTGTATGAGTGTGTTTAGGTGGGGTACGCAGCTCTTGGTTTTTTTTTTTGCTTACATTAGGCTCAGATTGCAGCTTAATGACAAGCGCCCGCCGATAATCGATTGATCGATGTCGATAATTATAGCGTTATGTAAAATCGCCTGCTATTAATGTTTGTATATCGATGGGGTGGATGCATTTGGTTGGGTTCGAGTTGTAGTCGCGCTTAATTAGTTGGCAACGACATTTGCCACAACTTCCGCTGCAGGCCGTACACACACACACACACACACATGCAAACGTCAATCAAAACACCCCCGCATGCACACACACACACACACACACACACACACGTACGTACACTTATCATCGGCCATCGACAATGGCAAACAAATACAAATCCCCCTTAATGAGTTTTCAACTTGTTGTGTATTTGGGGCAGTTTTGCCTGCCATAGTTGGCGCACTTCAATCAATAAACAACAACTGCAACAACAGTACGGCATGGCAGAAGGAAATAGCGGGAATTATCTTTCGGCAGGCCGAGGTTTAAATGCCCTAACAGCTGTGGGGTATATAGGAAATATAGGATATTATATATAAGTATGCTAATAATAGGATCTCTTTGACTTATAAAAATTATTTATACATTCATGTTTTTAGAGTAAGATCTCTAAATGATATAAGGAATTATATGATGGTATAGGAGTTATATGAGATAGGAGTGATATTATTTATCTTATATAGGAGTGTTCTTATAATACAATTGATCTCATATTTGATCAGATTTCTCTATGTAGAAAATGAAATTTAAGATATTTTCTTAAACAATCTGGTTTTTACAATAAGAACTCCAGATTTGTACCTGTAAATGTTGCCGTGACTTGATGCTGCCAGAAGGAATATGAATTATGTTTCGGCAGGTCGCAGCTTAAATACCTGTGGAGTGTATGAATGTGGTATATGATATAAGAGTTATATAATATAGGAGTTATATGATATAAAAGTATACTTATAGAATTAATCATACATTGGAGTATACTTATAGAATTGATCATATATTTTCTCAGAGTTTTATGATATTTGCTCATATCGAATATTCTAAGGAGTTATATGAGATAGGAGTATACTTACGATAGAATTGATCTCATATTTGATCAGATTTTTTTATAAAGAAAATTAAAGTTAAGATATTTTCTAATACAATCATGTGAATATCAGATATTGTGAATAGTTATATGATATGTTAGAGATAGAATCAATCTCATATTTTTTCAGATTTCTTCACAAATAAACTTAGACTTCAACATATTTGCTTACACAATCATATTTTTACAATAACTGCAGATGTGTGGCCCAAAATGTTGCATGATTTAGTAGTTGCAACATGCCACCCTCTTCACTTCTCTCTCTCCCTCTCTCTCTCTCCCTCTCTCTCTCTCTCTCTGCCGCGTGACACACTTTGCAACAATGGCAGCATGCCCCCATTGGCTAGGGTATAATAACGCGCATTTGTATTAAGTTCCGGCATTTGCTTCCAACTTCATTTTATATCACAACGCGCCCTTTTTTGGGTTCAATGCACTTGCCACACTAAGCTACAACGTGGCAAAACTTTACACACACTCACACACACACACACAGGCACACTCGCTGTGTAGCTGTGGCCTGATATATTTTTAGGTACATTTCGGTTGCGTCTAAACGAAATGCCGGCTAATTTAATTTTCTTTATCAACGTGTCGCCTCGCCGCGTGGTCCACGCTGTGGCATTGGTCATGCTTTTCCTTCCTCTATTTCTCTGCCGTTCGTTCTTCTGCTCTTGATAATGCCAAATGCCGGTGACTAAGAGCCGCCGCTGCCTCTCGAACATCATCGACGGCGTCGGCAGCGAACCGTTGACAAACCGCAGCAGCAACAGCAGCAGCAGCGGCAGCAGCAGTCGCAGTCTCTGCCACAGTCCAAGTTCATTGTTCGTTGGCTCCAGTCTCGCACGGATTGCGCCGCTATCGCATCGCATTTTGCTTGTTGTGTTTGCTGCACTTTGTTGTACTTGCTTCCAATCCAATTTTAATTTCTGCCTCCGATTGTGTCTGGGCGGGCGCGCGCGCGTTTGCATGTCGCTTGCACTTAACGCTCTCTCGTAAGTTTTCTGGAGCTTACAAGCGCCTCGAGCGAATAAGGAATACGAGCGTGCTCTTCAATTGTATTAAGTAGTGCGTTTCGTCTGAAGTCTATTCGCGTAAGCAAAGTGCGAAAAGCAGTTATATAAATCGTTGGTAAGAATTGTGTGTGGAGGATGAATGGGTGGGAATAGAGTTAGAACTCTTTGAGCTCTTTTTATGCCGCTTACTATGTAGATTTTTGCCTTAGGGCGGGGTATATGCTAGTTGTGCAGACTTGTACTCTTTTGTACTCAATACTCCAATTCTGTTTATTTCTCTTTTATTGAGCTGCCGATCTTTGTTGCAAGAGACTAGCTGCTTCTAGATCTCTCTCAGATGCAGTTCTCATTTGTTATAATTTACTTTCTCTTACTCACATAGTTCTTTCTTTAAAATATAGCCTTCCTCTGCAATTCTCACATATCGAAACAATCTCTCTAGAGACGAACAGTTTCTAGTTCTCTCTTCCAGATGTAGTTCACTTGCATTTTCTGTCATTGACACAGTTCTTTGTTTAATACATCGCCTTCCTCTGCAATTCTCACCAATTCAAGCAAGCTATCCATTCTTTAAGGCTAGAGATTAAGTACTTCTAGCTCTCTTCTCTATTTCTCTTCAAGATGTAGTTCATTTGATCAACATTCACTTGCACTTTCGCACGTTCATTTGATCAACATTCACTTGCACTTTCGCTCCATCGCAGATCTTTGCTTAAAACATTGCCTTTCTCTGCAGTTCTCATATATTCAATGTCTCTTCTCGCTAGACACGCACTGCTTCTAATTCTCTCTGCCGGCTGTAGTTCACTTGATCGAAATTCACTTTCACTCAAGCACTTTCTTAAGCTATCGCCTTTCTCCGCACTTCTCACATATCCAAACAATGCCACTTAAGTCTTTTTATTGTTTATTTGTCACTGTTTACATACACTTTGATTAGTGTTTGGTTTTATTGATACTAAGGAAAAACGTGTTTTGCTGAATTCGATATGCGCGCGCGTGTTTAGGCTATCGGCACTGGGTAGGGAATATCTCCATGTTGTTTTAATTGAGGTTTTTTGTAAACACACTGTAATGCCTTGATAAGAAGTCAGACTTTTAAAACAATTATTAAGTTGAATTATTTTTAAGTGAGAGATAACAAATTGATTGTGATTAATTGCTTTACGATGCTATTTGTGAACTTAGTTGTTTCCTAGCTCGGAGCTGATTAGTCGAAGCAAATGCTTAGCTAATAGTTTAAAATTAGGTTTGGCTTTTGATTCGAATGTTGAAAATGAATTCTCAGGGAACTAGATTTGGAAGCTGGCATTTGGATGTCAGAAATTTTGGGTTTCAACAAAGCTTTCTCATAAACAAATACTTATGCAAAACGCTCTGAACATTAGTCATTCCTAACTAATATATGCAACTATTTTGTTATCTCAACAAACTTGTATTAAGATAATAAAAAATCTATGACAAATGCCCTAACAACAACGTCTTTTGTGTCTATTTAGCATGACTATCTCTGAGCAGTTGACAGATCAGAGTCGAAATAATTTTTTAATTTTTTGTTATTGCTTTGGAGTCATTAGAATTAAATTTTTCACCTGTGTAAGGCAATTAACTGCTTCAGATGTTGCTGAATCTCTCTCTCTCAACTCTCTTGACATCGGATGACTCAGGAATGGGAACATCTAAAGTAATGTAATCGCTGTCTGAGTTAATGTGTGAAGTAGGCCTTATATGAAATGGCAGTTTTATTATTGTTTTCATTCTATCAACACTAACGTATCTAAACAAAAATTTAACAAAAAAACATAAATACAAAAAAATATATATATATATTTTAAATGTGGACAAAATAAAACTACCCCAACCAAGAAACAACCACATCAAGCATACTACGAATCCACTACAAACATGTCGAAACGTATGGAATGCGACAATTATCAACAGACAGGCTAAGCAGCCTGGCTAAAGTAGTAGTAAAAGCAAATGTTGCAAACAAGTCTCGTGCCACTAATAATCAACTGCATGCCACATGCCACTGTTGCATTTGATTGTTGTTTTTTCTATTTTTTTTGTTATGATCTTGATATTGAAGGCACGCACATGTGCGACGCTTCAATGCACACACGAAAATCTTTTGTAAATATGAAAGAGCAAAAAATTAAATTAAGCAATTATAAGCTGGGCCATAATTAACGGCATTAGCCACTCCCACACAGCATTCCGTATACGTACCTCGCCTAATTATACAAATAGTAATATGCCTTTCCTTTTCAGATACACACAACAACAACAACAACAAGAAAACAGAGACAGAGTTAAAAGACATGGCTGTTAATGTATACTCCACAAATGTGACGTCAGAGAATTTGTCGCGCCACGACATGCTGGCCTGGGTGAACGATTGCCTGGCGTCGCAATTCTCCAAAATTGAGGAACTGTGCACGGGTAGCTCTCTAGCCTTCGACGATCTATTGAACTGTGTAAATTAATTGATCTATTTTTTTTCGCTCTCTCCATATTTAGGCGCTGCTTACTGTCAGTTCATGGACATGTTGTTCCCAAATTCAGTGCCCGTGAAGCGTGTCAAGTTCCGCACGAATCTGGAACATGAATACATACAAAACTTTAAGATCTTACAGGCGGGCTTCAAAAAGATGTCTGTCGATAAGGTAAGGTTCTTGAGTGCATTTCACTCTCTCTCACTCACACTCTCTCTCTTTGCCTTTTGCTCTCCTTCTCTTTTGTTAAATTTTTACAAGTATTTTTATTTGATTTGTTCACAATGCTCGAGTTATTTTTTTTGTTATTTGATTGAAACACTTTTTGCACACTTAACAAATTGAATTAGCTTCATAGCTCCAAGGCTGTGTGTGTTGTGATGATCCTTTGTGCACGCCACAAGCAGCGAAATTCTTATAATAATTATTATAATAATTTCACAATTTACAAAAATAATAATTTTATTGGAATTTGCAAACGTTAGACGAGGCTTTCTAGTGCTCAATGAATTTTATAAAATTTTATTTGATATAGTACAACAATTTTTTAAAAATGGGTTTATTGGCAAAAGGAAATTTGGACTTTTGACAAATTCGATTTTGAATTGTAAAAAAAGGAAATTTCGATATTTGTAAAATTCGATTTGGAATTATCGGAAAATTAAATAATCGAAATCGACTTCATTTAAATAAAAGTTTTTAAAGCTTTTTATTCTTCACTTAAATTAAAATTTATAAAAATTCTTTGGAGGCACACAACAAAAACTTTTTTTTATCAACAAATTCTTGCGACAAAAAATCTTCTACACTTAACTTTAATATGTGCGTAACTAACTGACAATTTCCGTTACAAATCAACAACAACAACAACAACAATGCAACAACCACAACAACAATTAAAACGAAAACAACAACATCGACGACGATGACAGATAATACCAGTTGATAAGCTTATTAAGGGACGTTTTCAAGACAATTTTGAATTTCTGCAATGGTTCAAGAAGTTTTTTGATGCCAATTACGATGGACGCGAGTACGATCCGTTGGCGCAGCGAAACCACGTGAAGCTGGGCAGCGGCTCGGGCAGTCATGCGGGCAGCGGCGTCGGCAGCAGCATCAATGATCTGCACACGCTGCAGCGCCGGCAACAGCTGGCAGCGCATTCATCTCAGCATCAGCATCAGAATCACCACCACCAGCCGCAGCAGCAGCCGCCGCAGCAGCACTCATCATCATCGCAGCAGCAGCCACAGCAGCATCCGCCACTCTTCAGCAATGGGCGCACGGTAGCGATGCGCGGCAAAGCGGGTATGGGTTCGCAGAAGAGTGTTGTCGAAGATAGTCCAATTGTTAAGAATGGAAATCAAGCTGTTGACGGTGATGGTCGCAGTATGCTAGTGTTTTCTTTTGTTTCAATTATTTTCATTAAAAAGAAAAAAAAACCAAAAAAAAAAAAAAAATTAAAAACGAACGTGAAGCACGCGGAAGCGTCGACTGCATACCACGAAAGGCACAAACACACACGCACAACCAAAACTCCAATAAGCAAATTGGCACAAACACCCACACACATCAACACACACACACACACACACACATGTCCTCAAATACATCGTCTTTTGAATTACTTGTTTTGTCTTTGTTTTTAGTGTGCACATTTCTCTCTCTCATATATTTGTTGTACATTTGTTTTTGAGTTGATTTTGAAATTGTTCTGTTTAAATGTCTCCCTCCTCTGTCTCTTTGGTTGTTTTGTATTTTCTGTTTTTTTTTTCTTCTTTTTTTTTCGTTTTGTTTACTCATTCCATTTGCCAAGTACACAGCATTATTATTCTCTTTCTCTCACTCTCACACATTTTACTTTTAGATAATACCCATTGACAAATTGATAAAGGGTCGATTCCAAGATAATTTTGAATTTTTACAATGGTTCAAAAAGTTCTTCGACGCCAATTACGATGGCAGAGATTATGATGCGAGCGCTGTACGCGAAGGTGCACCGATGGGCTTTGGCTCCGGTGCTGCCAAATCTCTGCCAGGCACGAGCGGCGGCGGCGTTGCCAGCTCCTACAGGCGTGTGCCCACAGCGACGGCAACACGGCCGACAGCAGCAACCACAACGACAGCCACAAAGCCCAGTATGTTCTCTTGGTTTGGTCTCGTTTGCTTGCCAGTCCACTCTCTAACTCTCTCTCTCTCTCTACATATACAATAACAACAACATTTTTTATATAACCAAATCATTTTGTTGTACATATGTTTAATTATTGGCTCATCTAACAACAACTACAATTAATACTAACTCGTAACAACTACTCACATCTAAATATCTAATCTATATAATTTAACAAAACTTGATTGCACAAAGTATCTGAACAAAATTTGAAACTGACCAACCATTTGACGTGCTTCACGTTTGTTAAATATTCAGCATAGACTCCATAAATAGTTGCTAACAATTATGTAGAAATCCGCAGATCTATTTCGAAGACTAACCTATTATGTTGTCTCTTTTGAAATCCAAGCAGTTTCTAAGGTGCCGCCACGCACAAACAACGCGACGCCGCCGCACCGCATGCCCGTGGGCACAACGGGAGCCGTGAAGAAGAACGATGCGGTGACAGCGCAGTCGAATCAACAGATCGAGGAACTGTCTAACCAGGTGCGTCGCGAGGTAGAAGTATGCAACTAAACAATATTTACATTTGTTTTGTCTGTTCATATCATCCTTTCCAAGATAATGGATATGCGTTTGAATCTGGAGGGTTTGGAGAAAGAGCGTGATTTCTATTTCTCCAAGCTGCGCGACATTGAAATACTGTAAGTATTATGTCAATAAATCAAGTATATTAATTAATTAAAATGATTCCGTTTCAGATGCCAGGAAGCCGATGAGGCTGAACCAGCTCAGTTAGTTCAAAAGATCTTGGATATTCTTTATGCAACTGAGGTAAGCGAGAGTGTTTTCAATTGCTAAACAACTTGCATAATCTAATTGTATTTTGGCACCACAACAGGATGGCTTTGCGCCACCAGACGACGCACCACCAGAGGACGAAGAGTACTAAATTTACAGTCAACAGCGCGATTGTTTGTCTGCTGCTTATATATTCAGAAAGGAAAAAGCAAAGCAAAAAAAGAAGAAAAAAAATCAACTGAACGGATTACTTTTTAAGTGAAATCACACTGCATCTAAATTCAAAAATAATATAACAACTACTTGATCTTTATTGAAAACAAAAACCTAAACTAACCAACGAATCAAACAAACAAACAAATACACAAACCTATAATACAGGACACAAGGAAGCACACACTCACACAAATAAATGGATCAAGCACTGGAGGGAAATGTATTGTATGACCAAAATACACTCGCATACATTAGGTATATATTGGTATCAAATATATACCCGACACTAGTTATTTAAAAAACGAGAGAGTTAATTCAAATTTGGCCTAGTAATTATGTAAATTAAGCATTTACTAAAAGACAATACGCAGCGTACCGACCGAACACGATTATATCATTATAGTCTGTATTATAGCACTTATAATATGTGTACCACGCGTTAAGAGAACTGCTCAATTTTGTTGAAGACAAAGCTGTGTTCAGTTGCCGCCCATCATCTGCAATCTGATCGAACCACAATTGATAATATTCCCGAGGAAACCCCAAATAATTCGTGTTCTGTCGGCAGCTGCTATTGCTATTTAGTAAATTAAGTTATCCAAATCATTTGTAGTACAACAGCAACAAGTACACATCACATAAAAAAAAAAACAAATAATGTGTTGCAAAATTGTTTGGAAAAATATTTAATTAAATTTGTAAAGTTTTGGCATTCGGTAATTTGTTGTTGCTGCTTCGTTTGGTGATTTGGTTTTAGCTGTAAATGCGAATTTCTTTTGTTTTTTTTGCCCCCTGAATTTATAAGTTTTGTCATTGACTTTTGTTGTTTTGTCGAGTGTAGATTTGTGTGTGTGTGCGTGTGCGAGTCGGAAAATTGTTTATGCAGCTTATATTGGCATATTATTTGAGTTAATCAACGTTTTTCTTTTCACCCATAACCAATCATGTGGAATGTGCATGATGAATCATGAATATAGTAGTATATAAGACAATTTTTGCTCTATCAACCAGCTCTTCTTTTTTTATGTGTAAAAATCCGAATAATAAAACGAAAACAAACTTGCTAATTTCTAAAAAAAAAAATAATAAAAAAAAACAAAAATAAAACCATACAAATAACAGTTTCTTATCATTTTTTATATATATATTATAAACAATTTAATTGATATGAAATTTATTTATACAGTGAACTTTGAAAGAAATTTTCTAAATTTTGATTTAACCAAAAGCTGTAAATATTTTGTTGAAGCTTGTAAAATCATAACTAAACATTAATAAATTTATAAAGTATACAAATCTATATATATATACACATTACATATACATATGTACATGCATACAATGTATGTAATTCGGGCTAGAAAGGCATTTATCTATGTGTATGTATAATGTTCTATAAACTAGAATAAAACAAGTGTTGCTTCTTGAATTCAAAAATTCGTCTCAGTGCATTTCTCATTTCATACACACACACTACAAAATGCATTTCACATTACACAAAATGTACTCTATTTATTTAGAGAAAATTAGATTTATTTAACGGCCGTCTGAATGTGCTGCTGCTTGTGGGTGCCGTCGCAGAAGGGCCGGTGCGTGGTGTGTTTGCAGTTGCAGAGCCAATAGTCACCTGTTTTCTCCACCTTGAAGCGTATGGGCCTGTGGTGGATATCGTTTTAATAGCTTAAGAATATAAGACGCGTCTCTTGCCATACTCACCTCAGTTTAATTTTAAGAAATTCATTCTTGTGCGTTCCGTCGCACAGCGGCTGCGATTTGGATTTGCCGCACAGGCACCAGCTGTAGGTCTTGTCTGCGTGCGGTCGATTATGTAAACGTGCTCGTTGTATTACAATAATTGTGCGTGGCCTAACTTACCTTTGTCCAAGTGCAGTTTAAATGGTCGCTTGTCGAAGACGGCGCCATTTTCCTTTTGCAAATTCGCCGTTTGCTTATCCTCGAGCAAATTTTTCGGTATTGTTTTGGCAGTTGCCGCATCGCTGCTCGACTTGGCGCTCGTGCTGTAGCAAAGTTGCTGTGTGTAAAAAAATCGTGTTAATATATTAAACTAAGTGTCAGTGTGTGTTAAACTACCTTTAAAAGCCAGTTCGTGGGCAGTTTCTGTCTTAATATTAAAGACATTTTTGTTAAATATTTTCTTCTATCAAGAGCTTAAAAGCAAAACGCGAGTCTGAACAGCTGTTCGCTATGTCAGTGTGTACCCACTGAATTAAGTAAAAAAGAAATGTTCACCCTAAACAGCAAAGTAAGTATTTAAATACTAAATAAAAAAGCAAAGCAAACCAACCTGTTGATGCTCTGAGCTTAGTTTAATGAAGTTAATTAAAAATGTATAATTATGACACTATTATGGGCTGCTGACTGACTGACACACAAGATCATTTAATGAACTTTTTTGTCTCTCTTGATTTCACCATGAAATCCGTCTAGTGATAAGACAGACACTTCAAATCCCGGCGACAAATATGACAGCAGATATGATTTCCAATGCGTCTAGAGAGCGTAGCAATTGCATTTAGAGCTTGTGTGCTTTATCTCTAAACACAATCATGCTGAAATCAAATATATATATTAAAATAAAACCTTGACAAGCTTCTACCTAACCCTATTTACGTAAGATACTAAGATAAGATGCCAGCAGACTTGGTATTTTTCTTGTTGTTGTTTTTATCATTTACAAGCTGATTAGCAAGTTCTTGTTGTTGTTGTTGTTGTTTGCAATACAACCCTGTGTTTTGTGTTTATTAAAGTATATATATATATATAAAAATACTAAGCAAGCTTAAGCGTTAATTAAAGCCTAGAATTGATCGTGGAACGGATAGTATTTGTGTCCGGCCATTCCGCTGAATGGGACGGTGCGCACGCCCGTATGATATTGGCGCATCAGCTCCATGTCCTCCGGCTGCAGCTCGAAGTCGAAGATATTGAAATTCTCCGCGATGCGCGATCTGTCGGACGACTTTGGCAGCGGCACGACGCCGATTTGAATGAGGTAGCGCAGGCAGATCTGGGCGCTGGTGCGGCCGTATTTCTGGGCCAGCTGCTGGGCGCGCTCGTCGTAGAGGAAGGGCGGCCAGTGGC
Organism: Drosophila pegasa; assembly: GCA_035046225.1. Lineage (NCBI taxonomy): Eukaryota > Metazoa > Arthropoda > Insecta > Diptera > Drosophilidae > Drosophila > Drosophila pegasa. Next base: position 8,813,229 of record JAWNOD010000076.1, on the reverse strand, counting down.
GCGCGGGCTGCGGCCGGGCCAGCGGGCAGTAGGCGCAGATCACTAAGCCGTGCTGGTGGGCGTGTTGACGCAGTTGCTCCTGCTGGAAGCCGGGATGGCATTCGACCTGATTCACCACCGGCCGGATGCGACAGTTCTCGAGCACGCGCACCGTTTGGGCCGCATTGAAGTTGGACAGGCCGATGCTGCGGGTGAGTCCCAGGTCGACAAGTTTCTCCATCTCCCGCCACGTGTCCAGGTAGTCGACGTCCGTCAGCTCCAGGGTGCCGTGCACATTGTTGTCGTCGTGGAACTTCTGGCCAATGGGCAGGTGCATCAGGTACAGGTCGATGTAGTCCAGGCCCAGGTTGCTCAGGCTCAGGCGAAAGGCGCGCTCCACCACCGCCGGATCGTGGTGGATGCCGCCCAGCTTGGTCGTCACGAACATCTCCTCGCGCCTGATCACGCCCTCGGCGATCTTCTCCCGTATCGCCTTGCCCACCTCCTGCTCGTTCTCGTAGACGAACGCGGTGTCGATGTGTCTGTAGCCGACGTCGATGGCATCACAGGTCGCCTTGTAGGCCGCCGACTCGTACGCCTTCCAGGTGCCCAGACCCAGTACGGGCATCTCCTGGCCGTTGTTTAACTTAATTTTGGGCGCTACTTTTGGCATTGCTCTGATAATTGATCACAAATTTTATTTATATATAAATATTTTTGTTTTTTTTTTCTTTTATTTTTTTGAATTTCGATCCGCGTGTTTTCCGACTGCGCAATCAGTTCCAGCACGTCCAAGGTTTAGTGAGCAACTAGCGCGTCGTCGCTCAGCCAGCCGGTTTTCATATACCATATATGATTCAGCAATCGGCACCTTAGTATTGTAGTAAAAAAAGCCCGCATCTCTTCAAATACCCTGCAAGCATGGGAATTTTTAAGTGGGTATGTTGTATAGGTGGCAGGGAATGTAAGAGACTATGAAGTGAAGTTTTATATAATAAATAAATAAATAATAAAAATGTCAAATGCGAGCGTTAATTAATTATCTTAAAAATTAGAGATTTTTTTAAAATATAAGGAGAAATCTCTTTTTTTATTTTGATTTAATATTTGTTGGTACATTAAATTATCTCTAAAACTAATAAAAATATTAGTTAAGGAATAATGTACAAATTATTTATATATGAGTAAAAAATTTGTACATTAAAAAATAATATAAAAAAATAATTTAAAGGTCACTAAATAATTTTTACATATTTTTTACCTAATATTTTTATTGGTTCAAAAGATAACTTAGTAAAAAATATATATATATATATAGACATATTAAAATTGGTTACAAAAGAATAAGATGTATAGAATATTATTTCAAAACGATTTTCGCAAATAATTTATTGGGTATAAGAAAGATATTACATAAGGAAAATAAATCTGATGAAAATTGAGTTTTAGGATATATTAAAAAAATATTTAAAAAAATATTATTTCTAATGATAATTTTTTGAAAGCCAACCTGATGAGCCTAACAAGAAAAATTCTTACTTTTTCTATGCATGGCTAAAATTGAGATTTGAATTAAGCAGATTTCAAAAGAAACTACAACTTTGGCTCTTCATTTCATTCATTTCATAGTAAACCAAATAAAATTCAACTATATTTTTACAAACTTACCAAAATTTCCAGGGTATTCACACGTCAGTTACCCGACAAGCTCTGCAAGCTCGCTCGCTCGCTCGCTGAGTCATGCGATGAATGCACAGCTGTTGCGGTATTTCCCCCTCACGAAAGCTTTCGCTCACGAGCTTTTTCACTTGCGCGCTCTGCTTTAGCTTCAAATTAAAATTCAAACTCTTTTTTTGTTTTTTTTTTCTTCTGCTAACACATAAAAGTTTTATTTGGAATATTAGTTAAATTTGAAAATGTTAGACATTCAAAGTTACAATGCTGTCCATATGCTTAGGTTCTGTTTGCAACATTTAAAGATTATTGTTAAAATATTTTGTAGCTTTGCATAAATTTCTTATGTTTTTCTTGGTAATTGTAATTTGTTTAAAAGAGTTGTTGCTTGAGTTTTTCTCCATAAATATGCATTAAATATGTATACATATATATATATTTATTTGTATTTTATTTTTATGCTATTTCTTTAAGATATTTTATTAATTGTTGTTTGTTTGGTGTTGTATTCTTACTGTGAGCTCCGCTGAGCATTTCTATACTCTGCTATTTAAAACTAGTCTATTTGTTAGTTATTATAGGGTATATATACTATGTATATAGGTTGCCAAGCAGCCCATATTTTATATATATATTTTTATATTATTAAGTAAAATTGTCACGATTGTATTTGTTTGGTTTTTGTTTTCTTTTAACATTGATTTGAACATTTAGTTAGATTGTTTTTGAACATTTACTAAGTTTATTTTTGCTGTTGCTTTTGTCGATTTATAGCTATTGTTTGCGCATGGTTTAACGGAGGTATATACGTATAGCTATAGCTTGGATCGTTCGTACAAATTTATGCAAAGTTGTTTGAAAACAAAAACGGGAGAAAATTTGCTTCGAGTATAAATAAAAGTCGTAGAGATTCTTTTAAGATTGTCAAATCGAATCACAAGTTAAAATTTGAAATTTTTTCTGCTTTGTTTTAGTATATAGAATATAGTATATGCTAGTATATTAGTAATATATTTAAGTTTCTTACTAACATAGAAAGGCTATAAAATATATATATATATAGCTGTATATATCTAAATATTTGACACAAAAAGGAAACGTTTCTTAGACTACGTTTTGATGGGCATTCAATGGTAATATATATATATATATATATACTATATAAACCCGTTCCATTTTAGTCAATGCCTTGGTCTACAATCTACAATTGTAACATTTAAACTACAGGTTTTAAGAAGGTTTTTTGTTTTCATTTCTTTTTTTTTGGGAAATTTTACAGTTGTCTATATATATATATCCATGGACGATGTCAACAGAATTTTCCCAAGGTAGATAAAGTAATTAAAGGCTTAAATTTGTTCTTCTTCTCCTTCTGCTTCCGCTTTCTTCTAAAAAATTGGTGTTCTTTGCGTTGTTTTGTAAATCAATTAAATAATATATTAAATATATATATTCATTTATATATATTTGTTTTATAAAAAGTTTCATTCAAAAAATTCGTACAACTTTTTATTATATTTTGTTGCTGTTGCTGCTTTCTGTTGTAGGGAAACCTGTGAACTCGTATCTTTTGTGTGTTTTATTGTGCATAAGTCAAGAATTATACGATAGTTAAGTGTGTAGTTAAAACAAAGTTTAAATATATGTATTTATATATTTATATGCATATCTGCTAAGTGTTATGGTCGTTTAGGGCATATAGATGTAGCCTACATAGTGGTTCTTGTCTAAGTGGTATATCGTTGTTCGAGAGACCTTCTTGGGAGAGGAGTTGGGTTTATTTCGATACACTAAAAAACTACATTTTGGCTTGCTAATGTTTAATATAAGATTATATCAAGTGTGCTCTGCTTGGAGACACGTTTGATTCGGAGAACTTTCCTTTCGGGTTCTCTTTAAAGTAATTCCTAATTTATGTACACGCAAATGAAGCCATTTTTTACACATTCTACAACTAATAAGGTCCCTCTCCAGTGTTTTTTTGTTATGCTTAAACTAAGCATAATTAATATATATATATAGATATTTTGAAAATTAAAAAAAAAATATAAAAATGTTCAATAAAAACATATGATCCAATAAAAAAATATAAAAAACATATATATAAAAACAAATATTTATGCATTTTTTTAATTACAAAAAAAATATACATTTGTTACTTAAAAAATGTTTTTTAATAAAAAAAAATTGCTATACAAAAGAAAACAAAATAATTTGCGACTATAAATAAAATGTTTGAAATTTGTTTTATTAATGAATTTTTGCATAAATTAAAATCATATAAAATGGTTAAAATATAGTGTAAATAAATGACTTAGAATCTATTTAACTTATATATATTAAAAACTAGACTCAACTAGATTTGATTATATATATTTTAATTTTTATGACATGCCAATTATATTTATATTTATTTTTAAATTTATAAAAATAGATTCCATTCGTATTTTTGGGGTTAGCTGCATAGCCTTGACTGAATATATATCTATATATATTTTAGTAAATGGATTTTGTTTTAGTTGGAAATAGATTTAGTACAATTTGTTGCTGTTGTTGCTGTTGCTTTCTCTACATTTTTAGTATCACACACGCCCATTTGTTTTGTTTGCAATTTCCATTTGGGTCTCCGAATCCCAAAACCAAAAGCCAAATGTTTTCTTTTTTGTACTAAAGCAAAAAGTTTTTTCCCTTTTTTGTGTTTTTCAGTTCAGTTAGAAAATTGAGATAGTTGTTTTTGTTTTTGTTTAGCCAAGCTTACATAAATATTACCTAGTTTGCTGTCTAACACGAATAAAAGTTAATGTTTTGTTCAGTTTATTATAATATAATTTTTGTTTTTGTTATTTTTTGGGGGGATTTTTTGGCGCTTAGTTTAGAATGCACTGGTTGGTCGCTAGCGGGTCAGCAGCTAAAAATCAACGCAGCTAAGCTCATAACTGTGCAGTTAATTGCAGTTTATACGCTCCATTAGTATATGCATATTCGTAATTATTAATAATTATTTATCAATTTAAAAGTTTCCGTTATAGACACTAAGTACGCGCTAATACTATTGTAGTTGGGACTATGTTTACGTTTAATTTAGCTTCCTGGTGGGCTCCACCTTCTGCGACATGGCGGTCAACACCCGCTGATTGTCAATCACACGAAAACTGCTAATGTACGAGCGCACCTCGCCCTCGCTCTTGGGTGAAGGCGGTTCCAGACCTGCAAAAGAAACATTAGGTCAAATGAGTTACTGTGCGAGAGAGTGTTATCAGTATGAATAATTGAAGCACTTAGATACATTGCGAGTTATATATAGAAATGTCATTAGCTAAGCGATAAATGTTTTGATTGATTGAATGATTCGGAGACAGTTTGTAGTGGGAGGGAAATTTATATAAAATATGAATTGCTTTGTGTTTGGCTTCTAGATATAGTATATAGTATATAAATATGTGATTAGCACTGTTCGCTAGGCTGTCCGTCTTTAGACTTTCTGTCTACATGACCACAATTCGTGTAATTCTTTTATTAAAGCTGAGCACCAAAAATGTTGAATATAAATATATTACTATTTACATAATATTTATATACATTTTTATTTGTCTATATATATTTTTTTTATATATTTTTATTTGTCATATATATATTATTGAAATGCTGTCTACGTCTTAAATATTTTATATAATTCTCTTGGGGGAATTTCAAATTTTTCAAAATTCAAATTTTGGTAAATGATTTGAACAGACAAATATATATATAAATACATAAAATAATATATATATAATATATGAATAATCTATACTGATTTTTGTTCGTAGGACACTTGCGCTTATCATTTAAAATTTTGTTCTAATAGGAACATCCCTTAATAATAACTTATCCCTATTGCCTTGGCTTCATTCTATGCTCCAATATGGGGCGCAAATGTTTTTCTCATGTCACTCTGCTCGAAGGTTTAGTGTATTGAGGATGGTCGTAAATTACTCAATGCTCTTCCGTCAGTTCACTTGAAGGCAGCAGGAAGCTGCCGTCAATAACATGTTAAGGCCACGTTTGAACATATATAAATAGATAAATGTATCTTTCACAGTTTACGAGTGCTGCTTACCAAGCTTTTTAGGTCAATCATTATTGAGCTGCTCTATAGATTGACTTATAAGCGATATGGCTAGCTTTTTAGAGCTGGGTAAAGGTGTAAATATTTTATATATTTATGTGAAATATTTATGCTTTGAAGAAGTTTCTGAACTGTGAAGAAATATTATGCCTTGAGTTATTTTTTATTGCAACTTTTTTAGTTATTTAAGATATTTTTATAAGAAAATCAGAGGCAAATTTGTGAGTCAATAAATTACATTCTCAATAACTTTTGATTTGAGGCTGTGCTTAAATTTTTATGGACTCGTAAAGCTCTGAATCTTCAATCATTTCTTTAACAGCAGCCAAGATTTATACGTATTATTAGAGACTACAAAAAATGCCCTAGATTTCAGTTGCTTTGTTTGTAAATCACACCTACGGTCTTCAGGGCATATGAAAAAATCAAGATTTAGCTTAAAGTAGTTAAGCATTGGGCTTGTAGATTGGCATACTTAAAGTAAAGTATACGAAGAGAGCTATAAGAAATTATGTAATTGAGTATCTGACTTACAGCAGTTCTTCACAGAAAAAAATATAAGTCAAAGACTTAAACTCAGCATTTCTTTATTACTGCTCTCTTTCTATACTATATTAGAAGTCTATCAAAAAATCGTCAAATTTAATGCTTGCTACAATAAGAACTCCCCTACTTATACTCAAAATCCCTGCCCCATAAATTATCTCAGTCCAACTTACCCAAGCTGCGTGAGCGACAGAAGCGTATGGTGCGCATGGTCTGGGCCATCATGTGCATCTTCTCGAAGTTGACGAGGCCGTCGAGGCTCGTCTTGTTGCCCTCGTGGGCGAAGGTCATGTCCTTGAGCAGCAGCGGCATGAACGGAATCAGCGGCGGCTGCAGCTTGCCGACGAAGACGCGATAGGCGCGATGATTGCGGCTGGGATCGATCAGCGCCTCGAACTCCTGAAAGATTTTGCGAAACTTCGAGGGGATCTTCTCCCAGGTCTGGTGCAGCCGCGTCACAGCCATGTTCGACAAGCCCATGACAATGGCGAAGAAGGCGTTCAGATTCTGATATTCCTTGCAGCTGTCAAGGGGAGATAGATGGATGATATTAGAACAGGCTTCAGTATTAAGGGGTTTATTAGATACTTACTAGGCGGCCAGCTTGATGAATTTGCGCACGAGGCCCACGCGCTTGCTGAGGCTGGGCGTGGAGACGAGCTCGGTGACAATCCAATATTGCACCTCGTTGAAGCGCCTCAAGAAGACATCCAAATTGGCCGTAATCTGCGGAAGAGTGGGCGTGATTCCCCATTAGTATTTAACTAGTGTCAAATCACATTTGCGGCTGGCTTTAACTGCTCGAGAGACCCTGAAAGTTCGGGGCGACAACTCGTGCCAAAACTCAATTTGCAGCTACATGACAAATGCTAGACTTGTAAATAGTTGACGGCAAACTTGATGTCGCCCGCCGGCCCAAGGTGGAACGGGTCGTGGCTTCTACCTGCTCTCGTTCGGCCTAATTAGCCGAAAGGCTTTTAAAACTTGTGCCAAACAATGCAGCCAGCCTGCCAGCGGCTGCTCTACTCTCTGCTCATTGCTTTTCTCTGCCTTTTCCTATTTTCCGCTTGCTGTTCTTGTATTTCTTCTACACGTGCAGCAAAAAGTGCTGCCTAAGTGACCTACATGTCGTATACTTTATAAACATGATTAACTAAAAAATGACAAGATTTTTGATACATTTAGCTTGAAATTGCTTAGGCTTCGGCAATTGAATTGAATTTTGATGCATTTTCTATTAAATTTCTATCGAGTTTTTGGTTTAGAAATATAATAAAAATATTTTATATGTATAGATATATTTTAAATTAAATAAACTTATCTAAGTAAGAAAATTTATCAAGATTTGGTATATATATGCATATAAATATCTTTAAATTTTGATAACTTTCGCATATCAATTTTAAAGCGCTTAAAATCAAATTATTGTCGATATCGCGGGCCTTTTTTAGACTTATAATAAATATGTAATTTAATAGACATATTTTATTGGATATATATTTGACTGTATATATATATATAAATATGTCTTAGATTATACAAACATATTTCAGTAGGCGAAATATCTAGACTTTCTCTAAATTTTTGTAATTTGTGCATCTTTAATTTGAAGCTCTTGCTCTTATGTCGAAACCTTCTTTTAGATATATAAACTTAAATAATTTAATGTATTAAGTATATAATATTATATATATATTATATAATATATAATATAATATTATATAATATATAATATAATATTATATAATATATAATCTTAATATATTAATGTATTTATATATATTTTTATAAATGTATATAAAATATTTGAATATATATTTCAGCATGCATATACATAAAATATATATTTTACATATATTTATTTATTGCACATATAGAATATTTTCATAAAGATTTTATATATAATTAAATATTTATAAAATCTATATGAAAATAGTAGTTACATTTTTATGTATTCAATTTATATGAAAATAGTTTATATAAATTTCTAAATATTAAAAAATGTATATAAAACATATATTTAAATATTTTATATATATTTATGCATAAAATATATATATTAAACAATATTTAATATAAATTTATATATTTTATGTATATTATTCATTCATTTATCAACATCTTTTTCTAGAAAGCCCTTTGATTATCCTCTAAATATCTAAAAAAGTTGAAAAATATTCGAAGATCTCCATTTGCAAATCATAAGATTTTTATATAGTCATAGCAGTATAAATTTATTATTATTAGCATAGTTTTTCTCTAAGTGTACCTTGCCAAAGTGATGCCTGCCGAATGTGTGATAGAGCAGCTCGTACTCGTGCACGGCCCAGAACAAATCCCATTCGAAGATTGTGATGTGATAGGCCAGCTCTTTGGTGCTCAAGACTTCCAAATCAATGTCAACACCCTCCGTGGGGCATTCCTGTTCCGGCAGCGGTGTCTGTGCGCCGAGTAAATAGTTGTCAAAGTCAGAGTCAGAGTCAAAGAGTGGGCAACGGTCGGGACTTACCAAGGCGTCCAGATGATCCTTGACGGATACAAAGAGGCGGCCATTGAGCGTCAGGCCCGTGGGTATGCTGACATCGTTATCTTTGAATACGGCCCGTTCGCCATTCGATTTGACCTCGACGAGGCACAGGTCGTCGGGGCCCCGATTCAATTGCAGCTTGTCGGCGGCGCAGGCCTTGATTAGCTCCGCGGTGGTGTGCATGGGAAAGCGCAGCGTGCAATAGGTGTGGTCCGCACAGTAGACACGGAAAATGACTGAAAGCGAGTGGGGACAAGTGAGAGTGGCTGGCATCGTTTAGTGCCCTCGATTTGCATGGCAAGAGCGGCACACTTACTGTCATCGTCCGGTCGGATGACCGTCTTTGAGGGCGTCGCATTGCCGCTGAATAGACAAATCGGCTGGCCATTTGTGGGCAGCTTCCACTTCTGGCCCGCATTCTGATTGCGATCCTCCTGGTAGCGCGCCATCTGGGTTAGTACATTGTGTATGATGCTCGTCTCCTCGTTCAAGTCCGCATCGGCCTCCACCTCGGCGGCCAGGTCCTCGATAAAGTCGCACACGCTGGGCTCCTCGAAGGCGGCGTGTCGCACCGCCATGACCCACTTCTGCATAAACTGTATGACGCGCTTCTTAAAGTTGATTATATATTCACGATCCTCCGGCGTTTGCGCCTCCTCATGGGCGTCGCAGTGAAAGGTGCACAGTGGTTAAGGAAAAAGTCAACAAGAGAGCAGAACCTGCGTAGCCTAAACCTGAGCACGCACCACGCACAATCAATGGAAGTGGGGGGTGTGTGGGTGAGGTCTTTGTTTGGCTGTCCGAAAACTGGCTGCTTATTAAGCACATCACGTATTTCAATGCAGATTGAAGATTAGTTTCAAGCATCATTGAGCCCCGCCCACGTCTGATTTCCCTGCTGCTGCTGCACTAAACATTCCCAAAATGTTGACCCAATGTCCAAGGACTCTCTGTCTCTGTGTGTGTGTACTCTGTATGCTTAGACCATTTTCAACTCCAGTGCGGCTTTTGTTTTCTGCATAGCTGTGGAAACAAGTTTAACAGTTACTTTGCCCCACAAAAGAAATGTAGCACTTCGTTAGGTCTCTATTTATACTCTGACGCAGAGAGAACTTAAGCTCTGCTAAGCCATATGTAGCACATAAAATATAATGCATAAAATTTAAAGACTTTCGACTTATGGCAAGAGCTTTTCTCTTCGACTTCTATGTATACACAGATGCGATTAAGCACTGAAAAGTTGAACATCAAATTTAAGTGATAAACTCAACTTATTGAAAGCAATTTAAAGCGAATATTAAAATTGGCTATATTATGTTATTGATTTTAATTTCTTTTTGTTACAGATTTTGGAATATGCGCACTTCAGGACTTGAGAAAAAAAAAGGTATCGAAATTTAGTTGTTAATGAAAAAAAAGGAAAAATAACTATGGATCTCTATCTATCTTTTTTTCACTGGAAAATATCAGGTTAGATTTTTTTATATTAAATAAATAGTTTTTTCTTTAAGGTAAAGTTTAGTAAAAATAAATTACCATAAACATTTTTTTTAATACATTAATTTTTAAAAATTTGCTAGTAAATTTCTTCTATTTTGAATCTTTATTCTATACCATTCACAAGCTCTCTATTCTTTAAATTGCCATTTGTTAGATAAGTAAAAATGAAATTGAAAATGCGAATTTCTAATCTGCTATACGCAAGGGTATCAGCTCTGTCACAAGCCGGATCAGAGCTCCTACTTTTACTTATTTCTCTCTTGACATTTTCGAGTCACGAACCTGACTTCATGTTTTGCCCATATGCGTGGGTATGGCTGTGTGTGTGTGTGCGGGTTTCTATGTGTGTGTGTCTGTGTGTGGTTTGCATGCTGCCAACACTTAAACTGTCGCTGTGGATATGTTTGTTGACCTCCCCAACTGCTAGCTACTGTACAACCGAGAAGGGAACGTGACTCTATGGCCGAGTGCTTAGTTGTTGTATGTATGGCAAGGCGAGTGGGCGCTGTGCGCTGGGCGTGGCAGAGTGTTAGCATTTTTAAAGTGCTGCGCTTAAAGTGGATCATTTTTTTTTTTTTTTTGGGGCTACAGCTAGGAGAGGGTCTTTAGCAGTAGCATCGCCGACGGGAGTCAAGTTTCGGTTAAGCTTCAGCACGTGGCGCACATGCATAAAATGGGGCTCAGGAAATTCAATTAAATCTTGTAAAAATTTTATTGCTTGATTTGGGGCTGTAAATCAAATCATAAAGTTCCTATTGAAAGCAATAGAATGAAATCCAATTAGATACGTATTTAATGTAAGCTATTTGGGTTGCTTTATGCCTAAACTGTGTGGGAATTATAAAGGGAAATTGGGTTTGCTGAATTGTTTGTCGGGCTTATACTCGACTTATTGATTTTATATGAAATATTTATGAGATCTATATATGGTTGAGAGGCTTGTTGAGACTATTTCTATAAAGTTTTGTATTATATAAGGATAATGAGACTAGATGAGAGGAAATCTAGAGAAGAGCCTAAATATTGGTTTTTAATTAGTTTCATAATTTTTTCGTAAAGAATTTTCCATCTCTCAGTTCATTTTCAAACAGAAAACCTTGAACTAAAAATTGTATAAAATATTTTGAAGACCCAACAAACTCTAGTATGTGCTCTAGCGACAAATTGAAACTTTTCCAGATAATTCTGAAAATTCTAGATCTGTTATTTAGTTTGTTTAAAAAGGATATTAGTTGGCCAATTCGTCGACGAGCTGCACCACGGGCATAAAGACAATATGCGTGAGCAGGAAATCATCGAGAAATGGATCCATGCCGCTGACAGACTGTCCCAAGCGCGTCTCAAGCAAATGTTCCAGCATTTTGTTCGGTGTGCCCGACATCACGGTATATCTATAAAAAAAAAAATATATATATATGTGAATTCAGTCACGTTCAGTGTTAAATGCGCAATCAAATTGAAGCGTTTTACAATTTCAATTAAAATTAACACACGCAAAAAAAAGGGGGAATGCCATCGCTACTCACTTGAATGCCGAATGTTGTCCACGTTGTTTGGCCACGCGCTCCAGTACTAAAACATCCTTGCCGTGCTCCTGCAATCTCAATGTATTGGCCTCAACATCGCGCAGTATGCGATTGAAGTGCTCCTTATCCACCCTCAACAAATGGCAATTATTCTCCTTCAAAACGATAGTGGCAGCTCTGGAAATATATATAAAAAAGTATATTTAAATATATATAAATTCACAATCAATTTGTAAAATAGTTTGGAGTTTGGAAAATTTCCAATTTTCATTTAGCAAAGTTTTAATGAATCCTGTTTCAGCATTTGTTTGATTACGGCCAGCTTGTCAAACTATTCAACGAAATTTTGTTAACTTGTTTCGGTCGTTGCCTAATTGCATTTCGTGGCGTAAATTTGCCCACATTTTGCAGCTGTCGCTGCCGTTTCCAGAGCCCCAACACAAATTGTATTTATCAATTGACATTCATCTTTCAGTATTTATCAGTGACTGCTGCAATGCCTGGTTTTTGTTTCATTTATCCATTTACTTGCGGCGCATTGAAATATGCTTTAATTGACGTGAAATTCAGTGGGAAATAATTCGCTTATGGTGTTGCAATCAATTTTAAGTGATTCTTTTATTGGCTTATTTGATGTTGGCTTTTAAATGTTAATGCTTCTTGTTGTTTGACTTTTTAAGCGTTGATTAAAGTAAAGTTTAAAAAGGATTTTTTGTGATAATATTTATCTTAATTATAGTTTACTCGATTTTTAATTTAATTTTAAATATATATTTTGGTTGGTTTCTCGTATTATTGATTAATAATCTAGGTTTGTATCTGAAAGATGGGAAATTCAGGGCATTTGCTAGTCAAGTTTGATTACTTTTCTGCATAGAAAATGTTTGCTAATGAGCTAAGCGCAATTAATTTATTTACAGCATCAACGGGTTTATGTTAAATACAACATTTTAAGCTGCTTTGTTTTTGCTGCTTATAAGCTGATTTGTGACTTAAGCTGCTAGACGTAATCTTATTGAATTGTTGCCTGCAAATGGCATGCAGTTTTTTATGATTTTTAAATCATTTTTATAACAATTAAAATTATTAAAATCTCAATTCTTTTCTATTTTGTCAATGAACATTAAATAATAATTATTTAAAAAAACTAAATAAATAAAATAATTAAATATATAAAAAAATTATAATAAATAATAATAATCCAAATAAACTTAAAATTAAAAAATAATAAATAAAAATGATTCTAATAAATAACAATATTTTTGTTAAACTATAATAAACATTTTAATAAAAATTATAAATTAAAAAAAAATTATATACATAAAATAATTATAATAAATAATAATAATCCAAATAAACTTAAAAAATGCTAACAAATAAATCTATAAATACTACGAAAAACATATAATCATTTTAGTTACTGCTCTGACTATCAAGACTCTGCTCAATTATAAACTTCACTAATTGAAGCTATAACTGAATTTCCCAATGAATTTTCATTGAAAATGTAGCACAGTTATATTGAAACAAAGAGACTTTTATTTCCAACAATTGGGCTAAAGAAAAGCCTCTCAATTAGAGCTTTGATATATATTTGTTTTGCCAATTATTGAGCTGGACTTGCACTTGATTATATTTTAATGAAAAGCTATTGCCTTTACTTTGTGATTGTAGCACATTTCATTTATTCATAAGCAAACATTTAAAATATGCTTTCAGTTCACAATTTTTTGCTTCACAATTCGATTTATTTGTGCACTCGAATAGTTGTTGTAGTCTAGGCTCTACAACTTATATATGGCTAGGCAAATATTTTGTTTCAATCTGGAATTGTTGTCGGCAAATGCCGCACAATGGCTGCTGTTATCGGGGCATTGTTATCATGTTGTTGTAATTGCTGTTGTTGCTATCTCTGCCGTGGCTGTGGCAACAAAGTGTCTAATGCTATTAGCCCGCCGCACTTGCCGGCTCTATGGCCACATTGTTGGCCTTGTCTACACACACACACGTATATATAAATATATGTGTATCTCTCTATCATTTAGTCTTGTAACTTGGTCAAAAGCGATAAAATAAAACAGAAGTGCCAAAAAGTAGCTGGAAACGATTTAAAGAGAATTGCTAATGGCTTAGTGCTTGTCTAGAAAGTTTTTTTTGGCACGGGAAAAAAAGGGGGAAACGAGCTCATATTTCTCTTTAACTGTAAAAGGTTTTGGCTGCTTCGCTTACCTGGGTGCGTCGTTAATCAAAGCCAATTTGCCAAAATCATCGCCAGTCTTCAGTGTGGCAACGGTGCCTTTGCCATGTATCACAACATCCACAGATCCTTTGAGTAAAATATACCAGGAGCGGCCCTCGTCGCCTTGATTGAATACTGCAATTCGTGTTGTTGACATTTTTGTTAAACGAGTCGCGTCAAAGAGGGATAAACGACATTAAAAAGGGTTTAAGCATCAGAAGTCTTTTCTTATTATGCTAGATATACGTATGTATATTTAGGTAAAATATATACTAGGCTATTTTTGTCTAATTTATTGTGACATAATTAGTTCAAACGGGGGGAAATTTAATTTAAAAAGTTTGGCTGAATCTCTGTCGTTTGGAGTAACGAATTCAAGCTGATTATGTGATGCTTATAAAATATATGTTATATATTGCAGATAAAAAAGCATTTATATAGGAATTTATACATAATTAAGCTGATATAGAGGTTATATATAAGTATTTATATATCTAATGAAATATTTAAAAAATACTAAAATAAAACAAATATTTTTATAGACTACTCTATCAACTTAAAAAAAAAATCGTTACCAGCTTAGTAAATATGCCAGAATATATATGATATATTTATATATATTGTAGATAAAAAATTATTATATTGTTTATTTTTTTTCTTACCAAACAAAATATATAAAAAATGTCTATCCATAACGCAGATTTTTTTTTTACAAATATACATTTTTATTTTATTTAATTTGCTTGAAATAAATGTTTAAAAAAATATCATATTTTTATAATAATATTTTATATAATAATATTTTATATAATAATATTTTATATAATAATATTTTATATAATAATATTTTATATAATAATATTTGATATAAAAATATTTTATGTTTGCTATATTCTCATATTTAGGAAATTTAGGGTTTATGTACCTAAATCATATTTAAAATCAAAGTATTTAATGAGTATTAAGACTGTCTATAAAATGGCTTCTGAGCTCAAAGAACTACCTAAAATCTCTAATATCAAGTTAATATACTAGCTCGTTCAATTAACTGCAGCCATCAAATATCTTCACTCTCTGCCATGAGTAAATATATTATCTATTAGATTTATTTCAAGCAAAGCTTAAGCTCCGTGACAGCAATTCAATTAAGCTGAACTAATTATATTGCATATCAATTAAGAGTATTTAATCTGTGACAAGCTAAGAGTTAATATTTACTTAATGATATTTATTCAATTTGTCAGTTAATTAGAGCAAATGAGCTTTTAAATTAAGAACTAATTGTCCATTTCATATGGTGGATAAATAGAGATACTCACATATGGTGCCCGCCTGAGCGTGGGCTTCGAATACAATTATTGAGGATAGCTCGCGCTTGATGCTAGTCGACAGATGGGAGAGGGCAGCTATATGGACGAGCTCCTCAAATACCAATTCCAGTTCCTCGGGTGTGCGCTCGTGCGAACTAAATAGATATGTAGAGTATATAGAGAATTTATATATATATATATATATGTGTGTGTGTGTGCTGATTGATTAAAACCAAATAAGCTTGCGTCTTGTGTCTTGAATTCGACAATTCGAAGGCAAATGCAAATGCAAATATCAATCATACGCACTGTGTGCGTGTGTGCAGAACAACATTTGCATAAGCTTATGTTGGACTATGTGTGTGTGTGTGTGTGTGTGTGTCTGTTTGGCAGGTAGTCAAATATTTTGGCATTTTGGCTTTAAGCTGCTGCTGCAGTTTCGTTCGCATACTTTCGTGCTGCAATCAATATATATTGCACTTACGGCTTGCGCAATATCATGCGCAATGTTGCATCGGGTCCACGTTGAAAGAGTGCACTCAGCGCCTCACGTATGTGCTCATTAGCCGCACTGAGATCCTCAGCAGCTGGTATGCCGGCCGCCGGTGCGCCGCCTTCCTCGTCCAGGCGAAATCGATAGAGAAAGCATTTATCCTTGAACGGCTGCTCCTTGTTAACTGTGCCAGAACAATGTGTTAACAATTTTTAAATGCGTTAATTGTGTCATTAAGCTGGTGAAAGCCAATGGTCTGCAATCGCTCTCTCTCTCTTTTACACTCACCATGTGTCAGTACGCCTTCCTCGAGCAGGGCCTGCCACATGCCCGCCGCTTGGGCGCGTGTGTGAACAATCGGTGCCAAGTTGACCAGCCAATCGACGAGCTCCGTGCCGGGCGCACACTTGCGTATCAACTTGCCGGAGACCTGCAGCGGCCATTGATTGTGTAATAAAAATCAGACTTGTATCAAGCTAATTGGCAGGCATTACTCACCTTGCGATCCTTCAAACAGCTTGAGTTATCGACCACCAATAATGTGCGCAGCGCCCAGCCCATGCGGTTCATAGCAGGACTCGGCGTCTGAAAGAGGAAAAAGTCATTAGAATATATACTTAATGTTGCCTAGAAGAATATCTCACTATTGAGAAAGCTCTATAGCTTAATGGACATGTTTTGAATAGATTTTAGACTTTTGTAAAATTTTTAAAAATTCTAAATAGAAATTAAAAATTAGTTCGAATTTTTAGTTTACTTTCTCGCTCTATTCTAACTACCTCATCTGGTGTTTCCCTCCCTTTTCGTTTACTTTCTCTCCTTATTTCTTTGAAATATATTTTCTATTATAAATATAATAAATAATAATATATTTCTTTCTCATTTTCTCTCTCTTTTCCTATCTCTTTTCTATTTCCGTCTATAATTCTAATCGACCGTCTATCTTCATGTTTCAATCTCGCTTTCCCTCTCTCGCTCTGTCTTTTCTTCTGATAGAGGATCTCTTCCCCACTCGTTTTCCTTTCTCACTTTTTCTCTCTATCGTTCGCTTTTTATCTTTCTCTTTCTTTCCCCTTTTTCTCTCCATCTTTCTCTTTTTATCTCTCTCCCTCTTCCTCTCTCTCTCACTTTCTTCTACTACTAACATCTTTGACCTTTTCGTGTAGCCTTAATTAATGATTCAATTAGTCAGCCTGCAAGTTTGTCTGAACTGATTTTTCAAGGAGTTCAAGTGGCATAGGCTCAATGTCAACTAAGGTCCTCTTCCACATATATTTCTCTGTGTCTACCTTAGTGATTTATTGCACCTACACACGCACACGCACATTCGCACTCACACACACACACACGCACTTTGTCAATTCATAGTCTGTCTGCTTACCTCGGTAATGGGCAACGCTGGATTGGGATGATCCGGACTGAGTGGGCGTTTAGTGGGCGAGGTGGCAGCAGCTGGTTGTACGCCAGGACCAAAACCTATTTATAGAACAATAGAACAATACTCGAGTAAATTAATTGGCGCGTCTGCGGTTATTTTGTTAATTAAATTTATTTTATTTGCCAAGCAACAATAATATATTTATTGCTGCTTCTTAATTAAAAATAAAGATTATTCATTAAAATATGCTGTAAATGCGGGTACTGCGAGGGTCTATAAAATATAGCTGAAAATCTTGTCCATAGGAATAACTGAAGGTTACAGAAGTAAATTTGAGCTATTTACAAAAGATTATTGCTTACAGGGTATCGTTAAGTCGGTCATTAGTTTGTGCAGTTAAAAGAAAACATAATTATGTGTGCTTAGCATAAAATTTGAGAAGTGTATAATAATAAGTTTTAGGTTATCTTGGCTGGCTACAGGGTATCTTATGGCCTATCAATTTTGTTTTGTGCAGTTCAGGAATACCCACAAGTCGGTGAATAAATTTCACAACTTAGAATACCCCAAATTTCTATGTTAAAAACAATGTTCAGCTCATACAGGGTATCTTCAAGTCTGTCAGCTTGCTTTCTGGGATTAATCAAGATTATATTAGTCTCTGCATTAAGTTCACAAATTTGAAGATTTATTGCATCTGTATTACAAATGACTTTAACCTTTTACAGGGTATCTTCAAGTTAATTTTTTCTTCTTTTGTGAATTGAAGAAAAATTAGAATAGTTTTGATATAAAATTCATGCCATAGAAGACTGTGCGTATCTATATTAGTAAATATTGTATTTTTAAGTCCATCAGCTATTTTTGTGAGCTCAAAAAAAATTTGATTAGTTCAGCATTGAAATCTACTGCATAGAAGACTCTACACTTCCATATTACAATATACTTAAACCTCTTACAGAGTATCTTCAAGCTCATCAGTTTCTTTTGTGATGACAAGGAAGATTTGAGTCATTTCTGCGCAAAGGCTTACAGCACATTCGCATTTAATTTATACAATGAATCGTATACAATTTTCTTAATAGAAAGTATCATCAAGTCTATCATTTTTAGGCAGACCCACTTTAATATAATATAATTTTTTTGCACTCAAACATTATTTAAAATATGCAATCGATAAGTGGTTCAACCTTTTTCAAACTAACTGCAGGGTATCTGCAAGTCCATCACTTGAAAGTATTTTATGTTAATGTGCCACTTACCATTCTTTATTTTGCAATTGGTAATAATGTCATTCATCAACTCCTTGTTTTTCTGCAATAGTCAAAAAGTTAACGAGTTAGCTATAGATTGTTGTTGCTTGAGTTTATTTATAGATAAAGCAATATGTGATTGTTGTTGTTGTTATTTTAGTCTCTTGATTGGGCATTACGGATTGTGTGGCAATTGCTTATGACGCGTACATTGCTCATTTCGAACGCCGTTGTGAGTGGACGCGGCTGACGCTGCTGTGCACGACGTCGCAGCTTGATAGCTGCGGAAGTGGCGCCAGCTGATGTAGGAGATATTTCTGTTGCTCTGCCAATTGTTGCTGCTTTAGCCTTAGCCTTAGCTGGAGGTGCTGCTGCTACGGGTGGTGCTGGTGGCGGTGGCTCACTATCGCTGTGCCGTCTATAGCTCAGCAGCATGCAGAGCGTCGCCTCGTCGCTGGCCACAACTTGGCCGGAGCGACGCTGGAACTGGCGTTGTTCGCGCTGCAGTTGTCGCAATTGGCTCGCCGACATCTGGCCCCGTTTTCACTTTCACTTGCCACTCGACGTTGTTTACGTTTCGCGCATTCTTTTCACCAGATTTTTATGATATTTTTCCGTATTCTTTTATTTATTTTCTTCGCGCTGCTCTGCGGCAGGTAACTTCTGTCAAACGTTGTCGAGCGCACTGATAAGCCAGCTGGAGCGCGCTTCGCTCACTGCACGGCTCATTGTTTTTGTTTTTGTTCCCCATTTCGCCTTATCAGCTACAACTTGGCAGGGTTGCCAGAGCAACGCACACCCGACTGCAGCTATTAATAGCGCCCTGGCAATTTGTCGTGACATTCGCATGCATAACACATTCAGCCGGCTGCAAGGGCAAGGGCAAGAGCGAGCGCAGCGGGAGGGTGCCCGCATACCCAGCTATTTGCAATACTATTATACTCATTATAAATGCATAAGCGGGGTATAATGTTCTATATGTGACACGCAATGCGTGTAGGCAATTTTATTAAATTTATATATTGATATTGTTATTCAAGGCGATGAGCTGAGTCAGCCATCTCTTGTTATGAATCACAAAAACAAGGATAGCTAAAGAGCTTAAATTACAAATTTATATTATGGCATATGCCCATTCCCATGCCTAGAACCTGTTCAGATTACTCCATAAAAGTCGACTTTGGGCTTATATATTTTTATATGCATAACTCAAAGACTATAAAGCTAAGGATATAAAACTTGGCATGTAGATTCTCCTTAAGTCTACGTAGTTTATCATAGTTTTGCTCATTGAGTTCGTCATATCAAATAGTTTTTTTTTATGCAATATTTAAATTTTTCTTTTAATTCTGATAGAAATGTTTATTGAGCTTGGCTTTTGATATGCATAACTCAAAGCCTATAATAGGTTATATAGATCCTCTTGAAGATGGTCTGTTGACTTTTGGAATACTTCATAACATTCCACCTCAGAAAATTGAGGAGGGAACTGAAGGGTATCCCCAAGTCTTGCACTTTTTAGGTATTAAATTAAATTGTATTTCAGTAAATATCAGTTCAGCACAGAGCTTGGGGTATCTGCATGTCGTGTACTCCTTAGAAGCTAGAATATTTGAAGAAAAGCAAACTCAGTAGAACTTGGGAGGTACTGAAGGGTGTCTTCATCTTTTATAGATGTGCACTTTATAGACAATATATCATATTGTGGAAGAAATCTAAAATATTGGAACTAGCGTTAGTTCTGAGCACTGCTTAGGGTATCTCCAAGTCGTGCACCTTCTAGATGATATATATATATACAACTCAAACAAATATCAGTGAGTCACAAAGGTTTAGGCATCATTAAGCCCTTCACTTTATATCTGATACATATATTAAGTATATATAAATGCAACAAAAATCAGTTAGTCACAAAGAACAGGATATCTCCGAGTTGTGTCACTCTCAGTCAGAGCCCACTGACTCGCTTTTTGTTTCTGCTGACGCTTTGACAACACTTGGCGCTCAGCTGATAACGCATTTGGCGTTGGCGTTGGCGTTGGCGTCGGCGTCTACGCTAATTAAAACTCATTTTCACTTATCGAAACGCACAGCGCGACCAATGAGTGAGTGCGACAATTGTCGTTAGATATGATGAACTCAGCGGGAAGCACTTGGCTTCGCCTTCACGTTCGCCTTTGCCACTGCCCCTGCCCCTGCCTCCGGCTTGCAAACAATAGCAGCTTTGATAATAATGGCCAGAAAGTTGGCTGGCACTAAGTAGGTCTATTCATTTGGCTGCAGACCATGGGGAAGAGTTGAACTGGCAGCAGCTTAATGCAAGGTCAATTTGATTCAAGTCTTTGTTTATGCGCTCAAAGGAAAGCTGAAATTAATTATGTAAAATATGAGAGGAGTGGAGCTGAAAATATTTGCGCGAAATTGCAAAGTGAACAGTAACGTATTGTTGACGAGCTCTGCCTAAGCAGTGCATCAAAATATATTTTAATAAATGAAAAACATTTCAACTCTGGAATTCTTGACAAATGCTGAAATGAAAATCTACCTGAGGAATTTATATTGCTTGATGCCAAGTGCTGTAGATTAATTACAGATTTTTTTAAGGTATATGAAACGAATTTTTGTGAAATTTTTTACATTTATTATGTGGAAAATTAAGTGAGAGGTGAATAAGTAAATGATTGAGGAAAAGCTCAGTGTATGTGGGTATAGCTGTTTTTTTTTTTAATAAAATGTTAATAAATTTTTTAAATATATTTCTATACGTTTTAGAGACATCAAAAATATTTTTAAAAATATTTCTATACGCTTTAGAGACATCAAAAGATTCTTTAATAAATGGCAAATCATATTAAATGCTTCGACAGGCTAATGAAATATATAATATTCTAGTACAAACATTTGTGGATGGAAAAATCTTAGCCTTAAGTCAAGGCCTTAAAATCGAGTTAGCTCCGTTTTTTTGCCAGCAAAGATCACAAGTTTTATTAGCATGAAATCTCTTGCCAGAAAGAAGGTAAAAGGTATTAGATCAAAATGGAGACAATAAACATTTTTGTAATGTTTTGTATATTAAAAAAAAATCGTGTTTAAATTGCTCTAAAAAATGCGAAATTACTTAGTGAACGACCTAATAAATATCTCAGTAAAAAGCAATAGCTAACCTCTGTTAATATTAAAAGATGTATCAAAAGCTTTATATGATTGTGAAAAATGCTTAAGGGAAATAAAGCATAATAAATAAAAGAAAAAAAATATTCTAGTAAATTTTTATTTAGAAAATAAAAAAGTTCCTAATTAAATGAAAACATTTTATGAACATTTCGACAGCCAAATGTTATATATAACTTAAATAACTGCCCCAATGTATTTAACGAAAGTAGTATTAACCTATGTCTGCTCGCTCGTCAGCCAATACTCTCAAAATGTATGCCAAATCAATTAATCTAAGCTAATATCTAAATGCAGCATAGCCATGAAATAGCTTCAATAATTGATATTAATTGCAAGAGCCGAGTCTAGTAGCAGCTCTGCCATTGACAGTTGGCGCTTGGCCAGAGCAAAGCTATTTGCTGCTCATTGAACACAGCCGCTGGTTGCAGCATTTGAAGGGCCGTTAAAGAGCTCGTGATTTGGCGTGGCGAATACAATTAAATCCAGTTCACACGAGTCGAAACACGCACAGCTGACAGGTGTCTGGGGGGCAGGTGGCTGGGGGCAAGTGGCAGCTGGCAACTGGCAAGTCGGGCAACCCGGCTGTCTGCGGAAATTAGAGTTGGCATTTTGTGGCAGTGCCGCAGCTGGCGAATTGCAATTGAAATGCGATTATCAAGCGATTTTAAACGTTTTGCTTGCCTGGTGTAACTCAATTATTTCGCATAGTCTCTGCTTTTAGGGGCGCGCACACGCATTCAGGACCATTAATCGATTAACCTACAAAATTTTGCTATCAATTTGGCTGATTTTACGGGCGTTTCATAAGTTGCGGCCAGGCCCGGCTGGCGGAACAATGGCGGGCCGGGCCCACGTGTGGTATACGTAATGCACAGCCCATAAATAATATAAAATGCGCAACGTTATTTGGCATGCCCCAGCTGCACGACATGCACCATTGCGTGTTGCATTGGACATGCGCTTTATTTATTTATTTCTCGCATAGACGAGCACAACTACAGTTGGAGCTTAGAACAGGAAACAAGCACAAACACACACGCACACACACTCATGCACTCTCATACGGCAAATGACATAATAATCATGTAAAATGGAATCCACGAGTGCAGCAGAAAAGTATGTGAAATATTGTTGTGAGTGCAGAAAGTAACATGTAATGCTGTAATTATTTGGCCAATTACTGTGCAGAGAGTATGTAATTACATAAATTTAATTACATGCATAATTATTACAGCAGAGTTTAATGAGCCGAGTAATTGAAATTTAGTCGGTGTAATTATGTAAGTTAGATGTGGAGAATAGATTTAAAATTATATAGATATCTAAAGCATTTATGACAATTAACATTCTATGAGCTAGATACTTCCTAAAAATTATGTTGAGTGACTTAATTACTAAAGTATAAGAAGGTTTAAAAATAAGTTTTTATTAAAACATAAATTGAGCATTTTTTGAAAGATTTTAAAAGCGTATAGTGAAATTTTATTAAAATAAAATAAAATAGTTTGTGGCAAAAAAATGTAGCAAAAAAATTGTTTGCTTGAGTGTTAACAATTTTAGACTAAATAAAATAAAAATATAATTACAAAATAAATAAAACAAAAAAAAATTTAAAATAAATTTTTAAAAATAAATAAATAATATGAATAATAAAAATATATAATAATAATAATAAAAAAATAAAAAACAACGTAATAAAAAAGATATCAAATAAATAAAAAATTAATAAATTTATAAAAAATAATAAAGAAATTAAAAATTAATAAATATTAGTAATAATTCATAACCAAGAAAAAAATGTAGAAACGGAATAAAAAAATATGACAAGAATAAAAAATTAATAAATAATAGTATTAATAAGGATAAAAATAAATAATAATAATGAAAAAATAAAAAATAAAAATAAAGAAAAAGTAAAAAAAAATTAAATATCAAATAAGTAGAAAATAAAACAAATCACTACACTACTGGTAGCTTAGTCATAATAGTAGTCATTTAAGCTAGTCATGGCACTACTTAACTAACTGCTAAGCACTCGACAGTTCCTCAAGCTAACAAGAAAATTGTAAAATATGACAACTTTTTAGATAACTTCATCTATCGTCTTTTCTCATCTCTTCTCATGTAATATCCGTTCTAAACTAAAGAACATATCGCACGGCTGCCATCGAAGGTTCAAAAGTGTCTTTAAAGTTCGTCACCCTGAGGTGACCCTGTGCTCATAACGCTTTTCGCTATTTCTGCTGTATAAAACAAATATTTGCGTGCAAATCAAACAATTGCCAGGGCTCACACACACACGCACGCACGCACACACATCGATAGAGTCAAAGCAGTAGAGTGTGAAAATTTGCAGTGACAACTCTTCGCGTAATATATTTTCAATTTAAACTGATTTTATCGCATTTACCAGAAGCTGCAACATTTTATGGCACGAGCTATGGCTGTGTGTGTGCGTGTGTGTGTGGCTGGCTTAGCTTCATTGTTGCACATTGCGTATACGTAATATATGTTTGAGCTGCGTGCTGCAGCTACTTTGTTATCTACCCTTGCCCATCAGCTAGCTGCAGTGCGGCAACTAGTGCCAGCGAGTAGCGCGTAGCAAGTGGCAAGTGACTCCATACATCTCTGTGGGTTAGCCAATGTTGCCCCAATTTGAGGTTACTTTTCTCATTATTTATTATACGTTTTACTTTTCTTCCAACTTTTTTTCTCTCCTTTTTATTGTAACTCAAAAGGTAAATATGCATTCATTCATTTTATGTGTAAGTGTGTGTGTGTTAGGGGAATTTCTGTGTGTGTGTGTGTGTGGTTTATACCTTTTGTGCGTGCTCGCTTTCAATGTGCGAGCACTGCTGGCCCCGAGGGGCAAGTTCATGGCTCTGTGGCAAGCCCTAAAAAAGCGAAATCTTCTTTAAATTGCCAACTATGCGGTGGATATATATATATGTCTGTATATATATCAGTGTATGTATATATATTTGAAGCATTTGGCATTTGGTGATTGGAATTGAAAAGTTTTGTTTGAAAAGAAATGTCTTTGGGTTTGGGTCTGGGCCTAATGCAAATATAATGGTTTCTGATTGTTCGCGATTAGATAGATTAGAGTGGACCCAAAAAGGTTGCAATTCAATACGGCCACTACGCATGCAATTCAATTAACTTTGGCAATACACTTAGGCGCCATCGATCAATGAATTTACGCTTAACATTTGTGCCTCTAATTAATTAGGCGCATTCGATTATTATTCATTAACATTCATGAATAATGCAATCGATTAGCCGGTCCGAATGACTTTAATTCAATTTTGGTAATTGCTGCCATAACGGAATGGCCAACAGCCATTGGGGTCCACTTTAATGTCCTGGCATATGTTGATATCCTGCGCTGCTGCTGCCGCTGCTGTGGGCGGGCTATCGCCCATCATTAATTGTTAACTGAAATTTTAATTAAATATTTTGACAATGACGCAAATACCGCAAATGCTTTTTGGCTACGTCAACAAGACAAGAAGCCTCAACGACAAATATTTAGCACACAGCTGCTTATTAGCAAGGCTTGACTTGTGTGTGCGTGTGTGTGTGTGGTTGTGGCTGAAGGTGTGAGTGTCTGTGTATGTGTGTGTGTGTGTGTGTGTGTGTGTGTGGGTGCTGGTTTTAATGAACGCTCAGTAAATACTTGAGTTGAGGTCTCAAACTGACGCCTTTCAATTTTATTAACCAAATGACATTGCCTGAAAAGTGGACT
This sequence comes from Drosophila pegasa, assembly GCA_035046225.1. Taxonomy (NCBI): domain Eukaryota; kingdom Metazoa; phylum Arthropoda; class Insecta; order Diptera; family Drosophilidae; genus Drosophila; species Drosophila pegasa. The sequence goes on along the minus strand of JAWNOD010000076.1, from coordinate 8,787,777 downwards.
TGACTTGGATGAAGGGGCTTAAAGTTAATAAATAAAAGGTTTAAGTGTAAGAAAGGGAAGCGAGTGAGAGGTGGGGCGTGGGAGAGAGGGAGAGATGAAGGTGATAGAGACGGAGAGAGAGAGAGAGAGAGAGAGAGAGAGAGAGAGAGAGAGAGAGAGAGAGCAGAAAACACAGGCAGATGGAGAAGGAGATAAAGAAGGACGAGAAGATGAGATTGAGAGAAGATAAAGAGAAGCTAGATATAGCTAGATAGAGAGATATGTATATAGAGCGAAGAATAGACTGAGAGAGTGGGAAAGAGGGAGTGAAGAAATTTAACTTCATTGCAGACACAATCAAGAGAGAGTTAGATAGAGAGAAGCATAGACTGAGAGTGAGAGAGCGGGATTGGGAGTTGGAGTATGAGAGAGCAGAAAGGCAACATCAGGACAGACGCAATCAAGAGGGAGTTTTATAGAAAGATATATACAGAGAGAAGCATAGACTGAGAGTGAGAGAGAAGAAAGGCAACATCATGACAGACACAATTGTTCTCTCTTGGAGAAATCTCTAATATGCATGGTTTATACCCTTATTGATTGTGCTTTATGCTTGATTTTTGATTCTCTCTCTGAAGCTTAAGAACATATTTTTTTTACCATGTAGAATAATCATATATATAATATACTAATGTATATATAATATTTATAATAATATATTAATAATATATATACTATAAATATATACAATAATATAATATATAATTTGTGAAATTTCGTTTAGCTAGAATTGAAGCTGTAGGCAATAAAGCATTACCCAATTTCAACATCATGAATGCCAAGGTCAACAAGCTTCCAACAGTGCCAAATTTTATAAATTTTTTAAGAATTATATGAGCTCTATTTATACTTATATATGCTTAAATATAAATTCACTTTGATTTCCATTGTTGCATAATTATTATTTAATTATTATTATTATTTGTTGGCTTTTGTTTTCAGTTTATCCCACAAATATTTCTTTGTTTTCCCAGATATTTGTATGTTTTCAGTTAATTTGATTAATTGAAAATTAAGTTTTCTTTTCTTCATCATGCCCAACTTTGACTTTTGTCAGCTTAAGCCTGATTTATTGCTTTGTTTGTCAGCTGCAGAGATGTTTGCAGTTGAGACAATAAATTATTGTTTTGATTGGCTGATTAAAATGAAATTTATTTATTATTTGTTTTTTATGCAACTAAAATGAATTGAGCATTATGCAACATTGTTGACTAGCTTAAACTTTAACTCCAACAATAAATTGTCATAACTTTCCCTAAAGCATATTGTATTTATTACAACAGAGTCATTGCTGCTGCTCTTTGATATGCGACGCGCGCAGATTAATTAATCAACATTTGATATTATCTGAGTTCGCAATAAATCTTACTGCGCTGCCAAGTCAACATATGCAAAGTTTTTAATGCTTTTAATGCCGCTTTAAGCCCGTGTCATTGCGCAGTTCACTTTGAGTTGTGGTGTAATGAATACATATATATACGTATATATAGTGTCTTCTTATATATATATGGCTTGCTCTTTGTTACTTACCTCCCAGATGAGTCGAAAATCCTGCTGTTCGACGCGCAGCAGCTCGCAGGTTGTCTTCGTCACGACGGTGCTGTCCCTGGGCAGGTCGTGTAGTATTGATTCGCCAAATGTGGCGCCCACGCCAAGATTACACAAAGTGACGGAGCTCTGCAACGAACGGAGAAAAGGTGTAAAAAGGACGTAAGAAATTGGCTCTCAGAGTTGGCAGAAGGCAACAAGCTCAAAGTTTAGTTACAGCTGCAGATTAAAACATTTGCAGCCATGTTGACATTACACCGCATACTTTCTCACTCTCTGTGTTTGCTAATTGCACACTGTGCCACAATTTGTGTCAATGGCTGCAATCTTGTGGCAGCTTGTTCACAAAACATTTGCTTAGCCCGGCCGTAATCGCTTCATTGCACTCGAGTTTTGCCAATAAAATCTGCAACGGAAGCTGCCAACTTCTGTCAACCGGATATGTTTTGACAGAGCAGAACCGCCTCTCGACATAGACCCAAAAAAAAAAAAAATGCAATTTCATTGACAATTGCCCAAGTGCCCATCCGCCCCACTGCCGCCCCGAAAGGGCTCTGCTCTAAGCGCCGTCTAACCGCAACATTGAAATGTCATTCCATTCCATGCCAAGACAGCAAGTTTTCTGCATAGCTGCGTTTTGCCCATGCCCAGTGCTTGGCCTGCAGCTGGGGTCGTTGGGGCTACACAATTAATCTAAATTTAGTTTTATTTGTTAGTTTATTGTGGTAAATATTTATAAAAAGAATTTTTATGGCCATATTAAGGGTAATTTGCTTTTAGAAATAAATAAAATAAAGAAGCTGTAGCGTAGTATATATGATACAATATCTAGTGGAATTTTTAGAATGTTAGTTTTAATATGATGATTCGCATCTTTCTATTTTCGGAAGGTTTAAAAAGTCGTTGCCACTTTAATATTTTAAACAACATTTATTTTATCTATAAACTAATCTCAAAAGCGATTAGATTACCTAGTTTGATAGACTACACTATCTATAGCGTCTTGTCTAGTGGCACAAAAAAAAATGTCTGAGCCACAAGTAGTTGAGCCAAAAAAAAAAATTTAACAGATTATATATATAATATATAATATATAATATATAATATATAATATATAATATATAATATATAATATATAATATATAATATATAATATATAATATATAATATATAATATATAATATATAATATATAATATATACTAAAATAGGTAATCCTCAAATTTTATTCTATATATATTATTTTTGTACTATTTTTTAAAAAAAAATCGTAAATAATTAATAAATATATAAGGCAGAAAATCTGGACTTAACTAACAAACTCCCAAGCTCTCAAAATTCTCTTCAGAAAATCCCTTCATAAAAATAAATACTAAACACTTGCAGGGTATCACAAAGTCAATCATTGCTCGTTAGTAAACGTTCTCTAAATTGTTGCTAAGTTTGCATCTGTGGTTTGTGCTGTTTGTGCGCGCTGTTTGTCTTAGCGTTTTCCCAGAAGACAACTTCTTGGCATTGCCCGCGGGCCCAGCCTCATTTCAGTGGGCTTAAGCCCGGCCCTGAGACGAAAGATGGGAGTCGAGTGGAGCAGAGCGCGAGAGCTGTGGCACTGCGCGCGCTTGGGCTGGGGCGAGCGCATATAATTGGCTTAACAAGACTTACACACGACCGCAAAATTGTTAAACTCGCATTAGTCAAAGAGGTGTGCGTGTGTCTTTTTGTTGTGCTTGAGTTTTCTTTACAGTTATAGCACATGCAGTGGGTTTTTTGTTTGGACAGAGGCAGAGCAGCATCAAAGCCTCAAGATCCGCTATAAAACATAATTTAATTATTTCTCTGCTGTGTAATTACAATTGTTGTTGGCTGGCCAAAACGCTGACTTGATTCTCTCTGGCGTCCCATTTTTCCGAACTTCATTTACTCGACTTGATTTATGGCGACTTTTGTTTTTTGACAACTCAAAAATATTTTCCGCTTTTGTGCGCTTTGTCGGCGCTATAAACGCCATAAATTATTTGATTGCTTTCTAATTGTTGTTGCGGCAAACATTTTTTCTTTTTTTGGGAGATACATCTTAGATAAAACAGAGAACCATGAATCGTTTACAAAATCAACCCACACACATACACACAGAAATTCGAATCGCAGCATAAACAACATAAAGTTCGTCTATTTTACTGGGAAATCAATTTAATTGCGTATTTTAATCGTTCAAAGAACTCAAAGAGCTCGCTGGCTACATTAATATTTGTTTATCGCAGCGCAAAGAAAGTGGATTTTATTGAAATAGTCTGTTGAATGTATAGATGGGCTGAATAATAATTATTTTTATGCCTGCGCAATTATAAAGCGCTTTTAATCCGTTTGCCAAAGGTAAATGTTTCTATTGATTTTTTTTAATTATTTATTTTTTGCTTTCAATTGTGTGCTTAGTAAGTTTTTCGCTGTTGATTTAATTTGTATTTTTGCTTAAAATTGTATAAAATATTTAAAATAATTGTTTTAACAGTTTCCAACAAATATTTCAAATATTTTTTCTTTCAGAGAACGGAAGTTATATGCTTGGCAGCATGGAGACAACACGTGAAGCTGGATAAGGAAATATTTTGCAAACAAAACATGCAAAACTTATTGAAGATAACCTGATGAATCTGAATATAAAAACTTGTTGGTAAGTAAAAAATTCTTATTGCTATTATTTTATTTTAAATTGAAGCAGACTTCAACTGGTAATTGCCTGGAAATAAAAACTAAATATTTTTATAAACTCTACATATCTTATATACATAAAATATTATCGTCTATTCTTAGTTATTCATGGGTTTTTCAAGACCTTAGCTCTCCAAGTTTAAACTCTGACTAAAAATAATCAATAACAAATGGAGTAGCTGCTAGCTCAACTCATTCTTTCATTCTCTCTCTCTCTCTCTCTCTCTCTCTCTCATTCTCTCTCTCTCTCTTGTTGTCTATATCGAATACTGTCAATTTCCACTTGTCTCTCTTTCAACACAATTTTCCGGCGGAAAAGTCTTGCAGCATTTGATTTCGGTTGCATTGCATAAATCCGATTGATTGTCGAGGCGGACTTACTGAATCGTACTGCTTCAATTTCCATTTATTGCTTTGTTATGTTGCAGCTGGACTAGAGACTGTATTGTATGAAATTTAATTGAAAATGGTTAGAAAGAGCTCGACAGGAGCCTTGGGGCATGGCATGATTTCAATGCAAGAGCGAGTTAAATTTGTGACAAAATGAGGAGAATTTTGGTTTGTTTTTATAGTTTTGCCTAGCAAATAGAGGCAGAATGGGCAGAATTTTTATAAGAAATTTACTTATTAGTTCTTATTATATTTGTAATTATTTGGATTATTCTTTGTGCAAATTGTGTTAGGTATTTTTTTTTATTTTCTATTTTATTTTATTTTATGTGTTATTTTATACTTTTCTATTTTATTTTATTTTACTTCTTTTTTTTTGTTATAAAAGATATTTGTAGAATTATGCAGATGAGAACTGAAATATTTTTTTTTAGTTTAGGAATTTCTATATTTTTCCTTAGAAATTTACATTTGAATATTTCCATTTCATAATCTTTTTTAGTGTTCACTTCAGGCAAAATTCTGCCAGAGCTGTTATTTAGCATATATATGCATAGCATTTGAGAGTGCCTGACCCTGAACTTAAAATTAGCCCCAGGTTAAATCTCTACTAAGTAATATGTAAAGTCAATTTAAGTCAAAGGAAATATTTTTTTCCTATGCATGAAATTAGTATGAAAATAAAAAAGAAACTAAACTGAAAGAAAAATGGTTGCCATTAAGTAACATATTCGCTTTGCTCTTTAACTATCTAAAGCCATTTCTATACATCAATTTCCTTGACTATATTATGTATGTATGTGTAGCTATTATTTAGAAATATCTAGTCACGCTGCTTGCCTTGTCTGTAACTGACAAACATCGAACACTTCTCCTTGAAGTTGCTCCATCAGTTTGTAGCGGAAACAAAAGATTTATTACATTTGATTATCTGTATCCAGTCTCAGAGAGTAAAATTGCTGACAAATGAAATCCTTTTGTGCATAGATAAATACTTTGGCTTGCAAAAAAACATGACAAGACATATGCAAAAGAATGATGATGTCACCAAAGACTATATATGTATATTCATTGAACCACTGAGCTGAGAGCTATCGAGTAGAGATATTTTTTTTGTATCACACATTGCATTATATCTAGTACATATATATGTTTAACTGAAGCATGGGCACGTACATTTTACATATTTCTTTCAGTCTTTCTCTTTGATTCACATGAATGCAGTGCAATGTTTTACCTTTGCATAATGTCGCGTTGATTGCTCCACATTATACGTACAACTGCGACGAAATAGCATTTTCTTTTTTAGCTTTCTTTTAGCTATCAAATTAAATACGTTTTTATGTCTTTTTTTTTAAGTGTATGTGTGTGTTATTATTTTAATTTTGCAACAAATTTGCGCTTGTTTTTTGTGTCACATGCTGTAATAAATTTTGTTAGCAAAAAAAAAAAAAAACTATTGGCATGCAAATGTTTTCTTTCTCGCCGTCGTTGTGAATGAAATTTGCAAAACGTGAGCCGCGCAGCTTATGGCATAATATATATATACATTTATTAGCCTAGTCTTTCTAAAGCGTGCCAGCAGCGACGGCGATAACAACATTTGCATGCCGCAAACACACATACGATTCGTGTAATATCTATTATTATGAATTCTTGTTGGCTTTTTTTGAGCGCGTACCACTTTCGATTTATGGCCATAATTGTTTTTGGGCAGCAATGAGAAACGAAATAAAACACGCGCTGCGAGATGTGCTCAACAAGTTGTGCAACCGCACGTTGTCGCGTCGCAAGCTGAACTGAATTGTTGAAGTTGAAGCGGCTGAAGTCGTCACACGGCTGACTTCAAATTAGCGCCCAAGGTGTACCTGTGTGCAGGTGTCTCTCCGTCCGTCTGTCTGTTTGTGTGTGAGTCTCTCTGCCTTTGTCTGCGCTGCTTTATGCAACGCCGCTGAAGTGTGGCAGCCGCAACAGTTTGCCATGTGGCGTGTCGCAAATTGGAGCAGTGCTCGCAGTGGCTGCCTCAATCAGGCATGCAAAATACGCGTATCTCATGTCATGTAATGGTCAGCCAGAGCTAACAAAGTTGTCAACACAAAAATTTCAGCTCTGTTTACTTTGTGTGCGAGTCTGCTGTGCTCCTATTGTTGCAGCTTTCACTGCGCCAGCTGGGCTACTTCAGGCAGGCAAATGCAATTAATCCATTGACATAAGGGGGGACTAGACGACGACGACGATCCACCCACAGTCAATTGGCCAAATGTCCAACTGCTAAGCCACATGCTCGCCTGACCAACACGTTCCTTCTATGGCAGCAACTGTTGGCAGCTGCTGTTGCTGCTGTGACTGCTGCTGCTGTTGGTTGCTGTCGCCGTAATGCACTTGCAACTAATTTTGCTGCTGGCCTGTGGCTAAGGCAATAGTCATGATTGCCTTGCTTGATGCGTGCGCTCTAATCGAAAATCGAATATGAAATGCGTTTGGGGACAAACAGTTTGCACTGTGAAAAAATGCAGCTATAAAAGCTTAAAGAATGTTTAGAGGAATGCCATATTTAGATGCAGAAGCTGATGTCTGTAACTTTTTTGTTTAAATATATACTACAATTGATTCTTATAGGTTGAACTTGCAGGTTGCATTTTTTAAATATTTTAATACATTTTTATTATGTAAACCGACTAAATAATTATTATTTTTTTATGGTTCTTATATTTTTTTATGACTTCAACATTTTTTATTTATTCTTACTAGTTTTTATTGAAGCTGGTATATATATTTTGTATAAATTTTTAAATATTTCTTATACTTAAAAAAATATATTTTTATTTTGGTATTTATATATATTTTTTGGTACTTATATATTATATTATTTTTTGGTATTTTCATATATTTGTTGATATTTTTTATATATTTTTTGGTATTTTTATATATTTGTTGTTTTTTATATACTTATTGGTATTTTTATATATTTGTTGGTATTTTTATATATTTGTTGGTATTTTTATATATTTGTTGGTATTTTTATATATTTGTTGGTATTTTTATATATTTGTTGGTATTTTTATACATTTGTTGGTATTTTTATATATTTGTTGGTATTTTTATATATTTGTTGGTATTTTTATATATTTGTTGGTATTTTTATATATTTGTTGGTTTTTTATATATTTGTTGGTATTTTTATATATTTGTTGGTATTTTTATATATTTGTTGGCATTGTTATATATTTGTTGGTATTTTTTTATATATTTGTTGGTATTTTTTTATATATTTGTTGGTATTTTTATATATTTGTTGTTTTTTTTAAATATATTTTGGTATTTTATTTATTTTTTGGTATTTTTATATATTTTTTTGGTAGTTTTATATTTATTTTGATATTTTTATATTTTTTTGGTATTTTTATATTTTTTTGTGGCATTTTGATATATATTTTGGTATTTTTATTTTTATATATATTTTGGTATTTTTTATATATTTTTTTAAAATATTTTTATATTAATTTTAATATTTTATATTTGTGCTCTATCGAATTTTATGTTTAATTAAAAAATAATTGCATATAAGTATTTTAAAAAGTTATTCAATTTGTTTTATTTATTGCTTTCTCTCAAATATTTAACAATGCTTTTGTTCGATTAAGATTAGCAAATATGCAAAATATGACAGCGATTTTCTCACGGTGTAATTGACTGCGTACATTGCAATTACTGAAACTCCCCCAGCGCCCCCACTTCGATTCGGCGTTGAACTCATTTGCAGCAACTGAGTAAATGTGATAGTCGAAGTCTTCCTTTAATTAAGCAACTGTTTCTGGTATTCGACTAAGTCAAGTCAGTTCGCCGAAGGTGTTGCCAATGTTAAGGTTGAATAACCTGCCCTCTTCACAGCTGCCGCCTGCTGGCTGCTGGCTGCTGCCGCTCGTTGCTCTTGTTTGATTTATTTCTCGTTTCGTTTTTCACTCTCTAACTGGCAAGTGCTTTGTGGGTTCAACAGAAAACGCAACAAAACCAACTTGCGACTAGTAATTAATTTGCTTTCAGTCCGTTTTTTGAGCGAAGGTGGAGAGCGAGTCCAGAGAACGAGTCATTGACTGCCCGCAATGAGTAAGCAGCGGCTCAGACAGTTCATGAGCGGATCGCGTGTATCCATAAGATACTCACAATCTATACGTAGCGATTTGCATAAGCAGCAACGAAATTGTTTTACAACACATTTGCTTCAACACAAACACGAGATTAACATGTGCTCGGAATATTTCTGTTATGCACTTGATTAATTCCGTGCGTATATTTAATTATTTATTATTTCATATTTATGCGTGATTCTGTTGATTTTTTGTTGCATTTTATTGGCTCATAATTAAATAATTAAATGTTGAAAATAATTTAAATAAATAAATAGGTGTGAAAAAATATATATAGAAATATATTTTAAAATAAATTTTTTAAAGCAAACAAATTTTAATATGTTAATTTTTCTAGTCGATAAAAATGTCGTAATTTTAATGCGTAATATTTAAATCAATTTTTTTATTCAAATTAAATCAATTCAAAATTTTTAAAAATATAAAAGAGCAGCAACTGCTAGGAAATGCTCGACTAAGAAATACCCTAAAAAATTTGCCAGCATGCTAAGTTTTCTAATTATTATTCATAGACTTAATGCTTTTTCATTATTAATAGACTAAATTCTATATTTATACATATTTTAATAACTCCCTCTCCAAAGCACTATTTAGGGTATATAAAAATCAATTCAAAATAATTGCACCAACCACGATTTTAATGTTCGTCACCACCGCAAAGCGTGTGAAATTTGTTTTTAATGACACTTTTAGTTTGAGCCGTTGAAAAAGAGCACAATTAATAGAATTTTTCCATGCCTTTGCGACAGACAGCAAAAAAAAAAAAAAAGAATGAAGTGTAACGCAGTTTTCAGCTCTTTGCATATGCCTCATTTTCCACGCGTTGCATGTTGCGATGCTATTAGATAAAAACATGATGGCAGCAGAAACACTTTATCTTCTCATGCATAATTAAAACACGATTTTAATGTGGCAAGAATTTTAAATAGTTTGATTTACGCAAATGTGACCTAAATTTAAAGAATATTTCCATTAAATTGACTTTGGCATGGAAAATATGCAGTCAAAGCGAACTCTGCTCAAGCCACATCTATACTTTCCCCTCACCTTACACACATATATAGATAGAAATTTGTAAGGAATTTAATGCAACGCGAAGTGTGTGCATGTGTGAGCGTATTTCGGTGTGTGGAAGATGCTTTAAAGCATTCAGTGCCAATTCGAATGTAAATAACTAAAATAGTTCAAGCGTAAAACGCTGAACAGATAAAATGCCAAAACGAAAAATTCTTTTTCGTTCTCTCTCTTTTCTTCGTTTTGATAAAAGTTCGTGGAGCTTAACATGCAAATATAAAATCTGCGATAATAAAATTACACAGAAAGTAAGAAAATGTTTTATAGATAAAGTGAGCGACAAAGTAAAGCATCAATGTTAAAAGATAATCAAACTTTTTCAATGTTTCCATCGCAGCTCTCAGCCAAGTTCTGGAAACTTGAAAAGTTGAAATATCCCAAACAAATATATTTATGGTGTGACAGGCTATCAAAATGTTGTTTCCATAAATTCTGATAAGCCTCTGATTACACTTATTATAATCTAACTGTCTACACGACTCTTGAGGCTTAACAATTTAATTATTGTGTCTGCAAAAGCAAAACATAGTTTGTTATCAAAAGTCTTATCAGCTGAGAAACTTTAATACAATCAGAACGGTAGCTAGTTGGTCTGCAGGGTATTAAAAGGTCTAGCAACAGCAGAAGTTCATTATTTAATTATATGTATGTAACGTCACAGACATTTGCATAACGAGAGATTCATGTCATTAGGAATAATGGATGACCACATCGCCATGTATTTTGTCGTTTAATAACACAGTAGCGCCCCAGCATTTACATACGCTCCATTCTCCAATAAATGCCGCCAAGTGTGGTCAACAAAAAAGAGAACCTATCTCTTAATTAACAAATTCAGTTTCTTTGCAAGCTGTAAGCTTCAAGTTATGATTTGAAGCTATGAGCTGGACTCGACGTTCGGCGTAAATATTGCCATTGTGGCTTCGGCTTAATTTTACAGATTTTCAAGAATAATTTGGTTTTCATTGACTAAACTAATATTTTATAAAAATTTTAATTCAATTCTATTTTGCTGATTACAATTTTATCCGACATTCAAACACGTTCTACTCGCAAAAGTATGCCGCCAATTGTGCCCAAGACAAAAGATTTGGGATCATATACAAGGGGCATATTAGTTTTGTCGCACACCGAGAACTTGAAGTTCTTTATCAGCTGAGCCAAGCCAATCCGTGTTTGCATTTGGCCAAAGCGCATTCCCACACAATTTCTGGGTCCGTCGCCAAAGGGTAGCCATTCAACCGAATCACGAGCTGCCACCTGATCGGCCGAGAAACGCTCCGGATCGAATTTCTCTGGCTCGGGATAAAGGTCTTCATCCCGATGATAGGCAGCGGCGGGCAGAACTACCTGCATTCCCTTTTCTATCACATATTTGGGATGGCCAGGTACAATATAGTCATTCAGAGCTTTACGTACGAGGAAGGGCACGATAGTGTATAGTCGGAGGGTTTCTATAGAAGCGAATGCAGAACTTAGTTGAGCGTCCTTTACAGTCCAATAAACCTAGTGAACTCACCAGAAATAACCTGATCCAAGTATCGCATAGCCTTGATGCTCTCATAGGTCAGTTTTCCATCGTGTTGCTGCAGAACATCCTGAATATCTTCCCTGAGTCGATCCTGAATATCGGTGTGCTGGGCCAATTCGTATAGAGCATAGCTCATGGTTGATGAAGAAGTCTCAAAGCCCGCTAAATAGAAGACAAACACCTGAGCTGCCAGTTCTCCGACATCCATTCCTGTCACAACTTCTCCATTATCCAATGTAAAACTTCCCTTTAGTTTGAGTTTTAGTTTGAGCCGTTGAAAAAGAGCACAATTAATAGAATTTTTCCATGCCTTTGCGACAGACAGCAAAAAAAAAAAAAAAGAATGAAGTGTAACGCAGTTTTCAGCTCTTTGCATATGCCTCATTTTCCACGCGTTGCATGTTGCGATGCTATTAGATAAAAACATGATGGCAGCAGAAACACAAAAAAGAGAACCTATCTCTTAATTAACAAATTCAGTTTCTTTGCAAGCTGTAAGCTTCAAGTTATGATTTGAAGCTATGAGCTGGACTCGACGTTCGGCGTAAATATTGCCATTGTGGCTTCGGCTTAATTTTACAGATTTTCAAGAATAATTTGGTTTTCATTGACTAAACTAATATTTTATAAAAATTTTAATTCAATTCTATTTTGCTGATTACAATTTTATCCGACATTCAAACACGTTCTACTCGCAAAAGTATGCCGCCAATTGTGCCCAAGACAAAAGATTTGGGATCATATACAAGGGGCATATTAGTTTTGTCGCACACCGAGAACTTGAAGTTCTTTATCAGCTGAGCCAAGCCAATCCGTGTTTGCATTTGGCCAAAGCGCATTCCCACACAATTTCTGGGTCCGTCGCCAAAGGGTAGCCATTCAACCGAATCACGAGCTGCCACCTGATCGGCCGAGAAACGCTCCGGATCGAATTTCTCTGGCTCGGGATAAAGGTCTTCATCCCGATGATAGGCAGCGGCGGGCAGAACTACCTGCATTCCCTTTTCTATCACATATTTGGGATGGCCAGGTACAATATAGTCATTCAGAGCTTTACGTACGAGGAAGGGCACGATAGTGTATAGTCGGAGGGTTTCTATAGAAGCGAATGCAGAACTTAGTTGAGCGTCCTTTACAGTCCAATAAACCTAGTGAACTCACCAGAAATAACCTGATCCAAGTATCGCATAGCCTTGATGCTCTCATAGGTCAGTTTTCCATCGTGTTGCTGCAGAACATCCTGAATATCTTCCCTGAGTCGATCCTGAATATCGGTGTGCTGGGCCAATTCGTATAGAGCATAGCTCATGGTTGATGAAGAAGTCTCAAAGCCCGCTAAATAGAAGACAAACACCTGAGCTGCCAGTTCTCCGACATCCATTCCTGTCACAACTTCTCCATTATCCAATGTAAAACTTCCCTTCTGCTTCAGCTCGATGAGCATCTGCATAAAGTCGTTACGTTTGATATTTTCCTTCTCTCTGAGTGCGATCGTCTCCTTCACTAGTCCCATAAAGAACTGATGAACATCTTCCGGGATCTGTCGCATGCCCAGTACTCTTGCAAAATTCGGAAAACTGAACTGAATAGCAGTCAAGACACTTCCGTGGCGCAATTCAGTTAGAGACTTATTTGCCATTTTGCGGAAATCCGAATCAGGCTTACGAAGCGTATTGCATTCTATGCCGAAAGCACATGTTCCAATAACATCGGTAGTAAAACGTGCCATAAGATCCTTAATTTCGATGATGGATCCTCCAGACTTAGCTGGCACTTTCTCCATCATAACCTTAACGAATTCCTCGGACACTTCGATGACAGTTGGAAACATGAACTTCATCTTGCCGGAAGTGAAAGTGGGCGAGAGCTTCTGACGCATCTCTCGCCAACGCTTGCCGTCCAGATTGAAGAGGTGTCCGGTGAGGGGATCGTCGCGTTCGTTGTGGAACTGTCCACGATCGGCGAAGTTCGTGAAGTCCTTAATGAGAATATTCTTTGCCAGTTTGATGTCCATAATAAAAGCGCTTCGCCGTTGTAGGAAATGAAAACCCACAAAGGGATGGCCGGTCTTTCGAAACTTGTTGTAGTAATCTAGAAATATGTCGTGAAGTACACGATTCTTTCTGAATCCGATCATGTTTCCATGAAAGGGATGCGGAGGCTCCTGAGGTATTCCTCGGCTTATAAAATAGTTCATGTTGCAGTACAAATAATAAGCAACTAGCGCTGATATAGCGACCAGCAAATATATGAAAAACAACATTTTGTGTTCGGCTCTCGACGACTTCCGCTTCAACACTAAGCTAATTCGACACAATCTTACGGCTTTTATACTTTTTGCCTAGCTCTATAATATCACCGTGATTCAGCTGTTATCATTTTGCACTGCATTTCGGTGTCCAGATAGTAGTTCTTGAAGTGTCTCCCATACTTTCATATTTATTCATAATCTTTTATCAATTTCATTTAAAGCTTTCTCAACTTTTAGCTTGGAGCTTTGCTTTTAGTTATGACTGAATGAAAGATCAACCAAAAAGATAAAGTAAAAAGCTTTTAAGACTTGAATTTCAGGTTAAGTATTGGGATAAAACTTTTAGACAGCTCTGCTTAATTAGCTATGCTTGTCTGAGTTCTTGGCATATGTTAAATAATACTTTGTTTTCAAATATATGCTTGAAGAATTTAGTTTATTATATCTTATAAAAGCTTTATATTACAATTTCAACAATGTGGCTTCCGATTTCATTTAAGAATCAAATACGCTCTGCACGGAGGTAAATACCTCCAATAGTGCCAAGTACAATAGATTTGGGATCATGGATGAGGGGTATATCAGTTTTGTCGCACACTGTAAATTTGAAATTTCTTATAAGCTGGACCAATCCAATCCGTGTTTGCATTTGGCCAAAGCGCATTCCCACACAATTTCTGGGTCCATCGCCAAAGGGCAACCACTCAACCGAGTCACGAGCTGCCACTTGTTCCGGCGTGAAACGTTCCGGATCGAATTTCTCTGGCTCGGGATAGAAATCTTCATCCCGATGGTAGGCAGCGGCGGGTATTAGGACTTGCATTCCCTTTTCTATGATATATTTGGGATTACCTGGCACAACATAATCGTTAAGAGCTTGACGGATGAGGAAAGCTCCAATAGTGTATAATCTGAGAGTTTCTATTGAAGCAAACGTAGAACATAGTTACGAGTTCTTTAGGCGTCTAATGCACGTTCGACTCACCAGAAATAACCTGATCCGCATATTGCATTGCTTTTATACTTTCATAGGTCAGTTTTCCATCGTGTTGCTGCAGAACATCCTGAATATTTTCCCTGAGTCTATCCTGAATATCGGTGTGCTGGGCCAATTCGTAGAGAGCGTAGGTCATGGCTGATGACGAGGTCTCGAAGCCCGCCAAGTAAAAGACAAAGACCTGAGCTGCCAATTCGCCAACTTCCAATCCTTTAACTACCTCTCCATTATCCATAGTAAAACTCCCCTCCTGCTTCAGCTCGATGAGCATCTGCATAAAGTCGTTACGTTTGATATTTTCCTTCTCTCTGAGTGCGATAGTCTCCTTCACTAATCCCATAAAGAACTGATGAGCATCTTCTGGAATTAGGCGCATTCGCAGCTTTTTTGCCAAAGTCGGAAAACTGAACTGAAATGCAGTCAAGAGGGCTCCATGTCTCAATTCTGTGAACGCCTTTTGACCCATTTTACGGAAATCCGATTGTGGGGTACGGAGAGTGTTGGATTCAATGCCAAAAGCAACTGTGCTAATCACATCGGTAGTGAAACGTGCCAAAATATCCTTGATTTCAATTATGACTCCTCCAGTCTTATCTGGGACTTGTTCCATCATAACTTTAACGAATTCCTCGGACACTTTGATGACTGTTGGAAACATGAACTTCATCTTGCCTGACGTGAAAGTGGGCGAGAGCTTCTGACGCATCTCTTTCCAACGCTTGCCATCCAGATTGAAGAGGTGTCCAGTGAGTGGATCATCGCGTTCGTTGTGGAACTGTCCACGATCGGCAAAGTTTGTGAAGTCCTTAATAAGAATATTCTTCGCTAGTTTGATGTCCATGATGAAAACGCATTGCCTTAGAAGAAAAGTGAAGCCCACGAAGGGATGTCCGGTCTTTCGGAATTTGTTGTAGTATCCTATCATGAGATCGGTGAGAGTATAAGTCTTTCGGAATCCGACAACATTGCCGTAGAAGGGATGTGGTGGGCTCTGAGGTATTCCTCGGCGTTTCCAATAGGTCATTTGGTGGTGCACCAAGTACACCAGTAACGCTGATATCGCGCTCAGCAAGTACACGAACAAGGACATTTTGTGCTCAGTTCTCAACGACTTTCACTCAAACACTGTGCGAATGCAACGTAATCCGCTGCTATTATATGTTCTCTAGTGTATTAGCAGTACGACTCAGCTAATATTTCTCTTTATATGCAGTTAAAAAAATCGTTATTAGTTATATAAATGATTAGACTAAAACAAGTCCGGCAATGAATGTATTTGTATATTTCACTCATTCAACTCATTTAAAATTCTAAAAAAAATGTACACACTCCTATTAGATGACATATAAGCGGTAAAGCGGTTTGATCACAAATGGTTAACTTAAAGCTCTAATGAATTCGCACTCAGTTTCTCGGCTCATTACCAACGAGAAACTGATTCAAGACACTCTGAAAAAGCTCTTCTAAGATATTCAAATTCTTATATATTATATATTAAAATAATAACTTAACAGGTATGCAAATTGCAAGTCCATATAACAAGCCAAAGCACTTTGTTAGCTTTGGCAAATGCAACGTATGGAACATAGCGCTCAGCAAGTATAGGAAGAATGGCATTTTGTGTTCAGCTCTCTGTGATTGTGTGACAAGAACTGATCGCTGTTTGGAAATTCTACGCGTATTTTAAACACCGCGCTTGTAACTAAGCATGAGTTTGCGAATTGACTTGTGATAGGTCTGAAGCCGAGAGTCATTTGCGTGCAGTGCTTAACAAATATTAGTTTAGTGCAGGCAATTAGCAGGTTGTTCAACTAAAATGTTATATAGTGTGAAGTTGTGGGTGGTCAAGCGTGATGCTGTTTTCAATAACAATTTATCAGCAACGATTGTTGAGCTCTTGAGATAGCATTCAGCTGTTCAAATACTCTATTTACCATTGAAAATGGTAATTTAGGGTATATTTATTTTGTGACAATGTATGTAAAGTATATATATTTTTTTATCAGGACGGTCTCTTAGGTCAAAAAAGTTAAAGCGTTGAAATTTGAAATAGATATACCGGCATACCATAATTTATATTTTTTTTTTTCAGACAACTCATCCAGTTTTTTTATTATCGATAAAAATCGATTATTTCACTTAAGTTTTTAGGCATAATAATCATATTGAGCATCTCAATGAAATTATTATTCCCAAAATTCTAAAAAGCTATAGTGATTAGAATATATTCAGGGTAGCTGCTAGTCGACCCGTCACGACTTTACTCTTTTTTATTGTGCGTTATCATTGCAATGCCATGTTTGTTTTTGTTTTTAACTTAAAAATCAAACGACAAAAACGAGTAGCCAAATGTATATACATTTCTTTAAACACAGATAAGAAACATTTCTTTAAAGTTGATAAGACTTCCAAATCCCTGAATAAAAAAATGAAATCCTTGCGAGTTTCAGTGTATTAAGGTGGAGAAAGAAGAAATAGAAGTTTACTAGCTACTAAAATATTTAGTGACAGAGAATCAATTTTTTATATCACTATAAATAAATATCAAATGAACATATCTTATCAACGAACCCAAATATTATCAATATTCTTAATAGATTTCTTGAAATTCCATATAGAAATGGAATATTTTTAGCTTGTTCTTTTGTTTGGTTTAATCTTACCTTAACTTAAATCTATTTAAAAAAATTCTGGATACTTGAAAAATTCTATAAATACTTTGCCAATCAAAATGCAAAGGCCCTTCGATCAGCTAAATTAAACATCTACAGAGAGTTTACATATTGAACAAAGTCAAAAAACTTGGCTGAAAATCATCTCCAAATAGAAACTGATTCATAAAACTCTCAGAAAGTTGTTCTAAGATGTTAAAAGTTCTTGTTTTATTATCATAAATCTATATATTAAAACTATAACTTAACAACTATGCAAATTACATGTTGATATAACGAGCCAAAGCAGTTTGTTAGCTTTGGCAAAACAACAAATATCTTTGGCAAAGGTAACGTAAACAACTCAAGCCGCTTACAACAATTCCGTTTCAATTCTAAACTCGCTCAGCACGCAAATAAATGCCTCCAATGGTGCCTACTACAAGCGACTTGGGGTCATATATCAGGGGTATATTAGTTTTATCGCACACTGTAAATTTGAAGTTCTTTATCAACTGAGCCAGGCCAATTCGTGTTTGCATTTGGCCAAAGCGCATTCCCACACAATTCCTGGGGCCATCGCCAAAAGGCAGCCACTCAACAGAATCGCGAGCCGCTACTTGTTCCGGCGAGAAACGTTCCGGATCGAATTTCTCTGGCTCGGGATAGAGATCTTCGTCCCGATGATAGGCAGCGGCGGGCAGCACAACCTGAGTTCCCTTTTCTATGACATAATTGGGATGACCAGGTACAACATAGTCGTTGAGAGCTTTCCTCTCGAGGAAGGGCACGATAGTGTACAGTCGTAGGGTTTCTGTGGAAGTAATGCATAACTTAATTGATCGTCCTGTAAAGTCCAATGGCTCTAAGTGAACTCACCAGAAATAACCTGATCCAAATATCCCATAGCCTTGATGCTTTCATAGGTCAGTTTTCCATCGTGTTGCTGCAGAACATCCTGAATATCTTCCCTGAGTCTATCCTGAATATCGGTGTGCTGGGCCAATTCGTATAGAGCGTAGGTCATGGTTGATGAAGAGGTCTCGAAGCCCGCCAAGTAGAAGACAAACACCTGAGCTGCCAGTTCTCCAACATCCAATCCTTTGACGACTTCTCCATTATCCATAGTAAAACTTCCCTTCTGCTTCAGCTCGATGAGCATCTGCATAAAGTCGTTTCGCTTGATGTTTTCCTTCTCTCTAATCGCAATTGTCTCCTTCACTAGTCCCATAAAGAACTGGTGAACATCTTCTGGAATCATGCGCATGCCCAGTTTCTTTGCCATGTTCGGAAAACTGAACTGAATAGCAGTCAAGAGAACTCCGTGTCTCATTTCAGTGAACGACTTTTGTCCCATTTTGCGGAAATCCGTTTGCGGATTACGAAGCGTATTGCATTCAATGCCGAAAGCACATGTTCCTATAACATCGGTAGTGAAACGTGCCATAAGATCCTTGATTTCAATGATGGCTCCTCCAGTCTTATCTGGGACTTGTTCCATCATGACCTTAATGAATTCCTGGGACACTTCGATGACAGTTGGGAACATGAACTTCATCTTGCCTGACGTGAAAGTGGGCGAGAGCTTCTGACGCATCTCTCTCCAACGCTTGCCATCCAGATTGAAGAGGTGTCCGGTGAGGGGATCATCGCGTTCGTTGTGGAACTGTCCACGATCGGCGAAGTTTGTGAAGTCCTTTATGAGAATATTCTTTGCGAGTTTGATGTCCATGATGAAGGCGCTTTGTTTTTGAACGAAGCTAAAGCCGACAAATGGATGTCCGGTGTGCCGGAACTTGTTGTAGTATTCAATCATGAGATCGTTGAGCACGCGAGTCTTTCGGAATCCGACAACATTGCCGTAGATCGGATGGGGAGGTTCTTGAGGTATTCCCCTCTTTTTCCAGTAGTTCATATTGCGGTGCACCAAGTACACCAACAACGCTGATATAGCGCTCAGCAAGTATAGGAAGAATAACATTTTGTGTTCAGCTCTCTGGGACTGTGCGACGAAAACTGATCGCTGCTTGGAAATTCGCCGCGTATTTTATGCTGAGCGTTTGTAACTCAGCATGAGTTGGCGAATTTCGCTTGTGTTGATTGGCCTGAAGCTGAGAGTCATACTGATTCCGCAGTCGGAATCGGCTCTAGTGTGTGCTAGCGATAGCTGTTATTATCAGGGGAACCGGTCACTTACGTGTTGTGCCTAACAAATACTAGTTTAGCGTAGGAACTCAACAGGTTGTCCAACTAAAATGCTTATCATGCAGGCCTACATAACAACAGCATTGCATTGGCATTTAAAACTCATTTGAAATGTAAACAAAACTCGCTTAAAAGCTTAACTAATTTGTAAAAAAAATATTAGTCTAGCTACGTCTTAAGAAACTTTGTATTCATATTGCATTTATTTATATTTAATAAAATGCATATTATATTAAAGTCAGTTTAAATATTCCATTTGATCATGAATTGGAATATTAAGACTGCTAATATGCAGAGGGAAAGTAAAGCAGGCAGCAGTCATAGCAATCAGTTCTAAAGACGAGCATGACATGTTGATATGATGTACAGTGGGGTCTTTTTCCTTTGCTAAGATCATAACTTTTGCACCAAGCAAGATATTTTCAAAATGTTAATAGCAAATAGAAAGTAAAGAATTCCCAAGGCGCTTCAAATTTCTCTGTCAAACATCAAAAATGTGATTTTGGTCAGGAGTTTCGATAGCAAAAAAAGTATTTTATATTCGAGATGAAATAATATTAATATATTTTAAAAATCTAGAAAAAAAAAACATTTTTTAATAATAAAAAATTTAAAAAATATATATATATAAAATATTATTCTCTTTCTTACTAAAAATTAAATAAAATATTTTAATTTTTACTAAGTAATGTCAGACTTGAAACATTGAGCTAGATCATAGTCAGTTAAGCCGATGCAATTATTTAAATGCATTTTTATTCAATATATAATAACGGAAAAATAGCCTCAAAATTAAACTGAAAAATCATCATACCCTGATTTCTCATTTTCAATGGGTTCAGGGTATAACACGTTTATTTTATAGCGATTCCTTTTCGCTTCACTTTTATTTGGTCAGCTAACTCAAACTTATTTCTAAATATTATGTAAAACATCTTAATTTATTTCAACATTTTTCAAACCAAGAAATATTTATGCACTACTCATATCTCTTGATATAAATCTAAAAAAAAAAAAATATAGAAAATTGCCTCGAGCTGTTGCTACTCCCCCCACTGACTCGCCTTCTCAGCTAGTTACTGTCTAGCTAAGTAGAGTCTTATAATTTGTAATAAACCTAATCCACTTATAATGTAAGCGCATTCGAGCGGAATAAATCGAAAGATAGATGTTATTATTTGATGGCACCTAAATGATTATAAATTCCCTTTTCAGTTCTCGGTTTAACTGTGTGAAGTGCTCGCTCAGCTTCGCTCTCAAAGCAAACGCAATTATTGGCACAGTGCGTTGCTTTAAGCTCCCGTTGCAGCGCACTTCCATCTCTCTCTCACTCTGTGTGTGTGTGTGTGTTTGTGTCCTTTTGCTGTCCATTATGGTTGCGTCCTTGCGGACTGTGGCTGACAGCAACAGGCGGGCTTAAGCGCTGCAAATATTTTCCAGTTGACGTTTATTTAATTATGTGCATTGCGTTTTATTTTGCCGCAGCTGCTCAAAGGGTGTGTGAAATTACAAATGACATTTAAGAGGTGTGTGTATGTTGTGTGTGTACTTCATATATTTAACACCTGTCCGTCCATTGTTTTTGCAACACTCTTTAAGGCTGACCTTGAGCTGCTGCCAACGAATCATGTGAAATTTTATAGCCGCACGGCCAACAAAGGGAATATATGATAATAAAAACGCAGTCAAGAAGATGACGCTCTTCTTGGTCTTCTTCTTATCTGCTTCTTGAGCATAATGAATGCATGAGCTGTAACAAAAAGTAGAATGCATTCTTTCAGCACACAGACAGGTGCTGGGGGGGCGAGGGCGCAGTAACGAGGCGACTGCACTTATGCGCTAAATAAAAATGCAAATCTAAATGTAACATAAGAGCGAGCACTATATGCGGGCTAAAACCCGCAGCAGCAGCAGCAGCACAAAAGCGAACCTCGCCAAATATGTGAAGAGTGTGTGAGGAGTGCTTGACTACTGTTTACCCTGCAGTGCAAATGGGTTAACGATTTGAGTGGGTGAGCTTGGATATTTATGCAGAGTTTTTAGCATGTAAATTGAGCAGTTTTTATATTATTATTTTTGATTATTTTTTAATATTTTTTTTATTATTTTAATATTTTTTATCAAATAATACTATTTATTTTGTGAGCTTTTAAGTATCTATAAACGGGCCGATTTCTATTAGAAATATTACATTTACCGAATATAGAGTTAAACCATGTCATCCGCTTTGGATATTTTTGCAGCTAAATCTAGCTTTTTTCTTAATAAAAAAAAAAATATTCCAGTAATTTTTTTTTCAATTTCTCTTCATCTTTATAGACATTTTTAATGCCATTTTTTGTAGTGTTCGTATGTAAATTATATTATTAATTACAAAATTCAACTCCTAAGATAAGAGTGAATATTTTTGTATAAATTAAAACTTTTTTTGCATTTAAATATTATATTATATTATTTCTGTATATATTTTTTAACCTTTAAAAGTGCATTATTTAATTTTTAAAATTATGATTTATTTTTAATACAATACAAGGATAATTTATTAAAAATATCCAAATTATCCTTGTATTTATTAAAAATAAATCTTAATGAAATGTTAAAAATTGAATAAATACACAATACAATGCATATCATATATATAGATGCCTTCATAAAACCTCGTTCAAAGTCCCCATATAACAATTTTCTCCCTCAACTACAGGGCATACATATATGCAGCATCTGTAGCTACAAATGTATCTGCATCTGCATTAGGGTATAAGCATCTCCTTCTGCAATTGCAACTACAACTGCAATTGCTGCTGTTGCTACTGCTGCTTTTACTGCTACTACTGCTGCTGCTGCTGCTGCTGCTGCTGTCAGCCAGATGTGCAGCTGATTTGCTGTCGTCTTCTTCTTTTGTTGTTGACTTAGTTGCTGTCAAGGTGACAGCAAACAGACAAACAATTGCTCCCAACTATTCTTCAACTCAGACTCGGCAGTCGTTGCCCAAAATGCCACGCCCCCTTCCTGCTTGCTGAACAGAAAAAAGAAGCAAAAAAAAAAAAAAAACAAAACACGTTCGAGCTGAGCGGCGTTGCTAATTACGCCAGCGCAGGCTCCAGCATCGCGTGAATTCATGTAAACAGGCAGCTAATTGTTTGCACAGCTCGGAGGAGATGCGACTGGTTGGAGGTGTTAAGCCCGCAGCGAAGACAGCTCTTTTAAATGCAAATGCCAGTAAAAAGGGTCCAGCATCTTGGCCCTAGACAATTCAAGGTGTGTGCGCGCTGTCTGACTGACTGTCTAACTGACTGACTCTTTACCTCTCTTTCCCCCTCCCTCTCTCTCTCCCTCTCTTTATATCTCTGTCTCTCTGTTGCATAAATTAGTTTTGTTTGTGTCTGGCAGCTACCCCCGAGCAGTCAGTTTAAACAAATTGTGAATTGTGAATTGTGAATGGGGAGTAGTGCGCATTTCCTGTATGCTGAAGATGCTATAC
Organism: Drosophila pegasa; assembly: GCA_035046225.1. Taxonomy (NCBI): domain Eukaryota; kingdom Metazoa; phylum Arthropoda; class Insecta; order Diptera; family Drosophilidae; genus Drosophila; species Drosophila pegasa. Next base: position 8,764,754 of record JAWNOD010000076.1, on the reverse strand, counting down.
GAGTGCGAGTGTGTGTTGACATAACGACGTGACAGCCACCAAGACAGTGCCACATTATGTAAATTTCAAAGCGAAATCACAATAAGAAATCCGCATCATGTAAGAGGAGCTGATTACCCATTTCGACTGCCAAGCCATGCTCAAACGGCAAAGGCTCAAGGGCAGGGCAATACCTTTTTACGACTATATACACCCACACACACACCACTCACACTCACACCACACACACATGGCTACTGCAGCTGGCAACGGCAAATGCTTAAGGTAAATCCAACTCGAGTCAAGTCGTCCAATTGTTGTTCAAATTGGATGTGCGTTGCTTTCGTCAATAACAACAACAATCAAAAAATACATCAAGCACAAAGTAAAATATGAAAATTTGTTGTGCGTGTACGTTTACTTTTTGTATTGAGTGTATTTTCTTTCTCTCTCATTTTTTTTTTTTTTTTGTTGTCAATTGCATGCGCCGCGCAGTCAGGCAGCCAAATTGAAGTCAACTTCCTTCCGATTGCCTTTGCTGATATGCCCAATCATAATCAGCCCGTGTGTGCTCCGAAGTCGGGCAGCATTTGATGAATGTAACATAAAACGAATTGAATATGCGCCAAGGTTTGTCGTTTAATCATTATTTAAGAGAGTTTTTTCTGTGAAATGAATTTTATGAAAACTGAAATGTCAAATTAACTTAATGAAAAGCCCCCATGAAAGTTCATTCACTGTTGATCATGATATCATACTCATGTTGAGTTGAGTCTCTTTTACAAAGTGGACTTGCATCGAGAGTTTTTGAAGTATATTAAAGCTGAAAGCTTTTTCTACTGTCTGTGGCAGTCATCTTAAAGACTCGCTTGACCTTTCTAGTGGATTGATTTAAAGATCTAGAGTTAATTTAATCTATTGAAAATCAGATTATGATTGCTTAAGCTTGTAAGGTCAGAAATGAAGAATTAGCTCTTAGTCTTGTATTGGATTATTTAAAACTGTATTTAATAATGATTTGAGCTCGGCAATTCGAGCTTTAATCTAATGAAAATCCTTCAAAATGCATTAAATTTTCGTCAAGAGATCATACTTAAAGCTAAAGAGCTTCAATTCCGTCAATACTAAGAGCTGATTAAAGTTTGGAGCCTTTTATTTGGCAGTATAATATGTAATAATAATTTATTCCTTTAAGCTGTGAAGATTTTTCACCTTTTCATCCGGCTGTTATAACTAGTCTTTTAGCTTTTTCTCTGGCTTTGATGACTAGGCGTCAAGCTTCAGCCTATAATTTTTAGCTTATGAGCTTCAATCCCTTTAATTCTTAAGAGGACTTGTAAACTCATTAAAGCTCAAAGCTACTTTAAGTTTAAAGTTCATTTTTATTTTTTATTTTAATTTTTATTTAATCCCAAGTTTGTAGAGTTGCAAATGAAGCTTTTACTGTAGCTGTTATAACTAGTCTTTTAGCGTTTTCTCTAGCTTAAATATTTAGGTTTCTAACCTCAGCCCACAAAAAATATTAGCCAAATTTCTTTTCGTCTTTAAGCTCACATATATTATAATATATAAGTATAAACTTGAGTATTAACGCTGCATATTTCATGCTTTGCTTCGCTTCGCTCACGCAAAACACTTTATCTTCCGCTTAAGTCCCACGTCTTAGCCACTGTCGTGGCGGCATTAGGCGACTGCCCGACATCAAATTCACAACTTTCGGCATCTTGGGCAATTTCGTATAAAGACTATCTATTTTTAAATGCTGCGCGACAGAGCAAATAATTAGCTGCCAAAAAATTGCCTTTATACATATTATTTTTACCTTATTGGGCGCAAGGAGCCGTAGGATATGCTGCGGCTATAAAATTGTCAAGGATGTGAAATGAATGCGGCAGCAGCTGTCGCTGTGGCACTCGCTTAACTTGTTGCCCGACAAGTTCATCGCACAAAATGCTGATTGATTTTCACCCACACACAATGTGTGTGTGCGAGTGTGTGTGTGTGTGTGTTGGGGGGATGTGTGGCAGCAGCTCTGATTGTTTGACATTGGAGACAAGCACGCGAATTGGGATGACGCATGGCATGTGCTGAGTGGCGCCAGGCAGCCAATGCGGCGGCTACTTAATATTGATTTAATGCCAATTCCATGGGAACAATGCAACCGGCGTGCGACATATAGATTATTTATGAACTGTTTTGTTCTTCATACGATTCATAAACTGATTGACATATTCATTGAGCAGAAAGTAAAATTGCAATAAAAATGCTGACTTGATGAATGATTGAGCGAATGAGTGACTGACTGACTGAGTGAGTGAGTGAGTGACAATGGCATTTAATATGCTGCACAAATTGCTTAGTTGACCCAGTGGGCTGGTTTAACCGAGCTTAGTCCAGGCCGGACACTCGCTTGACAAATGATGATTTATGCTGCAGCCGAGTCAGCAAAAAAGAAGAAGAAGAAAGACATGACATGGCCATCACAAGCTGTATACACTGTACCTTTTACGATGCTACAAAGTGAAGCGGAGCAAACTTCTGGGTTATTGGGTGATAAAAATTTCGATTTTAAATTGTCAAGTCACAGCAGCGAAAGCCGCGTGTGCGCTCGATAAAGCTGCGCCGCTTCAACAAGGCATAAAACGGAGAACAAAAACATAAAGAAATCCTAAAAGGGGGCCAAATCGTTAGCCAAGGGCAGGAGTTTGAGCAAGGGCTTAAACAAATAGTTACAAAGTCATTTAAAATGAATTATTAGCATAGAGCAGAAGGAAAAGTTGAGGAAAAATTGTGAGAGCAGAGAGTCAAATACTCTGAAAGAAATGATTTAAGTTTGTGAGAGAATTTTTAGGATTTATTTGTTTAATTTTTGATAATTTATTATTTAATTTAATTTATTATATAATTTAATTTTTGACTCAATTATTTCTCATATAATCAGCTAAAAAAATTTATTTTCATATATTTGTTTAAAAATAAATATTTAAAAAATTTAATATATTGAAAAATTAAAAAATTATTCAAAAAATATATATAATATTCTTTATAGAAAAAGAAACAAAATAATTATAAAAATATCTCACATTTTATATCTTTTACAACACTCTCTTCAGTCAATATCTATAACCCTAATGCCTCTCAATTAAATCGATCATATAAGCACAAATATTATTCCAAGAAATTGCTACAAATTCGTTAAGCTACATTAACCCTTTGTCAGAGTATAAGGTGCCCCGCCCCACACGAAATGCCAGCAAAATAAACATAATATTTATTATTTTGGGCTAAGAATTTGTGGTAAGGCTGGCTTTTTGGCCGGCTGAAGCTTATGAGGCACGATTGCCTCCTACTAATGCCTCCTGCTGCTGCTGCCCCTCGACCGTCTGCATAACTCAGCGCGTTTATTTTCGTTAACTGAAATTTTATTGGGCCACGTTGTGCCGCATCGGACGCATAAACATGTGTGCCATAGGCATAAAAAACCCAAACATAACATATTTGTAGCCAAAACCAACACACACATGCACACCACGCTGAGATACACCCAGCTCTGGTCAGCTGAAAATCGATTTGTTTTGACTGTGCCCGCGGCACACGCGCCGCTCTTCAATTCGTTATCAATACTTCAATTCCAGCTGCAGTTTTTTTATGTTAATTCAAGAGTTAAAATGCAAATGAAATTACTTTTTTTGAAATTATCAAAGCTAAAAGCTTTTAAGTTAAAAAATGTGAATATTTGATTGAAACATTAAAAAATAAATAAAACAAATATTTAGTTTATGTAATCTTCAGCTATTAAGCAGAGTAAAGCTTTTGGCTAAAATGTATTAAACAAAATGAAGAACGACTTGAATATACCCTCACTACATGGTATTCAAATGTTTGAGGCTATAATGCCTGTGGAATAATAAAATCTTGATTTGTTATTCCTTCATAATAGTCAATAAAATTTGATGAGCGAGCACGCATATCAAATCTGAACATTTTCAGCTATTAAAATTGAGTTCATTGATTCGTTAAATACCTAATAAACATTGTAATTAGGTAATTTTATAGTTTTATAGCTTGTGGCTGTATGTGCTCAAAATAGTAATTAAATAGCTTCCTATTCAAATTTCAATTGATATAAAAATCTTATTTCACTTAAGTTATTTTCTCTGCCAAACTTTTGCCTATTTATTTATCTATCTCTTACTGATTGTCAACTTCAAACACATTTGCTGTCACTTCTAGCTCTTTTTTTTATTTACATCTCAAATTTACTTTCATAAATATTTTTTTTTGCAATTGGCTTTTAGCATTTATGAGAGCGAACCTTTTGAAGTTCGCGCTGCTAGAGTAGCTCGCCTGGCGGCTGCCAGCTTCTGACTTTTGGCTCCCAAATGCAAATGCCGGGCGAGAGTTGGAAAAAAGTGAAGAAAATAAAAGTTTTCCGTTGCTGCTGCCTGGCAAATAACAAACATTGTTTAAATCAATTCAGCATACGCAGCGCAGCTGAACTCGATTTTTATTTGATAAATTCTTTGTGTGCTTTGTTTGTTTGTTTGTTTTTGCTGCTGCGAGCTAACAAATTTAAAATTCTTCAATTGTGCAAATATTGATTTTGCTTGCTGAAAAGTTTGTTTGATTCTTTCACTTTTTTCGTCTCTCGCTGCTTTTGGGAAATTGCTTTTCTAATTTGCGGCAAGTGCAAAAAAAAAACGTCGAACGTGTTAGCGGATTTGCCAAAAACAAATTGCCACGCATCGCAGCAACATTTTGCACGGCACTGAACTTGACAAATGTCTGGGCCAAGGCTGGGCAGGGCCGTCGAGCCACGTGGTACGCACAGCACAGCAGCCTCAAATGTATCTAATTCGAGCGGCGACATTCAACGCCTCCATTTGTCGAGCCATGTTGCATATTATTACACAATTTAATACTTTGACAGCGGCTCCTTTGACTATTGAATGCAATGTGTGCGGGGTAAAGAAGAAGAATTTTAGTCAAGATACATTGAAGTGTCATATTCCTCTATATATATTATCTATATATATCTCTTCGTCTTCCTACTTCTTTATCTCTTTCTCTTTTCCTCTTTCTTTATTTCTCACTTTTTCTCTTGCCCTCTCTCCCTCTGTTTCTCTCTCTACTTCTCTCACTTTCTTTCTCTCTACGCTTCTTCAATTTGTTTTTACAAATATCGCCTTTCTATGCAATTCTCATAGACTTTCCCCACGTTAACCAATCTCTCCTTAGTTGATTCAACTATATTTTTCTCTCTTTCAATTATAGCAGACAAATGAAATATTTATGTAATCAACAAGCGTATTCAATATTCGTCTATTTCCATAGCATTTCCATTTGTGGGGCATTTATGGTAATTGACATCAAATGCTGGCATTAAGCTTATTGGCATGGAAAACAGCCAGAGTCGCATTTATAAATGTTTTCATACGTTGATTGTTGTTGTTGTTTGTAGGCCTTAAATACACGCACACACACACACTCACACATACGCAACAGGCAAACATATGTATTGTATATGTATGTATGTATACATAATCAGAATGATGGCAAAATTTTGGATATTTGCATGTGTTGTGTAGGCGCCCTTTCATATTTGTTTGTGTAGATTTTTGGGCACGTTTCGAATTTGAACGTGCGTAAATTTATGAGCAGCACGTTTCAAATAATATATAAATCCCAGGCCCCCCGCACCCCCAACGGCTTTTATATTCCATTTCACTGGGCTCCAATTTGTTGTTTTTGGCAAAAAAAAAATAAAAAAAAAATAAATTATATATTATATGTCTAAGGTTTTTAGTAGCACCTCGATGTGCGACTATATTTAGCACGTTATCAGCGCATAACAAACATTTGCGCATACATGAAATTTATATTTATAAATATAGATTTGTACATATTAATAATGTTTTTATAGCGCATGTGACGCGCTTATCTAATTTCAGTTATGTGGGGAAGTTACGATAGAGCAAGCAGCGTGGACTTGCCGGGCTTTTAGCACATTGGATGCGACTTATCTCTAATCAATATAACATTGAAATTTTCGGCAATATCTGCTGCTGCTGCTGCTGATAAGCTACACAAATACGTGTCAACTAACTTGAGGTATGTACAAATTCGTTTACATATCTCTGAGTAAATATTTTCTATTTGACTTTTAATTAAAAATATACAAGAAATTATTGGAATAAACATTAATAATGAAAATTACCAATAAAATGGAAAAATTAAATAAATAAATAGAAAATATTCAGAAAAATATTTGCTTCACTAATAAAAAAAATAAATAAATAAAATATAGTAAATATACATCTGAAATATTTAAAAATATTTATTCAATTTTCTGACATGTTTTATATATTTTTTTTATATATAGAACAAAGACTTCTAAACAAATTTTTACAGACTGAAAATACCTAATATTAAAAACTTTTTTTTGAAAATTAAATTATAAATTATAAAAAATATATAACATATTTTTTCTAACATTTTCTTCATTTTCAATGAAACGTATATATTTAATATTTTTTTTTAAATATTTTTTTAATATAAATATTTTATTCTTTTACTAACAAATTTATATTTGAAAACCATTAAAAATAATGAAAATATTCAATTTTATATTTAAAAATAAATATTATTAAAAAAAGGGCTAACAAAAATAATTTATCTTAGCCCTGCTCTGAGGCTCACTCCTTTTCGTAAAACTTTTTAAATATTAGAATCATTTATTTAATTTTCTTTAAAAACTTTAAGTGTCCACTAACACAGATTACTTTCTTCAAATGGATTTAAGCGGCTAACATTTATTTTGCTTACACAAAATGATTAGCAAATTGAAATAGTTAAGCTGGCTTTAGTTCCACTCTCGAATTGCTACTTTGCTGGAATTTTGCGCGTGACTTTTTAAAAAGTTTTGTTTTATGCTAATTGCTTAAATTAATTTTGATTTTCTGCAATTGTTAAATATAAAAATTAAATAAAATGCAATTGGAAGTTTTTTGGCAGCAATTAGCCAACTTTAAATTGCAAAAAATCAGAGAGGAGAAAGATAGAGAGTCACAGGTGTTAAGCCAAAATGAACAAAGGCATAAATGCGTTAAAGTTTTTATTTTGTTTTGTTATTCTTTCGGTTGGGTTTTCCCGGGACGGCAGCATGTGCGTGAAAATGAAGAGCCAAATGAAAATGTCAGTTTTCCGGCAGCGGGCAGCTTTTAGATGTTGAGAATCAAATTAATAAAGATAAAAGTATATACACACTCGCCAGCTCGCTCGCTCGCTCGTTCCGTTTTTATTTTGTTGTGTGCAAGATAAATAATAATAAAATAAAAAGATTGCTGTTATTTTGATAAGAGCGCGGCATGAGCATGGCTATGCAGACACCTAGCCACAAGCTGTGTGTGGGGCATGTGGCATTTTTATTGCAGCACGCCCACGCACACACACCCAGAGGGAGAGAGAGAGTGGGGGCGGGATAGGGGTCTACACACATTCGCAGTAATACGCTCTCATGCATATAGCCTATTAAAGATTATTAAAAGCGCCTTGATCTCAGCTGGTGTTATTCATGGCGCTGTCTGCCGCACGGCGCCCCAACTCTTTGCCGCACGCGCTCAAACTTATTGATCCATAAAAAATATAAACCATAAGCATTATTAGTATTTGATGTGCCTCAGAGAGCAGCAGCAGCAGCAGCAGACACTCACCGCAGCGCAGCGCAGCTTATGCTCCTGGGCGTATGTGCAACGCGTCGCACTTCGACCTTTGCCAAGGTTGTTGCAACAACTTACACTCGCTCAGCTCCCCCAACTAAACGCTTAACAGGCTTTTCGCCTCTTCACTCTCATTTTTAATTGGCTCAGCATTAATTTTCATTAGGCGAACCGCACATAAATCTCAATATTTCGATTGCCTTCGACCGCCAATTAGCTAATGATAATATTTAAGCATATATCTTCATATTGCCAACTGCATTTTGAGTCGACTCTGTCACTGATAAAGCAATTTATCTTGTTGCCTTTTTATGTAAATATTTATCGACTGCCTGGCATTTGGTTCAGCAACCCAACTGTAGCCATCCATCATATGGCCATGGAGCAGCAAACGCCTTTTCTTTGCCTCATTTGTACCCTTTGGGCACACACCAACTGACGAAGCCAGAAAAAGTGCAAAGTAGGCAGAATGTGACCCAATCGAACTTAATTATAGCTGGAATTTAGCTCTCCGACTTTCCTTTTTCATGCACTCTTTGACTGCCATTCGAGCAGCAAAAAATAACGTGGGCTTAAAGAATGCCCAGAGTTTGTAATAGTATTTTGCCTTAGGAGTAAGGGGCCATGATGAGCTAGAGATTGTAGTAGGGAATATTTCATGGGTTGTGGAATGTGTGAAAGCTTAGAAAAATATTTCATCTAGTCTTTAGGTCACTTTTTTGCTTGTGAGTTAAGAGACATGGTGAACTACTGATTTTGGCAGGGAATATTTCATGTTGCAAATATTTGGAGTGGAATAAATCATGAGTAAGCTTAAGAATCTATTTCTATTACTATTCTAGGTCACTTCTTTCATATTCCCTAAAAGAGCATGATAAACTACTGATTTTGGCAGGGAATATTTCATGTGGCAGTTGTTTTTAGTGGAATAGATCATGAGTAAGCTTAAGAATCTATTTCTTAGAGACTACTCCAGGTCACTTCCCTAAAAGGGCATGATAAACTACTGATTTTGGCAGGGAACATTTCATGTTGCAAATATTTGGAGTGGAATAAATCATGAGAAAGCTTACAGATCTATTTCTTACAATGTCTAGTTCACTTTTTTCTTATAAATAAAAAGGCATAAAAAGTTGCTGATTTTGGCAGAATATTTCACGATCCAAATATTTTTCGTGGATAAATTTAGAGAAAGCTTAGAAATATATTTCATACATTCACCAAGTCTCTCTTTTCTTTTCCTATAAATAAAAACACATGACAAACAGCTGATTATGGCAGGGAACATTTCACGTTCCAAATATTTTTGGTGGATAAATTTAGAGAAAGCCTAGAAATATAGTTCATACATTCGCCAAGTCTCTTTTTTTTCAACACATGACAAACAGCTGATTATGGCAGGGAACATTTCACAGACTGCAGCTATGCATTTATAATGTGTAAAAAAAGAGCGTGCCAGACTGCTGATTATGGCAGTGCATATTTCATGATATGCACATAATATTATTAAATATTTGCACTTTATTATTTCCTCTAGTTTCAGCAAACTTAGAGACTTTCTAACACTTGCAGGGTATCTGATATTCACCTTCATTTCGATTTGTTTAGATTTCATTCACAAAAAATGACAGTTGGTTCGTTTGTTAACATAAAAATTATGCAAATCCAAATGAATTCGACGTTTTCTTAATATTTACAAAAGAGAAGCAAAAACATTTGTAACATAATTTTGGTTTAGAGAGTATTTGCATGTTTATATAATATTTTTGAAAGTTTCTTTAAGTTTTACTACAAAAGTTTAATGTCATTTGTGGCTGTCGCTGCTGTTGTCATTACTCATTTAGCCGGAAGCGTTGAGTGAATTCTTCAGCTGCCCACAAATGCTTGACACAAGCTGAACTTGAATTGCCAACAAGTTCTCGAGCTGCCCACTGTCAAGTAAGGAGAGCATGCCTATATAGAGTTTTATCTCTGGCAATTGGCATTTGTTTAATTTTACAGCTGTTTGTTTGTTGGCGTGCATAAAAATATCAGATTGTAAAGTAAACAAGATACGAACCTAGAAAATTCCTTCAAAATTCTGTCTGCATTGCAGTTTATCCAGCTGTCTTGATATTTTTACAATTTTTAATATATATTTTTTTTAATATTTCCTTTTCGACTCAGTTAGCCTTCGTTGCACTTGCATTTGGGTTGAATAAACATGAATCGAAATATTATTGAGGTACACAAATTGTGGTCATAATTTGTTAAAAACAATTGCACTTTGTTGCCGTTGCCGATGTTGCATAAACAATTGCAAAACTCGCACTCGAATGATTTTAATTTTTTCTGTTTTGTGTTTACACTGGTTTTTCGTTGTACCTGTGCAGGTATTTAGCTTGCAGCCATAATAATAATAATTTAACAACTTTATTTCGTAGTCGCAGTCGTATTCGTATTCTCTGTAGTTTCTTTTCCTACTTTTTGCAATCTAAATATTTACACACACATTCGGTACGCCCGCGCATAGTCTCAACGAGCAGCGCCCACGCCGAGGATGGTAATGAAAGACGACGGCGACGGAGGCGACAAAGCGGAACGAACACACGCACTAGCTAGAGTTGTCTTTTCGAAAGTAAACGAGATAAGATATGGGCTATAGAGCAGTCAATATATAATCCACATATATATAAATATCTAAACCGATACCGGTAGCGATGCCCGATTGAGATGCTCGAAGCCAACGTACTTTGAGGTACGTGCGGAAAAGCTGATCGCGCCGGCGCCCAGACTCGGCCTCTCGACCGCAGAGACTCAACTCGATTCAGCTGCGACTCGTCGAGCGAGTTGTGTGTTGTGCGCTGCTGGAGTGTTCAGCACGTATTAATTTCTGTAGCGGCAGCGAGTGTATCCAAAAGATACTTTCGGTCGCGCACAAGCGCATGCACGTCTGTCCCCCCCGGCTTACCCATAGATACGTTTTGTTGTTTTTGTTGCTGTTGCTGTTGTTGTCTCTGTTTTTGTTTTCGTTTTCTATGTGGGCTACGTCGCTGAGATTAGCGGCCCAACTTGTTTGACAGAAACTGAACACACAAAACGTGCGCATATTGCTCTGATTTACATTTTCGAGGGATGTTACCATAAGCCATATACCATATGCCTATATATACCTATTCGTATATATATATGCCTGCACATGCATCCATAAAGTCGCTTTTAATGGAAAGCGACAAATTGTTGTTATTGCCGTCTCAAGTGCCTTAGCGCTCGAGCTGTGTGTGCTCTGTGTCAAGCACGAATCGTGTGCATAATCTCTGCAATTGTCAGCGATTAATGACACGAGCTGAAAGAGCTGAGTGAGTCCTAGAAAAGTGATAACAACTGGAGAGGAGCCAAAGTTGCTTGTGAAGTTGTATGTGACTGCTCTTTCTTAGAGGGCTTGGGAATCTCAAGAGAATCTTAGTTGAAACTTGATAAACATTAAAAAAATATATATCAAATAAATTTCAATTAAAATCTCTCATTAAAGAGCTAAAGTCTTAACTCCAGCTTTTTAGCTAGAATAATATTATACAACTTCTTTAAGCTTTTTAAAAGCAGCTTATTCAATTAGTTTAGACTTGAGTTGTAAATGAATTTAAATAAAAAATAGATTTATTTTATTTATTGTGCTTTGAATTCCTATGGAAAATAAAGCACACTAAATAAAATAAATAAATTTTTGATTGAAATCGATGCCTTTAACCTTAAGCTTTTAACCTTCGCTTTCACTTATATCAAACTGTTTGCTTCTTATAGACTTATACAAATTTAAATCGTCATAAATTAAAGAAAAATATTTTTAATATCAGTAAAACGCTCTTTATTGGATAAACAATTTTGTGACATTAATGCTTATTTATTGGATAGACAATATTATGGCTTTAATGTTCAAATATTATTTGTGGTCTTCTGACCGCAAAGTGCAAACTGAACACAAATGTTCACCACAATCTTGATAATCATTTTTGCAGACATATGGGTCAATGGATATAATGCACGAACAGAACCTTTATTTTATTAAACAATTTGGAAGCACTGATATGCTGAGAGACTATATACAATGAAATGTCAAAATAATGTGAACAAATTACAGCTATTAGTAGTTTTAATGTCTGATCAAATTGAGCTGTATTGCTAGCTCACAGTTGTGTTGCTCTAAAGAAACCCAACCTTTATTTCGATTAAATATCTAAATTAAATATTAAATATTTAATTAAATATTGAATATCTAAATTAAATATTAAATATTTAAATTAAATATTGAATATCTAAATTAAATATTAAATATTTAAATTAAATATTGAATATCTAAATTTAATATTAAAAATATATAAAATAAATAATTTCGATTAAATATCTATAAATACATTTTAAATATATAAATTAAATATATATAAATGTATATCAAATGAAAATTTGTTTTAATATGCATTTAAGTCTAATAGACCTTCGACTTTATTTAATTATTTAATAAATAAAATGTCTATTAATATGCATTACAATTTAAGAAATTTTAGCTGAACTATTTAAAAAATTGGTGATATATATAATAATAATCTTCAAGCTTACCTAAAATAGTTTTTCTTTAGCCCAAAATACATATCTCTTCCTTCTTAAATTTTAATATTAAATTTTAAATAATATAATTTAAATTCAATTCAATTTCAAGTCTTTCTTCCCATCTCTTCCCTCTTGATTCCCATTGCCCCCTGTAAGCCCGTTTCATTGCGCCGTAAACAAGTCAATATGTATCTTTTTCGTCTACTCTGAGCCTGAGCTGGGCTGCCTCTTTGATTGTCTTTGATTGCGTCTGACAAGTTCATCAGCGCGCCGTCGTCTGGCTTGGAGTATTTGCCTAGCTATTAATTGGCAGTTAGTTAGTTGGCTGGTGTGCAAATGTGTGTTTAATTAAAGCACAAATGATTAGATAGTCCAAAAGGAAATTGCCAGCTTCGTACGGCGCGCTAACGAACTGATTGACGACGATTGACGACGATCGACGACTGACTAGCTGTAAATAGCTATGATAGATATCTTCCGTCGTTGTTTGATGTTGATTTCGATTGGCTACGATATGCAAATGCCTGGGCCATAAAGCTGACCAACTTGGCTAAGCAGCCGTTCGCGCCGCAACACTTATTAACTAATTAAAGAACTGGCCAAATGAGGCCAGACAGAATGCTGTGCTTTGGCCTAAAGAGGTTAAGGCATCTGTGGAGGTTTAATGTCTTTATGTGGCTATCTCTCTCGCGCTCTCGCTCTCTTTTATTTCTTTTTTTTACCAAATGTGGAATGCTTCCGGCTTTTGTGTGTGAGACGGAAATTGTGCTCGCTGAAAGCTGCAATATTTAAATGGGCTTTATTTTGCTGCTACTTTTTTTGCGGCCAGCTGAGAAATTTTGCTGGCTTTGGCTATTGAACTGTGGTTGACATTTCCATATATATATATATTTCTATAAATTCTTTAACTTTCACCAGACTTAAATCCACTTTGAACTTGAATTTCGAGCTGCACTTCGTGCTGGGTGGCCATCACAGCAGAAGCAGGCAACTAACTTGGCCTAATGATTATCTAATTATATGTGGGCTAACAACATTTTTACTTAACTCATATATATATACATTTGGCTATATATTTTCATTAGTTTTGATGAGTTTAGGAAAAGCACATCGCAGCGCAGCTAATTTGATGGCCAGGCGCGCCGCCAACTATAATTATAACATAATTTTAATTGGTGTCGGCGTCAACACAGCAACGGCCCCAAAGATTAATTGTGTAATTCCAGACGAACTTGGCCCAGCTACAAGCGGCTGTATCTTAGATACATACAACTCGACTGAAGGGCACGCTTGCCGCTTGCAGCTGATGGCCATTGCACTCGCATATTATGTAATTATAACGGTAGACAGGTGTGTGAGAGAGAGAGAGTGTGGGTGGGAGGGTGTGGGAGTGTATGTCTTAAATTCCTAGTCAAAGTGAAACATTTATAAATTGCATTGCAATTTGTATCTGTTGCCCAGCTGCAGTTGCTGCTGCTGCTGCTGCTCGCATTTCATTAGATTGCTAAATTAGCTTTGCTCTGATGTGAGCTCATATCATGAGGCAGGCAGACGCAGTGCCTCCAGCGCCGCCCATGTCACGTGAGCTGCTGCATGGAAATCCGGTTGAGCGGAACTCGCACCAAATGGTCGCACATACATTGTTTCATCTCTCTCCAGCTCCCTCCATCTCTCTGCCTTAATTTGTCTATTTTTTGTTGTTGTTGATGAATTCCAATGCCTTTGCCTCGCTCTGGCACTTGAAATTAATTGTGTGGCTATTGATAGGGCCTCGACTGAGCGGCTCGGCTTCCCCCTTTGTTTGTTTGTTTGTGATTTTTTTTGGCTTTTCCCTGGCTTTTAAATTTAGCTCTTCGTTTGCCTGTTGTTGTTGCTGTTGTTGCCGCTTCGAATGTGAACGGAAAATTGGGTTTTGCGTGCCGCACGCCACACGCCACACGCCGCATCAACGTCAACGCGCGCCGCTCATTCATTAAATTCACCTTGTTTCTACTACGGCCTTTGCTCCTCCCCCTCCTCATCATCCTGCTCCTCTGCTTCTTCTTCATAAAGTGTCAAATACAGTTGCTTTCCGCCGGCTGGCCCGAAATGTGCCCGCCAGCCGAGTAAATATGCATAATTTATGGGCCTGTAATTGCGAGCGCTCGCCACGGGCAGATTTTTCTAATGTTTCTGCCTAAATAAATCAAGTGAAAAAAAAAAAATTATGCAAAATACGCACAGAATTGGGTCAACAAATTGACGCTCCAAGGACACTGATTGAGCTCGCAGCGAAGATTAAAAAATCAAAGATGTGCAAGGATAATGAAAAGGAAACTCTGATAAAAAGCAGCTAGTTTTTTTATGGCTAAGAATTTGCTAGATATATATTTTATTTTATCTTATTTTTTATCTACTTTGTCTTAAGCAGCTAATCACTTTAGTAATTAACTTAAAAAAAAGCTGGAAACTATAAAAAATTGTCAAAGTTTTTGGCTTTAGCTGAAGTTTCATCTACTTTTTTTTTTCAACTTTTCCAAGTTTATATTTCTTTTTGGCTTTAGCTGCTTCTTAAATACATTTTATGGCAAATTTTCATATAAATAAGCATCAAAATACGAGCTCAAGTTATTTTTGGGGCCACACCCTTTTAGCAAAAGAAATTACAATAAAGAAAGAAAGGGTTTACAGACTTACGCTGTTTCTGGTTTCGTTTTGCAGCTCCAGCCAGGCCATTAGGCAGGGTATAGGCGTTGGCTATAACCATGCCGTTATGTAGGGTATTGCACATTATTTAAATGGCCGTCTTGGCTTTGACTCTAATCATGCTGTGCCCATTCTGCAGCTCTGGCTCTGCTGCCAGCTGTAGACCTATTTGTGAACGAATCGATTCTGCGCGAGCTCGAGCTTTGTTTCGCGTAAATAAAAGACTTGACTTGACTTGACAGACAATAATCAGAGGGTGTCAATTGATGGTGATTCCGATGGCTAATTGAAGCGCGCTTGGCGTGAGATAACAGAGGCGTGAGATAAGTAGAGGTTCAGACTTTTTGAAGTTGCAACAGTGGCATTAAAGGCTTGATAGATGTGGAACGATTCTTGATAAAATTACATACATACTGTGATAAAATTAATTAGTTCTTTTTTCTCTTAATGAAAATTAAAAAATTTACCATTTACCAATATTAAAACTTGCAAACAGTCGCTTCAAAGGAATGATTAATGTGTCTTAAATGGCAAATGTTACTAAATATTTCAACATTAAAAAAATATCTCAAATGTATGGAATATTTTTAGCATTTATTTATTTTTTAATTTTTCCCTAATGCAAATTCAATTAGTTTATGATTTATCAACTGTTGGAGTTGCTATAGTTGCATCTAGAATTTGATAGATGTGGATAAAATGGCATACGCTCCTAAATATTTTTATCAATGACTTAAACAATTGTGAAAACAGCTCTCAAAAGTAATATCACTCTTGTTTGGTCAGCCTAAACATGAAGATTTATTTATTCCTATTTTTTTTTTTAATTAAAAACTTAAATAGTATATGATCTAACAATTTCGTTTGGTCCGCCTACATTAAAATTAATTTTTTCTAATTTTTTTCCAATTAAAAATTTAAATATTTTATGCCTTAACAATTTTTGAAGTTGTTATACTCGCATTCAGAATCCGATGTGGATTAAATGGCATAGACTTCTATATTTTTAAACAATTTAATATTATCGATAGCTTAAATATCTACTGAAATAAATTTATCTTACTTAGTCAGCCTTTGTTCACATTTTTTTCTCCTATTAGTTTTTCTCTAGTAAATATTCAACTTAATAAAGCACTTGAAATAGTTTGTGATTTAGCATAAGCTCGCAACACACTTCAAACTTTTTAAACTATTTTAAAAATTTGCGAAATGTCATTAAAATGCTAAAACAGCTTTCAGGCGCGCAGCCATAAATGAAAATGTATTTAAAAATGAGTTGGGCAAAGTTTGGGGCTGATGTCAACCGCAGCGCTGATTAGTTTAGAGCTCGTGTAGCCAGCGAGCGTCCTTCATGGGCCACTTGCACATAATGCTCACATTTCTATGGCACACGAGCTCACACACACACACACACACACACACAGAGAGCGAGAGCCGTCAGTTGGCTTGGCCCATTTCAATTAGCCGACACCTTTTTGGAGTGGACATGCATGGGGCGAGGACAGAACCTAAATGAACTCGAGCATGTGCTCGAGCGAGAGCCGCATCGACAGCCAGTAAAAACGACGGGCCAATATCCGTGCGGAAATTAATGTCCTGTGGCCAGCACAATAGCAGAAAAAAAAACATAATATGAATGAGAAAAAATAGAGACGAGGCAACTGAATGCACAAAGGCGCTGTCAGCAGTTTCGTAGCAGATAAAAGACCAGCCCTGGGCCCATAAGCCGCAGTCGAAAGCCCACCCGTAACCACATAACCCATTTGGCAATCGAATCGACATATTGAACATGCCCACAGCCCGGACTCATGGCTCAGCCTCAGTCCCAGCATCAGCGTCAGCATCAGCCTCATCACTGTTAGTTTATTCATGCATAACCATTTTTTTGTTGTCCTTTTTTTTTGCTATCCTGGCGTTATAATCGACATCAATTATATTGTTCAAACCGTGCATTGTTTTCGCATGACATGACAGCCATGCCGCTTGACAATAGCTACCATATATATCTATATATATCTATGTCTCTCTGTGAGTGCACTCACCTTTCCATCGGCGTCGGAGTGGGCGTGGTAGCGCACCTCCAGTGAGCCGCCCAGCACCGCATACCAGAAGCGTCCTTGTTCGCCGGCGCGAAAAACTAAACGAAGTAGAGGAATTTGTTATTAAACAAGGCGAAATTCATTTAGCTGATGTGTGTATTGGGCGCATAATTAATGCTTGAGCTTCACTTACGTGTGACGCCCTTCTCCAAGTCCTCGTAGAAGCCGCACATGGCCAGCTGCTGCAAGGCTGACCCTGGCAGGCGACACAGCGGCTCCACGCGTCGCAAGCGACAGGATATTAGTTCCACATCACGTAAATTGCGATCACAAGGACTGCAAAAAAGCACAGAGAAACAAATGCCAGTGTCAATACAAAGCAAATTAAACTCGACTCAAAAACAATAAAAAAGTTTCGCTTTTTTATTATTTCTCTGCACGCTTTTATGGACCACTTACTCAATAAGCAATAACTGAAAAACAATAACTCGCACTAAATCTACTAGTTAAGTCATTCGACTGGCCATTAGTTATGGAAATGCTTTGCTTTATGCCAAAATATATTTGCTTAATGCGCAATAGTAAAAGGGAAATGAATGTGATAGTTAAATAAATATATATATAAATATAGACAAATATATCATTTTATTTATATTTATATATAATATATATAAATATACACAAATATATCATTTTATTTTTATATATATTTATATAAACTCAACTAAAAAAAAATCATCAAGACTAAAAAATATTTATTGTGCATACAATTTTTTTTTAATTAAGCTTAAAGAATTCTTTTTTTCATATTTTCTCACATTTTTAACTATTATATTTAAATAATATATATTTTTTATTTCAAGCTTCAAGCATTAAACAATATTTATTGTTAATGATGTATAGAATTGTCTTAATTAAAATTAATATTTATTTTTTCCAAAATTTTTTCCTAACGAAAATTCAAATATTTTATGATTTACCGATTTCCGGAGTTTCTATAGTTGCATCTAGAATGAATTGAATGGCATATGCTCCTAAATAATTTTGCAGCTAAATGTTATTTTCATATTTCCTCATATTTGTAACTATTATATTTATATAATATATATTTTATATTTATATATTTAGGTAACTTTAAAATATTTAAAACTCTCTTCTCACTTGATTCAATTTTCATATATTTTTCGTGGGTTCCCTCGTCTTACAGAAAGTCCAGTCTATATATATTTTTATAGATTCTGTGTTCCATCTAGTAATATTTTCTTCAATTTAGACAAAAATCTAAATTTACCTTGATTTCTGTACCTTGACTTATCATCAACGCAGTCAAGTTTGCCCCATTGCAATATTCTGACTTGTCAACTCGTACCACCACAAAGTCTCGTCGAGTTTTTTGACTAATCTGACTTTTCTACTTAACCTTTCATTTTTACCTTTACGCCCCTTTGCATTTCTCATTATTCCTATGCTCTCCTCAACAATAAACAATTATATTTTTTAATTCCTTTTAATTGTTTTACCATCTACTTAAGTACCTCTTTCCTAACAATTTCAGCTCAGCCTTTATAATTTTTGTTTTCTTGGAACTTTTTTACCTTTTCAATCTGAATACTCAGGGGGTTTCTTTCTTCTTAACATTTTAACTGCTGTTTCCTTAGGATATTTGCGTTTTTACTACGTTTTATTTAACTGCTGCCTGAGACGGCTCTCAAGAGTCCAAGAGTCCTCTTAAATAATTTGAAGTGACTATTAATATTTATGCCGTTTTCTCTCGCTCCCTTCTTTACTCTTCCTTAATTAAAAAAGCTTTGTAAGTTATTCCAAGAAAATAAAAACACTTTCGAGTGATTGGAAGAAGAGCTCAAAGTAAATGGCGCAACTAGATCAATCACAGCAGCAACAGCAGCAGGCTCTCTATGGTCGAACAATAGATCCTAATAAACTGCGCAGAAAAAAAAAATATATATATAGATATAAAAAAAAAAGTGCGCAAAGCCCAGAAGGAATGCGAATGAGTTTGAGTATTTTGCAGTTTTTAAATGAGGCGCCATTCAAAGGCTGTTGTTGTATTTGTTTTATGGCAGCGAAGGCGAACAGACAAGGCCAGACAAATAATAATAAAAAAAATATGTAAGAATGCCATGAAATGGAAATGCAAATACAAATGCAAAAGGAAGAGCGCAGAAAAATAAAAACATAAAAAAAGAAATAAATACAACAATGCTGAAATTAAAAATTTGAATGCCATTTGGACATGGCTTGTGCCCGAATTAAATATGCAAATAAAACATTCGCATTGCGCTTCGGCTTCGGTAATATTCGTATTTTCATATCGAAATAAAAATGCATAAATAAATACTGAAAGAAGGGGCTGAAAAAACGGAAGCGGATGCTCTTCAAGCAGCTGGGAAAGGAAGAGGAAGCAGGCGAAGTGAAAGTCAACAACTAATTGCCAAGCGTTCAACTTTGGATAAGTTTCTCAAGAAGCGGCCACAGCTCGTGGCCGTGCCGAGTGTGGCCAGCATGGATTCATCCATATCATGTTGAGACTGGACACTTGGTCCACTGAGAGCGGCCGCCTCAACAAGTGACCTTAAGTAGCACATAAAAGCTGTTTAAGTCTTGAGGACAACAGCTGTAAATATGGCAACGAAATTTGGAGCAAAACGACTTTTCAGCTCTTGTTATTTATGACTTGTTCAGGAGTTGCTTTTAAAGCACATTAGAGACTCAGATTTATATGAGGGCTTTGCCGAACTCTCTTTCTTATTAGTTGCTAAAGACTATTTTTTAAAGAACTTGAAAATATTTTGCTTTATTTAGAAGCTTTGTTTGACTTTGAGAACTTTTTTTGTAACTTCTTTAATTTTAGCCCTTAAAGCTTCTAGCTTTATATAAAAAATCTGCTTATTAGCTATATGAGAGATCTATTGTTTCTATGGATATAATTAATACTTCTGTTTTAAATCAATAGCTTAAATTAAGCAAAGCTTTAATGGGGTTTTAAGTTGTGTTTTGTATTTTTCATATATTGCTAATAAATATATTTTGTACTATTGTAGAACGTGACCTAAGATCCCATTAACGCTTTACTTGCATTAAAATATTTCTTTTCAAAAATATTTAGCTTTTTTCTCTCCATTAATTCCCTTAAGGACACTACCTCAAATTATATTTCAAAACAATATTTAATATTTATTATAGTGGCTTTGAAGCTTATTGAAAACATAAATCAAAATTGTGGAAGCTCATTAAAGCTTAATTCATTTTAAATATTATTGATTCATTTCTAGACTTAAGTCTGCCATCATCCCTCTCATCCTTTGGCAGGTGAAGTTTCTTACTTTAATATAGAGATTTACTTTAAATTTTAATCAAAGTAACCAAATAACGCAAACATTCCATTTCGACAGCTTTAAAAGTACACTAAACTCTCACATAAAAGTTAAAGCTCACCTCGGCCAAAACTTCAGCTTCTGAACTAACTAAAGTTCTCTGTTCTCCTTTCGCTCTTGGCACAGAATTTAATTTAAAATTGAAGTGCTGTTTTTTGGTAATGTTATTCAAGCTCATTCTTTTCCTCTTTTTTTGTGCTTGTTTGCTTTTTAAAGCTCAGCTGCAGTTGCTGAAAATGTGTGAAGCAGGCAAATGAACAAACTCTGCGCTGGCACAGACAGTCTAAGTTGAAATCGTTCGTTGTGTTCTTTGGTTAATTAAAAATGCCATAAAATAGGCAGATGCAAAAACCGAAAGGAAATTTTCGCTCTAAATCAAAATCAACAAAGCTGCTGGCAGTCACCGAGCTGGCCCCAGCTGTGTCAGTGTGTGTGTGTGGCTGGATGCTACTTTAATATTGTAGTGTCTGCGCTGAGTAACTTTTGCCGCTGCCGAAGGTGAGCTGTAGCCGTGGCTGTGGCTGTGGCTGGAGTTTGTCTTTGCCCGCACTCATACATAATTTATAGGCCATGTTGTGTATGGGCCCTCAGCGACTGGGCGTTGCCAGTTGTTGCTGTCGTTAACCAAACAGCGGCACGGCTAAGTGCCATGTCTGCCACATACATAAATATATATATAAATACATACATATATATATGTAATGTGGGAGTGTAGCCTGCTTAATAGGGACTTTCGGCACCGGAAGCGTCGCTCTCCCTGGCTTGTTGTTTATTATAATAGCATTTTGTGGTTTTTCTGCCGAATGCAAAGCTGCCTCGTATTTTTATAATTGTCCTGTGTAAGGCACACAAAGAGCAGCCAAAAAAAAAGCAGCGTAAAAATAATTTAAATATTTAACACCCATGCAGCTCTTTATGTGTTGCCGTTGCCGCACACGTGTCGTATGATAAATATGTGTGGCAAAGGCACGCATACGCCACGTAACACTTCAGACTAGAAACGGCAGCATCATCAATATCAATTGCCGGCTAACTCGGCTGACTGGTTGGTTGTCCTGCCACTCGAGCTGCTCGGCGCTGCGCCTTGCTAAACTGCTCTGATCGCCCCTGATAAGCCGCATTACCGCATTACGAGCCAAAGATTTGACTGCGTGACTTTCGAGCTGTTGCCATTAATTTTGGCCCCAAATTAAATCATTTATTCTGCGGCACTTGCGGTGCTAGCGCTTTCGGCACTCCGACATTGCTTTATGGCCAATCGTTACTTGGCTAAAATGCAAATTCACGTCGTTGGCATAAGAAAAATGCATTCGATTTTGCTTGTAATGCCAAACCAAAAAAAGGAGCTCGTAATTATGCCCGCATTGGAGTAGGTACTTTAAGCGGTTATGCTGGAAAGTGGAAGTTAAAGAGAGTGGAAATGGAAGAAATTTCTGCTAAATGAACTTAGTAAATTTGTTCTATATTTGTATTGTTATTCATATAAATATAGAGATTGTATAACTATTAACATAATCTGTATATTTTTGCCTTTTTAAAGCTTTTTAAAGTTTTTTAATTCGGGCAGTTGAAAGAAAGTATTTCTTAAAGAAATATATATAATATATGGACATATATATTTTTATATAATAATGTCTAGAATTATATATATGCATGTATTTTCTATAGCACTCTTTATGATCTGTCTACAATATACCCTGTAAAAATATAGCTTGAATATAGTCGTAAAAAATTAAAAGCTTTAAGCTTTAGCATTTATTTTATTTAATAGAAAAATCTTTACCATTCTGTAAGCTTTTCACCTTCCCTATAATAGTGATGATATGATGATATGCTATGGCAATAAATCAAGTCAAGAATATATATATTCAAAATCCACTATAGAGTATTTTGCTGTCTAGCATATAAATCTGAAATTTAAAGCCTTTTTATATGCAAACACCTTTAGCTAGAAACCTTTTAGCCCTTCAATGTGCACGCATATATTTTACATATATTTGCATATTTTCTTTCTTCTTCTTTGACTACCTAAGAATACAAATGCTTAAAGAACGTGACTGAGTATTTATTAGACAACAACATAAATTTTAAAACTAAATAAAAAGAAGCCTCTCATATAAAATAGTTCTTTAAGATATGTAAAAGCAAATTCTATTATAAAACTTTCAGCACAAACTTTTCACAGCTGCCCACAGGGCATCTCTCAGTCGTTCATTGCCCACTTTTGAACTCTTTGAGCTGCCACTTGCAGCTGGTTTTTAGCCAAAAACGTACTTATTGTTTCAGTTAGCGTGCAAATAAAAAATGCAACAAAGAAAGAGCTAAACAAATGCGGGAAACACAAATATTTGCAGCACACACAAAAAACCGTCGCAAAATCACAAAACAAACAGTTTGATGTATGTGTGTGCATAGTCTGTGTGTGTGTGTGTTAGTGTGTGTGAGCTGGCTTAAAGTCCTTTTTGCCCTCGACCTTTTTCACTAGCTCCTCGCTGGCTGACCCTGTTGTATGCCGGATTTTTGGCAGGTTGCTACGCGCTGTTCATTTAAGCCGCCGGCGGGCAAGTGCTGATTGATTGTGTGTGTGGAGGGGGCGTGGCAAGCGTAACTGTAACCGCCCTTGATATAGCATTTAGATTGCCATAGCTATTTTTCGGTACATGCAGTTGAAACCCGAGCAAAATAATCGAGCCGAAACGTTTTGCCACTTGGGCTAATGATGCTTTCTAGTCCACGGCGTGCGATGAGAAGTAGATTCTTAACTGCCAAATACAAACATACATATTTATATATGTGTGTGTATGTATTTTTCTACTTTAGTTTGGTCTTGGTAATGAGCACAATTTGCGCTTGAATGCGGCCCTTGAAAGCCAAGTCTCGCCGCCCCACCTCAATTCGTCAGCTCACAAATTTTTGCTACTCCACTGCGCTAATCAACTGGAAAGGGGCCGCTCCTTGCTCGAGGACATTTTTGGAGGAGTGGGGATGGGCGGGGGCACTTTGAACAAAAAGTGAGCAGCAGTGGCAGCGGCAGCTTTGTAATTGCATTTGGCCAAGAATTGTGCTTAAAATGCCATTGTAATTTAATAAAGCGTATAATTTGAAGCCAGCCGTGTCCGGCATTTGGATTTAGATTTGCCCGGACTGCAGCACAGCTGCTGCCATTTGACAGATGAATGTCGAGCATGATATAAACATTTCGAGTCCAACATACACGATTTCTGCTCTCCAGCTGCTGCTGCTGCTTCTGCTGGCGCTTAAATAATGATGTAGCAGCATGTCGTCTGCCAAAAAGTTCTCCCAGCTGACAAATTGAAATGTTCGCTTCGTGAGCGCATGAATTTTAAATTTTAATACAATTAATTTCACTCAAGCTTGAAATGTGATTTCGCAGCTCGCATTATTTATTTCATAGTAATATTTTACGCTCGGCTACAATTTTCATGTAAACTCTCGTCTCTTTGTGTAACTTGCTGAAAAAGTACTTTCATGCGTCAGCAAATGTGCGAGATATGAAATGCTTGCTTGTATTTAACAATTTAACGTCATTTTTCTTGACTCTATAAAAAGCATTTGAGATATTATTACAAATAATTTAACTTTATATAAATTTGTAAGCTGTCTCATAAAAACTGAATTATATTTATTTTTTACGCCAGCTTTTTGTGTACTGCCTTTCTTTGTGATTCTCATATGCTGCAGACCAACTTAAGTTTTTATTGCTCTTTAGTCTTTAGTCTTGAGTCCTTACTTCTTAGTCCTTAGTCCTTAGTCTACTCCTTAGTCTTTAGTCTTTAGTCTTTAGTCTTTAGTCTTTAGTCTTTAGTCTTTAGTCTTTAGTCTTTAGTCTTTAGTCTTTAGTCTTTAGTCTTTAGTCTTTAGTCTTTAGTCTTTAGTCTTTAGTCTTTAGTCTTTAGTCTTAAGTTTTTAGTTACTCTCAGTTTTCTATTGAATTTAATTTAATAATGCTGATATTTTAATGTTGTACTACTTTTTGTGTTCCTTACAAGCTTTTTCTTGTCTAGCGCCTTTCTTTGTGATTCTCATATACTGTTGTCAGACTTCTTTGGTATTATTTGTAACTCGAAGCCTTTTCTTTGTCCATAGTCTTTTACAAGCTCTTCATGCTGCGCTATGTATACTTCAGTTAACTATTATTTTGCTTCCGGCTGACTCGCTCATTTTCTTTGGCTTCACTTTACCTTGCCTTATCGGCGCTCTCTGCCTCTACATAAAATGTAAAAATAAATCAGTTACAGCAACTGAAATGCGTATGCTAATATCATGAATATTATATTTATTTATAAAACAAATTTCAGGTTAAATCTTTTTAAATTCAGTTAAATATCTAATTTTAAAACATTTAAATGGAAATATAATTTTCTTTTATTTTTCTACTCACCGTTTGTCCATGGCTGTTATCCATTCCATCGCCATTTTGACAGATTTATTTATTTAAATTTCGTTTAAAATAATTTTATTAAATTCTATTTGTTTTATAATTTTGAATTTTGATTTTTAATTTTATTTTTGTGTATTTTCATAAGAAAAGTTGAACCGAATTAAACTGAATTAAAGCCAGAATTTTTTTATCTCTTAGCTGTTAAATTGCCGTCGTTGTCGTTGTTGTTGTTGCTGGGAAATAAATGTTGCATTTCAGGGCGGAGAACAGAAAAGAAAATGCCGCGAAAAGCTGTGGCCCAGCCGAAAGCTGCTTGTAAACACTTTGCACTCAGCGTGGATTTCAATTTATAATTCCTTTTCAATGTTCCAGACAGCAAAACGAAATGAAAAGTATTTTGGGAAAAGTACAGAGAACACAATTGAATTTTGATTTGAATTTTTGCGCTGTGTTTTAGTCACTTCTCCCGGACATGAGCACGACGTCGACACGTGCCGCACAGCAGCTGAAAATAGAATTTAGTTAAAAGTTGGTCAGTTTTGCTGCAAATCTGTACAAATAATGCGAACTAAGTAGAGAACTTATTGCACTAAGGGGCACTTAAGCCACTGGCTCAAATGTAAATGTATTTCTATGTCCGCCTTGTTTTGCTACAGCTGAAAGCCAAAGTAATGCGCATTGTTATTGCGGTGCAGACTTTACAAGAATCAAAAAGAGGTTCTAAATGTGTGTGTGTGTGTGTGTGTGTGTGTGTGTGTGTGTTTGCTAATGTGCCTTGCTGCCCACTGCTGACAGCTGCCCAGCGGGCTTAATGCATGTCGGTCCCAAACAAAGCGAATTCCTTTGCAAATGTGTGAGAGTACGACTGCATGTTATCACAGTTGTGTGCATAACTACAGAAATGCTCCAAAGCAGAGGGGAAAAACTAATGAAAGGTGCTGACGTACTGTGTGACGTGCGTTTTGCACACTGCGTATACTTGATACTGCATATCAAATCACATTCGCATTGGTGTTTGTTGGGCTACGAAACGATTGACGGCCAGCCCAGTGACTAGGCCAGTGACAGCTGAGCCCACAGACACTGTTTTTGCGTTCTATTGGTTGACTTGAAATGGGTCACAATAAACGGTAATTGAACCTAGCATTAGATGTCAGTTTGATATGAAATTGAATTTGTAATTTCAAAAAAAAGGGTAAACAATATTTATCTAGATTTTATGTGAGATAAAAAGAAGAATCCATTTGATATAATAATAAATATTTATATATAATGTGTAAGCTTCTTTTTCTTCTATTCTATTTCTATTTATGAAAATATTTTTTCTTTCCCAATTGTATAGTCACTTAATTTAATGTAGCTAAAGTTTTTTCTTTTTCAAAAATAAAGTTTAATTTTCTCAATGTGATTTTTCCTAACTTTTAATTTATTTTACTTTTTTTTTTTAAATATTTGTATGTTACCAAAAGTATTGAATGAGTAAGAGACTTGCTGCCAGCGAAGAGAGTGAGTTAGAATGATACAAAATTCCTTACTTGTTTCTTATATCATTAAAAACAAATCCATTAAACAGTCAATAAAAACAGCTGTCAATACTTCGTAGTTAAAATTGCGTTTCTCTTATATTACTTGATAATTCGAGTCATTTACTGCACACATTATGTTCACTTGCTAACTGAAATCCATATCACTATTGGGAAAATCCAACTCGAGCCACGTTTAACGCTAATCTGTTTTCCAATCACTAAATGACGATGCAATGCGCCGTTGCGTATGCTACAAAAAGTTTAACTTCACAATTCAGTTGAGTGCGTATCACATGACAATGTTTATACAAATAACTATATATATTCATATAAATCTATGTCATATAGTTCGTCCAACTTATGCCATTTTTATCGCTTGTGCGCAGGTAAAACAGCTTATCAATAGCCCGCTAGATAACAGCTGATTAGGCGCTTATCAAGCACGTCGCGAAACGGAAACAGAAAACAGAAAACAAAAACTACAACAATGGCTGACGCGTTGCTCAAGGATTTGTTTTGGGCCATATTTTTTTTTTTTTGTGCAATTCGTCAGCGAGAAACGCAATTAGTGCGTGAGCAGCGAATGGTCTATGTAACTTGCACTCAATGTGGTTTCTTTTCGCTCAAAACTTTTTGTAATTAAACTTTGAAGTGGAGAAGTGCAGACAGCTTGAAACTAATTGAACTGCCAAACAGAATCGAAGAACAAGTGTTAAACGTGGATGTACTTAAATGCGGTCCAGGCATAGCCAGAGGCCAAATTCGAAGCGGATAATCGAAAGTCTTAAGCAGCAAAGTCTTAAGCTGAGATTGTGCGTTAAGCGATAAGATACAAATCTGAGGAGATTGGGAAAGTTTTACAGATTATTTAAAGATAATGTTATATAAATACTAAAAAAATATACTGTAAAAATACTAAAGAAACTAATATAAATATTAAATAATCTTGAGTCTTAGGTTTTCAGTCCCTCGTCTCTACTTAATAGTCTTTAGACTCTAGTCTACCTTTTACATATCCTTATTTTCGAATTTAAGTATATTCAAATCAATATTTTCTTAGTTTTAAATCTTTACCGTTATTCCATTCTCTTATCAGCCAGCTGAAGCCACGTTCTTTGCGTGCGTTCGTTGTCTGCGAGAGCTAACGACTAACTGAACCTTTGGACCAAACAATTCGTAATCAGGAAACTCAACACACGTTTAGCAATTTCTTAAAAATATTTACAAAATTGTGAAAATTTTGAAATTAAATTTAACATTTTCTTGGGAAATCGCGATTTGTAAATTCGATTTTATATTTTTTGGAAAATTTGCAACTTTTTGTAATCATTTGGAAAATTTTTGTGTACTTTATTTCAGAAACTTTTTTGGATTGAGCTTTGCGGGCAAAGCGTCGAGCGCTCGCACGTCCGTCACGTTCTTTAGTCGCGTCGCAACTGCTTTAGTCGAGTGCTCGTGAGCGACCCGAGCAGCTCGAACACCGAACTCACCACAGTTTCGGCTGGCCGTGGTGAACAAGTGGGCATTGTGAAGGCAGCAACTGTGGCCAGGCATCATCCTGCGCCTAACAGGTGAGTTTGCTACTGCTGACAGCTGGGCAGCCTCTGTAGAGTGGGCTGGGATGGGGTGAAGTGGCTGGGGTGAATTCGGGGTGGTTTGTGTTGTTGTGGGTGGTGAAAATTACTCATCGCGATGACTGCAGTGTTGACTGCTGCGGTGCGCATTTTGGCCGCCTTCCTTTTTTTTTGGTTCTTTGACTGCCATTGTGAACTTTTGAGTGTGTGAGTGGGCTTGGGCTTGTACGGATGTGTGTGTGTGTTGGATTCGTTTTTTGGCGCGTTTTTAGCAACAAGTTTGGCAGTTGACAGTGGTTCGAAATTCATTTAACCGAGTTGCTACTTTATAATTTATATAAAGTTTTATTTGAAATCTTTATGGATTTGCCATGAATTAATATATTTTTATGAATATATATATTAAATATTAAAAAAAAAATATGGAATTTTTTTTATTAATATTTGATAATTAATTTTAAAGTTTCCGTGCAAAAAAGCCTTCTGAGCAAATCTTTAATTATAGAACTTACACATCCTATAGGATTCTAATCTAAACTATATATTTTTACTGAATTTCTATATTGATTTAAAATGTTTAAATATATCTTTCCAATTTTTTTTTTATTCCTATGGCGGGAAAGTAAGTTTTTTAAGAAAATAAGACAATTTTAATGTGAAAGATAAGTACGCTTTGTTTGAAAAAAATTCTCTATATGAGAATTTCATAAAAATATCAAAGCAAAATTTTATTTTATTTTTAATTATTTGTATTTTATTTTTATTAATAACAATTAAATTTTTATTATGCATCCTTTTATTTTTTAAATTGTATTTATTACTACTATATATTATGTTATTTAAATAAACGTATATTTGCATATAATCACTAAGTTCAAACGTCTATCTGCTACCGCTCAGGCATGCGACTCAAGCACCAACAAGCGCTGCACTTGACTCAAGTTTTTATAGCTAACGAAAATCTTACTCAAACTCTTTTAGCTCTCAAGTGTGTCTAAGAGTTTGTGCTTCTACCTTTTCCCCGTGGAGCATAAGCAAATTGATTGAACTGCATTAAGTTTTCTGCGAATGTGAAGTTTAAGTTTTCTGAATGTGAAACAGACAGAGACAGTCTTAAAATGTATATAAGCAAATAACTATATATAAAATATATACTTACTCAAAACACAATTTAATGAGAAATTTAAGTCTCGTGGACTATGATTCCGTCTCGATTTATATATTTATTATTTTATGTTTATTTCTTTATATATATATTTATATATATATATTTTTTAAATATTATTAAATTTAAACTTAAATTTAAATTATTTAAATATATTTGATAATTTTTCATTTTTTATATTTTCTTAAATATAATTTCTTAATTTATTCTTTGCCAAATTTGCCAAAAGAAATCGTAGCAACATGTTGCTGAAACATTCGCTCGCCTTCCTCTCTCACTCTGCGTCTCTCTCTCTCTCTCTCTCTCTCAGTCTCTCTCCCTATATAACGCTGCCCAACCATCGTGCTCTGCAACAAACTGTTGAGCGCTCAGTTGGTGAGTCGGCGCATGGGCGCAGCACTTCAACAGTTGCCTGTCCGCTGGCCCCCACCAACTGAGGCCGCCCAGCCACCCACCTGCCTCGCTGTATCTCCGCCTGCCAGTCAGCGTGAATTGCACATCAAATCGAATCGCGCTGCGAAACAATCAAAATGTCAATTAAAATGTGCAACAACAAGAGCAGCAACTGGGCCAAATGCAGCTGGCGAAAAATGCGACGTTTGCCTTGCGCTTTTCTGATCCATTAGGCCGCGCGCTCTTAAGGGCTCGCGCCGGACTCGCAGGTGCGTGTGGCCAAAAGGTGCGAAATAGAAATGCAAAGTTAGCTTTGTGAGTGTGTGAAAGGGTGTGTGTGTGTGTAGCTGTGTGTGTGTGTTCGGGTGTGCGTGTTTGTCTCTTTGCCACATTTTGCGCGCCTGCGGCGGCTGCAACAATATTTGTGGCACTCACGAGTGCCTTTATTTCCGCATGAATCATTTGCCCCGCTGCGAATAAATTCTTTGTTTTTACCTTTATTTTTTGTTGCTGTTGTTGCCTTTGCTACACTTCACACTTGTGGGCAGCATTTGCCGCTGCCTGCGTGTCCTGCAGCGTTTTTTTTTATGAGCTGTCGCCGTCATCGACATTTTGTTGGCGGCTTTAACAATGGAATTCCTGGCATTTTATGCCCCACGCCGAGGCATGTTAGAATCAGCATAGATTATATCCTGGCTGTCCGCCCCTCCCTCCGTTCCTCCGCCCCACCGCCCCTCCCTCCATCCGTCTGTCAGTTTAATTATGATAAATGTTGCTGCTAATAAACCTGACGTCAAGAGTCAGTGTCGCAGGGCCACGTCGTGTGCTCCAAGCTCGAGTTGGCGAGTC
The DNA here is from genome assembly GCA_035046225.1 of Drosophila pegasa. Lineage (NCBI taxonomy): Eukaryota > Metazoa > Arthropoda > Insecta > Diptera > Drosophilidae > Drosophila > Drosophila pegasa. Next base: position 8,734,445 of record JAWNOD010000076.1, on the reverse strand, counting down.
GGCCAAGTTAATGCATTTTCTTGCTGGCAGAGCTGTGCTAATGGCATTTCCTGTAGGGCTCGCCATTAGCACGGCAAATGACGTTAGTTGCTTAACGTGTTGTTCCGGCTGCAGTTCCGAACGTGTTCAGGTGTGTGCTCAGGCACACAAGTAGTCAATCGATGAGTCAGTTGACCAGAGCACGTGTCCATAGCCTGATTGCCAGTTGATGTCATGCTGTGAGCATGTGCACACATGTGTGTGTGTGTGTGTCTGTGTGTGTGCATGCATTTAGGCCATAACACTTTGGCCAATGTTAGTTGCATTAACGCTTATTCAATCAACGTTTAACGCAAATTGCCTCTTAAACTGAGCCTCAAATATATCGAGCTGTGTAAATAGGCGAATTATGGCAATATAATTTGATTGGGCCTGATAAATGCGCTGCAGTAATTGAACTGTCGCACACACTCACACACACACACACACACTTGCATGCGCACAATATCGTGTAATATAATAGGAGCATCGCTCATGCCAATTACACACACACACACACACACACAGATAACAACAACAACAACGTCCACAACATGTTGCCGCATAATGAAGCATATTTTTTCTAAATATAGAATTCATCTGCAGCGCAGCAGCTGCTGTTGTTGCTGCTGCTGCTGCCCGTAGATATTTTTCTACATTTTTCTATAGCATACTTTTGTGCGCCATGCAAAAATTTTAGCTCGTCTCGACTCAATTTGTAATAAATTACATAGAAATAGTCAAAAGTAAATGGAAGTAAGTGCTTAAATATATAGAGTGATTAAATGTGTGCTATTCATTTATTTAAAACAGCTTAATTGAAGCTGCCATAAATAAATAAAGCATTTGCTTTGCATATTACAAATTCGTTTGTTGAGCCCAGCTGGATATCCAAATTGTGCAAATAAATTATCGAAAAACAGCTGCGGAGGACATAAATGTGAATATAATAAGAGATAAATGTATATATATAACTATATTTGATATATTATATACATGTATATATTTATACGTGTTTATATATATTTATCTCTCTCTGCTTTATTTTGTTGCAAATACTTTGCGGTAAATACCTGTGGTCGCATTAATATTTGTGCAAATAAATTAAATTGCAAACAAAACTGCGCTGAAATTAATATTTAATTGAATTATTTATATATTTAAATATGTTACATTTTGATAAATTACATTTTAAATTATATATTTCAATTTAATACTTATGTAGAAATATTAAATATTTTATATATGTATTTATTAAAAAAATTAATAGTGTTATTATGTTTATAATTCGGACATTTTTTTATTTCTATTTAATTTTAATATATTTTTAATTTTTTACCAACTTTAATTAATTTAAATAATTTATTATTAATTATAAATAGAATTATTAATTATTTATATTAAATATCTTTTTATATGTTATAAAAGATGATCGCAAATATTTTATTTAATATTTAGTAACAATAGTATAATATTTAGTAATAATTGTGTAGAGCAATGTTCATCTAACTATCCATTCGGTAGCCATCTTATGACTCCTGATACCGAGCAGACAAGAGCAGCTAGAAACAACAACATACACGCGTGGATATCTCTTGCCTATTAGGTGCTTAGATTAAGATGGATATATGTACAAGGCAAATAAAGAATTAATATAAGTGATTGAACCTAACATTAGCTAAGTATACAACAGCAAACAGCTGTGCGTAGGCAGCACATGTTGGATATCTAAAATTAGAAGCTGCCAAGTGATGACTAAAATTAGCTCGCGACTCTCATTTGAATCATTTTATACTACAACTTAAATATATATAGAGAGTCCCCTTTATGAAACACGTTAGGTATTGATGTTCGGTATTGCAATGCTCAAGCAGACAACCTCTCGAGCTCATTGAAGGTGTGGCATAGCAAGCTTAGAGCAAAGATTGTCAGGTTATGCAGCTGCAACACAGTTGTTCAGCTGCTTTACGGAGCTAAGCTTTATAGAGTTACGAATTATGGGGAGGCTGTCATAGGATTTATATGGTGATCGTAAAACATAATTATGTTTTCGATAAATGTAGCTGAAGCATGAACGGGTATTAAACAGTCAGGCTACAATATTATTATTTGCACTTAGTGTAAATATTTATGTTCTCTATTTTTTTTAGTCTATATATATGGATTTAAACCACTTCCACTTCCTTCGTGTTTACTCAAGCACAAAGTCAATTAAATTTGTATGCCCGCAGTAAATATTTATAATAAAATATATTAAGTGAGAGTCATTGATATTTAAGGCCTATCGCACGCAACTAAATTCCGTTTTAAATGTTCAGCTCAATTGACAATTGTTGTGTCTCTGCCTCAGTCTGTGCCTTCGCCTGCGGCTCTTGTCAGACTTATCAAATTTCATCTATATTCGTTTTTGCCCCTGAATCACTCCCATTTGATATACGTCATTTATTTTTGCGTATTTAAACAGCTTTGAAACTGACTTTGCAAGTGGCAAATACTTGGCAAATTATTTGAATGCTTCGGCCAAGTACGAAGAGTTTGCCTGGCAATTTATTGTTTTCTGCTCGATAGAAATTCCATTTGCATATTCAACTGCAAAAATATGCGAGCAATTTGACTTTATTGCTCAGTGAGAGCTTGGGTAAAGGCTGGCTTAAACTATAAATAAATGAAAATTAAAAGGAAATAAAAATAAGTAAAATATAAATATTTTAATAAATGATTTAAGTCTCCTTTATATGATAATTAATAGGATCAAAGACTCTCAACTTTTATGGTACAATGAATTTTGCTTCATAGAGCGACGCTTTGAATTTAGATTTCTTAACAACTAGAAACATTTTATTTTCAAACAAAATATCCCTTGAGCATAAGATACAAGTGATTTATCTCATATTCCTGTACTCGATGGCTTTGTGTCTTGGTAAAGATAAGATTAAAGCTTGGGCAGAACCCAAATGAGGAGTCAACTCAAACCACGCTTATGCCCAAATAAAAGTTCACTCAATCAGCTTTAAAATATTTCTTAAACTTTAAATTTTGTTGCGCTTAAAATATGCTTAAAGACGTATGCTTTAAGCTGCGCTACCTGCTCATACTCAATTTATAATTAATTACGCAGACGCCATGTGCCGCACAGCAAGGCATAATTAACGCTGATAATTGCATGAAATGCCCATAAGAATTTATTATATAAAAAAACTGCATGGCGTTAATAACAAAGGCACATGCAAATGCAATTAAAATTGTAAAGTGTGGGTAAAAATATATAAATATATAAATTTATATATTTATATATTTAATAAATACAACAGTGTTCATAAAAATAATAGTGAGGTGGAGCACTAATTGTTGGACAACAAAATTGATTAATAAACATAATATTTGGAGAGTAAACAGAAACCAATTTGTAATTTAAATAATTTACATATTTTTTCGTATATATTGTGCTCAGGACTTGAGAGAAAAAACTACTAAAATGTTCATTAAAAGAGTTGTGGTTACTATATATATAGTTATATATTTATCTCCCTTTTGCTTTTAGTAAAGTTTTTTTTACAAACTTTTTCTTCTTTTTATTTCCCATCTGAAAAAGCACATTTTAATTCGGCTTATGTTTTGTGTAGTGCAGCACTACTATTTTCATGAACACCACTGTATATACAAATATATTTATATATATATATATATATATATATATATATATATATATATATATATATATATATATATATATATATATATATATATATATATATATATATATATATATATATATTTATTTATGCACATATTTATATATTATTCTAGAGGTCCCTTTTGAGTGTTTGGGAAGTTTACAATTCAATTTGGTGTACAATTGCATAAAATTATGCGCAACAGAGCGGGAAATTAGTTTTTTAGTAGCAACATTTGCGACGTCAACGGTGTCAAGTGTCAAGTGTGGGCGTGGCACGCCTTGAAGTTCCTTTAGCAAACGAGCAGCGAGAAGCTTTTCTTGGCATGCAGATGACGGCAGCAGACTTACCCTATGAGTGGGCGTGTGTGTGTGTGCATTCTCATTCCCTTGACTGACTTTCACTCGCTTAGCTTACTTTTTAATGCGCGCCTGGCCACGGCCACGCTCTGTCTTGATTTTGAGTTCGTTAATTATTGAGGCAATCATCAGTTTTTTCCTCCCCCAACGTGCCCCAGTTAGGCTCCCTCTTCCCCGCCAGTTATTTTCCCCCGCAGCTCTCATATTTTTCTTAGCTGTTTCAATCGCTTGCTTTTAGCTGTCTTAAGCTGCTTGCCAAATTATATGCGCAATTATGAGCTTGTCGTGTGCTAAGCAACAGCTGCCAGCCAAGGACAACTTTGCTGACAATTTACAAACAGTTGTTGTCGTTGTTGTCGTTGCTGTTGTTGTCGCTGTCGTCTTTAGTCAAGAGTTAATTTTAAAACACATTTTACTGAGCTCATTAAGCTCATTGCCTTAACTTTTGGCTTAATCAAATCGTAGAAAACCCATTGCGTTTATTTGCGCTTGATTTCGTTAGATGAGTTAACTTAAAACTTGGATAAGAAGCGAATAAATGAGCTGATGGGAAATGTGATATATTTGTTTATCAAATAAATAAATAAATAAATGGTTTTTGTTTTAGCTAACAGACAATTTGCTTTCTCTGTGTGTGTATTTACCTGCTTAATCTGCTTGGATAATCAAGAAATGTCCTAATTTGGGTTTCCTTAATTAAGAAACATTTTTATGCAATATATTCGGTATTTTTTTTAGTTGCACAAGTTCTAACAATAATAAAACAAATAATAAAATTTTAACTTTAATTAAGTGCATTTTTAATAATACAAATAAATATATTTTTCAAATTTATCTTATGTATTTTATATATTTAAAGTTTAATTTAACTTTTCTTTTATAAAACAAAAAAATATATTTTTAATTTAGTCTTATATAAATACATTTTTATTCCATCAAAATTCTTGCTTAACTCACTGCCAAAATATATTCTCTAAGAAAAATACCTTAGCAGCATAGAAACCAGTAGATTTACTATAAATCTTATTAAATTTTAGACAAACAATTGTTAAATTTTCAATTTCGCATCGAAATTGTGATTTTGGCTGCCTGCTGGCGCCCTCTTTAACTACCTCAACGATAAAATATTGCGCATACGCCACATGTTCCAGCGCAATGCTAATTTAGGCGAGCAAGAAATCTGCTGGCAGGTTCAATAGCGTTCGGCGCTCGCTTTTGATGGGTTTTTCGACCAGGCATTACACATAAAACGAGCGACCCCGCACAGTGAGTGCAACGGACGACTACGCATTATCAGCGATTGGCATTGGCCAAGCCAACAAGGGAGAGCGACAGGGAAAGAGAGTGTGTGGGAAGTGAAGAAAATTAAGTGAAAACGCCAAAACAATTTACATTTTGTTTACCTTCCACACACACACACACACACAGCTTGGCCCTTTTGGCTTGTAGTTGTGTGTTGTTGTGGCTATGTGTGTGTGTGTTTGTGCGCTTTAATTTTATTTTTCTCACTTCATTTGGGGTTGCAGCTAAATTGTTTGGCATCGCTTCAACACTTTACATACATTTGCATAACAACAAATACAAGAACAACAACAACAAGCCGGTCGAGTCAATGCTTTAATAAACGAACTTTGGGCTAGCGAACCTAAAGTGGAACTCGAACTCAAACTGAAACTGAACCTCAAACTGAGGCTGAAACTGGAGCAAGTGAAGCGTTTCGGCCATTAAAGCGACGCGCACGAAAAACGTAGCATACTTTTCTGCGAGCGCCTTCAACTTTTTACGGCCACTTTGCCAGGTGCGTGCGTGCGTCTGTGTGTGTGTGAGTGAGTGTGTCTGTGTACGCGAGGTTATGTGCTGTGTAGATTTCTTGTCTTTCCGCTGATTATTTGCAGCTTATTGCGTTTATGCGACGCTTATCGCATACGCATGAAAATCACATTAAGACATCGCCCCGTCTCACTCGCTCTCCGTCTGTCTCTCTCTCTCTCTGTCTTTCGCTGGCGTTGACTGCTCGCTCGGGGACCCACAGTAAATAGGCGTCTACTGTTACGGCCGCTGCGTAGCATAACTGTGATTCTACTTGTCTGTTTACGCAGCTCATTGTGCGGGCGCCTTGTGTTGTTGGCTTAACTGCTTTGTTGCCAACTGTTTGATTAGCCCGCTCAGCCATGGGCCATAAGTAAATATTCATGCGAGGGCCGCCCGAGCTAGCTAGATATTAATTGTAAGCTGAGCATTATTTAAATTGTGCTTGAGAATTTTTATAAATTTAATTTGATTTAGTTTGAGGTAAGCAAAGATTTTATTTGATTTTTTTAAATTTGTAATTTTTTTGTAATTTTTGTAATTTTTTTTAGATAGCTCTGGAGAAATCTTATTATTTTTTGTATACAACAAATGTCTTTAGCTTTTATATAGGGTTTTCTTTTATAAATATCAACAACTTATCAATTGACTCTCGTGTGTGTTTTTGCTATTGCTGACTTTGATTTTTGATTTTCTTTTCACACAGTTTAGGTTTTAGAGAGATGCCCAATTGTTCATGGCTAACCCATTTATTTAACTTTTATTTTCATAAATAAATAATTCATAAATGTGGACAACTTATCGATAGACTCTCGCATGTGCTTTTCCCATTGCTGATTTATTTTTATTATTTTTTTTTCTTTCCTTAGTTTAGTTTTCATAGACTTCTCACTAGACTCAATCTATAACCAACCGCTTTCACTCCTCTACAGCCTTAGTGTCAGCCTTGTCAATTCCCAACAACTTCTCGATAGCACCTCGTATTTGTCTTAGCTATTGCTGAAATTTCATCAATTTGCCGCTTTTGTCTTGTTTGGCCATTTAATCAAGGCCGCCAGCGACCGTTAAATGCGTCAACATTTGCTGCCGTCTCATGCCTCACTAACTACTCCAAATGAAAACATATATAGCATAAATAAATAATTATATATAGCATATATAAATATATGCTACATACTATATATTGTATATAAATGTGTTCAAGGTTAGTTTGCTTAGCTGTCTATTTGCATAAGTTAGGTTGACGTTGCGGCCGCGCTTATCGTCTTGACCTACTTAGCGTGCCATTTATTTATGCGAATTTAATGAAAACTTTTCAACTAAAATATGCAAATTAATTTGAATAATTCGCCAAGACAGTGGCTCACAGTTGCCCGGGTGCTTCATAAAGATAGTTGCATAAATTTTACTGCCCACATTAGCCACGAATGGGCCTCAAATTGTGCTGCCATCACTCGAGCTGTCGAATAAAAACTCAGTTTATGCTCCAATTTACATAAGTATTTAACGAGCTTCTAGTTGTATTATTAGCCAAATATGTATTTTACAGCTCTCGCTGATAAACTGTCCCATTGTTGGCCATAATTTTATTGAATTGCCTGCCTAGCGGCGCATGTGTCAAAGGAACCTAATCTGCTTGCCTTTGTCACTTTATCTGCTTCTTCCCTGCTTTTTATGTGGCTTTTACGAGCGGCAAGTGTTTGCTTAATGGCCAATCAAAGCCTTAATTTTATCATAATCTAATAGTGGCAATTTTCAGTTATGACAGAGCTTAGTTAAACAGGCTACGATTGGGAATATAAAAATGGCAATGAAGGAGCAGCTGGAGAAGAGCGCAATGAAATTTTAGTTGAGGTGCTGCGGGGATTGTTTTGTTTTGTCTATTTACAATATATTTATGATTGGGTAAAGTATATAACTTTTTTTCAGTTTTTCATGAATAAATATATATAACAAAATTTATGTGAAATATAAGAAAAATATTCCAATATCATCATTTTCTTTTTTAGTAGCCACTATTATTTTTATGAACAGCTAAATTTTATACATTTCTATAAACATATTTATATGTGTTTTTATAGATATATAAATGAGTGAGGCATAAATATCTTTGAGGTATTTATGTTAGCTGCTTAAAATGGCTTGTAGGGTAACTTCTAGTCAGGTAATTTCAAAGTGAGGCGCGCTTTCCAGTATTTGGGTTGGGTTAGGCCCGAAGGAGCGGCCCGCCCTGCCTGCTATTTGTATAAATAATGGCTTGTGTTAGTTAAGAATATTTTATGTGGTAAGCAAATTTGAAGGATAATTAAAAACAAGTTTCAATAATTTTTTTTTAATTTTTATACTATTATTTTTTTTAAATTTAACTATTTTTTTGTAAATAAAAAAAATATATTTGCTTATATTTTTTTATTATATTTTTTGTATTTTTGGTTTTTTTTATATTATTTTTTTTTATTTTAAAAAATATATATACGTATTTTAAATAATATATTAATAACTATTATATCATCAGGCATTTTCCTAATAACTGCTCGGCAAACATAAGCTTATTACGCATTCATTAAATTCCCTCAACTACTATTCCTTCTCCCTCAGTTTACAACCTTCTCCATAGGAGCTAAGTAATATGAATAAAATATTTGCAGAAGCTTTTGCAGCTTAAACTTTAATGAGTAGACAATTAGATAGATGCGCGCCCCAATTTCGGCCAAGTATTATGAAACGGAAATGAAGTTGAAAGTGGAAAGTGCTTAAATTTATGGTATAATAAAAAAAGTTTTGCTACCCGTAGGGGCGCTGCCACCCCTAATGCATTCGCACAGCATTCAGTTAACCCTTTTATGCTTTTGGGGCAATGCAGATTTACAGCCATAAAGCCATATGAGGTTTATGAAGCGCACAAAATTAAAGTTGAAGCACGAAGAACTTCTTGTTAGGGAAATTGAGCTGTAAGCGGCTTTGCTGGGCATAAACTGAACCTGAAAGCCTTAAGCCAAGCCAAGTCAAGGATACCGAAATGCCTTTTAAATGGTCATTTGTATGGCCAAATCAAAGGGAGAAAAGGATAAAGGCATATTGTTTTGTCTGCTGGACGGATATTATGCAGATTCCACGAATATTTAAGCAGTTGCTATGATAGCGCACGAGGCGGGCCCAAGATTAAAGTTGACACCATTCAAGGAAGCAGAGAAAGAGAGGGAGAGTGAGAGAGAGGAGAGAGAGGGAGATAGAGGCAGTGTCTGCTTCATTTATGCTGTTCGTGTGCGGACTGTGGGCAGTTGTAGTCTCGTATTGAATTGTGTACGTGCTGCTATCTGAGATGCCGGCGCGTGACTGAGGCATCATCAAGTCGGCCCATATCCACTGCCTCAACAACAGCAGCAACAACAACAATGCTGATGCGCTTTTGATAACTTGTTTGTGCGCTGCTAACTGACAACTTTTTGTTGTAAGTCGACGGGCGCTTGGCGTGTGACTCGGCGACAAGTTGTCGCCATCACGGTTGATAAATAGTTCCCGGGCTGTGGGGCATACACATAGAGAAAGCCTTGAAGACTTGACGCCTCGACGACTTGAATCCTTGAATTACACGCGCCCGTCCCGCATAAGTTGATTGAAATTAAACACAAGCTCAGCCAAATAGACGCTGTCACAAGTTTCCCCTCTATTTTCATTCAGCTCGCCGGCCCACACACAGGTGTGCACATTCCCAGCTGATTCTTTCCCTACCTTCTTGGCAGCTTTAAAATGTTTCGCCTTTTCTTCATTTTTTTATTTCATTTCATTTCGCTTCGCTTCGCTTGTCGGGCGCGCACATAAAATTTGATGCACTTGAGAAGGCGTGTAATGAAAATGTACATCAAACAGCGGCGCACATAAAATTGTCTTTTTCTTTAAATTACAGCAAGATTTTACACTCAATGACCCCCTCCCCCCCTGACATTTACGAGCCGGACACCTGTTTCCCTAGCATCGGGCTATGCACATATGAAATGGACTTTTTGTCAGGCCTGAGTGGCGCCTGACAGGACTTGACTTGAGCTGCAGATTAGCTTGAGTTGAAGTAAAAGCCAAGTCTGAGTAGGCCTGCTATGTATAGACATATAGCTTGAAGTATCAGCCGTAATGTGACTGAAGTGATGTCACGAGTAGACTTTCTATATATAGCTAATGCAGCAGACTTTAAGCTTTGGGGATCAGATTTAATGTGAACGAAATAAAAACGAAACCAAAGTATTTTTTCCATGAATAGATACTGCAGTGGAGCTCGCAGCTTCAAGTGTTAGCTTTAATGCGCTTGAAATTAACTGAATTACAATAAATAAATAAATGAATAAGTAAATAAATAAATATACAAATAAATACAAAATAAATGTATAATTTAATTAATTCATTAATAATTAAATAACTAAATAAATATGTATAAAAAATAGATAAATCTTAGTGCAACTTATAAATTCAGGCATAATCTTACTGCAAGCTTTAAGATGTCATAAAATACTGTTGAGACGTTTTCCCGCTACACGGATACCCCATCCAAGAGTATTTCCTCTTCAAGTTGATGCCAGAAATTTAACTTCAATCCAAGGTCAAATTCTTAGCTACTTAAGTCGTCACGTCTCGCTGTTGACTCATCGTCTAGCTAGCTGACAGCCGTCAATATCTGCTTTTGATAGCAAATTCCATTGATTTGCCGCTAAAGTCACCTTGACAACTGCAACAGGCGGATCAGCTTTGTCCAATCTGTTTAGTGTATATTGCTCAAAGATATTTGGCTACATTCCTGGAAATACAAATTCAGAGCAATTAAATCTAGCTGGAGTGAAACTAAAAGCAAGCACTTCATGATGTCATTTGATAAAAGCACTTGGAACCGACTTTAATTGCACTCGAATGCCAAAAAGCACTCGAACATGCTAACTGTTGGCTAATACAAGAGAGAGAGGGAGATAGAGAGAGAGAGAGAGAGAGAGGGAGATGGGGAGACCGTTTAAATGCCACTTGCAGCTAGATAAATTGGTGCTCAACTAGCTTTTAATAGTATCTCATGTCGAATGACAAATTCGAGCACTATTCGGACCACGCGTCGTATGCGTAATAAACTGAAAGCGCAACAAATTGAGAGCCGGACAAAGGCAACAAGTGAAGAGCGCCCACTGCAATGGCAATTTTAATGATAAATTTAATGCCAGAGCCGACATAACGAGCAGCAATCAATGTTTACAGAATCGAACGACAGACCGCAAAGCGAGCATAAATAATTCATTTAGATATGGGAAAGGGCATGGAATTACATGACTCTAGTCTTGTCGTGTCTCGCTCTGTGTCCTTTCTGTGTCTCGTGTCGGCTGCTGTGTCTATGGGCACTTTTTTATGGCACCCCAGGGATATGACGCCCTATGAATGCCATTTTAATGCACATACAAAAAAAAACTTTGACAATATTATCAATCGAACGGGGCGGGGAGGGAGAGAAGAAAATTTCTCCTTTTCTGTGACGTTTGTCTGGAGCATTGCTACAGAGCTATTCATGCTGTTACACAGACGTAAATCTATATATATATATAGAGAGTAAAGTAATGTGCGTGCGTCATGGCATAGTCATTGATATAGAGACGAGCAGCAGCGGCAGATAAAGTGAAACTAGGGGGCTGGCAGGGCAGGGCATGGCTGGCTCGCCAGTATATCAGACGTAAATGTATATTTGACGCACCACAAAACATTTATCGGGCGGTTCGCTCAATTTGCCAAAATCCAAACGTCTATCGAGCCCATTCGTTGCTGCCTCGCTCGCACACTTTTCTATTGATTTTGCAAAACTTTTTCCGGTGATACTCTACCAGAGAGTATTTCAATTGAGTGAACAGGAAAGATATGACAAAATGAAACTTCCTTTAGAGTTGATTGATGCTCATAAGAAAAGTTGATATCGCTTTGTTAGGCTTTGAGTTTAGCCTATTATATTATATTATAAATAAATAAAAATTATATATAAATTATAGGCAGGTCATCGAGCATCAATGTATGATCATAATCTAATCCCAATTTATATCAACTATAAAATTATTTATAGAACTGAAAAACGTTGAAGTCCTTGAACTTCTATAAAATATAAATTCTACTCCAGATTCTTGTAAATTTATCAATTTTATATAATCAAAGACAGAATTTTTGTAGTAAAAATATTTATTAAATTTTTCAGATAAATTATATATATTTCTAAAAATGTAATATTTATTTATCTGACATTTATTTATTTTTCCTGCAAGTGTATTAAATCTTTCGCTAGTCAAAAATCCATTTTCTTCCTATTCCTTTAGTTATTTTTGTTTTGCTGCTGCTGCTGCTACTGATGCTGGCATTGGCCACTGAAGTGACCCTTGAAAGTAGTCTAGGGCTGTTTCCGTACCCGGGCGCCCTGAAGCAATCGTATTTGTTTGGATTCGCTCGTTTGGACTGTAAAGTTTTTTCTTTTCTCGTTTTTTGTTTTGTTTTGAGGCAGTTTTTCGTATGCTCGGCTAATTAGCTCTGCGCTCTCGTCATCATTGACGTCATTTGCATGCACTGCTCCGGCTCGACTCGAGTTTCAATCAAAACAATTTACTAAAAAGACTTGCACTCAGCCATGCCACGCCCCAATGCCGCCCACCGACTCAAGTTGTTGTCTAAAGTTGTGAGGCTTTTGTAATGCCATTTTTGAGAGGTGACTCGGAGGGGGAGGGGAAAGTGGGCGAGGGCGAGGGCCGCTCACCTGGCCGAACATTTTATTTAAGTTTTTGCATTGTTTAGACTTATGTGTATTTGCTTGGGAAGGGTCTGGCATGGGGTGGTGGTGGCGTGGGAGTGGCGCCCGTATTTGCTGCTGGGCCTCCCTCGGCTTTTGTGCGCTGCTCTGTTTGCTTTAACATTGAAAAAGTTTTTGTATATATATATTTTTTTACTTTTCCCGAGTTTTGCAACTGAGGTTTTTATGCCTTTCGAAAATAAAAATAAATAAAAGTGTCCTTTGCCTAGGTGAGAATGAGGCCCAAAGTTTAGAGCGCGCTTTTCTTTTCGCTTTTCTTTTCCTATATATAGAGCTCTCCCCATATATTTGGCATTGTATATAGGGCATTTTGTCCCAAGTTGAACAAAAGGTCAATGAACAATTGACAAAGTCGCGCTGCTCTTGACTCGCCCGCATAAATGGCATTTAAAAAGTTTCGCTTTATAGTTCTGCCTGCAGTTGGCAACTGCCATTAAAATGTCGCCGATTCATTTGCTTGTTTTCTAGAGACTCTCAGTCTATAACAACTACAAGAATTGCATTTATCACGGGCGACGCTCAATTAAAAGTTGACAAGTTGTCAACGCGATGCCAGTCTCAGTTGTATCGCTTGGGTGGGGCTTAGTTAATTGTAAATGGATTATAGAGATTTTATTTAATTATTATCTTAGCTTGAAGTGGACAATAAATGGGTAAAGATATATTATTTAAAAAAGAGTTTAGTAAATTATTTTTTACTGATTAGTTTATATTTTTGTACCATTTTTTTTTAAATCCATTGAGCTGAAATATTAAACCTAATTTTTTAATTATAAAATATTATTAAAATATTAACCGTATAAGTGTATAATTATTTTTTATCATTTAAAAGGTCGCCAATTATGTTGTATAAAATATCCTTTAAATAATTTAATATTAAATATTAATATATATATTAATATACATTTAATTTTATAATTATTCTAATATATAATTAAATATTAATATAATTTTATAATATAACATTTATATTTTTTTTAGTAAGTCTTTAAATATTTATGTTTTATATTTATTTTTAGTTTAATATCTATTTTAAATGTAAAATGCTAATAATAATCAACCTAGCTAAAAGCAATTCAATTAGCATAAACCTATTTCACAATTTTGCATGTTCTAATTAAATTAAGAGACATTTCTGAACTTTGTTCATTTTAAAGACTTTGCTATTCTTTTCGTTTAGTACGAAATAAGCTTGATGGGGGAAAATATAAAAAAGAACAAAGTTTTCAAATTGTGCATATATTTGCATTTTATATATTTTTTATTTTATTTGTATAATTAGTACACGCGCATATCATGATTTAGAAATGCTAATTGGTTTATTTCAAATTTTAAAGGCAAATATTCTAATTGGAGTGGGCTTACTTCTTAGCGTTTTTTTTCAGTTACTTATGACTTTAATATTCCACAACCCAGCTCTGACTATTCTAATTTGACTACAAGTATTTTCTAACTAGTGTTTTCCAATATTTGGCTAATCTAATTCGACTGGTTACATTTCTTGCTGAGGCTAATCAAATTGGAGTACACACATTTCCTTTCGTAGGCTGTTCTAATTGAACTAAATGCATTTCCTAATATTACTTATTCTAATTGGAACAAACAGGTAGCAGGTAGCATTAACTATTATAATTGGAGTAAACGTATTTGTTAGCTAATGCCTTTCTAATTGGCGTAATTTCTCAGGTTATACTGCTCTAATTGAGGCGAGCTTATACTATTCTAATTGGAGTATTTTAATTTCTTAGCTTCAAATAATCCTCTTTGAGTAAATATATTTCTGAGTGTAGATTCTATCTTATCTTATAATTTAAATCTATTATAATGACTAATCAATTCTAATTAAACTAAACGCCGTTTCTAGCCCAAAATAAACTCTTTATAATGCTACAAAAACAATTTTTGTGCTCTTGGCTTTCTTTGTTCTAATTGGAATAAATAAACTTCATATCTTTTACGATTTTAAATAATATAAAAACAATTCACAAGTGTATTATTTTTATTAATAATTAGGTAATTAATTTCTTGGCAATTTTCTTAATCATTTCTTATCTGTATTATCCATATCGGCATACAGATTTCTTTTGGGCAAATGCCTTCTGTGACTAATTCGCGTCGTTTTGCCAAATTTACGACGCGACGCTTGCAGTTAGCAGATATTGCTTATCTATATTGGCTATATATTGGTTTTTGATAAGACACGATCGAGCCAACTTGTCGCTTGGGCGCGCCCAGTACGCTTTGTCGTCTCGAAGAGCTGACATCCAACCCAGCTGAAGAAATGGAACCCTTTTTAATAGCCTTCTCTGTGCTCACATCGATATTTATTGTTGTCTCGATTGCGTTTCTGATTATGCGAAAACAAAAGGCGAGGGAAGGCATCGGCTATGTGATCAACGACGGTAGAGAATTGGGGAAATATATATGTATATATATCTATATTAATCTACGCTCTTTGCAGCTCCCGTGGGCCACATTCCCCCAGGTGGAGTCGCTGCCACGCACGGACAAGGCGTGGCTGTGCCCAGCTACTACCCGCCGCCTAGCTACCAAGCACATGTGTACCCTGCGTCATATGTATATCCAGCACAAGCTGTGAGGTGAGCTGCACAATAATGTTTATTTTGATAAACAAATACATTAAATCAAATCTAATTTTACAGCCAAATCCAGGTGCAAGTGCAGGGCATTCCCGCTCCCTTAAATGGGTAGGTTAAACTGTCGATTTAAAAATAAAATAATATTAATTAATATTATTTATGCATATCTTGTCTTTAGCATGTCACCCAGCTACCCGCCTATGCAGCAGAGAGCAGCAAATCAGGGAAATATGGCGAATCCGGAGTTAAGTATTTTGCCCGCCAACATTGAAAGATCGCCAGCTCAGCAGACACACCAAGGCGCAGTTGAATCAGTTAGCCAAATTTAAGTAAATACATTTTTGTGGCATAAAGTATTTAATGAACTGTTATTACAATTAATTTATTATTTATTTAAAGATTATTAAACTGCTTTATAAATTAAATTAGAGAATTTGCCATAAAAACTCTGTTTGAATTTTTAAACGATAAAATTCAGCAGAGATGGTCACACTTAACTGCAGCTGTAGCGTTATCGATAGCTGAAACGAAGGTTTTGCACTAGAGTTGCCAATGCGGCTGATTTATTATTAAGCATCTCTATTTATAGCTTAATTGATATACTTTCGACTAAATTTCAAATTTATTGTATATCTAATTTAGTTTTATATATATTCCTCATTTTTTAATATTTATATAATATATAATAATTATAATTTGGTATTTTTAGCCATTAAGCTAGCTAGCTTTTTCAGACCAGCAATTAGTGCGTGCTGGCAACCCTATTCGAGAGGTCTTCGTCGTGCAAACTTCTCGATTGCAACTTAAATTTTCCCTTCGGAAAAACAACGTATTATTTGGTTAATTAATTAACAATAAATTGCAAACGCAGTGACGTTTCAATTTCATTAGAACAATGTTGGTCAACGAAGCCAGACAAGTCTTGAACCGCGCCAGCGCCTTGGCTGCACGTCATCAGGTGAGCAGCGCCAAGCGGGCGAAAAAAAAGTCCTCCAGCACCGCTGGGGCGAGCTTTGTCGATTTTTCGGCACTTTTGTTATATAATAAATAATAAAAACATAACTAATGCGCGATCGCAGCCGATAAAATGCATATCAACTACGTCGTACAAATAACACAATTTGTGATTATGTAAACATTTTTGTCAAAAAAAAATTTTTTTTTTTGCTATGGCGTGACTCGAGCGCAAATTTTTATCTTATTAAATCTGAATTGTTTTTTTTTTTGCAGTTGCGTGCAATCAACAGCTCGACGCAGCTGGAGCAACAGGCCCAGCCGAAGGCAGCGCCGGAGCCACAGATTAAGAAATTCGAAATCTACCGCTGGAATCCGGACAATGCCGGCGAGAAGCCCCACATGCAGACCTATGAGATCAACATGCGGGAGTGCGGCCCCATGGTGCTGGATGCCCTGATCAAGATCAAGAACGAGATGGACCCGACGCTGACGTTCCGGCGCAGCTGCCGCGAGGGCATCTGCGGCTCGTGCGCCATGAACATCGGCGGCACCAACACGCTCGCCTGCATCAGCAAGATCGATGCGACCAGCTCGAAGCCCCTGAAGGTGTACCCCCTGCCCCACATGTATGTGGTGCGCGACCTGGTGCCGGACATGAACAACTTCTACGAGCAGTACAAAAATATTCAGCCCTGGCTGCAGCGCAAGTGAGTAGCCCTTGGATTATGGTAGATTGGATTATTAACCCGCTAATCCCGCACAGAAATGAGGCCGGGGAGAAGAAGGGCAAGGCGCAGTACTTACAGTCCGTGGAGGATCGCTCCAAGCTGGACGGCCTGTACGAGTGCATTCTGTGCGCCTGCTGCTCGACCTCGTGCCCGTCGTACTGGTGGAACGCCGAGAAGTACCTCGGCCCGGCCGTGCTGATGCAGGCTTATCGCTGGATCATCGATTCGCGTGACGAGAACACCGCGGAGCGCCTGGACAAGCTGAAGGATCCCTTCAGCGTGTACCGCTGCCACACCATCATGAACTGCACGCGCACCTGTCCGAAGGGCCTGAACCCGGGCCGAGCCATTGCCGAGATCAAGAAATTGCTCTCCGGTCTGGCCTCGAAGCCAGCGCCCAAACTGGAGACCGCAGCGCTCCACAAGTAGAGGACGCACTTTCTGTGACAACACCCAGTAGCAGCAGACTATAATGATGAAAACCCAACTATCCCTTGCTTCTTGTGTTTATAATTATTGTTTAAGCTTAAAGTAAACGAAATTGTTAATCTTTGTAATCGCAAGAGCAACTAGCTCCAACTAAATGGTGTATCCACGCAAAGCCTTTCCCTTCAGGGTGCTGTGGGCGAGGTCTCGTCGTTCATCTGTATATCGTCCGCCGAGTAGAAGTCCTGCGTAACGGGAATGACCCTATCGTTGGTCTCGTCGTCCTCCTCGTCGTGGCTATCGGTGTCTTCGCTGTCATCGTTAGCTGTGGATCAATCCATCGATATAAATAACTCAAATTTCCATATAACTCTACTTCTAACTCACCATCCTCGTCGTCGGTCTCGACGCCCGTTATGGTGTGCACCTTGCCCAGTGGCTGCAGGTCTGTGGCAGCCGTCTTCAAGGATTCACGCTGAAATGGAATTTAAATGGAATTTCCTTATTTATTTTACAAACAATCAAACTTACCCAATTTCTGCGCTCGTCCTCGTAGCGCTTCGTTTGCATCTCGTCGTCGGACGTCATATCGAACCAAAAACGATTGGCCACAGTGGGCTTGAGATTTGGAAAGAATGGAATCATGGACATCTTTGTGATATTTTAAATTATTTTCCTCAATTTGCAATTCGGCGTCATTTGTTATTTTTGCAGCTCAATTTTGCGACAGTCTGGCAACGCTCAAAAATGTATATCGATGATGCAGCCCTGGTCGGCACTTGCAGTTATCGAATTGTATTTGTTGTGCATTAAAAAGTAAGAAAACACAAATATGATTGAGATTACTTGCAACGATCGTCTGGGCAAAAAGGTAAATATATTTATATTATATTTATTAAATTAATGTAATCATTTGCCTGCCAGGTGCGTGTGAAGTGCAACCCCGACGACACAATCGGCGACCTGAAGAAATTAATAGCGGCGCAAACTGGCACAAAACACGAGAAGATTGTGCTGAAAAAGTGGTACACCATCTACAAGGATCCCATTCGCCTATCAGATTGTAATGTTACCTATTAATGATGCTATAAATATATTAATATTATCAACTTTGCCTTGCAGATGAAATCCACGACGGCATGAATCTGGAGCTTTACTACCAATAGTCTGCTGTGCCTGGGCAGCCACACGAAAAGTCTTTTATATTCTTTGCTATCACAACAAAACATAATATATTAAATGTAAACATCATTTTTACTTAAGAAATTAACAAATTTATATTTATTTTACGTTAACATTGCTAACATGAAATAGGTACATGGTACATAGAAGTATCGTACCTACATTGCGATGTATCGCTAGGCGGTGCATTGGCCGCTATCGATAAGCGACCCATGCACCGCCTATCGATACATCGCAATAACATCGTGCCATCGTCAGAGAGCTCACCTATCGACTCACTCGTAATTTTCTGCTGGCGGCGTCGGACGTGTTTTTTCTTTGTGTACAAAATCTATTAATAAAGCATCGCGACCGCCAATAAAAGCAATTTGTGCATACGCACATTAAGTAGAAGTATATATTCTTGAACTAAACGACTTGAATGTGTGAAAAGTAAGTGATTAATATTCATAGTGATTGTGCATGTGTCTGTGTGTGCGTGCGTGCCTCGCATATCCAATAGGCACGCTAGAGAAGCGGCGGTGAAAAAAATCAACGCTGCGGCTGACGCATTTGCGAGTCGGAAAACTTGTTTAGATTTTCACACGCATTTTCACCAGAAAATAAAGAAAAGAGTGTTGCCTTTCGCCGCAGCGCATTTTATTGATTAACGCCACAGAAAACATTTGTTTGTTTATGGCAAGGCCACCTCGTTGCTCGCTTTCCAGTTTATTTAGTTTTTGCTGTGCTGAGTGCCCCTAATGTAAATTTGCGGTGCTTCGCATGCAATTCGCCGACCACCCGGCAACGTTGCGGCCCGTCTCTATTTTTAGATCTATGTTGCGCTCTCATTGCGATCTAATTAAAAATCTAGCAACTGCGCTCATTTCCACACACGCATTGCATAATTGTGTAAAATGAAAATGATAATGTTTTTCGGCGGGGGCCTACAAACCGATTTGTAGAGCACTCGAGCGTTAAAGAAACGCGGTAACACACACACACGCACACACGTATTTGTTAGGCTGTATATGTAAGCACACACGCACACATGTATACAAAATTGTCTGTGTATTTGTGTTAAGTGTTTCATTACCCCCTTGAAATTCACATTGTAAACAACCCACGCCCAACACACACACACAAATACTGAAATGCTTGGTATTTATTTGTTGGCCCCCCTCATCAGAAACGCTAATTATACCCTGAGCCCATTGAAAATGGGAAATCAGGGTATAATGTTTTTGTTGGATGTATGTAACAGGCAGAAGGAGGCGTGGCAGACCCCATAAAGTATATATATTCTTGATCAGGACGACAAGAGAAATCGATTGGGCCATGTCCGTCTGTCCGTCTGTCCGTCCGTCCGTCCGTCCGTCCGTCCGTCCGTCCGTCCGTCTGTCCGTATGTTTGAACGCGCCGATTTCAGCCCGTATAAGAGCTAGAGACTTGAAATTTTTTTTGTAGGTCCGTGTATAGCACGCGCAGATCGAGTTTGTTTTAAAAAATCGATAACTTTTCCCAATTAATTGTTATCGATTAAAAACAAAATCGAAATTCAGTTAAAAAATTCTATCTCGCCCATCTTTTAAGCTAGAGACACCAAATTTTATATTTAGCTTTAGATGTATTTTATGCAATTTCGAATTTTGTTATATTTTGGATACCGGCCCCAAATTTTCCCCAATTGAAGTTCAGTCTCAAATATAGCCAAAATGCGAATGAGTTGGCACTTTTACTAAACTGACAAATATGCCCATAGAATATGTTGATCATATGCCGAAAATTTCATTGAAATCCGTTAAATAGCAAAAAAGTTATTAAACAAAATGTTTAGCTACTTTGCCAACTTAAGTGGCAGCAGCGCCAAGCGAACGCACTTGCACACACACATACAAACGCTCGCATTCTAGTCGATTCGAAGAATCGTAAATTATCAGCTGCTGCTTTAGTTTACATTTGCCACCGCTTTCTAAGAAAGTGGAGTGGCATCGTTGGTAGAAGCGACGCACGCGACACCAGGCGACGCCTGAAAGTTATTTAGTTTTTTAATTTTATAAAAATTAGGTGACGTTGTTGGTAGAGATGATGCACGTTGCGTAATTAACGTAGGTTCGTACCTCGCCAATGTCAGTTTTTAAAAAAAAAAAAAATGCTGTAAACTTGAAATTTTTGTATAATTTTACACTAAGCATAAATGTATTGGAAAACACAGGTTCGACGAGGCTCAGGGTATACCCTAGTCGGTTACGCCCGACTAGAGTTTTCTTACTTGTTGTTTATTCATTTCGTTCGTAGGAAATCTCTTTGAGCGAGCCATGAACACAGAAGCTTATCAAATAGAGACACGCCGGCGCTCGCGCTCGAAGACGCCGTTCCTGCGCTCCAACTGCGACCATGAGAACTGCGAGCACGCCGGCGAGGAGGGGCATGTGCACCACAAGAAGAAGAAGCAGTCGATAGCGCCAAATGTGCAGTAAGTACACTTGAACATGGTCTAAAAAAGGCCTAAAATCCCATCGAGCACTGCTTATTAAGAGCAGGAGAGAGAGAGGGAGAGGGGTGTAGAGTTGCTGCGAGCAACATAATTTAAAAAGTAACGTTACTTTGGCAATTGAACGAAACGAAACAAAGGCGCGTCACTGCACACCAATACTAATGCAAGTGAAGCACACGGTCAGCAGCGCATGTGTGTGCATGACGTCATCGGCATGTTATTCACACTCGGCGCGAAATTTTTAATTTCGAATAGAGAAGCAACAGCAGAGATGCGCCAACAATCGCGATGACTGTGACAGTGACGAGCTGGCAGCTCACGAGCGTGTAGAGTCTGTATGCAATGCAGGGTAAAACAAAGAAGTAAAACGCAATAATTAGGTTTAAAGAAATGTATTTATTTTATTTATGTACAATTAATTTTATAAGAGAGATGACATCATTTTTGCTGCGAGCAATCACACAGTAATTCAACGCCAGTGACTCATTTGTAAGCAATATTTCATGCTCAGCTCTGATGCAAATCTGTTATACTGGCCATGCGTCTGTTATACAGGGTGCGCAATTACGTTGTGACTTCAAATGTTTGTTTGGTTTTTGGCGCGCGAATCGAAGCAAACGTGCGCTTTGTGGCTGGATTTTTATTTTTATTTCTATTTCGTTTCGTTTCGTTGTGTTGATGACGACATCAGGCGGGAGGCGGAGGCAATTTGGCCATGAGAGTTTCGTCGTTAAAAGCCACAAAAAATAGAGGAGAGAAGCAAATGCCGTTGCTGGTTTTCGTTTTTGTTTTTTGTTTCTCTAGCTGAAGGTCAGACGCGTCTCTATTTGTAAAGCATTTATGAGCATATTCTGTAGTTTGTTTTGGTTCGCATTTTGCCTTAATTATGCACTGGGCTATTATTTATTGTTCAGCTATAGCGTTTCCGCTGATATCAGGTAACCTGTTTGCCTATTTACAGAACCATCGTGGAGGAGCACGTGGTGGAGACCCGTACGACCAGCAGCAGCAGCAGCAGCGCCATCACGAAGAGCAGCAACAGCAAGAACACTCGCTCAAAGGCCGTAACTCGGCTGACCTCGGACTACTCGAGCGACGATGCTACGCCAGAGGCTAATCGCAAGGCTTCCACGGTGACCACCATGCTCACCAATACCAGCCGTCGCCTGGGCAATGCCCTCAGCAGCCTGACCGCCGTCACATCGACGCCACGCAGCCAGCTGGAGACGACACAGAATGCGTTGAACACCACACAGGAGCTGCAGCAGCAGCGCAACAATCGCACGCGCTCCAATGGCAATGCCGCTGCCAAGGCTAACTTGAGCGATGACCACTTGGCATATATCGAGTACAGGGATGCGGGCGAGTACTGGAAGTGAGTACCTGAAAAGGGCCTAACATGGTTGCATTGAGAAAGCTGTCAGTTTGACGTACCAAACTCACAACTTCCTGTCTAATTGCTGCTGTCAGTTAGTTACGACGTCTAGCCAGAGCAGCTCTCTTCATTTTTTCTGGTGCCTTTCATTTAAGTGAATCTGAAATAATTGAGTCATGTCTTGCAGTAAAACACCTAAAACGGACTATACTTACTCGGAGCTGTCGCCGCATCGTCGCCAGTTGGCACCGGGCATTGTGGCCATGCCGAATATGTCGCGTCGCAGCCTGGAGCATCACGATGAGCGCGTCAATGTCATGGTCAATCGCAATCCGTCACAGGAGGAGTTCATACGCCGTCGCTATCAGGCGAACTATACGCATTTGGCTTACGATTCGGCCGACGAGGCGGACCACACACAGTTTGGCCAGCTGCAGCAGAAGCAGGGCTGGTGGATCGTGCGCTTCATCAGCACCATTGTGAGCAGCATCAGCAGCCTGTGGACGGGCATCACGAGCATTTCGCAAACGGAGACGAGCGCCTATCACAACTACTACGCCAAGCAGCAGCGCCAGCAGCAACATGGCCTCATCGTGGGCAGCCTGCTGAGCGCTATGCGCTACATCTACTTAGGCATTGCCTCGGTGCTCAGCCTGGACACCTGGCTGCTCCGCTCCAGCGACACGAGGAACAAGTCAAAGAAGCGCTTTTTGATCTTTTTGCTCATTCTGTTGCCACTACTACTGCTAACGGGTGAGTGAAGGGTCTATGGGAATATGTTAGATAGTAGATAATAAGTAATCTATACATACATATATGTAAATATATGATAAGTATTTATATTTAATGTAAAACATGTAAACGCGTGCACACGCCTTGACATTGAACGTCAGCCAAAGGTTTACCTTGAATGCCGTCTACAGCTAATGCTAGTTGTATATATGTATGTATATATGTCTGTATATATGCATATAGTTCACCTTTCTGCTGAGCGTATTTATAAAACTTGTCGCCTGTGGTCGTTGACAGCAATATGACGTCAGCAACAGGTTGTTTATTGTTCGGTTTGCGGTTGTTGATATTGATATCGAAAATTTGCATG
Organism: Drosophila pegasa; assembly: GCA_035046225.1. Classification (NCBI taxonomy): domain Eukaryota; kingdom Metazoa; phylum Arthropoda; class Insecta; order Diptera; family Drosophilidae; genus Drosophila; species Drosophila pegasa. Next base: position 8,710,931 of record JAWNOD010000076.1, on the reverse strand, counting down.
AAAATCTTACTAGAGACAGTTTCATTTAGTTTACTTGAAATGTGAAATGATTGACATTGTAGAATTTGAAGAGTTCTTGAAAAGAGGCATTTATTGTTAGCTAGATAATTGACTGAAGTATTGTATAAAAATATATTATATATAAGTCAAGATGTATGTAGAGATATATGTTGAAATACATACAGATAAGCTGTATATATGTATATATGTAGAGCTATATAAGGCTTCCCCTGTTAATTGATTGGCTCTCTGAAACTAGACTTGATTCTGTCTGAAAAATTCCTGATCTTACGACAAAGTTATAAGAACATAAAAGATTACGAAAAAGTATAGTAAAAAAATTTAAATAAATATATTAAATATATATTTGGATTTATGTCAGAACATGTTCAGATTCCATATCATTACTATTATTATATGTATGTTATTATTATTATTTCTATCATTATTATTATTATTATATCCAAAATTATTATTATTATTCCATTTAAAAAAATTTTACTACACTAAGTTATAGAATAGTTTAACCTTATATGCTTGAAGCTAATTTGCAACTCTTTAACTTTTCAGGTGTGTTCTATTACCTGCATCCCAATGAAAGCTTTCCGCCCAAATCCCTAACCCTTAACACATTCACACTACCCGAAATGCCGAAGCTCGATGTGAGCGAGTATCTGAATACGGCCCAGTACGAGGCGCTGCGCTCTCAGGCCGTCGATCAGGCCGTGCGCGTGCGCGACTGGGCCGACGACTATTTGCTCTATTTGCGCACCATAGGCCAGAACGTGGTCAACAGGGGCCGTCAGTTGTTTCAGCCGAAGGGCGATGACGTCTATTATGAGCGTGTCTAAAGAACTCTTTCTGCAATTATGCTTTCGTCTTGGCCATGAGCTGCTGCAGCAGCTGCTCAACTGAAGCGCTCAGCTCGGCTCGAAATTTCATTTAATTCGTTAATCTTAAAGCAAGATCAATTCTAGTACAAAGTCAAGCATTTGCTTACCACATTTCCCTCAACGAAGAGAGACACATTTCTCACTTAATTTCACTCACATTTATTTTTTTGTTTATCAAATGATCTATGACAGAGCCACGTACATAAAGGAATATGTATGTGTTCTATATCTATATATATATATATATGTGTTCCTTCTGAGAAACCCACCAAAATCATTTACACTCACATCACACACACACACACTTTCATGACTCCCCCCAAAATACCCCCTAATTTCCCCCACTTTATGACGCAATATGGAGAAGGATAGAGAGAGAGAGAGAGAGAGAGCGAACAAACTCGCTACGCTGTTCAAATTGTGCGAAAAAAAGATGAAGATTATTAATTAAAATACATTAAATACCATTCTTTGTTGTTGTACACTTTGTGGTTGGAGCTCTGTGCAATTGTTGAATAATTAATTACATCAATAATAATTGCACAATTCCACCTTTGCAGCTGCTCCAACTGCCATTTCGTACAACGTTTGAAATACAAAATATTTTCTTTGTTGTTAAACAACGTTTCAATTGTAACCTTTCACTGTTTGCCATTGTATTTGTCGATCAAAAAAAAAAAAAAAACAACATAAATTTGTAATAAATGCAAACAATTTCATAAACATTGACGAAATACAGTACAAAAAAAGAAAAAAAGGAACAGAAATTCGATAATTAAATTGTTTTATTTGCCATTTTATTGAGCGATGCCACGCGATTGCAATTGCGAGTAGAAATGGTAAGTAGAATGCATTGAGAACAATCTCCCATTGAACAGAACTCTATCCTTCTGCATTTGTGCTCATTGGCGTCGCCCCCGAACGAAATTCCCCCCTTAAGCAGTTCCTTTTGATATAGAGCTGAAGCTGAAATGTTAAAAGTTGCAAATGTAGAAGGATATAAATCTGTTGCCCCGCCTCGCCTTGCCAATCGCTCCCCACTAATCCGAACTGTTCTCGTTCCCTTTTCAGGTTGGCAGCTGTTGCCCGAGGAGCAGCGCTTGGAGCAGCTGCGTCGCACGGAGGCGCTGCTGCCGCTGCCCTTGACCATCTATGCCGCGGTGCGTGGCCGACTGTCGCAGGCTGGGGCCGCCTTGCAGACGCTGTGGCTGCCTGCTCAGGCGCAGCAGGAGGCGGCGGCCATCAAGGTCAACATGGAGCAGGTGCAGCAGAATATGCAGAAGACTTTGACGCCGGAGGAATATGAGAATATACTGAATCATGTGAACAGCTATGTGCAGCAGCTGGTGGAGCTGAAGCTGCAGCAGCAGACCAAGGCGCAGCAGCAGCAGCTGTCGCCGCAACAGATTCAGATTATAGTTCAGCTGATGCGCGAGAATCTGCAGCAGTTCGTGGATCAGCGGGCACAGCTCAGCGAGCAGCAGCTGGCGGATTTGGTGCTGCGCCTGAAGCTGGAGCTGCAGCAGTCGGGTGAGTGGCAGGCGGGGGGGAAAGTGAAGCTGACGGCCGCGCAACTGGAGGAGATTACGCGCTTGATCAAGGCGGAGTTTAAGCTGGAGGAGCAGCACTACACGCTGCTCCTAGAGCGCATCGACTTGGGCTCGCTGCTCGAGCGGCTGCTCAGCGCGCCAGAGCTGACGGAGTTTGTGGACGCGCGCGTGCATCTCGGACTGCAGCGACAAGCGAAGGAGGAGGGCTCGGGCCAGCAGCTTGCGGATCAGCAAATCGAGCAGCTGAACAAGGAGATCGCATTCATCAAGCTGGCGCTGTCGGACAAGCAAATGGAGAACGCCGACCTGCAGCTGTCCATAAGTAGCCTGAAGCTCACGCAGGACGACTTGCTGGCTCGCATGCAGCAGCACGAGCTGGCGCAGGATCAGCGCTTCAGCGGGCTCCTGGCCGAGATCGAGGGCAAGCTGGCGGCGCTGAACGAATCGCAGTTCGCGCTGCTCAACAAGCAGGTCAAGCTGACGCTGGTCGAGATACTGGGCTTCAAGCAGACGGCGGGCGGCAAGCTGGACGATGTGGATCTGCAGAACTGGGTGCGCAGCATGTTCGTGGCCAAGGACTATCTGGAGCAGCAGTTGCTGGAGCTGAACGAGCGGACCAACAACAATATTCGCGCGGAAATCGAACGCTCCAGCCTCGTGCTGATGAGCGAGATCAGCGAGCGGCTCAAGCGCGAGATACTGCTTGCCGTGGAGGCCAAGCACAATGCTAGCAGCCAAGCGATGAAAGCGTACATGCACGAGGACAGCGTGCGCAGCATAGTCAAGGCCGTGTTGGCCATCTACGATGCGGATAAGACAGGCCTCGTCGACTTCGCCCTCGAGTCGGCGGGCGGGCAGATTCTGTCCACGCGCTGCACCGAGAGCTATCAGACCAAGTCGGCACAGATCTCCGTGTTTGGCATACCCCTCTGGTATCCCAGCAATACGCCGCGAGTGGCCATATCTCCCAACGTGCAGCCCGGCGAGTGCTGGGCCTTTCAAGGATTTCCCGGATTTCTAGGTGAGTATTTTCTGTGAGAGAAGATGTAATCGATAATGAATCCATGTATTCCTTGGCAGTGCTGAAGCTTAACTCCATGGTTCATGTCACGGGCTTTACACTGGAGCATATACCCAAGAGCTTGTCGCCCACGGGACGCATTGATTCAGCGCCACGCAACTTTACCGTCTGGGTGAGTTTTTGAAATAGTAAAAAATGTAAGGAATCTTTTACTAATTGCCATACTTTGCAGGGACTGGAGCACGAGAAGGATCAGGAGCCGGTGCTGTTCGGTGAGTATGAGTATCAGGATAACAACGCCTCGCTGCAGTTCTTCGCCGTGCAAAACGTGGACATCAAGCGGCCCTTCGAGATTGTGGAGCTGCGCATCGAGACGAATCACGGCCAGCCAGACTACACGTGCCTCTATCGCTTCCGTGTACACGGCAAGCCACCAGCCACATAGAGCCCTAGCCGCCCTAAGCCCCAATTCAGTCAGGTGTACATAATGTCAGTGCCTTAAAAAGGAAGCAGGAAATAGAAGCAGAATCAGAACAAGAACTACTTACAACGTAAGCTTAAGAATACGTTAATTCAAATGAGAACGTAAGAAACGTAAGGCTATAGCTACTAAGTGTTTTTGTAAGATATTTAAGTGGGGGCAGTGTGTTAATCCTAATCAGCAGATGTATATATATTTAAATAGACTAGAATTAAGCTAGGTGTGTCAGCAGTGTGCAGTGTCCTATATTTATTACGATTTAGTTGATTTGGCGCTCTCCTCTTGCGCCCAATCGAAGTGAATTTTAAATTGTTTGATTGCCATCTGTAGAATGTTCTGAATAGTCATAGGCTCATAACTAACTTAACGAAGCCAGCCACTTGCTATATATAGAGATATATATATTTAATTCTAAGTTACTCTTAAGTTTCTATTTTTTATACATGTATACGCCATAAGAATTGGAATTGGAAGAGGAATTGACACAATAGCTGAAACATTTAACTGAAACTCATTGAGAAAATGCCACGCAATAGCTAAAAATATCTCATTTGCTTATCAAGAATTGAAATGAATTGAATTTACATATCTCGAACACACATTTGACAAACCCAAACACACACATTTCATAAAATCGTATACGTTCATAACTAATCTATATATGCTAAGAAGTTGAGCCCAAAAATAGTCTGTAACGTGAATAACATTTAACTACTATTTATAAACAAACACTTTTGTTGTTAACTATAAGTACAAACTTAATGTCCTGAACAACTCTATCGTAATTTACCAGTTTCTGCAGTTTGAACCGAGTTTGCCGAGTGAATTCAAATAAATGCGTTGCACAAATTAAATTAAATCATAATTGTAAATGTAATTGTAAAAGTGAAATGAGAAATGTGAAGAGCGAAAAGGCGAATTAATCTCGATTTATAAGTTGCCCTGGCTCAAAAGTTGAAAAGTGCTTGAAGCGCACATTTGACAACTTGTTCCGAACGGAACTTTTCCATTAATTGAATTTTAAGTTGACTTTGCCAAGAATTTATATATATATCTGTATCTGTTTCTATATATAGGCGCACCGTTATAATTTGTTTTAAGCTCATTAACGGCCTGACGGCATTGCAATTAGATTGTGACTGTCGTGCCACGACAAGACAATCTCCTGCCCGCCAGGCATTCCAATTCCAATTTAATTTGTTGCACATGTGCAGATTGTTATTTGACAGCATTCCACTTGGCCAAATTGATGCAGCAATTGCAGACGAGACTGCAAGATTTATATGCAAACACACAGATGTACATATATATATGTATATATATTTAAATATTCCACGCACTTGATGTAAACGGGCCAGCCATTAATATGTATGTGTATATATATGTGTGTGTGTGTGTGTGTGTGTTTCTGTTTGTGTTTGTATTTGTGCATTCATGTTTTAGGCAAAGCAGCTGCCAAAGGAGTTCATATCTGTTAGCTAGCGCAGGGCACGCACTTAATTAAAAGCCGCCGCCGCCGTTGCCGCAGCCGCTGCCTCGCCGACTGAGGTACAAACCCCTTCGCTGAGTGACTGACTGACTGATGGGCTGGCTGCTCGGCTGATGGGCTGACTGAATATTTGCTACATTTTGGGCCAGGAATCGCTTGCAAAATAGATGAAATTGCAGTGCTTAAACTTGCTGAGAGCTATGCAAGAGTTGGGCATTTTGGTTGAGCGAGCTGAGGAACGTGCTGCTGGCTCTTGACAGAACTTAGAGATGAGCGCGTTGGCGACGTTTGCTGTTGGCTTAGAGTGAGTCGTTGTGTGTGGAAATAATGTTGTTGGTGTGGAAATAATGTCGTAGAAAGGCAAGTAGTTGGATTTTACATAAACATTTATTTTACAACAAATTTATTTATTTTAATTATTTATTCGTTTAGTTAAATGGAAAATTAAATGAATTCTTTCAATAAATTACTGATTAATATCATTTTGAAAAATACTCTTAAAATCCTTAAAATACTTTAGCCATATGTGAAAAATATTTTCTAAAAAATATAGATAAATATTTTCTAAAAAATATAGATAAATATTTTCTATATAAATTGGATAAATTTTTTTTATAAAATATGGACAAATATTTTCTATAAAATATAGATAAATATTGTCTTTATAAAATATAAAATATGGATACACATTTTCTGCAAAAATTGGATAAATATTTTCTATAAAATGTGGATAAATATTTTCTATAAAATATGGATAAATATTGTTTATAAAATATAAAATAAAATATGGATATATATTTTCTATAAAAATTGCATAAATATTTTCTATAAAATGTGAATAAATATTTTCTAGAAAATATCGATGAAGACAATTTAAAAAAATATTTAAGAATAGAATGGATATGGATAAATATTTTTCATAGAAGTACTTTTATCATAGTATATTGAATATATTTAAATTTTATTAATTTATAAATTTGTAGTCACAGTTGCCAGCCAAACTCACGACACGCTCCCATCTCTAGTTGCTATCCAAAGACATAACTCAAGTGCCTTGCTTGAAGCTTGTGTCTCTTTGTGTTTCTCTGCCCATCTCTCTCACCCTCCCCATTTCTAACTCCCTCTCTCTATCTCTCTCCGTCTGTGTAATTGCTGAATGACATTGCCCTTTCCGTTAAAGCTCCTCTGCCCAACCTCCACACAGAGCCGCACTTTGAGCACATTCTTTGTACGTGTTTATTTGCAAATCGCCCCAAATTAGTGGGCGTAACGGCCAATATATTTGCCTAAAAGCAGCTTGAAAGAAAAGTTTTAATATTTCCTTTGTTTGGCTGCTGCTGCAGGTGGAAATTTATTTGGGCCTCATTAGACCTGCAGGGCGGCCCGCTCATTAGTTCAGCTGCGGGGGGCGTGGCTTAATTTGTTTACACAAATCTTGCACTGCTAAAAGCCGCATTCGTTTGACTTGCGCTCAGGAATTTATACAAAAGTGCGAGAAAGAGAGAGAGAGAAACTTACAAAAAAAAATAGAGATGCAAGATGGAAAATGGAAAACAACTTTAACTACTCGAAAAGTTTTTCTTTTTACTTATTTATTTTTTTGGTGCGTTTGCAACAATTAAACAGCCGCTAAAAAATAGTGACTAATGAGAAAAGTTTTAAGCAGCAGCATTACAAATAACCTTTCGCCTTTAGCCCGGCTCTTACATTTCTTTCTTTCTTTTTTCTCGTTTTTTTCAGCTTGGCAACTTTTATTTTCTATTTTGCACTTTTCCACATTTTTCCTATTGAATCTGCCGACGAGCGCTGCATAGTTTATTGCGCTCCCCCCTGTTGCCTTGTTGGGGCACGCGGCGCTCTTATCAGCGAGCAGCGAAAAAAATCGGAAACTTTGACGCAACTTCAGCTGTAGCTGATAAGCATTGAGAGCGCTTATAATATAAAATACTTTGGCCAAGTATTTGGCAATAAGTATGCATGAGCCCCTGAGCATGCCGAGCGACCTTTATGCGCATTTGGGGAGCGCCAGCTTGAGCTGGGGGCGGCGACGGCATGCTGCCTGTCATATCCTGTAAGCGCAAGTGTCGAGGGATATGCGCTGGATCTTGATTTCTTTTTAGTTGCTGCAGCCCAAAAGTTCTCAATTGATAAGCAACAATTTGTATGCAGACCAAAGCTGATATCCCTGGCTGAACGCGAGCATTGCATACTTTTCAGTCGCGCGTATCCTCTGGAGCAAGCTGAGGCTGGTTAAGGAGGCACTCTTTTTGAGGCTGGTGAGTTGAAATTTAGAATACATTCTAGCTCAGCGCAGCTCCTGCTTGGCTAATAGACTGACAGCGCATCCTAATCAGCTCGTATCTAATCTGTCTAGCAACAGCGACAGGCGAAGGCCGAAAAGATTACGGCGTCTGGACTGTCGGGAAATCAGATGAAATGGAAATATAGTAGAATAGATGGGAAGAGAGCGAACTGTGCTATATAGTCTAAGAAAATAAGCTGCAATAAATTAAGGTAAATGAAATTAAATATATAAAATAAAAGCAGTAGATTGGATTATATTAATAAGAGTAGTACATAGATAGTAGTAGTAGAAAGATAGTAGAAATAGCAGTATATATAAATTATTAATTGTAGTCGTAGTAGATATTTAGAAGTAATTTTAGTAGTAGATAGAAGTAGTAAATAGTAGGTAGTAGATAGATAGTAGTAGATAATAGATAAATAGTAGATAGATAGTAGATAAATAATTGTAGAAATAGCAGATAGTAGTAAAAGCATTAAATAGTAGTAGTATATAGATAATAGATAGTAGTAGATAACGTAGTAGTAGTTGTTATATAGTAGTAGGTAGTAGATAAATAGTAGTATATAATAGATAAATAGTAGATATATAGTCGATAGATAATTGTAGAAGTAGCAGATAGTATTAGCAGCAGTAAATAGTAGTAGTATATAGATAATATATAGTAGTAGATGTAGTAGTAATAGAATTTAGAATGTAGCATATAAAAATAGTAGTAGATGTAGTAGCTAGAAAGTAGTAAATAAAAGTAGTAGTAGATAGTAGTAGCAGTGGATAGTAAATAGATAGTAGTAGAATTAGTAGATGTAGCAGATAGTAGTAGATACAGTAGTAGTAGTAGTTAGCTTGTAGCAGTAGTAGTAGATAGATAGATAGTAGGTATATAAATAGTAGTACATTTAGTAGTACTAGGAGGTAGTAGTAGTAGGAGTAGCTATTTTCTATTTCCTATTTTCTAGCTACTCCCACTACTTCTATTTTATAGCTACTCCTACTATTACTACCTCATTACTATCTAATTTTATATATTTTATTTATAGATTGACTCAATTAGATATTAAAATTTTCATTAAATTTAATATTATTTGAGCCGCCAACAATCTTCAAGGCTCCACTTTCTCAATCCCCTCGCCTTAAATTCTGTCAAAAATATTATTTTGTTAATGTGCTCTGGTAATTCACTTTGACTACACCAACAATATGTCACACATACGCACACACCCACACATGCCACACATATGTGGCATGCAACAAATGAGGATTAGAAATGCGCATACATTGGACGCAGCGCTGGAAACTTTCGAAATTCCCAGTTCGTGCGGCTCCGCCCGAGTTGCCTGAGTTGTGGCCAGATAATTAAATTGTGCCGTTTGCCAAGTTTTAAATAATTTTACAGGCCGTTAAGCTGGCTTTGCTGAAGCAATTGATTTCCGGCCATTTGCGGCTCCACACGTGCCCCAACCTCGGCTGCAGGAATGCGCCTTTGCCTCTGCGGCCGTAATGAAATAAACTTGTCGCATTTCTTTGCCTAAATGGCGTAGTCAAATGGCTGACAGGATGTCCACATTGCCAGTTAAATAACGCATGAAACTTGTTTACAAATCTAAACTTAATCCCTGCCAGTCACTCAGTCGAGGCGAGGCGAGTCGAGTCAGTCGACGGGTGGGCGAGTGTTTTGTTCTTTGCGCCCTACATTAACCTTAATTAAGTGACAAACAAGAGGAGCCGCTGGACCCAGCCCGTTTCGTTTCGGTTCGAGTTCATTTACAGGCAATTGAATTTTAATAGGATTCGGCCTTGGGCCCAGACCTGCGCCGTGCACCCCGTTGAGGCGTCTCCGTCGATTGTCAAGTGTCCATTTGCATATTTGCCGCCGTCGTCGACGTCGTCGAGGTTGCGCAACTTTATTTGGAAGTCCGCCCTTTGACTCGCGCTCGTAACTCAATTTATTTGCAATGCTCGCGAAACGATTTCTCAGCGTCTGTCGCTCTATTCCGTGCAGATATTTTTTGGGGCATCGCAGTTCGTTGCGGTTGGAGCAGCCGCAGGCCAGTTTAAGGCCGTCTTAACGCATCATTTAAGCCGCTGACAACTGGGCGGGGGCGGGGCGAGGCGAGGGGCCTTAATTAAAGATTAAGCTTTTTGGCAACGAATGGCTTTAATGTGCTGCGCCAGCAACGGACGACGGGCAGCAGCTGCTCGGACTTGGCCACCATTCATCCAGTCAGACAGCCAGCCGAGCCAGCCTGACCAGCCAGCTATCCATCAATCAATCAATTACGCTTAGAGCACATACGAGAGTGGCAATAGAACGTGCCTCAAGTTCACTTCGCTCAGCGAAATTTACGACCAACTTTCTGCTAACAACAATGAATTGAAATCTAAGCCAACAACAGTGGGCTCCCCTCCGCCCCCAAAAAAATGGATATATATATATACAGGCAAGTGTGGAGCCAAGTGAACTTGTAGCTTTCGCAGATTAAGCTGCAACAAAAACTATCGCAGCTTCAATTGAAAATCTCTTTGGCCGGCTTTGCAGCTTATTTTATAAATGGAAGGCACAAATGATTTTTATGCTCGTTCGAATGAAGGAATATGGAGTATTTTGGCTTTGCTGACCAAAATGAGTAAATATGTGAAAACTGAAGACTTGAACTTTGAAACATTCATTTAATAATCATTTTCTCCACAGATCAACCAAAAGTAAATCAGGAAAGAAACGTTGAGTTGGACAATCTACGAACTGCTCCAGCATAAACATCTGGACGGCTCTAACAAAATCAACAAAATCAACTTATATGAATTTCCATCTAGTTTTATATCGGCTGTGGTTGCCCCTGCTAAGTATGCAATGAAATGTGAAAATTTTTAAAATAGGATTGCTTTTCGTTGGCCATAACTCCGCCAAATCCTTAAGGATTTTGGCAGGACATACCTTCCTGAGCTCGCGCAGAGCAGGACTATCGATTGGCATTCAAGGATTTGCAGGACTCCACCAAAAAATTCACCTCATATTTTTACAAGGGGTTTGGTCGAAAAGTGGCCAAGTCGCACATTAACTTGGCCATTTGAAGGACTATCGAGATGTCCTTTGCCATAGGCAGGGTCCTTCCTTAGCTAATAAGGAATTAGCAGTCAGTATGTTAAAAGTCCTTCCAACAACGGAGAAATAGGGACTTTTGTGTGAGCGGAAAAATGCCTATAACTCGGCTGTATCCTTGCGTATCCTTGCAAAGGAGGTGTCAAATCGAATGGGGTCACCAGCACTATCAACTGGCCAAATTGCATCAAAATCGTCCTTGCCGTTTCAGAGATATTGACGATTTTGTGTGTTTTGGCTGATTCCTTGGCTGGCGGCAGCCGCTGGGAAGGCGAAAAATTACAAGTCCAGGATTCTTAGATGACCCCAACTTTTTTTGATGGGGATTGATAGAGTTGGCTCCCATGACCTTAATGCACCGCTTGTCATTGTCCTGCGGCAGGATCTGACAGAGATATGGCCAAAAAACTATACAGACTTAAGTCAGCAAAAAACAAAATTCTGTAGCATATCAGTTGGCCGAAACAAAAAAAAAACAAGAGGAAGATTCGATGAAAATCAAAATCAACTTATATGAATTTCCATCTAGTTTTATATCAGGTATTAGTTTGTAAGTCGATTGCATTCGAAAAGAAACTAGTTTTTTAATACAAATTGTGCTTAGATGTAATGCGAAATGTTGAAAATAAACAAAGAATTATAAAATTGGAATGAATTTTTTTGTATAGCATATTTTCAGGCTGATCATTTGAGATGCGAATATGAGGTTTCGTTGCATACTCTAGAGGGCAACTATTTTTAGCCTCTTAAGCACCGAAAAATATTTTTGTTGAGTGTACAATTTTGTATAGCATACTTTTAGGCAGCAAATTAATTGTTTTCTATTAATTGTACCGCATATTTTCGGGGCTGCCTATTTTCGACCCATTTAGATAATTTTTAAGTCGCATACTTTCAGGCTGATCATTTGAGATGCGAATATTAGGTTTCGTTGCATACTCTAGAGGGCAACTATTTTTAGCCTCTTAAGCACCGAAAAATATTTTTGTTGAGTGTAAAATTTTGTATAGCATACTTTTAGGCAGCAAATTAATTGTTTTCTATTAATTGTACCGCATATTTTCGGGGCTGCCTATTTTCGACCCATTTAGATAATTTTTAAGTCGCATACTTTCAGGCTGATCATTTGAGATGCGAATATTAGGTTTCGTTGCATACTCTAGAGGGCAACTATTTTTAGTCTCTTAAGCACCGAATAACACATGGAACGTACGCATTAATACAAACAAATGTGCAAACGTAACATTCACTAACCGGCCACTCAGTTGCCCGGGAATAAGCCTTAATGGTAGCATATTGAGCCACAAGCCGGCCTTTAAATACCTAGGCGTAATATTGGACAGAAGACTAACATTTGGCAGGCATGTTACGTCGCTGCAGCAATCGTTCAAGGCCAAATTGGCTAAAATGTCCTGGCTGCTTGCAGCACGTAAACTATCTCTTGACAACAAAGTCAAAAATTTATAAATGTATACTAGCTCCTGGCCTTTTTTATGCCATCCAGGTATACGGAATTGCAGCCAAAACACACCTGAACAAACTTCGCGATCTTCAAGCCAAGACGCTTAGAAAAATCACCGGGGCTCCGTGGTATATGAGAACCAGAGATATAGAACGTGACCTCAAAGTCACAAAGATCGGAGATAAAATTCAAGAGATAGCTCAAAAATATAATGCAAGGCTGGAGCGTCACATTTGCTTGTATAGTTCTAGAGCTAGAATGAACAATTTTTTTGACTGACTGACTAAAGGACTAACTGAAGGACTGGACTGAGTCGATGTATGACCAGGTAACTCGTGAATGAATAACTGCCTGACTCACTTACCTGGTAGCTGAATGACTGAATAACTAGCTGAATGACTCACAAGATTATCTGATTAGCTGAATGAATAACCGAATGACTGACTGAATAAATGAATGTCTCGTTGCTTAGCTTCATATAAATTTACTCTAAAGCAAGATCTAAAAGCAATTCCTGTAAAATCCAATAATATTGACATTAACATATAGTTAGTCAAACAAGTATTTTACAGTCGCATACGCCCGACTCTGCCGCTCCCATTCATTTATTGTACAGCGCATCCCCTATGGTCGTTTGTTAACATTAATTTGTTGGCTTTTGTGCCGCGCTCGCAGCGCATTGATTTGACTTTTTAATCAACATATTCGGCGCAGTTGGTTTATAGATTGCATATTATGGATTATTTGCATGCTGGTCATGCTTAATGGGGTTTACGCCATGTTTACAATTGTTTATTATTTACAGCTTTCATTTATTCAGTGCACATGCTGCAGCTCCTTTGTCTGCCATGGCTCGCTTTAATGCAGCTAAGCTGCAAAACAATTATTTAAGTAAAAAGTGTTTTATATTGGACTGGACTGTCCGTTAGACAGCGTGTCCTGCACGAGGCAGTGCGACAAAAGGACATTTTAAATGAATATCCACACAAAACAGACAATGTTGACTCTCGACTCTCGACTGTTGACTGCTGACTGTCCATTGTTGACGTTGAGTAAATGAAACAATATCCGACGTTGTAATGCTTAAATTTAAATAATATTTATTGAGGCAACCGTCGATGTATCGAGTCATCAAATAAGGATAATATTTATTTATTTTAACTAATTGCTCGTCGCTGATTGAAATTGTTTAATAATGTAGCAGCAAATTGCTTAAATATTTTAACATAAATCAATTCATTCTCTTTGCAGTCCTTTTAGAAGCTCGTAAATTATTTTTGTAAATAATGACATCCTTTTCACAGCTAATTGCCTTAACTTGCCAGCTTCCTTGCATATCATGTCAAGCCAACAGCTGGCCAGGACGACATTATATGCGTCTTTATGGCTTGTAAGTTATTAAGGAGCTGTCAGCTGAGGCCAGATGTTGTCTGTTTTTAGATGACATTTCTTCCTGTGAATATCCTGTGAAAATATGTAAGAATATTCCTGAGCTCTGTTTGCTTTTTCTGCATATTCATATGCTTTTTTTCTTGTAGCTCATTCAATATGCACAGAAGACGGAAGACTGGGGATAAATGGAAGATGGAAGACAATAAAGGATAATAATTTTAAAGAAATAATATATAAGAAAAATATATTATAAATATATGATATATATAAAATATTATAAAATCAAAGAAATATATAACATATATATAAATTATAATAGCATAATATCATAATTTAATATCATAATATTATTTCTTTCGCAATGTCAACTTCAAGCTTCTTTATTTGGCAGATCAAAAATAAGAAATTATATAGAATATATATGTAAATATAAATAATAAAAATATAATTAATATACTAATATATGAAATACATGCCCGTTCTTCGGTTATCCTTGACTATATCATATCATGGATAAAGTTCTTACATAGCGGCTCTGCCCGCTCCACGGTTTCTAGTCGACCCTTTATATCCTTGGTCATACTATACCATGGATAAAGTCCTAGAAACCTAAAGGACTAACTTATTAGTCCATCAATATGCTTTTTCTTTCAGCAATAATGATTTCCAGTCGACAAGCATATGCTTGGTCACACAATACCAAGGATATAGTCCTGGAAATCTAGAGGACTAAATTATTAGTCCATCAATATGCTTTTTCTTTCAGCAAAAATGATTTCCAGTCGACAAACATATGCTTGGTCACACAATACCAAGGATATAGTCCTGGAAATCTAGAGGACTAAATTATTAGTCCATCAATATGCTTTTTCTTTCAGCAGAAATGATTTCCAGTCGACAAACATATGCTTGGTCACACAATACCAAGGATATAGTCCTGGAAATCTAGAGGATCATATAAATGGTCCAACAATATGAATGCTTTTCTTTCAGTTGAATGCTTTCTAGTCGACCCACATATCCTTGGTGATCAATATCAAGGATATAGTCCTGGAAATCTAAAGGACTAACGTGTCCACAAATATGAATGCTTTTCTTTCAGCAGATCCTTTTATTTATTATTTTTTACAGGAAATTTGCATTAAAAATATGCAGAAAAATTGACTTTCTAAAAATAGAATTCAGGGTGGGCAGCCGTTGCCGTTGGCTGGTCTAAAAATTCCGCAGAAATACCAGGCGAACAGAAATGAGTAGGCAGCAACTGATTTTGCTTTGAGTGAAAATTTTAATTTCGATGACCTTGAGTTTGGCAATGAGTACTTTTTTACTTTGAGTGGAAGTTTCACTCACGCTGACAAAAAGTCACTCCAACAATGAGTAATTTTTTACTTCGAGTGCTAATTGCAAATTCGCTGACCTTGAGTCAGTGTAGCATTGAGTATTATTTTACTTTGAGTGCTAATTGCACTCTCGCTGACAATGAGTGGGTATAACACTGACTCAGGCGATTTAGAATTTGAGAATTATATTATTTTGAGTAGTAATATAACTCTCGCTGATCTTGAGTCAATATAGCAATGACTCTGGAGCTGCTACGGCGCTTAGGTCGCCAAATATTCATATGTAAATTCTGCTGAAATACCAGGCGAACAGAAATGAGCAGGCAGCAGCTGAACAAAATTCTGCATGAGCTGCCGCTGTACTTTTGTTGACCTTGGGGTGGAGAGTGGCGCATGTAGAGAGGCATGCTGGCTCTCTGCACTCATGAGTCGAATTTGATCTTTTCTCTAACTTTTGCGTTAACACTGCATGGCGGTTTAACAGCGTGTTAGCATATTTGTCAATGTTACTTAACAGTGACTTAACAGCATACTGTTATTTAACAGTGCGTTAACAGAAAAGGTTGTTTAACAGCATTTTAACAGAAAATGTTACTTAACATTATATTAACAGAAAATTATACTTAACAGTATATTAATAGAAAATAGTAGTTTACAGTATAATTACAGAAAAACATATTTAACATTACCAGCATATTGTTTTTAACAGCACATTAATAAACAAGTAAGAAAACTCTAGTCGGGCGTAACCGACTAGGGTATACCCTGAGCCTCGTCGCACCTGTATCTTCCAATACACTTATATTTAGCGTAAAATTATACGAAAATTTTAAGTTTAAAGCATTTGTGGCAAATGTAAACTAAAGCAGCAGCTAATAATTCAAAAAAATTCAAACGTAATTTGCGATTCTTCGAATCGACTAGAATGCGAGCGTTTGTATGTGTGCGCTCATGAATAGAAAAAGTGCGTTCGCTTGGCGCTGCTGCCACGTGAGTTTGCAAAGTAGCCAAACGTTTTGTTTAATAACTTTTTTGCTATTTAATGGATTTCAATGAAATTTTCGGCATTTGATCAACATATTCTATGGGCATATTTGTCAGTTTAGTAAAAGTGCCAACTCATTCGCATTTTGGCTATATTTGAGACTGAACTTCAATTGGGGAAAATTTGGGGCCGGTATCCAAAATATAACAAAATTCGAAATTGCATAAAATACATATAAAGCTAAATATAAAATTTGGCGTCTCTAGCTTAAAAGATGGGCAAGATAGAATTTTATAACTGAATTTCGATAATGTTTTTATTCGATAACAAAAAAACGAATGAATTAATCGATAATCAAAAATAAACTCGATATGCGCGCTGTATATAGGGATCTACAAAAAAAATTTCAAGTCTCTAGCTCTTCTGAGAGCTGAGATCGACGCGTTCATACATACGGACAGACGGATAGACGGACGGACGGACGGACGGACGGACAGACAGACGGACAGACAGACGTACAGGGCCAAATCGATTTCTCTTGTCGTCCTGATCAAGAATATATATACTTTATGGGGTCTGCCACGCCTCCTTCTGCCTGTTACATACATCCAACAAAAACATTATACCCTGATTTCCCATTTTCAATGGGCTCAGGGTATAAATAGCACTGAATTACCAGGCGGACAGAAAGCAGCAGCAAGCAAATTATGCGAATTATTTTTTAGTTTTTCGACTGAAGGCGCTCAAGGTCAAATTTTTGCCGAAAATTTTTGCCACCATTCTGGAGAGCATATGCACATGTTGTGTGTGTGTGTGTATGTGAGTGCAAATATGTATGTGTGTGTATGCACGTCTTTGATGTGAGCGAACTGGGCGAATTTTGATAGAAAATCTCGCTGGAATACCAGGCGACCAGAAATGAGCAGCAAGAAGCCGCATCAAATAATTGTATGTGTGGTTGTTCGCTGCAGTCTGTGTGTGTGGTTGTTCGCTGCAGTCTGTATGTGTGGTTGTTCGCTGCCGTCTGTGTGTGTGGTTGTTCGCTGCACGCCTGTATGCTCTGCACGCTCAGAGCAAGAATTTACTGAGAGTCCAGCTAAAACCAAGGGCGACCGAAACTGAGCAGAAACAAAGACTCACGTCTGTGTGTGTGGTTGTTCGCTGCCGTCTGTGTGTGTGGTTGTTCGCTGCCGTCAGTGTGTGTGGTTGTTCGCTGCACCTCTGTATGTGTGGTTGTTCGCTGCCGTCTGTGTGTGTGGTTGTTCGCTGCACGCCTGTATGCTCTGCACGCTCAGAGCAAGAATTTACTGAGAGTCCAGCTAAAACCAAGGGCGATCGAAATTGAGCAGCAAGAAAGACTCACGTCTGTGTGTGTGGTTGTTCGCTGCCGTCTGTGTGTGTGGTTGTTCGCTGCACCTCTGTATGTGTGGTTGTTCGCTGCCGTCTGTGTGTGTGGTTGTTCGCTGCACGCCTGTATGCTCTGCACGCTCAGAGCAAGAATTTACTGAGAGTCCAGCTGAAACCAAGGGCGATCGAAATTGAGTAGAAAGAAAGACTTAGTAGACTCTCTCCCGCTCCTAATTTCATCAAAATCGTCTTGTTGCTGCTGCGTTATGTTCGCCTGGTATTTCTCCTATATTTTGATGCTATTTCTGCTGGGCCTGCACCATTTACGTGTGTGTGTGCATGCAGGCATGTATGTATGTATGTAGCATGTATGTATGTATGTATATATTTATGTACGTATGCATGAATGTATATGCTATCAACGAGACTCGACAGAATTGAGCAGTAAGAAGACTGTGCGTATGTGCGTGTGTGTATGCACAAATGTAAATGCATGTATAAATGTATGTCCGTATGCCTCATACTCATCGAGAGTCTAGCCGAAAAACAAGAAGAACAGAAATGAGCAGGAGAGTGAGAGCGCAAATAATTTTGGCATTTTATGGAGAGTAATTTTTTCATTTAAATCGTTTTATTGCTGCTGACTTCTCGCCTGCTATTGTAGGAGAGTTAGCGAAGAAATCATGAGCCTACACAGCATGCGTGCGAATGTTTGTGCGCATGCGTGTGTGAATGCGTGTGCGCATGTGTGTATGCCCGTATGCACTGCCCAGTACGAACTCAGCGAGAGTCTAGCTGGCGGTGGAGAGGACACTCACACACCAGCCAATCAGTGCAGCAGCTCACGGCTGTGCATCAAGGCCATCGAAGAAATGAGCAGAGAGAAAGAGGGTGAGCGCAAATAATTTTAAAGTGTTGTCACTTTTGTACTTAAATCGTTTTCTTGCTGCTGACTGCTGCTCGCCTGGTATTTCTGTCAAAATTTGAGTGTATTTTAACTAAGCCTGCCTATATATGTGTGTGCATGTACGTGTGCATATTTGTGCATATGAATGCATGTATGCTTGAATAAATGTTTATGCTATGTAGACTCAACTAAATTACAACGAAAGCCTAGCAAGAAATATCAGGAGAATAGAATTGAGCCAAAGCAAAATTAAGTCGTAGAAAAGCTAGAGTTAAGCGCTACCTTGCCCATTGGAAGCGCACGTTATTATTTGAAAGTAAGAAGTAAGAAACTCTAATCGGGCGTGATCGACTAGGGGATACCCTGAGCCCCGTCGAATCTGTGTTTTTCATAGAATTTTGGGGAATTTGGGGCCGGTATCCAAAATATAACAAAATTCAAAATTCCATAAAATACATATAAAGCTAAATAAAAAATTTGGTGTCTCTAGCTTAAAAGATGGACGAGATATAATTTTATCGATTTTGTTTTTAATCGATAACAATTATTTGGGGATAGTTATCGATTTTTTAAAACAAACTCGATCTGCGCGTGCTATACACGGACCTACAAAAAAAAATTTCAAGTCTCTAGCTCTTATGCGGACTGTAATCGGCGCGTTCAAACATACGGACAGACGGACGGACGGACGGACGGACGGACGGACGGACGGACGGACAGACGGACAGGGCCAAATCGATTTATCTTGTCGTCCTGATCAAGAATATATATACTTTATGGGGTCTGTCACGCCTCCTTCTGCCTGTTACATACATCCAACAAAAACATTATACCCTGATTTCCCATTTTCAATGGGCTCAGGGTATAAAAATGGAATATAACAATACATTAACAGAATAATCTTATTAAACAGTCAGTGACAAAATAATGTTTATTGAGAGAGACTTAATAAATTATGCTATTTAACAGCGATTTAATAGAATAGTGGTATTAAACAGTCAGTAATATAGTATTGAATTAACCAAATAATGTCACTTAACGGAGTAATGTTATTAAAATGTCCCGAGACAATTTAATGTTATTTACCAGTTGTTTAATATTACAATGTTAACAGTTATTCATGTTATTTAACAATTAAAGTATTATTTAACAGTCGCATGACAAAATAATGTCGTTTAAGAGTCTCTTAAAAGAATAATGTTATTTAACAGTTGGCTATCATAATAAAGTTATTTCACATAACATTGGTACTTAACATTCCAGTGCAAAAAGGTTTTACATTGATGTTAGTTAACTAAGCATTGCTAACACTTGATTATCTAGTTTTTAAACATTTCTGATATGATTTCTGTACAGGGTATCTGTTGGCCAAGTAAACCTGTCAACAGTTAAGAGTTAACGGCATTAATTCAGAACAGCCGCATGGCTAAGAGCGATAGCCGGCCCCCACATCATTATGGGGCTGTGGCTGTACTTAAGTCCATACATTTACAGTCGCAGTCGCAGTTACATATACCATATGCCATATACACACACATACATATATAGTTTATGTGACACATATATGTATATTGCATATATCATGGCTGTGCAAAAGGACTTTTCATGGCTGCGGCAAACTGCTGTTGACACAATTCTGCGCTGTGATTTCGCTGTGATTTCTGCTGTTGCACTTTATTTACGCGACTGCAATTTATCGAAGTTCGTTGCGTCTCCCTCCCCCTCTCTTTCTCCTCTCTTTCTCTCTTACTCTTTCGCCTTTATTTAAGCTGTTTGCACATGGCCAATGTCGGAATAGCAACTGCAGCAGCAGCGGCAGTAAGAGCAAGTTGCAATTCCCCAATTGCTGCATTGTCAAAAGTTTAAACAAGCTACCAATCAGGCGAGAAAGAAAGGGAAAGAGGGAGAGAAACTGAGAGAGAGGGAGAGATTGTTTGCATTGCGATTAATTGAATCTGCGTGTTGTTTATTAGCTGACATGCAGATCCCTGCGAGCGTTTGCTTCTCTCGACAGCGCTGACAATAATTGCCATGTGTTGTTCGCAATTAATTAAAAATAATTCGCGTTCGCAGCGCTAAAACACAAACACGGGCCAAAGAGCTCCAGGCGCTTGGCAGACGTGATGTATGCGCCATATATCATATATATATGCACACATATATCAATTGCATTGCCAGTGGGGCGGGAGCGCAGCATAATAATAATTTGTAATTGTTCAATTATTTATGAAACAACGTGTTGACATAATTAAACATTTATCAATTCGTTGCAATTCCTTATTCATTAGCAGCGACAAAGCTGGCCCCGGACTTGGCTAATAAAATTAGTCCAGCTCTTAGCCGGGCTCATGTCGGGCGTGTACTCGCCCATTTGCCGTGATGGCAATTCAATTGCATTTGTATCTCGGACATTAACACTGATTTATAAGCCATAAAACATCGCCTAGACGCGCCAAGGCTTTCTTGCCTTTCTCTCTCTCTGTCTCTGTCTTTGGTCGTAAAATGGGTATATAAAAAAAAAGTTATGCACAGGCAACAGACTGCAAATGTGCGTATCTTAGCTGAATGTATTCACGATTGTCAAGCCGATATTGCCCTGGCCGTGTAATGGCTCTAGAAACATGCTCGCGGCCACATCTTACTTTTCAAGCCCATAAAAGGAAAAAGCTATAACAAAGTGAGACAAATAAAAATGTTTCAATTTAAATTTAGTTACAGAAATTTAGATGAAATAAATGTTTAAATTTATATTAAGTTACAGAAATTGAGACATTTGTAATTGTATTTGTATGTGGTACAGATATCTGCAGAGCTATAAAATATATGTTTATAGGGTGACCGCAAAAGAGTTATTCGAAAAGAATTTGCAATAAAAGTAAGAATTGTTTAAGGAATCTTATTGTTTTTGATTTTATTTTAAAGTAACAGCGATTCCCATAAAGTGAGAGCTAAAACAAATCCGGACAAATAAAAATGTTTAAATTTATATTTAGCTACACAAATTTAGATTTAATAAAAAATTTTAAATTTAGATTTAGTTCCATAAGTTTAGACATTTTTATTTGTATTTTAATTGGGTAGGGATATCTGCAGGACTATAAATAACTATAAAATATAAATTTTTATATTTAATAAAAGTAAGAATTTTTTAAGGATTTTAATTGTTTTTGATTTTATTTTAAAGTAGCATTCATGTCATTATATATGGAGCTATATTCATTCAATGGACTAATTTATATTGTATTCTGGGCTCAATATGCTCATCCTTTAATGATTGCCAATTGAGCTGAACAACGTATAAACGACTTCTCTGAGTCATCATTATGTATGTATGTTATGGCTGCTATGACTGTTATGATTTATCTATAATTCATACTAATTTCTATCTGCATGTTAGCTAAGGATTCAAAACAGTCTACAAATGTCCAAGATTTTCAATCGTAAGACAAAAAGCCAAAGCAGTGAAGCCATGAGGACAACCTACTTCACTTTGAGCACTAACATCTTAGTCGAAAAATGGCTAAATTTCAAATTATATAAATATTCTACAAACGCTAGACAATTCCTAATCAAATGAAAAATCTAACTAAATATTTAAATACCTCCATATTAATAATAACTGAAATAACAGTCAAAATATATTTATACAAAGTTGTATTACTCACACCACATCACATATATGTACCCTCCCTCACTTACTGCTTGCTTAATCAAACACAGCGCATCTGTCAGTCGCGCTGACTCGACTGCCGTCATTTCATCATCATTTGGTTTATGTTTTCGCATAAAAAATAACAGATGATAAAAATGAAGTCGCACATTTGTTTATTAAGTCGCCTTTTTATATAGCTGTCAATAATTGTGGGCGTATCTGCGTGTGCATGTGTGTGTGGGGGAGGGGGTGTCTCTTTATGTGTGGCCTTTCGCATTGCGCATTTCGGTTTGATTTGAATGGGAAACCCGTTAATGCAAAGTAAACAACAGTTAAATCAAGCCTCTAACTCACTGTTGATACAAGTTAATTGCGTACAGGTGGGACAGCCAAATGTTTGCTTATTTATTTAAGGACCCTTTCATTAGGCGGTCCAAGTACGTGTAGCAAGAAAAAGGGCTGGCCTCGGGTCATTCTACCGCTCCGTACGTGTGTGTGTGTGTGTGTGCGTGAGCTTTGTACACCTTTTATTATTATGCTGGCGACATTTTAATTGTGCTCAATGCATATTTCATAAGCCGAGCGCACTAAGAGTTTTAGCCTAAGCGACAGCTAAGCCAAATTGGAAAAAATACCTGATACACGGCCACGCCGCAGCCGAGTGCCATCGAGCCAGCGAGCCATCGTGCCACCGTGGCGGATCGCCGTAGTGCCGCAGCCGCAGGTGCGCTTAGCGTGCACTTTAATAAAGTTCTCAAAGTGCGCCAAGTAGCGCATTGTCTTACGCCCGGCAAATAGCGCGGGCTGTTTCTTCAGTTACAAGAGAGACAAAATGCGAAAGGGATGAATGCAAAATAGAGCTCCACCAAAGGAAGTGGTTTACTTTGTATATTAAAGTTAAGTCTAAGGGACTTCCTTTAAGAAAAGTTAAATGGGATCTCAATGGCATCTACTTGCTCTATAAAATTATATTTTTATTAAATACTTCACTTTAACTTACCTTATCAATAAATTTGCCTTTTTCCCCATCATCCAATAGCTGTATCTGCGCTCTATTTAATTACTTCTTTCGCGTATCTCTCAATTATTTTCAGCAAAACTTTGTCTGCCATGTGCTGCCCTTCATATATCACATCATTCTCATTTTTGCTCTCTTCCACTTTCTGTCTTATTTCCCTTCGGAGTTCGGTTTGCTCTGCTTCAAAATAATTTTCCAATTTCGTTTTGTGCTGCATTCCCATATTCATTCTACAGGCGCTGCCTTAATGAACTCCGAAATTGGAATGGAAAAGGAATAGTTGAGTAAATATACCAATATGATATGTTTTAAGACAGCGAGGAAGTTTCGTTTTAATTAATTTAAATAGGTAAAAAATAAAAAATATTTGTTGTCTCTGTGGGATAAATTATAAGTTAATTATTTATTATATATTATTGAAATAAAAATTCAATAGAGAACATTATTGCCCTATAAACATTTTTTATTAATTTTTTTAACATATTTATATAATTTTTATTTCAATAAACAATATATGCAATTTATTGAAAAACTATATTATATTATATTATAAAAAATAAATTCAATCTTTTACCCAATTACAAGTTTAACAGCTTTGCTTGGCATAGAATTGTTTTAAAAATATGGCAGGCTAATGTCAAATTGATCCAAGCAAATATATATATATAAATTATACATTTTTTGTTTCATATTTTTAGTAAAAAAAATATAAAAATATTTTTAGTATTTGTCAAGTCGACAGATTGTAATTAAATAAGTAAACGAAAAAAAAAAAAATATTTTTATTATATAAAATAAAATTATACTTTTTCATATATATTTGTATATATTTTATTATATAAATAATTTTCTTTTACTCTACCAGCAATATATTTTAATGCATATTTTATTTTTTTTATATATACATAATTTTTTTTTTAAATTTTCTTTAGTTATTTAAAAAAAATCCTCGTAAAAGATTTTCACATTTTACACATGACACAGCTACTGTTATCATCTTTTTGGTTAGTTAATAAGCGGCTCTCTTGTGGCAAACTTTGGAATTGCTTGCCTGGGGCTGATATGGCTGATACGATGCTGATGCCGCTGTCGTTGCTGTTGCCAATGACTCTGCCATCCAGTCAGCCACTTTGCAGCGCGCTGCAACATAATTGCCATAGAAACCGGCAACTGGCAAGCAGCAGCAACTGTGCAACTGTGCGACTGGCAACTGGCAACTGGCAACTTGTCTGCTGCACGTTGCAAGTTTTGCATTTTGTCTATGGTTAGTTGGGCTGTTGTTGTTCTCAAATTGCTTTTAGTAATCTCTCATAGTTTGCGCGCGTCTGCCTGCCTGCCTGCCTGCTCGTCTCCACTTTCAGGAGCGGGCGGCATTTACTTTTTTAATTCCACGACGCGATTCTTAATTGCAGGTACTTTCGATAAGTTTTTCTCTGCTTTCCCTCGCCTTGCTCATTATTATCCCTGGCAAGGTCTTTGTCTTGCTTTGCCGTTGCCGTTGCCATTGCAATTAGAGTTTTTCTTTGTAATTGAAATGCGCAAATGATTTGATTTCAAGTTTACGCTTTTCTCTTAAGAAAAAGAACTAAGAAAAAACCGTCGCCAGCCGCCCCATTGTGTGGGTCATTTTAGCCAAGTGCAAACAACTTTTGCCGAGCAACAACAGGAATTTGCGATAAAAATGCCTTTTGTGCGAAAATAAAAAGTTTTGTTTTCGCTGTTTGCCGAGTTCATTTTTGTGATACAACCGGGTTGCATTTTGTAGCTAGTTTTCGCCCAACTTTTCCCTGCCACATACAAATGTCCAAGTGTGTGTGTGGGTGTGTGTGTGTGCGTGGGTGTTGGCTTGTTAAAGTTTGTTTGTCAACTTTTCTTGGCAAACTGGCCAAGAAGTTTGCACAATTTTTTAACACTCCATTTATGCGCTTTTATCGCATCAAACATTCGTTTTATGCGCCCCATTCAGAAGCGAAGAGCTCTTTAAATTATTTCAAGCAACGAAACTTTAATTAAATGCAATAATTGTTGGCCAGCCAGCAATTCGAATTGCATTTGTGGCCGAGGCAAATTTGGAATTTGGAATTTGCTGCGGTCGGTTTTCGTTTTGCTTGCGTGGTTGGCCAAGTGCGTATATGTTTTGTTTTGGGCCAGCAAATAGCTAAGCCATGTTAATTAAATTAAAAGCATCTTATGCGGTCAGCTGGCCGAAGGTGAATTGCTCTGCATGCTTACTGCCCATAAATGCAGCAAATGCAAATCATCTCGCTGTGCCCTGCAGCCGCTCGCAATGCCATTGACAAGTGTCTGCAGCAGCAGCAGCAGCAGCAGCAGCCGCCTGCAGCAATTTGCATAAAACAAAGGGAGGGGCGGGGCAGGGGCGTGGCATCGTCTTAAATATTTACATACGACATTTGCATTGGCAGGCCCTGAGCTCTGGCCTCGCCCCCAAAAGAAATAAAAAGGGCTCTCTTGCTCTGCTCTGACACAAAGCTGTCCCTTAGAATTTCTAATTGTTATTTAATTTGCATAAACTTAAGCAACTGCCCCGGCCGGCCCCACTTGTGCTGGGGCTAAAAGGAAACACATGTTCAATTAAATGAATCATTTTTATGGCCCGCCCGCCTGCCCTTGCCCTTGCTCTTGCCTAATTTATAAGTCTCTCTTTCAGGGCTCTACTTAAGAATTTACAACAATTTATATTAATATTTATGGCATAAGTTTACGGCAGTCTCTGCTGGGCGCAAAGGATTTGAAGGTCTTAGGCGCCACATAATCATAAATACCGAGAATTATTGCATAATAAAATCAAACAAAAGCATTTGACAGTTTTATTAAATTTTACGCCGGCCTGCGCCTATTTCTATGAATAGATTTCCTATTTAGGCCGGCCGGCTGCAGGTGCGGGGTCTTACTGTAAAACAATTACTTAAGTGATTTGATTTTCGAGAACTGCCACCCTGCGACCCCACCAACCCCCTCCCCCCTGCCCAACGGCAAATGCCATTTCGCATTTTCGTGAAATTTGTCAACTTTCTTTCAAGTCGCAACTTAAAGCGCGGCACGGCAAATGAACAAGGCGAAATCGAGACCTGCAGAGCACAGCACTTAAACTGCCCAAGAATTCTCAGTTGCTATAAGAAGTTGAAAACATTATAAATTACGTTTGATTTAGTTAAGAGAGCAAAGAGAACTGGGGAGAAAGAATACTTGATGGCGATGATATTTGATGAATATATATGATGATAAATGTATATAAATGATATAAATGTATCTATATCTATATCTATGAATATATCTATATATCTGTATCTATAGCTGTATCTGTATCTGCATCTGCAACTGTCATTGTATCTAATTTCGTATCTGTATCTCTATGCCTACCTTTCTCTGCTTGTCATTTAATCTCTTCCTCTCCCTCTCTCCTCCTCTCCCCTTCTCTCATTCCGAATTACCTTTCATTTCATATCAAACGTAATTAATTGCGAATGAACACAAAATCTGTGCACATGAATTGTAATTTTACAATTCTGGGAAATTCATATTCTGATTTATATGTAGAGGCATATTTGGGCTTAGCTAAATTATTATGGCCATCAAATATGTGACGCAGCAGCAGCAGCAGCAGCAGCAACAACTACGAGAGGCAAATGTCAATATTGTCAAGCTGTTATGCCTAATAATTTCACATAGATGATTGTTTCTCCCTCCTGTTGCTGTGGTTGTCTGTGGCTCTGTGAAAATATTGCAGGCAATTGACATTTTTCAGATGTCAGCCCACATTGATTTCCGTTTAGTTGGCTGACTTTCGGGTGGCCGGAAACAAATCGATTGCGTTGCCATTTATGACATATTCATGCCATATATCATATGCATACATATATCATATAGAGCGTGGCATATCGTCTATGAGACGTGTGCCAACTGTTGCGTGCCTAACGGCATTCGGGCCAAGATATGTGTGAGCGCGAAGTGAAGTGTGACAGCGCGACACTTGATGAATATGAGAATGATTTTTTATGTAAATGTAGCGCATGAAATTTATAAAAGAAATTAGCAGCTGAAAGCACTCGCATATATGGGCTAAAAAGAATTTTTATTCAGGGCAGAAGGAGAGCGAGAGGGAGAGAGAGCGAGAGGGAGGGTGAGAATGGGCAACTGTTGACAGTTATCCTGACACAAACACGCATTGTCATGTCTAACAAGCGTCAGCCCCAGCCTGGCTCAGAGCCTTCACATCGCCTGTCACTCAGAGGCAGTCAAGTGATGCCATGTGTGTGTGCGTGCCACGGCATTTACATATTTACACTTTACGCAGAAATAATCATAAAAAAAGCCAACGTTTATGGCTGTGTGCGTAAAGTTGCCGCTGTTGTTGCAATGTTAAGGTTTAATGGACGGCAACAACAACAGCAACCTGCCCAGCGGCTGCCCAAATGCAATTTGCACAAAGAGGCTGAGCAAATGGCTGCACAAAACTGAATCATTTTAATATAATTTGCAGGCAACACACACACACACACACAGAGCCCGCCACGCAGCCAGGCAGCTGTTAGCTAACAGAGCGCTAACAGTGAGCGCGCTGTTAAGCAACTCCGCTCAGCCGAGCTGTGTTTAGCGCGCACAAACTCATTCATAAAAAGCCCACAACTGAGAGCGTATGCTTAACAGCAAGAGAGCGCGCAGATTGAGCTGTTGGATGCTGCTGTCGTTGCTGCTGTTGCTGTTGCTTCGCCTGCTGCTGCTTAAATAGCCAGGACACAGCATCTGGCGGCAACAGTGGCCGTTGCAGCGTTGAGCCTGAACGACGCGTTTATCCTAGCTCACATTACGTAGCCGCCGCGTATTACTCAGCCTGTGAGTCAGTCCGTCAGTCAGTTAGTTTGATTAGACGCGTGAAGCTAAAGTGCATGACCTGCATTTTGGCTGATTAACAACAAATTTAATTATGTAATTAGCCAAGTGATTTAATTATATGTAAACAAACTGGGTGTGTGTGTGGGTGTGGGTGTGTGTGTGTGTGCACATAAATTAAAATTGGAAATTGGAAATTTAATCAGTGACTGAACATGTGCATCGGAAGTTGTTTCAAATTAAACGTAAATCAAATATTGCGCATACGCCCCGACGGCCAGACAAGGAGTCTGCATTGACACTAAAAGTTATCAAAGCTTTGTTGTGCATGAGTATGTGTGTGTGTGTGTGTGAGTGTGTGCGAGTGTCGTGTGTGTTTGCCTCGTCTGTCTGTGTGCATCGCGCTAATTTCTCACACTTCAAACGTCTGGCAATGAATTTCCGTTTCCCCTCGCACTCCGCTGCCAGCGCTTCGCACTTCACGTTCCACATTCTGATTTCCTGCTTTCTCTGGATTTCGCTTTGTGTTTGTCTTCTTCTTCTTCTGCTGCTGCTGCTGCTGCTGCTTTTTTTTGCCACTTTTCGCTTTTGGCTTTTCACTTCCGCATTTGCCTCGCAGCGAATTGTTTAGCTCAAGTGTTTTGTTTTAGCTCAGCTCGCACCGCCGATTGTGTCCTCTAGCCTTTCATGCCATAAATTAAGCACTCTGACAGTGCACTTACCTTAGCTTTGTTTGCCGATAAACACTTTATGCGAATTTGAGCTCTGCATTAGCGCCGCGCTATGCTCTTCGAAATCCGTTGAATGGCCAAAGTTCTTGCTAGTTTTTGGCTTAGCTTTCGCGTGGCTATCCTGCAAGGCGCAGAGAGAAAGAGATGATGAAGACTTTGTGCACATATCTTGATAGCTTTATTTTTTTGGAGGGGAATTTCTGATTTGGGTTGTTGAAATATTAAAGGGAAATATAGCTAATAGTGTGTATATTATTTTTTAAATTTTTTTGATATAATATTTACTATTATCTTTTTATGATTCGTCTATTACTTTTGGTCAAGTATTTTAATTATTTTTTTTATTTTGCCTTGGTTTTTATTTGTTTTTATATATTATCTATATTTTTTTTGTTGAGTTTTTGTTTATTTTTTTTCTTATATTTTATATTTTATTTACAAGCTTTTTTATTAGTTGATTTTCAATTATTTATTAATAAAATGTCTTGAGATGAGATTAAAATATCTTTAGATGAGATATATTCTATAAACTATGCCAGAAATGTTTTAAGATGAGATATATGTATATTCATAAAGCGAAACTCAGATATACTCCATGAACTATAATAGAACTATGCTAAGCTCTTTTTCTTCTTTTCAAAGTTTCATAAGCAATTAAACAAGTGAAAGATTGACTTCTATTTCTGATCTTACTGTCTTTCAAACTCCATTTAAATAATTATCTCTGGCATAATTATAAGCGCTCAATTAAATATCAGATTCAGCCCTTAGCGCACACTCAAGCCTTTATCCTTTATCCATCATTAAATCTAAGTAGTTCATTAACTTTCATTGGCGGCGCTCTTGATATGCTTGCAGCAATATGTTTGTGTAGTAGCAGTCATTATGCAAATTTTAATGAGGTTTCGCTTATTTCTACTATTTATTTTAGTCGGGGGCAAGTGGGAGAGAACTTAGACCCATCATCGGCGCTTTCTTTTGATTAGCTAATGGCGTTTATTTGATTTCAAATTGTTTACAACACGCGCAGCTGAGCTGAGGCGAGCCTGCTGGCCAACTTTTTGCCG
Source organism: Drosophila pegasa (assembly GCA_035046225.1). Taxonomy (NCBI): domain Eukaryota; kingdom Metazoa; phylum Arthropoda; class Insecta; order Diptera; family Drosophilidae; genus Drosophila; species Drosophila pegasa. The sequence goes on along the minus strand of JAWNOD010000076.1, from coordinate 8,681,340 downwards.
CCGCCTCTCTTACATAAGGCACGTAGCGCGAAAGTGAAGAAACACTTGTTGGCTGGCTGCCCCACTGAGTTGTTGGTGGGGATCCGGAGCAAGGGGTGAACTTTGCTTAGTTGGTTAGCTGTTGCTGCCTGGCACGTAGCAGCGGGCAAATCACAGTTGTGCGATTACCAACTTGGCAAATGAATTGAATATAAGCAATGGGAATGGGAGTGGGAATGGGAGTGGCAGTGGGAGTGGGAATGGTAATAGATGTTTCAAATATCACGCAGTTCCACATACATAAATGGACGTTGCGCAAGCATAGAAAACTGTTGCCTACTTACGAGGGCAGCCGTCAAGTGCGTAATAAAAATAACACGAGCAACAGCCCGCAGCAAGCAAGCAAGCAAGCAACTAACTGCAGCACTCGTGCTAAAATAAACTACAGCAGCGTATACAAATAAATAATACAAGAAAACAGCGCGAAGAAGAAGCAGCAGAAGCAGAACGAGAACAAACAAACAAACAACGAAAAGAACTGTGAACCGTGTCTTTTGTGCGAAGGTTGTTTATTTTGTGAGCAGAGCGCAGTAGAATGCGCCACTAAGTGCAAGTGAAATCCACAAAGGACGACGGCAACGGAAACGGGCAACGGAACCGAGCACAACATGCCACGACTTATTAGCAGCTGCAGCAGCCACCAGCGACCCATCAGCCTGACAAGCATCAATTGTCTGTGGCTCGCTCTGCTGCTCGGCCACGGCTGCAACATCTTTGGATTACTGCGACTCGAACAGCACCTGGTCGAGGGTGAGTCCCAAACAACAGCCCCCCTGCCGCCCTCCCGGCTGGCCAGCAACTGTTAGGGGCATTACACAGTTCGTTTACTTCCAGCGAATCATGCCCTGAATTCTAAGATAGCTATAAAAGCTTTACTTTGTTTTAGATTTGAGCATATCTTGCATTCCACAGACTTAGTTTCGTTGAAATTCTATGAAAGTGAGACAAATAGCAGCTGTCTATACTCAGACTAGACTCTTGAAACTATAAAATAACATTTTAAATAACAACGAATATTTTGATAGCCTTTATAAATACTATGAAAATAGAGAGGAAAAGTAGACAAATGCTAATTGTATACAAATTATCTAGCTCAATGCATTTAATTTTATTTAAAAAAAAAGAAAAGAAATTGTAAGAAATTGGATGAATTTTATTAGGCAATTATATTGTTATTAAAATTCATATATTTTGTTATTATTATTATTTATTTATTATTATTATTTTTTTTGTATTAATAATCAAATTTATTTATTTTTATTTAGTACTTGTATTAAAATTAATATTTTAATATTTTATTAATATTAAAATTCACGGAATACTATGAGTAGTATTTAAAAAATTATAAATATTAATATTATTTAGTTTTCATAAATATTTTTTTATTTCATAAATATTTTTATTTCATAAATATTTTCATTTCATAAATATTGTTGTTTATTTTTATTTTTATTGACTTTATTTTATGAACATTTATTTTTCATTTTTTATAAAATATTTAATAATCTTTTCATTATTTTATAAAATATTTATGTTGTAGTTAATATTTATTTTATTATGTATATGTGTCTATTTTTTTTTAAATTTATATTGCTTGCGTAAATTAATGAGGATTATTAATTTTTAAATGCTTTAATTTTGTTTTCATTTTACAATCTCCAATAAAATGATAAAAATTAATTTCTACCATTTAATTTAATGACAAATGTTTACTTTTACCATTTCAATAAATTTTGATTAAATATTTCTCATTTAGAAAAAAAGAGGGAAACGTAAAATGACCTAAAATTGTGATGCTTAAAATCTGTGTCAAATAAATTATGCACATTTTATGAGCGCACGCTTCAATTGTGTTTTACGTTTTCCATTTGTGATTTGCTTGGTCTCGTCCGACTCCGTTTTATGTCATTATGAGCGCAGCTTTTTGATTTAATGACAAATGCCATAAAACACACAAGCAAATACCCACACACCCACAGATACACACCCACACACATCCGCACAAATCTGTGCCTGATGTGTGTGTGTGTGTGCAGAGCTTGTGTTTTATGCGCGCTTTTGATTTATATCCAAGTGCTCGCAAATGTTATGCTTTTCATTATTTTTTATGATAATTTATCAAATATGTGAGCAGCATGAAGAACAACAGGAGAAAAATGAGCGAGCGAACGCAAACAGTTGGCAGTCGGCAGTCGGCAGTCGTCTGTCGTCAGTTTATGACCTTTCAGAAAAGGTGGCAACAGCCTGCTGATTGCAGCTTAGCCTCAATAATAGCCCACAAAACGGTTTTAGACCAGTTAGCAAAAGCTTTAAATAACCTTCAACAGCAACAGCAACAAAAATTCTGAGAGTCAAAAGCCAATTCAACAGCGGCTTATGGCGCCTTTTTTTTCTTTTTTTGCTTTCCTCTATTTGCCCTCGCCGCTGGCATCACAGCACTGCCCTTTGAGTATTTGGATGAGCACGTGGATGACATCAACTACGACCTGGACGAGGCGCAATCCCAGGCCAAATACGACGCTCGACTGCTGTCCGAGCAAATGCTTAGCGACGCTGAGCTCCAGCAGCGCGCAGACATCGAATCCGGCCTTAGCTCCAATTCCAACAGCAACAGCAACAGCAACAACAACAACAACAACGACCAAAACAACTTCAATGCCAACTCGAACAACGACTTGGCGGCGGAGGACGACCTGGAGCCGCATAGCCGAGCAGCGGCATGCTTCACAAATGGCCACAAGTACACACACGGACAAAAGGTAAGCACAACTCTCGCACACTCACACTCACACTCACACACACACAGGCAACATTTTGCTACATTTACTGCACCTGTGCTCGCAGCCAGGTTACCTGTGCGAATATTCATATGCGGTTGCACCGGCTGCTCTAAACGGCATTTCTTGCTCTTGGCTACGCTACAGAATGACTTATTCAGACCTTGATTTCACAGTTGCAACTGTTGGCGAAAGCTGTTTGATAAATGTTGTTTTAGCCATGGTTTAACAAGCCATATACAATATATATATATATATGTGTGCTGTGATATGGCATATTTATGGTTTATGACTTATTGAGATTTACTCCATTTACTGCTTGTCTTATTGTTATATAAATGTTTCGAATTTTATGGAATCGTACTTTTAGTGTGTTCACCAACTGAGCAAGATTTATTATAAATTTGTAAAATATATTCCTTAGTAAGAGCTTGAAGCAGAAGTTTGAATTTCATTGACTAACATTTATAAGCTATTTAATTTAATAAAAAATAACTGAGCTAAGCTTTAAAATATTTTTAAAAAATATTATCTGTAAGAATCAATTTCCTTTCCTTTTATTTTATTTTATTTTATTACATTTATATTTACTAATTGATCGACAATACTTTTTAAGTATTTCTGAAATTGCTAAACATTAACATCATTTCCTAAAAATATTGTGGTCGACACGAACTTTGTGTGAACTTGTCTAACTAGCTTTCATCTTATCAGAAACCGTTTTATTTGATAAACAAATATCAAATATTCATCTTCTATTATTTTATTTATATTGCATTTTAAATGCAAGTGAAAGCTATACGAAATTTAAAATATATAATTTAATATTTTACATATTATTTAGCTTTTACTTGAAAATAATAAAATTAAATTTTTAAATAGAATATAATGTACAATTCAATATTTAATACTAAATATTTAAAATCTTTATCAATATATATTTTTAAAATTTTTTTTTGTTAAACTTTAGCTCTTTGCCTTTTTTTAGTTTTTATTTTTAAATATTAATTAATATATATTGGAAATGCTTTTCTAGTTTCTTTAGCAAAAAAATAAAATAATTTCTACAATACAATTACAGTAAATATTTAAAATATTCTTTAACATATATTCAAAGTTTGATAAAGTAAAACCTCAGCTCTTCAGCTCACATCGTCTCAAGCTACACAAGCAAATGTCGAACAATAAAGTTTTTTTGGGCTAATTTCAAATCTTAAGCATAAAGTTTCTAATTAAAAATTCGATTTTATTTTGTTGCAGATTTTAAATAAATTATAAAAGAACTTTCGACGAGTAATTTGCTTGAATTCGAAATTAAAGTTCGAGAAAAGTTTCGTGTTCCATTAAAAAGTTGAGCTATTTATTAATTAAAAATCAGACAAATCAGGCTGCAGCAACTAGCTAGCTGCTCAAGTATCATGCTCAGCTATTCATACTATATATGTATATATATGTATGAATATGTAGTAAAAGTGAAATTGTGTTTGACTGGAATTGTTTAGTCACATGGAAAGTTCAGTTCAGTAAATACATTTTATTAAAATTCCATTTAGCAATTGGCAAAGATCTCTTAGCAATTAGCATGCATATTTTTTGCTACGTAATTATTTCACAGTTTCCGCTCGCTTGATGCATTTTCAATTGAAGTTAAATTTAAAGTATTTTTCTAGCATTTGACATCAATTCTAGTTTTTCGTGCCAGCTGTTACAGCATTCGCATTCATTTCGCTGTTTTTGGCTTTGCTTGTTGACAAAAAAAAAAAAAGGAAACGAACAACCAAACAACGTGACGTTTCACACACAACGACAACAACAATAATAACATGTTCAATATTGTTTTTTGGGGTTTTACCCCAGCTAAATGGAGGGGGAGAGAGATTTGCTAAACCCTTGTATATTTTTTCTGGTTTCTCCTATGTGGCAGGTGCCGCGTTTTGATGCCTGTGAGGTCTGCCTCTGCATGGATGGCGAAATCTTTTGCTGGTGGGAAAAATGCGGTTAGTTTGAAAAATCAGTTTTATGTGTTTAAATACACAAAAATGAAGCTGCAACTTTTTTGCCATCCAAAAGCAGATAAGGCGAATGTAAACAGGGCAGAGGCGGCCACGACGGCGATGGAGATGGCAACGGCGACGGCAACTGCAGCTGTAGCTAGCGACTATTCGGACCCATATCGGTACGAGACCACAACGAGAAAATCAACAAAAGTGCACAAAATGGGCAGGAAAACGGGCAAGCGGCACAAGCATCACAAGAATCAAAAGAATTTTAATGACTACGAAGTTTACCAAAGCCGCAAGCAGGCGCCGGATTATGAAAAGCCAGACATAAAGCAGCAGCAGCAGCAACAAGAGAAGCAGCAGCAACAGCAAGAGAGAAGCGACAGCATTGGCAACCACAGCAGCGAGGCCAGCAACTACAATATAATCAAGCAACACAAACACGAGCCGCAGCAAAAGTTGGCAACGCAGCAGCAGCAGCAGAAGGAACCTTCGCCAGCTGCTGCTGTTAATCAAGCAGCAAAGGAAACGCATTATCAACAGCAATTGCCAACGCCTCAGCAGCAGCAACACCAGCAACACCAACAGCAACAGCATCAACAGCAGCAACAGCAACAACACCAGCAGCAACATTTGCACGCCCATCAGCAGCCGCATTCGTCCAGCAAAATTTTAAATTTTCCCGAAAATTTGCCAGCGCTACTTTATTATGACTACAAAACGGAGGAGCATGAACACCATCAGCATCAGCATCATCAGCAGCATTTGCTGCATGAAAAGCAGCGACTGCAGCAGCAGCAACAGCAACAGCTGCGACAGCAGCAGCAAAAGACATTGCAAAAGGCGAACGCAGTTGTTGAACCCCACACAGTCTTGGGCATTGATAAAAACTTTGATGAGGCGGAAACCGACAGCGATATTTTGCCCGAGCCACCAACCAAGCGACCAGCAACAGCATTGACAGCCAGCAGCAATGGCAACGGCAACGGCAACGGCAACGGCAACGGCAACGGCAACGGGAAGGCGACAACAATGGCTTCTGCTGCAGTGGCAACAACAATTGAAATGATGACAACGCCGCGCAGCCAGCAAGCAGCGGCAACAACAACAGCGGTTGCCATGGCAAATACAAATGTGAGTGCAAATAAAAAATAAAATATAAAATATAAGCAATCAGACTTTGCATTGAGCTGACAAAATACTGAATACTCTGCAGACAGTTGGCAGCCCCGAGATAAGGCTAAGCCCTTTGCCTTGACTCTGATCGATAGACATCTTTGAGTGGCAAAATAGTTGTTTATGCAGCCATTGAAGTGCTCATCCCTTGTTCGATTTGATAGTCGAAAGATATTGCTTTCAAGTTGTTTATAAGGAATAAAGCAAAGGGCGGCAATGATAAATGAAAGCTATTAGAGCTGACGTTTTAAGCGGCAGTCTCTATTGCAAATTTAAATAGTTTCATTGATTAGGTTAGTTTATATTATAGTCTTTTAATTAGTTAACTCTTTGGGAGAAGAAATTAAATATAATAAAATATATTTCCAGTCAGCTTAAAGGGATATGCCAGACTAAAAGAGGCTCTATTTGAAATTTCACTTCAATTTTCATTACACTCTGAAGCATTCATAAGAAAATGCCTTTCAGGCAAATATTTCACTGTATCTCAAGTATAATATCTCTATAAATAATATCTGCCTCTCGACTAAGCTCAAATACTCCTGCTGCAAGCGTAAAATGAAATACCCATAAGCCGCAGCAGCAATAGCAACAGCAACAGCAGCAGCAATAGCAATAGCAACAGCAACAGCAACAGCAGCAGCAGCGGCAAATGCCCGTGGTTGCTGCTGCAGTCAGTGACCCGAGTGGGCGGGGCGGGGGGCGAGTGACAGACAAGAGCTGCTCCTAAAGTGTAGCCAATTAAGTTTTTAAGGATCGTGCACTTTATGGACACGCGCTGGAATCTGTGGCAGGGCTCTTAGCAGAAAGAATATTTTATGCTCGAGCTGTTTTATTATTTATTTGAGTTTAATGCTCATGAAGCTGACCTCCGAGGCAGCAGCAGAAGTCCAGCTTGATGAAGAATATTTAGTAGCCATTAGGCTGGGTCAGTGTGTCTGGCACTTTAACGATCCATTAAATTGCATTATATTACGTTTATTATAATAATCAAAATTGGATTAATACGTATGTGTGTGTGCGTGTGTGTGTGCGTGGGTGTGTCTGGCTGCAACAGGATCAGGAAATTGAGGAAGCTGACGATGCATTTCATCGCTGGCTGACATCGACGGAACTCAATGTTGACAGCACAAACACGCTCGACGATAGCTTGACAGCAGCAGCAGCAGCATCAGCATCAGTCGGAGCAGCAGCAGCATCAGTTGCTGCCGAGCAGCAGGAAACACCAGCATCAACAATAATCGATGATGTTGGTATTAACAAAAGCAACACCAGCAGCACCAGCAGCAGCAGCAACAGCAGAGACAATGGCAACAGGCACGGCAACAACATAGCTGACAATGCGGATGCTGTGTTCTTTCGTAGCTCCTACAATGATTACAGCAGCGAATTCAATGGCAGCGTTGTCAATATTGACATTACGCTAACTGCTGTCGATGTGCATCCACAGCGTCCACAACAGCTGCAGCAGCAGCAGCAGTTGCCCAAAGCGCAAGCCGATTTAATTGCAAATGACAACCAAACGTCTGACGTGGGCGCAAGACAACAAACAACAATGCAACCAGCAGCAGCAGCAGCCACAACACCAGCAGCAGCACCAGCAGCAACAACAGCAGCGCCGCGGGTGCCCATCACCAGCAGCAGCAGCAGCGACAGCAGCAGCAATCAGTATGTGCCGCCCTATACGCTGACAACGATTATAACAACAACGCCTCTGGCAACGGGGCGTATGTGCAATGTGCTTGGTAAGTTGACAACAGCAACAGCAACAACAACAACAAGTTGAATGACAGCAACAACTAAAGTAAGAACAACTCTCTCTCTCTCTCTCCCATCTCTCTCCCTCTCTCGCAGGCAAATTGTATAAAATTGGTGAAATTCTGCCACAGGACACCGGCAACTGTTTGCAGTGCATCTGCACGGATGCGGTGACACCTGATGAGCTGCCCAGCGTCACGTGCAGTCCGCACAACTGTCCGCCGCTCGTGCTGCCCGACCTGTTCGATGCGACTGGTTACTGAGGTTACGGGTTTGTGCTGTAAGTTGCGAAAGAATCTGGCGAAAAACACAAATGAAATTTAACTCAAATTACACAACAATTACATATATATACATATATATAATTGAAACAAAAAATTCGAATTGAAATTGAAAGAAAAGAAATAATAATAATGAGGTAAAAACGAAATTAATACAAATTAATTGGATTTTAATTGAATTGGAATTAAACATGGGCGTTCATTAAAATCTTCAACTGCAGCAAATAACTCATCTATAAAACTAATTAAATATACAAACACACACTCAGACACACCCACAACTGTAGTTCAGTCTCTGTGCTAACTTAACAATTTATGGATTTCAATGTAAAGCCCTCCCTATCATGAGTGCAATGCACACACACTAAAACAAATACGAGAAACCTATCAACATATATACACACTCACACACACACACCCACACACTCACACACACACACACACACACACACTCTCACTCACACACACTCGTGTGTCTGTGCTAAGTGGAACAGATCAAATTGCTGAGAGCAAAGTCTAGTTTATAAGCTTAATGTTTATGCATTTTACATACAACAACAACAACAACAACAAGAACAAAAACCACAAAAGTAGTCGAGCAATTCAACATAAAACTCTGCCCACCCACTCCAACATTCACCTTCACCTTCACACACACACACACACACAGCATGCAAATGAATGTATACACCATTAGAAATTTTAAAGAATTTATAGATGTACTTCAAAGTCCCAAACGCCCAACAGACATAACTCGATAACCACGTATACACACACTCTACTATATACCCACATATATAGAACTATATATATATCTAATATATGAATATTTATTTTATCATAAGTACATACATATATAGATATTTATATCGGATAGGTACGTATACCCTGCAGCCAGTAGGGTGTAAGGTAGGAAAAATTTATTTATTTTTATTTATATTGACCTAAGGCATTAAGTGTGAGATATGTTATACATATTGGTCTGATATTGATCAGAAATATAGCTATATATACTAAGTATATTCCTGGTCAATATATATTATATATATTATACAATATATATTAGTATACTATGCTAATTATTAGTATATTATATTAGTATACTAATATATATTGACCAGGAAGCTTGATCAAAATCGATCAACTGTACTTTTCCTTTCTATCCGTTTGTCCGCATTCAAATCGATATTGGAGCTAAGCAATGTCGAACACATTCGATAGCTATGTGTATATTTATGTATGTATATTTATAATCTAATGATATTATTAGAAAATTTGAAGTTTAGTATGAAACCTCTCCAAATAGCTTTAAAATATTCGAAATATTCGCTTTGCTAATATAATCGAAAGCATATCGATTGACTTTAGGTTATCGAAAGTACATCGATTAGAAAAGGTAATCAAGAGTACATCGATAAATTTGGTGTAATCGAAATTATTTTTATTGGCTTAAGGATAATCGATCGCACATCGATTAGCTCAAGGTAATCGAAAGCATATCGATTAACTTAAAGTATGCTCTATGCCTAAATTAAGGCAATGGAGAGTACATAAATAATATGGATTATTTTCTTTATATAATCTGATGGCAATTATCGATAATCAGCAGGAAAGTTTATTTCATTTAAAATTTCATTTTCCTTCTGCTTAGTTTGTATATATCAATTGAAAGAAGAAACCGCTTTGCACACTGGCTACAGGGTATCAGCTGGTCGAGCACGCACGACTTGTCTCACACTCTCAACTTCATCCAACTTGATTTACGATATATTTCTATATACGAAGAAAAACTTATACCAAATGGAAGCGTACTTTTTAAGCAACTATATCCATAACGTAAAAAACTGAACAATGACAAATAATGAATTACGTATCTGTATAATCAGTTGCAACTAGCTTAAGATAGCAATTTCGATTAACCTGATTTCGATGTTGAATTTTCAGTTCTGATTTCACTGCTACTTGAACATATTATGATAAATACGTAATAATTTATGAGAAATAATATTTATATTTAGAGTATGAATTGTATGAATATGTATAACGTTTTTTAGCGAAGAAGAACACCATATCTCGTAGTAATATGAAACCTAATGTTTAGACCTAAACTAACAATCATTTATGCTATTTAGTTATAGTTCAGCATTGTTCCCACATCATCCAAAACCCTATTTTAGGCGTGATAAATGAAATTCACTTTAAAAAAAATGAAGTTTAATTTAAGCATAAACCAAAATCGAACTAATCTATATACATATATATATATACTTGAAAAGTAGAAAAACCAAAAAAAAAAACGTGAATAGGAACTTCAAATTTTATAAAAAAAACCTTGAACTTATTCAACGCATAAATAAATCAAAATAAATTCTTGTAAAAATCAACGTAAACGTACTGAAAAGCGCAGATAAATAAAAAAGGAAATAATTGAGAGATATCAGACAAAAATTAAAAAAAAAATTAAATACAAATTAAAATCGTATACTCGTTATCCGTATTAAAAAAAGATTAAAAAAAAAAACGAAAAAAATGTATACAAAAATAAATATTTGCAAATATATCAAATATTGTATGTGTAAAGTAAATGTAATTGCAAGCATATCTCTTAACTAATCTATAAACATATATGTGTATGTGTATTTACAGGACTCACACACACACACACACACACACACAGACACACGTGTATGTAGAACTTTTGTGTTTTGAGAGCGAATCAAATTGACATAAATAAACCAAACCAAACTATGATATAAAACTGACTTTTTCCATTCGCTAATGAAATTGAGGCAAGAGTTTCATTGAATTTATATATATATATTATATGTTATATATATATGCAACTGGACTGGACATTTTCCACTTATCAATTGGCTACAACAGATCGCTCTCGCTGCCCGACTCGAAGCCCGAATCGTCCGCCTCGGTGTTCAGATTGATGGGCAGCATCAGGTCGTTGTTCAGCATCACCATGTCTTGGCCCTGCAGCGTCCCGTTGGCATGGCCGAAGGCGACCGGCGGCTGCTCCCAGCGCTGATAGTCCTGCAGTATAATCTGGACGCGCCGATTCACCGGCCGTCGATTGAAACGCACCGTCAGCTGATTGTCGCCACTGCCGTCCATAATTTCGAAATAATCGCTCGCTCGCTCCAACAGTTTTTTCGTTTTTGTTTTTAGAATTTTAAAATGTTTGAACTTTGTCAAGTGGGTGGGTGATTAATACTTTGGCAGGCAAACCTGTTTGCTCTCAAATCTCAACTGGCATTTGAAACAAAACGGAAATGAATGTGCCAGCCAGATTGACTGTTAATATGGTTATATAAGGAGAGGGAGATAGGGGGTGGCTCAAGGGCGGAGTGAAAAGAGCAAAGCCCGAAACTATGGCTCATATGCTGGACGCTTTATTAGATTTTTGGACCACAGCGCAATCAACGCGCTGCCAGCAACCACAAAGCACTTAACTATGTGTGTGCTCTACACACGCACACACGCACACCTCGCTCTCGATTTATGTGTGTGTGTGTGCATGCGGAAACGGAAGCGAGCCAAAGCCTGCAAAGTGTTCAGCCTGGTTGACTGACCGCATAAAGCCATCTCCCATTGCCCACTGGCCATCGGTCTGTGTGACCAAAGCCGAAACGCAGCCATTGGCCATGCACAGCTGGCCGAAAGTATTGCCGCCGCCGCCACACAGCCGCACAATGCTTTTTTGCTGTCAATTTGTGATAACGGCCAGCTTTATTTTGAAAAAGGATCAACACAAAAAAAAAGGAAAATATCTACGACTTTATTTGTGGCAACTGCCGCTGCCCAGCGGCTGGCGCGTGCAGCATCGACGCATGTCCCGCCCGTTGCTCCCCGTTGCCCCCCTGAATTATGGAGCCAACGCAATTTCGCAAAAGCAATCAAATTATTATTAACTGTAAACTGAAACGTCAGCGTTCCACATTGGCGCGCTAAATAAATTCGAAATTGCAATTTACTCCAAAGCAGCACATTAAAATGATATGAGAGAATGATATCAGTTGGCGTTGAAAGTTGATTCTTTTACGTACTATTTATAGTTTTTTGTTTATTTCAATTTTTTTTTATGAGCAACTCTTAGTTAAGTAGGTATATATATGGTTAAATTGTGTTTAAAAACATATTATAAAATAGTTAAGAGGGTGCAATCGACTGCATTAATACTCACTCATGTTTCAAAAGCCGTCAAATTGATTGAAATGTTAAAATGTTGTTCATATTTTTACATTTTCCAGTGAGCGAACGATAAAATTTGAAGATGCATCTGAAGAGGAGTTCAATCGTGGTTCATCCATAAAATATAGTTATGCTAAGGAATAAAGACCAAATAGTAAAGTATAATGAGAAGATAGTAAAGAAGAAGAAAGATACATAATACTGATAATTTGTATATTATTTTTATGGCAAGAATTCATATTGGATGCTCCATCTGATACTAATCAAATTCTCAAGCTGTTGAATTAAATTCAAAGAAAGTTAGAGAGTAAGACAATTTCAAGTCCTTAATTATAGCTTTATCTATATTATTAATTTTTTTTTTATTTTTATAAATTTGTTTTTTTTTTTCATTTTAGTTTTCTTTCAGATAATTTGTCACTTCATTCCACTTAATGAATCTTCTGAACATTTTAATCTTGCTTATATTTAAAATGTTTAACCTCTTCTGCATAAAAATCAATTTTATTGAGGCACAACTGCAAATATTGTCAATAATAAATTATTAATAATAAAAAACAATTTTAATTTTTGAAATATGCAACATAGTTAAAATGATAATAAATTGAAATTCAGAATGAATATGAAGGAGCACACACTGTATGGCACTAGTCATAGCTAACTAACAAGGCTATTTGTCCCATTCTGAATGTGTTTAAAAAATGACTAGGACAACAATTTGCTAAGCGAGCTCATTTTAGAGGCCATTCAAATGCTAATATATATAAATATAATATATATATACTATTGTATATAAAATCCAGGCACAGCATATATCGACCGAGAAAATTCTGAAATTAGCTCAGCAAATGTGGTGGCCATAAAAAAAGCCATAAAGCAGGGCAAGTCAGGGCAGGGCAGGGCAGGGCACAAAAGTCAATGGGAAAGAAGGAAAAAAAATGGAGAAAGAAGCAGAAGCGATGCACGCATTTGCACAATTTTAATTACGCTGCACATTTGCATTTGAATTGCGCATTTTACACGCTGATAAACTCAAATAAAGGGCAACAGTTGGGCGAGCTGCAGCCAAAGAGACATATATGAGTGTGTGTGCGGGTGTGCGAGTGTGAGTGTGTGTATTTTTACTGATTTGCAGTACGTGTAATTTTCAAGTTGACAACTTTTGTGCCAAAGCGCTGACCTCGTTAAAAGCAACACACACACAGGTAAGAGCTGTGTGTGCTTTAGAAATGGCAGTGCCCGTAGCTATAGCCTTATCCATAGCTTTTGTGGGCAGTCGAGAAAAATGCATTTGCCAGCTGAAAGCGAAAGTCAGATGAGAACAAAAGAGCCAAGAAAGGCGTCTTACATTTGTACATGGCAAACATAGGTATTGTATATATATATAAATATATATTATAAATCTTATATGTTTTTTATATATTTTTATTATATATTATATATTTGATAACTAGTTCTGTTCAAAAAAAAAATAGCGCGACTGGGCACTGAATTTTGGACAACACAATTCGGTTGATAAATTCATTAATTTGAACGCTATTTATAATAAATATTGAGAGTAATATATTTGGTATTATTTATATTTTTTTTGCTGCAAACTTAAGACATGTTCTTTTCAGGACTTGAGAAAGAAAATTACTCAAAATTTAATTGTTCAAAAAAATGTTAATGTCTAGAAAAAATTAAGGAAAAAAGATTTATTTACTTTACTTTTCATATCGTGTTTTATAATATATATTATATTTTACAGATCTATTTTGTCTGTCTAATAATAATTTTCAGGTTTCTTTATATAGTCAATGGCGTTATATATCATAGCAACTGAGCATCCAGCAATATTTTCCATTTCTTTATAATTCTAACCCCTATTTTTAATTCTACAAGGTAAAATTCTCTTTTCTGTCGCTAAATTATACCCTTTGCCCACTGAAACCAAAAAATTTGAATTAATATTAATTATTAAAATATACAACAAATGTTTAAGGGAAATCAAGCACAATAAATAAATCAATATTCAAACTGCAAATGCTTTTAACTTGTTATATACAGCACTATTATTTTTCTGAACAGCCGAATTTTAATGCATTTTCCCAAATTCTAAAATCAAATCAAATTATTTCAGATAATTTCCTCTTTATGCTCTATTCCTAGTAAGAAGTTGCCATATTTTTTTACTTTCAATCTATAAGAGTACCTTTTCATTCGGTTTATGTTTTATATAGTGCACCTCTACTATTTTTTTTTTGAAAACAATTGTATATACTTTAATATATAATAATAAACATAAATATATATATATATCCTCTTTTCTCTATACAGCAAACATTTGTATGAACAATACAAAAATACAAGTAATTTTGGAAACAACAACTGAATGAAATCCCTGCCGCTTCAATTTCTTCTTCTTCTATTGCGCTTCACCTGCTGCAGTAGCTCGTAGAGCTTCTCACCTTCGGCCAGCTGCCGCTGGCGGGCCATCTCTCGTTTCGTGCGCATTTGCAGCTCCAGCGGCAGCAGCCAGACGATCGCATTCAGATTATGATTTTGGTACGGATTCGGATTCACATCGATGGCCAAATTGTGGATGCGCTCGTCGCTGTGTTGGCTATTATTCATTTCGGTAAGAGGAGTGTGCCCAGCCAGTTTGCCTGCTCAAACATTATTCGGCACGTGTTGCTGCTGCTGCCTCGACTCGACTCGCCTCGACTCGCCTCACCTCGCCTAGCCTACTGAGCGCAGTCTAAAATAAAAAGGCTTTTAGCTGTTTGGCTGGCTTTTGTAAACTGTTTTTAATGACGGCCAACAGCAGCCGCCGCCGCCATTTGGCTAATGATGGCGCCTGGCAAAAGTTTTCAGCTGCAAATTGAAAATTTGCTGCCTAGAAAATTGGCAAAAGTTTTGTAGTTCCCGCTTTATTTTTTGCCTATTTCTGTGCCGGCCCGAATGAAAAATGAGCACGTGCCGCGTGTGGGCGTGTCGCCAGCTGCCCACATTTGAGGTGACATTAATTAGTAGACGCGCAGCGCACGCGAATATCAAATGAAGATTTCCGCAGGCGTGCGGTTTCGTTTCGCTAAGAAGTCACGCCGCAATTTGGGTCAAAATAAATGTGGCTGCGCGTGTGTGGCTGACACACAGAGAGAGAGAGAGAGAGAGAGAGTCACACACCTGCTCACCTTTGACAATTTAAATGCCACTATAATTAATAAGTTGGCCCAGCTTTGTTGCGGTTAGCAGGCGGCATGGGCGTGGGCGTGGACGCTTTAATAAAAGCCACGTTGACTGATCCGCTTGAGCCACTCGGCGCGCTAAATGCTGTCAATGCCAGAGCAACAAATTGAAGAGCCTCCTCCAAAGGGTCATAAATATGCACAGACAAGCACACACACACACGCACACAGCCAGCGGCTGCATATGGCAATGCCCTGCGGTTGCTGGCAACACTAAAAGGTCGCACGTCGCCCTCACGCTCATTTATAAGCATTCATCATTCATTTGGCACAATGTCTGCCTGCCCAGCCTCTGCACATGCCACTCGTCTGGGCGAGCGAGAGAGAAAAAAAAGAAAAGGTGGAGAAAAGAAAAATTCCACAAATGTTTGCAGCATTGTTCAGAGGGAGCAATAGAGAGAGAGGGCGAGAGCGGGCGAGCGTGTGGGCGCTATGTTTGTTACCTTAGGCCAGTTGATGTGCCGCTCGCATGGCTCCTGAATTGCTGCTCTCGAGCTGCGTTCGCATACAAATTAATCTTCATCTCCACACACCCACACACACACGCACACACACACACACACTGGCCTTAGGCGCATGAAACTCAAGTTTGCCATTTGTTAGGCACTTACTTAAATGCAATTCAACACCATCAGCAGCAGCACCAGAAGCGCCAGCTGCACTTCCATTAAATAGGGACAAGGCGACAATTAAACGTATTACACAAAGAGCTCGCAACACACACACCCACACACACCCACACACACGTCTATATATAAATATAGATATACTTGATTATATACGAAGTACAGTAAGGCATAGCCAGCTATTGTTGCTGCCTGTCGCTTCACTTAACCATGTTCGGCATCAGCGTAAGCTGCTTAAAACTGCAACAACATTTGATTCGCTGTCCATTCAAATTCAAATTTGATGGTTTATGGAAGGGAAGAGCGGAATAGGCGGTGCAGGTGTGGGGCACTTGACGTATGCTGTTAGTTTGGGAGAAGATATCAGGCTTTATTGACTATTCAATAGAGAGGGAGAGAGAGAGATAGAGAGTATGCCTATAGAGCATATATAATTTATCTATATAATTAACCTCTTGCCAGAGAGCTGACAAAAGGTATTACATCAAAATGGAGACTATATAATTTTTTGAAATATTTTGCATATTGAAAAAAATCGTATTTAAATTGCTCAAAAAAACGAAATTACTTAGTTTCTCATTTAATCAGGTAAAGTTACAAATTCATATGTGCGCATTAACGTAAAAAGAGACAGAGAGAGAGAGAGAGAGAGAGAGAGAAAAAGAGAGAGATAGATAGTGAATGCACTTTTAATTACGTATTTATAATATATAGAAAAAACTACAACACTATAAATCCCTTGTAAAATTAACATTTCATATGAACGAGCTTAACATAAATTCTAGCTCTTCTGTTAACGACAATGTTAAGCTGTTCACTGTTTGTATATATAAAGGAAAACCAATAGATGTTAAAAGAAATTAATATATAAAGAATTAAATGAAGAATTTCATGAGGATAGATTGTTTTAAAAAATATTATTTTTGCGGATTAATGAAAGGGAAATTCAATTCTCTTGAAGTTTTAAAAGAAATAATCTTATTTTTGTATAAATAAAAACTAAAGACTCTCGAATGCCTTTGTGTGCAGGTATGATAGAGAAAGAGAGAGAGAGAGAGAGAGAGAGAGAGAGGGGGGAAGAGCACATCAAGTAAATAAATTTCAGTTTACCTACAAACTTTAAATTCCTTGCTATATAAACATTTTTATATCAATGCGATTATAGTAAGCTTAGCATGGACTGTCACTTAAGTGACGGCTTCCTTGTAAAGAACAATCTTAAGCTGATCACTGAGAGCTTGAACGAAAAATAAAAGTGAAAGATTTCCGTTTATTAATTTACAACAAAAAAACTAGAAAGCTTTTACACTTTAAATGCTAGCATCTACAGTCACCTTAACAGCAACTCTCAGCTATGCTGGGCTAAAGAGCTTAGCTGTTAGCTGAATTTGCGAATCTTCAGCTTCAGCTCTTATCTTGAGTAAATGTAAAGCTTGTGAAACATAATCCTAAAATGTTAACATTTTATATGCTTGTTGCGACGAAAGTAGCAAGGTAGCTAGCTTAACATGAGCTGTTGCTGTAGCAGCAGCTATGGCTATAAGCCGCAACCGCTGTATTCCACTTCGTGACTTTTCATTGTTTCTAAAACTGAAGAGCTTCTTGAAATGACAACGATAGAGGAGCACAAATGTATTATAATTAATGGGTTTACTTTGAAGCGAAGATTGCAGATGTTGGGGAATATTAAAAAAAAATTAAATATATTTATTAAATATATGTATAAAATAAAAAATTAATATATATATAAATATGTGTATTAATATACAAGACAAATACACATTCCTACATAGATTTTAAGTTTGGAAAAATGAATCCAAAAGAAAGAATGTATTTTAATATAAATAATTTTATATTTATTTAATTTACAAATTTAATTTCATAAAAAAATATATGTGTATGTATATGTATATATATAATATAAATATAAAGTGAATCCAAAGGAAAAAAATTATTTTATTTAATTTACAAATTTAATTTAATAAAAAAAATATTTGTATTTAAAATCTAATATTAATACGTGTAAATATATTACTAGTTGGTAGATAATTTAGTAAATTTCAAGCAATTTTTATCAGAGAGAGAAGGCTGTCAATTGAAAGGAAGGCCGAGAGAGAGTGGCATAAGTCCAACATAAATTCGCTCGCAATTCAAGTTTACTCGAGCCCAACATAAATTCACTCGCAATTCAAGTTTACTCGAGCGCATAAATATTATCATTTAATGCTCCACCAAAATGATTTGCACCGTCCGTCAGTGGCCATCGCCACTGTTGACGCTAAATGTTAATTGCTGTAAACAAATACAAACTGTCGCGCATGTTAGCAAATTGTTGCTGCATTCACTGTTTGCTCTTGTTTTGCTGGCCAATTTATGTGGCAATTCGTTTCAAGTGAAAATTCGCTGTTCAAATGGCGGCAACAAACAACAAACAAATGTTGCATATGTTGACTTTTTGTGTCATTGATTGAACTTTAAATGTAGCCCTAAACAGAGAGAGCGAGAGAGGGGGAGAGGGAGAGAGGCAGCTTAACACATTGGCAAATGCAAAAATTGTGTAATTTTCAAGTTAACAGCTCTTGACCCGCTTTGGCAGCTGGCAAAACTTAGCCGTTGGCAAACGTGATTCGCCTGCTCGCTCGCTTTTTGGCCAACGGGTTGCCTGCCAGAGTTGTTGCTCTTTCTGTTTACAAATATGCAAAAGCGCAATTGTGTGTTAAGTTGCCTCTGTGTGTGTGTGTGTGTGTGTGTAGGTGTGCGTATCTGCTGCACACTTTTAGGCCCTGGCAAAGAGGTAAATACATTCTGTTTTGCCCTCTGCATTCGGGGGGCTCGCGCGGACGAATAAAGTTTTTGGCACCTCGAGGCAGCCGTCGCGTCGCGTCGCATCGCTCCTTGCGTAAAACTTTAAGACTCGAAACTTTATAATGCGACGCCGAACAATTGCCGAGCCCAGCTCCTGCCCCAGCTCCAGCTCCAGCGCCAGCCGGCTGCTCGAGCTCTTAGCGAATACATTAAGTGCTCCCCTTTTCAGTAGCCCATTTTAGTTTCATTTTTTCCTTACGCTGCTGCCATTATGGGGGCCAAAGCGAAAGTTGTAAACACACTCACACAGAGACAGCTTGGGCCTTGTTTTGTGTTACCTTTTTGCTGTTGTTTAACTAACAATTCAAGCTGGTTTACCACTCCAAGACAGAAGTGCGATATGTGTGGGGCACAAAAAAAAAAATAAAAGAAAAGGAGAGCAGAGCAAGAAACTGAGCCGATTGAACGAGTTAATGCAAATTGCAAGACCAAGAGGTATCCTGCTAAAAGGCATTGAATTTCCTTGTAATATGGAATGAAAATTGGCGTAAACTTGGTATAAAATACATTTTTTTAATATAAATATTTAAAGAAATATATTTATTAAATATTATCAATATGTATAGAAAACACTTAAAATATAAAATGAAATGAAATTTTAAAATAAAATAATAAAAAAGGTCACACAATATCAGAACGATAGAAAATATATATTTTAAACGAACAATTTGGAAATAATATTTATATAAAAATAATGGAAATTTGTGTAAAAAGAAATAAACGAGGACAGTCAAGAATTAAAAATGTATACAATAAATATAATTAATTTTTTTTATATAACATTATAATATATATTCTAAATATATAATATACAGCAATAAGTATTATAAAAAAAATAAAAAAAAAAACAATTAAAATGTTTATTATATATATTATAATATGATCATTATTGTATATATGATTATTTATAACCAAATACAAATGGAATAATGTAAATATTTGTAAGAAATATTAATTCAATATTTTAATTTATTAATTTTTATAACTATGTTAAATAGAAAATTAAATTTTATTATTATTATTTTTAAAAATTGTAATAATAAAATAAATAATATAAAAAAATATATATTAAGTACTGTATTTATATAATTTTTATTAAAAATTAATTGGTCATTATTAAAAAGTCGCTTCGGAGCCAGAGCAGCCAGTCAGCTGAGGCGAACAAAGCAAATAATGCTAGTGGCCTACGTGGGAGTCAAACATACACTGAATTGTTTGACATTGAGCATGATATCACCAAAGAGAGAGCTCAGAAAATAACATCAAATGCCATGCTGCTGAGCTCAATGCCATTGCTGTCTGCCTCTCTCAGAGCGCTCTCTAAGCAGCGCACTCTGAGCGTAACAACGAATCAAAGTGTGAGAAGTACAGCTGCTGCATAATTGAGTGGCTTCTGGATGGTGCGAGTCTAGGCGTGTGTGTGAGTGGGTGAGTGGCTGTTTGAGTCTGTGATCAGTGGAACTGCTGCTTGCAGAGCGCTCTCTAAGCAGCGCACTCTGACTTGCAGAGCGCTCTCTAAGCAGCGCACTCTGAGCGTAACAACGAATCAAAGTGTGAGAAGTGCAGCTGCTGCATAATTGAGCAACTTCTGGATGGTGAGTGTCTAGTGTGAGTGGGTGAGTGGCTGTTTGAGTGTGTTAATATATGCATGATCAGTGGAGCTGCTGCTTGGCAGAGTCACTGTTGTAGGCAGCGCAAAAAGGTACAAGTCACGCTCAACAAAGTGTTTAACTGCTGACGAAGGCATGACAAAGTATAGAAGAGCTTAAAAATATAGTATATTTATTTAAAATATAGTATATTAATTTAAGATATAGTAAAATATTTATTTAAAATAAAAATATATTGTAGTACAATATAAATTTAAAATAATATTATTTTTAAAATATACTATAATCTTTATTGGAATATAAATTATTTGAATAAGTTTAAATAAGTAAAAACATAATAGCTCTCCCATATATATTATTGAGACTAAATAATTTTTAAAAAAGTTTTTTTTTTGACATGTTTTGCATATTAAAAAAAAAAGTGCTTATATTGCACTTAAAAAAATAAACGAAACTACTTAGTGATCCGCCCAATATAATAAAAATGTTATCTATATCGGTCTGTTTTTCTCTACTTAGCTTAATTGTTCTCTCTATAAAATAACTTTTCATTATTTTCTTCTACAATTTTTTGCTAATTCCCAAACAAGCTATATGCTTAATATATATACCTATTAATTAAAGTTACTATTTATTTTACGAGTATTTTGTTCCTGTTTTTCTTTGCAGCTCACAAGCTGCTATAAAATTCATAACTTTCACACAAAAATCCAACTCAAATTCTCTTTCATTCTTAATATTTGCAAATATATATTTAAATATTGACACAGCTACCTTGTGTGAGCACACACAGAGAGTACAGGGTATGCTGCCTCGGTGTAAACAAATGTAAAAATCCTCATATGTTTCAATAACAAAACACTCAACACTTGCTGGCAGCAGGCAGCAGGCGGCAGGTGAAGGAGCAGCTGCAGCTGCAGTAAAAGCTGAAAAGCGCAACGACCGATTTACATAAAAGACCAACACACACACACACACCTACACACACATGTGTGTGTTTTGTTATTGTTGGAGCAAGGAAAAAAGTTTTGCTGCCGCCGCCGCTTAAAGTCAACAACAACAAACTTGGACTGCAAGATTTGCCAAATAATTTATGGCCGAAAAATGTCTAAAATGCGCGCGCTTCATAATGCCGAATGTTAAACAAAATAAACGCGACTTTCTGACTTCATGTGGCAAATATAGTTGGGAGTGCATGGCTGAAGAAGCAGCAGCAGCAGAAGTAGGCGAAAACATGTGTCAACATGGCGGTTGGCAAGGCTTCGATATGCTGGCTGCATATATCCAGGCGTATCACAGGCAGCAGAAACAGTGCCATTCACTCTCCCTCCCTCCCTCTCCCCTCTCTCACCCTCTCTCCTTCTCTCTGTGTGTCACTTTGTGGCCATGCAAATGGCAGGAACGGAAATCGGCGTTTTTATGCACTTTATGCCTGGGTCCGGCCCGGCACGGCCACAAGGGCAAACAATGACTGCGTGGCTCCGCTCCAGGCACAGGAGCGGGCAGAAGTCGGGCCGGCACTTGCATTATTGAGCAGCGTGGGCGAGCTGTTAATAGCAGGCGTTGGCCCCCACCGTGGGCGTGGCTGTTTGGCTTGTAAATTCTAGCAACGCCTACGCAGAAGCGAATGCAACCAAAAACTTGTTGGCCGGGTCGACTATCAAATGCAGCGCTAAAGCAAAACAGCAGAAAAAAGTCGAGCCAAAGTGCTCATTAGGCATGCGTTGGACTCACTGGACTCGCTCTAATTATGCCACCAAAAAAAAAAACCTAACAAAGAGGTGGACAGAGACAGAGACAGAGAGGGAGAGAAAGGGAGAGAGAGAGGGAAGCCAACTGACTTTTGCTTCAACAATGGGGCGCAGCGGAAATCGTAGCTGGTATTTCCGCTGCAAGCAGCAGGAAGCGCCGCAGCTCCGGATGGACACTGGCCATGGCTGAGCTGACATTTGGGCCATTGGCCACGTTTATGAAGCAAATCTGATGCAGGCAGGCGGCAATTGCTCAGCGGCATAGTGAATGACTGAGAAAGGGGGGCGGGGGCGGGGTGTGGTGTGGCTTTTTCGGGGTTCATCGAAAAACGCTTTGGCTTGACCTTCGGCAAAGGGGCATTAAAAAGAAATAAATAATAAATCAGCTGGAGCATGAAATATTCAATAACCTAAACCGACAAAGATTTACTGCTTAGCCATTTATTTTTCCACTTTTTTCTCTGTATGCCAGTGTGGACCCAACAACAACAAAAAACACTTTGTAAGCAATTTGTGCCAAAGGTGCTCTAACCAGGCTGTGGTTGAGGCATGAGCTAGAGCCTGATACGAGCTGCCTTTGAAAACTGCCAACTAAACAAGAAGTCATTTCACAACCCAAGCACACACACACTCGCACACACACAGACACATTCAACAAATTGAAAGAGTTGCCAAAGTTTATTGCCGGCTAAACGAAATGGAGAGGCTGACAGCGGCTCAGCCAGACGAAGTCAACTGCCACAACTTGACTTGACTTGAGTTGGCCTCTCGTCTTATGTGACTTACGGCTGAGGCTCCTCATAATTTGCCAGCAGCAAGACGAGAACTTCTGTTTAAAGAACAACAACTGTGAATGGGACACTTGATTTAGCGACCAAGGCAACAGGATCAGGACAACAGGACAACAGGGGCCAAGAGGGCAAGAAATATGAAATTGTCTTTGGACACGTGTGGCACATTAGGCACATGAAAGGAAATGAAGTAATCAAAAGATAATGCCACAAAGCAGCAAACCAACTTAATGCGTCCAAAATGTCATCAGGCCCAAATGAACAAACTTTTCACTCTTGTCAACAACAACAACAACAAAGGCAACAACTGCGGCAACACAGAAAACAATTCAACTGAAATTGAAACACCGCAAAATGCATATTGATGCGGGCGCTGCTCTCACGGCCACAGCAGCAGCTCAACTTGAGTGTAAGTAGAAGGCGCACCAAATGCCGTCGGCCTTGAAGATGCGGGCGGGCGAGAGTCCTGCTGCCAGCAAATCCAACCACCCACCAAGGCTCTGGCCCTGGCTCAGGCCTTTGCCAGCTCTTCTGGGCATAATTGATTCTGTATTTGTATACCCTGTTCGGCGAAAGAGTTCAGCTGGACTTTTTGGTCAAATGAAATATGATAAAGATTTGTGCCTTTATTTCCCTCAAATATTTATTAATACGTGATGAATGTAAAGTAAAAATCTGAGAGCTAATTTAGTAAGGTCTATTAAAACATTATAAGGCTAAGAGAAGATTTTTAATTTGAAAATTGTTATCTCTTTGATCCTTATTAAAAAAAAAACACACATACGTCCTGTCTTTGAGGATATTTCCTCTGAGGAAAAGCAAAAATTTACTTTACTCATGCTAAAAAATTTTTTTTATTTAAAAAATGGGAAAATTTCATTTTGAACTCGACATTTTAAATTAAATGAAAAATAAATACTATTTATAATACGGTAACCAATACATTTTGCATGTTATTATTTTTTATTTTATTTATATTTTAATTTCCATATATAAATTGGACACAAAGAAACGAGCAAATTTTTTTTAAAATTGTTTAATTGATACTTCTTTATTTATTTAATTTTCTTTGGTTTTTAATTCTTACAAAGTAATTTAATAAGGACCTATTTGTTTCATTTTTTGTGATTTCTTAAATAATTACTTAATTTTTTATGTCTTTAATTGCACCAATTTCCACCATTTTACAAGCAAAAAATCATAAATTACTTGTAAATTTATTTGAAAAAGGCATTAGAGTATGTTAGGCAAGCTTTTAAAGTGTATTTAATATTTATTTATTTATTTCATATTTACCTCGTACTTTAGTTTATTTTTATTTATTATATTAAACTTAAATTGGATTTTTTTTTAAATATTAGCAAATTCCTAAAAGCTATTATATTTATTATATATAAGCAAATTTTGTAAGGCTTATTCGAATTTGTATTTGTATAAAAACATCTTTCGATGCTTTTTTCATATTTATTTGCATTTTATTTATTTCTTTATATTTTCTCTTCATTTTATATTTATTTTAAAGTCCCGTAGTTCACATGCATATATAAGAAATAAAATTCAAAAATTGCCAAATATATTTCACTTTTGTAAACAAATAAATATAGAGCAAATATTATTCAAATGTAACGCCTTTTCGCTCGCTTAAATCAGCACAAAAATATGTTTTTCTTTTTAGTTCTGAGAGTTGTATAAATATATGTGCTCCACATAGATATATGCAATGGATTCTGAATAGAGGATAACATGTGGTTCATCTGTGCTATTGACAGGCTTTACTTTTACTTATTGCCATCCGTTGTTGTCGCCCGATTTGGTTGAGTGAGTTAACGCGCTTTGGGAACTACAGCAGACAAAACAGTCGTACAAATGCTCTGAGCTCTAACAGTGCGACGCTCAAATCTACACACAGATATATATATACATATATATATGTAGATGTATGTGTGTGTAACCGTCGTATTAGCTGAACTAATGCCGCCTGTTGGCCCAGACGCGGACATTGTGTGCCAACTCAGAGCGCTTTCGCCCCAGACAAATATATATATGCACACAAGCAAACATGTGAAAATTCAAATGGATTTCTTTGCTCTGCGAATGATAGAGCAGGAAATACGTGTCTGCAAGAGAGAGGTGGAGAGGGGACGGGGCAGGACATGACAGAGACATTTAATACAGGCAAATAAATAAAAGCCAAAAATAAACGCGTCTGTGTATACAAAGTGGCAAACGGCCAAGACAGCTCCTCGGCAGGCAGCTGGCTAAATTAGTGGAGTTTTAGTGTCTCTAGCAGAGCACATAAATTGCCCAAATCGCCAGAGATAGCGCGTGGGAGTGGCAGTGGGAGGCATAGCAAATACGCACACGCACACGCACACGCACACATTCGAACAAAGCTCATCATTTTCAATAATGTTGCGATAACACGTCGTATGCGTAATAACTATGCCATGCATAACTCGACGGAGCTCAGCTGATTAGAATGCATATTAAAAATGCTTTAACTGCCAGCGAGCGCTGAGAGCGCAGAGCGCACTAAACACAGCTCGAGCAGTTTGAATAGTTTTAACAGCGCCTTAACAGCCGACTTAACAGCGTCTGCTCCCAGCCTGACTGTTAATTGAAATTCATGAGCTGATTTACTAAACCACGATAGTTGCATGTAAGCTAAAAACCCTTTAACCCCCCAACCACCCCACACCCTCACACACATGACTTGAACCTCATTTTGTCAGCTTAGGCACAAAATGTCGGAGTTTATCAGCCCATAAATCATAATCAAATTAGTAGGCCCTAGCACTGATTATGTTGAAGCTGGCGCATGAAATTGATTAATAAATCAGGTCGCTGTAATAAATCAGCAGCAGCGGCAGCAATACGCATTACGCACGTGCCCTAACACTTGACTTGAGCCTGTCGAGTGCTGGCCCCCAGTCTACCCCCTCTCTGCCCCTCTCTCCCTTAGCCAATCATCTATTTATGCCAAATGCCAAAAATCTGTCAACGCTTAGCGCATTTTCAGTAAATAAAAAAATTATCAAAAATTATTTTTGCACTGATTACGCAGCTTCGACAAATCAATTATTTGCTGACGATTTTAGCTGTTTGCATGCGCAAATCTGATTTACACGCACAAATGAATATTAAATTGCTCGAATCAATTGTGCACACAGACACACACGCACACACGCACACCTATACACACCTACACACACGCACACACACAGCTCTGGCAATGATTGTGAATTTCGTGTTATGCGAAATCAATAATAACATAAATCGCACAGCGCACAATGAAATTCCAACAATTTGGCTCTACGCTCAATCCTACGAGCTTCGATTCAATGTGATAGCAAAATCGACTGGTTGAACTCAAGCGGGCGGCGATTGTCAGTAAAAGAGAATAAGAAGGAAAGAAAGAGAGAGAGAGAGAGAGAGAGAGAGAAGGGGGAGGGGGAAAGCGTAAGGTTAAGAAGCGCACAGAACTCGCTGATTTTTCGGGCATGCACTTTTCATACACTCAGCGCAGCTGCTAAGGGCTCGCAAGGAGATTGGACAAAGCAAAGTTGTTGAGCGAAAATAATTTTCATAAATGGAAGAAAAAATAGAGGTTGTTATATATTGGTAAATAGTTTGTGATTTTCCGATGAATGAGTATTCAAAATAAAATGATTTATCATTGAATAATCAAGTTGGGCTGAAGTGAACCATTTCTGCATATCAAAAAATTCCAGCACGAGGTTTTTAAAATTAAATGAATTTTCTATGCTTCTACATTAATAAAGGAAATTTGGCCTCAGTCCTTCAAACGAATTTATTCCATAAGATATTAATATAATAAGTTTTTTTCGCAAGTGGCTCAAAAAAATGAATAGTTCGTTTACAACTTATGAAAAGTTTGATTCCCGAATTTCAACTTCTATTTGTAAGACTTAAATTTTATATTCATATTTTTTATTTATTTTATTTTTTTTTTTGTGACAAAACTTTATACCTTGTATTAAAATCGAAAATGTTGTATATTGTCCCCAAAAAAGTATTTATTTGATATAACTTTATATAAATTGTAGCATGTAAAAAAGGATTAATTTTTTCTCAGACTGAGCTACAAGTTTAACAGAAAATTAAAATTTAAATTACTATATTTTTGCTTTAAGAAAATTCGGCTTTAGAATTTTTTTTAAGAATTTTTAATTTAAGCCTAGGTTTGATAATGTAATATTTATTCAACATATTTTTCATATTGTATTTAAGAACTTAAATACAATAATATGTATTAATATATTATGTACATATTTTTGGATTTTTTTTTAAAGATTTGACTTTAACAGCTAAAATATTTTTGTTTATTATTATAAAATATTTATAAACATATTATTATATTATTTTTTTATTACATTATATATTAATATAATATATTGTTATATATATCAAATTATTATTAGATTAATTTTTAAATTGTATTATAATTTTATAATTATATTAAATTCGTGTAAAAAATTAATTTACTTTCAAAATGTTATATTCCAAGCTATTCTAAAAGACTTTGAGCACTCGATTCGATTCCATCTGTTTATTACTTAAATTAGAATTAATCAGTTAAAAATACATATTAATTCTCAATTTTTCCTCAACTCAATTCGAACTCTATTCAACACATTAAGTAACAAATGGCAAACCCAAATCGAAAGCGTATCTAAATTTCCACTAAAACAGCCAACAAACGTGCTACAAACTTTTGCTTTTTGGGGTCTTATTGTCTCGAGTGTGTTGTTTGCTTGTTGGATGCAAAACTCTTGACGTTACTGTCTATAAGAATAAGCACGCACACACACGCATATGTATGTGTGTGTGTGTGTGTGTAGATGGGGATTATTGCCAAACATTTTGTTGTGCGCTGCGCTGTCATATGAAATTCCCCGGAATAAACTTTATTGAATTTTGTATTAATTTTGTTCCTGTTGTGCGTGTGTGTGTGTTTTATTTTTATTTTATTTATTTACTTGCATGCCTCAAAGTCAACTTATTGTTTGTTGTTGTTGTTGATTGTTGTCGCTTGGGTTTAATATGAAAACGTTGGCGTTTATTAAATTTTGTTTTGGCTGCGCGCAGTAAAAGAGAAAACTTTTCGTTCGCACATTGCATGTGCAGTTGACATCTTTATGTGTGTGTGTGTGTGTGCAAGTGTGTGTGTGTGTGTATGAGTGTTGAAAGGCTGCTGACTGTTGTTGTTGTTGTTGTTGTCGTGCGCTGTTATACTTACTCGTTGACATTTTCAACGTCAAAGTGCTGTTTGGCCAAAAGTGTCTGCAGCTGCAATGCGTGTGTGTGCGAGTGTGCCAGTGTGTGTGTGTGTGTTGTAACCGAACTTTCATATTTGCAAAATTTTGTAGCACAAAATTTAAACCATTTTTTTCAATTACGCTGCAGCTGCAACCAAAGCAATCCAGCAAAAGTTTAATTGCATGCCACTTCGTCTGAATGACTGTGTGTGAGGGTGTGTGTGTGTGTGTGCTTGTGTGTTTGCGTGTGTGTAAGGGCAAATAATAATTATAAAAAACATAACAACACTTTACATAAAAATATATATAAAAATGTAATAAAAACAATTGTTAACAATTAATTACACATGCGAAACACAACTGAGAAAGGACGAGAGAGAGAGAGAGAAAGAGGGAGAGAGGGGGAGAGCGAGACAGACAGCGAGTGAAATACGTGCAACAAAGTTACCAAAAAACTCGCAGCTCATATTTCAGCTGATAATAACGAAAAGGTTAAAAGCAATTTTCACACACTCTCACACACACACACACACACTATGAATACATTATTGTTGCTGTTGTGTGTGTGTGTTGCGTCTAATTGGCATTGTTGTAGTTGCTTTGGCTGTTGTTGTTGTTGTTGCTGTTGTTACCTTGGCAGTCTGTCTGAGTGTGTGTGAAAATGTGTAACAGGTGCGCTTCGGCATTTTGTTGTTGAAATGTATTTGGAGCCATAAATTAAATAATGGGCCATAAAAAAGTTTACAGCGCTTGGCTAAAGTGTTTAGAAGCGAGTTTTTTTTTCCTTTCCTTTCGCCCAGCATCTGCAAGCAATTTTTTTTGGCCAGCTGTAAATTCCAGCAGTCAGCTGAAAACTCATTTAAAATGGCCTTCCTTTCACTTCTCTCTCTGTGTGCGTGTGTGTGTGTGTGTGTGTGTGTGTGTGTGTGTGTGTGTGTGTGTGTGTGTGTGTGTGTGTGTGTGTGTGTGTGTGTGTGTGTGTGTGTGTGTGTGTGTGTGTGTGTGTGTGTGTGTGTGTGTGTGTGTGTGTGTGTGTGTGTGTGTGTGTGTGTTTGTCTCAGTGCGAACTGCACGATAAGTACCCTCTTATACCCAGTGGCTCATCCGCACTAAAAGCAGGCATAATAAAGTTGTGCAAATATTAGTTACAGCAAGCTGAGTTTACTACAGCAAACTCGAAATATACCCATTGAAATTGGAAATAACTTAGGAGGGGGAGATTGAAAGTAAAGCGAGAAAGGTCTCTAAATGCTTTGAAGAGATTGAGTTTGATTGTTGATGTAACTAAGTTATAGAGATGGCTTAGAGAGGAGAATGGGTAGTTGGAGAAGAAAAGGTAAAACATTTAAGGTGCATATGGGGTATCTGTGACATATTAGTTATATGCAGCTGAAATAATAGTGTATACAAAATAAATTAATTGTGTAAAGGTCATAAAATGAATTTGTTTCACGTTATAATGGGCTAACATTCTTATATATTACAGGGTATATGCGAGTCGCGTCATCCAATCAAGTAATATATATATTCTAATATCTATACTAATCAAGTTATATATATAGAGATAGGCAAAGAAAGAGAGAGAGAGAAAGAGAGAGAGAGACAAACAAAGAAAGAGAGAGAGAGAGCGGAAGACGAGGAGCGAAAGGATGAGAAAATCACATAAAGAGAATCGGAGAAAATGGTAGAAAGTGAGAGGAATAATGAGGCAGAAAGTGAATGAGAGCTAGAGAGAAAAGGTGAGAGAGTAAGAGAGATAGAGAACAAACGAGATGCAGAGATAAAGAAAGATACAGAAAGAGAGACTGAGAGAGGGCGAAATGATCAGAGGGTACATGCTTACCGTATCTTCTAATCGAGTTATATAGCTTAAGTATGAGAGAGCGAGAGAACACAGACACATAACGAGAATTAGAGAGAGAGAGAGAGAGCATTTTTTATATGAGTAAATCTGATTTTAAGAGAGAGGATGAGTAGTGAAATTTGAACACAAATTATATCTAGTCATTCATTTTTCACTTATTTCTTTAGTAAATCCATAAAGCAGGCCATTTCCTGGTCTAGTCTCAAACTCACAATCTACCCCAAAGTAACTCATTAAGCCAGGGCATTTCCCAGTCGGTGCTCAACTCTCAAATCTTTCTCTCCCTCGTTTTTTGCTCAGCCAAATGTCTGTCGCATTTTTCATAAGCTCCCTCCGCTTGGCTCGCTTGGCTCGGCTTAACTTATGTCTTTTAATAAAGCATTTAAAAAGCGCCATAAATTGCTTAACTCTAAACGAGTTTTGCTCATTTGTGCGCTGCCATTGCCAGGGCATTTATAAATTTTATTAGCCATACACACACACAAGGAGGGTGCAATATGCACACACACGAACACACACACACTCGCTCGCATTATGCAACTTAGCAACTGAATCTGCATTTGCAAATGTTGCGAATGCTGAAATTCAAAAGAGCTACCGAGTTATGCACAAGTTGGCTCGCAAATGTAGCTACATTCATGAAGAAATATATATAGATATATATGTATATATACGGAGGGGCAACCAGACGGCAGCGTGCACAATGCTTCAGCCACCGCTTTCCACCTGTGCAGCTGTGCTGACAGCCACTTGAAGCGTGCGCGTGACATTCGGCGGCTGTCACCGTTGCCACCGCCCATCCTGCCAACCGCGCCCCCTTTTACGCTCGCATATTTGAATAATGCCCGTCAAGTGGCAATGCCATTGTTGGGCCTTTATTCCTGTCTGGCTTCGATCCGAGCACGCCCCCCAGACGCCCACAACATCCTGTGATTGACGATACGATTTTATATTGAATTCATGCCTCGGCTCAAACTTTTGCGTAATCGGCGACTATCTCGCTCGCTCTCTCCCACTCTCTCTCTCACACAATCTCTTTGACTTTCTGCTGCTGCTGCACGTGTCAGTTATTAAATGTGCTGATTAAGTGCAAAGTCTAAAGTCGCATTTCGCATGGGGTATGTGGAATTATTTATGAATCGCTTCCCCTTAGGCAGCAGCCACATAATTATGACAAATTGATTTACTTACTTGCTGCAGCATAGATTGTGTTTTCCGATAATCGTAGCGAGAGCAGCTCATCTCAGATCTCGTAAGCAACAGCGCTTGACAGACTCTTCCAATTTCAATTATAATAAATGATTTTGCCGGTTTTTATTTCAATAATGCTGGAAAAGTAGGAAAAAAAAGAAGATAAATATAATTTATATTCAGTTTTTTTTGTGATTTACAATATTACAATTTTTTATATAAATATGCATTTTTATTTATTTAATGATGGATTTTATTTCATTCGCGTCTTTCGATGACATATATTAATAATAATCAGATGTATGTAAAAAGGTTTATAAATATTTATATAATTTTTGTAGGTATATTATTATATTTTTTAATATGTTAATAGCATAGTTAAAGTAAAATAAATATTATGGATTAATATTTCGTGGAAAATAAATATATTAATATATCTTATACAGATATTTTCATCGAATAATAAAAAAAATGTCAATTAATAATACACGAAATTATATTTAAATATTTATATTTACATATAAATATAAATATATATTTTTTAATATTTAATATTTAATAATTATATTTAATAATAATAAAAAAATATATAATTTATTTTTTTAAGTTTTATTCGTTTTTAAATAAAGTTGTCAAAAAAAAAACATAAATTATTTGTAGTCCATTTAAATTATAATAATTTAAGTAAAGAAAAAAATGCAAATTTTGTATATAATATTTAAATTATATATTTTCTACTTTTTATTTATTTATATTTATTTAAACTCAGGTAATCTGGAGAAAAGGAATGACAAATAAGCATGTTTTCAATTCTTTAACTAGAGGCCTATACTAAGTAGCTAAAACATATCAAAACAATGATTCTAACGATAAATCTGTTATATTTATCTATTATTTATTGATCTATAACTTTATATTAATTGTAGTCAATTCGATTCCAATCCAAACTTTGTTTGCCCGCCCATGGAATCCATCAACAGAGCTGATGCACAATTATTTATGTATATTAATGCAATCATTTTTCAATCTCTTACAGGCCAACTGAATTATGACAGCAATGAAAAAAATGAAACAACAAGCATAAATAACAGCTCGTTAAAAATCATGGAGCATTATCATTCATGAAAAACCCAGCTGAAAACTGTTAACGCAGTTATAAACTTGAATGCGCCGCTAAGTATGCAATGAATTTTTTGAGCTGTGAGCAGAGTTCAGCGAGCGCACAATTATATATGCATAAATTCAGTTGTTACATTAAATATAATGCTTTATATAAGTGGGATACATAGATCTCACTGCCCGCCTCTCCCTCTCCCTCCCACTCTGTGTTGATATCTCACTCGAGCACGCAACACAATTAAGCGGCATTTTAATGCTCGACTGGCTTTTGTGCAACTGGCCATGTTGCATGCTGCCGCCATGTTGCCACACGCTCGTTATAATTGATATTTCAATGGGCCCTGAGTGCCGCACGCATCCGCTGCTGGCGCCCTTTTCGGCGGCAACAAAAGTCTCGTGGCTTACGCTTAATGTTGATGTATTGATTTATTTCCCGCTGACAATTTTTATTTTATATTTAATTTTATTTTATTTATTGTTAGTTTTTCTTACCCTCTCGCTTTTTTATTTTAATGGAAAATAAAATAATAGCAACGCGTTAAGCGGATTTTTATAAAGTGCAACAAATGCCAATAAGCGGGCGACGCGTGACGCGCTGCATCTTCCCTTGACGCGCAAAGAAGGCAGCCCGTGGGGCAGCACGTGCGCGGCATAAATCGATAAGAGCTGCGAAAGGCATTATATTTACGTATGCAACACATCGAGGCACGGCCATATAAATTCTCTACCGCTCTCCCCTCGCCCCCCTCTCTCCCTGATGGGTGTTAATGCACAGCGCTGGCAAATCAACTAACTAGCTTGATAATCAAGTACCCCTTTTTTTCTGTTTTGGGCCCTCCAAGGAATCATTTCTCATGGAAAAAAACAAAAACAGTTTTGCAACACGTAAAATTATGTAAATTTTTGCTGCCTGCTCATTTTATCAATATTTCGCATTTGCATATTCCGGCCGCATTGTTTACCACAGCACACACACACTCTCTCTCTCTCTGTGCCTGTGCCACACTTTGCTTTATTATGCATGGCACAGCCAACGGCCAAGTTATGCGCTCAGCCATGTAATTTTTTCACTGTGTGCAGTCGTCCGTTCGTCCCTCAGTCAATCAGTCAGTGAGTCAGGCCTTTGGTTTGACTTATTAATGCCTTGTATATCAAAGGCTTAACCCATTCTCAAGTGTTAAAAAGTGGCAGCTGTTTGCTTTTAACCAAAACGCCTGCCCTGCCCCACTTCAAGCGCCGCCCCTCCGGCTCAGTGTAAATAACAATGCTGTGGATTCTCACGCTTGTGACTGCCACCGATGCGTCGCTCTCTAATGATGCCACACACGAATCTCTCCGCCCATCCCCCCCCCCCACGCAGGCAGAGGGTGGCCGTGGCAGACAGCCGCCCACATAATAGATCACTTAGCTGTTAAATTTATGTGCATGTTGCGGCCCAGGCAGGCGGAAGATGATTTTAGCTGCTAGTTTTTGGCATTTAACGGCACTGCGAATGGGCGCACCTGTGCACCTGTGGTATGCCAACTAAATTCAACATTTCTATCGAGCCGAAAACATTTTAAGCAGCCCTCACAATAACCATAAAGAGCGTATCGAAAATCTCAGCTGCGTGAAGCGAATGAGGCGCGCCCTTAGCTGAGTTGCTCGGATTAGTTTTCGGTGTATTACTGAAGCCACTTGAGAGATGTCTTGAAGATAATTAAGTGAAAATAGGGAGATTAGATTTAAGAAGGAAGATTAGGTATTGTAATGCAGATTTGTAGTCATATATGAGCTTGTCACAAATTTTAAAAGTGATTCAAAGTGAGCGAAATATCTGTAAAGCTGATTAGGATTACTTTCATTGTTTCTAATTAATAATTCTTTGGGCATTTAATATATATATAGAACTCTTTTACCGATAAACATTTCAATACAGAGTAAGTATATAATTTTTATTTTTATTCATACTAGTTAATTAGTTAATAATTCTTTGGGTATATATTATATAATATATAGAGCTCTTGTACCTATAAATATTTTAATATACAATATATACAATATGTATATAATTACATACATTATATAAGTATGCTATCTAAGAGCATATGCACTATTTGCTCAAGCATGCACACTTAACATGAAATCTCTTTTAATGGCCAATGAGTCTCAAGAGTTACGCAAAATGTAAAACATCTGCATACACATAACAAATATAATAAATATAACCCTATAAATAAATATAACAAATTAAACCCTTCCATTGGTTTAACTTTTGTTTTTCCATACCCTTAAGTTATTTAAATTATGTAAACGAGGTTTGCCCTTTTAATAATACGCCCCATAATGAAAACATAGTAAAATAATAATGAAAATGGCTCTATTCTTTTTCAAAGCATTTTACTTGAGTGTCAATGAACTTCTGCTTTCGCTTTAAGTAATTTTTAAAGCACTTTTGCCACTCAGAAGCTAGTTAAAGGCTACAACAACTTATATGTAAGTTTATGATAAGAAATATTACAATTTTCAATAAAAAATATCAAATTACAATACGTATGTGTGATGAGCTTTGATGCAAATTGTTTGAGTTTAATTAGTAAAAAGAAATAAAAACAGTTGAGCTCTAAAATGTAACAAAAATTTAGACAAATATAAAGGTCTTTAGAATTTTTGACTGCCTAAAATAAAGTAGAATATTTTATTATTTAACTGAGAGCTAAAAGTGCCAAGCAAAACAAATCCGCACTTGATAATTCAAGAGCTCAACTATTTGTATGCCCGAAATTCATATGACTGGAGATGTATATACATATTTGTTTTTGACTGCAAATATAAAGTATATATTGATATACATTTTTATGTAACATATAGATATATGTATTTGTATGCACAGATGAAGCTGTTTACATATTTTTTGTATGTTTGTTATATATATTGTTGCTTTGTTCTTCTTTGTTTCTGTATAAAAAATCCTGTAAAATCTTTAAAGCTTTTCGACTATAAAATCTCTGGTATTATCGTTACCAGATATCCGTAGAAAAGTAACGCGAATTAGCTGCTTGTATTAGTATGCATCATTTATCCGTTTTACCTATAAAGCCAATAACGCTTTTAAACAAAATTTTTAATTTCCAAGAGAATAAAGTTTTTAGTATTGGTTCAGATTGTTGAAAACCGCACACATAACTTAGTTATTTATTGTATTTATTTATCAAGTGTTTCCGCAAAATTCGTTATTTTCAAATGAATATAGATAAGTTGCCGTAGGTCTATCAATTTTTTTTTTTAAGAAAGCTGAAATTCTTACACATAAATAAATTATTTTTCGTATTTATTCAAGTTACCTCTACTATTCATATTTATTCATAATCTTTTGATTCAAATTTAAGACTCACTCAAATAAAATGGTAATTAATCTTTATCTAGCCAGCTGTAAATGTAAATTTACAGCTATCAACTAGAAATGCATCGAGTTACTTAAATCTTTAATGCAGTTTTAAATGCATTTGTCAACACTCAGAATCTTCGTATTTCACATTTATGGCTTAAATTATTTTGCAAACCATTTTGAATATTTGCCAAATGCGAAATTTGAAACTAGAAAACGCAATAAAGTCACGCTTTATTGCCATTTGGCTGTTGACATTTGGCCGTGGTGCAGTGGTGCGTGGCCGTAACCACTTAGTGCGGCTGAGCTCTGTGCGTCGTCAAGGCAACGCTTAGTTGGCCAGCGCCAGCTGTAGTCAATGCGGTTATGCAATATGCAAACTGCGACGGCAGAGGGTGAGGCAGGGGCACAGAAGAGGAGGAGGAGCAGACAGTTGGCAGGTGGCAAAAGCATTGAAACTAAAAATAATTACTCGATTTTGATGCGAAATTAACAAATAAATTGCTAGCTGCTGTTGCTCCTGCTGCTGCTGCTGCTGCTGCGATTGGCCAGCGCTTTGTGGCAATGCGGAATCACTCATACGCCCCGTACGGCAAATGCAATTAACTCACTGCGCCACGAACAACATGATTACCATAAACAAATGCAGCGCAAAAGTTTGCCAAGGGACAGCGAGAGAGGGCGAGAGAGGGTGAGAGAGGGAGGGGGAGGCGGGGATTGTAAGGTCGTGCCGTAAATTCATTTCGTTTACATTTTTAGTCACGGCCAGCGGCCACACAATGGCTCAATGGCTCAGGCGTCGCATTTATGGCAGCTTCTGATTGCAATCTCATTAGTCGCAGCGCAGATTTGATCAGCTTACGCTGAAATTGTGAGCGCATTTAATCCATTTACCTCGACATCATTAGACGCCATCTCCACTTTCATGCGCCCAGCCAGCCAATTGGGCGCGGCGGGCTTTAAGCTGCTGCAGCCAGGCGCAAGTGCAGTACATTAAAATTAAATTGTGTGATTAGCTAGCACAGCTTACACAAGTTCAAGTTCATCAATACATATATACATATACATATATATATAGTATGTATATAGGATAAAAAGAGGAAATTTAAATGTGGCCTAAATGCCTCTCAACAGCAGCAACAGCAGCGGCAGCGGCAGCTGCAAAGCAATTTGTTTCGCCACCGAGTAATTTGTCTTCAAAAGCAAATGTTTTGCAATTTGTTAACAAGAAAATTTCTTCGCTTTTCTGCGTCTTGGGCTTGTTTGCAGTCGCCTGGTTTTTTGCCCCGGCTTGTTTACATTGTTTGCGCCGCTGTTTCATTTCTTGTACACAAGTATTGGTTAGAACACACATACAGAAGGACTCTATCTCTCCTTCTCACTCCCGCACACTCTCTCTCTCTCTCTCTCGCTCTAGCTCTCTTTCCATTGCAAATGAAAATTGTACACGAATGCTGCGTAAGTGATAAGGGGCCAATGCCTGCGTGGGCGTTGTCGTGTCTTTCTACATCGTCTCCTACTGTATATATATACATATATTTATATATATATATAGACATACATATATATATATATATATATATATTTATATGTGTATGCGCGCTGTGTGCCGTCTGTTTCAGTCATTGCTTTTGCTCGTAATAAATGATTTTTTAGTCCAAAAATTGAAAGTAAATACATATTGATAGGCCAAAGCAGCGAAGGCAATAAGTGAAACTTGACTTAACTTAAACGTACCCTAGAAAAAGGAAATTATAATAATAAACTTTAAAATTAAAATTAAAAAATATGCTCTAATTTATATCATTAAACAGAAGATTTAATTGGATGTTATATATGTAAGGTTTCCATATTAGATATGTAAATTATTTCAATAAATATATATATTTAATTATTATATTATATATATTTAATATAATAATTTTTCTTTTCCTTAATTTTTTTTTATTGGTTAATAGGTTTATTCTTTTAAAAAAATTATCTAAAATGTATTTAAATTAAAAATATCATATTAATAGTAAATAGAAATAATATAAATTTGTTTAATGCTTATAAAAAAATGTAGATAATTTTTAAAATATGTAATTATTTCATATATATTTTTTAAAATATATATAATTAAATATAATTCAATATTACTTTATATATTTATTCTTTTTTTTTAACTATCATCATATTCTACACGATTCCAGCATTCCCACTTATTTCCAGGGTATTCAAAATATATGCTCTAGTCCCCATTGAGAAAACGTTCTAAAACATGTGTATGAACTAGAAGCTTTAAGTTTGCAACTTGAATATTGTATATTTTCAATACAGCTCCGCCCACTCGGATCCGCCCACAGCCTCAAACATGAGCTGCTACAAATTTGAGCAACAGCAAAAACTTGGCCAACTGGCGGCAGTTGAGAGTTGCGAGAGTTTTACTAGTTGGGCAAACAGAAACTCTTAACGAAAAACTCTTTAACGATAATTGAATAATATGTTGAAGCTTAACCCTTCGTTTTTTCTGTTGTTGCTTCACTTTACTTTACCATCCCTGTACACATATTGTGTGAGACAGCGCGGTTTGGCAACGTGTTATAAATATAAATATGCATGGATAAGTTTATGCGCTCATGTGTATAAATTCAATTAGCTTCATGACCGGACACGTTAATTGGCCTTTAATAAACGATGCCAAAGTGCAGTTAAAAAACTTGCTGGCAATATGTGTAATTATGTGGAGTATATACAGAGATGTATATGTGCATATAGATGTGTATGTGTACATAAATATATAGCTGAATCAGCAAATAGGAAATTGCTACCAACATGTACGCTTTATATATTTTTTATTAGCTTGTAAGTTGACAAAAGTAAAATATATAAGGCTGAATGACTGATGGCGCGCTATCCTGTAAACAAATTTGACTAGAAAGGTAGTGCAGTACTTGAAATTAATAAATATTTAACTGAAAATATACTATAATAATATTTTATATAAATAAAAAAGTAAAAGTTAAGTAAATTGCTTTACATTTTTGTATGTCTTACTTTCTTTTTCATCTGTCTGTATCTTGCTTTGGTGTTAAATTAACCAAGAACTTTGTGAGACAGAGAAGTTTGATTCTCACATATATATTTAGTTATATACATATTATATACATATGCTTTCTTTCAAATACGAACTATGCATTCTCCCATTGTCTTTATGACTCTATAAGAAACTCAGAAAACTCCCAATCAATAAATGTAATTAATATAAAGAAAGAAATTCCTAAAGATGAAAATGCAGATTATTTTAAAATATTAAACTTGTATCAAAAATTGTAGAACAGCCTTAAAGAAAACAAATATATATAATAAAATAAGAAGAAATATGAGATTAGATTTTACCTAGTTTATGTAGAGGTAGAGAGAGAATTTAGATTTAGAAATTTTTGTTTATGATGTTGTAATGATGTCGAAGATTGTCTTTAACTCTCTGTAGTCCTTCTTTATAGAATTTTTAGATTATTAACACACAAATATCTCTAATCTAATATCTCAATACTCTAAAAGATAGCAGAGACAGCAAGTTGAAGATCATCTTTGACAATTTCTATCTATATATATCATTCATATTTATTTTAAGCTCAAATTAAAGAAACCAGATTTTCAAATCAATACTGATTACACTTTCAATCATTGCTCAGAGACACGTGAAGTGCCTTGATGTAATTGCAAAGGCATAGTATGTACATAATGCTCGCCAACTCATCCATTCGCCTTGACGTGCCACAAAACTTCCTGCCGAACTGCCAAACACTTTTTAATCCTTTGCAGACTACGTGGTATTTTGAAGGGGCAAAGGAATAAAACTGTTTTTGGCAGTTCGAGAATGTGGAATGCGCTACATATATATTTCATAAATCCAGCTCAAATATCGACAGATGTGTGTGTATTCGTGCGTGTGTAGCTCCGCTATTTGCCGAGCTGCTGCTGTGTTAGCTTGGTGAATTTATTGGCCTGGCTTCAAATCGTCTAGTGCAACATTGATTTGAGTTTGCGTTTTTCCCAACGTTTCCCTTGCAATTTAATAAAGCATGCGTAATATGTTTCAAGTCCTTGTATGCAGGATTATCTCAACAGAAAAAAAAACCAGCCGTCAGCTGCATAAATTTTGCACACCAAACACTATTTGCATAGAGTTTAAGAAAGTAAAAGTCTGCATTTGCTTGGGTTCATGTTTTTAGTAATCATGGCAAATCCACAGTGGAAGAGGGAGAGTGGGTCGCCCTCATAAAACGCCACAATTTGAACTTTAACACCTTCAATGACAGCTACCGAGAATGACCCGAGGCGCAATTTTGTGTAAATAACATGAAAATAACAAAAACAGCCTCAGGCTGGGCACAGACGTCGGTTTGATGTGTCAGGCGGGCGGGCAGACAGGCAGACAGGCGGTCGAGCAGGCGCAGGCCGTCGGGCTGCCAGCACCACCCAGAAACCACTCACGAGCAAAATTTTACTTTGCCTTTTTATGAGTGCTCCACTGTTAGTTGTTGCTATTGCCGCTGTAGTTGGCCATTATGCGCATAAAATATAAGAGGGTTCTTCATATCCAAGACACAATAGAGGCAGCAGCGCCTGATGCACACGGCCAAAGCATAAATCTGAGCTGCTTTATAACCCGCAAAACGGACAGGTGCCGGGGCCGGCGGGTCAACGCCGCAGGGCGAGAAATTGAAACTTCACTGCAGCAGCACGACACAGGCAAAAGAAAACGAAAATGAAAGAGAAAGAGCGGGAAGGAAAGTGAAATAAAATAAAGGAAAAGGCCAAAGCCAAAAAAGATTTATTTTTTTTTACATTTTTATTATAAGTTTCTTGTTGTAAGTTTTGTGGTCATGCGGCGTTAGCTTTGCCTCTGGCTGTGGCTCGCACTGTGGCACTGACTGTGGCTGGGGCTGTGGCTGTGGCGGTGGCTTGGCAGTGGGTGGCTGCGGCTTTGGCCTTCCATCAACATCATCACAAATTGCTGCAAAATCGCGTTGCAAATTATGTTAAATTTCAGGCACTTCATTTTCAACTCGATTGCCTGAAAATTGTGAGCATTTCATCGTTTATGCGCACACTTTCACATTTTAATTCCTTCGTCAAAGTCCGAATAGTGCAATGACACTGGCCCCAACTGGACAATAGCGAAATGAATAAGCTGATTAAAAGTGAGCAGCACCAGCGCAGCCATAAAAACTTTGCTGCGCTGACAGCTGAATCATAAGTAGAGCACTTAAGTCCCGCTGAAGTACCCAAAGCTTTGAGAAGCTTTTAAAGCTGTCAGCTTATGCTTTACGGATTTGTGTTTAACCAAACTTGCTTGGACCAACATTTGGATATTAATATTTTTGGGACTTTTTTTTTCATAAAATGAAAGCTTCTTTATGTTCAGCTCCTTTATATTTCAGAGATTATTTTATGAAAACGTTTTTAAACATCTTTTAAATGATGTAGTTCTTGAAGCTTCTAGCCAATTGGACTTTGAGCAAAAAGTTTATACTTTATATTACGATGATTTTAAATATAAATATAAATATTGTGACATAATATAATGATGAAAATAATAATAGGGTGATAAGTAATACCTTTAAGGTGCTTTTAAAGCTTGAAGCATGCGCTCTAAAGATTAAAGTTTTATTGCTCAGTGAAGTAGCTTTGATTTACTTCCTTAAAAACTTTCATTTCACATTTGACTTTAGTATAGCTGCGCTTTCTAATCGTTATATGTATTAAAGTTAATTACAGTAATTAAAAATATTTTTAATTATATCAAAGCTCAGTTACTAGTATAGAGTAAGTAAAAATATATTAATAGACTTAAGCAGAAGAAGTCGTCCCATTTCAGAAATCTTTAGACAGTCTAAGATCTAAAGCCTCCGTAGAAAGTCCCTAGGACAATACTTTACAAGATTATCGTCCTTGCACTATCATAATTTGATATCAGCAAAATAAGAAAAATCCTGAAGAAGGCGTTACATATTGTTAGTTTAATCGCCTTCTATCAAGGGGAGGTTCCCAACTTTCTCGAGTTTCGTCTTGCTCATTTCACCGTAATAATAATTTGATATGCTTTTATAAAACAGTAGATTTAATCTCACTTCAAGTGTTTAATTAAAAGCTCTCTGGGGTAATGTGGCAGCAAGCGTCATTGGGTTATTTTCACAATTTCCCGTTTATCACACGCACTTTAATATTAAGATTGCCATGTCAGAGCTTATGAATTGGGGTTTCCAAATGAATGCCAGCTCGTAGTTTGTATGCGGCCCGAACGAACATCAGCTGTCAGTGGCCATAACATTGGGTTTATTGTTGTTCTTTGCCAGCAGCAAAGCTGCCAAAATAACTGAAAGAACTTCCTTCCGCACTGTGTTGCGCCCCACACCCAGCCCTGTGGGCTGCTGCTCGCCTTGCCTCGCCTCGGCTCGCCTCTGCTGTGACCCTTTTGTCTCACTTTCAGGCTCATTTTATGCTTGACAATTTCATTTACCAACTACAAAATGACCTCAAACTGAACAGTTTCGCTCGTAATTGAACATCAGGCATCAACTTGTTGCCATTTGCCTTCAGCTCTTTAGCTCTTCGATTACATTTGCTTCTACATTTTTTTTTCTCTTTTATATATTTATATTTGCGCATTAGAATCCTTTCGCCATATCGGAATTTCCATAAAAGCTCCAGCTCATAGCGTCTACATTTGTAAGCCTTGTAAATATCCAATTTGCTTTATGCGAAGGCTGGTTCCTTTTTTTTCCCCCATTTAGTTTTCACTTTTAATGCGACTTGCCTTTTGCCATCCATACGCTTTCTGCTGACTCGTGCGCCTAATTGTCAGTAAGAGGCAAACAATTTCCAGCAAATGGCAATGAAAATGAAAATGAAAATGAGAATGAAAATGCTACACTTAGAGAGCGTCGCAGATAGGCAAATGTACAAATACGTACATATATACAAATGTAGATAGATATATACATATATTTACATAGGCGACGTAGAACAAAAAAAAAAAAAAAAAAAAACAAATGACGCTGCGAAAATTCTTGGCCAACGCTTTCTTTTCGCGCTTGATTAATTTTGGTTGCCTTTTTACTCCCACATTTCTTTCGTTTTTTTAATTTTATTAGCGTTCATTTTTAGGAGCAAAGTGTTAAATTTGACAGCCCCAAGCGCATTAGCCACACTTGATTTAATATGCCCGAAAAAGTTGCCAACTTTTCGCAACGAAACGAAACGAAACGAAAGTAAAGCAAAGCTCGTTATGTTAATTTTTAAGGACATTTCTAGCGGACAGCTGTCAACTGATTGGTAATTCATTCGGGCCAGCAGTGCACAAAGCATATGTTCAGCTTCTCAGATTTATAAATTGATATATATTTGAATGTAAAATGCGGTCAATGCGCACATCATTAAGCCCCGATGCTGATTCTCTCAGGTAAATGACAAAGTTCAAGTGGCATTCAGCATTTGTGTGCTTGATTTGATTGAATGGCGACGGCGAGCTGAAAAGCATCTGCAATTCGTTTTACCTCACTTCTTGTCTAGCTACACTCGCACACCCACTCACACACACACTTGCACACACACACTTGCACAGCATTACAGTTATGTCTTTGTGTGCGTATTTATGTTAGTATCTCGACTGCACGCATACAAATTGTTGCCGCTCCCGTCGTCTACATAATGGGTACGTACTTTGCTTTCAATTTACTAATGCATCAGTGCTGCCGCTGCCAAGCCAAAAGCCAAAGGTTGACTAGCTGCCAGAGCACACTTTCAAGATGAAGATGTTTTTCTCTGCTTGTTTTTTGTGATTCTCTCCTTTTTTTGTTTGACTTCCCTTACGCATACCCTATGCTCGGGTCAGGGATTATCAAAAGGTTTTTCTTTCCTTTCTCATGCTTACTTAATGAATGTAGATATTGGCTTCTCTTTTGGCCAATGCCATTGCGATTTGCTAACGAGATTAATTTAGGATTGTATTTAATATGCAAACATTAATAGTGGAAATCAGAAATTCTTTCATTTGACAAAATGTGTTTCTATTTAGGGTCTTTTTTATGGCAACAGTTAAATATTTAAAAATTGTTTAAAATGATATATTAGCTTGAGAGCTTACTCTTTAAG
The DNA here is from genome assembly GCA_035046225.1 of Drosophila pegasa. Lineage (NCBI taxonomy): Eukaryota > Metazoa > Arthropoda > Insecta > Diptera > Drosophilidae > Drosophila > Drosophila pegasa. The sequence continues at coordinate 8,637,274 of JAWNOD010000076.1, read as the reverse complement.
GTTTTCATTTTTGGTAGGATTAGGTATCAATTAATCAACTTACATCTACATATATATATTGGATTAACTTTCATATATATTATATATATTATAATTATATTTATAACATAAAATATTTATGAGTTTGAATTGACTAAGTTTTGTATCATTTAACTTACTTTTTCTTTTTTTTAATATACACTTAATTTTAATATAAAGTCGAGTCCTAAAATTAATTTGAATTATTTATATATATTTATTTTTTTATTAAGTTTCTAAAAAATGTTGTATATATGTTTAGTTAGTCATTAATGATTTAAAAAATATATATATTGAAAATAAATATAATAATAAATATATATATTTATATACATTTGTTCAATATTATATTAAGCTATTATTAAACTTAATACCTTCAAGACCTAATTAAAATTTTCGCATTACCATTTATTTACTTTTAAAAATATATTTTGGTAGACTTCATAAATATATTTTATATATTTTAGTTACACTTTTTACTTCATAAATAAAAATATATTTCTAGCTTCCCATTTAGCATTCTAGCCCATTGACAGAGTATTTTCGAGTGCCTTACAGCTGTGGACAATGTGTATTTGTCAGTCTATCACACTTCAGTTGCCGCATTTATAACATGTTTTTCTCAACTTCCATCTGGCTCCTGCTCTATTTGCTGCATAGAGTTATTGTTGCACGCACATCGAGCGTGCCGGAGTCAAGTCGAGCTTGTTTATCGTACGTACATTGTAATCAGGGCTATGCATTGTGCTTATATGGCATTTGCCACTCGACTTTAAAAGCAGCAAAAGCTTTCCATGAAAAGTCAAATAATTGGCGTAAAACTATGTTAAAAAACATAGAAGAAAAAAGAAAAACAACAACAAAAAACCAAAAACCACAAATATTAGCAAAATATTTTTGTTTTTCCTGTGTTTTATTTTTTCATAATTTATTTAATCCAAAAAATTTATTTATAATTCAGTTTGATGTTAAAAAAGCACAAACTGCAAACATTTGCGGTTGTTTTTTAAATGTTGTTTTAATTTAACGCGTAAATCATAATTAAATGTCGAGTTTTTGCACACAAAGTGCAAGCGAGTGCAAAATGTTTTATATTTAATTGGTTAACGTGGCGTATGCGTGATATTCGATTTAATGCTCAGTTGAGCTGGCAGTGTTATTTCTGCGGTTTCTATGGCAAACACTTGAACCCATGCGACTTGCGGCACTCCAATTTGTGCGTGTGTGGGCGTGCCAGACACAAACACACACACTCACACACACTCACACACACTCGCACACACACAGCAGAGCCGAGCAATATTTACCTTGGAGTTTATATCAGGCTGTCAAGCACTTGCTAAGCTAACAGCAGCTGCCGTTGTATATGTTCTGCCATGTTTTTCGGTCAGCCAACTGCCAATTAATTAAGGCTAGCAGAAAAATAAAATGAGATGTAGAAGAGGATGCATGGAATTGAGCTAAGTTTAGCAGCTGCTAGATTCTGAATTCTGAAATTCAAATTTGCTTGACTTAAATTCATTTAAATAATACGCAAACGCGCGCGCTCTCGGACGCCAGCCAGCTCTCTCGGCAGGGCAATGAAAATAAATGAAGGCTCATCAAAATAAAACGTTGAATATTAAGAAAAATTGCGTGCAGCCGGACACAAATTTCAAAAAATGAATAAAAGAAGAAGAAAATGAAAATGAAAAAAAAAAGAAAGTAAAATGAATTTAAAGCGAGTCGCAGGTGCGAGAATTAAGTCGCCTGGCCAAACAAATTGCTGCTGCTGCTTACCTTTCTTTTTACTCTCCCTCTCTCTCCCTTTCTCTGTGTTTTTTAAATACTTCCGGCAACAGTTGCCTTGCGGCCTTAGGGCCCAGGCGGCTATGGCATCTAAAAAATTTGAAAATTACCAATTTCGAACAAATATTTCGCAGCGACAGTCCAAGGCTGCTGGGCGCAAGGATGCGACATGTTTTGCACTCTTTGCCTTGTCTGCGGTTTTTTGTGTTTGTGCAACGTGGCATGAATGTTGTAGCCTGCCACGCCCACACACACACACACAGCCCTGCACTTGAAGTGCAAATGTGCAGTGTAATTAAAAGTGTTCGAGTGTGTGTGTGTGTGCGAGTGTGCGAGTGTGTTCGAGTGTGTGTATGCAGGTGCACAGCAATTGAAAACAAAAATGATAAAAAACCAAAAGAAAAAAATGGTAGTAAAAGAAAATATAGAACTTTGGCTTGTAGTTAGCCATACCCTGTGTGTGAATACTCGCAATTATGTCCTTGTCATAGCTGCAACTACTTTATATACCAACTGAATTGACATGGTCCAATTGGAGCATTTTAGACACAGAAACTTGTTACGAATTTAGTTGAATTCAGCTTTTTTATGATAAACTAAATGTTCTCAACTTTTTTAGAATATGCGAGTTTAGTCTGCTGAATGTATGAAAACTTTAATAATATGTCTTTGAGGCATTTAAAAATGTCTTACACATTTGGCAGGATTTTGTTTTAGGTTTATTATTTAAGCATTCATGGGAGTTGCTTGTGCTAGGAATCTCCGTAGATTAGTCTGTGTCTCTAATTAAATATATATATATATATATTTTTTTTAAATTTTTTTCTTAATAAAATACCGGTTTTTAATTAAAAATACTTTTTTATATAAAATATTTTGTATTTTAAATAAAATAATTATTAACCAAATTGTATTAATAATTTACTTTTTATTAAGTATTTAATTCTTATTTTATTTATTTCATATTTGGTTTTAAGTAAATAATAAATAATCAAAAATAGATTTTTAAAAAATATTTTTTAATGATTTTTTATAACATTTTTTTTTTGTAAAATACTTTTTTAAATTCTTTTTCTATGAAATTTTTTTTTTATAAAATATTTAAAAAAAAATACTTTTTAAATTCATTTTTTTATAATATATTTTTTTAATAACATATTTTTTTATAAAATATATATTATTTTTCGATAAAATATATGTGCATTCTTCAAAACCCTGTAAAATAAAAATTCAAAAATAGTTTATAGCCCAACAGCCATTCATATACCACACAATTAATACTGTATCTTGATTTACAATTAATAAACCAAATATGTAGCTGAAGAACAAATAATATAAACTATAAACTACAAAAGACCTTCATTTCACTATCACAACACGAATTATAAATATCAAAGCATTCATGAACATAAAAACTCACTTTGAATTATGTCAGGTTTCAGTTGTATAAACAAAACACTTGAACACACAACAGCAGAGACATTAAACTGTAGAGACGTGTGCGTGGTGCACAGTCTGTCTTAAGAGCTAAGACGCTCTAGAGGATTTCAGAGCTTAAGGCAAGCTGCGAATTATTTATACTGCGGCATCAGAGTCTTTATGCGAGAGAAACGAAATGCAAAGCGAGAATATGCTAAGGACAAACATATTAAAAATGCATTATTTAGCTGAAAGAAGAGAATATTTAGATGCAACTGCAGATTAAAATAAATAAATACTATTTTAAATAAAATGTTCTCAACTAGTTTTAAGAAATATGACATTATAAAAAGTGAAGCAACTGCTTAAGCCTCTTTAAAGCCCCTAAAACTGAGGCCGCTTCCAGCATGCTCTTCTCATGTTGCTCTAGAATTATTTTTAACAATTCTTACACATTAAATTTTATTGATATAATATTTTGTAAAGTAAAGATATATGCAAGTCTTTAAATTACAGTCAATTACAGGGTATTTCAACGTCGCCTGCATACTTATGCTTTTATTTTTATATTTTTTTGCTTTCAGTTTCCTTTTTTTAGCTTTTCTTTCTGGGTTTGCCTGCTGCTGCTGCCCTGACGACAGACTCTTTGCCGGCGGTTTGTATGGCATGTGGGTAATTTTCAGAAATATGAACTATATGCGCTGGCTTTTTGATTGCTGATGGCTGTTTGGCTGTGCAGGGCACACACAGTGATAGACAGAGAGAAAGAGAGAGAGAGAGAGAGAGGGAGAGATGGGCAGCATGCGGCCTATTTAAGCGCTATAAGCCGGACACTGAGCTGGGCCAGTTGTATTGCCAACTTAGTTATCTAAAACGGGCAAATGCTCGGGCAAGAAAAATAATAGAATATGGGCCATAATGGCAGAGAGTAAAGAAGAGCGAGGGAGAGAGATGGGGAGAGAGAGAGAGAGGGAGATGGAGAGACATCTGGTCTTTTTAATTAACGTAAACCCAAAAAACAGGCAAAAACATTGCCAACTCTATCTCCCGTAACTCTCTCTCCTCCCCCCTCTCTCTCTCTCTCTCTCTTGTCTCGTTGCTTTCGAAATTAGTTTCAGCAGGTGAAGCTCACTTTTACTGAATATGTGATAATTGAGTTTTAGGCTATTCAATAGACTCAACAGAGATTCAACTGCGAACTGCTGCCTTTATGCAACTAATTGCCGACCCAAAAAGCTAGAACAATGCCCCATGCAATACGAATGCACGAAATATGCATGAAATTTAAACAAGTTTTGCCCAAATTGTTGGCCAAATATTTGGAGTAAAAATTGAATTTCAAATCACAATTCTATACAATTTCAATCAAAAGCCAACTTAACAATATATACATATATTTATATAAATATATAAGACCATAAAATCGTATTGATGGCAATTTTTATGGGCGTTCTTTAATTTCAATATATAAATTCAAAGCAGCATTGCGAATGGAATGAATAGAAATTGCACACAACCGGGCGCACGTGGCTCGGCATTTTAAGAACTGACTTCACGTGCAGCATGTGAGAAAGTGCGAAGTGGCCGGGCATAAATCTTGCCCCAGCAGCACACAATGGCCGGAGGAAAAAACAGGAGCACAGAAGTTCGCAATGGAGACAAAGCAGTCGCAGCAGCCGACATGGTCGCAGGCGTCGCTCGACAGCACTTAGCCATGGCTGTGAAGCTGCCTAATTTATGGGCTCCAGCCCTAGCCAGACAGACAGGGAGAGCGAGAGCCAGAGCCAGAGCCAGAGCCGGAGCCCGAGCCCGAGCAGATAGCCGAATGGCAGAGCAAATAGCTGCAGATTAGGCACAGACGATTGCACTGAAACAATGCAGAATTCAGCATGCATAAAGCTAGGTGCGTGCGGGGGCGCAGCAGACGAGGCGCGGCCATAGCTGCGGTGGGCTATGTGAGCATTTTGTAAAGGCCATAAGACTCAGCTATGCACGCCACGCATTCACGCCATTCAAATCGATGTTGCGCCTGTGTGAAAGCACTTTACGGCTGTGAGTGTGGCATAGAGCTGCAAATTGATAAAATTCAATTCGATAATGCCGAGCAACTTATGGTTGAATGACAACAGCTAAAGAAAATATATAGATATGCATATGCAGAGGAGCGAAATCTCTGCCAAGTCTAAACTAATATTTAAGCAACTAAAATCTTAAATTAGCCTTGCTAAGGCTTAACTCTATCCTCTAGAAATTGTTGTTCTTATTACTTCAGCTTAATTATCGCTGTGAGAGCAGAGCCAACGAGAGCGCTTAGCACAGCTGGAAGAGGCATAAGTTGGAGTAAATCCGTAAAGTAATTAAAAAATTTATTGAAGGCTTAAATTCTTTTCAAGTTGCTCAGGAACGAGTATAAGAAAATGTATTATGAATGTTGTAAAAGCTATAAATTATTAAATGACTTAATGTGGTCTAAGAAATTACGTAGACTGCAGCTGTCATAAAAAAATATATTTAAATAATAAACAGTAAATCTTTTGATTTTTAATCAATAAATATTTTTCTTTACTATCTTTTCTTGTGCCTAAAGCTTAAAGAAAAATTAAAAAAATATATATCATTAAAAAAAATAATAATATTTGGATAATCAAAACAAAATTCAAGAAATAAATAAAATGAGTAAAGCAATATATTATAATAAAAAAACACAAATTAAAATAATACAAAATAAACAAAGTAAGTAAAATAATAAATAATAATCATTACACCAAATAAAAATAAAAAATATAATTATTAAAATATAATATATCAATAAAAATAAATAAATAAAATATAATATATCATAATAAAATATATCAATAAAATAAAATAGGTTAAATAATGTATAATAATAATTACCTAAATAAAAAAAGAGGTAAGTAAAATAAATTAAGGAAAATAATATATACTAATAATCGACCAAAAGAAAATTAAAAAAAAAATACGTAAAATAATATAATATAATAAAAAGTAACCAATTTAAAATTAAATTATTAGATAAAAAATGTAAGCATTAAATAGAATAAATAAAGTAAAATAATATTCAATTTTTGCTCAACAAATAATTTGTTTATAAAGCTGCTACTGCAGTACGTTTACGAGCAAAAATCCTAGAGTTAATGTCAGATTTAATTAAAAATTAAAAAAAAATTCAAAAATATACGAAGTTAGTCAAAAAAGTTGACAAAGTGAAAACAGAAAAAAAATAATGTATTTGTAATTGTTGGGCCGAAGATATTGCTGAATATCTATGCAGATATATTTTATTTATTTATATATAATAAATTGTATTTAATTTCTTTATAAACCTTTAGATCTTATGAAAAGATACAGCGCACAGCTGACTCTCAGCTGGCACAAGGAATTTGATTATTTTGCTTTGCTCTCAGATTAATCTGATGCTTAAGTATCATAGTTAGGTAATATCATTAGGCCTTAATAAATAGAAATGGCATAACTTTTTTATGAGACAAACGGCAGAGGGAGAAAGAGAGACTGGTAGGCAGAGAGAGAGAGAGAGAGAGCTTCCTGGCTGGCCTCATTCATTTTATTGTTATGGTTATTACGTTTATTCGCCTAACTCCACTGACATTTATTGCAAAAAGTAAATGTTTGATGATAGTCACGTAGTTGCTACTGCTGCTGCTGCGACTACTACTTAAACAAGAGTAAAAAAAAAACGAGAGAAACAAAAAATAATATACAAAAATAAAACAGGAGCCGAGAGCAGAGAGCAGAGTTCAAAGTTGGCGCGGCACATGACATGCAAAAACAAAATCCCAAAACACTGAAACGTGCTTTTTTGACATTTTACGCTATGTGCGAGGCAGGCCATGTCAAGCGTGTGTGTGTGTGTGTTAGCAAATTGAATTTTGCTGCCAAAAAAAAGAGGAGAAGAAGCAGAAGGAAATTTGTCGTATTGATTTAAAGACAAGAAACGAACGACAGGCAGGCATTAGGGTCAATTACCGCTGCTAAGTGAATTGACAATAAAATCAAAAGCAGGCAACAAACAGTTAACTTCTGATGCCGCATTACTTAGCTGTCAACTAGCAGAGAGAGAGAGAGAGAGAGAGAGAGAGAGAGAGAGAGATAGCACACACACACACGCACACACCCACACACATTGTATTACTTTCATTATCTGCGCAAATATTTGGCAGTTGGCAGTTGGCAGTTGGCTCCGTTGCCAGCTCAACAGTTTCGGGCAAGTTTTTAAGCCGCTTAGAGAGCAACCGAAGTGAAAGTTATTGTGTGTTGACAACACACACGAGTTGACACACACACACACACGCATTTCGGTGCACATTTCATAAATGTGCCAAAGGACAAACTATTTTTTGCGTGCGCTTTTGACGAAGTTTCCAGTTCGCCTGGCTGCCTGGCTGCCGCCTGGCTGGCTGGCAGCGCTTAAAACACACGCCGTTTGTCGCACCCGTGGGGCAGGCGCCGGCCTGGGCCTGCGATCTTAACTTTCGCATATGCCCGATACCCAGCAACTATGCACACGAGGGCCGCAAAGTTGCGTTGAGCCCCGAGGAGGCATCAGTAAAGCCAACCGCCCACCGCCCACCGCCTCCTGTAAATATTTGCCTTTGCGGCCGGGCCGGGCTGGGCTGGGCTGGGCTGAGCTGAGCTGGCAGCGCAAACATCTCAGACAGTCGGACCGCCCATCCATTCCATTGGACTAGCGGCAGCGACACGTTCAGCACCTCAAGTCAATTTATGCCGAGTTGCGTCCAAAGAGTTGATGCGAGCTGCTCCCTCCGACCTCTGGCAGAAATTTCAATATTGAAAAGTGTGTGCGGAGCGAGCAAACCACATTTTATTGCCAACGAAAGCTAATTAACAGCTTTTTCTTTACGACACATCAATGCGCACGCATTTGCTTTGAGCCCGTCGTCGTCATCGTCGTCGTCGTCGTTCTATAAAATTTCCTTATGGGAAGGAGCATAAAATGAGGAGGAAAAACTGAAACAGACAAAGAAAAGCGCGTGTGTATTTACGACACACTCGTTGAGGGGGGCATGGCGCTGGTGGGGATATTTAACAACTTGGCGTATTTATTTAGCACGTGCCTTTGGGCTGGATGGGGCAGGTGGGTGCAGGTATGTGCACGTGGGTGGGGCAGCTGTGTGTAGTTGGATCATGAGCATATTTGTTGCTTGCTTTTAATTAAGAAATGCCTCATTGTTGTAATCATAGCTGCTGCTTAATTGCACATAAAAGTCTAGCGTTAAATTAACAGTTCTTATAGACTGCGACGGCTATGGAGCTATCTAAAATTTGCCAGCAATTTTCAATTTGCAATTATCGCTTTGTGTATCAGCACATCAAATTTTTACTTTATAATTTAATACTCATTATAGCCATAAAGCAACTTTGCTTCGAGCCATCAGTGATGTCACGTTTTTCAAAAGTGAAAGCCAAAAAAGCTAGAATGACGGAGAAAAAAGGCTAAGAAAAGCTGAATCCCCGGAAAAAAAGTTGAAAAAAGGCTGATTGTTATAAATTATTATATATATATTTTTTTATCAATCAAGACATACAGCTTAGTGTGAGCTTTGACTTCAAAGTTTATAAAATATATTAAAAAGGCCATAAATCTTTTATAATTTTAGAATTTATATTTATATATAACAAAATTAATACCATTTAGGGCTGAAAAAAACGTTCCCAATTTTCAGAAAAGACCAATTTAATGAAAAAATTACATTTTGTACTGCTCATAAAAATAGCAGTGATTATTAATCATAAAAATCTGTCAATTTCAAATGATTCTTTTTGATTATAATTATTCGATAGATTTAAATATCGATACTTTTACAATTGAATAACATTCCAACCGCCAAGCGCGTTGAAAAAAGCTCATACAATTAAGACAAAAGTAAAATATAAAAAGATTTGAGTTTAATAAAAAAAAAAGTTAGAATTCCCACTGCCCGCTGTTTTCAAATTTATTCCGCAATCCCATTTCCAAAACAGCCAGATTTGACGGGAAAAAAGCTGAAATGACATCAGTGTGTGCCATCCCTCACTCTGCCACACACTCTCACTCTCACTCTCTCTCTCTCTCACTGTGCTTGTAAAACCGGCAAAGCAAGCAGCGCGCTCTGCCGCTGCTAAGCAGTGCAGACTGTTGATAACAGCAGTCTGTCGTCTCTATCTCTCTCTCTCTCTCTCTCTCTCTCTCTCTCTGTTATTAGCAGTCGCTGTTATTCATTCATTGTATTATTCCACTCAATAAACTTCGACGCATTTATTTGTCTATGAAACAAAAACAATTTGCTCAAACAATTGAATTTATGCCCTTAACCAACTCGCAATTAAATTGTCAAATAATTTGTAATTGCATTTCTGGCTTCATACAGCAGTTATAATGCACGCTAATCCGTCGACAAAGCTCTTTTTAGCCTTTAATTAAATGCATTTGCATAATCAATTAAAAACGTCAAATGGCCACCATTTGTTCGCTGTCTGTTTGCTAATTGCATTATGCTCAACGACATTTAAATTGTAATCAATATTTGGACAATTCAAACATGATAATTGAATGCAGGCAATTAAAATACAAATTCGACAGAATCTATCCATCACCCTTCCTCTCCCTCTCCCTCTCCCTCTCCCTCTCTCTCTCTCTCTCTCTCTCTCTCTCTCCCTCTCTCCCTCTCTATTTGCTTGCTTCGAGTGCAATCGCATTTGGCACTCGAAAAGTGCTTCTTCACGCGCAGACATGGAACTATCAAAATGCTTAGCCCCACACCAACGGCGAGTCGCTCAGTCCTCAACAGCCAGTCAGGAACATATCTTATCAATTACGCTGACAAATATTTGCCTGAACCGCCTCGAAAGTGGCATAAAAGCATATCGGGGCAGCTGTAATTTACTGTGAACTATGTGCGATTGCAGTCGATAATGCTTCAGCTTGAAGTGCCCTAAAAACTACACGTCTATTTAGTGGGATAAATATTATTATTGGGGTGTAAGAGCCAACTATATAAAGTATATTTATTATTTAAAAATGTCAAGTCTACCTTATTCTTTGTTAAATTAGTATTATTAAATTACAAATTGATTTTTTTAAATTTAATTCATAAAATGAAGACAGTTTGGACTTAAGTTCAAAAAAAAAAAAAACATACATTTTATATAAGCTGATTTAATTTAATTTTTATTTTATATTATAAAAATGTATTTCTGTATCACTTCATAATTTAATATATAAAATATTTCTTATTTTGTATAAATTTATTTACTAAGCTTAACTATAATATAAAAAATATTTTAAAAAATGTATTCAAATATATTTTTAAGTATTCAAAATATTATTATTTTATTTCTTTTTAACTTTGATTTAAGTATACATATTAAAAAATATGTTTTCTATGTATATTATTGATTTAAGTATAAAAGTTAAGAAAATATGCTTATTTTATATATATTGAATTTTTTAAATATAGATTTTTAAAAAATCAGTTCTGTATCATTTAAAATTAATATTATAAGGTATTTAATAAATATATTTATAAAATATATATATAAAAAAATATGAAAAATTGTTCGAAATATATATTTTTTAAATATTCAACCGTTAGAATCTATAGATATTCCATATTTTCACTGCTCTATAAACTTGCTATATTATTGAACCGATTTTCATACTCTCCCACTTGATCATCTATTTGATCAATCTATTTATTCTATTTAGTGGGCTGAATATACTCGAAATGGTTGGATCAAAAGTAATGACTTGTAATACTATTGAATAGCTCGCATTCACTATAATTTTCAGGTTCTGTGTGAAGTAGAATCAAATGAAATAATTTAATTATTTGATTAGAAACCCTTCACTTTGTGCCATTCAAAGCATTCTCCGCTTGCATGACAATTGTCGCGAGTCCAACTTCCTTTTGTTGACACTGCGTCTGCTGCTTTGCGGTAGGTTAAGTGTCAGATGTGCCTGTAGATAGGAGAAACAAAACTGGCTTCAACAATGCCCCAGATGATTGATCAAAAGTTTGCCCTATCAATAACTTATTAGATAACACACGCATGGCGTTGCTGCACTTCACACGCCAATCGACACAAGAGCCAAGTGCTCGGCTCTGAGTATATAAAAGGCAGTGCAGGGCCAATGCGCACAGTACAGTGAGCGTTCGCACGTTGCACAAAACAAACAGGAGAGAGCGAGACGGGGCGAAATGAAAGTGCTGCTAGTTGTAGTCCTGATATCCTTGGCAGCTTTGGCCAGCGCCAGGAAGCCATTGGCCGCGCGCTACGACAACTTCAAAGTGTATCGAGCTTTTGTCGAGGATAACGAGCAGCTGGAGGAGTTTAAAAAAATTCATCAACACATACAAGTAGGGGAACGCGATAAGCGCGCGGAAAACGAAACTCCAACTTGTTCCATTTCTCTTTTTCTGTTCTTCTCTTTTTTGTTTAGGTCCACATACTGCACGAGATTGGAGGGCCCAATCGCAGCTACGATGTGATTGTGGGTCCATTGTTTCAGCGCGCCTTTGAGCAGGTGCTGCAGGACTTGCAGGTGGCATACGATGTAATCGTTGAGGACCTGCAGGCGTAAGGCTCCAGGCAGACTTTAATTAAAAATAAAATGCTAAAAACTTTTCGTTTAGCTTGCTCGACGAGTCGTCGGTGGACGAGGATGCGCCCATGGACTGGGAGACCTATCATCCGCTGGACGTCATCTACGACTGGGTGGATGAGCAGTGCGCGGCGCACGACTTTCTCGAGTGCAAGGTCATAGGTCACTCGTACGAGGGCCGGCCCATCAAGAGCGTCAGGCTGTCGAAGCGCGAGGGCAACAGGGCCATCGTCATTGAGGGCAACATCCATGCCATGGAATGGATATCGTCGGCCACCGTCACCTTCATACTCAATCAGCTAATCAACGCGGCCGACGAGGACATGCAGCGCCTGGCAGAGGAGTTCGACTGGATTGTGGTGCCCATGGTGAACCCGGACGGGTTCGTCTACACGCACGAGGTGGAGCGCTTGTGGCGCAAGAATCGGCGCCCCAACGGCTACACGAATTCGTCGGGTCCCTGCTACGGCATCGATATGAATCGCAATTTCGATTACCATTGGAGCGGCGCCGGCTGGGGCATCGAGGACCCCTGCGATCATTGGTTCGGCGGCGATGAGCCGAACACTGAGCGCGAAATTCTCGCACTGCAGGACTTTGTCAGCTCCTTTGACGACGGCTACATACGCGCCTACCTCGCCTTCCACGCCTACGGCCAGTATGTCCTGCTGCCCTACGGCCACACCAACACCGAATTTCCGCCCAACTATGATCAAATGATGCGCATTGCTGCTGCCTTCGCCGACGGAGCCGTCGATGCGTTTGGCTCCGTGTTCACCTATGGCGCCAGCGGCTTATTGAACTGTAAGTGTTGAAAATATAAAAAAAAAAAAAAAAAAAAACGATGCAGCGAAATGCCCGCCACTTGTAATGCTATTGACCTTCGACCCTTTGCCTATGGTAGATGTTGTGTCTGGCGCGGCCAAGGACTGGGCCTACGGGGTTAAGGATATACCATTCACCTGCACTGTCGAGCTGCGTGACAAGGGCACATTCGGCTTCTTCCTGCCATCCAATCAAATTACGGAAGTCGGCGTCGAGGTCACCGAGGGTCTTAAGTCGCTCGTTGCCAAAGCAGCCGATGAGGGCATTTTCGATTGAAATCGGTCGAGGGGACACATTTGTGATTTGCTCGAGTGTCGACAGCAATTGGATTAGAGTGTAGCAAACGTATATGAATTTATTTATAAATATAATATATTATATATGTCTGTATGTATATATATATATATATAATATATTTCAATTTGATGAGCATTAGAAATTGCGCTACTTGGCGTATGCGTAATATTTGTCTTGACTGTGTGAACTGCTTTGCGGTGTGTAGAAAGCAGTGCGGGTGGGCTGGCAATCGGCTACAACTTGCAAGCAGTGGCACTTCCGGTTTGAGCTTCGACTAAAAGTACAAGTGGTTTAAGTCTTGGCTAAAATCGTTTAGTGAAATAGTTAACAGCCGCTGTTAGCGGAACTTAATAACATTCTGTTAAGGAATTAAACCAAATTACGATTTAAATATAAAGAAATGAATAAGAAATAAATGAATATATTTATATTCAAATGAATGTATTAATATTTTCAAGAAATTATAACGTTTACTTATTGCTCACTTAGAATTTAAACTGAATATGGAATAAATGTGATAAGATGTATAATTAATATAAACAATATATATATTCATAAAACTGCATATTATTGCTTATCCATATATGTTTAAGGTAGAAATTGTTTAGTTATAAAACGAAAAAATGTAATGCTAATACAAATTTCTTGTCTAATTCAACAAGAATATAATTATGTTGAATATTTAAGAAAGAAATAAAAAAATAATTAATTATTTCTCAGCTTTCAGCAAACTCCCTCAATATATTATCTATCAAAGCGAATAGCAAAGCCCAATAAGACGCAACCCCTAGGATAACATCTGATATTTATTGCATCAGATGGCTAAGTATTTGATTTTGAAGTAACTTTCAGGCTCATTTCAGAAGTTGTTGACTTATCTTTGACACCCACTTATTGGCTCGCTTACATTACAGCACACGCTCTGGCTTAACGGCCGTCCTGCAGCAAGCAATTAAGCCACAAAGTTAAGTGTATGGCTTGTCTTGAATTACATGTACTTATGTCGTTTGGGTCAAGCAACTTTACTTTGCTCTTGCCACACAATTGCGCCGAAAGTGTGGCCCCTTATCTGGCTAATTAGCATTAGGACTTAAGCTGCGCCAGTCACGACAGGTTCGCAACTTAGCTTTGAGTGCCATTGATTTCGTTCGGCCTGGTCACGTGCCGCACATTTGCGTCGAGACACAATAAGAAATGGAGCTCAAATATGAATAGTTATATTCATCGAATGTTATATACTCTAGCTAGATTTGTCTAGGGAATTTATCAATATCATTAGGAAAAGAGATATAAATCTCGTTTTTAAATTTATTAAAGCTTTTAACATTATTATAATAAATGACAAATAAAATATATTTTTAGATCTATTTGACTTTTGATTAAATCACATTTACATAATTTTTGAATGTTATAAAAACCATTTTGCATTATTTGCTAAAAATGTAAAGTAAATATTTTATAATACGTTTTGTGGTAATTAAAGAATTGATTTGTAAAAAAATACTTTTATTTTTTATGCAATAAAGATCAGTTTTTTTTACTTTGAAGTTTAAGAAAATATAATAGATTTTCTTATTATTATTGGGGCTTACGAGCAAATAAGTAATACAATAAAGCAAAGCATATTGACTGTTTAAAATTGTCAACCCTCTTTTTATCTTTGTTAAATTATTATTTTAATTTAATTAAAAAATAAAGTTTTATTTTAATTAAATTATTAAAAGGAAGACAGGTTCTTATATAGCTAAATAGCTTTTTTTTTATAAATTTATTTATCATAAATTTATTTATCATTCTGAACAGATTTAAAAAAAATCATTTCTGTATCATTTAATATATTATTTATATACTATATAAAAAAATATAATGAATTAAAATGGAGACAACAAAAAATTGTTGGTATGTTTTGCATATTAAATAAAATTGTGTTTAAGTTGCTCTACAAAATGCGCAATTATTTAGTGAACGGCCCAATATTTAGTCAACACTATTCAACAATAAAAATAATAACATTATTCAACACTATCTCTGTGATTCAGAACTTAAAAAAAAATTCGTTCATGTAAAGCAATAAACTTAAAAGTGTTCTCTATATACAATTATTTTCACAATAAATCAGGTAAGGTTTACAACATATTACTTATATATATTCCATATATTCTCTGCGCTATAAACATAATATAATATGTTGAATACTCGTCCACTTGATCATCATCGTTCTTCCCATTCTATAACACAATTTCAGGGTATTGAAAGCACAATATTATGCATACTGCTGGCTCCACTAAATATGATGTGAAGCAATGAGCATAACAGTTTCACGCTCGATGCCCTACGCTGGCTTTTCTTTTATGTTAATTTTCTTGGGGGCAAAAGGCAGCTAGGCACATGTAGGAAATTTGGGTGACCTTTTATTGCCAATAACCTGAGCTGTTTTAGACGCTCTTTGTTATTGTTTTCTCCTTCTTTATTTTTTATTCTCTCTCCTTGGCACGCCCACACGACATATAAAGAAAAGGGGCTGCAGGGCAAAAAGTTAATTGAAAATGCGTATAGAGATTCGGGAGGGAGTCGGCTGCGGATGCGGCGGCTGCCGTTAATGGCAATGGCAATGGCAATGGCAATAGCGCCTGCTTTAAGATTGCCGCCTACAATTTATTTTCAGTTGCTTTCAGCTGCGTTTGTTATTCGGTTTGCATATTTGATTACAGAAAGATGAAGAAGATGCTGTGGGTATTTGGTTCGTCGAGCGCTTTGAGCACGACACTTATCAGGTGTCAAAGGGCGAGCCGACGACACGACGATACGACGATACGATACGAGTGCAGCGTGTGTAAAACCTGGAATTTTCTTCATTTCCAGCAAACATTTTCAAGCGCACTGACAGACAGCTATATGGCAAGCATATATTCTCATATCCCGTTCACTCGCCCCGGTTTGTATAGCATTTGCAGTATTTGCATGTCAAAGGGCTAGAAAAATCATTGAGACGTAAATCATGTACCGATATTAAAGTCGATCGTATAGTGTGGCATGTGAAGAGCTGCTGCTGCTGCTGCTTCTGCTGATGCCGATGCTTGGTAATCGCTCTGCAAAATGTATTCTGCAGCAGCAGCAGCAGCAGCAGCAGCAGCAGCTCATGTGAAGCTTTTCAAGTGCATTCAAGCAACTGCACAGCTACACCTTAGCGCACCCACACACACAGAGGAACACACTTTATCATAAATAGCAGCGGTACAGGGCGGCAGGATAGAGCGTCGGCTCAGCAGTGGCTCGGCTGGCTGGCTGACGGGCTGCATTGGACACGTGAAACCATCATCAATCTGGGAGCCAACGACAGTTTTAACGACTTCTTGTGGATTACTTCAAACAAAATAACCACTTTGTAGTCGCTGCAATTTTATGTCCGCTGCCACTCCACCGTTTGCTGTTGATGGCCCTGGACTTCCGACTCGGCCACGGCTACAGCTTTAGCTTTTGGCTTTGGCTCTGGCTCTGGCTTTGGCTTTGGGTATTTGCTGCATTGGGATAAAACTTTTGCTGCGTGCTACGCAAACTTCCCCAGTTGCCGAGCTCTAAATGGTGGCCAAAGTGCAAACGTTAACAAAAATTTGCCAGCGCCCACACACACATACACACACACAGAGCGAGGCATACACATGCAAAACTTAAACATGTATAAATTTTTATTGTTCATGCAGCAGCCGAGTGAAGCACTTAGTTGCCAAGGCCAGAGTCAGGTGAAAATGGCTAAAGCGCCGCTTCACAAATTGATTGCGGCCCAACTTTCAGGCTTCATTTCGAATCTAAACAGAACAACTCAAGCAATTTAGGGGCTTAAACTAAGGTATATGTTATGCAAATTTAAAGCAACAAAATGCTCTAGATTTTTACAATTTAAGTTTAGGCTTCGCCAGCCAAAGACTTTGAACAAACTGGATGTCTTGAACATAGTGGCTCCACTGAAGGCTTCAATCAACGATCTATGCCAGATCTATTTGCCTACAAAACTATGCAGTCGACTTGCTTTCTGTGCATAAGCATTTGAAATTATTTAAAAATATGAAATCTTCAAATCTTCTCAAGGGATGACTTAAATTATTCGGCAGCATAATTTAAGTACTGCACTTACCTACTCAGCTTACGCCTTCAGTTGCTGCAAATATATTGATTGTGTTCCTCTCGCCATGTACAATGGTTGTCCCTTTCATATTGGTGCATGATTGTTTTTACAGTGTCGACAAGTAGACGATACTCTGAAAAATAAAAATAATAATTAATAATAAATAATTTAATAATTAATAATAACTAAAAAAAAAAATATATACATAAAAACCTATAATTCAGTATAGAAACAACTTTTAAAGTGATTGTCCAGCTCTTACAGTGTCAACATGTTGACGATGCTCTATATAATAAATATAAATATATTTAATAAACACATTTTAAAAACAAATTTATAACTACAAATATTTAAACCTTAAGTTTAAATATATAGATATAAATAAATAAATACATCCATTTTGAAAAAAAAACAAATTACAAATATATATAAACCTATAAATTAGTTTAGAAACAACTTTTAAACTGATCGTCCAGCTCTTACAGTGTCGACAAGTAGACGATACTCTGACAAATAAATATAAATAAATTAATAAATCATTTTTTAAAATAAATAAATAATTACAAATATATATACACACCTTTAATTTAGGTTAGAAACAACTTTTCACTCGATTGTCCAGCTTTTACAGTGCCAACAATATCAATAGTATGATGAATATTGAATGAAACGCTAAGAACTTCAAATTAAATTAGTTAATGCCTAATAAGAGCTGTTTTTCGTCATTTTTATTTCATTACAGTTTCATATATTGACAGTACAATTTATTTTAGCAATAAAATCGATTTTCATTTTCATATCGAGAAATAAATCTTTGATACTAAAATCATTATCGATAGAAAAAGATCTTTTTTTTAATATATTTAAAAAAATATATAAAATGTACAAATAAAAATATAAAAAAATTTTGGTTATATACGCGTGGCTAAAAATTCAAATTCCAATTAATCTCGTCTGTTTAGCTCGAAAAAAGTGATCAAATAATTTATATATATACAAAAAAAAAATTTTTTTTTGGGTGTTTACATTTTATTTTATCTTTTAGATTTATTTTTTCAAAACTTTTTATGCAGTCTCTAATTAAATCTCTCCCGCTTTCTTCATCTATCTCTCTCAATTCTTCTTTACGAATCTCTCACAACAGTCAGGGACTGTTCCTCTTAGCCATTATTTTTCTGCCAGCTGTCTTGGGTGATGGAATGCTGGCTCCATTGGGCAATTGATGGCTTAACGACCTCCGTTAGGCTACGTCTTGGGTGGCGGTGAGGGGCGGTTGGTCTGGTGGGCGTGGTCGAAGGGTAATTGCAGTTTTTGGTTATTGTTTTTGTGGGGCCGTAAGCCGGAGCGACAGTCATTGCATGCAAATGTCAAAGGCACTAAAGCGCTTAACGTAATTTCTGACATGCCATGTGCCAAAGTTCGGTTCCAAGTTGGCCTAAACTGTTTTGCCAAGTTACAAGCCATTGACAGGCCGAATGGGTTACGTTGAGCCGAGGAAAGTTCTCTGCCTGCAGCTGTGTGCATGTGTGTGTGTGTGTGTGTGTGGTAGGGGCGGACGACGAGTGTGCATGCTGTCAATAACAGTTGCACGCAAGGTATCCCACTTGATGCAGCCTCGACCAACCAGTTGCCTGCTTAGTCTGCTTGGGCTGCTTGTCCTTTGCCCGTTGCCCGTTGCCCGTTCAGCTTGTTGCTGCTGGCTGCTGGTTGCTGGTTGCTGGTTGCTGGCTGTTGGCTGTTTATGTCATGATGTCCTTTCTTCGTCCGTTCGCAGCTGAACGCACGCGTGCACTAATCCTTTTGCAGCTGCAATCTGCGACTGCTCACAGGATCTCGGCAGTATCCAGTCCTACCCGAATGCAATACATCAAATTTTGGCAGGCCTGACTGCTACATCGCGATCTTTGGCGAGTGGCAGGTGCGTCTCTCCCCTAGTCGCTGCACGCTGTGCTGATTGTAGGGGCCATCAAACAGATTGCAAAGCACATTTGCAACATGCGACGTGCCACGAAAGCTGCAATTAAGTTTTGTTAATTTTAATGAAGCCTTGTCGCATCTGCTGCCAGTTGCCTGCTGCTGCTGCTGCTGACCATTGGGTAACATTTTGTAGGGATTCAACGTTTTGGATTTCACTTAATATTTTTTTTTTTTTTGCTTTGTTTTGTATACGAAAGCAATGCAACAGCTGCCCATTTTCGCTTAAGGGTTGATTTCCTTTCTTCTTTATTTTTTTAAGTTTTCTCTTGACCTTTACTTGAGGTTCTTTCCATAATTAATTCAACGTATTTAGATGATGAATAAGTGGCAAAACAAATGCTGTTTAGATACGGCATCATTGTCATATTGTATATATAGCTTCATTTTGGATTTTAGCTGGAATATACACACATGGTGGGCATTAAGTCTAGGGTTCACATGTACTGCATATGGTTCAAGGCATTTCAATTCATTCACACGGACAGACGGACAGATGGACAGGGCTAGATCGACTCAGTTTGTCTTCCGAGATCAAGAATATATATACTTTATGGAGGGTGGCACGCCTCCTTCTGCGTGTTAAACGAAACTAATTAGTGGACAACTTAACTAAATAAATAACTACATAGTTATTTATCGATATAATCGATATAATCGATATAATCGATGATATAAGCTCTCACCAATGTTATGAGCACATTATATAATTGGCTTGGAGCTCGCAGAAAAAAAATAAAAACAATTTTACAACATTTTTTGATTACAAATATCTAAAGGTAAGAAATAGTATAAAATTAGTGGTGTGAACATATACTAAGAAAAATTGTAATAGCAGTGACTGCGCTATCAGGTATTATTAGGTAACCGAGAGAATTCGCATATGAACTTTGGACTTGCGTTTTAATAGCTGACAAGAGTATGATGTCATTTGAAAGTCGACCAAATACAACAAGTAAGAAAACTCTAGTCGGGCGTAACCGACTAGGGTATACCCTGAGCCTCGTCGAACCTGTGTTTTCCAATACATTTATACTTAGCGTAAAATTATACAAAAATTTCAAGTTTACAGTATTTTTTGAAAAATACTGACTTTGGCGAGGTTCGAACCTACGTTAATTACGCAACGTGCATCATCTCTACCAACAACGCCACCTAATTTTTATAAAATTAAAAAAATCTACCAACGATGCCACTCCACTGTCTTAGAAATAGTGCTGGGAAAAGATCGATCTTTACCTATATCGATATTTCGATATTATGTATGGATCTCAGATCGATGTATCGATCTTTTCATAAAAATATTTTAGCTCCCAAAATTAAAAAAAAAAAAAACAAGTAAGAGTGCTCTAATCGAGACGGCTCGATTAAGAGATACCCCGAACCCTGTGGGAGCTGTTACTAAAATCATTTTACGCTTCTTTTATATATACATTGCTCATAACGCATGCACACATTAAAACACAGTTATGCGTTAGGCATAGGGGTGGGAATGTTACATATTTTTGGTACCTGGTGACCCTTTTAGAAATCTGAAGTTGGTAGCGAAAAAAGGGCATAATTGGAATTTCCTAGTGTTTATGCGTATCGCGGATATCGCACACAAACACATAAACGAACTATGCGTACACACATACATACACAGTTATGCGTAGGCTCGCGCTCTGCTTACTGCGCAGATGACGCTGCGGCAGCGCTTGTGCTGCAATATGAGCATTACTATGGGAAATTAATTGTTGAATAATTTTTTTTCTGCTTGGACTTTCTTAATGAAACTTTCAGAGTATATTAAGAAGGTACATATGTGTGTATTTGCCAAAGCACAAGTCTCTAGTATTTGATATACGACTTCTGGAGAAATTTGCTAATTTTGGGGAAATGGGGGACGGTATCCAAAATCGAAAAATGACAAAATGTGCGCATTCATTACAGTAACATACGGTTACAGAGTTACGTTTCGAAAACAAAGTCAAATTATCGATTTTTATCGATAATAAGAAAATGGGATGACTTTTCGATAATTTATGATAAACTTGTTCAGCGTATGGTATACACGAGTATTCATGTTAAATTTCAAGTCTCTAGCTTTTGTAGTTTAGGAAATCGGTGCGTTCATACGGACGGACGGACGGACGGACGGACAGACGGACAGGGCTTAAACAATTTCTCTTGTCGTCCTGATCAAGAATATATATACTTTATGGGGTCTGCCACGCCTCCTTCTGCCTGTTACATACATTTTCACAAAACCATTATACCCTGAATCCCCATTTTCAATGGGTTCAGGGTATAAAAAAGTTATTAAAGTAGTATATTTCCCTATTTCATTGAAAATTAATTAAAATTGAGTTATTTTTTATTGCTTTCCAGATTTCCACATGATAAACTCGATCAAGATTATTTTCTTATGTGCCTTAGTTCCCTTAATCGCGGCACAAAGAAATTGTGGCTGTTTTATACACGATCGTAGTGCAAATTGCTCCAACGAAACAAGAATTGACTATAAGTGCTTGTCCAAGCTAAAAATCAAAGAAATTATACTGCAGAGCAACAACTACAGCATCGCACCGCCAGAACTACGTGAGAACGATTTTAGCTCTGTCAAGTTTTTAGATCTCTCAAGAAATAATTTGACCCACTTGCCTTTTGACACCATTAAACATTTGCCCGAGCTACGTGAGCTCGATTTGAAGCAAAACAAGTTGACTGATCTAAACGAATTACTGTGTATTAGATCAAATAGTACAGTTTATGTTCACAAAAACCCCATTATATGCAATTGCACCAACAAGAAGGATCTTCTCGCACTATCGAACGTAAGTAATTTGACGATCTGAGTGCATTAATCCCTGTCTGAATCTATTTGCTGCCATTACAGAGAGAAGGACACGGACAGACGTTCATGTGCCACAATGAAACACTGCCGAGACCCATGTCACTAGCAGACTTTTGCAATGAATATGATCTTGAAGGGAAAAATAATTCAGACTCAGGGACTTCTGTTTTGCACTATTGGCCATTGATCTTAATTTTATTTTTAACTGTATGTCTGTTATATCTATTGACATATAAGAAATGCTGCCGCAAGCAGGATGGAGAAGGGGTCGAGAGTGTAACAACCCACACCAATTTAATTTTTGATTATTGAAAATAAGAATTATTTAAGCCCTGTCCACCTCATTTTTATACCCTGAGCCCATTGTAAATGGGAAATCAGGGTATAAGGTTTTTGTTGGATGTATGTAACAGGCAGAAGGAGGCGTGGCAGACTCCATAAAGTATATATATTCTTGATCAGGACGACAAGAGAAATCGATTGGGCCATGTCCGTCTGTCCGTCTATCCGTCCGTCCGTCCGTCCGTCTGTACGTATGTTTGAACGCGCCGATTTCAGCCCCCATAAGAGCTAGAGACTTGAAATTTTTTTTGTAGGTCCGTGTATAGCACGCGCAGATCGAGTTTGTTTTAAAAAATCAATAACTTTCCCCAATTAATTGTTATCGATTAAAAACAAAGTCGAAAAAATTATATCTCGCCCATCTTTTAAGCTAGAGACACCACATTTTCTATTTAGCTTTATATGTATTTTATGGAATTTTGAATTTTGTTATATTTTGGATACCGGCCCCAAATGCCCCCAAATTCGATGAAAACACACAGATTCGACGGAGCTCAGGGTATCCCCTAGTCGGTCACGCCCGACTAGAGTTTTCTGACTTGTTTTAAATTGATATTCCCAATAAAATTTTCAAAATGTAACAACCCACAATAATCAAATTGTTGTTTTTTTTTTAAATCGATACTCCCAATATAATTTGCAGAGTATAATAAGGTTGTCTATATGTTTGTTTTTGCCAAAGCACAAGTCTCTAGTATTTGATATACGTAAAAAAGAAAAGCTTAACAAAAAATTGTCAAATAATCGGATTTTAATCGATAATAAGGAAATGGACTGAGCTATCGAAAAAAAAGATAAATTCGTACTGCTTACGTCCTACTATCGATGGCCCAATCTATCGATTGATTTCCGCATGCCCCAGTGCCGCCATCTTTGGCTAAAATCTAAATTACGCTGGCTTAACGCAGACTCGATCGCCATTATAGCCAAATGCAAACAGACTCTGGACAAACATGCAGCGGCACTCGCTGTGAAGAGGAGACGTTGCAGGTTCGGGTGCATGGCTATTATTATATAACGGACGCCTAAGAGTGTCCAGACGAGGAGGAGCAGAAGCCGCGAGCTACTTGGAGTTGGTCACGCAGCGCACAGGCAGCTGCCTGCCTCATGCCGCGGGCCGTATGAGTTATCTACATAATTTCCCCCCATATTCTTCATCTGTTGTTTATCTTTCATCTGCAGTTGTTGCTCGCGCTCACTGAAGCATTAAATGCTGGTTCTTATTGAAATGCAGTTGGCAATAATGAGCCAAAGTATGAGCTGAATGTTTGGCCTGTCTGGTGTGTGGCCTGCTTAATCATTATGCACTTGGCTGCATTTACGCTTTAAATGACGCACGTAATGCGAAACCTTTTGTTTTGAAATTGGATCGCAGCACAGCAAAACTGGCCCACAACTGACATCATTTATTGGAGGCACACTCCAGGCAACTGACTCGCATACCTCCTGCTGCCATGCCTGCCTGCCTGCCCACCTGCCGATGCCACAAGCCACATGCTCCCCCTCTCCCTTTCTCTTTAGCTCCTGACTAGATGCCGCCATATGGTTAACTATTTGGCCACAAGACTCACAGCCGCACCGGCTAGCCACAGTTTATGAATATGACACCGCCCGCTGTCAGCGTTTGCAGCTCGCCTTACCATTAATTGCAAACTTGGCCAAAATTGATGTTAAGCTCTCGACATTTGGCCTTATGACTTATCGAACTGAGTTTCTATAGCCCTGTCCGTCCGTCTAGAGACATGCAATTTGACTCTTGTATACCATACGCTGAACGAGTTTATCTTTTTTTTTTCGATAACTCATCTCATTGCCTTATTATCGATAACAATCGATAATTTGATTTAGTTTTTTAAGAGAACTCTTACTTCTTTTATTTTTAAGCTTTCTTAGTAATTCAGCTTAGAATTGATTTATAGAATTTCCCTCTTTTTCCCTACAATGGCTGAAATATTATTGTTTGGCAAGGGACTGAAATTGTACATAATTAAAGTACGAACAAAAATTGCTGACGGATAGTACCAAACTTGGGCGTATGCATGTGTTTTTGTAATTCTGTGTGTGTGTGTGTGTGTGTGTGTGTGTGTGTGTGTGTGTGGGCGTGTCAATAGTGCCAAACCGCAGACAAATAGCTGGCACCAGGTAGGAGAGCTAACAGAAAACGGCTAACGGCTGCTCTTCTTATGTGCTCAAATGTGAATGCTTGTGTGTGTGTACGTGTGCGTCTCTGTGTGTGTGTGTGTGTGTGTGTGCGTGTGTGTGTACGTAGGTGTGTTGGGTTTGTCCACTCTTAGTTGCTTGTCATTGAACCATGAACTGTGCACGAGCAGCAGCAGCAGCAGCAAGAAGCAGACTGTGGATGAGGCGAAGTGGATGATAGCAAAAAGCGGGGCATGGCTGGAGATGTGAAGTACTCATCAGCAGCTCAACAACTGGAGGGCAGTCGACGGTCGTCAGAGTCGTTGCTCATGCAGCCAGGCAGCAGAAACAACGCGCAAACCCTCACGTGCTTTTTGGACAGCGCGATATTTGCTTATGCAAAAGTACAGACACGGGAAGGTTTTTGGCGAGCGAGGCGAGTGGGAACTGGAGGTAAGCACGACTCTTATGCTATTTGATTTGCCGACAGCGGTCACAGAAAGCGAGAGAGAAAGAGAGACGACTGCAGGTGCTGTTAAAAATGAGCATGTGGCAAATACTTAAATATTTATATTGAATTTACATGAAACCGTCAGAGCGGAATCAACAGCAACATCAGCATCGGCATCGGCATCAGCATCAGCGACAACGTGGATTGGAATTTAATTAAAAAATAGTCGACGCTTTATAGGCACTCTATAATGTGTGTGTGTGTGTGTGTGTGTGTGTGAGTCAATGTATGGGGGTGTTAAAGGGCTTTATATGCAGTGCTGTGCGGTGCATATGGAATGTGCTGCGGCTGAATGATTAATGCCAATTAAATGGCCATTAATTGAAGACCCGCTGCTTTGATTGATGGCACAAGCAAATCAACAAACAAGTAAGAAGACTCTAGTTGGGCGTGACAGACTCGAGGATACCCTGAGCTAGAGGTGGCGAACTATCGATAGCACTATCGACGCTATCGGTGGTTTGGCACTATCGAGCTTAGAGGTGGAGAACTATCGATAGTTGGCTCCTTCGATAAGGGGCGATAGTTTTTCCAGAACCTTCGATAGTGGTCGATAGTATGCCTTCGACAATTTTAAATATTTTTCGTGAAAAAATATCGCTTAAATAAATTTAAAAAAAGCTAATGTGAGATGCGAAAACTATCGGATGCACTATCGCACAACTATCGAGCGATTGGACTATGTATTTGGTTGTTTATTAAGTAATTTCGATTTTTTAAGAGCAATTTAAACACTATAATAACTTGGGCATTCTATGGGCATATTTATCAGTTTAGTAAAAGTGCCAACTCATTCGCACTTTGGCTATATTTGAGACTGAACTTCAATTGGGTGAAATTTGGGGCCGGTATCCAAAATATAACAAAATTCAAAATTGCATAAAATACATATAAAGCTAAATATAAAATTTAGTGTCTCTAGCTTAAAAGATGGGCGAGATAGAATTTTATAGCTGAATTTCGATAATGTTTTTATTCAATAACAAAAAAACGAATTTATTAATCGATTATAGAAAATAAACTTGATATGCGCGCTGTATATAGGGATCTACAAAAAATTTCAAGTCTCTAGCTATTTCCCATTTTCAATGGGCTCAGGGTATAATAACTCGATCTTTGCATCCTGGTAATAAATTGCCAAACATACCGCTTCGTTTTACGTTCAACTTTAGCTAGATCCGCTTATCCCAATAGTTTATAAATTGCCAAGCAGACGGCTTCGTTCTACGTTCAATTATACCGGGTCAGCTCTTAAATATAACTAAAAGCAAACTTATATATCAACTCACACAACACCTACATGTTCTAATCTATATGAATGTGTTTTAAATTTTCGTCAGAATTTAATGTTATCAGAATAATGTTATCTTATAATAGAAAATAAGTCACTAGGTTAAATCTAGCTAGCTAGCTAAAATATTATCAATAGCTTTACTTTTGTAGTTAACTTTACCAGCATTAATCAAAAGCAAATATTTAAATTGTGTTTAATTTTAAATTATGCATTTTATAATATGTTTTGACTCAGTGGTTGGAGTGCTTGGAGTGCTGAGAGTGCTTGACGCGTTTAGTCATTTAGATTGTGCAGTCACTTGGTGATTACTTTCTCTTTCTCTTTCTCTTTCCCTTTCTCCTTCTCTTTCTCTTTCTCTTTTCGACTTTGTCCTCAACAGTTTTATTACACCCATTTAGCCCAGTTTAATGTGTAGAATAAATACAAGAATTACGTCTAATTTGAAAGTTCACTTTCGACATGGGCCTTAACTACGAGTTGTAAAGTCAGCGCCGGCTCTAAATAAGTAGTTAATTTCATGACATTTTGTGCCAAAAAGTCTAAACTCATTAAACCATTTCTGAACTGTGGTAGTCCGAAATGAAATGGCAGAGCTTACAACTGATTTGCAGGCGCTCGGCATAGTCGACCATAATTCAGCCGTTATGTGGGTAGACGTGATTGTGCATGCGTGTGTGTGTGTGTGTGTGTGTTAGTGCCTGTGTGCGTTTGTGTAAGTGCCTGGATGTGTGTGGCTGTGTGAGGGCGTGACACAGCCTGTCAGCGTTTAAATTGCGGTTGCGATGAACAAAAATGAATAAGTGGGCTTCCACCATTTCGGATGCAACATTTTAAATGATTTCCATGTAGCTGCTGCTGCAATTTGCAGTGCAGGATACTGGACAGTGCATACTGGGGCATGCCGCACACAATGCCACCAGCCACCGTTGACCAATCCTGCAAATGAACAGCGTCCACTGGCCGTTCAATGTCCACACTTTTCACATTTGTGCTGTTCATATTTCATTCTCAATGACGCTGACAGGACAATGCGGTAAGCGAGCCGTATGCGGCAAGTCCTGGCTACGTGCCCCAATCTATCAATGTGTGTGTGTGTGTGTGTGTGTGTGTGTGTGTGTGTGTGTGTGCAAGTCGTTTGCATGCTGTTGCTGTGTGGGTGTGCGTACATCCTTCGTTCGTGTGGGTGACGCTTGCTTACACTGATTCCAACTGATGAAGTTGGCATTTTATGTGCGGTTGCCGGGACACATTCAGAGTGGACGCGCAGCCGGGGCCGCATTGTTTATCGCCAACGGCAACAGCAATGGCAACTGTTGACCGGGCCACGCCCATCCACGCCCACACCACACCGTCGGTTGTTGTTGCTGCATTAATCAAAAGTTCAGTGTCAACAAAAGTGATTTTTCGTGTGCACAAAAATTTTACGTTCATAATTAAAAATAAATAAATAAAAATCGAGCAACAACTGTACGAACAAAAAAAAAATAATAAAAAAAAAATAGAAAAGCAAAAATTGAGAGACAGAATGGAAAGGCTTCGCGTCGAATGAATGAATGAATAGCTGAATGAAAGAATGAGCGCATGCACAAGGATAACAGTTGAAGCGACGCATATGTTATTGGCAAACGGAAACAAGACGCCTGCTTATTGTGTGCTCAGGCTCTGCCTGCCTGGCAGCTGACAGTTCTTATCCTCACACATTTCTTTTTCGAGCTGCAAATCGAACGGATATGCGCAGGAAACCTCAAACACACACACACACACACACAGACACAGGCAGCTTGCCCTCAATTTCGATTCATCTTTGGGCTTGGCATTTGTTTCCTTTAGCTGTAACTGAGCAGCAGGTGATATACCTAACGATTTCCGGCTTATGATTTGACTTTATTCCTGCCCTCGTTTAACTATCATTGATAGGGTATTTGCATCAACAGCTGCTGCTGCTGCTGCTGCTGCTGCTGTTTCATATTCTTTTCCAGCTGCCCTTCTCATATATCATGCCAATCATATTCTGGCACACGCACACACAATCATTGCCAGTTATTAATTGAAGCCATCGACCTGGACGCCTGGACTCATGAAATTTATGAGGGCCAATTGTTAATAACTCTAAGGGCACTTGAGTGCACAGTGAGTCGCTGTCGCTGCGGTTGCGACTGCGACTGCGACTGTTGTTCAGGTAATAAGAAAAGTTTAACTTTATGATTTCTTGCTTAGCAGCAACAACGAAAATTGTTACAACAGGCGGATCACGCGGGGCAGGTGGGTCAGGCAGGAAGCCGTTGGTGGGGCGGCCCATGCGGCGTATGCTTGTTTTCCTGCAATTTTCGGGCATGGGCACAATAAAAGCATAAAGTGACAACAAAGCGGCAAACAACAAAGTAAATAAATCACAGCCATCGCAGACAGACACACTCCCACACTCTCACACACACACACACACCACGCACTCAACGCACATACAAACAGCACGCACAGCGAAAATGAGAAATAGAAACAAGTAAGAAAACTCTAGTCGGGCGTTACCGACTAGGAGATATCCTGATACCCCGTCGAATCTGTCTGATCAAATGACGTTTATTTTTTAACAACCAAATGACATTTTTGTCAACAAAGTAGACCATATTCTTCAGATTAGATTGCGATCGTTTGTATGTGTGTGTGTGTGTACATGCAGAAAAAAGATTACAAATTGCAAATGCTTAACCACTTTTTTGGTACATGATTGGATTTCAATGAAATTTTCGACATATGATCAACATATTCTATGGTCATATTTGTCAGTTTAGTAAGAGTGCCAACTCATTCGCACTTTGGCTATATTTGAGACTGATTTTCAATTTTAAGAATTGGGGGAAATTTGGGGGGCCGGTATCCAAAATATAACAAAAATCCAAATTGCATAAAATAAATATAAAGCTAAATATAAAATTTGGTGTCTCTAGCCTTAAAGATGGGCGAGATATAATTTAAAAATTGAATTTCGATTTTGTTTTTAATCGAGAACAATTAATTGGGGATACCAATCGATTATTCCTGATCAAGAATATATAAACTTTATGGGGTCTGTCACGCCTCCTTCTGCCTGTTACACACATTCCAACAAAACCATTATACCCTGATTTCCCATTTTCAATGGGCTCAGGGTATAAAAAGCAACAAGAAACAAAAGTTGAGCCATTTCTTAAGAAATACCCTGTAAAAATATAGCTAATATAGAAATATTGATAAACGTAATTAACAAAATAAATAAAATAATTTAGTCATTTTTGTTTTTTTTTTTTTTATTTCAACAGTTTTATACTATCTTAAATGCTTTAATTATATTTTGAGATGCATTTATTTATTAAGAACATTAATTCTTTTGTGATTACTTTTTTTTTTCATTTTTAAAATATATAAATATAAATTTGCTTTAATGTAGTTTTTCTTGGTAATGTTTAGATAGTCAAGCTATTTATATTCATGCAAAATTTGACAAATAGAACTGACTTAGCCTTAACTCTAGTATGTTTCTGTATCATAATCGATTTAAATGTAACTTATAAAATAGTTGTGAAAACATTGGACAATAAAAAAATATGCATGCATTACTATTTTATTTTTATTAATTTCTTCTATATTTTGATAGTTTATCAGCCCGAGCTACTTCTTAAGCAGACAAAAAAGAAACATAAATATATACATATACCACATATATTTATATACATATATATACATATGTATATCAGACTGCTCTTTATGTGCATGTTTACTTTATAGGGTAAGCTTTGTCTACTTTTTTATTCATTTTATCGTTGACTGGGTATAAATGGCACCAACAATAACAAGCAAAGCAAAACTTTTAGTTGTCCCAGAGCTTTTGTTCTTTTTCGTCCTTTTGCCATGTGCACGCGATTCATATTTTTCCAAGGCAATGGCGCCTTCATATGCTAGGCGGCTTATTGTTAGCGAGCGCTATATAGTTCAACTGTTGTTGTTGTTGTTGTTGTTATTGCTGCTGGCATTTATTGTACGGCAGTTTGACACAATGCACAACAAGGTGGGCGCGCAGACAGCTCCTGGAACTTGAGAGTTGCCAAAAAAAAAAAAAAATAAAATAAAAAAAGGAAAACAAGAGAAGAAGAACGGAAACTTTGTCATTGTTAGGTTGTTCTGTGGGTCTCTCAACGGCTGCTGTTAAGCATTTCCGGCTTTTATTGTTCTTAAGCTTGGCCCACCACTAAACGCTTCATCATTGCGCACAGTTTTCATTTCCTCTCCACTCTCTCCCTCTCTCTCTCTCTCTCTCTCTCTCCTTTGGGTTAGAGTTGGGTTCGAATTGGTGTCGCTGCACGTTGAAATATTTATGTAGCTGCTTGTTAATTTATAATGTGCCTTTACCTCTAAATACCAAATAAAAGAAATATAACAAAAAACAAAAACAAAGATGAAAAAAAAAAAAGGAAAAGAAAATGAAAAAACAACGCAAACAAAACGAAGACTTTTCACTTCCAGTCCTGGCAATAGCCATGGCCACTTGTGCATGTCCTGCTCATTATAGACCCCCGACTCTCTCTCTCTCCCTCCCTTTCTATATCTATCCTCGCCCTCCGTCCTCTAGTTGTATAGCATTTTTGCATGTCTTACGGCAAATCACCTTAGGACCAAAAACATCACGAATTTCTCACAAAACTTTGCATAAATTTTCGTGCAAATTTACGAGCTGCGAGCTGTGTAAAGTTTTATTTT
Organism: Drosophila pegasa; assembly: GCA_035046225.1. Lineage (NCBI taxonomy): Eukaryota > Metazoa > Arthropoda > Insecta > Diptera > Drosophilidae > Drosophila > Drosophila pegasa. The sequence continues at coordinate 8,606,336 of JAWNOD010000076.1, read as the reverse complement.
TCTCCCCCACATTTTACATATATATATATTTTTTTTGTTGCTCTCCCCTCGGTCTTCAATGTTATTTGAAATTTACGATACAATAAATTTTGTCAAGCATTTGAAGTTGCAAAGGCAGCAAAGCCAAAGCCCAAAGGAGTTTTCTTTGTTTTCCCAGTTTTCTTCCTCTTCTTTTCTTTTTCTTTTTTTTTTTTTTTTCTTCTTCTTCTGCGGGCTTTGATAAGCCATTAGTCAAAATGACAAACGTTTTGGGTTGATTTAAATTGCAAAGATTTGCAATGCACACACGGTTAAGGCCTTTTCGGATTGAATATAAGTACCAGCACTTGTGGGCGTTCGCAATGCGTTTGTATTGGCCCATAAGCCATGGCCCATAACAAATCAATTCAAGTGCGTGCGAGTTGAGAGCAATACATTTGCCTATACCCTGCAAATGGCTAATAACCTACAAGGCAATGCGCTGAGTTCATAGTGAGTTTGAGCTTCGTTCTGACTTGATTCAAAGCAATTGGTTATGACAAAAGTCTAACCATACGTTAACCATTCATTATTTTTTGATTCATTATCAACTTGTCAACGATTAGTAAATGATGTTGTGCACACCCAGCTATGAAATATATAAAATAGGTTAATTTCTTATCTACAAGCGCAAACCTACTGGATTTTGCCGTCAGATAAGAAACATATGAACTTATTGATATATAAACCCTTAGAAACATATTGAAGAACATTTCTAAGCATTTTTTCTGCTCCACTTTCTTTTTAAATATTATTGGAATATGTTTTAAAGCGCTTATTGATTAAAAGTGCCTGGAGCTATTCGAAAATTGAACTTTGAATAGCCATGCAATATGCATTTACAGCAACAACAAAATAAGGCAAAACTATGTGGAAACTGGAAAATGCGTCTAGTTATTTATCTACACATATCAATTGCCATAATATACTGAAGGATGCTTTCAGCTCGCTGATGCATAAAAAATTTAAAAGCCGATTTTGTGCAAATATCGCCGAAAGGCAGGGCGCCTCGCACACATGGGCCTCGGCAAAATCGCATTGGGGCAATTTCGAGAGAGAATCCGAAAAAAAAAAATATTTTTTACATTTTCCCTTCAGTGTTGCCCCTCCCCACCCGACATTTTTCACTATTTTTGTTGTATTCTGTTTTTCTTATTGTTTCTCGCTTTTTAGTTTTTTTTTGCTGCTCGCGGCTGGGAACAAATTTTTTCTGCCAGTCCCATTTAGTATTTTTTTCAGTATTCATTTCTTTTGCAGGGACTTTTTTTTTGGTTTTTGTTTCTGTTTTGTTGTCGCATGCGAAACGGTTTCATATCCTGCACTGGGGCAATTAAGTTCGTAATCTGAGCGACATCTGTGCCGCATTCGGTGTGCAACTGGCAACAGCAACGCAGATTTTTCTGTGTGGCGCGCTCTTCAATATTTCGCAGACTATTTCATTTTTGGGCCTTGCATCCTTCTTTATTCGCCAAATGTCAGCGTTGTTTACAGCTTGTTATTAACTGTCTTTCGCAGGGGAATGCAGTATTTTTTTTTCAATTTTTTTCTTCTTCTTTTTTTTGACAGGTTTTGAGCCATGTGATTTAAATGGACAGTCGTAAATTTGCTAATAGAGCGAAGTGTGCAATCGCGGTTTAGTGGTGCAATTATGTGTAAGCCGTTACAAAGATTAAAGGGAATCAAAAACAGATATTGATGGGCGGTTGGGCAAACTTTATGCATATATAAAGAGATCTTTGAGCAATGGAAAACTATAAATGGAACTGCACAAATGATAATAAGGCTGTGATATGACATAAAGCTAAAGTTCAAGTCTGTGGCAACACAATATATATATTTCTAGTAACAATATATTCTTAAGCAGACTAGAAACCCATCAAAATGATCTGGCAGAAACCCATCAAAATGATCTGGACTAAAACAATTAGATCTTGACTTCGTGAACAGAATAGCGCCAATATATAATGTTTTGTATACACAAGTGGTCAAGTGGTTCACTCAAGTGGTTCACATTCGCTATCAAAGTTGCCTTCTGATTGCTATAAATTACTTATGTTACTGTATGTGGTGACTGAGCCCATGCACAGCGCAATTCTCGTATGCTTATCTGAGGCCATACACACCGGGCTTTTGCTATCTCAATTGGAAGTCGCCAGGCCAGGCAGACCTCTAACATATAAGAATTCCGCATATATAAGAATAAGTATATAACAAAATATTATACTCTTATTATACCACAAACATTTAGCAGAGTAAAATGCATGCCTATGAGTCAGTAAATTCTATGCAATTACCAAATTATATAGATTCAGTGCAAAAGGACTTTAATGATTTTAAACATTTTGTTTACTACTAAAATATATAAAATAATTATTACTAGTTATTTTGTATTCAATTTTGAAATTATTTTACATAATTAAATATTCAAAAAATATTTACAAATAGTTGTAGTAATAGTTGAGCGACTACCTGAAAATGCAATCAATTTTTTATCAGGCGTTCTGCTGTCCGGTTGTGGAACGATGATTGATGTGTGGAAGTGCAGCTGTTAGGGCAGCTCACTCGACTTGACCTCACTTTCATATGGTTGTCGAAATGCAGTTGGAGATGCAAATGAATGCGGCAGATTGATATACGTAAAGTGTAGGGGCTCAAAGCCAGCTGCATTTCTGGCCAAGCCAGCAGGCAGCATTGCAATGCATTTGCATTGTTAAGAACGCGACTAGACATGCACGCACAACCAGACAGACACACTGAGCATATGTGTGTGTGTGTGTGTGTGTGTGTTAACAAAAGTCGTCCTGCTGCTGCCGCTGCTGCTGCTGTTGCTGTGCTTCATAGCTGTTTTTCACCTTGTCCATTAACTGCTGTTGAAAATCTGTTGGCCGAATGCCCGAGTGCTCGACAGCTGCTTGGATTTTAAGAGAAGCCAGCCTTGCAAAACATCCTTTCGATACCCTGCAGCCATACGCGATGTCTAAAAGTGGATGACATCAACATCAGCAGGTAAATGTAACAGGTGGCGTGACTAAGCTAATAATATACAGCTATAGATTCTGACTGTGAGCCTTGAGGATATATACAAAAATAGAGTTCAGTGATCCCATATACTATATACTACTATAGATATCCTGTACTTGGTGTGTAAAATACCTTGGATACTTTATCATACAAATATGCATTGTTCATAGAGCTCTACAATATTCTTTGACTCGATGGACTAGTAGACATTTAGACATATAGCAGACATAAGTATATATATATATATATATATATATATATATATATATATATATATATATTTTTATATTAAGTAATTACTGATATTTTCATGAGCAGCACAAAATGTCCTTTTTTTTACTATTTTTGCCATTTCTGGAAATGGGGAACTTTTTTACAACCCAAAATGGTATTACTCTTGTTATATATAAATATAAATTTTAAAATTATAAAAGATTGGTACACTTATGGTCTTTATAATATGATTTATCAACTTTGAAGTCAAAGCTCAAGGGCACTGCTATTTTTGCGCACACAGCTGTATATATAGACCTATTTACGTACTGTATATAACTCTGTAATGCTTGACTAGTAGACACTCTACGCTTACACTATTAAAGTCTATTTTACAGGGTATCTCCCTCGTCTACAACTGTATTTTCTGCTAGTTTTTACAAGCTCTATACGCCTAGGTTGTGCGTTGTAGATGCAGCTGTCGTTGCGGCTGTGAGTACGCACTCACACAATCACACACGCATTCACACTCACTCACACATACACACTCACTCACACACACACTCACACACACACACACTCACACGTATTGAAAGAGAGAGAGAGAGAGAGTGAGCGAACGACCACACATAGACTAAAGTCTGTGCCATAGCTAAAGGATTTTTATGGTTTTTCAATTGGTTCGCATGTTTTTTTTTCGGCTTCTTTTATTTTTTTTTCTTTTTTTTTGTTTTTATCACAGTGTAGGCAGCTGTCAGGCATTTGGCAGCGTTTCGCATACGCGTGGGGCATTCATTAGGGGAACGCAGCATAAAATTCTGGCTAAAAGCAAAACTCGATGCCGTTGGCTGTTGCCTGCTGCCTTCTGCCAGGTCGCCTGCTGCCTGCCGCCTGCTGCCTGCCGCCTGCTGTCGCTGCCTGCCGGCTGCTGCCTGCTGCTGGTGTTGCCAAGAAAACAAACGCACAAAAACAAATACACACGCAGAGCAGTGCTCGACTGGAAGCAGCCATGCAGCAATAGCCTTGAGTGATAACATCATCATCATCATCATCATGTGTGTGTGAGTGTGTGTGTGTGAGCAGCCAAGCATGCAGGCAACAAGCCATGCCAAGGAGCAAGCGATGAAACCCAGAAACTGCAGCAGCAACAGCCGCAGCAACAGTAACAAAAACAACAACAGCAGCAGCAGCAGCTACAACAACGAAACCTTGGCAACCCAAAAAAAACCAAAAACAACAACAACAACAACAACAGCAAAAACCCGTAGACAAGCGACACGACAATGGGACAAAAGGTGGAGCAAAACGTTGAGCTAAGATTAAATCAGGTAGGAAATTTCGTACGTTGCGAGTGGTAAAAAGTTTTGCACCTGCCGTTAGTCAAGCAGCCGGTTGCTCAGCTGTTGTTGCTGCTGCTGTTGCTGTTGCTGCTGTTGTTGTTGTCATTCAGATGATTAGTGCGCAGCCTTCGAGCTGCGACTGCGCAGCTACTTTTTCGGTTAACTGTTGCCGGCATATCGCGTGCATTTTTTTGTTTTTGCCTTTGTTTACTGTGCAAACCTGTCGCACGCACTTATTGCAGCTTGTTGCTGGGCGTGGCAGCGCCTCAAATTGGTCAACAAACTGTGCCTGCCTGCATTATATACAACATGCATATGCAAAGCATCAACAGTCTTTGGGCGTTTCGCCCTCATCAGGCAACAAGCTGACTAAACAGCCAAGAACAGCTCTGCTGGAAACACCTGCGCCCAACTAATTTGCGTTCACCTCTTGCCAGGCATTGATTGTTATTTTAAGTGCGCAAAACGTGCAGACATTTCCCATTCAATATTTATTGTGACTAGAATTGACAAAAAAAAAAGTGAAATAAAAAATTTTAAAAAGTATTCAATATTTATTGTGACTAGAATTGTCAAAAAAATTTGAAATAAAAAATGTTAAAAAGTATTTATTTGTTTATTAAAACTATTTTGTTATATATAATATAAACTATAAAAACTTAACAAATTTGTTTTGAAATTAAACTGCAATGATACTATTTTATATAAGATAACATATAAATAAATATAAAAATGAAAAAAATATATGTATATAAAATATATACATATTAAATTATATTACGAGACAACATGTAAATAAAAAACAAGTAAGAAAACTCTAGTCGGGCGTAACCGACTAGGGTATACCCTGAGCCTCGTCGAACCTGTGTTTTCCAATACATTTATACTTAGCGTAAAATTATACAAAAATTTCAAGTTTACAGCATTTTTTTCAAAAAACTGACATTGGCGAGGTTCGAACCTACGTTAATTACGCAACGTGCATCATCTCTACCAACAACGCCACCTAATTTTTATAAAATTAAAAAATTCTACCAACGATGTCACTCCACTGTCTTAGAAAGCGGTGGCAAATATAAACTAAAGCAGCAGCTGATAATTTGCGATTCTTCGAATCGACTAGAATGCGAGCGTTTGTATGTGTGTGTACAACTGCGTTCGCTTGGCGCTGCTGCCATGTGAGTTTGCAAAGTAGCCAAACGTTTTGTTTAATAACTTTTTTGCTATTTAACGGATTTCAATGAAATTTTCGGCATATGATCAATATATTCTATGGGCATATTTGTCAGTTTAGTAACAGTGCCAACTCATTCGCATTTTGGCTATATTTGAGACTGAACTTCAATTGGGGAAAATTTGGGGCCGGTATCCAAAATATAACAAAATTCGAAATTGCATAAAATACATATAAAGCTAAATATAAAATTTGGCGTCTCTAGCTTAAAAGATGGGCGAGATAGAATTTTTTAACTGAATTTCGATTTTGTTTTTAATCGATAACAATTAATTGGGGATAGTTATCGATTTTTTAAAACAAACTCGATCTGCGCGTGCTATACACGGACCTACAAAAAAAATTTCAAGTCTCTGGCTCTTATACGGGCTGAAATCGACGCGTTCAAACATACGGACAGACGGACAGACGGACGGACGGACAGACGGACAGACGGACGGACGGACGGACGGACGGACGGACAGACGGACAGGGCCAAATCGATTTCTCTTGTCGTCCTGATCAAGAATATATATACTTTATGGGGTCTGCCACGCCTCCTTCTGCCTGTTACATACATCCAACAAAAACATTATACCCTGATTTCCCATTTTCAATGGGCTCAGGGTATAAAAATATTAAAAAATGATATGAAGTATATAATTTATATATTTGGATAAGCCTGCCAATGTATAGTTAGCTATGAATCAACTGCTAGAACTATTTAACTAATAGAATAGAATAGAATTTTCAATTAAATATTTCCATTGAAATCAATGAATCAAAACAATCCACAGCATTCATATATACTCTAAACCCTATTCAAAACAGGTCAAAAGCAAGTCAGCCTCAAAGTCACTGGACTTTAGCTGAGTAACTTAAGAAGCTATTTAGTTTTTAAACAATTAACTAAGCCTCTAGTGGGCATGCATAAATCATTTTTTGTTATTTTTGGTATGCATTCTGAATAGTCTTTTTTAATAATAATAAGAGCATAATTTTGATATAATATATCCAATTTCTAAAAAAAATTATATATAACAAAAGTCACCTAATGACCGTATGAAAAAAAAAAAATTAACTCTTCATGCTACTCAAATTTATTTATTTGCCTAAACTTATTTTTTCTCTTACTCTTCATACGGTCAGACGAAGGAATATCACGACAGACATTCCGCATTCCACGAATATACTCGTGTCACTTGGTTAACGCACATAAAAATCTTGAATATTAAAAATTCTCCCTTGATCAAAAATGTAATTAAAACAGAAAAAGATTCCTTTTATATACTTTTTGACCGGACAATAAAAAGAAATGCATAAATATTTATGTAATTTTGCTTTTACCACATATGCGGCCAGTCTAGTGTGAGTTGGTTTTTTTATAAAGGAAAAAATTCTAAAACACTCAAATGTAAAAGAGGAAAGAAAAAAGTCACTCGCAGAGTCGAAGTGGAGCCGTTAATGGCTTAAATGCAGCGACAATAACAGAAGCAGACAGCAGCAGGCAGAGGCCAGAAGGTTTACTTCCAGGCCATTAGCTTAATATGCTCTGACCATAACGAGAACCGCATCAGGCAAAGAGACAAGGCCATCATAAAAACCGAGAGCAATAACAATAACAATATTAACAGACAGCCAACAACCAGGCGACAATGAAATGTTACAAAGCGCACGCAGCGCGTCGTGCAATGCAAATGGCAGCAAATGTTGCCGCGTTGCAGGCAGCTGAGTTGAAAGGGCACAAAAGCCACCACCACCAGCGCCACCATCGCCAGCACTAGCACCACCACCACTGTCACGCCCATGTGTAGGTCGGCTGTAGACAGAGAGAGAGAGAGAGAGAGAAAGCGAGAGCTTTGGGCATGGGGAATTGCCGGATGCGCTGTTAGCCGCACGAGTTGCCTGCATTAATGCAATGTGCAACAAGCTAGAACACCGCGCCACAAATTGACAGCAGCAACAACAACAACAGCAGCAGCAGCAGCAGCAGCAGCGGTAGCCGCGGCAGACAACAAAAATTAAAAAGTATCAAAAAGGAAAAGAGGGAAAACTAAACTCAATTGCATGCAACGCGCCAAATATATGCAAGCAGCAGTAATAATAATAGCAACAACAACAACTGCAACTCATGTGGCAATGGCAGTTGATTATAAGCCCATTGATGTAGCAGCAGCAAGAGCTCCGACTCCCCCTCCCCCTCCACCCCTCTCTCTCTCTCTCTCTCTCTCTCTCTCTCTATCACTCTCCCTGTTGCATTAAAAAATAAAAGCGAAAATATTGCAAATTGCAGTACACAAACGCAGACAAAATGGCAACAATGCCAAAAGGTGGCGGTGGCAGTGGCAGCGGCAGTGGCTGGGGGTAGGGCACAGGGCACAGGGCCAAAGGTGGCAACTGTTGCAACTGACCAACACGACATGGCCATCAACTCTGCCCCCCCCCCTCCCCACCCCTCGCTCTGGCGTGTGCAGCGAAGCGCACCACCCGAATGGGTTGGTTTTTCGGTTCGCCTCTGTGTACCCTTCCCTTTCCCCTCCCCCCCCCCCCACTCCTTTGTTGGTTTATAGGTGCGCGCAGCGCCCCGTCACATGCCAGCAGAATGCGCCATTTTTGGCATATTCCATTCGGGCCCAACGCAAATGCTGAAAATGCAACGCCCAGCTCGGGCCAACAATGCCGCCAAATAAACTTCATTCACTTTTTGTTTTATCTTTTGTTCGCTTAGCCGTTTTAGCTTTTAGTTGTGGGCCAAATGACTCTCAGTTCTAGTTTTTTCTCTCTTTTTTACAGTTTTTTTTATTGTGCTTTTCGTAAAGTTGCAACACTCGAAAATATTCAACAATAGACGGGCGAAAATTTGTTGTTTTTCTTCTTCTTTTTTTTGCATCGGATACGGATGCAGATGATGATATAATGCAATAGCAAAGTTAAAAGAGCAAAGCTTTAAATCAAATATGGTTTAAATTGAACTAGTAAGCGTATTTAATATCAATAATACATAATCATAGGTAAAAACAGGTGAGAGCAAACGGAAAAGTTTTGTTGTAGTGGCTGAGCTCACTTCTAAGCGATTCTTTCTAAAGAAGTTTGTCTGATAAGCTCATATTATATAGAAATTCGATTCTTTTTAGATCTTTGGTATACTAAGAAATTAATTTGAATTTAAAATTGATAAATTTGCGTAAAATATAATTGATAAATATAGGTTTCTAGAGCAAGAATACTTTAACTCTAGAGAGCTGTAAAAGTTATGACAAGCTCTTCAATGTCAAATTTATTTAAAACCTTTCATTTAACATCTATTGAAGCAAAAGTCTTCAAAAAATCTAAATTTCATTAGCTATGTCATTTTTAAAGCAAGTTACAAATTTTTTTCTTTTTATATTTATATATATATAGATATATTTATATTTTCTCTCTTTTACCAACTTAGTATTTAGCCTGTAAAAAATACTAATTCATATAATAAGCATATAATAGTAACAAAACTTATATATTTAAGTGCATGAAATTAAAAAACACACTTTTAATTCTTTATCTTATATTCTTTATATTTTTTTCGATGCCAACAATTCTTAAATAAATGTTACTATAAGTTGAAACCATTACACCTTGAATTCGAATTTTCAATCCATTCATAGCAGAACAAGATACGTGTTACAATGAAGATTTTGTCATTAAAAGATAAACCAAGCTTTTAAATAATTATCCGAATTGGCTAAAAATATATTTTGCCAAAGAGTGCCCATCACTAAATTCTAATTTGTTTAGCTGTTTCTGTTCAGAATTTATGTATTCTTGCTATACAATATATATCAAATCAAATATAATCAAATCAAATCAATCAAATCAAATAACTAATTTCATATTCCAAATTTGATCTTCAATCATTAAATACAGCTGTTAAATACCCTAACATTTCTTGAGCTTATTTTAATAAGCATAAAAAGAAGAAACAATAAAAAAACCGCCACAAACTCACCTGGTTGAGCAGTTGAAGGTCTGACATCTGCTGTTTGCTGCTTGAATGTTGATTCACCGCAGGCGCGCCATGTGCCACAAGGATAACATACAGACACTCTCACTAACACTCACGCACTTATATATACATTTACGTATAATATACAAAAAAAAAGGAAAAAAAAAGCACGGAGACACACACAGGTAAAGCTGCAAAGAAAACAAGAAAAAAGGAAGACAAGAGCAGTCAGTTAAGGAGCAAAGGTTAAGTAAATATATTAAACAGAATTGTTTATCATAACAACAATTATTGCCAATTACCGATAGTTCGGCAACAGACTCCCAGTTGCCATAGTAGCCACAAAGAGCCGGCGCTCTTAAATTTGCCAGGACTCGCGCGCTCTCACTCCCACACACACAAGCACACACACACAGTCACATTGGCTCTCTTAGCAGTGGCAACCTGTTCTTTGCCTGCTTGTTGCATGCTCTTCGTGCTTTGCACTATGCGCGCACGCTCTCTTCGCAGCTGAGCGGAACGCTGCGACGTCGACGTCGACGTCGGCCGGCTGGCCGGCTATAAAAGCGCAGCAGCTGCTGCGCGCCGCTTTAGTCTAACGACAAACGTCGCGCCAACTGCATCGTACACAAGCGAGCAGCAGCTGCCACAAAAACCAAGTGAAAGTCTAACTACATTTCCTTCGTGCGAGTGTGTGCGTGTGTCTGTGTGTGTGCGTGGTTCACTTTAAGCCGCTTAGAGCTAGAGGCAGCACGAGCCAAACGAAACGTGCACAAACAAACATAAAAGGAGTCGCGCACAATTCGAATATTGTTCGCGCCATGAAACGTGCCCAACATTTGCATAAATATCAAATGCCACAAAAATACTAAAAAATCATCATCAAAAAAAAAAAAAAATTTAAATAAAAATAATATAAACTGTGCCCAGTTGTAACTTGAATTTCAAGTGGGAAAACTTCGGTAAAAACTTCCTTTTGCGGCGCTACAAAAATGTTGCGCTTAACCGCGTTCGTGATCGTTGCGCTGGTTGTGGCAAGCGCGCGTGGCGCCACCACCAGCGGCAACATCATCGTCAGCGATGAGAACAACATGTTGCGCGACGCCAAGACAGCCGGCAGCAAGGCTCCAATTGCAGTGGCAGTGGCAACGGCAACGGCGACGGCAGCTCCACCAGCATCCTCCAGCGTGGAGCTGCTGCGCTTTGTCAACGAGGACGAGGACAACGATGAACTGGAGCTGCTATCGAATGGCGTGGATGCTGCCGATGCCGACAAGAATCTGAAGCTGGGCGATCAGGTGCGCCTGCTAACGAAGCAATTGAACGCCCTGATGACGCGTCGGCGCGAGGATTACGAATTGCTCGAACATAATTTACGCAAATCCCTGCGGCTCACCACGGACGCGGCCAGCGTCGATGCGGATATGCGCAGCGAATTGGACCAACTGAGGTGAGCACAAAACTTAATTAGATGCAGTTGCGCCTTACATTGCCACTGACCCACTCACAACTTGCAACGAGCTGCGAGCAACTTGCAACTTTTGCAGTCGTGCCTCAGCCGACTTCAGTCGCAAGTTGTTGAACAAAACTTTTATTTTTCGGCAAGTCGTAATGCTGTCTGTTTCAGTCAGTCAGCCAGCCAGACTTCCCACTCATTAATTTTGTGGGCGTGCCTGCCACTAATTTTTTTTACAACCGCACAGACATGTGTGAGCTTTATTTTTTATTTTTTTGCTTTTGCTTTTGCGCACGCTTGAAGCCAATTTGGCAGCGCCTCAAAGTAGGCGACACTTTTGCGCCTCGCTGAATTTTCGTTTGTTTTCCTTTATTTGCTATACACTATACGAAGGATATTACTGGTTTGGTTGGGCAATTTGTTGGCATATTAGATGGGAATATATACTCTTGATTAGATCAAATATTTGATATAAATATGTACATCAATAATTGTAACAATTTTGAAATATATGAGATCTTTGGCTTATGAGGATGACAAACTCTTCACACTCAGGAATATTTAAAGCAAAATTTGCGGCATTTTATATACTTTTTTTTGGCCTTTAATACAGTTTATGAAAATAGTAGTGCGACAATCAAAAAACTATTTTACAATATACACCATTAATTTTCATTTTTAGTGATTTAAATGTTTGTTTTTACAAGCTTAGGGGCATGTGAGCAAGAAAATATAATACAATAACATTCAATTACTCATGGAAATAGGATTATCTACTAAGAGAGAAAGCAGAGGAAAATAGAATAAGATAGATTAAAATCTTCTATATACAGTATGCTTAGAGTCTGTTCAGTATATAGCTGCTCTGCGAATATTTAGGCTGCAATATTCTACTTAAAAATATCTTCAAACTAAACAGAAACTGAATGTTGATCTGATGACAGATGGCTGTTTATGTATCTTAAGACATATTAACTTTTTGCTCATATAAAAATTTTATTTGTAAAATTAAGTAAATGTATAGAGAAAATTCCACATATTGTTATATTATGGCTCTTCAGAATCTCGTCAAATGATATATTCTAATAAATATGACAAATATGTCAGCATAATTATATATACAATATATTCCATTATATAATATATATAAATATATATTATAGGATTATAGATATAAAGAAATTCCCTTTAAAAAAACTGCAAAAAGTTTATTGCAGGGATGAATAACCTGCATAATGCAGTTAAGCCCTTAAGTAAAGTATTAATAATACGCTTCATTATTATTTTGGATTTATTTGTATATCATTTTCAGTTTAATTATATAATATAATAATAATCATATATTATTTTATATATATTATGTACATTATAATATCTGAACCAACGATCAGCATACAATCAATTTTCCCTTCTAATAAATCAGCTACTTTAGGTAACAAATCGCACAATCGTTAGCTCATTGATTTCAAATTTATATAATAGGTTAGAAATGCCACTAATAAACAGAAGCCTGCCTCAATTTTTCAAATTTAAAGCCATGCAGAAATAAACGAGCGAATATTTGAACAATATCTAATATATATGTTTTACACCCAGAACTTTTTTTAAGGAACTGAGCAACATATATTATATATAACATATAATAATATAATATCATATAATAATATAATTCAATATATTATGCATCATATATCTTGAAAATTTTTATCAGATACCTGCCAATCAATCAATCAATTATAATGTCTTATTTCTATCAAAATCTACCTGTCTCTTCACATTGCTCAACTGAAGGATATTGAGGCTTCGTTTTTGCCTTCAAGCGAACTGTTTGTCTTTTATTTGTGCCTCGGCATTCGCTCTGTTTGTATTTGTTGTTGCTGGCACAAACGCAACTTAATTTAAACAAATAAGAAAAGCGTCCCACAATAAGAGAGAGAGAGAGAAAAAAAAATCCAGTTCCCTAAGCAGCTTAGCATTTGATAAGCGAGAGACACTCGGGCAGCACGTAGATGATTTCTGATTTGTGATTTCTGGCCTAGGCCAAGCCCCCGTCAAAGTTTCGTTCACTTTTGTGATTTGTTTGTTGTCTTTGCCGACTTGGCTGACTAATAATGATTGTCTCATCGACACACACACACACACACACAGGCACACTCACGCACACTTTACTGTTGATCTAGAGCTAAGGACAACAAAAATGGCGCTCACTTAATTTACTGTACAAATAGCTTTGGCTAGTTTCGCTGCGTTTGTTGTTGCTGTTTGCTCATGTCGTGAACGTCGTAAACTTTGTCACTGACACCGTAAATAATTCAACACACGCGTGTGCCACACACACACACACACACACGTATACACACACACGCGCATAGTTGTAGACATAAGCAGCAGGCAAGTCGCCAGGGCCAGTCAAACGTCATGTCAACTGTGGTTTATGTGTTACAACCCACCGCCTCCCCCACGCCCCCCTCGAGTAGCGTGTGAAAGGTGGGGGCGTGATCCATTAAACTGGCGGCCATTTGCCTCTACTGATTTGGTCTAAATTTGATGGCGCATTCAGCGCATTTCCCAGTGCAGCTTCCATTTGATAATTAAAATGCGCGCACAACATTCGCACACACACACACTCACACCCACACATACTATCTCACACACTCCCACACATGCATGGCATTTTCTTCAGCGTTAGGCATGTTGTTTTCCTGCGCATTTTCAATTTGCTCCATGTCATTGACAGCATATCCAATTTTTACTTGAATGACATGCGCTTCGTTCATTTTTTTTTTATAAAAATCTTTTTTTTATTTATTTTTTATTTTTTATTTGGCTTTCGACGTTGTTTACAAAAGACGCGCGCGCAAAAAAAAACGTGTGCTGCTGCAGCCATGCGAGAAATTGTAGTTGCTTTTGTGTAGAGCATACAATAGTTCGCTCTTCTTTTTCTATATTTTTTGCTTTTTGTATTCAATTTTGGTTCTAGACTTTCAAATGTTTAAATAAATTGAGCTTCGACATGTAAGCGAGCCATTGAAATTGCGACTGAATGCATTCCGTTTGTTCAAATGGCAAATGTGATCAATATTAATAAAAAAGGAAAATGTATATATAAATATATATTAGAGATTTTCATTTTTACTATCCTGTCTGAATATATACTATATGAATAAATAGCAGGATTTTGATTGGAAATAATTGCAGCGTAAGCAAAATTTCGTTTCGGTAGATATTTTCACAAATATTTATGTATTTATTAGAAGAAGTATTAGTTGCTTTAAAAATGCAAAAAAAAATATTTTTGGAGGAACATAAATTATTTTAAAAATAAATACAATTATAAAATTTTTCCATTTTCTAATAAAAAAATGTGTATAAGATTATAAACTCAATTTAATATATAAATGTTGGTATTCAATAATTTATTATATTAAAAAAATAATACATAAATATTATTTTGAAGTTTACTTTAAATATTCTTTTAACTTTTTTATTTTTAATTTTTAAATACAAACATTTTCTAATTTTTAATATAATAAATGATGTTTTTTATTTATTTTTATATATACTATTTTTTTAATTTTTATATATAAACATATTATCTAATTATTTTAAATTTTTTGTTTGAGACGTTTCTATTACTTCCAATCACATTTTTCCCATATGCTTCTCATGACAAGAAAGTTCAATAATTAACTTCAATGCTGCAACACAATTATAGCAAAAACCCCTTAACATTTACATTCCTACAACTTTCAGTAAAATTTCAGTACAAAAGCGGAAACTAAACTTTGACCACAAAGCGAAATACTTTTTTGTATAGTTTGGCTTAACAGCTAAATGCCTCGAGCTATCATAAACTTTTATTCATTTAACAAATTTCATAAATTTTTCCATTTAAGTCCAAGCGCATCACACAAATGAGCTAATTACTGCCAACAGTTTAAAAAACATTTCTCCACTTTTTTTGTGAATCAAATACGCCCACTTAAAATATTAAAAAAAATAAGGAACTAACCAACTTTTTTGCGCGCTCAACTCAGCTGTAACTGAGCGTGTAGTTAAAAGCCAGAAAAACTTCTCAAGTCGTCAAATTTACAACGCACACAGACACAACCACACCCACACCCACACACACCCACAGACTGCAGGCGTGCATAAGTCAGGCGCACGCAAATTGAAATATTACGTATACGCAACATTGCCAACCAAAATACTGTAGGAAGAAGCAAAAGTTTTTTATGAAAATTTCATGTAGCTTTGCTCTTTTGACAGTGAAAAATAAAACAGCAGCAGCAGTAGCAGCAGCAGCAAGCAGCAGCAGCAAGCAGCAGCTGTAGTCGCAAAAACAAAAACAAAAAAAAAAAAGAAAGAAAAATAAAGAAAAGTTTTCTATGTGATAGAGTGGGAAACAGGAGCAGGACTTGAAAGACACCTCGCTGCTACACACTTGCCACTTGCGAGTGCCGGCGCGCCTTCAGCTGTTTCGACTGACTACTTTAATTGTCTGAAATGCCACAAAAATGCGCTCAAGTTTTGAGGCTGGCGCCTGCCAGCTGCCACAAGTGCTACAACATTTTCATTTTCACAATTTCTCTCAACTTGTTTTGGTTCTTTTCTGTTGTTTTGATTCTCTTTTTTTTGGCGCTAAACAAAAATTTGTTTTCTGCCACACTTAAACAATATTTTCCAATTGTTGTTGCTTGTTTTTCTTCTTTCTTGTTTTTTTTTTTTTTGTTTTTGTTTTGCGGTCGAAAAGTTTTCTGTTTTATTTTGTAGTTGATGCTGAATGCGATTTGTGTGCGTGCAAAAAGTGTGGCTGCGCTTTGGCTAAGCGCCTAATTGAAAAACTGCATGAAAGTGACGGCGCTTTTTCATGTAAGCCTCGCGCCCGGAATCCCATTAACACGGGCGCGCGCCATCGCGCTGCATTTTGGCCACACAGGCAATTAAGCCGTCCGCCGCTTGCCTGAAAATGTCAATTTAAATTAGATTCTGCCGGCGTCACAGAGCACGTTGCAAAGTCAATTAAAATGTTACGCATACGCCGCGTGTTGCATATCCATCTACCCCTGCCACGCGCTAATTAAGCAAACCGAGTACAAAATACGTTAAAAAAATATTATATAGATATATGTATATATGTTGTTATATGCTAATTTCCTGTTGTTCTTTTGTTGGCTTTAATTTTTGCAGACGTGAAATGCAAACGCTGCGCGCCACACACAGCGGCAATAAGGAGCGCCTCACCGTCGAGTGGCTGCAGCAGTCGATATCGGAGATACGCAAGCAGCTGGTCGAGCTGCAGCGCACCGCCGGCAGCGTCGCCAAGGATGTGCGACATGGCGGCTCAGCCTACGAGGATCTGGCCACCATACGCAACGATTATCAGCAGCTCAAGCTGGAGCTGGCCGCACAGCGTGAGCGCCAACAGCAAACGGAGGTGATTGTTCAAGAGCTGCGCGAGGAGCTACTGCAGCAGGAGCAGGAATACAAACATGACCTGAATAGGCAGCAGCAGCAGCGGCAGCTAAATGCCAATGCAATTGCCAAGGAGCAGCTGGCGGAGCAGTCGGCCAGCATTGAGGAAGACAGCAGCAGTCGGGAGAGCAGCCAAGAGGTGAGTAAACACACATACGCACTGTAGTCCCTGTTCAAGTTTATGCTAATGATCAGATAAGCACGCAGCACACACACACGCACACACACACACTCACACACACACACATACACATACACGCTCAGGTGTGTGCTTCAGGTTTTATGGCTTTGAAATTTTGCCTTTGTTGCCGCTGCTGCTGCTGTTTTAAGTGCGCTCATAAAGCGGCCTGTTGGCCACCCTCCCAGTGCCCCCCCCCCTCTCAGTGCCCCGCCCTCCTCCTTTTGCCATTATCTGCCCATTTTATGCCTTATTTTATACCTGACTGCCATGGTCATTGTTTTTTTTTTTCTTTTCGGGGTAGACATCTGAGACACGATGTGCTAACGAGCCGAATGCCCAAGCCGAGTCGAGCTCATGCCCACTCACTCCCTCACTCCTCCTCACTTCCTCTCACTCCCCCACACTTCCATTCTCTTCTCGTGTCCTTACTTTTTAATGGCGCCTCATATGCTGCTTAAATTACTCATACGCACCGCAGGACGTCAACATATTTAATATTTAATGCTAACGCCTCGCCCCGGGCAGCCACTTAGGCCCAACTCCTTGCCTGTCTGTTCCTGTCTCCATGCCTAACTGAATCATTAACATTAAGGTCAGGCAAATCGCAGACAGCGCCGACTGAACAACAACATGCTAACAACTTTTAATTATAATTAAAGTCAATAAAATGCGCCAGGCAAAAGTGAAAGTTACATGAAATGTTCCAAGGCCAGGCGCGTTTATCAGATACCCTGTAGATATGTTTAGCGTAATGAAATAGTTGAAATATGCGGCCCAGACATGCAATGCAAATTGGCAAGAGAGTTGTAAGTCAAGTGACTAAATGGAGCTTTTGACATGTTATTTAACACTGTTGCCGGCAATAAGTGGTTTTTGATTATTATAAAGTAGTGTTACAAAACAGAAAAGGGTTTCTGTTCAGCAACAAATTTCATTTACAAAATAGGTCTCTTAATATTTAAGCAGTTAACCAACACTAAAGCTGCGTTAAGCTACTCAGTGTTTCCTTTAAGTTAAATATTTTTTAGGTATTATTACCCATAAGAGGAAGGCAAATTATAATATTAACAGTTTGTTTATATAAATATTTAATATGCCAAACTATATTAAATCCATAAAAGATTCCTTTTTCTTCAGCAGAAAAAACCCTCTGAAATTTTAAAACTCTTTAAGACATTTGATTTGAAGCTTTTAACATTTCACTTAACTTGAAACTTAATAAATGTAATTTATTTAAAGTTTGAAGCTTAAAAGCATTTTTAAGAAGATTTAAATCGAAGCGCATGTAAGCAATTAGTTTTATTTTCTTAAAGTTTCTTTAAATATCAAAGCCTGCAAAGATATTTATTTAAATGTATGAAAAAAAAAAAGCTTTTCCACTTCAAACTATAAATTAAGCTAAATATTATAACTATTTCAGTTACTTACATTATTTATATATATTAGTTAATATATTTTTAATTCAATCACCTACTAAAGCTTCTCTTACCGCTAACTATACTATAATCACTTTCTCTTTACCAAAGTTCTTAGAGCCTTAAACAAAAACCTTCCTTAACTCGTTTTTTTTTTCGATTATCTAAAAGGCATATCTGTTGACGAAGCATAACAAATTTTTTTGTACGCAACGAAACCTCTTTTTCGCAAAACAAACTAGAGAAAGATATTTGAGCACACAACCAACAGGTAAAGCCGCAAAATGTGTTTCAGATGCCAGCATTGCATAAAAGATACAACAAACACACAAAAAAAGTTTCGAGAAAAAATACATCAAAAAATGTAAATTGGAACGCTGTGCGCTTCATTAAAAGAATTATGCGACGCCCATATGCATGCGGTTGCCGCACCAAATATGTCAGTAGAATGACCCAAAAAAAAAAAATAAATAAAAAATAAGAAGCAAACTCAAAACTGGTTTACAGACACCTGTTTAACGAATGTGGCCCCGCTTCGCGTTCCGCCCCTCGCACCTAACCAGCTCATTCAAGCCATTGTTGCTTTGAAGTTCCTTGTGATGTTTAGCAAAAAATTTGCTTGACTATGAAGATACCCCGCACTCGCTGGCTTTCTCTGCTTGACTATCTGATTGAAAAGTGAACACAAAGCAATTACATATAGTCAGTCGGCCGATACAACAAATTTTGACCACAAAATGCCAAGAAAAAATAAAAAAGGGCAAACAAAACCAATGAAAACGATAAAACGTGCAGTCAGGCGGCGTAAGCGGCTTTCACAAGAGACGCACTCGAATCAGTTGGAGTGCAGGACGCTAACACACACACACATACATTAATGTTAAAGGGCACGCCTCGTACTTTATATAGATATATATCTATATATACACACAGATATATATATATATATATATATATATATATATATATATGTCTATAGAATGAAATTGCTGAAAATTGCAAACAAAAAGCAGGAAATCACCTTTTAATCGCCCTCAGCATTTCTGCGGCAAAGCGAGCAGCAGCAGCAGCATGAGAGAGGGGAAGGAGAGGCGGAGAGAGGATGGGCAGAGTGGAAGGGCAGATTCTGCACAGCAATTTTTGGTATACAACGCCAGCTGCACGCTGTCAGAGACCAGCCTGACGGCTGCTGTCTCTTTTGTCTTGCCAAAACAGTTTGGCCCCTGTACAGGTCCCCAATTTTTTTTTTTTTCTGGCCAACAACAGAGCAGATGCTCTTGAGTGCCTTGATAATCAGTTATGTGTATATATATATATATGTGTGTGTGTGTGCGTTTATGATGCGCGCGATGCTTCAGCACAATTTGATCCTTTTCATTATTTTTAGGTTTCCTCAGTTGCTGTTGTTATTTTATGCCACATTTCCCACCAAAAACCAAGTTCAGCAGGCACCCAACAACAGTTAGCCAAAAACCTGTCTTTTTTGTTGTTGTTTTTCTAGCTAAAAAAAGAAATATAAAAACAATGAAAGTGAACTGGCTAAAAGCAATTTACAAAAAATAAAAAATAAAATAGAAAAAAGAGCAGAAATTAGGTTAAATTAGAACAAAGCGCATGGCACAACAATCAAAATTGCGCAGGTGGCCGCGAGAGAAAATATAGAAAAAAAATAGAATATATAAAAAAAATAGATTTAAAAAACATGCCATGTGGGAGTCTGTGTATCTCTCTCTCTCTCTCTGTGTATGTGTGTGATTAAATTAAATCAACTGTATCTAATTTGATTAAAATTTGGAGAAAAAACCAAAACAAAAATGGAGAGCGCGCGCAATTTGTGCAGAAATGTTATGCCAAAACCCCAAAGGGAATGCGTTTGAAGAAGCGGAGCTAACAGAGCAAAGCTAACTAATTCAATTTCAGTGTTGGTTAACGCTTCACATACATATATATGCAGAGCTATTATCAAAAGAATTTATTTTACATTTAAAAAAAAAATCCATATTCGAAAAATGTTTCTAAATGGTTTATAGCTATGCTAGTTCGCAGTTGAGAGTTTTTAAGTGGTTCATTACTGGTTCAAAGCATTGCTAAATAATTGAATCCCCGCGCTGCTTCGTACTTTATTTTGCAAAAAATATAGAATTTTTTGTATGCAATTTTTATAGCTAAAGTGTTTGAGTTAAAAATAAATCAAAAAAAATAGTTTGAAAACAGTTCAGAGCTTGTTCGCAGCTAGTTTACTAGCTTAAAAAGGCTGACTAATTAAATTTCTATTTTCGCTGGCATTCTAAGGCAAACTAAAAACATTTTTCATTAAAATGTTTTGTTGAAACTAACCGAAAATTAAAAAAATGTTGATTAAAAATGTAAAAAAATTGAATATGTTTTATAACTAGTAGATAAAATTAAAAACCTAGTAAATATATAAATTTCATAAAAAATGGTTAAGCTGAAATAAAAAAGTTTTCAATTGGTTCATAACCAGCTTAGCTCAATTGGATCTTAACGTTACTTAAATCAGAGCTGAATATTTAGTTTCTATTTTTATTAGTTCATTTAAACTCTGCCTCTCTTCATGAACCTAGTATTGCAATTTTCTTATTAAAATAGTTCTTTAAATAAACTTCAGCCTACAATTGATTGTATTAATAGCCCTTTGAATGCTGCTTCACAGACTCTTTTCAAATCCAAAAATAAATTCTAGTTCCAGTTTTAAATATTTAAATTTAGCCCAAGCCATAAGGGATAAGGGACACGTTGCCATAGATAATGAAGCCGACCACAAGTTTGCCAAAGCTCTCCCTCTCTAACTCTCTAGTTGCCTAAATAGCCCACTCAATAGATAAAAATGTATATCGAGACAAGTTTACAGTGAGGACAATATTTATTTGGGTCTGGCCGGGGCAATTGCCAATCATTCTGACAGCTAACAACGGCTGACTGTAAAAGCCTCTATATATATATACATATACATATATATATATATTTATTTGATACTGTTGGCACTTAGTTGAATTGCCTGGACTACTAATTGAACTCGAATTGATGGCAAGACCTTTTGGCCAGACCCCTAAAAATGGCAAAGACGCAGCTGCCAATGACAAGTGACTCTCGACCCAAAAGTTCAGATACAAAAAGCAAAAAAAAAAAAAATGATGCTCTAATTGCGATGTGTGCAGATTCATAACAAAGCGTATTGCTTGTACAACTAGATATCAGTAAGGGACACACACGCACACAAGGACTCCAGCTTGAACTGAAGTCTCTGATATAACAAATCGCATGATGGAAGCTGTCACTAGCAACAGTTGAACGCAAATATTTATCATTGGTTATTGATGCGACTGTTGCCAGCAGCAGGACACAGCCCAATACAAAACGCAAAGCAGAACTGAGCAGAGCCTCGCACTAGTGGCAACTGGCAATATACGAGTAAACATATATCGCATACATATATGAGAAACTTGCTGTTAAATTAGCCAGGCAAACAAATGCGGCAACAGACACAAAGGCAGGCCAAAGCGGCAGCAGCAGCACCAGCAGCAGCTAGGGTAGCAGAGGCTGCAGCAGCAACAGCAGTCAACGACAAGAAACCAGTATCCGGTTTCAGACACAAGAGACCAAAATAAAAATTGTTTTTGGGGCTTTTTATACATGCCCTAACTAAGGATACTTTAATAATGTGAATGAATTTGCAACGAAATGAATACAATTTTTTTTGGGAATTCATGGAAGATTTAAAGTTTTGTAATAGATATAAAATAAAATATATTAAAATAATTTCGATTTATTTTAAATACCTGAAATATAAATTAAAATATCTTCCATCCATCACAAAACCGATAAGTAAACTGATATTTTATGAACTATTATTTAAATATTTCATTTTAATACGCTTTTACTTATCTTCTCCTCTTCAATTAGTAATTCTTTTAATAAAAATAAAACTTGGTTCGTTTATAAGCTGAGTCAAAAAAATATGACAATCTGAAGAACATTCGATAAAAATTTCTGAACTTAAATATAGTTAAAAAATTTTACAAATAGTAAGTCTCCTCTTTAATCTCTTTATCTTCTACCATATGCTTGCATATTTGTTTATATATACATATATCTGTCTCTGTAATTTTACTATCCTACTTTGATCTCTTTATTTACTATCTTATGTGTATCTCTTTATCTCCAATCATTTATAAATTTATATCTTATATACTTTCTATCCCCTATAGTCCTTTATCTTCAACCATATTTTAAGCTTAGTTCCCATTTTTCCTAGAGCATCTAATATTCAGCTTTATCACGCTCATCTTTATTTGCTCTCCTATAATTTTTTTTATTTGTTTTTTTTTCTCTTTTTTTTTTTGTTGTGCTGACTTGGTTTGGTTTTGGTTTGGTTGTATTCCATAGCACATGAGTGGGCTCCAGCATCATTTTACCTTATTTATGTTGATATTTGTGCTGGCTTTTGTTTTATGTTACTTGTTTCTTGCCTCCAAAAGTTGCCAGCCACCCGTGTCGGCCCCTCGCTCTCTAACTCTCTGTGCGCGCCGGCAATTTGTTTGATTGTTGGAAGTGCTTGTATATTTTTGGTAACCATAACCATTTCGCTTTTTGTTGCTGTGCCATATTTGCATATATGCAGTGCTCGTAGTTGATATTTATTTTATGAGCGAAATTATCTTTATTGAAATTCGGCATACTCTTGAGACTCAAATATACATATATATATATGTATGTGTGTGTGTGTGCTCGGCATGTTTCTATTACTCAGGCGAAGCTCAAAGTTTATCCCCAGCGACATTGCCGCGATTTATGTGCATATCTACATATATACTATATAGACTCTATATTTATTTATGTTCGGCTTGTGCTTGAGATTTGGTTTTCCATGCGGTTGCCGCTTAAAGCGCTCTATGGCAACTCTTTTGATTAAAAATTTTGCATTTCGTGAAACTGCGCGGCAATATTTGCGCATATTTAGTTTTAAATTATGCACACGTTTGCCATTTGGCCACGAAAAGTAGAATGAGAATGAGAAGAGAAAAAAAAAACACGAAATGCTACCAATGTTGGCACCTAAATGCGCATTAACTTAATGGCATTTTGTGGCACACACACACACACACACAGGGTGTATGCTGTGTGTGTGTGCAACTTTTTGAGCGGCACACAAAAGTCCTATTAAATTTTTACGACAATTCAACGTGGAGCAGCAGCAGCAGCAGGAGTAGGAGCAGCTTTTTCTATTTGCGCTGCACACACACACACACACACCCACACACACACACAGAGCAGCAGCAGCAGCAGCAGCAGCAGCTTGTCTGCTGCATAGCCTGACGCTAATAGCAAATCCTTGTTAGCCTTCACTTGAGCACAACATGTAAAATTTCACTTTAATCCTTGCTGCGACCCAAGCGGTTTATGCATTTTATATATATATATTTGTGTGGCATGTGTATGTGTGTGTGTGTCTGTGTGGCTTTGCAAATTAATTAGCCAAGCGGCTGCTCCTTTTGCCTGATTAGCATTTCTTAAGTGTTATCGCACACGCGCATAAAATATTTATGCTTCAATTTCGATTTCAATTAGCGCCGCTGTCACTTGCCAGCACACAAAATATCTTTAAAATTGTTGAACCAATTGTTAATTGGCCTTGGCAGCGTTTTGCCATAAAAGGGGAACAGCACAGGCGGCGTAGGCCCAGCGCATAAATCACATTTAATTATATTGTTGACATCGTTTTGCCGTAAATCGTGCATCACCTTTTTTGATAGTCTCCAACCAACTCAACTGCCTGCAGTATATAGCTAGCATATATACACATATATAATATATATATATATATATATATCTATATTGGGCCCGCTGTCGAACGTGGCGTATTAGCAATGTTCGTGACCTTTCGCATAAAACAGCAAACGGCGCTTCCTTTTTTTTTGCAAGGTTTTTTTTTTGCCAAGTGGCATCCCAGTACTTCCCCAGCCCCGTCAACACCATCGCCCCTTTCCCTCATCTCTTGCGCTAGCGGAAAACAAACAGCAGCTGAAAATTCCTTTAGGTCGCGCTTCGATTGGCCCTATAAAAGTTTCGCCTACTCGCACAATTCACATTTTACGCGAACATTTTTTATATATATATGTAATTGAATTTAAAGCATATAAAAATAGAAGCACATATTTTTAGACCAAAATATGGCTTTTAAAAATTTGCTATCGTAAAAATTTAATGCAACTATATATAAGCCATTAAATTTATAAACTTTCTCTTAGGTATTCGAGCAGGTTGAGTTCTTACGCTGATCTGTCTGCTTGTCTATTGAAGACTTGAATCATAATGAGGGTTGCCGTCAAATAAATTCAAAGCGATATCAAACTTTTACTTGAGTATATAATATTACACAAAAAAACCTGCTCTTATTTTTGGATATTTCCTTTATTCTACCATATCTCCTTTAAAGATATCTCATATTTGTTCAGACTTAGTTGAAGCACTCACTCACACTTGCTTCAAATACTTTTGTGAGATTGTCAAATACCTTTATCAAAACGAACACGAACTACATATTTAATGTATAAAAGTGTTGAAACTTTAAAATCAGTTAGCATATAAATAAGGGAATCGCATAAGCTCCACATCGTTTAGTAATCCCGAAATTCCAAATAGAAAAATATTATATATGAACGAAAATTCTATACATGTTTAAAAGCAAAGTTGCTAGTTTTTAATTTTCCGATAATAGCCAAAATAATATCTATTTATAATTATTTATTTAAAAAAAAATTTTTTTTGAAAATATTGTTTAACCTAATATTTGAAATGAATGTTAAACATTTAGTTTTTTTCTCGAAACAAATTTAAAATATTCATTAATTTCATAACTCATTCATTTTCTATAATATAATAATAATAATAAATCGTTAACAGCTTCAAAAGCTTCTGTTATACATTTTTAGCACTTTATAGTCAATTAGTTCAAATGCCCAAAAATACCGTAAACAAAAGTTTTTCTATTTATAATAACGCAAAAAATTAATGAAGCTACTTTGCTCTCACAATGCTTTCGCTGCTGCCATTGTGAATGCTATAAACAAACAGAAAAGCAAATTGAAAACTTTTTGATTTATAAGCTTGTAATCCCGACTTATTTGCTCTTCCTCTCCCAATTTCTCTCTCTCCTTCTCTCACTCTCTCTCTCTCTCTCTCTCTCTCTCTCTATTTATTCATATCTCTCAGACTTATTCTCTATCTCCAGCTTGCAATAACTTTCAGCTTTGCTTTTGTTTGCTGCGTCGCATAATTAAACAGCGCGGCAAAAATATTGCTCTACTCTTCAGCTTGACATCTTCATTTCGTCAATTTTTACAACTACATCTTCCATTTTTAATTTCATTTTGCTTTCGCCTTTGCTAGTTTTGCTTTATTTGGCAATTATGAGGGAACTGTGTGAATGCTAAAGCTTTGCTCTCAAAGTATGGATTATATTCCCCTTACTTTTTTTAATGAATGCCAGGCGAAGCATATGTGCTATAGTGATATAAATATGTATCTCCATCTGCATCTGCATCTGCATCTCAATCTCCATCTGTATCCTTATCTATTTCAATGCTGTTGGCGCATTCATTACATTTGCATTCAGAAATCAGAAATGTGACCCAAATGCCATTACCTTGGTTAACGCCTGTCACTCAGTTAAATTATACTACTATATGACTGCACTGCAACATGTGAAAGAAGAAGGAAAGGAGTCCTTAAATGAGAGTGCTCAACTGGCAAATACCCTGCATTGTATTTTCTTACCATCTCTTACAAATGCTGTTAGTTCTTTTTTCAAGTCAGTGCAATTTTAATATTGTTTTAATATTTTGCTCTAATAATTATTTATCTTTTACTTATTCTTAAAATATGTTATTTTTATATATATTTTTTTTTGTTATTATTATTATTTTTCTTTAGTTTTTAATTGAAAATATCTGCATATAATTTTAATTTATTTAAAAATATTTCCCTGCTGCTATTGCTATCCTTCTTCAACACTTTTAATGGGTATTCAGTACAAAAAAATACGCATAAATGAACTTGTGCGACGCTAACATAGACAGCTGCCAAGTTGCCTTAGCTTAAAGTCTATATGAGAGCAGATGGGTGTGTGTGTGTGTGAACATCCACCCGCCCACACTCACACACACACTTAACGCCAGGGATTTGCGCGTTGCTGTCGCTGACATTATTGTTGCACACGCCTTTTATCCTTGCAAGTTCTCTGTCTGTATGTGCGCGAGTGTGTGTATGTGTGTGTGTGTGCGTGCGCGCGCGTGTATTTGTGGCAAAGTTGTTTGGCGCTGCGGCTGTGCGTTATGAAATGCATTTATTATAAATGGATTTAGGATTCAATTCCCTGCACATAATCCGGTGCACATGCATATTACAAGTGCGCTAAGACAACGACAGCCACGACAGAGCACGCTGAAGAGCCCCAGTTGACAATGCTCGACTGGGGAATACCCTGCTAACAACTATTTGACGAGATAACATTTAATAAATGAAGTGTTTAGCAGAAAGCTTCAACAGATAGTTTGATATGATACTTATCGATATTATTGGCTTGGTGCAATGTTATCGACTGTATGAACAAATGGGTAATTGATAAATTATAACAGACAATTTAAAAAATTAATTTGTCGTATTCAGTTCTCTATCAAATGCAATATACCTTACGACAATCACACAGAGACATTACAGGGTAGCCAATTGAATTGTTAAGCTTTTTACCTACTTTGTTCGCGCATAAAGCATATCGCCTTGAGCAATAGCAAATAAAAGTTGATCGATATATTGAAACGATAGCATAAATGTTATCCATAGTAAAAATATACTTATAAATACACATAAAAATTCTTAAAAAATCGCAAATTTGCTCTCAATCTACAGAAATTCACCCTAAAACATAACTTCTCCTAAAAGTACAGGGTATCAAAAGCTCTTAAGCATTTGTAGCTTTAAGTGCTTTACCGCCTCAGCTCACAACTCGAGCATACTTTTGTGCGCAACAAGACTAATTCTATGCGAACAATTTTCTCATTTTTCTATTTTCAGTCGAAATCGCAGTCGAGCAGCGAACTGGCCGACCACAGACGCCGCCACTGCCGCTTCCAGCAGGAGCAGATCCACAATCTGCAGCTGGCCCAGCGCAGCTTGCGCCGGCAGATGAACGAGCTGAAATACCATCACATTGACGAGCGAGTGCGCAGCATCGAGCTGGAGCAGCATCGCATCGCGAATGCCAATTTCAATTTGAGCCGTCAGATTGCGACACTGGACAAGCTGCACACCTCGATGCTCGAGCTGCTCGAGGATGTGGAGGGGCTGCAAAGTAAAATGGACAAGAACATACCCGAGCTGCGACACGAAATATCCAAGCTGGAGTTTGCCAACGCCCAAATCAGCTCCGAGCAGAATTTGGTGCGAGAGGAGGGCAAAAATTCGGCACGTTCCCTGCAGGCAATGGCCGTCAGCGTGAGCGCGCTGCAGGAGGAGCGCGAGGGAGTTAGAAAGTTGGTCAGCACGGTGGAGCAGCTACAAACGAATGTGGATCGCGTCCAATCACTGGTCAACAACGAGCTGCACAATAAGGTAAAACACATTTTGCACGATTTAAATTCCAATTTCACGCGAGCTTGGCAATTGCCGAATCCCGTCGAATGTCAAATCAAATACGAATCTAACTCTCTGACTAGGGCTGCAATGTTATTTTTTGCAATTAGTTATCGATTTAAGGGCTATATTATTGACTGTAGCCCTGCATTAATTAATTTGTGAGCCATTGAAATATTGTAAAAGAATTACTTCTTTTGACATTATAAAATTTAAAGCCATTTTATATAATCTATTAAATTAGCATTTTCCTTGAGGAAATACATGTTATCAAACTCGAACTTATTCAGCTGAGCGGCACTGTAAATTGCCATAATTTACTTGCTCAATCGATAGCGATTGCCGTAATCCCTGCGCGCGCTTGTTATATTTAATTTTATTATTTTTTATTCACTTCATAATTTGTTGTTTTTTATTCATTTTTAGCTCTCGCACCTCAACAAGCCGCACAAACGCGCACATCATCAAAAACAACAGCAGCAGCAACTTCAATCGGCGCAGTTGACGGATTTACGCTCAGACAATGAGCTGGCCGAATCGCTGGTGGCGGAGCTGGAGAACGTGGAGGCGCAGTATGAGGCAATTGTGAATAAGCTGCCGCAGGACTGCAGCGAGCTGTCGCCGCACGTCGATGGACTGCATTTAATAGCGCCCGCTGGCCAGCATCATCCGCTGATGACGCACTGCGACGCGAATGGCTGGACGACGGTGCAGCGGCGCTTCGACGGCAGCGCCGATTTCAATCGCTCCTGGGCCGACTATGCCCAGGGCTTTGGCACTCCAGGCGGCGAATACTGGATTGGCAACGAGCAGCTCCATCATCTGACCCTCAGCAATTGCACACAGCTGCGCATCCAGATGCAGGATATCTACGACAACAATTGGGTGGCCGAGTACAGGCATTTCTATATCTCGTCGCGTGCCGACGGCTACAGACTGCACATTGGCCAGTATAGCGGCAATGCCTCCGATGCACTCAACTATCAGCAGGGCATGCAGTTCTCGGCCATCGACGACGATCGCGACATATCACAGACGCACTGTGCTGCTAACTATGAGGGTGGCTGGTGGTTCTCTCATTGCCAGCACGCCAATCTCAATGGGCGCTACAATCTTGGCCTGACTTGGTTCGATGCCGGCCGCAATGAATGGATTGCGGTCCGCTCGAGCCAAATGCTGGTCAAGCGGCTGCCCAGCGATGAGTGTGCGCCGAGCCACAGCAATGAGGCGGCAGCAGCAGCAGCAGCAGCCGCAGCAGACACGAGAGCAACAGCAACCACAACAGCAGCAACACAAGTGGTGCCCAGCACAAGGCCAACCACTGTGGTGCAGTTTGTTGCCGCTGCGCAGGCGTAAGCAAACAGTTAGCTGACAAAAGAGAAATACCCAAAAAACAAAAAAAAAGAAACAAAGAGAAAAAACAGCTACAGTGAACCACCAGAGCCATGCCTACTATAGTTTGGAGTGCGTGCGTGTGAAACGCGCAAAAAAAAAAAGAAGAAAGAAACGAAAATAAAATAACTAAATATATATATATAAATATATGTGTATATATATATATATATGTATGTTTGTGTATGTGTAAAAATTAACATAAAGCAAACACGTTTAGCCCTGCGCTGCGTGTTTCTTTTGTACATAGCTAAATTCTTGTCTAAGTTGTAGTTAATACTATTTCAATGGAGCTTACTAGCCTCGTCAACAAAAAAGGAAGAAGTAGATGAAGAAGAAGGAGCAGGAGCAGGAGCCGAGCATTGTGCTTAACAATATAATGTACACTAGGCGTATGAGTAATCTAGCTATAGAATTTATCATCATGGAAATATGCAAACCTCCCCCTCGTACATATTTGTTTTGTCTTTCAGCAGATCTCATAGAGGCATAAGTCAACACGCAGCTCAAATTTGAAGAAAATAGCAACAACAAAAAATCATAGTACATTTAAATATATATACTAAATATATATTTAGATGAAAGAACAAAATCTCTTCCTCTATTTTCGGGGCATATCATGAGCAAAACAAATAAGTGCGTGTATTGTCTTGCAGTTATTTCCATAATAAACATTATACAGTGCGCGTCATTAGAATAGAACATCCTTTCTATATCATTCTATATCTATATAGATTCCATATCATTCGAGCTATAGCAAATAATAGGTTGAGATAGTCAAGATATAAAGTAAGTTCATTCTTTTATTTTTCCTCCAAAGCTTAAACATATATATTTTAAATATATCTTTCTATAGTAAATTTTGTTCCTAAAGCAGTTGAATTTTATCACTTATACAAAATTTGGGAAGAGTTCTTGCCAAATTTAAATATTTACAAACTCATATTTAAAAAAAAAAATTATTTTAATTAATTTTTCTATTAAAAAATATAGTTGTTGAACCCAATTTAGATTTTTTTCAATAAAATCAGATTTCTATTTTATTAATTTTTTTTTTAATAAATAGAACACAGCAAAAATAAAAACAAAATTCCAAGACATTAGCTCAAAAGACATAAGAAACATAAAACATTAACTGAGAACTGCAAAGGTTGCCCTATTCTAATGACGAGCAGTGTGTATACTTAAATATATATATTTAGATTTTAAGTGAAAAGCCAGCTCTAGTGTAGGCATCTCAGACAAATAATAAATATACTTAAATGTCATAGCAGTCGCACACACACACACACAAAACAAAACGAATATAACCAAAATTATTTTGTTTTTTCGGTGTGCCTCTGTTAGTTTAGTGTTACAAAACCAATTTAAGCGTCCATATCAAGTACATTTGCGTAGACTTGAAAGAAAGCAGTCATTAAGTATAGTTTTAATGGTTAATTACGCAGTTGCTAATTGTAATTGTTGTATCATATAAATGTTATCAGCAGCAGCAGCGGCAGCAGCTCCTATTCAATTGCTTGTCAACCCGATTTCATATGGCAAAACAGAAGAAAACTCTTTCAGCTTAACTCTCATTTTCACTAATGCAACAACCAATCGTATATGCCAAAGATAACGAGAGCGAATTCCACAAAATGAATCATAAATGAAACGCAAAACAAACTATTTTCTGCACTTTTGCATATACCAAAAAATATATATAATAATAATAAAATAATAATAATAAAAGTTGCAGCTAGCTTAAGTCCAGCATAAACTATATTATATATAATATATATTTATGCTTCTAAGTATATACATATGTACTTGTATACATTAATTTTATGTACGTTACGTATTAAGCGACTCAAAAAAAAAAAAAAAACAAGAAAAAACTGGCCACAGCCAGCGTATTTTACAATAAATGAATTGATGTGAAATTTTTTCGAGCAACAGATTTTTCCTTACGGCATTCAGCAGCTGCATAAATATCTTATTGCCCAGTGACTGGCAAAAAAAAAAAGGTTCGGAGAAAGGGAGAGAAAGAGAGAATAAGTGAAAATTAATATCTAGCGTACATTTAATACCCTATTAGGCTTATTAGCTCAGCTTTTCTGTTCTATTTTTGCTGCAGTTCGCTCAAGCAATTATAATTTAAAGACCTTAAAAATATTTTTCATTTAAATATTAAGTCTTAAGTTGCTTAAATTCTATGCACAGACAGCTTATATAAATTTACTTTAATTTACATACAATAATTGCAAGCAAAAAGTTTATATAAATAAAAATATAAATTAAATATATAAATATTTAATATATATTTCTAAAATTGTTTTATATTTCTATCCTTCAATTTGGGGCTATAAAATGTCCATTATGACCTTATAAAATATTTCAGCTATTTTTTGTCAAACACGAATATTTTTTCTTTTATATTCAAAATTAGTTTTCAATTTGGTTTCTACTACAATTTCCTTTATATAAAAAAGCTTTTTTATTGCCATGTAAACAGCAGCCCCAACAAGTTGAATATATTTATAGAAATTGAAAAAAGTCTACAAAAAATGTTATGTTTTTTCCTAAAGTCAAAGGTAAACTTAAAAAAAAACTGGAATATACATAAAAAAAAAATATATATATATATATGTCTCTATGTCGGAAATGACCAACGAACACTGTAAAATAAAGCCGAAAAAATTGCGAACAAAATAAAACCCCAACGTAAATCTCGTATATATGAGCGACATGACAACGCACTGCTGCGGCACTCAGAGTGTTGTCAATGGCAACAACAACAATCCGAGCTATGCTGAATGCACAGATTTATGGGTGCATAATACCAAAACACACACATTGCAGCTGCAGGGCAACAAGAGCTGAATGTGACATGAGAGCTTACTGCAAGCCAAGTTGACTTGAACAAAGGTCCCAGCTGCGCTCTGCTAGTTAAACGCTGTTGACTCTATTTTCCCCTTTTCAAACATGCTAAAACTAACTTGGCATAGCACATAGCACATAGCTTTAGTCATTAACTAAAAAGTAGTTAATGAATAAACTAAGACGTTTGCGCTCAAATGTATGCAATGATTTTTGGCTGCTCACTCAAGCAGTACACAAAGCAGTGCCAAATGCCAGCTGAACTGCTTGATAAGCCTGACTGCGTGGCAGGCGCTCCATCTCTCTATCTATCTATCTGTCTGTCTGTCTATCTGTCTGTCTATCTATCTGTCCGTTCACCTAATGCTCAGCTCACCCTGCAGGCATACGAAATTTTTCGCACCAAAAAAGCTGCAGCAAATCCTTCAAGCAAACGCTCAGCTGCAATTTATCAAGCATGAGAGCACACACACTTTAATAATGGAGCAGTGCGCATTTTTTATGCTGCTACGAACAGCAGCTTGTTTGAGCTCCTCCTCAGCTGCTTTGAGACTCTAATATTGAATATTTTTCAGCATTGACTTTTGACTGGGTAAGCAATGGCATGGCATGGCATGGCAAGGCAAGGCAAGGCATTGGCTGAAGTTAGAAATGTCATTGTAGATTGACGCACTGATCCTTATTTAAGCATTTATTTCACTGACACTTTTTGGCCCCCAAAAAAAGAAGCAGAAATTTTCGGGGCTAATGCAAGCGCCAAGTGAACTGTCAGCCGGCACAAAAAAATTGCCTTGCAATTTTTACTCTTCTTTCTTTTATTTATTTTTTTTTTTTAATATTTCTCCTTCTCCTTCTGCAGTTTTACTTATTTTTGAAGCTTGACATTTATTTGCTGGCTGCGAAAACAAAAATAAATGTAAATAACATTTGGCATTTGGTCGAGCGAAGCTCCAGAGGCAACCCACACACAAACACAAACACACACACTATATATATATTTTTTTTTGGCTTTACTTAGGTCAGTCAACAGTTTACAGCGCTTCTGCACCATTTAACCTAAGAACATCTTTGCGTATAAAGTCAAATTTAGTGTGAACTGCCCAAAAAATAAAAAATAAAATAAAATCAAAAGGAAATGAGCCCTACCTAACCCAAGCCGGCTAGCATTTTTTTATACTTTATACATATATATATATTTTATACAAGTATTTACAAAGGCCAGCGCTTAAATAAGTAAAAGGAGCACAAATAAAAACTGAAAGCTGCACATTTAAAATGCAAATCTATTCATGGTTCTGCGGTCGTAAGCACCACGAAGTCCGGACTGCCCGTTTTCCATCGTCCCACGTCCGTTGTCCGCTTTCTGCTGTCCATTATCCGGCGTCTTGTGCGTTCGCACTTCCGGCAATTAACAATAAGCGTCGCAGAAAGGTAGCTGAATTTTTTTTCGTGAATAGCTACTTAAATATGGAAGCCATATTAACTATCTGAAGCACCTAGTTGGCCTTTCAGCTGAAGCTCTTCGAGCTTTTGTTATTATGTGTCAAAATAGAAAGCAAAAAGAAGACGAAACAGACAAAGTGTAAAGAACTTTTCTTGGAATATCGCAGAGCTTCTTTTCACTTAATAAAATCGGTTAGCTGTGCTATTATAGCTAAATATAGAGCTAACTCATAATGTCTTTTGCGGAGTATTATATGTAAAGCATATAATTGAATGCAAATAAGAGAAAAATAAACGTAATTTATAAATAATATTTAAGTCTTACTACAGTTTTTATATAAATTATATGATATTCTATTAATTTATTTGTATTTAATTTTTTTTAAGTTTTAGTTTAGACTTTAATATTATTAAAATTATTCCTTCAATTTATATTTTTCCTTTAAATTATAAATAAAATAGTTTCTTCAACTCCTATGTTTCCATAAATTGGTTATTTATTTAAGTATTTAAATTTAAATATAGCATATTTTATCTAAAATTTTCCTTTAATACTAGTAAAATATTCTATTGTATATTTATAAAGGAATTTCTTCCTAATATTTTAAAATACATTCTCTAATAACATCACAAACGAAGCACAATACTTTCCACACACGCCAAAAATCTGCTTTAATAACATGAACGTTTGCGTTGCTCTCTAAAAGTGCTGCTATTTAAATATTTATAAACACATATGCATACGGATGGCTCATGCAAGCAATGCACAAATTTTGCAGCTATGAAGTAGAATCAAAACCGAAAAAACCACGAGCTTTACAGATTGAATAATTCGAGTGAACTGAGTTAAAATTTTTGGCTGAAATTATTCTCAACTTCGGTGGAAATAATATACATATATATACATATGCATATGCATATATATTAATTCGCTTAACGTCATTTGATATATGCAATTGACGCAACGGGGCGTATGCGCAATTAACATGCATGTAAGTCCGTCAAACAAATAATTATGATAATTGAGGTCTGCTTTGTAATCGATGCGCATTCGCTGGCCAACGCTTTAAGGCCACTTAAATTTGTATCTCAAATATCTCACAAAAGAGAGAGGGAAAGAGTGGGTAAGAGAGGGAAAGAGAGGAAAAGGGAGAACCTGTAATGAAATTTACATTAAATACACTTTAACACACACGGCCCAGGAAAAAAAGAAAGGCAGACAACAATTTAATTAAAAGACATAATACATGCGCACAGCTGCTCAGCATAGCAGCTTAAGCTGATAAAAGACGTGAGAGCTCAAATACAAAATAAAAAAATAACTATAAACTTTTACGATTCTAATATGGCACACACACACACATAGCAGAGCCGCAGGCAAAGAGCAAACGGTTGTTAGCATTTTCTTTTAATCAGCTGGCGACGCGAGCGCTTTTTTCGGCTTTAGTCCTGCTGACAGCATGTGCGAGACCGTGCCCACGCCATGCTAAAGGGAATATGCTAATTTTAATTAGCCAAAAATTTACATATGCTACGCACACTAGTCAAACAGAACGCACACAAACGATACGCACCCACTCGACCCACACCCACACACACACGCGTGCTTAAGTACTTAAGTGGATATCCTGTCACAGGACTTTCGCTGTTTTGACAGCACAAAGCACAAAGTTTCCACATGTAACAGCAATTGGACCAATTATCATTATAAATTATTTATGCCACAACCAACAACAAAATTCAGTTAAAAATATATTTCATCTAAAAAATCTATATATATAATTAAATTTCAAAGTGTCAATTGCATCAAGCGCATAATTACCATATTTTTTATATTTGTATAAAGAAAATAATTACTTTGATGGCGCCCAAAATATTTAATTAATATGAAAACTTTAATAAACTTATAGAGTGTTAATGAAAATATAATTATATTGAATTTAGTTTGTATATAAAAACACAATATTAAATTTAATTAAATAATAAGGTAAAATAAAATATACAATATTTAATAATTTTGTTATGCTTTAATTTCAGTGTTTTTATAATTAATTGAATAACATATTGATTTCAATTACAGTTCATTTCGATAGTTTTGTTATCTTGGAACCTGATTCAAAATAATAAAACACTAAAGACTCCGACAACCATCATCTTAATGCAAAGCAGGAATACACAAGGATTTGCTATTTCATATTCCATTTGCTGAGCCATAAATAGCTTTTCTTAGAGCCTTACCTAATACCGTAATTTGTGTGCCATGCACTTTCTTTATACATAGCCGGGCCACCCAGCCAGCCAGCTTTGACTTTGGCTTTGAGCTGCATAAAAAATGCCAGCATAATTCCCATAATACTTATATGAACTACATACTAAATCTGTACTTCGAAATCAAAAGCATTTATGACTGGGTCAGAGTAGTAGTCCCTGACGTTCTTTGATCACAAAAGCTGGCGAAGAGAAAAAGAAAACGGGTCCAAATAAGCCAGCTTATACAAAAAGCTAAAGTAATCACGACTTGCATCTAAAGAGACCGAAAATTCACAATTGCCTTGCCAAAGGACCTTTGGCACAGAACTGTGGTAGTTGGCCCGAAAGCCAATGCAAGTGCCGCCCGTATATATATATTTTTTCTTTCTTCTTCTTCATCTTCTTCACTTCTCTTTTTGGCTTGAGCTCTGTGTAAACGCTGCTAAAAGTCACATTGCATTCGAATGCAAAAAGCACTGAGTGCACGCAACCCAAAAGCCTTATTGTTTTCTGGTTTTTATCTACTCCCAAGCCGTTATTTCACTTTTCAGGCAGCCAAGCGAGTCTGAGACACGGCCTGCGACTGAGACAGAGCGTGAGTCTGCGGCTATGGCAAGGCGATTATTGTTGCAAAGTTGGTTGACAATTTGCGTCAAGCTGCAGGCAAAACTTGCCAGCATAACAACTGACGATGATGCAAGGGCCATGGAGACACAGAATAAGCCAAGCCAAAGTAGGCGAAATGAAGCTGCAGGCCAGCGCAGCCAAAGCAGTCACCGTCAGTCCGGGTAATAAGGCATCAAGCAAAAAGTGCCCTGAAAATAAACAGTCGCATAGTCGGATAGTTGGCTAGTCACATTGTCCAGCCAGTTGCTTACGAGCTGAAAGCTGTCGAGTTTGTTAACTGTCTGAACGGTGCGTGTATTGTGCCCGCCTTCCGTTTCGCCAGCTCAAACTTTTTGCCCGACTCTGGCTCTGGCTAAAGACTTTGCATTTTTAATACCCTACAAGCCTGGCTAATGGAGCCTGCTGGAAAGGGGTAGACAAATAAAACAATTTTATTGACTAGAAACACATATAGACATGTACGTTTGTATAGACGATACTATAATGGAGAATGCCAATGTCTATCTGCTTCGAAACAGTTTTAATATAGCTCAAATATTTTTGTTCTTAATCATATCATGGAAAACATATCCCAACTATCATTCAATTTGTTCTATATATCCAAGGAAATATTTGCGTTTTAGTATTGATATTTAACACCTTTTATCATGTATTTCGATAAAATAGAAGTTGATGAGATTTTGATATGGTTTTTAGTACATGATAAAAGGTGTTAAATATTAGTACTAAAACGCTAATACTTAGTACACTTTTTCATGAACTAAAAATCATATAAAAAGCCTATCAACTTCTTTCTCAACATCTAAAGAAATATTTAAATATTAGAACTCATATTTAGCATAATTTTATTCCACTAAAAATTATAGCAAAATTTCATCAACTTCTTCCTCTACATCAACAAATTATATTAGTTTTAAAATAATTATTTAACACACTTTACATGACCTTAAATCCCATCCGAATCTCAAAGCAAATCCAAACAAAAAACATTTGAGGCAATAAATATTATTATCTACAGGGTATCTCTCTGTTATCACTTCTTCTGGTCTCACCCTACATTTATCGTTTTTTTCTTTTGTATTATTTTTCACTTATTAATGCCATAT
This sequence comes from Drosophila pegasa, assembly GCA_035046225.1. NCBI lineage: Eukaryota > Metazoa > Arthropoda > Insecta > Diptera > Drosophilidae > Drosophila > Drosophila pegasa. The sequence goes on along the minus strand of JAWNOD010000076.1, from coordinate 8,568,694 downwards.
TTAAGTTGAATAATTTGACTAGCTTTGTTGCGGCTTAAGAATTTAATGCGCTTCGCCTGCGGCGGGTCAATGACAGCGATGAGCGCGCTCAAGATGGAAGTGGAGGTGGAGATGGGGGCCAGCATACACTATGGTCGACAAGGCGGTCGAGACGGAAATTGTATATCCGTTAGAAAATTATCAATTTATGGTAAAATGAGCACTGATTGCAAAATGCTACGATATGGCATTGGCATTGCGATAGGAATTGAAAAGTGCCAGCATGCTTTGTGGCATTGCTAAATTGAAAATGAATCGAAATGAAAAGCAAGCCAAAACCGTATCGTGCCGATGCGAAGCAAAGTGAACTGCAGCCATGTGGCAGTGGCTGTGGCTGTGGCTGTGGCGCTGGCTGTGGTGCTGGCAGTCAAGGCGACAGTCAACAAGCAGCTGGCAAACGGGGCCCATAATGAGCAAGTCAATATCATGGACAGCAGGGCACACACACAGACACACACCCACACACCCGCACACAACAGTAGAACAGCAGCAGCAAGCAGCAGCAGCAGCAGCAGGCAATCGATTGAGGTCCTTGCGTACGCCGTGGCTGCGACTTGCGTCATGCAGCGTATTGCGAAGAAAAAGCAGATTGCAATTTGTTTTACTGATTTCCATGCTTTTGGCTTTATTTGCACAACGGAAACTTTCATTAACATCAAACAGCTACAGCTCAAGGCGCTCTCCAAAAGAATATTCAAGTGAGCTTCGCACCGCATCCACTCACCACCACCCAGCAGGCCTTTCTCGCATCCTTGCTATTGCCACATATACATATGCTTTCCTTAATGAACACATACACGCCATTGATATGCCGGCAAATGGCATGATTAACTTGCATCGGGCATTGTTCATTAATGCAATTAGTTATAATTAATAAAAGCTCGAACATGATGCACATTGCGGTGCAATCAAACTGCATTGGATATTATTACACGTTGGTGCAGCAAGTGCCTGGCACTTTAAGGGTCCTGCCAAGTCGTGCATACAACGAGTGTTTGGGCTTTACAAGCGCTAGGAATTGTGGGAAATTGAAGGAGCCTGCAGCCTTTTGTTGGCATATAAACTTTAGTTAGGGCAGTGTGAATGGAAATTAATATAAACTTAAATAGTAAACTATTTGAGTGAGCTTTTAGTATTCATTTCAACAAATTCAATTGTTAATATTAAAGCTTTTCTGTCTGGTTTTATATATTCAAATTGCATTCTATATAGATTTAGATAAAATAAATAAAATAAAATATAATAAAATATATATAACAAAATATATATAATAAAATAATTAAAAGTAAAATATAATATAATAAGTAAAAGAAGAGCTTTAATATTATTTTTATATATTGTATATATTTTTATATATTGTAATATATAATTGTTTTTATAAATATAATGTTAAAGCTATCATTACTTATCTTATTATTATTTTTTAATAAAGCAATTTAATAATTTAAAAAAAATTTTATGGAATATAAGGAGAAATATATTTGAATAAATTATTATAAATATATTATTAAATTATACAATAGTTATAATAATTTAAATACAATGAATTCTCGCCTTTGCATTAAAAATAAATTAAAAAGATAATTAAGAGATAATAAATTCTAAGCTAAGCAATTTAATTTAAATTATATGCATTTCATAGGCTTCCTATAACCCCTAAGCTGACCTGCTCGCAGAAAGAACATAAATATCTTATCTTCACTTCACTGCAATCTTCATCCACTAATGCATTTCATTCCCTGCCCATTTTTAATAAACTCCGATGAAGCTGCAGTTTTTGTGGCCCGAATGGACAGTCAGTCGCTGTGGCAGCCACAAACACATCTAATTGGCCACAAGTTGATGTGCAAACATTTGCCACCTCGCCAAACAGTTGGACGGATGGAAATCTGAAGAATCTGTTAAAATATGCAGAGCGAGTGCAACCAATTACGATGGCAAATAATGGCCACAAATGTGTTTTAAGCATCTCACATTTACATTTACATTTACATTTCCATTTACATTTGGATTCAGCTGCCGGTTGAGCGACCGAACAACAGTCCAGGCCCAAACACTAAAATTTATGAGGCTGCTCGCCTCGACCGTTGACCCTCGAGCCCAGCTCCAACTGCTGTTGTTGTGTAACTTTGTTTGTAAGTAATTTTAACAAATTTGCGAGACATTTGTGGCCTTTTGTGCAAATATTTAACCTATTTTCGGGCGCTCCTGTGCTCGGGCCATCCCACATAATGCTGTTACGCTTTTGTTGTATTATATTGTGTTGTATTGTGCGTGTGTTTGTCTTGACTTTTTGCGGCCAAAAAGGCCAATTAACTTAAATAATTAGCCAAAGTTTTCTACAGTTGCGATAAAGTTGTGTTGGCCAAATTGGCGCTGGTTCCGCTTGGCCAGCCATTTCACCACTAATGGCCGCAAATTTCAATAAAATTTCATTGTTCTACCGAGTTATTGTTGCCACACACAAGGGCCGCCCACAGCCGAGTAGGCGAGGCTTTGCTCTCCTGAACAGATTGTTTCAAATGAATATCATTATTTACGCATATAACTCAATTGGGAAATTCGTGTAGATTTCAGATGGGCAACCCCGTCCGCCGTCGATCCAAGAAGGACAAAGCCCGCGATAAGAAACGTTTTAATGCGAGCCTCGTGTATCATGTACTCTACTGGTTTGTAGTGCTCCTTTTCGTGCTTGGACTATTTATTGGAATCTTTTATATGCTAAGAGCGGACTTTGGACAGTGCAATACCTACGATGTCAAATGCTTCTAGGCGACACAACCAATCTGACAGTGAGTGAGAAATATCTATCCATTTGCATCAACTCCATTTATGTTTTCAATTATGAACATAGTTTACGGTCAGATGGATAGGGTGGTATGGGCTAGAGGTTCGGAGACTAAGAGATACATTATTCTTTTCGTTGTACTATTTACGATTATTTTATTTTTCTTTGGCGTCCTTGTGTACTTAAACGACAAACCACCGCAGTGCACAGACTACGAAGTCAAATGCTTTGAAAATTTGTAGCGAACACTACACATGAAAAACATCAAATTTCTATAGATTATAGTCACATATTTTTAACGGCGATTGACCATTTGGGTACGTTTTTGGATATTACATGTATATGCCGTGTTATAATTAAAATTTCATTAACCATTCTGTAATTGTAGCATTTATTTAAGTAACTCAAATGAATTATGTACTCTAAAAGACATCTATCTACTGTAAAATATTTCGACATCTGTAAAAATATTAGGGACATATGAAATTTCTCTAGAATATATGCAGATATGCAGATAAAAGGGTAAGTTTCTATATATTACGTACGACCTATAGTCTTCGGTTTATTTAAATAAATGAAATTCTCTCAATAATATATTCTTAAATTTCAGCATTTGTCTGACTGATGAATTGACTTTCCGTTGCAATTTGTTTTTGTACAACTGCCAGCGAAACTCCGCCGCCATTTGCAGACAATGTGCGCGTTGTTTACATATAATTAAGACATTTTGCTGACTGCTGCCAAAAAGTTTGGGACGAGACACGAGAAACTGCTTCACCAGTTGCTCAGCTGCTCGCTCAGCTGATTTAATATGCATTCGATGCCATTAACGGCAAATATTCGCTCACATTAAAAGGCCGCCAAGCAGTTGTTGATGTTCCACAAATAAAATATGCAAATTGCTCTGTTTTCCATTCACCTTAACATGTGATATGCACGAGTATGTGCCATATTTGATTGGTTTAGCTTAACTGTGAAACGCACATAAATGTATGAAAAATAAAAATAAAAAAAAAAATATATATATATATATATATATATATATATTGCACTGTTGACCTACTCGCCGCATATTGAATGTTAAAAAAGCAGCTTTTGAAATTTATTGAAGCGCTGCCTTTTATGCAGCTCTCTCGTTGAATTTGCAATGCGCATTCATGAATGCCTGAAGAGCGCAGTTTACAGCTGAATGAGTGTGAAGAAAGTACAGCGCGGCTATGCATGACACACACTTATATACGGGTATATGTATGTATATATATATCTGTGTTTATAGGCAGATTTTAACTGGGGATTATGGCTGCAACAAATGGCGGATTCTCTATATTAATTAAGGTTTTTACTTGGATTTTATGAGGGTTTTATTGCTTTTATATCCTAATGGCACTAACTATGTGCAATGGGGTATATTTGCTATAGAATCATGTGTAAGACAAGAAGGCTCTAGTATATATATCTGTTACTTTGTTTAGCTAATATATATACTTCAATATGATATAATATGCTGTATATAATAAGAGTTTTTTTTTTCAATATTAAACTAGATTTTATATACCCTCTCTAAGCGCTTCTAAAGGGTATGCTGTATAAGCTTACTTATATGGCATTTCCTATGGAATGGGTGAACACGAAAGAACGCAGCATGGCTGACTGTATAACTTATCTAAATTGACAATCAAGTCTCTTAACTATACTAAGCTATACCTCCTGAATTACTTATCCACATTCACTCACCATTGCTGCCCATAAAATCTATGATATGACTTTGGGTATATCATAGTCGGATACTTTCGCCTAGATCAATCTTGCTTATTTTGTGTATATATATTTTTTTATGCCCTACCCAACAATAACGTTTTCACAGTCAACACGTTAGTCACTTGTGGCCTAAAGTTTATCCAGACACACCCACACCCAGACACACACACACACACACTCCCTCTACAGTTAGACAAACAGAGATCCACGAATAAAGTTGTAAATGCAAACAACAAACTGCATACTAATGATGTCTCTGTTGTGGTCTGCACTTTTGCGCTGTTAGCCCGCATAATTGGACCCTAGTATGGATGTGTGTGTGTGTGTGTGTGTGTATAAGTTCCTTGTTGTTTATCTTTCTTTGGGTTATGATTTAAAACACAACAGTGCACAATTTACATAGCTCTTTGGCTTGCATAAGCATTTAATTTACAGCTTCTATGACCACAATCAGATTTTGTTGTAAAATGATATTTGCTTAAAGCATAGATTAAATTAAAAATATCTTTTGATTGGAATAATCTAGTTTTGAGCTTCTTAGGGTGCTTTTATACTTTTCAGCTTGTCTCTCGGCACGTTCGTTTATTTTCATTGAACACTTCTCTCAAACTCTCTATAAACTTTTACGATTAGGCTTCCTTATAAGCCAGTGTCATTTTCGTACAAAGTCAAGGTCAGAGTTGACTGTGGAGTGCACGAAACTTGATACGAGCGACAAGTCAAGAGCGAACTGATGAAAATATATGTGTGTGTGTGCCATCACAGCGAACTCTCATTGTTATTTCTTGACTGCTGCTGACACTGTGCTGCACAGCAGGTGAAAAATAAATAAACTTTTAAATTTCTAACTTAGATTTATTGCCAGCGCTTGGCGAAAGTTTGACATGAGTTGGCCTTGCGGTTACTTTGACTCGAACACAAACGCACACCCACACGACCACCGCCAAAACTCAAGACTAATTACAGAGCTGGATGTATTTCGCTATAATTATTATTATATTTCGCGGAAGTTCATTTGAGTTACAACAGGTATTCTGCGGTTTAAAGACAGTAATTGGATTCCTAATTAATTTTAATTTGCCATAAATGTGTAATTGTGTGTGTGTATATCTTTGTCAAGTTATTTATTAGCTAAGATTTAAGCATTAGCGAAGATAAGACAGATTTCTTTCAGCTTGTGGTAATGCATTTTTTTGTAGGTATTCGATTTTAATTGAAAGCTGTGTCCTTGATGGCGGCAGTAGATAAGAATGGGTGAAGTCTTAGACAAATTGGAGAATATTTAGTGCAGTCAACAAAGAACCAACGACAGCAGACTATAGTCTGCTGAAAGTCAGATTAATCAGACAGAAAATATTAACCCCAAGTTAGAGTCGTATCTAAATATTAAGTTACTTTCGAAACATGCAAAGTTGCCGCATTCAGCTGCATTTACAACTCTTTCTTCTACGGCAAAAGCTGTATAGAAGTAAGCACCCACCTGACAGAAACTATCCGTAACGTCAAAGTAGAGACCATAAAGAAGCAAATGTGCACAGACAAAGACGCTTGCAAAAGAGTCTGTGACTTGTGGTGGGAAATGCAGCACCTGTACGCAGAAAAACAGATGACAGTGCTCAGATAGAGCACATAGAAGGTAAATGTGATGCAGTACCATGAAAGAGGAGTTTTTGAGTTGGTAAGCAGCAAATGCAGTCCGACACAGCAGTCAAAGTGATGACCTCACTGACGGCTCACAAAGCATGTTCACCTGACTCTACGGCAAAAATGAAACTAAAATATATGATATAAAAGACAAAAAACTAAGTAATGAAATTAAAAAAAAAAACCTTTTTTTATATATTACATAAAGATTAAAGACAGCATAACTAAGTGATGAAAGCAAAAATGTTTTTTTTTTTAGAATATTTAAAATTTAATCTTAATGTAATAGCAGACGTCTCGCAGGTTATTGATGGCAACACTGGAGCCTTAGCACATTTACTTTTTGATAAATTTGCCGAATTATTAAGCATTACGCATAAAGCCATATTTCCCATGAGCTGAGTAGACCAAACCCTAACAGCAAGCTCAATAAATAATATTCCTGGTTCTTGTTATAATTTCAAACAATTCCTTGTCTTAAGTTTCGTCGTATGAACTTGATAAGTCACTTTAGTAAACACATATTTGAAGAGAAATATCTAAAAACTATTGTAAAACTTCATGAAATTCCTAATTTCCTCTAACATTAACTTTAAGTGTTGTTAATAGATATGCCCTATAAGCTTACTATTAATAATTACTATATACAATAATTACAAGGAATGCAGCAAAACGTTTCTTAATTAGTTTCGTTTGCTTATTGATTTTAGCTTAAAGTTCGCTTAATCGTAATGAATTAATTAAAAATTTCCTTTGTCAAGTTGATTCTGCGGTTTCTGCATTTTCCGCATTTGTGTGCAGTCTTAATAAACACAAGCATAGATTACAGCAGATTAAACAGCTGCTGAGTCTCGGCTAAAATACAAAGTCTAACTCTACTTTATTAAGGAGTACAACAAAAGGGCTTCAATCTGTGAATAAATTTTTCGCAGGAAATGAAATAAAGACTTTGATTTTGCATTTCAACTTTCCGCAAACTCCTAATGGATATCAAATATATTAATTATTATAATTAATTCAGTTAGACTCAGCTAGTAGACAAACTCCGGATAACTGCTGTCAATTACACAATTTGTCTGCAAATAATTGCAGGGAAATGTGATAAGCAATCAATTTTCACACACACAGTCGGCAGGGCTTTGCCGTGCAGCTAACGAGTTGAAATTGGGCCAAATAGTGCGCCAGCAGACGGTACGTATGAGTAATATGAACTTATCAAGCATTTACATAATTGAACTCTTCTGCGACTGGCGCAGACGCTGATAGTATATTTGCGAAAACAATGGCAAGCAGACAGAGCATCTTGAATATAGAGACGATACTCTGAACAACCTGTAGTTAAGCTGCTTATGCGAGACAATATGTATATATGTATGTGTGTGTGTGTGTGTGTGTTTGTGTGTTTGGGTGTGTGTCATGTGGCACAATACCATGGTAACTTGACTGTGCATAGTTGATGTTGCAACCGCAGGATGCTAATTAGGAATAAGTGAATAGGAAGCACTGAGTGTAACAACTTTGCCAGCCACACACACACACACACACACAAAAAGAAAACTTGAGCTTGCAAGAATTTCCTTTCTATACATCTTTTTATTTCGTGGCAAGACTTTGTCTTGTTATAGTAGAGAAGCTCAAGGCTAATTTATTGTCGAACAATTTAGCAGTATATTGACCTAATTGTGTGAGTTGTTCTTCGCCCACACACTGACCCCCCTCCCTCTCCTTGCTCTCTCTCTCACTCTTCTCTCTCCCTCTCTCAGTTGCCTTTCCGTTTTGCCAAAGTTGGGTCCATTTTGTAACCTAAGCCAATGCCAATTTTACAACTTAAAGCAGCAGCAGCAGCAGCAGAAAAAGCAAAATAACTGCTGACTAAGATTCAGTTGACTTTGTAGCTCGTTGGGAGTCTCTTTGATTTGGGTTGCATTGGCTGGCCAATTGTCAGCTTGGCACTCAGCTCAACACGTGCCACTTCTTCCTTTGATTATTTCCAATATTTTCTTCAGCATTTCCTTCCTCTTTCTTTTTTCTTGTGCATCTCAAATCGTATTTAAAATCAACACGTTTTAAAACAAGAGGCGTTGACGTACGCTAAAATACAAACAAAACATCCGACAGTAAGTGTGTGAAATTTGCAATTTCTATACGCTGCCAACGGGGTATTATGAAAATGTCATGTGGTATGTATTAACAATTATAAACAAATGTCAAAATAAAGCGGTTTAACTATTCATTTTCAAATTTTGTTGCGGAACTTAATGTTGCTTAATGTTGTTATCACTACAAAATTATGAAAATATAAATCGGAAATACATATTAGAAATGACCATTTAAAACACAAACGGCTTAGTTGATAATTATTGAAAATTAGGTAAAATTCATTATAATTATCTTCAAAGCTGTAAAAACCTGTAGCTCATTAAAACTCAATTTAATTTTTTTTACCAACAACAATGTTTATATATTATCTGAGTCTCTGACCTTGTTTTTTATATAATTAAAAAAAAGGAAAAACTTCTTAACTACTTTATAAATATAATATCATTAAATGCAACTCTCTCTCTTTCTCTCTACCTCTCTTATTTGACAAACTTTTTCCACTTCGCACTACTTTATAAGTACATTAGCAGAAAACAGAAAACATTGAATATATATTTATTTGCAAGCGTATTTTATTTTTCATGTGCGAAATGTTGTTTCTCATGATTTCCTTTTATTTTGTTTTTATATACATTTGTGACGAAAATACAGCAACACGTGCTGCGGTATGTAAATATAACACACATTCATTCAGACACTGACTCACTCACTCGCATATTTCATAGAATATTTAAACACACACACACACACACATAAGCTCTGTGTGTGTTTGCATTCGTGTCTGTTTGCGCTTCCGTCTGTCAGACACAATTGTTGCTGTTGTTGTTTATGCTCATCGCCGTTGTAATGATTGTCACTGTTTCCCTCCCCAAGCCCCGCCCCCTTCAGCACATGTTTCGTCTTCGATATTTGCATTGGCAATGCATTGTTCCCGGAACTTCCGTGTCCTTTTTTTTGTTCTCATGTAAATGAAAATGCTTTAAACGTGTTTCTATACAAAGCTGAATGTAGAATTTGGGTTATTCAAGTGAGAGCATACAGACGTGAAAAGTTGTGTATTGTATTGAAATGACAATGCTGACAGCATTAAAACAAAATATTTTTTAAATACTTTATATGATTTGTATTATTGTTTTATATTTTTAATTATTTTTTTTATGTATGTAGATGTAAGAAAAAGCAGTTTTATATTATATTGTTAGTAAAATAACTGTATATTCGAATAATTTATAATATTAAAGGCATGTCTATGCATTGGCATATTAAATTTTAGTTGCAATGTATTTAATTTTTATCAAAAAATTCATAAACAAATTTATTTAACTCTACTTTAATAAATAAATAAATATTTACTATATGCCAATAGCTTTAATTGTAAAATAAATCAAATTTTGCAGTCTTTCATAGTCAGCAGCCCAAAAGTTTATGCAAATGCAATTTAAATAGTATTAGCTTATCAAAATATCCTTGGACAGTATAAGAATAATTTTCAAAATATCAAATTGCATATCAAATTTGAAAGGAGCCCAGAGCAAGGCAGAGAGGCAGATGTCAAAAGAGGGAGACAAAGAGGGAGAGAGAGAAAGAGATAAGCCATAGATAAACTGTAGAGCTGCCACATATGGCCAATTATTGAGTTAACTCTATGAAAACTGCAGTAAATTGTTTGCCACTCATAACTCACATAAGTTTATCCATCAACTAGGAGAGATAAAAGTTTGGAGGCTGTAGAGTCTAGCTGGACGTTAGTTCGCATCAAATTAAAGGGCAATTGAGCAGGAGAAACTGCAACTGCTGCACATGTTGCTGCGGCTGCTGTGGTCAACACAGTAAAGCACAACGGTCACCCACTCAATGGCCGGCAGCCAAGGGTGGCAAGAAGAAATTGTGGCAATTGTCTGCATCGGAAACAAGACAATTTGTAAAGTGCATGAATACGAAATGAACTGTGACAATATGAAGTTTCGTTCCCACACACACACCCAGACTGTAAGCCACAGAAAATATCCAGAATGTAATGGATTGCCACACATATTGATAAAAATGTATCCATTGCATAGTGATTGAGTTACACTCACTTTGTTTGCCAGCCAATATTCTCATATCTTCCATATTTCATGCTGATTTTATTCCTATAATTTTATTTGGCCGCAAATCGAGTTATTAATTGAACGGCAACAAATTGATGTCAGGCATTAAGCTTACACTGCAAACGATTTGATAAGGATTCAACAGCAACGGCAACAGCAAAGTCCTGCGCTAATCTCTGTAATTTATAAAGCTTTTGCGTAAGCCTTTAAAAGCCAGCTACTCCCACCAAATACAAACATCAAATTTTTGAACGCTTTAAATTTGTTTACAGCATTTTTTACTTATTTTGCCGCTGCTGCTACTGCTGATGCTGCTGCTACTTCTGTCTAGTGCAACTTTTGAAACGACTCCAAAATGATTTAATTAACATCTCATTAATAAGACATTTTTACTACAAGGAAAGTTGCGTGAGTAGCTGGAAGATAATCCGTAATCGAAAGTAAATAGTTCTATATTTCAGAGTGAGCAGTAGAGTTTTGGGTAAAGCAAGTAAGCATGCCCAATATATTATATTATATTTAACCCAAGCTAAAACATTTCCATTGAGTTAATAATTTGATTCTTCAAGTAAAATAAATAAATAAAAAATCAGATGCTCAGCAATAAGTCCAAGAAAAGCAAGCATTCTGTATATATACAAGCCCTTCACAAACTTGTTCAAGTTATTGGATTAGATTCATTGGTTTTAGACACCAAAAATCCTTTCGAAATCCGCTTATATCAGAGAGCGACTTAATCTTTTCAAAAGGGCACAATCAGATACTACTTTTGCTCTACACTCAATCCAAACTGTCGCTTAAAGTTTTAAGCCAATCAAAATTTTCGATTGGCAACACTTAAAGCCATAAAAAAGCGCAAGCTTTAAGCTGCTGCAGAAACACTTAATGTTGCATTCAATTTATGGGATGATAAGATAAACTTCATCTTCAACTATGTAACAAAAATATATAAGAAATATTATATTTCTTCATATTATCTCTTCATATTAAATTCACCTTACACTCCAATTAAATAAATAACATTTATAATCGAATAATAATTCAACTGTTCATTCCACGTCTTAAACTCTATTAGAATATAAAACTATATTTAAAAATATTAATTTAAGCCCAGGCAAAAATCCCCACAAGCTGCTGCTGCTTGAGCAGGTCCGCAAGGATTTCGTTGATGGCAACTACTGGCTTTCATGCATAAAAGTTTATTCTATTGTTGAAATTTTCAGCAATCTTGCACTTAGTGCACTTCAGGCTATAGTTTCAAAAATGATACCGCATAAAGTTTTGCGACAGACGAGGTTGAGGATGAGAATGGGAAGGGGGATGGGCATGAGGATGAGGTGAGGCTGGTAGATATCTGCTTGAAAAGCACTTAAAATGTTTCTCCCATATTTCGATTATTTACAAAACGATTCAAATTTTCGCCATTTAGTTGCCTGTGGCGATGATTTCAAATATTTTCTGCCGTTGCGGCCTGCTATTGACAATGATTATGTGCTCAGCGTGTGGCTTGTCGATTGAGCGTCGAACTTTGATATTGTATTGTTCGCAGCATGGCCAAGTTAATCGAGAGGCCAATTAGCCTCGGACTCGGTCGGGCCAATAATGTAACAATTCCGCCTACGCCTCCGCATCCTGATTGGACAACAACAGCAACAGCACCGGCAGCACCAGCAGCATCAGCTGAGCACACGACGCTGAGCCGGGCAAATACAATTAAGCGGCCGCTGTTAAATTAGCAGCATAATAAGCACCAAAATGTAGTTAAGCCGTAAACAAGCACAAAAGCAAAGCCCGATAAATTAAGCGCTGACATTGGAACAAAAGTTTGCTTTATTTGATTGTTCGAACAGCGGGGGCGAGGCGACCGGAATTACTTCAGCTCAATCGCACAGAACTTAACTCTCAGATAAAATACCATTGAGTGCAATTTCTATGAAATGCCAAGAAGAAAACGAAGAAGAAACCAACAATGTCAAAGCTTCAACTTAAACAATCAAGGCCAAGCACCAAAGGCCAAAAGTTCACAAAGAGCCTGAACAAAAAGTAAAGAAACCAAAAAAGATAAATAAAATATCAAATTTTCTCTATTCCCCATTTCGTTTTACCTACGACGTTTGTATCATTATTATTATTTTTTGCATAAATATATGACATTGTCTAAATGCTATGATTAAATGACACTAGCTGAAAATTGTCTTAGATTAAATAATCTAAAAAATTAATTTTGAAGATGTAAATTGACCTCTTTAGAATTTGATATGATTTTTATTGAGGCAATTAAGGGATTTACAAATAGAAAAGAGATTTGAATTAGTAATAAATACAAAATTCATTACCACATATTAGAATGATGTGAAAATGCTCATTCAAATATCTCATATTTAATTATATTATTACTTTAACACCAAAAAATGTTCCCAAACATAAACCTCTTTACGTTTTCCAAGAAATCCAATAAATTTTGTCACACATTCAGCTAGTGTCATTGGCATCAAATACATGTCCCAAAACGTAGACGCTATGTAAGCAAAATCCTAGACATAGACAATAGGCGTCTATAATGAAATATATACATTCAGCCGCAATTTTTTCCACACATTTTCACATAAGCTATGCATAAGTGTGTGCGTGTACGTATACGTTATGCATGACAGGGCTTCATTCGACACAGACATGTACATATGCATGTATACAGATTTACATGCTCGCACAGATGCGGGCGTCTTGATGGCACATCAAAATGGCTGCTGACACGTTTCGGCTGAGGCGCTCGACAGCTGCACATCACGTTTCACAGTGCCCGTATATCATTTGCGAGTCCTCGCTGGGAATCCGGTTATGTAATTACTTAAATATGTTATAACCAGGAAGTTATATAATATCTTTATATGCGCGCACACATAAAGGATTCATATCTCTGTATCTTTTTATCTCTGCAAAAGAATGCAATCAACTTTTGCGTAACAGATAATTAACAAAATGAGTGCTTTCAAAATGTTATGTGCCAACAACAAATTTGAATGGAGCCTGGTTGTAAGTATATAATGGCAGTACCTGTTAATTATGTCTATAGAAATCGCGATAAGTACCAAAGCTTTCTCTGGCTGCGAATAAAACTTTTTCATGAATAAAAAAAAGTTAGTGAAAATGCACTGACAAATATTTTCGTACATTGAAATTAAAAAAAAGTTTTTTGGAAAAATATATGATATGCCTACATAATAATTTACTAAAAACTGTTTTTTTTTATTTATAAAATGTCTTTTCTTTTTATTATTATTTATTACTTTACATTTTTTTGTATTTTTTTTGTTCGATTCTGTTTTTTGTTTATAAATTTGTATTTATATATATTTATTTATTTTATTTATATTCTTTATAATACATATACTAAAGTCTTGTCTTTTCTAAAGAAATAAAATTAAAATATAATCAAATTTATTATCTTCCAACTGAATTTTAAATAAATTTCCCTAATACTATTATTCCCTAATATCAAATGTCAAATAAATTAGCTAAAGTACGTGACAAATTTAGCTTAAATGGGAAATCGTCTCACGCATAACTAATTACATATGTAAGTGTGTCTGTATATACATATATAGTATTAAATAAATATATATTTTAACTTTTCTTCTTTTCTTATTTTTGTTGTTGTAAACTTCCATTTTCATGTGAGGCAAAAGAGCATTTGGCAGAACGTGCGAACATTTGCGATGCTCTTAACACTTTAATGACATTAATTTAAATGAACGCCACACAAACAAACACGCACACGCACAGCACAAACAACAAACTGTTGTATAGATAGAAGGAAAAAAAAGCACAAAAACGGAAACAAAAAAAAACGAAAAAAATTACTTGGAGCAGGCAACTGCCGTGGCAAATCAAAAGCAATTTGTTGTTGTCTGTCTCACTCTCTCACTCTCTCTCTCTCTCTCTCTCTCTCTCTCTCTCTCTCTCTTTCTCTCTGTCTCTCTTCCTCTATGTATGTGGGCAATCTATATGTATAGGTTTGTCACACATATTTACAATGCTGGCATTATATAAATGCAAGTCAAGCGGTTGCAAGTTAACTTTGAATGAACATAAGAACTATAAGTCGACAGAGCAATAGAGAATATGAAATGCTCTTTGCTTTAGAGGCAAAAATAAAAACAATTAAAGAAAATATCGAATAACACATTTATTTATTAAATATATCATTCTTTGACCTGGCATATTTATTTATATATTATTTGAAAATTGTATGAATATGAATTGTATTTCTTTCTTTATAAACAATATTGCTTTTACATTTAAAAAATATAAAAAGATTTCGTTCACATATAGAGAACGATTGTAGTACAAAACATTGACCAAGGGTATAACCCATATGCTATCTAATCTACCATTAGAAAATATGTTCTTAGCTTATAATGTTCAATATCTAATCTTGTTTTATTCTTATTTCGTCAACATCTAATTATGCTGCTTAAGAGCTTGAAGTAGATTAGATATTTTTTTGATTATACTATCGCTAACAAAAGGCAATGTTGAGCTCTACGTCTGATTCTGCTGTTAAGAATAGTCGAATAGCTTTGAACAGAGTACATGAAATGGGTTTTTTTAATTGTACAGTTCGCATAGCAGAAGCAAGTAGAAGTCGTAATTGTTCATGGCTAAGAAAACAGCAGAAATTAATTCGCTATCAATATTTGAGGGAGCGTAATACACTTACAAAACCTGGCAATCCAAGCTGACCCAAGTGCAACGACCCCAAAAAGCGAATTTGTATCATTTCTGAAGAAAACAAAAAGGCAAGGTAAGTCTCGCATTGCCCAGTTCCCAGTGGGCGTAACTCAAAAATCAATCAATGCTGGCCTCTAACTTTACGGCTGCCCGAACATAGCACAAAATCAATATACTCTTTTCGCTTGCTGAGCGAGCATTAAAAGTATAGTCAATAGATAGCCGCAGCGCAATCGTAGCTGGACATCAACATCGAGAACTGCAGCTGCCAAGTGGCTGGACAGCTGGACAGTCAGATAGTTGGCAGTTGGTTGTCTTTTAAGATTTTCAGTTGACTGGAGCTGAATGCGTTTACAGTTGGCGCCAGTCAAAGGCAGTCAACAGATGCCCCGTTATATGAAATTGTAATAGGATTTTCATAAAATTTGACAGCTTCGACATGTTCAGAGAGCTGTGCGCCAACAATCTTTTCACTAACAATCATAATTTATATGAATTTAACAGCATTATGACATGTTAATTGTGAAATGTTAATTAACATGGATTGATATATATATATATTGTTGCTGCTCAGAGCTAAATTATGTGTAAATATTTAAGCCAATTTGCTAGTTGAAACAGCGAAAAGCCTTTTAGACGCGACAAATAAACAAATAATAAACAAATTGTGCTCATGCAAAAATATTCATGCAATTAGGCAATAAGTAAACAGCGCGACGATCCCAACAACCCCCAGTGCACGGTAGAGCCAAAGGCTTAACAATACGGCGTATGCGCGATGACAATATGCTAGACTGAATATTCAATAAGCGCGAAAGCAGCACATCATACGCTTCAGCTAAAGGCTGATTGATAACTCTGCTCAACTTGTCATAGTTAATGGAAGATCGACTGGAGCTAAGATACATAATGTTATTAATATGTTATCTAATAACATTTAATATTATTCATCTACCTTAGTATATTTCATGCACTTCTCTTTAAGCTTCTAATAATTCAATTTAAGTGTGTTGAGCCCAATTCTAGGAAATCTAAGCTATCAGCAAATGCCCTTCAAGCTGTTTGTGCTTCGTTTATTGACCGTCTCAAGGCCATGGTCAAGACAAAAGGTGGTCATATCAAGCCCAAAGTAAATTAAATCGAATGCCAAAACCTGTACTTAAGGCTTTCATCTACCTAATTAACAAATTAAAGCATTTATAAATATTTTTGGAGGAAATACACAATCTATATACACTGTTATGCTATTCATTTATATTAAACTAATTTAAAGCTTAATTAGCTAAAATGTAATATTGTAAAATCTGTAGATTGTTTCCATATTAAAATCAATTTTCAAAGCTCAAAGCCAACTAAGCTAAGTTTAATAAATATGTAATCGAAATAAATTGAATACCAAATAAATATTTAATTAATGAGCTTTGAAAATCGTTTGCTTCAATTAAGTTTTGCTATTTAATCTAATTATTTCGTTTCACCTAGAGCACAGCAAATTATAGTGTAATTTATTGCCTCTATAAACAACAATTTTGAGTTTGATTTTAGCAGCACTCTGGGCTTGCGGCAATATTTAATTCAAAATTTTATGCACAGTCAAATTAATGCCATGGCGCAGCTACCATTGTTTTCCCCAAAAATATTCGTGCGCAGGAAAATTAAATTAGGCCCCAACACAATTGCCATTGTTAAAGAAAATGCCAGCCGTAAAGCCATTGAAATCGCGCGAATATAAACAAATAAAGCAAACTCAAATAAGAGGTAAAACATAAATAAAAGAGTTGTTGCTCAAACGTAGCAGAAGATTGCACAATAAATGAATAATAATAAAAATAAAATACTATAATGGCAAAAAAAAAAGGAAGAAATATGAAAGCAAAGCATAAAAACCAGACGCATTGAAAATTTATTCATTGTAGCAAAAGCAGTCGCTACCGCCGCCGCCGCCGCTGCTGCTGCTGTTGCTGCTGCAGCTGCTACTGGTTACTGCGGCATTCGTTTCCGCTGCAGCTGCAACAGCTGCGTCGCCGGATGTGATTTTCATTTTTATTTCCGGCAATTAGCACTCGAATTGAGAGTGCAAACGAACTCTTAACGCAGCCACTGAAGTATGCTTCAGTCGCCATCCGTTTAGATGTTGATTTAAAACTACGTTTTGTATACACTAACCAAAAAAGGTAGATACTATCATGTTAAGGGGAACGACTGATAAATATATGAAAAGTATGATATTATAAAAAATAATTTACAACATCTTAAGCTCAACTTTTCTATAAATATTTTATCATGAACTAATTTTATTTATCATTAAAACATCACATTAAATTTATATTGCATACTCTAAAGAGCAAAAAGTCTCGATGTTACCCTTCAAGTTGTTTGGGCAAAATTAAGTAAACATATTTAGCTTTAATGAAGTATAAATATCTAATTACCTTTCCCTTGAGTCGTATTAATATTTAATCAACTAATTATAGCTTTCAGCTATTCGCGTATACCTTATTTACAATTTTTTATGCTTTAAGCTGTGCTAAGCACTTAATAATCGCCAATGCAAACCTTTCAAATGTTCACACAACTTTAAAGTTTTAGTCTGGACTTCCGACAGCTACGACCACCGCCCCTCCCCCCATCAACTGTCAGGATTTGTGCAAACGAACCTGACCGAATTTATGTTTCCGTCGCGGTCTGCAGCTGTGTCGCCGCTGTCTCCGTCGCATCCGTTCGCATTAGAATAAGTTCGTTGCAAATTCAGACCCATAAAACGTTGGCTTTAAAGACCAAAAACCATATCAGCACAGACAAGCTGGCAGAAATTTGATTTAAAAAAAATGAAAGTTAATTACATTGTCCGAGTAATATGATTCCGAAAGGCTTGCTTCCGCATTTGACACACATCTTCTTGTCGATTGTGTAAGATGTTTGAGGAAACTGTAGTCAAAGCAGAAACCTTTTCCTTTTTGCAAAATAAAGTATAGATAAAAGCTTTAAGAAGCAATGTTTTACATATATTATTTACTAAAATTGATATTTAATATATATATTACATATATCCAAAAAATTGATTGTATAAAAGCCAAATATTATTTATATTTAGTTAAATAATATTTTTGTTTAATATATATTATTTATATTTATTTTCTTAATTTTATGGAAAACATTTATAAATAAAAATATCTTTCAATTCAATTCCAACTTTGTCTCATGGGTAATTCTGAGTCTCTAATTAATTTTTTTTTTTTATATATTATAAAATACATTATATATATAATACATTATATATATAATACCTATATAAAATCTCCAGTTGTTACTGTTGGCGCACGACATTTACAGAATCTGTTGAACGTGGTTGGTGAACGTCGCTCACGCTTGACATATTTATGCTGACCAAAATTGATGTTTGATGTCGCAGCAAAGTTCGTTATAATTAAGGCTGCCTGATAGAGTGGATATAACAGCATCTTGGCACGGCACACAAGGCACCGGGCAGATGGTATGGTATGGTATGGTTTGGTTAACAAGTGAAGCAAGTCGGGTATATTTATCAACTAGCCGCAGACCGGCAATTTGTTGCTTGTTACTAACCGTTCGCTTGGCAACTTCGTTGCCTGTTTTTGGGGCTGTGAACAGCAAAGAGCGAACTGCGAAAGCCAGCTGGCAGCTGATTTATGATGGCAGCCGCAAAGGGCTTCAGATCTGATCTGGCCTGGTCTGGTCTGGTCTGGCCTGGTCTCGCCTGGTCTGGCCTGGTCTGGCCTGCCCTGGTTTGGTCTGTGGCACATAAAATATTAAAGGCTGGCGAAAATTAACAGTCAAACGCAATCGAGTTTTAAATTAGTTAAGCTAGCTGGATTGCTGTGCATATATGGAGATAAACTAGGCAACACTTGTGATGCTCGAAGTGTTCGAGCCTGAAAGCAAGCCGAAAACCAAAAGCCGTCTGCCTTAATTGTAGCGACATGCGTTTTAAGCCGCAAAAACCATTTCAGTTACGACTTTACACTTTTGCACTTCATTTTGCACTTCTTCCTTAGCAGCATTCGAGACCATCGAAATGAAAGTAAAGCGCCAAAGGATTTTACTCACTTACATTGCTTCTTCTGCTCCTCTGCTTCTACCACTTTTGATGCTTTTTCGCAGCTTACTTAGATGTTGCTATTGCTGTAGCTGCTGTTGTTGCTATTGCTGTTGCCACTGCAGTTGGTATTTCAAAGCATTTTACATGGTATTAGTTGTGTATGATGCTGCTTTACGAGCTAAACGAATCAGCTGAATGTGCCAGCTTGTTGCCGCTTTAAAATGGAAGGATGTCGAGCAACAACAGCAACGTCTCAGTAACAAATATCTCTCGGGCATACGCAGCGTATGTGTAATGCGCTTAGTGTATTGAGTGCCAAAGCAAAAGCGTCAAGTAAATCGAAATGATATATTAACGTACATATATGCTCGCTGACTCCTTTCAAGCCCGAATCCCTTACAAGAATTTAATCTTCATTTGAATAAATATGCATAGCTTAATGTATATACATTTATAAATAGATACGTCTAGTTAAAATCAAATTGAGTATTTTGTAGGATTATATCAGTTGAAATTAATTTTGTTATTTAGACTGAAAAGTGGAAAATTTCTTTGAAATTCAAACGAAAATCTATTTAAATACGTTTACAATTTTAAATGTAATTAAATTGTATAAGCTATTATTACAAATATAACAAATACATATATTTGCTAAGCGTGTATATGTATTAGGTATATATGTATTTTTATATAGACTTATAGATATTAAATATCTTTAATAATTTTAAAATTAATTCTTATAAAAAATTAAATTATATCTGATAAGTTAAAAATTAGTCCTCAATAAATATGTTTATCAATATATTAAAAAAAAATAAAAATAAAAAATATTAAAATATAAAAAATATAAAGAAAACAATATACTAAAATAAAAAAATATTATACTAAATATATAAAATTGTATTATTATATTTTTTAAATATATCTGATATCTCAAAATGTATCCACACACACTAATTTAGATACTGATTCCAGCTAGATGCCATTCTCAGGTCAATGCATTCTCAGCATCCGAGCTATGCAAACGAAATATGTTGAGAGTTTTATCTACAAACAATAAATGTCAGGCAAATTTACCAAAATTCTTAAATAACTAAAATTGTGTGCACAAAAAGATAAGAAAATTCCGATTCATATTCAAAGCGAATTAGAAAAAACGTTTTCAACGTCTGACATGTCAGAAATGTTTGGTATGCATTAGTTGTGCACAGTCTGTTGCCTTGTAAAACTGAAGATAGTGCACACGTGTGCTCGAAATCCAAGTGACAATTGAATGGGGCAACTGCAGCAGCAGCAACTGAATGAGGCGCAGCTGGAATTGTGTGGCAGGAAACAGGGAGCAGGCATCAGGCAGTGCAGTCAACTGACAGCTGCTTGACAGAATTCAAGCTGGCATACCAAAATATTACTTATGAGACCGGACAGTAAAATGTCCTTTCGATACAAAGAGAGCGAGAGAGAGAGAGAGAGAGAGAGGGGAGCCCAAAATCCAGGCTGCACGAAATTCTGGCTGTGCAGAAAAAAAATAAAGCAAAAATTGTCAATATGACAAAACATTGTACGTTGTACGCATTGTCAAAAGAAACGTGCTCAAGCAAGTTATTGACATGCGAAATGTTCGTGTATATATTTTTGAGTTTTGATTTTAGATTTACGACACACACACGGGCACACTTCAGTGCACATACAAGCACACAATGTTGCTGAATACACGAAATTTACGAATTTTGCAATAATTTTGGCAATAATAAAAGACAATTTGTTCGCCTTTTATTTGATGTAGATAATTGCCAAAATCAAATGGCAACAATCACATTTTGCATGCATCCAAATTGTAAAATTGTATGAAATTTACTTTAATATCAAGCAAAAGGTCAACAACTCCGTCGCTTGATGTATTTCGCTCGCTTCACGACAATTGCTTTTCAATTTTCTATGCTCGTTACTCGTAATCGAAAAACTTAGCACTTTAGAGTCCCCAGCGCCTCTTTCATCATTGGCTGCTTTTGATGTCAACAATAGGGAGTAAAACACAAAGTGTGCCAAAAAATATTAAAATTGAAAATTGTTTTTAAAATAACAGCAGCGAAAGGAAGTAAAAAAAAAGTAAAAAAAAAAAAAACAAGTGAAAACAAATCCCCAAAGTGAGTGCCACAGCGACTGGGCTCATGAGCCGGTGCAAACGGAATAATATTTACCCAACGTGATTTTGTTTACCTATCTTTTCAAGCCCAACTGCGTTGCCGGCGTTGCCACCTGGCCGCCCTAAAAATAACCAGAGCACCACACCTACAAACAAAGCGACAGACAGAGAGAGAGGGAGAGACAGCGAGAGGGAGAGCGCGATACGCACAACAATATTATATGGCCACAAATTGTTTGTATTTTGTTATTAGTTTTTCTCTGTTTATTTCGCCTTTTAGCATTTGTTCGCCTTTATTTTCATTTCGCTTTTATATCTCATTGTGCACATTGTGTATTCGAAAGAACTTCAGTTAATCCAGCTGTCGCCGTTCGCTTAAACACATACACACAAATAAAGCGTATCTTAAAGATACTTTCGTCTGTCATGCCAGGCATTTGCACTGTAAAGCACAGCAGATACAACTTTAAAATACTCTTAACTCAATTTTTAGTTTGCCTCAAGTTCTGTCAGCTGCAAAATGAAAGGGCAAACTTGCCGGCAAGTTGAAAAAACAAAGGCAAGGACTTTATTTAATTAAAAACTTGATGCACGCATGCAAAATGCACTCGCATAAAGAAAACATGTTACATCTTACACATGGACATGCTCGCCCAGCCCAGCCCCCCCACCCTCCAAAGCAAAACTTTGCTGGTAAACTTCAAATGTATGTTGGATTTTTCATTAGCACTTCTTAATTAGCTCAGACACACCCAACACACAACAGACAGCAGACAGCCACACAGTCACACCCACACCCATGCACGCCCACACACATTCGTCTTTGTGCAACTTGTTTTTATGACATGGCCTAATGTTGAAGAAAGCAGCTCAAATGCCAAATGTCTAAGCATAAAACTTAGCATAAAGTTGGCCAATTTGGCACGTCTGCGGCAATTGTATCCAGGGTGCAATCACTTTGATGCCATGAGCACTCCATTGTGTGCGCTTTATTGTCCGCTGTAAATCTCTATTACGTCTTAGGTGCACCTCGGGGTCCACTAATTTAATGCCCTCAACATGAAAATGATACGAACACAAATGCCGCTCGGCATGCGCCTAATGAAACCAGATTCGTTCTCAACCTGATTCGTAACAAATGCAGCCACGTCTTGTGGCCAGCTTTGACAGCTGATTTAAAATGGAATAATGCTAAACAAGTCTTAAGCACTTTCCAAGAAGAGTCGAACGTCAACTAGAGAGAAGTAAATTTAATTTTTAAAATGGACAACATTTAGGAATACGATTATCGTTTATATATATATGATAATCGTTTTCTTAGATGCTTTCCATTTGTAAATAAAATTTACCTTTTTTATATTATATATATTTATACATAAATATATACATCTTTTTTTACTCCTAATATTGTATATATAAACTCTGTTTAGCTATATCAACGCTGCGCAAGCTATTGCAATAAATATAAATAAGTCAGCCGAACAAAGCGCAGACAAATCTTGATTATGTAGAAAAGTTAATTAATTATTGACCGTTGCGGGAATTGTTTATTATATAAATTCAACGGAAAATCCTCTTGACTGACTAACAACTACCCTGCCATTTAGTTTATTTATACCTTGAAAAATATTTTTAATAAACATTTTTGGGAATATTAAAGCATTTATGCCACATGTAAGTCCCATGGACAATGGGACAATGTTTTAGTTAGACTTATATTATATATAATTTTAAAATTGAAGACTCCAGTTATTAAACACAATTATTATTAGATTCAAAATTATCTAAAGTTTATTTTAAAGCAACTGTCATTTATTAAATTTTTATATTTCATATATGCGAATAGACTAACAAATTTCAATTATGACTTACGCATTAAATAAGCATGAACATTCCATAATTGCTTCATCTGCAAATAAATAATGTTGAAATATGGTTAAATAATGAGATAAATGAGAGAAATTTAGAAGATTTTTGCGGCATATAAATTAGACAAATTGGACAAGTTAGAAAAATGTTTGTGAAATAAAGAAGAAATTAATATATATACATATATAAAAGGAAATGTATAATCTGATTATATTATGCAAATAATGTACTTGATACTTTATTCATTTTAAGTTCAAGTTCAAGTGTAAACGTTTAACCGAACCACTTAATTTCACTCCTGCCGAGTTTGGAGCAGTTAGATCCCCAGATCTAATTAAGTAAATTTATATTACTCTTACTCTATTCGCCGCATCCACATCCACGTGTTTTGTTATTTCGTAATTCAATATCAAAGGAAAAGTTATATCTGCCACCAACAGCTTTTGCAGATCTATGTATTTATAGAGACACAATAGGTCACTAGACTAGATTGAGTGGATATTTAATAATAAATTAATATATTGTAGCAATATTTTAACTTACACTGAGATTTATTTTAGTTGTACAACAAATATATAAAGTCCTAAATATATCCTCCATTCCTTAACTTTACTGTACCCATTTCATATCCAATTTGAATCGACTTAGACAGTATCAAAACTAAAGAAAACTAAAGGCTACTTCCATAACTTTGTACGCCTAATGTGTTGCCCTCTTCATATTTTACGACTTTTACCTAAAATTGAAGTTATTTTGGGCTTATTTTCTCAAAGCTGTATCTAATATTTCACTAGCTTTTGGCTTCTGGCACACGTGTAATTTCTGTTTTACATTTCAAATTGAGTACAATAAAATCTGTTGTTTACACACACGACTTACGCACGCACATCTATTTTATTTTTATTTAAATTTCCCACTTGGTTTCTGTGGCATTGTCAACTGGGGATTTAGTTTGTATTCAGCTTCTGGCTGGGCAACAGCTGTTTGGTAATTGTGTAATTTAGTCGCATGTTTTTTATTTGTTAATTTTCATATTTCAAAATGACGCCCGCTCGTAATGACGCTTGATTTATGCGCGCCTTAAAATATGCAACATGCAAATTAATAAAGCGCGGTGCTTAAAACTTTTAATCCTTTATGCACATATGGCAGCCAGTATTTATCGCAGCCAGTGACACACGGCAGCTCACCTGACCCTTTTTTTTTTTGCACGCACCAATGGTAGCCTACCCTCGCGCTTTTGGATTTTCTACTGTATTCCCCTATTAGATGGCTTCTGCCGTTGGCTTCTGGGAGCACATTTTGAATTTATGCACATTTCATGGCATTAATTATGCGCTTTCGTTGTCGTCGTTGTTGTCGTTGTTGTTGTCGTTGTTGTTGCTGTTGTTTATTGTTGACATTAATAAACGCGCAATTAATGAAATTGCAAGCGTGCAGCTACATAATTAATTATTTCCATTAATTATGAATGCTCTTCAATTTATACAAAATTTTAAATAAAATATTTGCATATCTATAAATGTATTTATGAATTATATTTTTACATTTTATGCCCAGAGGTTATTACCAGCCCAACAACAGCTGGCGCCACGGACCAATAAAAAAGTAAAGTACTTTTTTTTACCTTAAATAAGGTTTATTTAATAGCTAAGCAGGCTGTAAAAATAACAAAATGTTTAAAATATTTTTACATTTTATGCAAATAGCTGAACTTGCACTAAATACTTTTACAATTTTATTTTATTTGATAGCGGATAACGGCTTTGCTACCTCTTCACACTTCCCCACTAACTGCCTGCATTATGCATTTAAGTTGCATAGATAGCTAAATGCCTTGCATTTTCCATGCACTTTTATAGTCAAACACACTCGAACCGGCGGCTTCCGGCCTCTGTCTTTTGCGCTTCCTTTTTTTTACTGTCCGGAAAGTGGCAACTGCTAAAAAACTTATTAAATTTGCTATTTTCTCTTCAACAATTAGCACTCGTAGTACCTGAGGCTGGTCCGGGCATTATATCCGCAGCCCAGTTAATGAAAACTTTTGAATGAGAACTTGAATAAGTAATAAAGCACTTGCCCCGTAGATGGCAGGCAAAAAAGAAAAAGCAACCTGGCCAACTGATGATAGGGCGACGCCGGCAACCAACTGGGCGGATACTTCAAATCGGGCTGGCGGTCTGACTGGTCGGCTGGTGCATTGGTCGGTTGGCCGGTCGGCCGGTCGGTTGGTCGGTCGGACTCAGACTAGCTATTTGCAAAATGCTTGACCAACTTCTGAACTTTTGAGTAACTTTTGATGGCATTTGCAATTGTTTGTTGTTTCGCCGAGTGTTCAGAGTTTTGCCCCATGTCGCCAACATACTTATTGTTCTTGTTGTTGTTGAATAGCCTAAGTGTTTTAATCGGACCACAACTGATGCTTTAAGCAGCATAAGCATAAGTATATGCAAATGTGTATATAATATTAAGATATATAAAGACTATACATATATAAGGAAAGCAAATACTTTGCTTATGCAAAGCGGTTGACCTTATATATATATATGAAGATTAAGGATATATATAGGAGAGTATATACTTTTCTTATGCCAAACAACATTATATAATAATTTAAAAAAAATTCCAAAAACGTATAAATATATATTACGACTATGGAAACATAGATGATTTTCTTATGCGAATTAAGATTATTTAAATATTAAAATAAATTTCAAAAATGTATTTATATATTTTAAATACAAATTACCATTCTTTGCACTTAAAATCTCACTCACATTTAATTCGATAAGTTTTAAGCCCTAATTTAAAATAAACTCTTCGCTTTAAGCACCTTCAACTCATCTCTATCTATTTTGCTGTCTTGAACATCAATTTCAACTAATTAGTAAACACTTTATAAACTCTGCCCAGCCTATCTCGAGTCCCAGTCACATTACAAACTCAATCAAAATATGCACAATTCACACAATTTAAATTGTGATTTAAACATGCTCAACAAGCCATACAACAGCTGGCAGCTCCGTCTGCAGTAGCTTGTATAATAAATAATCATATTGCTAGCGTTGCTTGAGCTTTGCACTGCTGCTGCTGTTGCTGCTGCTATTGCTGCCTCTGGTCCTGTTGGTTGCCCACAAGTTGCATTTGCAAGCAATTTGAGGTGCACAATTGTATTGCACAGAGCTCAATAACAAATTTAACCCCTGCAATCCCCAGCCTCTGTCTCTCGTCTGTGGCCAGAAGCTGCCCAAGTGCGGCTGAGCCACACGAGTAATAGAAAATTCAATTTTCCGCAACGTATGAGTAATTAAATTTGCTTTAACTGCTGGAATAATGCGCAAAAGGCGAATGACATTTGGAAACGAGCTGAATTCTTCAATTTATTTGAGTAATTCCAAACGAAATATTCTCAGAGGTATGTGTACATTGTATTTGATGTGGGGAAAAAAAAAACAAAACACAAAAATTATGACAAAAATAGATTGTTAAATTGTTTTGCAATTGTTTGGACTACACGCACTCGCCAGCTCTGCCACAATGGGGAATTGTTTTACACACATTCATGAAATATTGAACAATAGACATAACACAGTCAGTCGGCTCTGTTGTAGCCAAACCTCAAAATTTCTGCTCATATCAATTCAGCTACAATTTGCATAAAATAAACAATGCACATGGTAGATGCGTAGCAGCATCAGTATTTCCAATTTTCAAACGCTACAACGTAGAAGATACTGTAATTAGAATTTGCATATGATTAAACAAGAGCCTGCTGCCTGCTGTCTGCTGCCAACTACCTACGACCTGCTGTCTGCTGTCTACTGCCTGTTGCCAACTGCCTGCTGTCTGCTGCAATCTGTACCTGAATCAGTATCAGAAACTCGGAATCTGTATGTGAGTATGCGTGGCAAGTTCATAAATATATTAACATTAATTATGTTTCATCAAATTTAAGCTCATATCCTATGAAATTCAAGTATTAATATTTCCTCCAAATGAAATTGAATACGTTTACATTCGACTGCAAAGTTATGCATTTGATAACACGTCTTTTAGTATGGAATTTCGCATTTGGCTTGAGCACAAAGTAAGTTGTAATTGAATTATGTGATGAAATGTCTACGAAATTATTAATTAATGTTGTGATACAATTAAAATGAATTAAGTATCAATTTCGATGCCAGTATTTTAAGGAGAAAGGAAGAAGGAGAGAGAAAGGCTAGCTTATTCATTTAAAAAATGTAATTTAATACCAAAAAATAATTAAGTTGTAGCTGATAAAAATCAGATAATATTTATAGAAATTATAACTGCTTTACTTTTATTATTAATTACCAAAAAAAAATATAAACTAATTTTTTTTTTATATTTATTTTTTTTATGAATGTGAATGCGGTAACTTTATTGTTTAAGTTTATAATTTTTTTATAACGATAAGTCCTTGGAAGAATGAATACAAGTTCCTTAAAATGAAAAATGAAATCAAGACTTCTTTATATATATATATATACATTTTTTTTTTTTTTCATTTAAATTGAAAGTAATTTATATTTACAAACTTTTAAGAAGCGCAAACCTATTCATAATTAATTATTAAAGATGAATAAATATATATATATACTGGTATTACAGTACTTTGAAATCATCTTAAGGCCACTTGCCACAATTAAATTCCAGTGAACTTACAAAAAATCTTATGTTACACAAATTTTCTCAGAACTTGCGAATAAATAAGCCCACGTTAAGCTGTAATACAATATTCTCATAAGCCGAATAAACAAAAATTAAATTGAAAAAAGGTTTAAAGTCCCTAAGAAATGAATGGCAGTAGCAAAATATTATAAAATATACATATATATATATGTAAATATTTTATACACCACAACATATATTCCTATATAAAAATGTTTGTGTATCTATAGTTAATATTGTCATTGATATTGTTATGAAAAGTTTTAAATATTTGTTACAAATCCCTAAACCAATTACACCAAATCAGGTCTATCAGCTAACACGTATTGACAAAGGCAGACAAAGACGTAAATAGGAAGCCAAACACTTGTGCTGAATGAATTTTTAAACTTTTTTGCTTAAAAAATATGTATTGATTACATTTATTTATATCATCCAACCTAATTCTGTATAAAAAAAATCCCAAAAAAAGTATTATAAATTTTTAAATATTTAATTGATTTAAATCAATTTAACCATGTAACGCTTCAAAGCAATCTAAGCACACTTAGACATGTTCAAAGGACTTGCACACATATTCAAGCATCGACAGTGCAAGACTAACCCATACGCCCCAGCTACAACTTGTACACGCTGAAGCCCCAAAGCTGTCAATCAAAGTCAAGCCAAGTTTATTGCACTTGTAAAAGAGTAAGAGTTGAGAAGCAAAGCAGCAGCTTCTGGCAGGCAACAACAAAAGGGAAGCAAGACGCCCAACACTTCTACTTACATCCACATAATCTTAGCATATCTGTATCTATATCTTCGTATGTGGCCAGAGTTATTTGTTTGCACATAAAAAGAACTACGACGAGACAGCGCTCTAGAGAATCGAGTGGCAAAGTAAAAAGCCAACAGCAACAGCAACAGCAACTACTTACGAGCTCACATGCAAATATCATGCAATAGCATGCAGGAGGCGCCGCAGAGTATGCTATGGAATATTTTAAATTGTTTTCAACAAGGAATTTTAATATCAAAAACATGGCCACTAAGCTAGAAAAACATATACACCCACACACACATCTACACACACCCACACACACACACTCAAACTTATATATACGCCCACATAAACCCACTCAAGCAGAGAGATATAGTGACTGACAGACACGTGCGGAGAGCGCAATCAATTTGTGCTTCATCAAAGTTCTGTGCATATTAAAAAAACCCAGCAAAAAAAAAATATAACAAAATTAGTTGCTGTTTATTGCAGCAGCTGAACATCACTCGAAAGCATCCACAACATCTTGTGAGTGTGTGCGAGGGAGTCTGTATGCATGCTAATTGAAATTAATTAAGTACGCATGCTTTTAATGAAAGTCATGCCTGATTACATCGACTAAACAGATTTGTAGTGGAAAGATACTGCAAATTAAATGCGCTAGCAAAACGCCATTGAGCGTAAGAGAATTTAATTGTTATGAAAATATTTAAAAGAGTTGAGTTGGTCATACTAATACCAATTGATCAATATATAATACAACTTTGCTGAAGATGAAAAAGTCAAGTATGTTAAACTGTAGATTTAAAGATTTTCTAACTAATTAAAATCTAATTTAATTTCAAAAAGAATCTTCCTCATATCGACTTATCTTTA
This sequence comes from Drosophila pegasa, assembly GCA_035046225.1. Lineage (NCBI taxonomy): Eukaryota > Metazoa > Arthropoda > Insecta > Diptera > Drosophilidae > Drosophila > Drosophila pegasa. Next base: position 8,539,123 of record JAWNOD010000076.1, on the reverse strand, counting down.
AATGAATCCATTAAATTTTGTCTCAACTTTAAATTAATTTAAAATTTATTATCCCATCATTAAATATATTTCTTGCATTTACTCAACATTTCTCTTTGAGCAAAATCTTATTTAATTTTACAAGAAGAAGTCTGCTTCAACCGAAGCTCAACTTGGCGATTTGTTGAGGCAAACAAATTGCGGAACTACGGCAAATACGCTGCCAAAGTATTTGCTTGTTGGCCAAAAGCAACATCAAAAGCTGTTGCCAAACTGAAATAATTATTTATTAAAGCGTAATTCCAAAGGCCAAGCACAACGAATAACTCAAAGCTCTTCGCTCGCTCGCCAGCTAAGCTAATTAGTTAGTCAGTGAAGCGGCATATGAGCAAACAACTCATTTGTGCTAAAAAAAAAAGGCGAAAACTTTCTGTAGTCGACTTTATTAAAAACAAAAACTTAACTGTATTGCTAAATATATTTATTTCGCTGCAGTAACAAAAGACGTGACAATTTTAACAAAGCGCACAAAAAATGGTTTGAGAAATGGGGGGGAAAATCGAGTGGTGTGGGGCTTTAGTCGTAATCCCAAATTGATGAAGGTTCATGTTCAATGCCAAGCAAGCAATTATTATTAACTATGCTCCAGGGGGCCAGAGCTCAGCACTTGCCATTGACACTGGGGCGCCACAGGCAGCAATAGCAACACCAACACCAACAGCAACAACAACAGCTACAACAAAGGCAACAACTACAACCAGAGCAGCAGCAGCTACAGCAACAACAGCGCAAGCATATAAAAGCTGTACGTGTCTGGCATTTAGAGACGAGCAGGCGCGCTTCGGTTAGGGAGCGCAACTAGTGGAAAAAAAGATTCGCGTTGAACGTTCCTAATAAGTTCTTTGACTGCGCTAACGTAATGAAATTGCAGTGCCCGAAAAAAACTTACAGTTGAATGTCAATTTACCTACACACACACATACACCCACGCACACACACACACACAACTGTAAACTGTGAGCATTCAAAGCACATTACACATACGACGCGTAGGCAGGCAGCCAGGCAGGCAGGCAAAGCAATTGTATGCACGTTGCCTGGCAACTGTCTTCGAAATGGATGGCAAATGGAAAATGGCTAAAGGCTTACCGTGTTGCCAATTTGGTAAACGCGTAATTGCTACTAAATGGCTCATTATTGGCTGGCCAACAACGAGCAGCAGCAGCAGCAACTGCACGAAAAATCAATGGGCGCAAATTTGTAGCCGGAATTTCCATTAAAGCCAGCTTAAATATTTTTAAATGAAAAGCTTGCCCAGCCAGGCAGCTAGCGGCGGCGGCGGCAGCAGCAGCACCAGCAGCAGCAGCGGTCGCCGCATTCATTCAGCGCCAGCGTTGCGTGAAATATTTTGATATTAAATAAAAAATAAAAATAAAATAAAATAATGAAAAGAAATTTAAATAAAATAAAACACCTTTAAGCATCTTTGGAACGAATGCTACAAATATTTGCATAAATAAGTCAGCAGCAACCGGATGAGGAAGCCGTACTCGAACGGCATTCCGTTACCTGCATTACCAGCCGCTCTCTTCCCCATTCTCTCCCTCCCACTCTCTCTCACTCTCTTTCTCTTTGGTACTGCTGCAGCAGCATCTTTTATTTTATTTAGCAGCTACTGCGGCCCGATATTGTGAATAGCTGAAGCGGAAAATTGTAAATCGGCTGCGCAGCAAAATGAAAACAGTGCAATATGCAAATGCAGCCTGCGAATCGTATTTTATCTAGCATTAAAGCCTTAAAAGCAGTGACACTTGTTGAAAATATATAAACACAAAAAAAGCCGAAATAAAAAGAATATAATAAGCTCGTAATAAATTACCATAAATAGGTATAATATAATCCAATAATATATATGATATAATAATATAATAAATTATGGAATTGGTCAAATATCTATTTAATTATGTATGTATTAGTAATCCATAATTAAAAAAAGATAATAAAATATGGCATTTCATTCTTCTTAAAAATATATTCGAAATTTATAATAAATGAAAATATAAATATTGCTAGTTATTCAAGAAATTACACTCGAATGCAAAAGCAAATAGTAGGTTTCTTCTTTTGACATAGGGATTCATAATTAGTGCAGCAACGCTGCATTTTAACAATGTCATTATTCAGTGGCACAGGCACATAGGCAGAGCCATCATAAGGAGAGAGAGGGAGAGCGCAAGGAACGTTCACAAATATAGCGACATTTCCGCTTCTACAACATAAAATGCTAATTTGACAGAAATAATTACTTTTAACTAAATAATATTCAAAAAATAGTCTTATATTTATATAATTTAAATGAACTAACTCCAATATAAGTAAAATATAAATTATTCAATTAAAATAATTATATTATAAAATAGTTATATCTTATACATATAATAAATAAATAAAATAAAAAATATATAAATTAGTTTCAATTAGATTGCGATTAAAATAAATATTTAAAAAATATTGTGAATGTAAAATAAAATAATATAACATTATCCTACAAAATTAAGCACCTATAAAAGTGCGTTGCCTACACTAATTATTTTCCTACATTTTTTTACATTTCCTACATACATATTCTTTATCACTTGCGACTACTGTATTCGCAGCTTACTTTACTTAGCATTTATGTCATGCCTCTTCAGTCTCATTAGTCACTTGATGGCAATTGATAAATTTAATTTTTCCCACTTGATTTGCATGCGAAATACTCTCGCCAAGGCTCAAAACTCGTCTTTAAGCCAATTATAATATGGCAAAAATTTGCGCAAACATAAAATATCACTTAGGCAGTTAGCTGCAATGCAGAAGAAGATAAAAAAAATATATATACACAAAACGCTTTTAATAAGTTTATCTGCCTTGCAGGACACTCGCCCACTCACACAAACACTAACACACACACACACACACCTACTACGTATAGAATACATAAATTAAACGATATATCATGCTGACATCTTAAATATTGTTAAAAACTGTCACGTTTACATTTTCGTTGCTTACTCATTCAGTTGGTGTTATATAAGTATCATACCTTGAGCCAGCCCCTCGAGCCTGCTGCTGCTATTGCTGCTGCTGCTGCCCACCGTCAACCTTCTCTTTAGTCCTCATCCTGTCACTGACTCTGCGGATTTCTGGACTGACAGTTAATGGACCATAAGAAATTCAATTAGAGACGTTCGCTGCTTGCTTGCTCTTCTCCGTGTTGTTGTTGTTGTTGTTATTGTCGGCACAGTTCGTTGTGTGTTTGCGTGTGAGTCTGTGTGTGTTTGCCATGCGCTATTCTTCTTGTGGCATTATTTTTTTATTAATGATACTTTACGCTGCGGCAACGCCAGCCACACAAAGCCAAATAAAAACGAGCGAGCCGCAATTGTCTGACTGTCAGCTGTGTGTCACAGTCTCTCGCCTGAGTGTGTGTGTGTGTGTGCGTGTGCAACATTTTACAATGGCGAGCTGCTGAGCTGCGGCGCCCGGAAGTGGGCTGGTGCAAAAATTTGTATAGTCATTTATGGGGCAGAGACGGCCAAAGCGAACGTGCTATATAGTATGGCTAATTAAAGCAGCTTAACAGCAGCCAACTGGCATAACTAGGCCTAAATCAGCGAATTGACGGCCTCGAGCGTTTGCATTATGCCACAAGTAAGAGGCTAAGCAACAGCTAAAACAAAAACCAAATTGTTGGCATGCGCAGGGGATGGGGGGGAGGGGGAGGGGGGTGTGATGGCGGTAAATCGGGCGCGTTTGGGCGTTTGGTAGTGCCTGTCTGACTAACTGTTTGCTTGTTGGCTTATTTGCTTTCCTGATTGTGTTAGCGGTTTCTTCGCTGTCAGCAACCGCTTGCCTTTTGCCTTCATTAGCGCTGTCAAGTGAACGACACCTTTTGCCACGCCCCCACCCCATTTGTGTGCGTGTGTGTGTGTGCGGCTGCTCATTTGCATAACAGCCCTGCGTTAATCAAGTGCTATCGCTATAATCAGCACATTTGTCTTTAAACTTTACGGTGGCACTATCTGCCGACGCCCAACTACCAGCGGAAATGTATGTGACAGCACATTTAAGGAAAGCGAAAAGAAAAACAAAATTAAAGCTTAAAAAATTACGCATACGCCGCGTGCGTCAGTCTTATTAACTGCCACGCTGCGCTCTGCTCGAGGACTGCAATTATTGCCATTTCCTGCAGCACTGTCGATTGCTTGGCAAATATCAACAAATCGATCAAGTGTCGCAATGGCAGCTAAAGTCTGCAACGTTTTGATAGCTGCAAATTGATTTTTCTACTCGATGCGAATGCAATTCAATACAAAAAGCCAAACCAAGCAGCAGCGGCAGCAGCAGCAGCACTTGCTGTAAGCGAACGACAATGCAATTTATAATGCCCTCAAATGTATGCTATAAATTCTTTCACACGCTAACATCAACTGGCATTCCAATTATAGCTGCTAGCTAAATAAACTACTTAAGGTTCATTCACGCCCCGCTTACACTTACTTATAATTATTTATTTGCCATTTATTTATTTCACATGAAATTCGCTTTATTTTCTTCCAATTATAGCTGCCAAGAAGTCGAACTATCAACTCTCGCTGCCAAGCATTTTTCATTGTTCACATTTTTTACGTGTCGCTACACAAAAATGTCAGAAGGAGAAAAAAAAATGCAAGATAAGTAGGAAATAGTAACCGAACCTTACGCCGCAACCCCTGAGCATAACGTCGTTAGATTTGTGCAGTCAGCTGTGCACATTTCATATTGTACTTCAATTAAACAAAAAAAAAAGAAAAAGAAAAATGTTTTTCGTTTCAATGGGCAGCACTCAAAGCTTTTACCCAGAGCAGAATTGTTAGCTGACCAAAAATGTTGTGACTCATCCTAAGGCTTTTGTGCATTATTTATTTAATAATCTGACGGCAACGCTGCAAAATTATTTGCGATAAGAACTTTTCAAAGTACATTGAAGTTTTTAGCTTAGGACAGCTTTTGATTAGTTTTAGTAAATACAAAAAGGGCCCCATATATAATACTTACAGTATATATATAAAGAAACAATTTGAGAAGAGTTTTTAATAAAAAAAATAAAATAAAATAACTGCTACATATCAATTTATTAATAAATAAAGTAATATATTTCTTACATACTTTATATATAAATTATATTATTTAGTTTTTCAATAATAAAATATTTTATATATAAATTATAATATTTAGTTTTTCGATTTTAAAATCTTCTATAGATAAAATTAGCTATAAAATATTTTTTTTTATATATATATTTCTTTCATAAATAAACGTAGTCTAAATATATTTTAAACTTTCTCTTGCTTTTGTAGGCGCTCTCACTCCATGTAATAATATATCAATTTATAATAAATCTCTTTATAATTTCTTTTTCTTCAAGTTTCAGCTGTGACCGGCTTTAACTCAAATTCACTCGCACAAAAGTTTGAATGTTATTTTATAATTTTTGTGCCTTAAAGCAAGAACATAAGCCGCTTGCATAACAATTGCCCTCGAACCGTTACTCCACTCACAACATTTTCGGCTCAAACTAGAACAATTTGCAATGCAAATTATGAGCACTACAAATGCCTTTGTTAGCGCTCTTTTGCGTATGTTGTGTGTTTATTTGTGTTAATTAAATTTGAGTTTTGCATTTCAGGTTAATGCCATTAATATCGCACTAATTAAGTTCAGTTCAAGGCTGCACTTTATTTATAAAAAATGGCAAATATATGTATGTATATATGTATGTATATATACCTCTCTTGTACCCGTCCGCAAGTGCTCTTTGCTGTACATGAACATTTGAACAAGACTGTGAAATGCCAAAAGTTGCATTTAAATAAATCTACGAGTGCATGTGAACAACGTTGCGAGTTGAACGAGTATCCAAAAATAAATAACAAAAAAAATGAAACAATATAAAACTGTGTCAGTACTTTATTCGAGAGTTTTTTTCTGTGTGTGTGTGTGTGAAGTGCACTCACAGTGCCTGGCAGCAATTTGCTGCAACTGTTTTTATTAAGTTTGTTAGCCATAAAACGTCTAAAAAGGGTTTTCATAATGAACGTAAAACGGAAAGTAACAACCAGAGCGCCTGAAGCAGGCCACAGCTTATGAGCTATTCAAATGTTATGGCATATAAAATTGATAAGCATTGATTGTAAAATAACAAGTAATCGTTCAGAATTTGGACATACTCGATCGTGAGATACTCTCTCTATATATATAAATAAAAGGATCTAATATGCTTTATTAATATTTATATAGACGATAACTATTGATAATATTACTACCATTATTAATTTTTTTTTTCAAATATATTTCATGATCGATTATACATAAATGATCGATGTACGACCACGATAACTATCGATATATTTACCAAATTTCTATTCTTAATTTTTTTCAATTTTTTTGCATCTGATTATATGCTTTAAAGAAACATGATCTGTAAAATCTATATATTGATATAGAGTACCGATAAATATCGATAACTCTTTGTTCCCGTTTATGCATTCAACAGTAATACAACACTTCATACCCCTCTTAGACACCACTTTTCCAGGGTAACCAAATGGAAATATTCTAATCTGCCGGAAAACACTTTTCAAACTTTGCTAGCTGGCATTGAACTTCCATTAGACACCGAACAAAATGCATAAATATATATTTAATCACTGAAAATGATAAAGCTCAACATCTAATCAAAAGTCAATTTGCACAATTTCTAAGAGAGCAAAATCCAAGGAAGAAAAACAATTACAGCAAACTGAAAATGGCTTTTAAAAGCGAAGCCAAAACGCTTGAAACCTGATGTTGTTGTGCAGTTTATGGTCAAATGAATTGTGGCATTTAAAATATGCCTTTGTGCCAATGACTGTGTGTGTGTGTGTGAGTATGTACTTGCACGTGTATGTGGCTTGCTCGTAGATGCGTGCAGCACCTGACCAAAGCCAAAACCATAGCCGACATTGCTACGTTAACGAAGCAAAGCAAGCACAGGGAAGCGACAAAGCAAGAATCAATTGAAATCAGCATATGGCATGAAGTGCATTGCAATGCCCGGCTATTGCTCACATACACAGGACATAACAGACAGACACAGCCTCCATTCGCTTCCCTGCCTGCCGGCACTGCCGTCACACAGAAATCATTGCAATTCTCATTCATTCATTTGGAATGCAGCCCACTTGCAGTGCTTGTGGTAATTTTTGCAATTACTCTGCGCCCCAGGCAGATGCAGATGCAGCAACAGTAAGAGTGTATATGGGGTGGAGTGGGGTGGGCTCGGGAGGGGGCTAAACTGGTCTGGTAAATGGGGCATGCCGGCTAATGCGCACTTAAATATTTCATTTTGTGACGTTGGCGCAAGTGCTGCATAAACTGGTCCAGTTCCAGCTCGTACCAGTAATAACAATGACAGCCAACAATGGCAACAAATAAGCCCAAAAATAAACAGGAAGCCAGCTAAACAAATAACACTAAATAACAGCAGCCAGCCACACACGCACACAGACACACTCACACACAGAGAGTGTGTTTACTCACACACACACACAGGGATACAGAGACAGCAGCAAATGGCGCACTAATCGTCTGCGCACTTGCTGCTCTGGCTATGTCTAGGAGAAACTTTGCATGCACACACACGAACACGTACACGTACACGTACCACCACGTAGCGTATGAGTATTGTCGTGTTGGCCCACTAAATGGGTCAATGGAACTTTATTTTGTTGCAGACACAAATCGTTGGGCGCAGCCGCCATACGCCATGCAACGCGTTGCAGCAAATAAATTTCAAATGCTGTCACATAAATTTACACTTTTTATATGTTTTGCGCGCTCGCGCTTGCACTCTCCATCTCACTCGCTCTCACTCTCTCTCTCTCTCTCTCTCTCTTTCTCACTTTCTCTATCTACGTCTTGCGTCTGGTCAACGTTGCAGCTAAAAATTAAATTTGACTGCACATTGTTAATAGGTCTGCAATGTGCACATAAAATGAACATAAATAAAGCCCGCAGGCCATAAACTAGCCATGCCCTTGCCACGCCCACTTGTAAATTGCATACCACACACTCGCACACACACACTCGCACACATTTCTGCATTGGCCTATAACAGTTAATTAAGTCGATTCAGTTGCCCAACTTGTCGTCTGCACCGCCTTCCGCCCTGCCTCTCGCCCATCTCTGCCATCAGAACTTTCCCCGCTGGCGCATCTCAGTTGATGCGCTTATTAAATTTATTTGCCACTGCAAAGTGATTGCCTTTTCCTTGTGGGCCGCCTCGTGCGTCTTCCGAGTGCCACACAAGTTTGGCGCTAGAAAAGTTTTCCAGTGACACTCGAAAGGGTATCTCACAGAGAGAGTATTATAATTTTCGCAAGAATTTTGTAATTGCAGAAATTGAGTTGCTAAGCTGGTAATTATATTATACTTAATGAAGAACATTTTGAGATATGTAAATCTATTATTATACATTAAATACAAATTGTATTCATATATAAGATTCTATGTCGAAAATGGTCCATCTCAAATGGAAATTTCTTTTTTTTCCTTATACCATAGAACGTCTAGTTGCTGCAAGATCGATGCCAAGTAGTGAAGATTAGTTAAGACTAGAAAAATATACGTTAAAATATGATGTCATACATGAAAAACATGTAATTGGCCCTAATAGATCAGATTATACAATATTTTATTTAAATTCTTTGCTTATATTTTATATATTTAATTTTATAAACAATTTTTTTAATTGAACAAAATTCAGCTATATTTTTATTTTATTTAAATTTTATTTTATTTATATTCTATTTTATAAATCTTTTTTTTTTTTAATTGAGCAAACGTCAGTTAAATTGAAGAGCTCAAGTGAACTCTAGTGCACTTAACATCGGCAGAAACTCTAAATTATTATATTATATTTACTCAGCCAAGTTTGGCTCTCATTGTAATTAAGTTTGAAATGGTCTAAACTAAATGTAATATGTTAATTAAATATAACCCGCAAAATGTCCAAATAAATCTAGAAACTAATTTGTGGTCTCTTGCAGGCAAATGTCAAATGAAATATATTAATTAACAACGGCTGTAAAATATTCAAATAAAATTGCAAACATTTTTGGAAAATAGCCCTGTCTATTTAACATGTTTCAGAACTTTAATTGAATTTGATCAAATCAATAAAAGGAATATAATGGCTCGCAATAAGAAGCCAGCTCGACTTCATGGCAACTCAAGAAACACAAACTAAATTAAACCAACTAAAATGTTGCATAAAATTGGATTACTTTATGGCAACATTTTGGGGCAACATGCCTGGAGCAGCTGAAGGAAAACAAAAGTTGTATTGCTTTTTGTTTAAAGACTTTAAGATGCCCTCACAATGCCTGCGCTGGCTGCATGCGAAAATCAATAAGCCAAATGACAGACTATGCGCGCCGCAGGGTTTGCACACCTGGAGTTAGCTTACATGTTGTTTTTAAGCTGTTGTATTAGTGGAATAAAGCAACATGCAACATCAGCCCATATGTTGCAACATCAGTGAAAGTTTACCAACTGTATCATTATTTGTGCAATTTTGTACTTTGTGTTTACTAACTGGAGCACACACACTAACACATGCGGCCTCACACACAAACACACTTTGACATAACATTCAGTGGATTTCTTACCTGACTGGTTACCCGATATTACAGTTGCTGTTCTAATTATATAGACGAGCAACTGCATTTGCATGCACATTTTGCGCAAGCTCATGGCGAACTTTCATTTCGCCAGCTTTGCATTTTGCATTTTCCGCAATGCTAATTAAATAATACGATGTGATTATTTGCTATATCTACTATATATTATATACATATACTAAATGTACGTGGGTAGGCATAACCTGAATATGGCAAATAATTAGACTTAATAATGTATAAATAGTTGTATTAATTAATTGCGAATGCTGATTGCATTTTAATTATGTTCGACTAATGGTACAGTGACTATAAATTGAGAATGTTGGCAGTAAAATAAATGTTATTTATTAAAATATTAAAATAATATTAATAAAATTCTATTATACTTGCAAATCGTTGCAGAAATGTCAAATATTTTTCTAAGAATAATGAATATAAAATAAATAAATTTGTAATAGGAAATGTTGAATAATTTCTTTTGGTTTTTACGAATTTTTAGTACAAATATAATAATGAATTATAAAATAAGTATATAAATATTTAAATAAAATATTAATTTATAATACTATTAAGCTAAATATATATTCAAATAAAATTTGCCACATTAGTCAGCACATAAATTAAATATTTGCAGTTCAAGCTATGTACGCCCTGTAGTTGTCATTGGCTTACAAGCTTTAAATTTTAAATAAAAACATTTTCCTGGCTAAATTTTTGCCCCTCTATCAATTTCAATTGAAAACTAATTTGCAGCCTTGTTATCAAATACAAAGCTAACTAATTTTCATTAAATTATCTGGGTTTTTTTATAATTCCGTAAAAAAAATAGTTCACTTTCTGCGTAAATTCAATTAACTATAAAATATTTGACTATTATTGACAATGCACTTGCTCAATTATTCACCCAAAAAGGAGCGAGTTTCGTGCGAAATGAAAATTAATTGTGTACATTGTGGAAATTGCGGCCGAGTGGCGGAAAAGCTGGCGAAAATGCATATTGTAAAATCAAAATTAGTTTTACGGCTTTTGCGGTCGAGCCACGAGCATTTTGCCAATAAAACTCAAATCCAACTAATGTGTAGCAATAAACATAAAAGTTAGATAATAAATTTTGCCTGAAACAAGTTTGGCTAAAAGATTAAAAATACATTTTTTATGGAGTGTTGCAAAGTATAACAACAGCTTGTTATTTATTACAATTATTTTGTACTTTTATTATTATTTTTGTCACTTGTTGAAGCTCAACAAGTTTTCCGTAAACTTAACACGGTCTTGGCGTCATATTATGAATATTACGTCCGGAAAACTAGGGAGACGACGGCATCTTATGCAAATTTTTTCGTGGTTTTGTTTGTTTTTTTTTTCACGCACACTCGCACACACATCCTGGCACACACACACACACGCACAGACATGCACGGAAATATAAACATTTGCCGCCTTTTTGCAGCATAATTTTTACAGACACAAAAGACGGTGCGCGACGTGTTTATGTTTCGGATGCGTTGCGAAATGACATCCTGTCACATTTCCCGCACGTGTGTGTGTGTGTGTGTTTGTGTGCGTGTGAGTGCCGCCATCTGTCGGCAAGCTGCGTAACACATACTCGAAAGCGCGTCTGTGTGTGTGTGTGTGTGAAGTGCGTGACTCGCAGCGAAAACTCAACGAGTGGCTGACTGACTGACTGCCTGACTGACTGAGTGATTGAGGGGCTGTTTTAAAGCCGCGTCACTCTAGACAATCGACAACAAAAAAAAATAAACGGCAACCGGCAGCCGGCACCCGACAGCAGCTGCTCGACAATCTGTCCAAAATATAAAGGCACGTTTTATTTAAATTTCACGCACTTGCGATAAACGCATGAAAAAAGAAAGAAAATAAAAAAGCGAATGAAGGCACACAAATTCCATTATTTGGCATAAATATGTTACACACATGCGCAGCTTTTGACTTTTATGCGCATTTAATACGACAAATATTGAAATTAACATTATTTTTTATGCTTTTGATTCCTTAAGTAGGCACTTTCGGCTGCCATAAAATGGCAAAGGCCCAGGTTAAGTCACTCGCTATTTATGGCTTCTTAATAATTACAATAAAAACACAGGAGAGATTTTTATATATATACGTATATATGGCAGGAGGCTGCATTTAAAATGCTCTAGCTGAGATGTGACTTTGTACATATTGAATTTAGATAGAAGGCGCGATAAATGAATATAGGAAATATAAAGCTATGGTATATATAAATAAAAAATATCATATGTATTGATATACCCATATATACGATATTTTGATAAAAATATATAAATTTTTTGGGATGAAATTAAATCAGTTTGAATAATGCAATAATTCAATAAAAAAAAATATATATATAAATATATTTATATCTATATTTATATATTTATATTGTAGTTTTGATGACTGGCAAATAATGAAAATCATTCCGAATCATCAATTTGATTTCTTTAAGTCAATGACTTGAAAAATGATTGTGCACAGAAGCATGAAATCGTTTGATTCTAAGAAAATTATAAGCTTGTAAAACGCAATTTTCTGAACTTGAAAGGGTTAAAATTGGAAAATTAAAGCAAGAAACATTTTTGTATTTGTATTATTATTTTTAGTTTTATATTTTTGTATTTATATATAAATATATATATATATATATATATATATATTTTTTTTTTTTTTTTTTATACAATTAAATAATGTATATTATTTTTTTTATTTATTTTATATTTAATTTCAACAAACGAATGTGCCAACAACTGCTTGTAAATGCAACAAGTTTAATTATTTTATAAGTTCTTCTAAATTCAGTGTAAGTGTAAACAAGTAAATTCCTCTTAATAAGTGTTGTAAAATGCAATTAGACAAGTTGACAGCATTAAAACTTCTATAAAGAAACCCGCATTAAATAAACAAACAAATAGTAGTCTAAGAACTTTTCTACTTTAGTCTTTTACTTGACAAGCAACGTGTTTGCTTTTGCGCTCTTGCCATAAGCAAAGAGAACGACTTAAGAGCGAGGGCGCACACAGCAAATGGTTTGCATTCGCTGCCTTCGTTTCTCTTCGTCCAAGTGGGTTTTAAGAGAAACGGAAACGAGGTGATATAAATTATTTGCACACTATTTAATTCGTTGCTCGGTGAGCACTTATCGACAATTTGACTAAGTACTGCCATTTCGGTGTAGCCATAAGCCGAAAAGCTTCAACATTTGCCAAAACCGCAAAAACCGACAATTGGGCTGGCATATCAAATGCGCTTCCAGCCAGCACTATATATATATTTTAATCCCATACAATTGCCGCCCAACGCCCACATATTTGTTTCGCTATGCAGTGTTATTTTGTAGATTATATTAATTGCAGCACCTCCAAGTCGCAAAGGGATTGTATAAATCATAGCTGAAGCTCGAGCGCACAATAACCATAATTGAGCTTAAATGACATTGTTGAGCTATGAGCAAACATTTCGCATCAGATTTGCTGCGGTTGACATATTGAAATTGATTGAGGTAAAGACTCAAAAGCCAAATTTTGTTTATCTTCATCATTTTATAAGTTAAATAAATACAAAATAATTCTTGAAAGTACTTGTAAATTTAAAATTAAATTAAAAATTTAAAAAAGAATTTAGTATCATTTTTTGAATATTTTTTAATATTAATTTAAGTATTGATTGAAATGCAAAAATTCTTTTATAATATAATACATATACATGCCCATATATGTATATGTATTTTATTATAAAAGAATTTTTGCATTTCAATCAATACTTAAATTAATATTATAAAATTATACAAAATTAAAAATACAAAATTCTAGAAACTTAAATATATAAAATGTATATATTTTAAATAATATATGTATATATTCTATATAATAATAAACGTCACGTACAGAAGTATAAATTCACTGCAAAGTTTCATATAAAAATATTTATGACTGACTAAAATGGTCTTGGTATCTGTTTAAAGATATAGTATATACCTCATCTCACATTTATTTACCCCCTCAACTCGCCCAAAAAGCTATTCATAAACGTCGCCTTGGCCACTTGTCATTGCCACTAAACAGTTTTGAGGTCACGCACTCAGGTACGAATTCGCGCAAACCAGAAACGGAACGGGAAACGGAAACGGAAACGGACTCTTCCACTTTATATGATTTGCACTTGACAATCGAAATGTGCAGCTCACTTATTGCACTTATATAAGTAGTTGTTTCTGCGGCACACACGCACACACACAAACACACACACACACACTTGGACATTTATATGAAACGTGCAATATACGAGAAAAAAAAACTTTTACAGCTTGTGGTCATATCTGGGAAGTTGGGTTTGACAAAAGGAATAGTAGATTGAATACATACATACATACATATATATATATATATATATATATATATATATATATATAGTGCACAAAGAACTGGAGCATTGAAGGGCAACACGCTCGCACGTTCATAAATGTAATGCAATTTCAAGTAGAACTTTTATTTAATTGAGTATTTCGGTGTTAAGGTTGTCCCTAGAGCATTCACATACCACACACAGGCAACATACATACACACACGCACACATTCACACACTTGCAAGTTTCATGCGTTCAGTTGGAGCTTTGCAAAAAACTTTGTGCGTCATTTTGGCACAAGCTGCTTTGCGGTTGCTCATTGTCTAAAAGAATTTAAATAGAATTGGGCTAAGCCGTTGCTGGCGCTCTGGCAAATATGTTACGCCGGATGACACCAGCTGAAGGTTGCATTGCAAGAGATTAAAGTGAATTATGAATTTTAAATGGAAGTCTGCATGTTTCGCATTTCTTTGGCTTAATTATATGTTAGACCAAGCGTGCAATGCGAAACGAGTAAGAGTGCACCAGACGGGCGTGAGGCGCTGGAAGATAAACGGAAGCTCATGCCCAGCATCTCCTCAACGGAGACTCGAGTCAGATTACCAGTCTCTGGCTCTTATAATTTATTATTGTTCATTACTTATTTTTCAAAATTCTTTGGCGTATAATTTTTGTTTCAAAATATATTCATTATTTATTTATCTTATTTTATATTATTTATTATTTTTCATTACTTATTTTTTAATCTTAGCACATATATTTTGTTAAGAATGTACTATTTATCATAATAAATAATCATTCATTATTTGTTTATTTTATTTTACATAAATTTATTATTATTTTTATTTTTATCATTTTTTAATTTTTTTTTAAATATTGATTATAATTATTTATTATTCAATATTTATTTATTTTATTTTATTTTATATCAATTTATTATTTACTTTTCATCATCCATTAACATATATTATTTATTTAATAATAGGCTATTTAGTATAACTATTTATAATTCTTTATTTATTTATGTTAACTAATATCATTAAATATATATCAAGCCCACTTATTTATTTATAACGAAAATAACATTGTTTCCCCACATAGAGTCGAACCACAAAAAAAGGTAATTAAATAGATATAGATTAAGTGTAATTAATATCTGCTGACAATCAATTCTGATGATAGTTTAAGTCTTGACTTATTCACTTATTTATATAAATATAATTGTCCTTGATTAATTATTTATTTCGCTTTGTTGCCCCGGACTAATTAGCTTTCGTTATAAATAGAAATGTATTTTTGTGAGCATAGTTTTAATGAACTACAATTTAGAAAATTCTGGGAAATGCTAGACTCAATAGTTGAAAGCAAAAAGAGTTTATTTAGGGGCGTAAAATTAATATGAAGATTATTTATATAATTTATTTCTTTTAGTTCCGCATTCTTCTGTTCTTTATAGATTAGGAAATGTAATATTTTTAGGGGGAAAAATGAGAGCTAAAAACGTATTGCTTTGCCAATTGAATTCTGAGTGCAAATGTGCTTCAGCGAATTCGGTAAATTGCTGAAAATTGTAATGGACTTGTGCGCGAAACTCTAGCCATTCGCATGTACGGCAAGTAAGCCATAAAAAAAACAATGCTTAACAATAAATAAGCTGGAGCAAGAAAAAGCGCATTACGCCGCACACACACACACAGCCAGAAGAAGACGAAGAAGAAGACGACGAGGCAGCAGCTCACATGAGTTTATTATGCGCTACAAGGCATTATCTGACAGCCAGCAGGAGTGAGATATGTGTGTGTGCGTGTGTGAGTGTGTGTGTACGTTCTGTGCACTGTAGCAACATTTTATTTATGCCCAAAATGCGGCGCAATGAATAATTATGCAAATGGGCCAACTAGTGGTCAAGCCAAAGAATTTTGGCCAACTGGCGCGCAACCTAAACGGAGTAGAGCAAGGGGTCAGCGCGCTGCAGCCACTGCAGCAGTTACAAATTACAAGTTTACACACTTGGCAGAGGCCAACACAGATGCAGTTTGACCAAAATATGACCATTAGGGCTTAACGTTTAGTTACGACCAGTCCAAAAGTCAACTTCTTGGACGATGCTGCTGAGCATGTCGCTGGCAGTCATAGATTCGAACTAAAAACTTTGCGCTTTTGTTTTTTCGCTCTTGGCCAGCAGCCGAAGTCCAGCGAAAATAATTAACAACTTTTTGCCTCTTGCACCCAAATAAAAAGATTTTCAACTAGGTTCTATTTTCTTTCGGGTTTTTTTTTTTTTTTGTATTTTATTTAATCTTTCTCGCGCCTTTTGTCGCCCGAGTTGGGCCAAGTGCAAGTCCAAGTTTTTCAGCGCAAACTTTTTGTTGCCTTTTGATAGAAACTTCAACTTTTTCGTCTGTCGCACTTTGATATTTGAGATCTTTTTAGCTTTAGCTGTCTGGCAGGCAGCTCATGAAAACTTGCGCCCCAAAAGTATCTACGCAAAACTCACAGCTTAATCGTTTGCAGTTGTTTTTTTTACCCTGGTTTTTTACACACCCTGTAGTTATGAAAACAGCCTAAAAGTATACGAAATAAATCGAAACACTAAATCAATTAACTTCTGTTTCTAAAGAAGTTGAAAAGAATGCTTAAATATGTGTTTATTAAAATAATAATGCGATCGTGCACGAAATGTTGGACAGCAAAAAATATTTTTTAAAAAAAATTAAATAAATAAATAAAAAAATAAATATTAAGATTAACATATATAGTTATTAACTTAAATGTGCACTTGAACTCTTGAGAAAGAAAAATTCTGAAAATTTAGTTGTTCACAAAAAAAAAGTGGCTACAAAAATATTTTTTAAAAATCATCCCGCATTTTATATAGATTTTTAAACAAATCGTAGAATAATATTAATAATAGTAATTGTAATTTTAATACACAATTCCACCATCTATATACTCTCTATCTTCCTGTTTCTTCAATTTATAGGGTATACGGCAGCTGCATACTTAGTCAACCAGAACATTTCATTTCATGAACTTGAAGAGAAAAAGCTCTAGCCAAAAATGCGTATAATTTTGTCTTGAAATCAAAACAAACTTTATAAGATCTGCTCTTTAAATTATAAATTATATATGTATATATACAAATATATATATCAGCTGCATAATATTTATCGCTTATATCTGGAGTAGTAGCAGCTGCTGCTGCTACTGCTGCTGTTGATGCTGGCGAATAAATCAATATCGCATTAACTGCTTAGTCCGCCAAAACTTTTTGCCTAAATATCCCAAAGCACATAAATAACGAAATGTCAAAAAGTTTTTGTCCAACATTTCTTTAGCCAAATTAAACTGCCTTCCCAGTCAACTGCAAATGTTGCGGCCATTTTCTATATTGGACAAAAGAAATTCATTCCCAACAAATTTGTTGTTGCTCCCAAGCAGTTGGTAGATTGCCTTTGACCCCAAATGAAAAATTAATTAACAGGTTAATGTATCGGTTAACCTGATTTGCCGTGGTTTGTTATTGATTATTTAACGGCTGTGTGATTTTCTTTTGCTATTTAATTACCATTAATTTATTTGTATTGTACTTAACAAAGCAAATACGCACGATAAATATGTGAATATAAAATCCACAAACTCATTAGGAAATGAGTATCCACTTTTTCCAACTCTTGTGGAACACATTTATTTATATATACAAACATACGTACACACATGCATGCATATATGCAAAGCCAACTAAGCGGCAGTTCCTTTTCTTCTTTCTCTTCTATATTCTAATTCTTGTACATAAGCATGTCTCAGCGCAAATACACATACTGTCATCTCGCTCACACATATGCAAACCCTGTCAATTTTTGCATGTGCAAGCAAGCATACGATTAACATAACTGTAAGTAATTGGTGCAAGAAAATTCTTGCACGAAAAAATCTATTGCGCATTTAAATAATTGTTGGGCTTTAATTATCAAAGAAACTCTAACTGCTACTGCAATTGCAAATATTTTAGCATAACTCTTAAAGTACTTACCATTTATTTATTTGTTGCAATAATTGTTCTACACTTTTATATTATTTAACACAGGAACAAAAAACACATACAAACACATATTTTCAGGATTAAATTATAATATATTATATTTATTTAGGCTTGGGCATCACTTTTAAGCATTGCAACTACACACACTTCACAAATAATTAACATTTAAGCTGATCACACTTAAAAAACTACACATATTAAGGAACAAAAAAAAGGCGCGTGCCGTCATCCGAAACGATCGATTTGGCAGCCGCGCACAAACTAAATTTCCTAATTGAGCATGCGCTTCAGCTAAGCCGGCACTTACCTCTCCCCACCATCCACAAACGCACGCTCAGTTAACTGGATCAAAAGCACTGCAGCCAATTGCGTAAGTGCACTGAACACTTGCATTCCACTAGAATCCATAAAGAGCGCTCTCTGTCGGCCTGAGCTACTCGCACACATATGCGAGCACGCAAGGCAGATATCAGCCGCCCTCTTACAATCCACAATGTTGTGTATCTTTCTGTGGTTTCTATTCCCTTTTTTCGGCTAATGCGAATAGGCAAGGTTACGCTCTTACAATCCACAATGTTCACTCTCTTTGTGTGGTTTCTGTTTAAGGTCTCCTCATTTTTTGTCAGTGTACTAATACCCCTTTTATTCAGCTAAAGAATAATTTGAAGCAAGGGAAAATCTCTAAAGCTTTAGCTTCGATTAGCTGCGTATCAAAACTTTAGCTTTGATGCATTCTCATTAATTAAAGGAAAAAATGCGATTAAATGGAGCATGAGAGAGAGAGAGAGACAATATTTAGTGCGATTTCCTGCTCGTTGATTAATGAAATTCATTCAGAAAAACTTTTAATTAGAATGCAAAATGATTAATTGGCTAAAAGTGCAGCAGAAAAGTATTTGCAAATCAACGGAAACAATTTAGAAATTAACTCTTAACTTTTTATTGAAAACACATTCATTTGGCTGCTTCGCTCCTGCGGGCCACAAATTTGATCCAGAATTTATCCTTGGGCGCCATCTGGAAGCCCACGATGTTGTTCATCATGTCCTTTGTGGTCTTTTTCGCCGGAACCAATTCGAATTTGATGAGCAAATGATACAAAATAGACTTGACCTCCATGAGGCCCATGCGATTGCCTGAAAGAAGATTAGATAAAAAAATAAGTAAATAAATATAAAAAAATATTATAAAATATTTAAAAAAAAATATATATATATATAATTTATATATAAATAATAAAAAAATATATATGTATATATAAATATTTAAAAATTAAAATAAAAATAAAAAATAAAACTAATATTAAAAAAATTAGATAAAAAAATAAATAAATAAATAAAAAAATAAATAAATAAAAATAAATAAAAAATAAAATAAAAAATTAAATACATACAAAAAAATAAAAAACATTAAATGATTAAATTAATATTATTAAAAATAAACAAAAAATTAAAATAAAAATATATTTACATATAAGTATTTAAAAATTAAAAAAAAAAAACTAATATTAAAATTATTTTTTCTCTCCCCAACTCACCTATGCAGCTGCGCGGCCCCACTCCGAAAGGTAAATATGAGAATTGCTTAATTTCGTGCTTATTTTCCTCCGCAAAACGTTCCGGGATGAACTTTTCGGGCTCCTCGAAATGCTCCGGATCGTAGTGCAAGCCCGTGATGGGTATGAAGAGGCGATCGCCCTTCTTCAGCGAGACGACGAGCTCATTGTTGCCATCCCGCAGATCGAAGTCGGCGTTGCAGCAGCGATCCGTCATCGTGGCTGGCGGCCACTTGCGCAGCGCCTCCGAGACGACCATGTCCATGTACTTCATGTGCATCAGGCTGTCGTAGTCGAGCGGCTTGCCCTCCAGCCGCTGCTCCACATCGACGATCTCTTCGTGCAGCCGCTGCTGCACGTCCGGATTCATGCACAGCTCGTAGGTGACGAAGCACATGCAGGTGGACACCGTCTCGAAGCCGGCGAAGAAGAAGAGCAGACACTGCGCCAGGAGATCGTCGTCCGTGAACTTTTTGCCCGACTCCGTGTCGGCATTCGCCTTGCGCTGCGCCTCCATCAGCAGGTGGATCATATCGGGCCGCACTATCGAGTTCTTCTCACGGAACTTAATGGCATCAAAGACCAGCGATCTGAAGAACTCAATCTTCTTCTCATCAAAGATGGTAACGCCCAGGGACTGTTTTGGGGGAAAAAATGTATTAGTAAGTACGAATGCTCAAGTCGAGACGGCTCGACTGGAAGATACCCTGAACCTTATATGAGCTGATATTTATATGTACATTGTATTGTGGACTTTCTTGATGAAACTTTCAGAGCATAATAAAATAGTCTATATGCTTGTATTTGCTAAAGCACAAGTTTCTTGTTTCTCTATTTGATCTACGTTTTTTCAATTTTTCGGGAAAAGGGAGGATGGTATCCAAAATCCAAAGAATATAAAATGTGCGCATTAATTACAGCAGCCTACAGCGCAAATCCGAAGTCTCTAGCTTTTACGGTTATTAAGTTGCGCTTCAAAAACCTAGTTAAATTATCGATTTTTATCGATAATAAGGAAATTGGCTGAGTTATCGGAAAAAAAAGATAAGCTCACTCAGCATATGGTATATATGAGTATTCATTTCAAATTTCAGGTCTCTAGCTTTTGTAGTTTACGAGATCGGACAGACCGTCAGATAGACGAACAACTCAGTTTGTCTCCACGCCTCCTTCTGCCTGTTGCATACACTTTCACAAAAACAATATACCCGGTATTCCCATTTTCAATGGGTATTTATAGTTTATCTTACCTTCATCAGTTTGGGCATAAAGGTTAGCAGCATCGCCTTGAGCATATTGAAGGCCGTCACCACCGTCACAGTCTGTCCGAGTTGGTAGAATTTGTTCTGCTGCTCCTCGAAGGAGTTGACCTTGATGCCGAAGGCGGCGGAGGCGATGACGTCGTTGGTGAAGCGCGTGAAATAGTCCTTCATCTCCAGCTCGATGCCGTCGCCCTTGGCCTGCGTCAGCAGCTCATCGATGTAGGCCACGCCCACCTCGCTGCAGGCATTGATCAGGTCGTACATGGCGCGCATTTTGCTGCCGGTAAATGTGGGCGTCAGAATGTTGCGCATCTCCCGCCACTCGCGATCCTTCAGCTGCACGAGGCTCTTCGACAGGAGCGTCTGGAACTGCTCCGAGCCGGCGTGATTGACAAAGTGATCAAATTCCTTCACGCCCACCGTCTTGATCAGCTCCAGGTCGCGCAGCACAAAGATCGGATCGCGCAGAAAGTACGAGCCGTAGACCTTGGCGTCCTTGAACTGCATATACTGCTTGATTTGCCCGACCAGACTCGGCGACAGGCCGAACATGTCCTTGATGCTCATATTGCCCAGCAGCGGGACGGGCTTCTCGTGGGGTATGCCCCGCTGCTCGAACGTCTGGTACTTGGCCACCGACCATTTGTACAGCAATGCGCACAAAATGATCACGAGTGTGCCGACAATTAGAAACATCTCTCCTTTCGCTTCTTTCACAACTCAACTGAGCGCCTCGAGTGCTCAGCTGCGACTGAATCGCTCAATAATAATATCAACGTTCTAGTATGACATCATATGTTATCGCTGTCGCTCTCCCACCCGCTGCCGTTACCTTGCGCTCTCGCTCTGTAGTTTATACAAAACATTTTCAATGTCAACTCACTCTCCCACGCTCTCTCACTTACGCTCTCCTATTTACTATTTGTGTAGCTTAATAATGTTAACTCTATCTCTCCCCCTCTCACTTTCGCTCTTTTATACACTTCGCTATTCACGCATTCTCGCCATTTTCGTAGCTTTGTTAATGTCAGCTCTCCCTCTCCCACTCTCTCACTTGCACTCTCCTATTCACTTGACTACTCACGCCTTCTCGGCATTTTTATAGCTTTATTTATACTCTGTACTTTAGGGCTTTTGTGCTTGATTGAACTCGTTTGACAGCAGCTGAAAAGCTTAGAAATCTTTTGCTATTTATAAAATACAATATTTATTATATTTATATACTTATATATTAATTTAATTTTATTTTATTTTTAATTTAATTTATTTTTATTTTCACATATTTATATATTATATTTATATATAATATATTATATATTATATATTATATATTATATTATATATAATACATATTATTTTTTTAATCTATTATAAGCTTTTAAAATTTACTTATTTTATTTATAATTTTTTTTTTATTTATTTATTTTAATTATTCATTCATATTATCAATAAATTTTAGGGTATACAAGTATTCACTTGCCCAAAAGTTATTTAAAAGTCAGAAAAGAAATAAACAAAAAATATTTCAATAAACAAGAGTAGAGTATATAAATACTCTAACTGAGAGAATTATATATATATATATTGATATTGGATTTGCAACAATGTCTTATCTGTAGAAATTTGTTTTTTCCTCCCACCGATTATTGTCGGATTGCTTGATATGTAATGTGAATAAAAAAGATAGAATTTTTGCAAAGATATATATATATATATATATATTTTATATAGCACAAATAAAAAAATTAATAAACAAACAATTCACAATTTCATTCAAGCACCAGTTCCGAAGAAGAATATAAAATTCTAAAATTTGATTTCAACTTTTCTATATATATTTTTTGGATATATATACATAAAGATTTACGATTTTATTCAAGCATCAATCAAAGTTACTCCTCAATTGAATTTCAACATTTCTACTATAAATTACAGAAATTCAAATTTTCATTAGGCTTACCAAATATTATCATCCAATGAGGGTAATCTTATCTTATCTTCTTTTATATAGCAAATGCACTCAATAAAGATTTCACCATAAACTCAACGTTTTGCACTGTTTTTTCAGTCCACCTTTCGGGGCACCAATTTGAGCCAAAACTTTTGCGTGGGCTGCATATGAAAGCCCCTCAAGCTATCCAGCATGTTCTCAACTGTTTTCTCCGTTGGCAACAATTCGAATTTGCCAACCAAGTGATAGATAATGGATTTGATTTCCATGAGCGCCATGCGATTGCCTGGAAAGAGAGTTAGAAATTTATATAAATTGGTGGGTGGTGAGGGTGGGCAGAGGTGGAGGTGGGGGAGTCTATGGACGATGGACGATGGACGATGAAAGATGGACGATGAACGATGGAAGATGGAAGATGGACAATGGACGATAGACGATGGACGATGGACGATGGACGATGGACGATGGACGATGGACGATGGACGATGGACGATGGACGATGGACGATGGACGATGGACGATGGACGATGGACGATGGACGATGGACGATGGACGATGGACGATGGACGATGGACGATGGACGATGGACGATGGACGATGGACGATGGACGATGGACAATGGACGATGGACGATGGACAACAACAACAACAACAATATAATTTTTATATAAATTATTATATAATATAATTTCTTAAATATAATTCACCTATGCAGCTGCGCGGTCCCACGCCGAAAGGTAAATATGTAAAGGGCTTTATTTGCGCCTTGTTCTCATCCGCGAAGCGCTCGGGCTTGAAGCGTTCGGGTTCGGGAAAATAGTTGGGATCGCGATGCAGGGCGATGATCGGTATTTGTATGATGTCGCCCTTGCGGAACTTGGCCAGCAGCTGCCGGTTCTCGTCGTACATATCGATATCCTTGCCGCACAGCCGGTCCAGGCTGAACGCCGGCGGCCACAGACGCAGCAACTCCGATATCACCGCATCCATGTACTTCATCTTGGCCAACATGGTGTAGTGGAGCGGTCTGCCCTGCAGCTCCTGCTCCACGGCCCCAATCTCCGCATACAGCTTGGCCTGCACGTGCGGATTGCGGCACAGCTCATAGGTGAGAAAGCAGAGGCTGGCCGACATCACCTCGAAGCCCACGAAGAAGAAGAGCAAGCACTGCGCCAGCAGATCCTCGTCATTGAACTCGGCGTGCTCCGTGGAACTCTCCGACTTGGCCTGCTGCTGGAACTGTCGCTTGGCCTCCATCAGCAAATGGATCATGTCGGGGCGTATTATATTATGCTCCGTCCGATATCGCATGGCATCGAAGACCAGGCTATTGAAGTAATCGATTTTCTTTCCATCAAAGAGCTTGACGCGCAGAGCCTGAAATGAAATCTCCTTAAATAAAAAAAAAAAAAAACAAGTAAGAAAACTCTAGTCGGGCGTGACCGACTAGGGGATACCCTGAGCCCCGTCGAATCTGTGTGTTTTCATAGAATTTGGGGGAATTTGGGGCCGGTATCCAAAATGTAACAAAATTCAAAATTGCATAAAGCACACATAAAGCTAAATATAAAATTTGATGTCTCTAGCTTTAAAGATGGGCGAGATATAATTTTTTAGCTGAATTTCGATTTTGTTTTTAATCGATAACAATTAATTATGGATAGTTATCTATTATTTAAAATAAACTTGATCTGCGCGTGCTATACACGGACCTACATAAAAAATTTCAAGTCTCTAGCTCTTATACGGGCTGAAATCGGCGCGTTCAAACATACGGACAGACGGACAGATGGACGGACGGACGGACGGACGGACGGACAGGGCCAAATCAATTTCTCTTGTCGTCCTGATCAAGAATATATACTTTATGGTGTCTGCCACGCCTCCTTCTTCCTCATCCAACAAAAACATTATACCCTGATTTCCCATTTTCAATGGGCTCAGGGTATAATTATATAAAAATATATTACTCCACCTTCATAACTCTGGGCATAAGGCCATAGAGCATAACCTTGACTAAGGATAGACACGAGAAGTGCACCACGGAGTTGGCCAGCGTGTAAAACTGATTCTCTTTGTCCACAAACGAGTTGACTTTGATGCCAAAGGCAGCCGAGGCTATAACATCGTTGGCGAATCTTCCAAAATAGTCCTTCATCTCCAGCTCGAGCTCATTCCTGTTCGACTTGAGCAGCTCCGCCTCTAGATACCGTCCGCCCTCCACGCTGCACTCGTTGATCAGCTCGAACATCGCCTTCAGCTTACTGCCCGTGAACGAAGGCGTCAGCGTGTTCCGCATCTCCCGCCACTTGTCGTCCTTCAGCCCGCTCAGACTCTTCGCGAATATCGTTTCGCCCGTTTCGGGTATCATGGGGCGATGGTTGATGAAGTGCTCAAAGTCCTGGATGCCCACACGCTTGATTAGCTCGACGTCGTGCAGCACAAAGAACGGTTCGCGCATATTGTAGAAGCCATAGATCTTGTAATCCCTCAACTCGATACTCCGTTTGATCAGGTTCTTCAAAAAGGACTTTCGCCCCAGCAAAACTCGCACACTTATATTGCCCAGAAAGGGCTTCGGCCTGTCGCACTTGATGCCGCGCTCCTCGAAAGTCCTGTACGGCGCCATCGCATATTTGTAGAGCAGCACAAGGAGCACCACCAGAAAGGTGCAAATTATCAAAACCATTTCGAACTGAATCCACCAAAGGTTCTAATATAACTAAATTTATAATTCCACTAAACTATATGTAAATCTCTAATTGGTTGACTCCTCCTAATGTATTCATTCGTATAGAAGGCTAAATAATAGATAATTATCATATGCAAACAGTGATTTATAGAGTATAACAAAAAAAATCCCTCTCGAAATAACATCTAGAATAATTTTACTTTCATGTACAAATAATATTTTTGTCTAAATAATTATATTATTGGGTGAAATATGAAACATCATTTGATTTTCAAATATTTATATATTATATATTTATACATTTATTTTATATATTATATATATGCTATATTATTTTTTATATATTTTAATATTTAAATCCCTTATCTTATATATAATCTTATATATAGAAAATATAGCATATTAATTAAAAATAAACTAAATAAAAACAATATTAAACAAAATATTTTATTATTTTATATTAGAATAATAAAATAATATTAGAATATATATATAAAAAATAAAGCATATTATTAAAAAAACTAAATAATAAAATACTAAACTAAATATTTAATATACATTTATTTCAAATATATTAAATGATTTAAAAAAGGTGTATGCAATTTTTTTTAATCAAATATACTGAATGATTTAAATATATTGAATGACTTAAAAAAAATGTATGCAATTTTTTTTAAATCATTTAATATATTTAAAAAAAAAAATATTTTAAATATTTTGTTTAGTATTTTTTTATTTCGTTTTTTTTAATTAATATGCTCTATTTATAAATATATATATATATTCTAATTATATATTATTATAAAATATATATTATTTCCAATAAAAAAATCTATTTTCAATGTGAAAGTAAAATAAATAATATATATATATAATAAATAAATATTAATTATAGTATGATATTATTTGTATATTATTAGAGTCATAATATAATATTTATTATATAATTGTAACTATAATATAATATTAACTCTCTATGTAATCATCGCTCTGACTTATATAGGCAAAAAAAAATCAAATAATTTGTGACTGCTAAAATTAATTATATTTGTAATTTGCCACAATGTAAATGAAATATTATAAAGAGTATTCACATGTGAAATTTGTACCCTGATCGAGTTAAGATTGCATATAAATTTATCGCTGGCTATGATAACAATATTGTTTAGTTTGGTCTAATCAAGTGAATAGGGAAATTTCGCTGATTGCAGCGTAAATAAATACTAATCCATATTGATATAGATATGGAAATAGATTTGCATTAGCTCATTACAGATACAATTATCAATGCAGTCAAATGATAGAAAATTATCAATCGCGGCTGAGTGGCCAACGGTAATTATAGAAACATTGTCTATAAAATAGATTATGATACACATTTTAGTGATTCGCATATTTTGACACACACAAAAATGCTGCCATAAAATGTAAATTTATATATTTCCCTTTTGCTAATCGATAAAAGTGCTGCACGTAAAAATGCAGCAAAAAAATTGTATAATATTTCAGGTAATCAAATAAACTGCCAAATCATGTTTGGCAATTTGGGCTATTGAAAAATGCATTTAAAGATTATAAGTGGGCTGTAGCTGACTACGAAATACACGTTTGATGAGAGCTTAAAATGAATGTGGACTATAACTGACTACGTAATACACCTTCGACAGGAGTTGAACTTAGTCTGTGCTGTAAGTGACTATGTAGCACACGCTCGATGTGAGTTTAAGTGAGTTTGAGCTGTAGCTGACTACGCAATACCCGGTAAATTATAGTTTTCATGTGTTTGGGCTGTAATTAACAGGCTAAAATTCTATTAAAATTTCAATATTTGTTTTGTATCATATAAATATGTTTTTTGTAATATATAAATATATTTTCTTTATCAATCAATAAAAATAAATTCCTTTTAAATCTTCATCCCATGCTTAGAAACACCTCTGACTGAAAAACTCTGACAGTTTCACCATAGATATTGCCATAGACACAACATTCCCTCATTGAAGTTTAATGAATACTCTACAAAATTAGTTTTAGGACATATATTTCTTATAATAACCCAGCCTACAAAGCACTCAGAGAGATAACTCCAACAGTGTAAACCCATTCGAGATTTAAGGTCTGTCACAAGTCTCAAATCTACAAAATATCTTTGCCTTACTCAAGTCTTTTCAATAATTTCTAGTTTAAGAAAAAACTCTAAGGTCTTTAAATATGATACAAAAAAAACCTATATACCACACATCAACTTCGCCTCAAAAATCACTCAACTTCCTCATCTCTAACTTCAAATTCCAAACTTCTCAACTTCTAATGCATCCTCAGCAAAAGCTAATACACCCCATCGTCACACCATTGGCACGCATAAGGAAAATTGCATCAGAAATTGGGAAATTGCGCCTGGGAGCGCTTGCAAGGCGTGGCATGAGTCGAGCAAAAATTATAATAACTCTTGCATAGCTGCGGGCGCAGATATAAAAGTCAGCCGGCTGCAGCCATCGCCAAATAGTCGAGTGCCAGAGATGTTTGAGGATATCCAATTGATTTATATGAACGTGCGAATATTGCGCTTCTGGGCGCTGCTCTACGAGAAGAATGTGAAGCGCTACATTTGCCTGACGCTGAGCATCTTCCATGTGCTCACCCAGATCTACTACATGTGCACCACCAACGAGGGCATTGCGGGCATCATACGCAACTCCTACATGCTGGTCCTCTGGATCAACACGGTGCTGCGCGCCTACTTGCTGCTGCTCGACCAGCAGAGCTACATCCAGCTGATCAGCGATCTGCGCTGCGCCTACTATGAACTGGAGCGCATGGACGATCCCTATATAGCCTGCCTCTTGGCCAAGATGAATCGACAGGGCCGGCTGATGGCGCGCGGCAATCTCTTCTTTGGCCTGCTCACCTGCATTGGCTTCGGCCTGTATCCGCTAAGCTCCAGCGACAGAGGTGAGCGAAGAAATATCGAGATTACAGTGAAAATTTTTAAATAAAAAAGCTTTAAAAGCTGACTAAATTTAAGATATGTTTTATGGGTTTTTGCAAGCAGTAATATCTATAAATCTCTAGAAAAAAAACCTCTTTGGATTGAAAAGAAAAAACATTTCAAAAATTCAATTGTTTTCTAACATCAATTAAGAATTGATCTAAGCTTCTGGCTGCTCCTGGATTATTTCAAAGCTTTAGCAGTTCTCCCAAAAGCAGCTTTTGTCAGAAATTAATCCATAGTATAGAGCTTCCTTTTCATAGAAATTAATCCCAATCTACTACTTATTTTTGTGCAAATTTAGAAGCTTTACTTCGCTTGTATTAATTCAAAGGTTCGGTATAGTGAAAGGGATATCTTCTTATAAATTAATCCAAAGCTTTAACTTATGTTAATATTAAACAAATCAAATCAGCTTTGAGGACTTGCTCAATTTTTTCGTATTACTAAAATTATTAAAAAAATTTACTAATTATCTAGCAAATCATAATCATAATGTAATATAACATGATATAATCAAATAATAAAAAATAAATACATTCGATCCATTAAAAGTCATTTATATTGCAACTTTAGCTACCTTTAATCACTTACCCAATGAAATTAATCCTAAGCTTCAAATAATGTCATTTTCAATGAAAATCTTGAAGCTTCACTTCTATTGCAGTAATCCAAAGATTCAGCATATATCCAAAATCTTCATTTCTCATAAGTTAAATTATTAAATCTTAATTTCTTATTAAATTAATAATAAAAGCTTTAACTAATCTCATTATCTTCCAACTACTTTTAATCACTTACCCACTGAAATAAATCCAAATCCTTCAACTTCAAATGTCATTATCCTCTGCCCATGTAATTACCTTTGAGCCTTTGCAGTTTTGCCCTTTGGCAGCAAGATACCGGGCGTCAATGAGTACGCCACGCCCTACTATCAAATTTGGTTCGTCTTTCACATGCTCATCACGCCGATGGGCTGCTGCATGTACATACCCTACACCAGTCTCTGCGTGGCCTTCATTATGTTCGGCATCGTGATGTGCCAGGCGCTGCAGCATCGTCTGCGCTCGCTCAGCCATCGCTCGCTCAATCCCCGGCAACTGGCGCTGGAAATCATCGAATGCATTATCTATCATCAGCGGATCATTGAGTAAGCTGTAAAAAAAAGAGAGCGAAAAAAAAGGAGATTTTTGTAGATATTCAATGCACTTTCGCCGTCTAGCTATATACAGACCATCAATAAGCTGACTACTTATATATTTCTGGTGGAATTTTTGGCCTTTGGTGCGCTGCTGTGTGCGCTCCTCTTCATGCTGATGTTTGTAAGTGTGTGTGTGTGTGTGTGTGTGTGTGTGTGTGAAAGGATTTGCTGTGCTTGTCTGCCTGCATGCTTGCTTCTCCTTTTAGGTGGACTCGTCGGCACACATAGCCATTGTGAGTGCGTATATAAACATGATACTCGCCCAGATATTGGCACTCTATTGGTATGCCAATGAGCTGAGGGAGCAGGTGAGTTGATGCAGTTGCCTGCCTGCATCCAGCCAACGGTCTCTCTCTCTCTCTCTCTCTCTCTGATTTTTTAATATATTCCAGAATCTGGCCATCGCTGTGGCTGCCTACGAGACCGAGTGGTTCACGTTTGACGTGCAGCTGCGTCGAAATATACAATTTATGATACTGCGAGCGCAGCGTCCGGCGTCGGTAAGAGCAGCCGCTGTTCATAATTAACTAAACTGTTGCGAATTACCTGTCGAATCGTTTTCACCTTTGCCAGGTATTGCTGGGCAACATACGGCCCATAACATTGGAATTGTTTCAGAATTTACTCAACACGACTTATACATTTTTCACGGTACTTAAACGTATTTATGGTTGAACAACTGTGAAATTGAGCATACGACACGTGTGCGCTAAATATTTAATATACTTCTGCATATTATAAGATATTCTTGAAAATATTTACATTGGGCATATTGAAAGTAGAATATTTTGTGTAACTTTAATGCTTAAAATAATAATAATGATAATTTATTTTCATTGCGTATATTTATATATATTTAATGAATATAATATTCTTGAAAATATTTTTTTTGTCTATATTAAAAGTAAATTATTTAATTATTAGTTTTTTAATTATTTTATTTATTTATTTTAATTTTAAAAGCAATAGCAAAAATAATTTATTATTTATTTTTCATTGTTATTTATTTAAGTTATTTTTGATTTTTTTTTTAAATAATTGTTTGTTTTTCATGGCGTATACTTGATAATAGCAATATATTTATTGGGAAATATATATATTGAAAGTAAAATATTTAAGGTAATTTTAATTTTTAAATAACATTATAATTGTTTGTTTTTCACTTGATAATGGAAATATATTTACTCTAATTATTATTTTTACAATATTTCCATCCTTTCAATATCATTTTATGATTAATGTAATATTTATATTAAATAGCTGTTAATTTATAGCGCTCTACAAAATCCTTGAATTATTAATGGCGCACATTTGAACCTAATAAGAAAGATTATATATATATACAACATATTTATATATATTTTATCCACACACACACACAATAAATATTAAAATGCTGCATAATCAAATAGTTGCCATTCATTTTAAAATTAATGCGCATTGTTTTTATAATAAATTTGCTTTGATTTCATTTAACATGTGGCTGTAAAAAATGTGGACGTTCCAAATATTTAATATGTCCGATTTTTTTTAAGCATTCATTTCTTCTTTTTTTATGAATTTATATTTTTATAAAAATGCGAACGCATCATTTGTGGTTGTGTTTGCATTTATTCTTTTTTTATGCCCCGTAACCCCACGTTAAAAAATGGAGCGCATAAAATTGAGGTAGGTGTGGCGAGAGAGCGATAAAAATTGTTTGCTGAAGTTGTCAACGCCGAACGCGACGCAGAATTGTCGACAAACTTGGCACCACACTGACTTTGAGTGGCATGGCAGAGCCCAACCACCTGCAACAGCGATGAACTCAAAGGTGTCAGCAAATTACAAAAAAAAAAAGAAAAACAAACGACTGTCAGCAGTTGTAACAGAAACAAAAACAACCACAAGAGTCACATACATTTCAATTTGAAAACAAATTAAAAACAAAACTTAAATTGATTTTAGTAGCCTTTCAGATAAATATGTTTGCTTGTGTATTAAATTAGCAAATATATTTAATTTGAGAACATTTTCAGAAGCCGCTAAAAATTGTTAATGATTTTAGTACTTAAAAAATTATACAAAAAATTGTTCATATTTTTTTACTTTAAAAAAAATGCAGAACAATTATGAACACGTTTCCCAATGAATAAATATGTAAAAAAAATATTTTATAAATATTTTGCTACTATTTCAAAGCTTTTTTTAAATATTTTTTACATATTTTTGGTAACTTTGTTAAATTTTATTAATATTTTGCACAGTATCAATTATTTTTTTTTTAATATTAATATTTTAATTTTTTGCAGGCTTACTTTTTTGGGGTATTTATAAGACAAAATATTTTGTTTATATTTATTTATTTATATAATTATTGATATTTATTTTATATTATTTAATATATATTTTGTATAGTTTAAATTTCTTAAATATATTTTTTTAATTTTATTTTATTCATATCCAAAACAAAATATTTGGTTGTAATATTTATAAAAGGTTTTTATTTGTATGCACATTTATAAATACTTTTTTTAAGCATTTTATTATTTATATTTTGCGATTATTTATTTAAAAGTTGTATAGTATTTATAAAATAAATTTGAAAAATAAAAATGTAAGCGAAAAGAGCAAAAATATGTCTATATATTAAAAACCAAATCGATAAACTGCATAAAAATATAAAAAATAAAATGAAAAATTGCAGCTTAGATTCACGCGAAAGTTTTGTGGTAGATTTTAATTGAATTTTTATTTTTATATAACCATTACATACCATATATATACCATATATATTTGATGACTTTTTAGTAGAAGCTGAAGCCAGCCATGCCAGAGTTGTCGTATATCTCGTTGATGGAGCACAGGTTGATGAATTGCGGATTGCGTCCGGTGCGGCAATCGACGCCCGCCCTATCGCCGCTCTGATAGACCGGCGTATTCACATCGTTGCCCCGGACAAAGTTACAGGTCATATACTGATGCGTGCTGATCAGCCATTGGCCGGCATTGTTGCTGATGTTGCGCGTCTGACGGAGTATGCCGCACCCGACATGGGTGGTGGTGTCCCTGACCAGCTGTGTGAAGTACGCGATGCACTTGCTAACACGTAAATGCAAAATTCTTTCAGACTCAATCAGATCTGATCAACGGACAGCCAGTTATCCGGACGCGCTCTTACCTGTTGACGGGCGGACTGTAGGCAATGATGTCGCGCATGCTGCACTCTTTGTACTCGGCAAACATTTGCTCCAGCGTCGCCTTGATCACCTCGTCCTCGGTGTGGTATTCGACGGGGCCGTTCGACCCCTTGCCGCCATTCGGCGTACCCTGCCAGCCGCCCTCGGCCACCACCTGGGCGACGTTGCGAAAATGATCGCTGTTGCGGCAGTGATCGTTGACCAGGGCGCAGCGCTTCACATTCAACTCCGCAAAGCTGGCCAGCTCCGGGTCCCATTGCAGCGTGGCCATGCGCGTGGCCGGATTGAAGCCGACGAGATCGCCGCGTGCGATCCGATCACGATACTCGTTCAATTCGTTAAGAATCATATTGCGTCTAGCGGATGTGATGCGCACCACATACGCATCCGGGCTGCAGGACTCCGCCAGTTCCTGCAATGGTCGTGCCCGCATTAATGGCGGCGCTACAGTTAGAGCCGGATCGTTGAACTTACACCAAAATTATTGCAGGCAATGTGCTTCTCGGGGCCCGGACAGAGCGCAGGATCGCAGTAGTCGAACGCCGCAATCCTTGGCCAAATGCAGCCCAACTGCCACAGTGCAGCCAGCAGCCAGTTAGTCCACAACATTTCGCTAACGCAGCCAATTTGCTCAGCTCTGGCCCCCGAGCACACTCTCTTATAGAGTCGGCCGGCAAATCGATTTGTCGCCAAAGCGTTGCTATCTCACCGAACGAAACTGCCCAAGACCAAGCAGAACCACACGCCCGACACACAGCCATTGGCCACGGTCATGGCCACAGCAACATAATACTAATACAAATACAAATACAAATTAATTCGTTTCATTTTTTATACCCTGAGCCCATTGAAAATGGAAAATCAGGGCATAATGTTTTTGTTGGATGTATGTAACAGGCAGAAAGAGGCGTGGCAGACCCCATAAAGAATATATATTCTTGATCAGGACGACAAGAGAAATCGATTTGGCCCTGTCCGTCTGTCTGTCTGTCCGTCCGTCCGTCTGTCCGTATGTTTGAACGCGCCGATTTCAGCCCGTATAAGAGCTAGAGACTTGAAATTTTTTTTGTAGGTCCGTATATAGCACGCGCAGATGTTGTTTGTTTTAAAAAATCGATAACTATCCCCAATTAATTGTTATAGATTAAAAACACAATCGAAAAAATTATATCTCGACCATCTTTTAAGCTAGAGACACCAAATTTATATGTATTTTATGCAATTTTGAATTTTGTTATATTTTGGATACCGGGCCCAAATTCCCCCAAGTTCCATGAAAAACACAGATTCGACGGGGCTCAGGGTATCCCCTAGTCGGTCACGCCCGACTAGAGTTTTCTTACTTGTTTTTACACTGTTATTATTTTCCCCCCAGCTACAGCTTTTATTTTGCTCTTTATCTATATAAAATAAAAAATAATAATTTAATTATTAAAATTCCATTGAAAATGCCAATTGAGGTTAGATTGGTTTTTTGAAAATATGTGTAACAGGCAGAAGGCGGCGTGCCACACCCCATAAAGTATATTTAAGCTTGATCGGGATCCGTGGATCCATCCGTCTGGAGAGTTTTTAAATGAATCCTCGTGCATACCATATCAAGTTTTATATTTTTGTTTTCGATAACTCCGCCCATTCATCGATAAAAATCGATTTGACTTGGTTTTCAAAAACTAGCTTGCCATGGGTGTAGGTAGGCTCAGGTAATCTCGACTAGAGCATTTTAATTAATTTGAATCTTTATCAATTGTTATTTATCGCACGATATTAAAGAATTTGGCCACTTTTTTAAATTTATAATTTTTAATGTAAATATATGTATAAATTTTTTTGGAGCACTTTAAACAATTTTTGGTATATATATATTTTTTTTTTAAATTATTGTTTGTGTTTTATCATGTACCTGTATTTTATATAAATTAAAAATATTATATATATTATAAATATATATATATATAATATTTATATTTTCGAATTGTTTTCATATATTTTCCTCTCAATTGTTCTGTTCTATTTATTTATTTAGTTTATCTTCATAGCATGTAGCCCCTCAAATACCTGTGACTCGGCTTTTGGATCATTTGGTAGACTTACAAGTGCTCTAAGTTTAACCTCTTCTTCGGTCAGTACCTTATTGGGATCGACTTCCTCAGTGCTCTTGCACAAATATTCGTATATATAATGCCTCCCATTTCGGCAACTAGAACCCGGCACTGTACTTAATTCGTAAGGTATTATTTCATTTACATTTGCCCGATTAATATTGCAAACCAGAGCCGCTGCGATGACCTTACCGTGTCCATCCTTTTCCACGCGTAACGCACAGCCCACTTTATTGGCCATATCTTCCAACAGAGGCGTATAGTGACCCAAGCAGGTGGTGCTCCTAAAATTATTGATATGCCAAATATCAAAATCAAGGACTTACCTTTAATATTTTTTTTTATATGTGAAACGTTGAGATCGATATAAATCGATACATTCGTTATGGTATCATTAGTACTCACCCCTCAACCTTTGGAACTATTTTATATTCGCTATTAACTCTACAGCCGAAGACATCATTAAACCATTGATTCAGTAACTTTCCCAGTAAATCGAGTATGCTGCTAGTCGGAGGAACACTGGCCGACACCTCCACAGTGGAGACAAATTTATATTTCTTCGTATTGGAGCAGAGTGTGCCACTCTGGTCGCACTTATACGCCACTGTTTTGGCTGCACATTCCAGATCGTAATCCCAATCGAGAGGGGGCATTCTAGCTGCCGGTGGGGCATTAAATAGCCCACTGGCCACGGCGCTGCGCAACGTATTCACGCCCGTCACTACGGCATCCCTCAGATCCCCATTAATAGGAATCATTTCCCAATTTCCTGATCCGCATTTCGAACTGAATACCTGAAATATGCTTTGATTTACATGAATGTCCACTTAACTAAAGAACAATTCCATATTTTTACCCTCGTCTTGTCGCACATCACGCTTTTTGTATGTCTGGGGCAGGCATACCGTTGCTCACAAGTCTGCTTTGCAGCCACGCTGGCAATTAACAGCACTCCTACCAGTTGCCAGGCCACATTATATCGCATTTTTGCTTCTACAGTCAATGTGGATGGATGGATAAATGGATTGCAAATCTTTACAGCTATGACATTATATTAACTTGGCGCTAACAACTTGGATTCGCTATGCATTAGCCTAATGCACCGTGCCTTGTTGACGATAAACCAGTTAGCTATGCTACGCCAGAGTGCATCTCTGTAAACAAAGTAGCTGTACTGCTCTATAATACCATATTGCATATAATATACAAATCACTAAATGTCGACATAGATAAATGGATGGAAAGACGAATTGGCAGATGTGCTCATGGATCCGGAAAAGATGGAGGAACGAACGAAATACCGAGCACATAAATTGACAAACTAAATCAACTCTATGTATATTATAAATTACATCATTACTTCATCTTTTTGCTTTGCCTTGAACTATAATTCGCTATACTTAACACATCTCATATATATATATAAATAGTCATACTTGAAAGTTAGTTTATATGGAGTATATTTATATTTATATATTTATATATATTTATATAAATATACTCCATATAAACTAACTTTCAAGTATGACTAAAACTTAATTTTGTTTCTAATATATTGTTAAATTATTCATTAAATTGTTCAGCATTAAAATCTTTAAATATAATTGAATTGCCTCAAGTAAAATACATAAATTAGTAACGATATGCAATCATATATAACATTTTTATGCATTGCCTAATTCAGCTCGTTTCCAAAACAAAAAAACTGTGACTAGCTCCAACAACTAACTTCTCTGCCTGAGTTAGAATCGATCAAGCCTTATCGTTGCAGCCTCATAGACATGAATTTCACATAACTTAATATATATATACTAATAGATATACATTAATATATCAAGCATTAAATATATGTATACATATATACTTTCCTTTTACATATTCTAATTTAATTAATTATTTATACAGTATAAATAATAACACTTAGCATAGTTTCTAGTTCACTGAAAGCACACAGAAATATGCATAAATTGTTGCATAATGTGCACTTCATTAATTTATTAACAAATTTATTTATGTCTTTTGTTTTGTATTTTTAAGTTGCATTTTTGTCTTATACAGTAGGTAATATAAATTAAAATTAAGTTGCACTTAATGTACGTACATCACATTTAGTTGTGAATTGGTTTCGAATACAAAAACAAATCGATGGCTCGACACTTTGGTAATTTCATATGTATATGTATATATATATTACTATATAACTATAGCTAATCATTTAAAGCGTAAAAACGTATTGTAAGTTGGTTGATCGCGACACGAAAGAAACTAGAGAAGAAATCACTTTAAAAAAATCGATGATTAACAATTGTCTAGACGAATGTTGGGTGCGGACGTTGCCTATTGGGCGTAGTTGGGATTGTAGGGCATTTGCTTCTCATAGGTGCCGGGCATAACGCTCGGGCCCGGATTGGCCATGGCCATGTCATACGAAGGCGGATTCATGTTGGCACCACCAGCCACACCCGGCTGCATCATGGGCGGATAGATGCCTGCGGGTGGCATTACATTGCTGCAATTAAACATAAATGATGTTATTAGATATGGTCTATGCATTCGTAGCTGAGCGTGGTATTTACCCAGGCATTGGCGGCTGCGTTCCTCCAGGCATGGGCATGCCCATGGGCATCTGTACGGTCACATTGCTGAAAGGGTAGAGGGATGCAGTTGTAGCTCAATCTAGCATTAAGTGCTGTGTGGGACTTACCCTGCGGTCTGGGCGGGATAGGCTGCTCCGTAGGCGTTCGGCTGGTAGGTTGTGGCTGGTATCTGTGTAACTGGATAGCCGCCAGGCGCTGTGTGCGTGGCCGACGTCACCACAACGGGCGCTGCAAATAGAAAAAAAAGAGGCAATTCGTAATTTGATATTAAAATAAAATACACCATCAAATGAATTCCAGCTAATTATGTGCAGACAATATTTTTGTAGATAAGCTGATAAGCAAGGGGGCTTTAAGTCCGACAATTAGCAAATGAGTATATTTACCCGGCCGTTCGCTTAGCACATATACAGCATGGGCGGCATTTTTTGCTCGCCGTCGCGACCACACAATCATCGAGACAATCACAATGATACCAGTTATGATAATAAATAGTCCCACACTAAATGCAATTATAGGTCCAGCTGGCATTCTGACACCCGACTAACATTCTCTTTGAACAACCAATGGAAACTGTTTTGTTCCGCACATAGAACACTCATATTTATAAATTGATAGCGGGAGACACACAAGATCAAGATAATATAATAGATACCCCTTAATCAACACAAATACCAGA
Organism: Drosophila pegasa; assembly: GCA_035046225.1. Taxonomy (NCBI): domain Eukaryota; kingdom Metazoa; phylum Arthropoda; class Insecta; order Diptera; family Drosophilidae; genus Drosophila; species Drosophila pegasa. Next base: position 8,500,783 of record JAWNOD010000076.1, on the reverse strand, counting down.
GGGACAATTAGCGTTTCACAAAATCAATTAATTGGCTAAATTTATATATTTTAGTATAACAGGTGAAATGAAAAAAGAAACAAAACAATTTATATAGGAAAAGTTTTAAAATAAACTTTAGTTTTTAGCAAATATTGTCAAAATACGAATTTTAAAAAATTTTTAACATTTTATTTTTAATTATTAAAAACAATCAAAAATAATTTTAAATATTAAAAAAAATATAGTAAAATTTTAGATTTTTGTTATATACATAATAAATGTCTACATATATTTTATATAATGCCATTACATTTTAATATTTTTTTTATTTTATTTTTTTTAATTTGTTAACATCATTTATATATTATTTTAAAATATTTTTTATATATTTTATATATTTTTATATATTTTATATATTTTTATATATTTTATATATTTTATATATTTTTATATATTTTATATATTTTTATATATTTTATATATTTTGTATTTGTATTTTTATATATTATAGATGAGCTCCTATACATTTTTTTTTAACTTTTTAAAGTCACTTACTACTTTTTTAGATGTTATTTTATTAATAGTATGATATGTTATGTTATTTATTAAATTATTATTTGTAATATATATTTTGTTAAGAATTTTTTGTATTTTTTTTTAATAAAAAAAATATATATACATATATATTTATGCATATATTTTTTTATATTTTTATATGTATAATTTTTTTTTTTTATGTTATTATTTTGCTAAGAGTTTTGTGTTTTTAAAAAAAAAATATATATACATTCATGCATATATTTTTTTTATATTTTTATATGTATGCTTTTTTTGTATAGGAGCTCATAAATAAATATATGTTTAATATATTATTTATAATTAAATTATATTTATATATTATAATTATTTAATAAAATTCGCTGTTCCTAACACACAATAATTGTTTTGCGTTAAAAAAAAAAATATAGTTCTGCTGCGTATCTGCTAGTCGATCATTATAATAACGCATTGCTCGACTGCTCTCGAAATACCAAAGTGAACAGAGCCAAATATGTGGCACTAATTAAAGAGTTAAGCACTTTATATGTGTTAATATGATTCACTTGAAAGAAACCAAAGAGTAGAACTTGACACAACTCTTTAAACAAAACAATGTAAGTGCTTGATAGGACAGCTAACTTTAGCCATAGATTTTACCTGAGTTAATGGTTTGCCTTTGTTTATTTCTTTTAGTTATTATGGCGACTGTACAGCAAGCAATTTGTATTGCTATTGCAATGCAAAAGAATATAATGGCAATAACATAGACTTCCATTCAGTCAGAGTATTGTTGAAAACACAGCCAATCAACAGTAAAAGTGAACTGAAACTGTCATGATTCCCGGCAGCAAAAAAAGAAATACTTAACTGATATGACAAATTGCCAATTGGCTGATAACGGCTTTAATGTGGTCCGGGGTTTACCCCGCTTAAAGCAATGAATAGTTCAAATAAACCTATTTCGTTATTTCACGAAATTATTGACATACGGAGAATGATATATGATCCAATGCTAATGATAATCATAATGTTATTTGCATGTCCATAGAAATGAAAGTAAAAACCTATTAAAACATATCTATAAAAAAATACCTTTACATATTTTTAAACTATTTTGTCACACAAAGAAATATTTTGTAATTAAAACTTATAAAAAAAACCCCCCTAACTTTTTTGAAACAGTGATAAAAATTTGTTTGGCTTACAAAATGAAACTAGTTATCAGCTCAACTGATAAACAATTACAGAAAAAAATAGCTTAGTGAAAAAAATTACCAAAGTAATATTATTTTTTAGTTTTGCACATGTAATCCGCTTATGAACAGTTATCAATCACACACACATGCATGCATATATAAAAAAAAAAAAAAGCGCTACGTCACGCTCAACACACCTGCGCCCTTCATCAGCTGCGCTCGCTGATTGCGTCCGCGCGTTAAGAATACCGCGCACGAGGTTAAAAAAAATATCGAAAGTGTAAAGAATAATATCCAATAAATGCTTGACATATCCATGACCAGAAGAAAACTAACGCTACGCCCGAGACAGCCAACTTGGAAAGACTAACGAAACGCATAGTCTCACACCAGACGCGATAACAAAATGCGAAAGTCATGCCATGAATTGCGAGCTGGCCAAAGGCAATTATAGTATAAGGACAATCTAAAGAATCATAAAGATATCTACACGGCCAGAAAGTTTCAACTAAATGTTAAGTTTTCACAAAATATTCGCTTGGATTTGGTATGAGGATGTTATAAGGACTTTTTTCGGGAGCTCAGAAAATAATGTTTAATTTCTAATTTTAATTTAATTTTTTTAAGATCTTTCAGAATTGTCTACAAGTCCAGAAAGTTTCTATTCAATGTGATATTTTTATAGAATATTTGCTTGGGTTTTAAGATTTTAAGGATTTTAAATTAAACTAATAAATATATGGTTTAAACGATATTTAGGTGAATACAATTTTGTGGTTTAAAGATTTTTTAAGCTACATGAAAAAGTGAAAAAGATTTAATTTTTTTCTTAAAGATCTTTCAGGACTATATCCTTCAAAAGTCAAACGTCAATGGCTAGGTTTATGTTTCTATTCTTCTAATCAATGAACCTAGGTTGACTTCTTATATATGTAATTTCAAATTGACGGATCAGCTATTTTATTTTGATTTCCTGAGAAAAAAAAACTTTTTAAGAACTTACACAAATCCGTCAAAGTTTTAACGCGTCGCTGCTTACGCTTGTAATGCACCAGAAAGCTGACCGTGCCGAATACCAAAGCATAGCCGAGCATCCTGAGGAGCACCCTGCATATGGCCACAAAGAAGCCCAATTGGCTATGGTAAGAGGTGTGCTCAGTTTTTTCTTGCGTAAAGTTCTGCATTTTTAGGCAGTTCGGAAATAACTGAATTTTGCTGCACTTCACTTGACCCATGAGCTAATCCAAATAGTTCATTAGCTTTCGGTTAATTTGTATTTTATGAACTAGCGCTTAAGTCAGATGGGTTCATTAATTTTATGAAGCACTATTCAGAAGGAATTATCTTTTTAAGAGCTTTTAATATAATTGAGTGGCTCTTGAGATTAGCGGGGAATAAACAGAGAGACAGAGAGAGAGAGAGAGAGAGAGAGAGAGAGAGAGGGAGATGGAGAGAGAGATGGAGAGATATGGAGAGAGAGAGAGAGAGAGAGAGAGAGAGAGAGAGAGAGAGAGAGGGAGAGAGGGATGGAGAGTGTTAATTCTAAAATGGGTGGGGGTTGACTAGGAGATACCCTGACCTTTACAATTTCAACCATTCTGCGCCTATGGGGGTTACTATGGAAACTTTTTAAAATTACGTCATAATACCATACAGATTTGAGTATTTGGCAAAGCAAAAACCTTTACTATTTGAATTTCTTATTCAATATAAGGGGCACTAATTGCAAGGGTGTATTTAATAATGTGTATCCTAAATTTATTAATCCACTCTTCAATATTAATTGATATATTTTTGTCGATAATAAAATGAGTTGTGTTAAAGAAATAAAATGAAAAGCTAGTAATGCGTCTGACATACATTATATACTTAAATCTTTCGTTTTTGTAGATTACGAAATCGCTGCATTCTTACGAATGGACAGTTAAGAACATGGCTAAAACGACTCAGCTACTTTGCTGCTACTTTATGGAGTCTACCACGCTAATTCTGCTTGTCACAAGTGCATTCAGAAAACCATTATACCCCAAATATATCGCTTTAACATCTTGACTTACGTGCTTAAAATTTAAAATTGAATTTTTTTTTCACTTTATTATGCTAAAACCTTTATGTTTTTCACTTTCTTTAGTCTCTTAATTGTTGGATATTCATTGACATCGCTTTCTACAAACCAGGCATAGATAGTAGCCGAAACACTTAGAGCAAGCAATACCATCAACTCATTTATTACATATTTCCAATCCATGTTCATTCGTTGGGTCAGGAATGACCAATATTCTAAATCAAAAACACTTGCATTCATGGTGAAAGCCTAAATCGAACTCTTGCGATCAAAATAGAAGCAATCGGCATATGTATATTGAAATATATACATATATATCGGCTTATTAATTGAGACCATTTGGTGGAATAGCGTCATAAGTATGATTAGCTAGACTTAACTACTCAACGACTCAAGCATATGAAATAATTGTGCACAATATGCACGATAATCAAAGGCTTTATCAAACGCTTTTAGACTAATGAAAATTAAATAGAAAATCCCTTGTTATATTATTATTAAATTATAAAATAAATCAAGAAAAATGCATACTGACTTATGCTTTCATGGATAACTTAATAAGGCTAACAAAAATTCCTATCAAAATTTTGTTACTCTACAACTGACAACTTTAAAAATATCCCAAAACCCCCATCGATATTTTCTCCATTCTTCTTCCATTTCATACTAACTTGCATAGTCATCCAAGATTTCTATATCCGAATCATCTTCACGATCATCGATTTGAAAGTGCGTAGCACCATCTTCCCTTGCACTGCTATCGCAACAAGCTTTGACACTATAACGCAGCATAATTGCTATAACAATAATAATAATGATGCCAAAAATTGCGTATAAGCTGATGATTACTGTATCAAGCACCATATATAGACGAACTGAACACAGTGAAAGCAACAAGGAAACTGAATGATCTCACTATAAAGTCTAAAATTTATAATTGTGGTTTAGTTTGTAAATATATAGAAAGATTTCTTATAGATGATTCATGATCATACAGTTGTTATACAGGTTATACAGGTTTGTATAACAGCTTGAGATATATATGCACATTAGTAATCATGTAACTTCACAATTTCACAATGTTAAAGATTCATATAGAATAAAATAAAATTAATATTTACAATTAGCAGCTTCATCGTGATATGCAGCGAGACGTCTTTTACTTCTACAAAAATCAATTAACCGAGATATACATATTAGGCATAGAAAAAAAATGGCCGCCACTATAAATGTAATTTCCAGTGGATCTGTCATTTTATAAACTTCAAATAAATGCGTCCGACTATCATAAGCGAACGATTGCAACTGAGCCAAGATCTGATTGCAATCAAGCTCAGCTCAAACGAGTTTTATCTATTCAAAGGAAAGCATTTAAATAATTCAAGCGAAATGTATATTCAAAGACTATGACGAAACAATTCTAAATAGTATACATGTAATATATGTAAAGACAACTTATACACTCATATGCAAATTATTCTAAGTAAGAGATTAGAATTTCCCAGCAATTGAATCATTGCCAACGATTATTTGCACGAACTAGTGGAAATATTAATTTTTATAAGAGAATAGAAATAACTATTTAAGTAAGAACAGAGCTTAAATTTGATATTTAGTTTAGGTATTACATTACAATGTTAAACAAAATAAGTATAGAATATAAAATTGGGAAAATTAAAAATTTTAAAAATAATTAATAAAAAATAATAATATACAAAAAAAAAAAATTATTAAAATATCGAATAAAAATTAAATAAAAAGGTATACAAATTTGAAAAGATTGATATAAAAAATATACAAATATCAAAAACTAAACTATATAGCTATAAAAATATTATATGAAACAAAATAAAAATATTTGAATAAAAATTAAATAAAAAGGTATACAAATTTGAAAATATTGATATAAAAAATATACTAAAATATATAGCTATAAAAAATATTATATGAAATAAAATAAAAATATTAAGAATATTTCTCTCACTCTTTTTCTCTTTCTCAAAATATCAAAAGTTTGTTTGTATAGCTGCTTTTATCAGACGGCAGTCAAGCTGGCATTTATTACATAATTTATCTATATTTATTATTTTTATGAAGAGTTAAGCTCCGACTACTCACCAGCCTGTCGAAAGAGCTGAACATACATTTTGGCCACAAAGCAGCAGCGAATAAAATAAATAGTTGCGACCACAAGGCTGGCAATGAGTATTAACACGGCCAGTGGCAGAAAGGCTAGCCAGTCCATGCTAAGCTCAATCAAATCGCATTATCCACAGCCGTACAGCTTACAACGAAATCACAAATGCAAATGATGTGCGGCCCAACAATTGCAATGGCATTAACCCAACAACTAGAGGGAAAATGGAAATGGAAAAAGGAAAAGCAGCTGCTGATAGGCAACAATGCAAGCGACAAATAGAAACTGAAGACGTAAAACATTTGCTAAGGACCTGTTGCACTGTCTCCTATATATATTTATATATATATAGCACTCTTTTCAGCTGACAAGACATAGATATATATATGGGTATATATTTAGATACCATCTTGTTTAACTGTCAGTTGAAGAGGAACTTGTCAGCGCCAGCCACAAGGAAATGAAATCACCTTCAATTTTAATCAGTTACGCGTTTACTCTCATTATTTGCTCAGATAAACAACTGAAGACTTGTGCAAGCATTAACTATAGACATAAATAATGCCAAATCTATAATCATAAATAAATATATTAATCAGAGAGCTGTACGAGAACGAATTGGGTTCGACCAGTAAATACTCTCTGCGAGAGACACAGAAACTTTATAGTAAGCAAATATTTTGAATTAATTATATTATATATAGAAGAAATATATAAAAAATAATATAAAAAATAAAAAAATATATATTAAAAAAAGTATATATATAAAAAATAAAAAAAAAATATATATAAAAAATAAAATAAAAATACATATAAAAAATAAAATAAAAATATATATACAAAATAAAATAAAAATATATATATAAAAAATAAAATACAAATTTGTAAATATATAAAATGGAGAAAACTAAAAAAAATGACAAAAAAATAATAATAAACAATATAAAGAGGAAAAAATATATCTATAAAATATATTAAAAAATATTCTTATATTTCCCTTATATATCAAGTAATAATTGTTGTTATTTATATTAGATCTTGTGTATCTCTTCTACTTGTTTATAAAGTTATGTAAAACCCTTTATCGAGATTCTTTTAAGAGTGAACGTTATAAGTAGCAATATTTTTTTTAAATTTATTATATATAAGTTTATAAAAATAGAGGTTACTTAATAGTTTTTTATTACATTTAAGCCACTTTAAGAGTCATTCAAAAGACACCAAAAATTTTTACACACAGCACAAACTTTTTTCCTCCAAAAAACGAATTTCCAAATAAAAATCACAATTTTCCTTCAAATTTTCTAATATTCACAGTCATTTATTAGATCAACTTTTTTAAGCCTAACAAAACTTTGATTATTATATAATTTATACAGAGGGAGAGAACACAGTTTATACACATTTATGGCCTAATATTAAAGCAAGCTAACCACTAACAGTTCTCTAACAGATAGCCATTTCGTTTCCTTCGCTTGTGCAGCATGCTCCTGACTATAATTGTTAGAATGATCGCAAGGGCGATGACAAAGAGACAGAGCAGCACAATTGTTGAGATTTCCAAATCCAAATCGCTCGGCTCGTGCACCATTTTTAAGGTGTATGTAATTATTTATATAAACTTTTCCCTTTTTGTTTTCAAGTAACTTTTATTCGAATTGTTCGCATTTGACTTTCGTTCACTTTTCGGGGCTACGCGTTGTGCATTTCTTTAGGGTTTAGCGCTAAATAATTTCGACGTGCGTATTTATGGCTTATTTTAAAGCACTCGTTTGGCTAACTTGGCTTGAAGCAACAGCGGCCATAAGAGACGCGTTTAGCAGATAAGATATGAAAAGCCAAGTAGACGCTTGCAACGTCACGGTTTTTATAATTTAATAAACAATGAACACACAAGAGCAATAAAAATAAACAACAACAAAATCGAGAACGTTTAACAAGGGAAAAGGATCTTGTTAATACGAAGATGAAATACTCTATAGGTAAAGTAGAGAAGAGAAAATTTCTGTATAAGCACAAATATATTTATGCTTATGTATAAAAATTTGAAAATTAAAAAAAAATCATATATATATTTATATACAATAAAAAAATGTACTAAAAATATACATATGGGAAAAATGTATTAAAAATATACATATGAAAAAAAATTTTAAAAAATATATAAATATAAAATATAAAAAAAATATTTAAAAACATATTTAAAAAAAATATTTTAAAGAAATATAAACAAAAATATATAAAAAATATATATATAAAAAAAATATATAAAAAAAAAATATATAAAAAAAAAATATTTTAAAAAATTTAAATATTATATAAATAATTTAAAAACATAAAACAGATTCTTGAAAACTTCTACCTCTAACTTCACGCACTTTATAAAAAAAAAAGAATACTCCCTTTAGCGAAATATAATGAATAGAAACTGATTAAAGAAACCTTTTGAAACCCAAAACGCAGTAGACTATAAAATACTAAAGTGGACACAGAGAGAATTTACAACAGGGTTTTACGTCAATGGATTGGTTAATGGTGACGACGACAACGACGATGATGATGATGATTATTATTATTATTATTATTTATATTATGCGAAACTTTGTTAACTTTCTTGACCAAGTTGCATATAGGCAACAAGAGTCCCCTAATAGTATCTGCCTGGAGACCTTGACCATCTCGTATCGCTCTAGCGATAATCGAAATTTATGTGGATTACCAGGGCACGTCTACTGACGTCAAGAATGATTAACATAAGTACATTATGCCTCAATTATAACTAAATTTAAATCCAAAAAAAAATATGGTAAAAACCCAAAACTTTAAAGAGGACATCTAAAGTCAAATAAATGTCAGGCGATAAGCACTATAAGCAATACTTGTAGGATTATGATAATTAAAGATTATGGTAATTGAAACTCTATTAAAATGTCTTAGTCATAATGACTGGGAATATAGAGATAAATACGAAAGCAAAGGTTTATTTTTTTATATTTATAATAGTAATCAAATATATTTATATATAGAGGAGTATACAAAAGTCGACTCAAAGACAGATGGAAGCAATGATGACGCAGCAATCCTAACTTTATTTAGCTGTTACGAAACAGATATTCAATAAATACAAATCTTTTCTAAGCGCCTAAAGCAAAGACGTAAATTGTAGAAAAATGTTTGTAATATTATACAGTAGGAGGAAGCTAGCTACTGATTAGCGGTACACTCGTAATAGATAATTAATTATTTATACTGAGTCATCAATGTAATTTGTTGTCATATCACAAATTCAATATTTACAAGACAACAATAAATTAATTTGTCTAGAAACGAACCAAAACAGTTCAAGAATCCGTGTCAAAAATAAATATGCGATTCAAATCAACAATTGAAATATCAATAAATATGACAAAAATAGTTTATGCCACTTGAGCAAGAAAATAAAAATAAATTCATTTAGATGATTAGATTTGATAACTTTTGTGGAAAAAGTTTCCTTTCTTCTTCTTCCACTTCCCAGAAAAGCTTTCGAATCTAATCACCGAATTTATTTAATTTATTTTTGTTTTCCTTCGCTTACCGGCAGAGACCACTGTAGCTGCCCGCGGGCCACTGCGACGCATTCGTATCATGCACATTACGACAATGAGCACAAAAACAAAGAATATAACCGTAATTGGTAGCCAAACTGCAATATATAAGTAAGCCATCTTCACAATGGCACAGAAAACTGAGCCAAAAATTCGATTCAATTAGCTTTGAAAGTTCAACGTGCACTGAATAATTTTTTACATACAAATTTGAGTTTCACTAATGCTACCTCTTCAATTTTTATTTATCTACGGCCAAACAAAAAACCCCAAAAAAAATTCTAGGTAAAAACAAAACCTATTATCTATCACAGAAAATTGTTTTCGTATATCAATTAAATTAGGGAAATACTCTACAATTTTTTGAAGTAGATGATTCGTAGATTATTTTAAAGTTTCTCCAGCTCTATATACGCATATGTTTTTATATAAAAGTATGGATAGCCTCCCTTTATATACCATACTTGATTACACTATATATTCAGACAGGCATTATTCTGTCAAAAAGCTGAGTATATCTATAGATATAAGTATAAGTATCTATAGATATACTTAGCTTTTTCCAAGTTATACTAAGTTATTTTTTTCCTCCAGACAATTATCATATTTTTCATAAAATATTACATATTCATATCTTCATCTGAATTTAGTACGCTAGCATAGAGTATATATAATTTTATATAGTATATTTCATAATACTACAAAGTCTGTAAACAAGCTGTATTTCTATTGCATATTGTATTATATGATATCATGAACAGCATTTGACTTATGAGCTCTGAATATTTCAGATAATGTTAGGAATTTTCTGTATATATACATGTTCTAATCTGTGGCAGCATCATGGGCATTGTTTCAAAGAGCGAGTGTAAATAAATAAATTTTAAGAGTTTTTCTTACTGAAATCTAAATTTTGACTATAAATCCAAAATATATTCAAAATTTCGTCATGGTAAAAATTAATTTAAAACTAAGTTCTGAACACTTTAAAAATAGGTAAGTGGCAAATTCATTATAGAAAATCCATAAAAGGAAATAAAAGAAAAATGTTTAATAAACAAAAAAAAAACCATTTAAAATCAAGTTTTTGTAATTTTTGGAAAAGATAATCTTTTTGTTGTATGTTAAAAATATCAATAAATATTTTATTTTTATTTTTTTATATTATTATTAATATTTATTTCTATTTTTTTTTTTATAATATTATTATTGATATTTTATTTATATTTTTTTATAATATTATTATTTATTATATATTTTTTAAGCAATATTGATAAGTAATAAAAAATTAAGTATATTGTTTTATCTTATTTTTATTTTAATTATTTTTTTAATATATCATTACAGAGTAACTGTAAACATATTAAAAAACCTATATATATTGTTCGTTGTCAGGCGACTGCTTGACAGACAAATTAAAGCTTTTTTTCGTTTTGATAAGATAAAACACAATAATTAGATAAATATTAGTCATTCGCGTGTTGATAAGAAATATATAAAAAAAATATATACATATCTACCAAATACATATGTTATATGACATATAGAGTTACTTTAATTGATGTGGAGCATGAAAAAAGCCAGAGTCAAATTGGTTTTTGTTTACGAATGAGAATGCGCAAAAGAACAACGAAACAGCTGAGCAAAGAGCTTAAATAACAGTTACTTCAGACCTAACGAAAAAACGTGACTAAAAGATAATTTGCAAAAAAAGATTTGCAAAGTTACGCTCAGAGGCCTAATGAAAAGAAATACGATGAATCATAGAAATTCAGTTGAAGACGGAATTTGAATATTACATCTATACTATATGTGTGTACATGTTTGTGTGTGTGTGTGTGTGTGTGTGTGTGTGTGTGTGTGTCTGTCTGTCCCTCTTTGTGTGTGCTTGTATGTATGAGTGAGTCATGTCATTAAGGGTGTGAGGGAGAGAGGGGGACAACGCAATGCACACTTACTTGAGAGCACAGTGCCTCGACGCTTGCTCGTACAGCAGTAGCCGCAACAGCTCATGATGAGGAACGTGAGGAGGAAGAACATGAAAATGCCCCAAAAATCCATGGCGAAATCGTCCAAATCACTATCCCAACTATCCACTGCAAATAATTTCTCTTAAAAAATGCAAATGCAACAATTAATTCAATTAACTTACGTTTAAGGCCTTATTTTTGCTATTTCTTTATATTATTTATATTTATTAATTTATAAACTCTTTCCACTTGTTGCAGTTATTTATTTTGCTGGCTTTTGAACTGGCGCTGGGATATTATATATATATTGCACACACGTAAAGGCTCGCACGCACACACTATGATTTCGCACGTCTCTTAACCGTTTACTTAATTCTGCACTATAATACGCGTTATCTTATCTAGCGAAAAGGCGATTATTATTTATTTTAACTCTAGTTAACAGCGTTTTCGTAGCTTAAATAGCACGAGTCGCGTTGCAGCGTTGCCCAACAGCCGAAAAGCGCGCTGTGTTTAGCCACCACAAAAACAGCTGTTGCCTATCGATAGTTAACGCAGCAATAAAACAGCAAAAAATAGCGTAAAATGTAAATATTTCTTCATTTTGATTTTAAATAAAATTAAATGATATTTTTTGTGAATTTATTCAGCCATTAGAATTCGTATTTAACCCATTTAATTGCTTTAAGTCCATTTCCTATCGATATCAAACACCGAGTTTAGTGTTTGTTAGCAGTACTACTCAGTTATACACACTGCTTTGCCATTTTTATCATGGCGATTTCTTTTTGACATTTGACTACAACTGGGCGCACGTGTTTTTCGGGCTAGGCTCTGTGCTAAATTATAGTAAAATCAAAGTAAATTCAATTCAACCAATATATATACACATATAGAAATTTCTCTCCGAAAAAAAAACAACTAATTTTTGGCAATTGTCTGTGTGCGCGCGCTCTCGCTCGCCTTGCAGGAACATGAATCCGGAGAAGCTGAAGAAATTGCAGGCGCAGGTGCGCATCGGCGGCAAGGGCACCCCGCGCCGCAAGAAGAAGATTGTGCACTCGACCCCGGCCACCGATGACAAGAAGTTGCAGTCGTCGCTGAAGAAGCTCTCGGTGAACACCATACCCGGCATCGAGGAGGTGAACATCATCAAGAACGACGGCACCGTCATCCACTTCAACAACCCGAAGGCGCAGGCATCGCTGCCGACCAACACGTTCGCCATCACCGGCCACGGCGAGAACAAGACGATCTCGGAAATGCTGCCCGGCATCCTCACACAGCTCGGACCCCAGGACATCAATCAGCTGAAGAAGATCGCTTCGGAGATTGCCAGCAAGAGCAGCGCTGCTGGTGGCGCTGCTGTCGGCGGCGGCGTTGCTGGCGCGGATGCCGGCGACGACGATGTGCCCGATCTGGTGGAGAACTTCGAGGAGGTGGCCATTGCGGGCGCCAGTGCTGAGGCCAAGAAATCTGGTGAAGTTGCGGCATCTGCCTAAACCATAACCAAAATAAGAAAAAAAAAAAAATAATAAACCCAACACAAACACACACACACACGCGCATTAAAAAGAAAAACACACACACACACACACATGCATACGAACAGAAGTAGAAGCAAGTGGACGACATATTTACAGCTACTTCTTTTCAAATGGGGGTCACACACACACAAACACCCACACATACACACACACGCAAGCAAGCGAATTGCTATACAAAATAAAGGCATCCCAAGTGAGCGCTGAGAACAGAACACACATAAAATATAATAATTATATTACAAAAATATTTTAAGGGTATTTTCAAAACTTAAAAAAAAACAACTAAATAAATTAGTTATAGTTGGAAGCGCGCCGTAGCAACAACAACAACAAAATATGTACAACAACAACAAAAATGTATTTGCAAAAGCGATTAAAGCACGTTTCCACTACACAAAAAAAACAAGCCCGTTTCCACTAAACAAATTGAAGAAAAAAAACCAAGCTCGTTTCCACTAAACGCCGTTGTCCCTTGTTTTACCTCCCACAAATACATAACATTACATATATGCATGTGTCTATATATATATGTGTGTGTGCATGTCTACAACAAATTCATAGTTTTACAGTTTCTCCAAATATATATATACACACTCATACATACATACTTCTATTGTGAATGAATGCATATGCAAAGTGATGGACGAAGACGAAGACAAAAACACTCCAGAGAGAAAAAAAAGTCATTGCCAGTTGTGTGCGCGGGAGCAGCAACCGAATGGGAAAGCATGTTAAATCTATTTTTAGCATTATGTTTTACACATCCCCCACCCAGCCCTGAGTAACTGAGCCACTGCATATGATGCATATGTATATGTGTATTTAAAGAACAAAGCCAGACAACTTCGCCCGCCCGCACCGAACACACGAAAACACTCACACACACACACACACACTTACATATACAACCATTCATATATAACGTTTTTGGATTAAATCACCTACGAATGATGCAACACGACAAAACAAAATTGTACCAAAATTGTTGAAAACATTTTATAATTTGTAAACTATTTTTTTAGACTATCATACATATATATATTAAAAAAGAACTGTAAAAATAAAACTCATTCATATTGTAAGGCATTTATTTCTCTGGCTTGCATAACCCATGCTATGCCGGCGGCACACGCACGCACACACACACACGCGCGCACGCATATTTACATCAATTTGCTTGTGTGTGTGTGCTTTATGCCTAGCAACGCCTTGCGCGCTGGAGAGCGAGATGGTGCGAATTGGCTTTAGCGGCAGCGAGAAGAAGCAGCAGCATAAGCACGCGGCAGACAAGAAGCAAAAAACGAAAAGAAAAAAAAACTTGTTGACATTGAAATTTTTGCGCACAGCTGTTTGGTAGCTTAAAGAACTTATTAATTGTTAAATCATTTCAGTAACATTACAATTACGTCGCTTCGCTCATACCAATGGCGACGTCAAATGACTGCAACTTATCAGGAAAATATATATATAACAAAATAATAAAGTCTGAGCGTAAAAGGCAAAGGTGAAAACACACATACAAACAACCGTGTGTCTGTGTGTGTGTGTGCGCGCGCGAAAGAGTGTGGGCAAATGTTGTTTGTGTTCTCATATAAATTCGCCGTGAATCATGAAGACGTTCGTTTTTTTGCAAAATATACAATTTTTGAAATACGTGCGAAGCTTCTAGCAGTTAGAAAATGCTTATCAAATGGTGTCAAGCAAACCGCAACAGAAATAAACGCAATGTTGAGCTAATCAGAAAGTGAAAAAAAATACAAACAATCATGTCAATATTTAAAGCCTTGTGGTTTATTTTTTTAATATAAACCACTTCCCCTTTTGATAAATTGAATATTTGGCGGCCTGCTTCGATAACGATAGTCATTGAGCACAGACAGTGCTATCGATATGTGCGGTGTAACGTTGCCACTCGGCATTTTGGCGCGCTGGCAACGCCACAAAATCGTACGTGGCTTGGACAGACAGAAAAACAATTCGTAGTCGTTGTACTAATTATGTACTCTTTAATGTTATATTAGTGGACTCTTATCCAAATTCAATGTGCATAGTGCAGAGTGCCCAACAGGTCGGCAAATAAGACACAGCACTGCATGAACTGTAAGTAACTGTAAAATGGTGCAGAAAAAAACTTGGCGGGGGTTCGCTCAGAGGCAAAAGCCCGCAACAGGAGTTTGTGGAATCAACAAAAAAAAGGGGGAAAAAATATGATGAACCCTTTCACTTTTTAATTGCAATTCTCAAGTGCACTCGAGATGCATCTCTATATATTGCCACTCAGCTGATTTACAGTTTGTTATTCAATGGCACAAAACAAATGCCAAAAAGCACAACAAAAGAAATGGCGCAAGAATAAACGGTTGTTTTGACATTGTCATAATACACCTGCATGCATATAAATACATTTACATACATACGTACGTACGTGTGGGCGCTATAAATAAATGGAGGGAAGAAGAAAAGTGCAACAATGTTTGAGCTTTTTTTTTACTGTGTACGTCAACAAAAATGGCTTACATAAACGCCGCGAAAGAGAACCCAAAAAAAAGAAAGAAAGAAACAAAACAAACAAACAGCGTCTTGTGCCTTGCCAAACATACACAAATACGCACGCACACACACACATACACTCGTACATGGCTCCGTTGGCTAGTCATCTTCATGCGAGAACAGCTGTTTGTCAACTGTCCCCAGCTGCTGCCGCTTAGCTGCTTGCTCGCAGTCGCCGTCGCCGTTGCTCAGTCTGCAGCGAAATTCTCTCTCTCTCTCTCTCCCATTCTCCTCATAGCTAGAAATTGTAAGTCCGTTCTGTGTAACGGTTATTTCGCATACGCATGAAAATGTAAGCCATTCAACTCGTTCGCTCTCTCTGCAATTCTCCAAAGCTGATGCAATAATTATTATGTTGGCTGCGCAGCAACATGTAGTTGCACTTTTTTCTCTCAGCGAAATGCAAGCCTCCTCTCGATCTCTCCCTCCCACTCAGCCACGCTAGATCCACCAAACTATGCTCACCATTGCGTCACTCACCGCATGAGTTTCGTCAGCATTGGGCATAAAAGCAAAGCTTCTTGCACAGCTCCGTTCATTACACGAGTGAAATGCAAACACGGCGCGCGTCAGACTCAACAAGGCAAATGGGCGTGGGATAGGTTAGGATGAAAATAAACTACCGTTAACTTGGCCTTGTGGCAAATATTTACTCGATGAAATTTCTGTTGATTTTGCTTGCAGAAATAACTTGCACACACACGGAGAGACACACAGTCAGGCAATGATTCCAAGGATATAGAGCGCTCCCAGCTTAGTTAGACACCAAATCATGAACAATATCCAAAACGCACCGGCGGCGCTGCCCATAAATGTGGGCGTGGGCATAAAGAGCGCACGCAGCAATATCTTCACCGTGGACGGCACGGTGCCCGCACAGCAGCTGCAGCAGCTGAGCATCGTCGACTACTCCAGCATACGGGCCAAGGATGTGCTCGTCGCGCCCAACGAGGAGCAGCTGGAGCTGCTCAAGCGGCGCCTGCTCGATCGCATCAACGACAGCTGCGGCGAGACAATCTACGAAATTGGCGTTGGCGAGGGTGAGTAAAGACTGCTAAAGGAGAGAGCAAAGGAGAGCGCAGATTTAAATTTTGAGAGAGTGCATAGCCATCTCGCTCTATCGCATTTATGCTAAACTGCTAAAGGAGAGAGCAAAAGGAGAGCGTGAATTTATATTTTGAGAGAGCTTTTGGCAGCGAGCATAGTCATCTCGCTCTAACGCATTTATGACTTAGGGCACTTACTGCCTAGTTCAATGAGTGTGCGAGGGAGTAAGATATATTGACAAATGCGAAATTGAGATGGAAATTTTGCATTTGCTAGGATTCTTACTCCCTCACACTTTATGCAGTGGCTCGCGCTGCCAAGCTGATTGAGAGTGCGAGGGAAATTGAGATGGGACTTTTTCTATTAAAAAATTCTATTGCAAGCTCATTGAGAGTGCGAGTGAGTAAGATATCTTAGCAAAGGCGAAATTGAGCTGGGACTTTTTTATATAAGAAAAATGTCTTTTAAATATCCCAAATATCCCATATTGAGAGTGCGAGGGAAATTGAGATGGGACTTTTTTTCTATTAAAAAAATTCCATTGCAAGCTCGCTGAGAGTGCGAGTGAGTAAGATATCCTAGCAAAGGCGAAATTAAACTGGGAATTTTTATATATAAAAAAAATCTTTTAAATATCCCAAATATCCCCTTAAATAAATCTCTTTAAAAAGCTCCAATAATTTCCCTTTGCAGATGGCTGCGATAGTGGGCTGGACGTGGAGCAGTTTGAGGCTTCGATGCGGACGCTGCGGCAGCTGGCCTCGGCCATAGATGCTGATCTCGTGGTGCTGCGCGAACGGAACGTGGAGAAGGGCAAGACGGCACAGTTACTCATACGCAAGCATATCGATACGACGGACTTCATGGAGATACGGTAAGGGAAAGGCCTCGAATGGACTGGAGTAGCTAATCCCATGTCAATCCGGCTTCCCTCTTGCAGTGTGGCTGTGGTGGGCAATGTGGATGCCGGCAAGTCCACTCTGCTGGGCGTGCTGACGCACGGCGAGCTGGACAATGGGCGTGGCCATGCGCGACAGCGCCTCTTCCGGCACAAGCATGAGATCGAGAGCGGACGCACCAGCTCGGTGGGCAACGATATACTCGGCTTCGATGGCGTCGGCAATGTGGTGAATAAGCCGGATCACGGCCACCTGGACTGGGTGAAGATCTGCGAGAAGTCGTCCAAGGTGATCACGTTCATCGATCTGGCGGGGCACGAGCGATACCTGAAGACCACAGTGTTTGGCATGACGGGCCATGCGCCCGACTTTGGCATGCTGATGGTGATTCAATGAGATCCAATATATATATCTAGTTATATATCCAACTACATGTTATGATCCACAGATTGGGGCGAATGCCGGCATCATTGGCATGACCAAGGAGCACCTGGGTCTCGCCCTGGCTCTGGCCGTTCCCGTCTTCGTGGTGGTCACCAAGATCGACATGTGCCCGCCCAACGTGCTCCAGGACAATATGAAGCTGCTCTTCAAGATGCTCAAGTCGCAGGGCTGCCGCAAGGTGCCGGTCGTGGTGCGCAGCCAGGACGACGTCGTGCTGAGCGCCACGAATTTCGTGAGCGAACGCCTCTGCCCCATCTTCCAGGTGTCCAACGTGAACGGCGACAATCTGGAGCTGCTCAAGATGTTTCTCAACCTGCTGAGCACGCGCATGGCCGGCTCCGAGAATCTGCCGGCCGAGTTCCAGATCGACGATGTGTACTCGGTGCCGGGCGTGGGCACCGTCGTCTCCGGCACCTGCCTCCAGGGCACGATCAAGTTGAATGACAACCTGATGCTGGGCCCCAATGCCGTCGGCACCTTCGTGCCCATCACGATCAAGAGCATCCATCGCAAGCGGATGAACGTGGAGCGCGTGCGGTGCGGCCAGACGGCGAGCTTCGCCCTCAAGAAGATCAAGCGGACGTATTTGCGCAAGGGCATGGTCATGGTCTCGCCGGAGCTGAAGCCGCAGGCCTGCTGGGAGTTCGAGGGCGAAATCCTTGTGCTGCACCATCCCACGACGATCTCGGCCCGCTACCAGGCGATGGTGCACTGCGGCAGCATACGCCAGACGGCGTCCATAGTGCGCATGTCCTGCGATTGCCTGCGCACCGGCGACAAGGCGCGCGTCAAGTTCCGGTTCATCAAGCAGCCGGAGTATATACGCGCCGGGCAGCGCCTGGTGTTCCGCGAGGGACGCACCAAGGCGGTGGGCAACATCCTGCAGCCGATGCCGCAGGCCACCGCCTCGCCGTATCGCCCCAAGCCCGCCAAGATGCAGTCGCGGGCGCACAACGGCAGCAGCAGCAGCGGCAGCAGCAACAATCAGCAGCGCCACAATGGCCAGGGCTCCAGCTCGGCCCAGGCCGCCGGCTGCAGCAAGGACAACGGCGAGGAGGGCAAGCAGAATGGCGAGCGGCGCGAGGGCAGTCGGCGCGGCGGCAAGCGGAAACGCAACAATCGCCCGCCCCTCAGCAGCTCCACCGTCGCCGTGGCGCCCGCCAGCTCCCTCGATCCCGTGCCAGAGACCACGCAAAACTAGTTAACCCCCCCGCCCCCCACACACAATATGATGTATCCAAATCCAAACTGTTTTCGAAAAAAGAAGGGAAATTTTTTCGCTAGTTGTTAAGCGCGTATTCTAACGGTTGTGCTGAATGTGAGACATGCGAGCGGACCGTTAACTCTACAAAGAGAGAGAGAGAAAGAGAGAGAGAAACTAATAAGCATATAGGGTTTAGGGGAGGGAGAGACACAGAGAGAGAGAGAGAGTAACTATTTTGCTACAGGTAGCACGCGGTAAGACGTCTTTGTATGCTGTGTGACAATTTGTGTGTACATTTTGCTAATAATAAATAAATGTCTAATTTGTTTTCGTCCAGTCTAAAAAAAAAACAGAAGTTTGCCAAATTCAATTTAGTTGCTAGATTTATACACTGAGAGAAAAACAAAGAGAATAACTATAAACTTGAATAGTTTCTATTTAGTGTACTGACACTAAAAATAATGGATTGATTTATGCACTGAGCGAAGAGAAAAGCAAGTAATTATAAATTTGAATATAGTTTTTTATACACTGAAAAAAAAAAATTGATTAATACACAGAAAAAAAACACAAGTAATTATTCATTTTAATACAGTTTTTTAATACGCCAAAAAATTTATTGATTTATATACAGAAAAATTATTGATTCATTGATACACTGAAAAAAATATTTTAAAAATTGATTTATACACAGAAAAAATTAGGTAATCTTAAATTTTTTATTGCCCTAAAAAAATGATTGATTTGTACACAGAAAAAAAAACAAGTAATTATTAATTTGAATACAGTTTTTTAATAAGCCAAAAAATTTATTGATTTATATACAGAAAAAATTATTGATTAATTTATACACTGAAAAAAATATTTAAAAAATTAATTGATTTATACACAGAAAAAAATAGGTAATTCTAAAATTTTTATTGCCCTAAAAATTATTGATTTATACACAGAAAAGAAATATACACTGAAAAAAAAGAATTAATTAATTTATACACAGAAAAAAATTAGATAATTTTAAATTTTTTATTGCCCTAAAAAAAGTTGATTTATACCCAGAAAAAAATTGTATATTTTTTAAATTTAAAAATTGATATATTTATACACTGAGAAAAAACTATTCATTTGAATATAGTTTCTTAACACACTGAAAAAAATGTTTGAGAGAAAGGGAATAATTATACATATTTCTTGATTGATTTATACACTGAGAAAAAAACTATTAATTTGAATATAGTTTTTTAATACACTGAAAAGAAAAGTTAATTAGGAGAAAAAGAATAATTATAAATTTGAATATAGTTTCTAAATACACCGAAACAAAATTGATTGCATTACATTTTTTTTTACTGCCTTAGTTTACCTGGCAACTCTACGAATGCAGTGTTGAGTAATGCATTTATAGATGTAGAGAAAACAAAACAAATAACATTTCGCTTACTCTTGAAATTTAATTTTTACGCCTGAATTGGTTTTAGCCTATAAATTTTTACAATTTTACAATAAACTATTTATTCATTTCTTCTTATTCTTCAGCTCCTGCTTGACGCCCTCCAGCTCCTGCTTTATATTGTTTCTAAACATGCTGACAAAGGATCTAAGGAGAGAGAGAGAACGGGAGAGTTAGAGACTTCCTTTGCGCCCGAGGGCCACACACTCACTTGAAGCGCTCGGGCGTCATCTCGTGCAGGCCCTGCTGCCGGGCCAGGCTCTTCGAGCGGTACATGAGGGCGACGACCAGCTGGGCGGCGCGCCGCATCGGATAGCTGTCGGCCATGCGCTGGATGAGGCGCTCATTGTTGGCCAGGTAGCGCATCAGCAGCCGGAGCACCATGCTAGGGGAGGGGAGGCTCTGGCTCTGCTGTGCCTGCGCCTAGAACTCGTTGTCCTTGTACTTGCGTATGAGCTGCTGCTTGAGTCGCAGCTGGCTGCGCAGCAGTTCCAGCCGCTGCAGCTGCTCCTCCTGGTTGTAGTCGATGCCCGGCAGCTGGCGGATCTGTTCGCGCGCCGAGTCAAAGCGCTTCTGCAGCTCGAAGATCTGGCGAGAGATTCGAGATGTATATGAGATGTAATTTACAGGGTATTTGCTAGCCCACCTTGTGTATGCAGTCCTGCGATTCGCGCAGCTTCACGGCGTTCTCCAGGGGATCCTTCTCCACGCTGTAAGTTTAGAACGAATTAATTTCGGATTATATAATTTTTTCTGTTTGATTTTTTTTTCTCAATATATTTCACTAATTTTTTGTTTTTTTTTTGGCAACACACACACATACCAGCGCACAATATCGTAAATGATTGGCAATATTTCGATTTCCAGCTGATCAACTGTCAGCGGTCCGCCGATGCCGTTCGATGTTTGCGTCTCCTGTGAAACGGTTGTTGTTGTTGTTGCCGTTGCTGTCGTCGCTGCTGCTGCCGTCGTCGTCGCTGCTGTTGCCGCCGCCGCCGTCGTCGTTGCCGTCGCCGTCGTCGTCGTTGCTGTTGTTGTTGTTGTGGGTGCTGCCGTCTGCTCAAACGGTGAGTTCGCTGCTTGCACCAGGCCGTCGGCAGTCAGTGTGGGTTTTCTGTCCTCAATTTGACTGTGGGGCGATAGTTCCATTATATTATTTACGATTTTCGCGTTCGTTTGGAAACGCGTTGTTTTTGTTTTTCGCGTACGATAGTTGCTTAGAATCGTATCGATATTTGCGTTGCCTATCGTTTTGTAATCGAAACAGTGCTGCAAAGTGCGCCGTGGCAAGGCGTAGTTGGAGCGCCATATTTGAAAGATTTGACTACTCATGAAGCTGTTATCGATATTTGGGCTGCCTATCGTTTTGTAAGTCACAGTAGTGTGGTAAAGTGCGCCTTTGCCATTCATAGTAAGCGCGCGCAATTTGAATTCACGAATTAACGACTTTGTTGACTTTACTATTAATGTACAATTTGTAGTATATATATACATATCAAAGTAATATTTCCACATTTTTCGTTCATTAATCCAACGCTACACGTTTTCCATTTAACATTGCCTAATTTGTTTATTTAATTGTCACAGTAAAAATTATGAATGGCCACAAAATAACAAAAACAACAAAAAAAAAACGATTTAAATTGTGCTAATTATTATAAATTAGCAGCGTTTTTTTTTTGACAGCCGCTAATTGAAGCCACTAAAAATTGTACATGGCAAATTAATTAAGAGCAGAGTCGTCAAAATATTTTTTCCTTTTTTATATCATGAAAGAAACTGTTTGCCGATCAATATCTATACAGATGGGAACCGAGCCGAACACTTTTTTATTACAACGAATTGCGTCTTTGACTTTCATTGTGCAAATAAATTAATTTCACTTGAGACCTTGCTATTGATGGCAATTTAAAAACAATTGAAGAATATTTAATTCGGCTTCGCTCATTGCCGTCAATTGATGACAATGTGCAAGGAAAGCCAACATAAAGTTAGCTTCAGACCTGAACCAAAAAAAAAAAAAAAACCAGCTTTATAATTTTGTTCTTCTTTTTTTTTGCCATATTGATTGATCAACATGTTTCAGAAACCAGACCGGCAATTTCGGCGACTTTTCAAAATTGCCTTTGTCAATTAAATAGTTAATTAACACAAGTTGACGCAGTTTATGAATGAAACCAAAAGAAAAAAAAACCCAAGCCCACAAAAAAATGTCATAGCTTAGTAATAATTGTTGCAAATTAACTGAAGACATAAAAAAACCCAAAAAAAAAATGGAGAATGAACACAATTTTACTGTTCTACAAATTTTATTAAGAAGATAGTTCCATTTTATTAAAAGAATATTTCATTTGAGTATAAACCGTTACTTTTTTTAGTGCAGGCGCAGCTAACTTAACGTCTAATTGCCATCAGCAATGAAGCCTGATACACACCCCCTCCTCAATATATGCATTTTGAGTATCAACCGTTACTTTTTTAGTGCAGGCGCAGCTAACTTAACGTCTGATCAGCCAATGAAGCTTACACACTCCCTCCCCTCCCACCTATCATATGCATTCTCACATATAAATAACAAATTTTGTTGTTGCACCCAGCCCAACAACAAAGAACTCGACGACAGGTGTAGCGTGCGCCGCTCTTTTAGTCAATGCTCTTAAGCGCAACGCGCTCTCTCTCACTCTTGTAGAAGTTCATTGTTGACATTATGCTTTGTTGCTGTAACTCGCCATACAACGAATCAAAGAAGAAGAATAAGAGGAAAAGAAGCTGCTAGAGCTGGAGAGACGACGGCCTGCCTGCTCTTCTTGCGTGTGTGCGTGGCGATAACGAATTTCATTTTCTATGCACATTTGCATATGCACAAGTGTGAGTGCAAGTCGGTTTATGCGTGTGCAAAGAGCACGCTCTCACGCAAGAGCGCGAGAGTGTGGGGGAGAGAGCGAGAGCGAGTGAGAGCTGCAAACGTCAGTCAGCTGGTAAACGCAAAGCCAGAGCTAAAATTTATATTAGCGTGTGACGTGCGCTCACCAAAATCAGTACGTTTGCTCCCATCGGCTAAAACACAAGTTTTTGTGCGACTCTTAATAAGCGAAAACAACACAACGAGATTATCGATAATAACAACAACAAGCAGTAAACACAACCAGCAGCAGCAGTAACAATTACACGTCGGCGCTTTTTGTTTATCAAAAACGAAAGCAAAAAAAGTAAAAAAGTTAATTAACGCGCGTAGCGACGACGCCGCCGCCGCAGCCTAAAACATCGTGTTCGAGCTTTTTACGAAGGCTCTCCCAGTTTTCCTTTGCCAATTTTACGTCATCGACGCGCGCAGCAAAAGTGCGAACGACAGCAACAACAAAACCAACAACAAGAACAACAATAGCAAACGGCGGCCATTGAAAGCTTCTGAGTGGGCAGCTCACACACAAACACACACACACACACCTAGAAAACTTCCAAGCATACAAGCAAATACATAAAAGCCCATTGAATTGAATTCAATTGCTAGTACAACGCGCGTAATCAACATAAATCGAGGAAAATTTCGCTCTATTTAAAATAATTAATTTGTTATTGTGTAGTAAGCGACGGCATTCACAGTGAAACGTAGCCGTAGCCGTAGCAGCAGCAGCCGATTTAGTTAGAGTCAAGTGCGCAGCACGTGTGTGTGAAAGAGATAACTATAGTGTTGACAGTATTGCCATCTCCCATGCGAGTGCAAGTGAAATAAAGCAAAGAAGCACAAAGAAAGCAAAGAAAAAAAGAGTGCAACTGTAAACCAAAATAAGAGCAGATAACAAAACGTGCAAAACAGCTGAGCAGTGCAGCAGCAGCAGTCACAACAAGCAGAGGAACAGGAACAACAACAATAACAATAAGAAGAAGAGGAGCAACAGCAGCAACAACAAACGAACATTGTATTCAATTGATAAAGCAGCGAACGTCAGCGTCGCCGTCAACAGCAGCAGCAGCAGCGCAGTCGCAGCATCAGCTCATATACACAACAAGTGACAATCAACTTGATCAACAATCAGCCGCAGTCGCAGTTCTCGCCGCAGTCGTAGTCGCAATCTCTCGCCGTCCCGTGTCCAATATTTTTTTGTGTCTTTCTTTTTTTTTTTCCTCTCTGCTGATCATCGCAGTCGCGTCGGCTCGCCGCTCGGTTTCGCGCTGAGGCTTGCATTGAATTCGGGAACTGTAATTGAAACGGTATCTGTAGTTTCCCGCTAACGGCGCTTATACTCGCAACTCATTGATATTTTAACCTCGTGTCCGTGTTGGTTGCCGCTCGACCAAGGTTCTGGCCACACAAAATGCTCGTCTCTCTGGGCTCCTCGAAGCCTCGCTTCGTCGGATTAAAAGTGCTCCTATAGCCAGAACTCAGCCGGTAAATCGCAAATAAAAAAGAAATCAAATAAATAAAAAATAAAATATATTTATTTATATTTTACAAGCAATCTGAACGAATTGGCAGCACAGTTAATTAACCTCAAAGAGAAAGAAAGAAAAAAACAGAAATTGTTGAAATTTAAAAATCGCGCGCAAACAAAAAACAGAAATCGATCGATTAAACAAACTCGATTAAACAAAATATATATATTATGCAAATCGAAATAATTAGCGCTGCAGTTCGAAAACCAGTTTAATAAAAAAATATACATATATACTGCGTGTGTAAAAAACCTAAAAAAAGGCTCTAATTAAAAAACTTAATACAAGCAAATATATATAACAGTTTACGCATACGCATATAACAAAATATAACACACACACAGACACAGACAGGCAAACCTGAAGAAGGCTTTCAAAAACTTTATCAGCTCACCAATACCAGCAAAAGCCACTCACGCACACACTCGAACGGCCCGCTATAAATAACACGCACACAACGACAGCAGCTGTTACTCTCTCGTCTATGTGAAGCAGCGCCAGCAGCAAAGAACAAAAACAAAAAGCGACAAAAAATATTAGCAAAGCTTTGCAGCGATTTTCACACTCGACGGCTAAACAGAATACATTTGTAACGCGTCTGGAATAGTTGTGCCTCACAGTGCTGAAAAAGAAATACCCGAGATATATATATAAAAAATATATGGAAAATTATTGTTATTCGTGCAAATAAATAAAAAAAGTGTCCAACAGTGTTGTCAAACGTCGCGTAAAAATCGGCCAAGTCAAATGCAAAATTTGATTGTCAAATTGATGAAGAACTCGTTCGCTCTATACCCCAATTAACTGTTATAATGTGCGCCTTGTGACAGTGTCTCAACTGCAATAACAACAACAACAACAACAACAACAACAACAGCAACTCGCCTTACATAAGCGAAGCGAAGAAAAGCCAATATTTGTATTGGTCAAATCGTCTAGAAAAGAACAAGTTGAAGTCGTACAAGTGCCAAAACCATAATTAGAATGTCAAATATCTGACAGCGTGCTACTCACACAAAGATAAAAAAGCAGCAACAACAGAAAGCTAAAGACAGCGAGACAGAGAGAGAGAGAGAGAGAGAAAGAGCCTCTCGCAATCAACAGTTAATTTCACGCAAAGCTTTTAAGACACAAGCTCGTTAGAATGTTCGCCTCAATCTGACAGCGGTTTAAAAAACCACCAAAAACCACCAAAACAAAGCAGAAAAGCAGCTAAAGCAAGCTAGCTAGCTAAATCGAGCCAGAAAAAGCAAAAAAAAAAGGAGCCCAAGCTAAACGTTCCATTTGCGCGCTGAGCGAAAAGGAACGATCGAGTAAAGCGTAGAAGCGATAGCTACACATCTTTGTGCAAGACCCATCCAAATTTTGCCACCCGACGTCCAAGAACTTAACGATAAATGGAGAAATCTGAAATACGGCTGCAACGCATGTCTAATGAATATCAGTCGCAATCGAGCTATATGTATTTGCGTAACAAAATGCTGTTAAAAATTGAAAACACCCTACTACGTAGCCATCGTCAGCGTGAGACCACCGGGATCAAGAAACTATATAATTCGTTTTTCGTACTCTTTTAATTTCATCAAAAACGTTCTCTCCAACGTCCGAAGAACGCACAACGAATTTTATTTTTTTTATCAAATCCAAGTAACAAAAAAAAAAGTTGTTAAAACAATTAAAAAAAAAAAAGTTAAAAAACTAGATATTATTTGGTTGTTAGTTGTATACAAAATCCAAGTGCTGTGCTAAGAAAAAACAAAACAAAACAAAATAAAAAATAAAAACTAGTGTCATTTTTTTCTTCTTCTACGTTAAAAATTTAATAAAAAATACAAAATGTTGACCTAAACTAAATATATATATATTTTTAAAAACAAATAACTATTTTTATAAACCCTTCTACTTCATATTATTTGTTGCTTACAACAAAAGCTAAAAAAAAAAATTAAAATCCTTCAAAATATATTTAAAATACATTTTTAAGTGGGCTGCAAAGGCTTGACAAAATTGCACGCGAAAGCTCGAGAAGGGTGCTACCCTAGAAGACACCGTGTTTCTTAAACAAAGTGCGTACTAACGGTTATTGTGGACAACAATTATAAGAAAACAAAAAACAATAGACATATAGATAATTCGTTGATTTGTAATTCAAGTTCAAGTAATTAAAATAAATAAGCAAAAACATTTAGTGAGCCAGGAAGAATTAGAGAGGGAAATTTCATATATTTTTAAACCGGATGGCGCTTTCGTTTCTATCGCAAAACTCCGGCCTGTTGGATTTACAAAGCATATTTGATCCACAATATTCAATACAACAACTACAACAACAACAGCAGCAGCAGCAGCAACAACAACAAAGTCATTTATCATCTGAACAACAACAACAACAACGCACTTCAACGAAATTTGATCTAAGCATTTTCAACGATTTCGACCAAATGGAATTCAACAACAACAACTTGAATCGAAATCATCATAATCAGTATCAGAATAATAACAATAACAGTAATAATAATACTAATAATAACAGTAATAATAATAATAATAATAATAGTAGCATCAACAATAATAACAACCACAATACCAACAACAACAACAACATTCATACGCACCAAACTAACGGAGAAAATCTTAATCAGGTGAGTTAAAAAAAAAAGAATGTTTAAAATATATATATATATATATATATATATATATATATATATATATATATATATATATATATATATATATATATTAGAGAAGAAAAAAATATTGCTAAAAAATACTAACCAAAAAAATATAAAAATCGTCCATAAAATATATTATAATAATAATAATAATATTAGTAGCATCATAATAATATAATAAATAATAATGAAATATATAGAAATCTTGCAAAAAAAAATAATTTAATAATAAAAAATATTTAAGCGCGTAAACATTCATTCAAAAAGATTTTATATATTGAAAGCAATTTCATTATCTCTAAAAACCCTTAAAGGTGTTTTCTCCAAAGAGTTAAAGCTGTTTATGCCCCAATTATTATTTATATATATTATATAATTATTTATATATAATATATATGCATATATATATTATATAATATATATGTCGAAGAAATACGTCTTATATTACTAATCCAAAATCTTATCTTTTTTATATCATTTATATATATATTTATTAAAAATGATAAGAAAAGATATGAGGGAAATAGATAGCGTATGTTATAAATTGATAAGATTTTTGATTAGAAATACAAGACGTATTTTTTTTATAATAATATGAATGAAATATATAGGGAATAAACAGCTTTATCTGTTTATAAGCAACGCCTTTAATGCTGAAATTTAAATATATAAAAATATATAAAAAAAAATTAAAAATATAAAAATATATACAAAAAAATTAAAAATATTAAAAACAACATTTTGAATGAATTTAAAAACGCGTAGCTCCTATATACATTATTTTTTAAATATTTTTAATTAAAACTCAGTTATGATAACTAAACTGTTTTAATTGAAGAGCCTATTATCCAGCAATTTATGCTTGACATTATAAATGAGGCAAAGAAATTGAGTATAGAGTATTCCAAATTATTGCTTCAAAAAATTTCATTTCATTTTCAAATAATATTTAATCTGTAAAAAACATATTTTACTTTCCTTCAGTCCTCATAGATTAGGCCCCAAATATATGAAAAGATTTTGTCAGTCTTCATAGATTAAGCCTCAAATATGTGGAAAATTTTTGTCAAATTATAAAAGTACTCAACAATAAATGTACTAAACTATGATCTAGTTCTGAGAGTATTATATATATAATATTACGCATTCAATATTTATTGGCAATCAGCATAATATCTGGAAATGCCACTTCATAAAATTGTCTACTTATTTGATTAGATATTTCAATATAAATATATCATCTATATATGTATATATTTATTTAATTTGCGCCACTCTTAATTGGAATTTATTTATATATACAAATGCTGTGGGTAGTTGAGCATGTGTAAATACATCAAATAAGAATAGAAATCGTATCACATGGCAAATCGACTGGCACGGACAGGTAAATGGACAAACAAAATGCTTACAGCAACGTTCAATGTGAATGTTACGTAATTTGCCAGATATTCAAGATTGCCTCCCATTTAGAAGCAAGAAAGAGGCGTAACTACATTCTCGTTCCCATTAATATTCTGGGAAAATAGAAAGTCGAAATGAGTTTAGTTAAAAGAAATGAAGAAATTCTTTAAAAGTTTAATCTAAAGGCATATCTAACTGACATTTTGTTTTAAATGCCTATTTCCATTTAATCTTGTTTGTTTGCTATGCGTCAGGGTATAACGTAGTCGTTCACTCCCCTCTACAATTAATATTAAAGTTATTCGTAGAGAAATTATTTGTTATGCGGGCTATAATTTGTGAAAGGTTAATTTAATAAACAACATTTTGCTTAGTTTGACTCTTTAGCTATGCATTAATCATCAATCTGTCTGTCAATTAATCAATCTATCACTTATTCTAATGCTCAATAGGTCAATCAAGCGCTCAATTTTTATTATTTTCTGTGTTCTATTCATATAGAGAAAAATAATGTTTTAAGTAATAGCCAAAGTCTGTCAAATCTGTCAGTCAATCACTCAATCATTCAGCACTTAGTCAACAAATTATGCTTTAAAAAATATATATATAAATCGAAAGCAATTCTATTTATAGATAGAAAAATCAGCATAGCTATAATTAAATTGAATTAATTGAAGGAAGTAGCTAAAGAATCAATTGCTCAATCAATCAATCACTTAATCAAGCTGTCAATACAAGCAGTTTAAGCTGTCGCAGCAGTCAATCAAAGAAATATGAGACATTTTATGATATATAAATGAGAAAAGATATCTAAAAGCTGTCTATTAAAGTTCTCAATCAGTCAGTCAATCAATAAAAGCATATATATAGAGATAAAGTGAGGAAGTAAATGCCCTAAAAATATGTAAAGTCGTTCGAATTTCTTATTTGCTTATCGAGTTTTGAGTTGACGAAACGCGCTGCACAGGTCGTGGCTGGGCGGCTGTTATTATTGACACTATCCGCTTATCTTTTGAGAACACAATTAAACGGAATCACATAAAATTCAGGCAGACACAGACTGCCGGGCGTAAACAAATGGAATCTCAAAGTACTCAACGCATATCATATATATATGTTATATATATACACAAAGCAAATTGCAATCGATCGAGTATAGAAATTTTTAGCTTTACAGTCACTTAAAAAACCATTTGATGGACAGTGTATAAACACAGAGAGAGATAGAGAGAGAGAGAGAGTGAGTGAGAGGCTGAGTACGACAATTCTCTTCAGCTGATGTGGTTGTTTTGTATTATCAGCAAGGTTTAGGACCCCTATAGCATGTTAGCTATAACTGAGAGATAATGCATCGGTTGTGGCTGTGGCAATGCCTCGATAGATCTGTCTAATGGCACAACATGCTCGAGAATTTCGTAAACCAAAAACCTAAATCGTAGACAGCGTGCTGGAAAAGTTTCCGAGATGTGATAGTTCTATATATAGCTACATATGACCAAATGGAAATATTTCCCTAACTAATCAAATACTTTTCGCTTCGTTTTTTCGCTTTTTTAGATCCAAAATAGTCATTTCATTAGCGGCTATCATCATCAGCATATTGGATCGGATTATGAGCCAGTGATTAACTTTGTTGATTCACCACCGAACTCTGAGGAATCTTGGACAGGTAAGACAGATCCCATCGATATATACCTATATATATATATATAGTGCCATGCAAACATCATTAATGCCGATAAATATGAGACTCATCATCGCATCCATCAAAAGCCATTGCAATATTTGTGCATTCGTTAATTGGCTAATCGATACGTTTCGATTCGTTTCGGTT
Organism: Drosophila pegasa; assembly: GCA_035046225.1. Lineage (NCBI taxonomy): Eukaryota > Metazoa > Arthropoda > Insecta > Diptera > Drosophilidae > Drosophila > Drosophila pegasa. The sequence goes on along the minus strand of JAWNOD010000076.1, from coordinate 8,469,827 downwards.
TCGGTCTTACTGCAGACGGACAGTCCAAGGATTCACCAGGACCGCAAATTATCGACGTGAGGACAATTTACTCAGACAGTGGTTCGCGCAAAAGACGAATGGATTGGTACTCATTGGACATCGGTCAAAGTGAAAATTCACCGACAACTCAATCAGGCGAAATACCCAATAAGGTGGCACATCACGAGAAGGATAAACATAAGCGTGAGAAGCATTCAGGTGAGAGAAAGAACTTATTTTAGAATATAAAGGGTTGGAATATTGAATTTGAATTTTAAGATTGGGGAAATTTATAAGTTAAAACAGAATTTCAAATCTATACTAAGAGATATTTTAAATAATTTTTTAGAAAAAATTACAGTCTTTAAAGATTCTTTGTTTTTTTTTTATATAATTTATTAGAGAGAATTTGAGATCTGAAGGATTTTTTTTTATATAGCTTATATAGATTAAGAATTCATAAATATATTTATTTATTTTTTTAGTTCATTTTTTATATTATTAATTTAAAATTCAGTTTTAATAATAATTCCGTCAGCAAAACATTCGAGCATATTTTCAAGTGCCTTGACAAGGCCTTTGAAGCGCTCAAAATGCTGAGCCTCAGATATAAGGCCAATTTGATAGTTTTATTTTGTCTATCAGAAATCTATGCTCGCATTCACAAAATAAAATGAACAAATTAGCAACTATTGAGTAAACCTGTTTGTTTAGTGTGTGGCGTCTGCGGAACATGCGCCCGACTTAAACGAATCGAAGTAAAGATCTCAGAAGAGTCGAGTCGAGTCGTTCGTCTATAACTCCATCGCTATAGAGCTAACGGCTTAGACGATCTTATTTTAATGTGCCTCATGCACTTGTAGCTACCTTTGCTGCCGCAGGCAAAGGTGTTAATTGTTTTACAAACAAACAAAAAAATGTATATTTGCTAATTAATCAATATCTATGAGCTGTACGACTTCTTAGCGCTCTCTGTGTCTGTGTCATAAAATTGATTTTTATTGTCCACATCGTGAGCTAACGTTTAAAACTTCATTTAGTTTGTTTGCAGCAATTGGTAACAGTCTATGAGAAATATAAAAAAAATAATTTAATTCAACTTTTAGGAAACTCCAAGAAGATAAATTGAATTAGAATGAATTTTCTAGAATCATTGAAAAAAGAAAGATTAAATTAATTAAATTAATAACAATTTATTTTTAATTTATAATCAACTTGAATGTGATTCAAAATGGAAATAAAAAAAATTAAATGATATATATATATATCAAATAAAATAAAATAAATAAATAAATAAAAAATATATAAAGTAAAATAAATATAAAAAAATAAATAATGAAATATTCTGGAAACTCAGTTTATTATAATAAACTTAATTAAAAAATTATGTATTTAAAATATTTAATACTTAATTTAACAATCACTTACCTACATTATCATAAATATGCCCTAAATATGCCCATTCATCTAGTACATATATCTAGAACAGCTTCAATAGAGTATACATTAGTCTATGCATAATAGTTCCAGAGCTAGTTTCTAACAAATAAACCTCAATTATATTCTTTGATTTTCGAAACGGTAAATCTTAGTTTAGAACACGCAATTAACAGTAACCAAAAAACTTCACAAATTCTTGCACATCTTTAAAGATAAAGATGATGGGTTTGCTTTAAAAATATATACAATTTCGTTGTTGTTGTTGTTTCTGTTTGCTGATTATACGAGCTTTAATTAACTTAACACATATGTGCAAGACATGATGTTAAGTCGATGAAAACTGTAAGAATAGCTTCAAGTTCAGCTAATGAACTAATAAAGTGTATAATTTTATGGCTTTTTATGGAAGTTATATATATAACATTAACAATTACAGAAAGCTATGGAAAATAACCAAGAGAGGTAATAATAATAAAAACACGCCCACCTCGGGGAAATAAGTTAAAATAACTAAAAGTTTAACTATATATATTTTTAATAATATATTGTGCTCATAAAAATAGCAGTGCCACTAATGACTTAATGTCTTAATATAATTTAAAATTATTTAAATAATTTAAAATGATCAATAATAGAATTTTTTTTCTATTACATAATTTAATTGTTCAAAAAAAATAGTAGTGACTACAAAAAATGTGGAAACAGAAATTCATAAATTCATGGCATGAAATCGATGAGGCATAGGAAGAGTTTTCTTACTTGTTTTGTTTATTTATTTTGTCTTATATAGCACTAATATTTTTATGAACACAACAGTATATATTTATGTAATTCAATATTACAAATTTAAGCTAAGTAAAAGCTAAACAATAAAACATATTTCTGAAATTCGAATGGCAGTTAAAGAGTTTACAATTTGCCAAAATCACGCAGAGCCGAGCGGCAATTGTCATTGGCCTAATTACAGCGCAACTACAACAATGCTGATACAGATATATAAATGTTCATATATGCATATATATATAGTGAGAGACAGACATATAATTTTAACTCTTTTGCTGTTTTACAAAATCGAGCTAGAACGGCTGCCTATCGCGCGGTACTCGTGATGGCTTATCAAGAAATGTGAAATCAACACGACAATTGTCCGGCAGATAAGGCCACAAACGAAAAAAAAAATTGTCGACGTTTTGTAGAGGCCGTAATTAAAGCAATTTGGATTTTAGAAAATGTGGCTGCCACATTTTCCCTACGTTTTATTTTGAAGAAAAAACAATTAGTCCAGAGAATAGCAATACTTAATTAACAGCAAATAATAATTAAGTCTATAGGCATATAGCTCTTACTATATATATGGAACAATTGGCATTCAGTTTATATAACGCTAGTTGCTTAATGGTTTTTCGCAATTGTTTTTTGTCCTCCGACCTAGCCTTAAATTCTATTATTTGGTGCTCGATCAATGCGAGCTCTTGCAATTTCATTTTATTCGCTTGACATTGGAGCAATTATAGTTAAGCAATTTCCTCTTTTATTATTGACAAATTAACAAGCCGTGTGAACAGCGAAAGTTTTCAATGGGTTCAGTTAACTAACATATAAATACCCTGTAAAAATATACAATATTTAAAATATTTTTATATTTTTTATATATATTTTTTTTTAAATTTTATAATCACATTTCTTTGAGTTTAATATGCTATGCTTATATAGAAATATAAAAATTAATATTTATATTATATAATATCTCATTTTATCTATTAATATCTATACCCTATAATTTGATACTGTCATCTTATAGAATTTCTTTAACAAGCTGAAGGTTTGGTTAAGCTGCATTAACTACAGGGCATGTCAACACTAATCAACTCGGATAGGCAATGTCTTTGACAACAAATAATTAGTCATTATGTGTGTCACTAAGCGCCGCATAGAATTGAGTCTAATTTAAACTTATGGAACTAAATTAAATTATCTAAAAAAAAAGCGAGAATCATAAAAAAAAGTTGAGCTCAAGAAAAGTTAATTTCGCTCTTGTTCTGCATTCATTCTTTACAATTATTTTAATTAGGAAATATGCTGTAAGCGTAGAAATGTGCGATAGAGATAGAGAGGAGATAGTAAAGAGAGGAAGAGGCAGAAACGATAGAGATAATATGAGAGATAAGATGGATGTAAATGTAAATGCATGGATAAATAGCGAGCCATTTGCCTCATTTACTCATTTGTAAACAGATGAATGTAGAGATACTTACATAGATGTGTAGATAGTCATATATAGATAAAGATATGTAAAGGTGACCTGTATGGAACGTAAGAGATTAAAAGTAAAACTAGATTTTTTGAAGGAGTTCTGCATATAGGACGCGCATAGTTTACTGCAAATTATCGATATTTTTCAAATTTCGACTAAATCTATTATTATATTTAATCATAGATTATTTAATTAAAGCTCTTACGTCTGTCTAAATATGGTTCTTACATTTTTAATTTAGTTTTATGTATATTATATTAATATATTAATATAACTAAAATTTTTTTACATTTTGTATATCAATAAGAACACAAAGCGAGCGAGCTTCAGGGTATCTCCTAGTCAGGCACTGCCGCCTAGAAATTTATATATATATTTTTTTTAAAGGTATAAGAACTATTTTTAGTCAAAATAAAATTTTTTTATCAGCGTATAAAAATAATATATCTATAAATAAAATATTTATATTTGACTCTTAAAGACTGTACAAAAAATCTCTAAACAAACTATTTTTTCTCTCTTGGCATTTGCATTTTACAGGTCGCAGCAGCTGGAGCGACGATATAGGTTTTGATCTGAACGCCGAGTTTAATAGCAACTCATATTTGAACAAGTGAGTGTGCACAGACATACATTAAATATACTTATACACATATGTATATTTATATATTTATAATGTATATAGAAAACAGCTTTCAGTTGCATTTATTTTTTACTCTTGTTACTAACATGCAATTGTTTAATTTATTGAATTTCATTTGCAGTGAAAACTTTTTATCGTTCTCCCCGAGCCTGACGGCACTTAAACAGGAGCCGCAAACGGAGCAGCTCAAACCGAACGCAAAGATATCCTTGGAGGGCGGCAGCAACAGCGCCCCACTTATTGCCAAGAGCGACAAGTCGCCATTGGGCGAGGCAAATCATTCACCGCAGCGCACGGGCCAGGAGGTAGCAGCAGCGGCAGCGGCAGCATCATCATCAGCAGGTGGAGGCGGAGCAGGTGGAGCAGCTGGCGGCAAGCATGAGTTGAACCCCGGCAACATTTGTGGCTGTGGCTCGCCGCAAGGCTCGCCCGCCGCAGCGGACTTTGAATTGAATTGCAATGCCAATGGGAACGAGGCATCGTCGTCAGCCGAGAAGGCCCGAGCTGCATCTGGCAATGAGGCCTTTGCACAGGCACAGGCGCGTAAGTAGCTAGCTCGCACCACACATATTTACATAATTGCTTCAATTGATAAATTGCAGCGCGCTCTGGACTGCAGCAGCAGCTGAGCGTTGTCGAGGCGGCCAAAATTGAGCCCAGCTCGTCTGGCGGTGCATCCCACGGAGAGGATCATAAGTGAGTATATATATATATATATATATCTTTATATATATGTAAATTGAAATTAAGGCTAGACTAAACTAAGATAGATAAAATTCCCATCCACGTTTTGATATGATAACTTATACAAATAGACTTTATCATCAAGACATTGTCTAATTTTAGACTTAATTTATAGTTTTTAGCACTTTTTAATTTAATTTCCTAACTAGTGTGAAAAATATTGCTTTGCTTAAGCTTAAGATCTTTGCTTAGACTTGGCTATAAATTATAGTATTTATAGTTGGAAATAAACTAGAAAGTAATACTCTACTAAAGTTAGTTTATATATTTAAATAGCTCAACATTGTTGCCTTATAAATCCCATTTTATTCTCCAACTGCAACTTTTTAATTCAAAAATAAATATTATCCACATTTTATTTAGTATAGACAGAGATACGTAATTGCGTTTGTATATTTAGCTTATAGATTAAATGTTGTGTAAGACTTTTACATTAGAAAAACAATGGAAACAATGGAAGCAAATGAAAATCGTCTAAAAGATTTCTCTAAATGATGGAAACGCCCAAAGTTTTTAATAATTAATACAATAAAGCAAAGAATACGAAAAATGTCGGAATAGATTTTGGAATGATAGAATTTTTTTTAAAATTAAATTAAAAAAAAAAAAACATAAAAACATTAAAGATTATATCCTTAAATTATGTGAAAATATATATATTTATAGTTTTAACACTAGGGTTCTTTTTAACAATATATGATAAAGTATTTGTGGATGGTATACAACTCTAAAAAAATATAACATATTATTCGTATTTAGATTTTTGTTACATAATATTTTATTTATATTTCTTTTATATAATATTTGGGAATAATATGAAAAAAAAAGGATTGAGTGCATTTATAGTAGCCTCACTATAGGTATAACTCACTATTAAAAGTAAAAAAAATATATAAAAATATTATATAAATAATTACAGAAATGTTTTCAATAATCTTAAAATTATATTTCATCAACAGCTTACTTAGATTTTAATTTTTTTAGTTATATATTAAATATTTAAATTAAATCTATATTGTGTTTGTTTTTTCTGGAGCATTACATATAGCACATTTTAATTAATATTTTAACTAACATCTCATTAAAAAAAAAACTATTTTTTAGCTTTTAAACATCTATTAAAGTTTGCTTAGTATATAACCATCTTTCTGATTTTACTTTAAACATTTTTAAAAATTTTCTTTAATCTTTTAAATATCTCTAATATATATATATATATTTCACTATCCAAATCCTTGCAGATTTCAGTACATTTTGGCAGCGGCCACCTCGATTGCAACTAAGAACAATGAGGAGACATTGACCTATCTGAATCAGGGTCAGAGCTACGAGATCAAATTGAAGAAAATTGGTGATTTATCTTTCTATCGCGATAAGATTTTGAAGGTGAGTGAAAAGTCAAGGATGCCCCTACTTGGATATATAAATCAGAGCCACGATTTAAATTCTAGCTATATAATCGCTTGCTCTCCATCTCTCTCTTTTATTACTCTCACTCTCTCTCTTTTCTGCTCGCTTTTTGTGCGTTGAGTTCAAACTAATTTGCAAAAAAAAAAGAAGAAAAAAAGAGAACTGGGGAAAAATTAGTTTAAATTGACTGAGTTATTGTTATGGTTGTTTCTATTAAGACTATATCAACTGAGCTCGTTGACAATATACGATTGTCGAGCCGGAGCGCAGCTATGTGCCGCAATATTAATGTGTGCGTGTGTGTGTGTTTGCATGTTAATTGATTTTAATATGCCCCAATTAAACTTAATTTATACGCAAAACAACTTGAGGCAAGTCATGCGCAGAGGCAATGTCTCATGTGGCAATCAGACCAATTTTGAGCATCTTTAAATCTATCTTTTCTTTGGGTTTAACTTGAACTTTGTACATTTTGGACAATTTTTTATTTGGTTTTTTTTTCAGAGCGTTATCAAAATCTGTTTCCATGAGCGTCGTTTGCAGTTCATGGAACGCGAACAGATGCAACAATGGCAGGCATCGCGTCCAGGTGATCGAATTATCGAGGTGGACGTGCCATTGTCGTATGGCCTGTGCCACGTCTCGCAGCCGCTGAGCGCGAATGCATTGAATACGGTCGAGATCTTCTGGGATCCGCTGAAGGAGGTCGGTGTTTACATCAAGGTTAATTGCATTTCAACCGAATTTACACCAAAGAAGCACGGTGGTGAAAAGGGTGTACCATTTCGACTACAAATTGAAACCTATATAGAAAACACAAATACATCAGCTAACAACAACAACAATAACAATAGCAACAACACTAACAACAACAGCAGCTCGAGCAGCAGCAGCAACAGCAGCTCCAGCAGCAGCAGCACCAGCAGCAACAACAGCACTGGCAACAACAACAACGCCAGCAATACAACGAGCAACAACAACGGGGCAGGCGTTACATCGGCGGGACAGACGGATAATCGGAATGCAAACGGCGGCAACATCGCCGGCCTGGCAGCACTCAATGGCAAACAGGCGGTGCATGCAGCTGCCTGTCAGATAAAGGTGAGTTGTCCAACAACTGCGCTCTATTCTACGATCTATTCTCACACCCTTTGCCGCAGGTCTTCAAGCTAAAGGGCGCCGATCGCAAACACAAACAGGATCGCGAAAAGATCCAGAAGCGTCCGCAGTCGGAGCAGGACAAGTTTCAGCCCAGCTACGAGTGCACCATTATGAACGATATATCATTGGATTTGATAACGCCAGCCACCACAACTGGCTGCTACAGTCCCGAATAGTAAGTGCTTGATCATTTATTTCTTTTTAATTTATTTAAATTTTTTAAATATATTTTATTAGTTAATATTTTAATTTTTTAGTTTAGCTTATAATTTTTTAAATATATATAAATATTTAAATAAATAAGGGATAATTAATAAATATAATTAAAATATATATTATATTATATATTCATCATTTAATTAATTAATTATATTAATAAAATAGATATTTTATATATATATATATATATATATATATATATATATATATATATATATATATATATATATATTATATATATATATATATATATATATTTATATTCATATTATATATAGTTTAATTTTTATTTATATTTAACTTTTCTATCATTTTTGTTTATTAATTAAAATTTCCTCTACGTTTTTTTTTACAATCGCACATCATTAGAAATTTGTTTTGTTGACTTTTGAATGGTTATTTCTATTTATGTAAATCGACCCTTAATTATTCTACAGCACGTTTTTCGAGAATATTAATGCGCCCTACAATACCTTTTTTAAAAGCAAGCAACAAAAAACATTTGCTGTAGATATTTAGCAACTTTTACTTGGGTATTTAATTTTTAATTCTATTTAAATAAATTATTATATGTAAAAAAAAAGTATAATTTGTCCTGCTTTAAAAATAAATAATTTAGAAAATGCAAGTGCCCAGAAAGTTCAACAAATATTTTTCTAAAATATTTTGTTATTTTATATTTGTTAAAATTTTTTTGGCTTTAATTCTTTATTTATATTTATATTTTAAATATTTTAATTTTTTTACATATATATTTTTATATGTGTTTATTTCATATACATATAATTTTTTGTCGCTTTTATATTTTTAAAATTTTGTATTACTGGTATTTTTTACATATTTTTCTTTAAAGCAATTTGTTGTCTTAATTTCTATTTTTGTTTTAATTTTATTTATTTAATTATCCAATTATTATAGCTTTGTTGGTTGCAGTTCAATTGATTGAACAGCTTACGTTTGGCTTAATTAAATACAATTATTTTGTTGTTCTTCGACCCAATCAGTCCAAATCCAGCTGGAACTATCAATTGGCATTCGTTTTGCTCCACATTTTCCATTTGTTCTATTTCCGTGTTATACAGAACATATACACCCATTATATATATCATATATTATACGAATATATCTTAGTTCCCTTTTTGTTTATTTTTTATGGGGCTGTGGACGTCATAGGCATTGATTAGGCTTATGAGTTATGACACTTTTGAATTAGGAATAACTAGTTTACAGTTAAATACTAAGTAGCTCAGTTTTTGCGTTGTTAGGATTGAAGCTTCGTTTGCTTAGAACATACCAAGTTCAAGTGATGCTCGACATGTATATCTGACGCCTACACACACTCAGATATATACATATGTATATGTATTTATCTGCTACTTTTTATTAGATCCATACACAAACAATTTCTTTACTCAGCTCGATGAGCACTCAGCAATGTTTATAGTAATTTATTTCTCTAAACATTTTGTACTTAAATCAAAATTCAGCTACTTTTTTATTTCCTTCGTTTTCTTGTTTGTTTTTTAAATACGCAATTTTTTTGTTGACCACTTACAAATGTGGATCGATTTTAGCCGGAAACAGGTTTTTATTGTGGTTTTATTTTTACAGTTTGCACTACTCTCCCACTCTCTCTCTCTCCCATTCTCTCTCGCCCTCTCTCTTTTTCTCTCTTTTAAGAGTACTATTAAGAGCTTTTTTATGAGGTGTTTACGTATTCTCTGTAATGCGTAATCTCTACTTACATTTTACCGAACCGGTCTTGTTTTTGCATGCATTATCAATAAAAAAATTACAAGTATTTGTTGTTTATATGGTGTAGAAATTATATATAGCTTTCAACCGGTTGTAATACCCTGTTATGCACTAGAAATGTGGGGCGTATAAGCTGGAAGATTTACTTATGTAAACATTTTTGAAAATAAATTTTTTAAAATTTAAAATGTACAAAAATGAGGGAAAATATTACACAGAAATTTTTCGTCTGTATTTAATAAATATTTAAAATATATTATAAACATTTAAAATATATTTAAACAATTTTTTTTCACCACCGTATGAAAATATTTAAGTACATAAAAATTTGTAACCTTAAGTGTATAATTTTATTTCAAAAAATCAATTTTTTTATATATTATAAATATTTAAATATATTTTATATACCATATAGGTATTTTTTTTACTATAATATATTATAAATATTTAAAGATATTTTATATACATTATAGGCATTTTTTACTATAATATATTATAAATATTTAAATATGTTTTATATACATTATAGGTAAATTTTATATTATAAATATACTATTTGATAAATTTTAAAAAATTTAGTAGGTTATCGAAAATTAAAACTATTTATTGTTTTAGAGTATATATTTAGTCGTTCAGCCGTTCATTGCTTTTGCACTTTGTTTACTGAAGAATGTTTTTCTTTCAATTGATTATAGGCTCTTACGCTCCATTTGAGCGTGGTTGAGAGTCTTTATAATGTCTGTCTAAAAGTCTAAAAAGTAAATAGCAAAAAAGTACAAACAAATATCCATCCATATGGTGAAAATTTTGGTTGGGTTCAGCTGCTAATTGAAATGGTCAACCGAAAGTATTTTTTTCTTTTCAAATTTGGCATAGCTAAAAAGCTGAAGGTCATAAAATGTATGAAACTTATGGTTGACTAAGCAGAATTTTATGGGGTTTAATCAGCCACAACAGAGCATATCGGATGTCAAGGTAGTTGAGCTAAGTGTATATATATGCGTGTTATATATAATAAAAAGTAATAAAACAGGCTAAGAATGCCAGAGCATAAACTGTACTAATAGAGAGAGGTAGATACCAACAGAGCGAGAGAGAGAGAGATTGAGAGAGAACTGGTATAGGGCCATGATAAGTTTATGTATCTGTAAAATCTGTGTATCTGCTGTCTGGCATTCGCGAACATGCGCTTGTCTCTGAAGGATCACGCCTGTCTCTACCCAAACGCACAACGACAGCATTGCATTTGTATATATATATATATATAGATATGTTATAGAAGACCTAAACTTAATCTGGTTTTATTTCTCTTTCTTTTGTTTACAGTATGAAATTGTGGCCAAATTCGCCGGTGCATATACCAAAATATGATGGAATGCTGCCATTTGCCAGCAGCGCATCACCGGCGGCCAGCAGCAGTCCAATTGCTATCAATTCGGTGACATCCACCAATTCGCCAACATTGAAACTAATGGATGCCACAAATATGGTGTCGCCGCAGCATGTGCCAGCGGATATGGATGATTATGTAGGCTATATACAATGGCATCTGCCTGACAACGAGTCTAATTGAATTTATCTTTCTTTCTTCTTTTTTTTTCATGTATATAGAATCAGAACATAATGCCCGAATCAACGCCCGCACAAGTCACACAATGGCTGACACATCATCGTCTGACGGCCTACCTCAACACCTTTGCCCATTTCTCGGGCGCGGATATTATGCGGTGAGCGAGCGAGCTTTTTTAGCTATATACAATATATTATATAAGTTGATTCCCTAACAAATTCTTACTCTCTCTCTTCTGCTATATTTAGCATGTCCAAGGAGGATCTAATACAAATCTGTGGACTCGCCGATGGAATACGCATGTTCAATATATTGCGCGCCAAGTAGGTTTGATTCACAAATTATTTTAGCTGAAAATTGAATTTTATATCAATTGGAATAATCTGAGAAAGGTGTGCTTAAATGTAAATAAATCCACTTTATGGCATTTGCAGTCCTTACAATTTCTCTCAAGATGAATCCCATACACAAATCTAAATTCTCAGCTAATCAAATTTCAATTCTCCCAAAATCTTTACTAAACTATCTCTTATCTCTTGCAGAACCATTGCGCCGCGTCTGACGCTCTATGCCAGCATGGATGGCTGCAGCTACAATGCCATCTATCTGCTCTCCAACACGGCCAAGGAGTTGCAGCAGAAGATCTATAAGCTGCCCGGCTTCTATGAGTTCATGGCCAAGGGCGGCTCGGCGGGCCTCTTGGAGAATGGCGGCAATGTGGCTGCTGCTGCAGCGGCGGCCGCAGCTGCTGCTGCCCTCTACAGCAATTGGGGCATGCACTCGAAATATTCCGGCAGCGGCTCGAACATCTTCAATGAGGTGAACAAGAGCTGTGTCTACATATCGGGGCCGTCGGGCATACACGTGAGCGTCAGCGACGAGGTGCTCAACAATGAGGTGAAGGACGGCAGTCTCTATGCCCTGGACGTGCAGGGCGGCAAAGTTATATTGAAGCTGATCAATAAGCAGGATAACAATTAGAGCGACCAATCGCAATTGTCTATCCAAGCTTAAACTAGTTGTAGAAATGCTATTATTGCCTGGTACAAACAGATAACCCACAAAAAAAAAGGATAGTTTTTTAGCATTTAACACAAGCTATATCAAATGTTATGAATGATACACGCGTATTACACTTATTTTTCACACAAACACACACGAACATATATATAAATTTATATATCTATATATATGTTCTTATTTCTATATAAGTTTCAATTTGTATGAGATTTCGCGCAGCAATTTTGAACAAGTAGCCACATTTTCTTTAAGAGTTTCTGTTCTTTCCCCCTTCATTCGTTTCGATTTAATCCTAAAAAAAAAAAACCTAAAAAAAATCATTTTTAATATGCATTTGATTTCGCCTTTAACCTTTGATTTTCTTATGCTGCATGTTTTATGTTGTAAGCTTTATTATTTTACCCTTTACGTAACATTTATATATATATATATACACCATATACCACATACAGCAAAGAAATATATATATATATAAATATATAAAAAAAAAGTTGAAGTAGAAAAGAAATAAAAAATCACAAAAAAAAAAAATTAAAAAATCCAAAAATTCCAAAAAAAAAATCAACAAATTATTACACACACAGACACACCTATAATTAATTAATTGAAAGTACAGTACCACAATATCGAACATTGAACAACAAATGTCGGATAATTGAAATCAGCTAACAACCAAACAACATCTATTGTTTTAACAAATCTTATCCATTGTATGTGATAAAAGCAATAAAGTGTTATCCAAGAGTGGACTGTCAAAAAACTAAAAAAAAAAACAACGAGGAAATTTTTAATGCTATCAAGCAGATTATATTTTATTGTTTATTTTCTATATATTTGTAGCTGATTCTTATTATTTAGAAATTTTAAAATATTTTATTTTTAAGCACAAATTGTTTTGCATTAAGTTTTGGCATATAGATTCAAAATTCAAAAATCTTAGAAAATGATGTTAAGATGTTTCTTTATAGCTATCGACATTAGCCCTAGAACACGCAGATGGAACATGTCGAGCAGCTTTATTCAACACATCAGATTGAACTTCATATATGCTAGGCTCTCTCACGCGCGATCATAGAAAATTAAAGGGAATTTCACAGTCATTGGGCGTTGAACTTATGACTGAGATTGTCGGTAATCAGACGAGTGTATGCATATATTTTTTACTGTATTTATGATATGTATATATTTATATATGTATGCGAATTCCCATTACTTAGCTGATTGAGTCTGAAAAGCAAGCAAATGGGAAGTTGAGTCAACGTCTGATATGTTGAATAATTTTGCTCGACATTTTCAATGGGTCTGTTGTAAGGCTAACGTTGTCGAGAAAGCACATACTTTAGAGTAGAGAGAAAACTCAGCCATACATTTAAATATGAAATACTGTATAATAATTTTAACACTTTTGTGTTATGTAATGGGTAAGTCATGAATGTATCAACTATGTATAGATATCTGTACATATAAATTGTTAAGACAGGCATTCAGGCTGATTGCCTAATAACCAAGGACATGGTGGTGAATACGAATCGCATATTCACTTATCGTATCCGAGGAGCCCTGCAGCTCTTGCGCACGGAGCAAGTGCCGCGTGGAATGAAGCTTTATATGGTGTGCACGGAGCGGGATGTGGTAGAGACCCAATGCCTGGATAATGGATACTTTTCAGAGTGGTTGCCCATGAGATGTAATTCGCCAATGCAGCCCACAGTGATGCGGCAAAGCAGCTCTGACTGTCCCCAAACGCTGTACATTGTTGGCTATATGATAGACGGACAACAGCTGGAGATCTTTCGCTCCTGCTACGATCGAAACAATCTTTGTGCGCTGTACTCCCAAAGTGATGTCTACTACAAGACCATCTGTAAGGCATTAGCTAAATCATTTTAGACTTTCTATGCTCGTTCACGATTTGCAAGAGTATATATAGAGTATATTTGAATATATGGAGTATATTCAAATATATGGAGTATATTCAAATATATGGAGTATATCAAATATATGGAGTATATTCAAATATATAGAGTATATTTGAATATATAGAGCACATTTGAATATATAGAGTATATTCGAGTATATAGAGTATATTCGAATATATAGAGTACATTTGAATATATAGAGTATATTCGAGTATATAGAGTATATTCAAATATATGGATTATATTCAAATATATGGAGTATATTTGAATATATAGAGTATATTCAAATATATGGATTATATTTAAATATATGGATTATATTCAAATATATAGAGTATATTCAAATATATGGAGTATATTCGAATATATGGAGTATATTCAATTATATGGAGTATATTCGAATATATGGAGTATATTTGAATATATAGAGTATATTCAAATATATGGATTATATTCAAATATATGGATTATATTCAAATATATGGAGTATACTCAAATATATGGAGTATATTCGAATATATGGAGTATATTCAAATATATGGAGTATATTCGAATATATGGAGTATATTTGAATATATAGAGTATATTCAAATATATGGATTATATTCAAATATATGGATTATATTCAAATATATGGAGTATACTCAAATATATGGAGTATATTCAAATACATAGAGTATATTCGAGTATATAGAGTATATTCGAATATATAGAGTACATTTGAATATATAGAGTATATTCGAGTATATAGAGTATATTCAAATATATGGATTATATTCAAATATATGGAGTATATTTGAATATATAGAGTATATTCAAATATATGGATTATATTCAAATATATGGAGTATATTTGAATATATAGAGTATATTTGAATATATAGAGCACATTTGAATATATAGAGTATATTCGAGTATATAGAGTACATTTGAATATATAGAGTATATTCGAGTATATAGAGTATATTCAAATATATGGATTATATTCAAATATATGGAGTATATTTGAATATATAGAGTATATTCAAATATATGGATTATATTCAAATATATGGAGTATATTTGAATATATAGAGTATATTCGAATACATAGAGTATATTTGAATATATAGAGTATGCAGAGCAGGTTTCTTTTGCTGCCTGCTCTTTGTCCGTATGAACGTTACAGAATGACATATCTTTTAGTAATGTGATGTATATATATGTTCTATATATATATTCTATAGTATCAATACCCACGGCTAGCTTACCCTTAGGACTGTCTATAAAGTGTCTTTCTTTTTTAATCGTTAACGAGTATGGCTCCCTCCACTGCAACTTATTTTGCTTCTTTATTATTAGTTTTCAGACCTGAAGCGACTTTCAATACGGATCAGATAATTACGCCCAAGCAGGCGGCTGCCTATATAAAGCAGAATATCTACGATACGTTCGTAACTATCTTTGGCGTGAAGAAATCCTATTTGCCCAACCGCGAAGTCCTTGTCATCAATCGTGGCCATTTGGTAGCCTCGGCGGATTTTCTCTTTGTCGATCAAATAGTCAGCACGTTTCGGTACATCAATATGGTGCCGCAGTTCAATAGCATCAACAAGGGAAATTGGGAGAAAATCGAGAAGTGGCTGCGCAATAGGGTGACCGCTCAGCAGCCATTTCGTATTCGTACTGGCGCCATCGATGTCCTTAGCCTAAAGGATGATAAGGGAGAGGAACGCGGCGCATACTTATTCGGCGCCAAGCTGCCGGTGCCCAAGTGGATCTATAAGGTGGTGCGTGATACCGAGGGCAAAGGCATCTATGCGTTTGTCTCCTACAACAACATATTCGAGAGCCAGCGGCCGGCACCACCTTCCTTCTGTCAGTCTGTCGCATGTCCGTTTCCCTTGTCCGACGATCAGAAGGATGGTTTCATTTTTTGCTGCGATGCCAGCAATTTTGCATATTGAAGTGAGTTCATTTTTCATTTTATAACATTCTTATTTAATCACCAAATTTTTGCAATCATTTTATAATATTTCAAATTAATCACCATATTTTTGCAATAATTTTATAAAATAAAATATAAGATATATACAATGGAAAATAAATATATATATAAAAGTATATTTCTTTTTAAAAAATATAAACAAAAAAAGTAAGCATCTAACAAATGTTTATAATTTTAATTTAAAATTTCAAGAAATATGCACAAATATTTTACAACATTTTTAATAAAACTAGGTTGGAAAAAATTATAAAAAAAAATTTAATTAAAAACATTGAAGAAAAATATAAAGTTTTACCTAAAGTATAATAAAAAAATATACAAATTAAAAATAAAACATTGGGAGAAAGTTAACTTTAATTAAAATTGTTTACTAAAAATATTAAAAAATGTATAGATTTATAAAATGTATAAAAAGTTGTTTTTATAAAGGTGATAAAATTGGAAAAAAATATGCCACCGACGTAATACACATATTAGAATACCATAGCAATCCTTTCCGGCTAGGGAAGTACTCAAAATTAAAAATTGTAGTGTTTTGATAGAAGAAATTAAAATTGTTCTTAGATGTGTTAACCAAATTCTAGATATGAAATGCTTATCAGGAATATTAATACTATTGTTTTATGTGATGTGTAAGTCATGGATATATAGATGATATACATAAATATATTTGAATTATTGAAACAGCCATTCAGGCTGATTGTAAAATATCACAGGATATAGTCGAGAAAACGAATCGCATATTCATTTATCGTGATGACAGCGGAGCCCCGCAACTCTTGCGCATGGCGCAAGTGCCGCGTGGAATGAAGCTCTATATGGTCTGCACGGAGAGGGATGTAGTAGAGACCCAATGCCTGGATAATGGATACTTTTCAGAGTCGTTGCCCATGAGCTGTGAGTCGCCAATGCAGCCAAGCGTGATGCAAGGACGCGATTCTGACTGCCCCCAGACGTTGTACATAGTGGGCTATGTGATGGAGGGTAAACAATTGGAGCTCTTTCGCTCCTGCTACGATCGGAGCAATGGACGTGCCTTGTACTCGCAGAGCGATGTGTACTATAAGAGCTACTGTAAGTCAATACATAAAAACCATTTTAGACTTTGTATACTCGCTCATTAAGTGTAGAGTATTTATGTACTCCTTAATAGTATGAAGGGTTATAGATATAGAGCCTGTAGTGTATCCTTTCTATCCATCTGTCCGTATACGCTGCTCATCTAGTCGAGTATATGTATATAAAAGAGACATAGAATGCTAAAAATAACAGCTCAGCTTAGGGTACAGGTATCCACAAGTCGGGCACTCTCTATTATTTCCTTATTATTAGTTGCGAAACGACCTCGGAAGGAATTCGATACGGATCAGATAGTGAAGCCCGTTGAGGCGGCTGCCTACATGAAGCACCGGATCTACGATGAATTTCAATATGTTTTCGGCAAAAATCAACGCTATTTGCCCAGCTCCAGCGACGTTGTCATCAACCGTGGCCATTTGGTGGCTTCGGCGGATTTTCTCTTTGTCGATCAAATGGCCAGCACATTTCGGTACATCAACGCGGTGCCGCAGTTCAAGAGCATCAACGATGGAAATTGGGAGAAAATCGAGAGTTGGCTGCGCAACCAGGTGACCGTCCAGCAGCCATTTCGCATTCGTACTGGCGCCATCGATGTCCTCAGGCTGCAGGACGAGAATGGCCACGAGCGCAACGCTTGCCTGGCCGACTCCAAGCTGCCGGTGCCCAAGTGGATCTATAAGGTGGTGCGTGACACCCAGGGCAATGGCATCTATGTGTTTCTCTCCTACAACAACATATTCGAGAGGCAGCGTCCCACACTGCTCTCCACCTGCCAGTCTGTCGCATGTCCTCTCAGCCTGCCTGACAATCCGAATGCTGGTTTCATTTTTTGCTGCAATCCAACGAATTTCCCATACTGAGGTGAGTTGATATTTAATTTTTTTTTACAATTTTTATTTAATTACCAATAATTTTCTTCATCAGCCATATTTAACCCTTTAAATTCCCAAAGTATTTTATCTTCTAATACGTTGGGCAAAATTGACTGCTTCATAGAACATTTTAAATTCAAATCGTTTAAGTCTTATTTAAGCTTATTGAAAATGCATTTTTGAATAATTTAGTATATTTACTTAACGGTCCTGAGCTTATTAGACAACAGTAAACGATTAGCAAACATGCACTGCTCAAAAAAGTAGACCACGTTTAACATATATCTTAGATAAATTAAGAATTACTTTAGAAAATATATAAAAAAAAATATACTAAAAATATTTAAGAAAACTGAAGTATTAAAAATAATAAATTCAATTTTATTTTTAAATTTTTTATATTTAGGATGATTTAAAATATATAAAAATCAACTACAACCCCAATTAGTTTTGTCAAAATTAAAAATATATATCTTATGAAAGTATATAAAATGAATAAAATCTAACTAAAAGTTTGGAAAAATGAAAAAATTTTAAGTAATATTTTAAAAATATTTCTTTAGAAAAAATATTCTGCCGTGATTTTTTAATCTTGCAAAAATATATTTGCTTTATTTAAAATATTAACAAAAGCAAAAGCAAAAAAAAATATTAAAATATTTATTTATTGCATTTTTATTCTAAGTAAATTAGTTAAATCTTTTTATTTCTTATATCATTATTAATATTTTTTTTTTAATTTGCTGCTTAAAATATATATACATTATTTATATATATTTTTATATTCTTTTTCATATTCATATTCATTTACTTTTATTTTTTTTAAAATTTTTTTTATTAAATAATTTAGTTTTTAAATTAGGGAATAATATTTGTTGTGTTTTTATTTATTTATTTACTTTGTTTTTTTACTATAATTGCTAATGGCATTACAGCCTTTAAGCTTTACGCCAATTAGTTAGTATTAATGCGTTTTTAATTGCTCATCAAAAGAGGTTTATAAGGTCTTGACCAAGTCGGGGGCTGCAATAGTTGCCGAATCGGTGCTCCGCGAAATGGAATTTAATTTTGATAGTTCTGTGAAGTCGTTCTATTCGGGCCAGAAGCGCATGATGGAGCTGGGCTCGATATTTCCGCAGCAGCTGCGCTGGAAGCGCCTGCTGCATCGCGTTAATTTCATTTTCATTTTTGGCTTTTGCATAATGATTCTCAATCTGTTGCTGCTGATATATATTGTCATCAATATCGCCGATATGAACGAGGTGATCAAGGGCTTCTTTCTGCTGGCCACCTGCATTGCCTGCTCCCTGAAGGTGGACTAACTTGCCTTATATGCTCATAGCCATATCTTAAACCCTGTCGAAATTCCAGATAATGTCGCTTAAGCTAAATAATCGCCAGCTCCTTCAGCTCTTTGCCGATCTGCACGATGCGGACTTTCAGCCGCAGAGCCTCGAGGAGCAGCGCCTCTTTCTGAAATCCCGTGAACTTAGTCGCACCGTGCGCAACTCCTACGGCAGCGTCTCGCTCTGCTCGCTGATAACGATGCTTCTCACCCAATATGCCGTCGATAATAGCCAGCTGCCCCTGGATACCTACGATCCCTTTAACGGGCAGCGTGGCTCCTTCGGCTTCGCCTTTATGTACGTTTATCACTGCTGCGCTCTGTCCTCCGCCTGCTTCCTGAACATTGCCTTCGACTCGCTGTGCTGCGCCATCTTCATATTTATCCGCGGCCAGTTGGATGTACTGGCTCTGCGTCTGCAGTCTATTGGAAACACTCTGGAGTCAGCGAGGGCCACTGATGCTGAAATGTTGCTGCAACTGAAGAACTGCATTCATTATCACATGAAAATCGTCCGACTCGCGGCTGACTTCGAGGCCATCGTCTATAAGCCCATATCGGCCCAGATATTCTGCTCTGTGCTGGTCTTAACGGCCAACTTTTATTCCATGTCGCAGGTGAGTTGGAGAAGTGAGGTCTTTATAAATATTATGACAAATATATTAATATATATTTTATAAAATAAGTTGTATATTGCAACAGGGGTTTTTTTTTTTTAATTAATATCAATAATTATACATTTTATATAATTTATATAATAGTTGTCTCTATTCTTTTTGACATTTTTAAAAGAATTATTTTATTTTTAGATTTTTTCTTAAATCTTTTTTTTTTAATATTTCTTTAAGCTTTAAAAATCTATTAAATTTCATATTTATATTCTTAATTTATATAATTAACTTATTTATTATATATTTTCAAATTATTTTACTGTATTTTAAAAATGTTATATTTGGATTGTCCCTTAAATCTTTTTTTTAAATATATCTTTAAGCTTTTAAAAATCTTTGAAATTTCATATAGATATTTTTAAATTTTATATTTATTTATTAGTATTTATTTTCAAATTATTTTACTGTTTTTTTTTGTGAAATATATTTGAAAAATTAAATAAAACAATTTTATTAATTAGTATGTTATGTTTACTTTTATCAATTTTTTTGTAGGTAATATTTTAGTTGAATAAATAAAAAAATACATATATTTTCATAATATATTTAGAAATTTTTTTATATAAATAAATAATATTTCCATAATATATTTAGAAATACTTTTTATATAAAGAAAAAGAGTTCATAAATATAGAAATTTTTTTTATATAAAAAAAAAGAGTTCATATATATAAAGCACATTTTATATGCCAACAACATTTTAAAACTTTTATTATTATCTTAAAAAATTATTTAAAAGGTAATGAAAAAAATTGTACATATATTTATTTACACGATTTTTAAGCTTAAGTCAATTAATAAATTTAAATGCTTGGATGCCCAAGAAGTCATATATAAGTAGTTAATTAATAATTTGATAAAAAAAACACAAACTTTTTACAAACAATAGCTAAAAATATAGAATATTATTTAAATTAAATAATTTAAATAATTTTGTATTGCTTTTTTTGTAATTTATTCCAATAGTCAACCGATGAGAAGCTGCTGCTGGTCAAGATGTTGATCTACCAGAACTGCATGCTTACACAGATCTTTATAATTTGCTACTTTGCGGGGTGAGTGAAGCAGAGGAAATATAGTTTTTATATATACAATATACATATATCATATAGGGAGATTACCCAGCGCAGCTATGGCCTGCCCCACGACATCTACAAATCCAATTGGGTCGGCGCGCATCGTTCCAATCAGCGGCTGCTGCTGATGCTGATGCAGCGCCTGGATCTGCCCATACGAATCAAGACGCTGAATAGCAGCCATTGCTTCGACTTGATACTCTTCAGCTCGGTAAGTCTACGCTTTTTTTTGCAGTGTGTATGGCATATAATGAGCGGCTCATTAAAGCTCATTAAGTCCGAAATGTCCTTGACTGGGCGGGTCCTTATAAGTAGAGCCTGCTGCTAGGAATTGTGGCTAAAGTTCTCCTTGGGGTCAGCAAATGATGTCGGAACATCACGAAATCACGTCGAATTTCTACAAGTATCAGGTCTGGTACTTTGACTGGCTGGGCGTGTGGCAGGTGTCGGCGCAGGCCACACGGCTGCAGCGCGTGCTGCACGAGCTGCGCTTCTGCCTCATCCTCGGCATTGTGGCCGTCATGCTGTTCCTGTTCGCGGTCCGCGTGCTGGCCAATATCGGCCAGCTGAATGTGATCCTGCAGGTATTCTTTATGTTTGCGACCGAGGTCTCGTGCATGTCCAAGCTGCTGTGCATCAAGCTGAGGAATCACCGTCATGCCCGGCTCATTGAGGAGATGCATGCGGCCTACTTCCGCCCCGGCTCGGAGCGGGAGGCGCAGATATTCCGAGGCGGCGCCGAGAGATCCACCAAGTGGCGCAATCTCTATGCCATTTCGGCGCTGCTGGCCGCCAGCCTGATTCTGGTCACGCAGTGGTTCGTCGACAACAATGCTCTGCCCCTGTCCATGTACGAGCCGTGCGATCTGCTCAGCTCCGGCTGCTACTACGGCCTCTACTGCTACCAGGTGATCTCGCTGATGCCCACCTGCTGGCTGAACATTGCCTACGACACGATAGCGCCGTCGCTGCTCTACTTCCTGGAGACGCAGCTGGCCATGCTGGCGGTGCACATGGAGTGTTTGGGCAGTGCCCAGTCCCCGGAGGATCATCAGCGCATCGCTCGGGAGTTGCGCAATTGCTGCACTCACTATGCCCGCATCGTTGAGCTGAAGAATCTGGTCGATGGCTTCATCAAGGTGCCCGGCTCGGTGCAGATGTTCTGCTCCGTCCTGGTGCTCATCTCCAATTTCTATGCCATTTCCATACGCAACAAGGAGACGACCTTCATGATCATGATGGCATCGTATCAATTCGTTATAGTGCTGGAGATCTTCATAACCTGCTACTCGGCCGATGAGATGAGCTCTCAGAGCGCCTTGCTCTCCCATGCGCTATACAGCTCCGATTGGACCAGTTGGAGCAGGAGTAATCGGAAATTGGCTTTGCTGATGATGCTGCGCTTTAGTGAGCCGCTGAATATGCACACCTTGAATCACTCGCAATGCTTCAATTCTACTACATTTTCATCTGTATGAATTGTTTGTTTTTTTTAATAATATTTTGTACATTAATTATCTTTTTTGCAGATTGTCAATTGCTCCTACAGCTATTTCGCCCTGCTGAAGCGGGTTAACAATTAAATTTGCCGCCAAAATTCGATATTTATGCACTACGGCACAACTTATCGATAGGCGATAGGTGGATATTCACTCTAATTTTTAGTACCATTTTTAGCACGTTCTTGTAGCATCACAATAAACGCACTAAAAATACACGCAGTTTTACTCAAATTGGTTCCGATAGTTGCGATAGTGCTGCAATCGATTTGCAACACTAAGCATTTCATATCTTTCAGCTGACGCTCGTTTCTTCACTCGCGCGTGTTTGCTATGTGTGAAAAGTTAAAATGTCGGAAAATTCGAAAATAAGCAGTGAAAATGGACCTAGCTGCCTGCATTGTAGCGTGCACAATTCAAAGCAGCAATATCAGGAGATATTCGATGAAGTGGGCATCGAAATCGAACTCGCCGCACTCCTGGCCAAATATTTCCAAATCGTCGTCAAGCCCGAAGCCCAAAAGTCTCAATTGCTGTGCCAAGAGTGCGTGAATACGCTCATCCGCTTCTTCGACATAGACGAGCTGCAGCGGGAGCAGGATGCCGCCAATGCACAGAAAAAGGCCGCCGCTGCCGCCAAGCAGCCGGAGCCGGAGCAGATTCTGCCGATTGCCGTCAAAAAGCTTGAAAAATCCGCGAAAAAGTCGACGTCTGCGTCGCCAAAAGCGCAGAGCGTCACAGTGGCTGTCAAAAGTTTGCCGACGCCTGTGAAATTGGTGAAGCCAGAAATAGTTGCAACGCCACCAAAAGTCGCTCCCGAAAGTGTAGCCATACGCATTACTAGAGCCCGCTCCGTTGCGTCCAAGCCTACGCCTCCTAAGGCCAAGGAAGTCGTTAAGCCAAGTCCCAAAGGCAAGGTGAAAGGTCAGGGCTCAGCGGATCAGGAACAGATTAGCGCACTCATACGCGATATACTGGATGACGAGGAGGCGCCGGCAGATGATAAGTTTGCCGAGGCTGCGGCTACAGTGCAGCAGCTGGAGAAGCAAGCGGACAAGAAGGAGCGACAGCCCGAGGCGGATGAGACGGAGCAGCTGGAGGAAGAGGATAACAATGATGAGCTGGAGTTTCTGTTGCAGCAAGAAGGTGAGGGACTAGGCAGACAGGGGAATCCTCTATCTATCTGTATAATATTAACCACCTCCAATTCCTTCCAGATAACTCCTCCGATCTGGATGTGCGTCACTTCAAAGTGGAACGCAAATTCAAGCGCGCTGCCTCACAATCTCAATCCCAATCCCAATCGCAGTCACAAAATGAAAGCCAAAGCGATGATGAATCATTCAAAGTGGAACCTTTTAATTTCGTACTAATTAAAGAATGTGAGTGCTCTAAACCCGAATATAGAGAAGCCATTTAATTACCCAAATCTCCATTCCCAGCTGACAACATTGGCGATCTGGCTGAATATCTGTCGACGGTGGTGAAGACCTGCTTCGAGACCTTGCAATTCGATTGGGCCACGGTGTGTCGGCATTGCTCCCTGAAGTGCAACAAATATGAAACGCTGCTCAGTCACATGCTGAAGCGCCATCAGCTGGCGGACGAGCGCTACAGCTGCCCCATTGAGGGCTGCACGGCGGAGCTGAACGGGCGCAAATTTTTGGCCATGCATTTGGTGGTGCTGCACGCGCCGGTGGCAGAGTAAGCAAAGGGCTTGATTCGATTTGATTAGATTAACTGATTCGATTCTTTCTCTTAGAATACCCATTTATGGCAAGTGCCCCGAGTGCAACATGACTTTCTCCAATATCCTGCAGTACAACAAACATAGCTGCGCTCATGTTATTAAGAAGCGTCGCGGCATCCGTTTGTACTGTGAGATGTGCGGCCTGGAGTTTCCCTCGTGGAAGCGGTGCGTCTTGAGATAGCTTCTCCCAATCCTAATTCTTAGCTAATCTATTTCTCATCTTTTGCAGCTTTAATTTCCACAATCAATTTCATTTGGAGCGTCACAGGCCGCGCTCTTGCTTTGTCTGTAATTTTGCAGACAACAACATCGATGAGCTCTTCCATCATTTGTACTATGCGCATGAACCCGAAGGCACACTCTTCTGTGATCTGTAAGGCATGCAATTGACCTGATTTTCTGTTCTCTTGTTTACATTTCGCCTTACGCTTCTAGCTGCGATCGCAACTTTCGAGATGGCGCCGTCTTTATGGATCACAACAAATCGCACTCTAATGTCAGCAGCACCACCTTCAGCTGCTCTGAGTGCAGCGCCAACTTTGAGACACGCGGTCGCCTTAACGGTCATCTGGTGGGTGGTAGAGCTATTGCTGGCTTTTACTTAAAGGAATATTATGTAGTTTTTAAGGGATTTATTTAGGTGTTGAGGCATGTGAATATTTTTTGAATCAGTTGAGCCTTTTCTGTTGCCAAGAAATGTGGCTATTATTAATTAGGGATTTCATTTAATGCTTATAAATATTGTTGTGTATTTAAGTTCTTGTTATTGCCAAGATATCTGACTCAGTTTAAATTAATTAATGATATCAGTTTAGGGATGTGAATAATTGTTCAATTCAGTTAGAGCGTATGAATATTGTCAAATATTGAAGTTCTTGTTATTGCCAAGATGTGTGGCTCAGCTCTAATTAATTAAGGTATTCATTTAAGGCATTTGAATATTGTCATATATTTGAGTTCTTGTTCTTGCCTAGACATTTTGCTTAGCTTTGTAATTAGGAATTTCAGCATTTATCTATATTTTTATAAGGACTCCTATGTCACATGGTTTCTCATATTGTAGCCATTGATAAAGAGCTTATGTCTAACTCTATTCACCTGCCGAATTCAGTATAATTTCTGTAGTTAGTCTTAACTTACCTTCACACAAGCTAAAAGCATAGCATAGGAAAAGAATGAATTAGGAGTCTTTTCGTAGAGCTATAAATTAACCTTGATTTAAAAGAGTTTTTTATAAATCACACTACTAAACTTTTTTTTGCTTCACTCATTTGTATTATATTTTTTTTTTTTAGATTTATTCGAAGACGACCTTTATTTCTGTGTTAAATTTAAATTAATATATTAATTTTATATTTAATTTTTATATTCTTTTCTCTGTGTCCTAAATTTAAATGAATATATTAATTTATTTTGATATTTTCTTCTTTCAGCGCTCCGTTCACGGCAGCGTCATCAGCTGCGAGCTGTGCAGTCGCGAGTTTGCCACGGAGGCGACCTACAACCTGCACATGAAGACGCATCTAATCATAGAGCGCGAGGTTCACGTGTGCAACAGATGTGGACTGCTGGGCGAGAATAAAGCAAAGCTGCTGGTGAGCTCATACATAACTATAAATATAATTTTATAAAAATTAATTATATATAATTTCTTATTAGGTCCATGTGGAGGCCGAGGACTCGGCGTGCTTTGGCATGGACACCTATGCGGAGCTGTTGCGCAATGCCTATGTCTGTGAATATTGCTCGGCGTACTTTAAGCAGAAGAGCGATTTGCGTGCGCATCGCGATTCGGGCGTGCACAAGGACGGGCTCTTCATATGCCAGCCGTGCGGCAAGGAGTTTGCCGATATGAAACTCTATCGGCATCACTTGCGCAACTTTCAGCAGCAGCGCTCGGATGTGGCGCATCGCAAGCTGGAGATATGTCTCTACTACATGTGCGACTATGAGGTGCGCTTGGAATTACTTTGGAATATGTATATAATATATTATATATTGTAATGTTGTTGCAGGATTGCACTGAGGCCTACATCAACTGGAACTCGCTGTACACACACAAGCGACGTTCGCACGACGGCATCATGAAGCAGGAGCCGCAGGCTAAAGAGAACGAATGGATCTGCCAGTTCTGTCAGAAGCAATGCCGCTCCAAAATGTCGCTCTCGGTGCATGTGGCGCGCAGTCATAATAATAGTATGTAAAGGGGAAGGCCAATTCCAGCCTATATTCATTATATTAATTTGCAGACAATGTCATTTGCCCGCTGTGCAAGGCCTCGTATAAGGATAACGATGCCTTGGCTAAGCATCACGCCTATTGGCATGAGCCCATGGAATGTCGTCTGTGCCTGAAAGTGGTTAAGAATCGTCGCAATTACGATACCCACATGAATGTGGTGCACTCGAACAACAAGCGCTACTCGTGCAGCGTCTGCCAAAAGGGATTCTATCACAAAAGCGAAATGGAAGCGCACCAAAGGGTGAGTGCATTTAATTGAATATTTAATGAATATTTATATATTGTGATGTGAACTGAATGTTGGCAATGGGGGCTGCAATTGGCAAATGTATTTATATTTTTTTTTTTTGGCAAATTTTTTGTATTTGATTTGTAACTGATTATTATGCTCCATAATTTCGAAATGATATATAGTTTGAGCTCTATGAAGAGACTGAGGTCTGTAGTAATTGTTACTGCATTTTTTTTTTATATTCTGGCATTTTGATAGCTTAACTTAAGATAAGTCCAATTTAGCTATGATCCAATGATAAGATATAGATTTTTTTTATAGTTTAAGTAAGTTAAGTCCTTGTTAAGCTGTAGTTAATTATTATAGTTTATTTAAGCTAACAACTTGGACAACCTTGTGAAGGCTTTGTCAAGGCTTAGACAAGGATTTGTCAAGGCTTTGCTGAGGCTTTGCCAAAGATTTGCCAAGACTTTGTCAAACTTTGTCAAGGCTTTCTCAAGGCTTTGCCATTTCTTTATCAAGACTTTTCCAATGCCTTATCAAAACTTTGTCAAGCCTTCATCAAGGCTTAGCCAAGGCTTTGCCAAGGCTTTGCCAAGGCTTTATCAAGATTTTATCAAAGCTTTGCCAAGGCTTTATCAAGGCTTAGCCAAGGCTTTGTTTAGGCTTTGTCTTTACCAAGACTTTTCCAAGACTTTGCCAAGGCTTTGTCAAGGCTTTCACAAGGCTTTCTCAAGACTTTGCTAAGGCTTTGCAAAGGCTTAACCAAGGCTTTGTCAAGGCTTTTTCAAGACTTTGCTAAGGCTTTGCCAACTCTTTGAAGACTTTTCCAAGGCTTTGTCAATGCTTTATCAAGGCTTTGGTAAAGACTTTGTTGAGGTTTTATAAAGGCTTTGTCAAGGCTTTCGTCAAATCTTGATCAAGGTTTTTCCCAGGCTTTCTCAAGCCTTTACCAAGGCCTTACTAAGGCTTTCTCAAGACTTTGCTTTAGATATTTAGGTCGAGTGCAATTCTATAAGGTTGCAGGGCTCGCCTTTTGCATTAGTTTCAACAAGATCTTCAAATGTCCTTCTCTATATGGCCTCCTCAACTGCATTGCTAGGGCGCTCGTATCACAAGGCAGTTATATACCGCAGTAGACATCAAAACCACCAGCACGGAAACCAGTTAAATAAACACAAAATTCAAAATACAAAACACAAAATTCAAAATTCGACAAACCCAAATGGAGTAGTTCCCAGTCGCAGTCAACATTTAATGGAGCAGCAGCAGCATCACAGTAGAGCCCCAACATTCAAATAAAGGAGACAAATTAAAGCCTCTCAAACCTTACTAACACTTGCCCATCCTATTCCCATCCGCAGCTGCATAGCCAATCCTATAGCTGCGAGCAGTGCAGCTTCATCACGCGGAACAGGAAGTCGCTGTCGGTGCATGTGATGGGCCAGCACTACAAGCGCTTCGCCTACGAGTGCAAGGCGTGCGACAAGCGCTTCGGACGTCGCCAGGGCCTGTCGAACCACATGCAGCGTGTGCATGGCTCCAGGTATACGTGTCGGGACTTCTTCGACAGCGGCTGCAGCAAATCCTTCAGCTCGACGACGCAGCTCAATATGCATGTGCGCAAGGCGCACGATGGCAGCGTTTACCTGGAGGACGAGACGCTCAAGGGCGAGGAGGGCGATGAAATGGACGAAGAGGAGGAGCAGGTGGAGCAGGAGCAGGTGGAGCAGGAGGAGGAGGAGGGGCAATCCAGCGATGGTCCGTCCACATCGAAGAAACGCTGTATACGCCTCAATGCGAGCACACAAATCGAATTCATCGGCGAAGCTTCAGCTGTGGCTGAGGACAACGAGAGCCTGGACGACAACGCCGAGATGTTCGAGGCGTTCCACGACGTTAAGAACGTGGAAGCGTCGACGCCGAAGCCGAAGCCGAAGCAGAGGCAAACGTAATTAAGTACACAGCGAGATCATTTGATTGTTTGCTTTTTCGTTTTATTCTTGTTTAATATTCGCTAAAGCAGTTAAACTTTTGATTTTTCAATTGATTTAAGTTGTTGCTGTTGTAGAACACGAATCATCTCAGTAAAATGGACACGCACACACGCACACACACATACATACACACACAGATGTATGTAATCTAAGATTAGACTTTGTATTCTCGCTTCCTCACACTCATTCGCACTCACTTCGCTTGTCTACTCATCTCTACTCAATATATATATTTTCGCTATTATTTACATGCCCGATCGCTCCAGCTACTTAACATATCATTTTGCAGGCATTCATTGGGATTCTTAATCGTATATAATTTGCTTAAACCATCTGTCGCTCGCATCTCTCATCCCTTTTCCATTTCATTTGAACACTTTTATCGCAGTAAGCTAGCTAAACGCTTTTCTATACCCTACACAGCTCAAGCTCATAATAAATTCTACAAAAACTAACGCGAAAAAAAAAAACTGATTTTAGTTGAAGTGAATTGTGGCTAAAAATGTCATTTTACAGGGTATCTGCGAGTCTTGTTATATATATATATATTTATATGTACATTTACGGCAGCAAATTTGATTTATTAAAGCGTTTTGGTCATTCAAATCAAATCAATTCTGTGTGAATGTAAATGTTTTTCTCTAGAAGTTGGTACAGCGCCGCTGCAGGCGATCTTATCAATAAGCATATATATAGATATATATCGACTAATTTGAATTGCATTATTTGTTTGTAACTAGCCAGAATCTGGCGGAAGCAAATTTGATTTATTAAGCGTTGTAGTTTGGTCATTTAAACTTTGTAGATTAAGTGCTGAGCTTACCTGAAAAGGTATATAAATATATCAATTAGTTTAGAGTTATTTTGGATTATATATCGCTACTTACTGGGCTAATGGGTGTTATAACAATGGCGGTGCGCGTGGCGCACTGCAGGAGCGCCGTGTCCTCAGTGGACTCATCACAGTCACCATCCGCATCGACGTCGACATCGGCGCCGATGTCGCTGTCGATTTCCCACGACGGAAAATGCTCCATTTCGCCCTCACAATTCAGATCCTCCTCCTCGAAGTCCTCATACTCATCAATGAGTATAACTAGACGTAATATATATACAAAAAGAGATAATATATATTTACAATATTTTTTCAACAATTTTGGATGAAAAATTGGACTTTCTCAAAATAAAAGTTGGTGGTTCGAATTGTGATATGGTGCTTTATTCATGATATAACAGAAGAAGAAAAAGAAAGAGAGATATAGGAAGATATGATTCTTTGGCGTTTGGATGGATTCTTTGGATGCATATTTGGCTGGTAGTTCAGGCACGGCCTGGCTTACTTGAACTGTCTGGCGGCGTTGGCTTCGCGCTGGAGTCCAAAGATTGTGCGCCCTCATCTGGTATATTGATGCGCTGCTCGTGTTTGCTATACGGCTCCGATGTGGATCTATGCAGGCTAATTGATATAAATTCTTATTAGATGTGTATCTTATATAAGATTTGGTTTTAAATGCTCTTGGGCGAGAGATAGATCAGATTTTATATATGTTTTGTCTATTGAATTTAATGCTTCAAGTTGTCTTTGATTTGGTTTGGTTTGATGGAGTTTAAGTCATATACATATAGAGGGAATTTTATGGCTATATCTTAAAAAATCGATATATATATTTATAGTTATTTAAGAATTAGTTTTTATACAATTTTTTTAAGTGAATTAAACATGCCTTAAGTTTTATATTTAAAATAAAGTCTAGAAGTATAAAATAACTATATTTGTCTGCATAGGTATATTCTGATCTTAAGTATTTCTAGTGTGAATGATTTTTTACCGTATAAAAAAATTACAATCACAAGGACATAGCATGAAACAAATATATTTATATCATTATTTATTATTATGTACTATATAATCATATTGGTAGAGAATGATAGGAGATAAAATATAAGAACTTTGCTTTCCTGAAGATATTTTAAAGAACAAATGATTTAATTCTAAATTAATATAAATATAAATAAAGAAAAATAAATATAAATTAATATAAATAAATATAAACCAATATAAATTAATATAAATAAATATAAATAAATAAAAATACATATAAATTAATATAAATAAATATAAAATAATATAAATAAATATAAATAAATATAAATTAATATAAATAAATATAAATAAATATAAAATAATATAAATAAATATAAATTAATATAAATAAATGATTCTTGTGATAGATTCTTTCTGTCATTGATTATATAAGGCATACTCTCATAGATCTATAATTTAATTGTTTACTCTTCTCGAGTAAGATTTTTAAGATAATATAATTAAAAAGGATAATTAAATAGAGCTTATAAAAAATCAGTTTTGATCTAACAATGAAACTTCTGAATCGACAGCAATATAATAACATTCTATATCACATCTCCTCCAATTCTCATAACATCCGCAAGAGCATTTAAAATTCGACTTGCCGAATCGCATAGATTTCTTCCCACTCACCTTAAAGTAACGCGTTTTTTAGTTCTATTCTCTAAATCAGTCATAAATACATCATTGTGCTGTTGCTTCTCAGGCGTTAGCTGATATGAGTTAAGCACGGAAGACTAGAATTAAATGTCTATAGATCTGGAGAATGCGACTCGACTAGAGAGAGAGCTGGGAAATACCTTTGTATTGGTCGCTGTATGCTGTGTGTGCGGCATGGGTGTCTGTGTGGCAATCGCATCCGTCGCAGTCGTCAGCGTCTGTGTGGAGGTGAGCGCCGTCTCGCTGCCTTCGAGATGGTCCGATCCGCCCGTGGGCGTCGTCACCAGCTCGGGATGCACGCTCAGCGTCGCCGTTCGCTTCCAGACGTCGATCATGTTCTGATTGTGGTGCGACAAGCTGTGACTGTGACTAGGGCTAATGGAATGTATTTTGGGTTTGGGATTGGCTGGCAACGGAAGCGCTAAGAATCTATCACGATCCTCCATGTAGGCCTTGATCAATATATCGAGTTTCTCCTCAATGTCCACGACCTGGAATTTAATGAGATTTTTTGTAGATAATATATGTCAGGGTTGGTTTATTTTGAGATCTATTTACCTGTCGCTCGACCTTAACCACACGCGAGGCTAAGCTGATTTTTGAAGCATAGACATCCTTGGCCTTGGAGCCTTGTTTGCCCAGGATCTGATCTAGACTGTGGTTGGAAGAATAGAGGGAATTTATAATCAATTTAATTTAATAATTGAAGGACTTATGTAGGAGTTAATTAAGAATTTAATTTTGGAGTTGATATAAGACTAAATTTTGGGAATTGATGTAAGAGTAGATCTATAGGTCAAAATTTGTTTTGGATATCTCTGTTAAATTAATTTTTTATTAAACGTATAAGCAATTAAACGACTTAAAGCACAGACTTAAAGATTCGTAAATCCGTTTGTTACGAATTTCATGTAAAATGACATAAAATTCGTTATATCTTAATAGCTTAAAGCTTACTTAATTAATTCTTAATAGCTTAAAGCTTACTTAATTAATTCTTTAACTTGATTTATATTCAATTTTCAAAACTTTTTAATGCACTTTAAAGTTAAGTCAAGATTAATCTTCTACTAAGCTCTTTTATTAGTTTAATATTTTAGGATACTAAGCTTTATATAACTTTGTGCCTTAAAAGCTCAAGCTTATGTTCAAAAGCTTATACAAAACTTAAAGCTCTACTAGCAATTACATATTTTTTTAAATATATTACGTATACGCACCGCAAATGCAGCATTTTGACGCGCCCCAATAAGTCCACGTGACCTGCAGGCAGTTGTAGAAAAATGTACATATAAAAGTATAAATATATAAATATTAAGATAAGCTAACCCGCCGCATACTGTTCCATGACGTCCTTGACATCGTATGGCTTTAAGGCCTCCTTAAACTTGCGCCGCGCCACAAAATACTTGAGCTGCAAGAGGCAAAGCTCATATATTACTATACTGCAGGGTATTCACTCGTTGGGCACTTACCTTGCGTATGAAACGTATGGCGATCTTGTGCCGATTCGTTAGCTGCGTGCAGCGCGGCTCCTCATCCTCATCTGGGGGCAATTTATGAATCAGAGAGATTGACTTGTGCGTTAGGTTTTGGTTGCTTGCTTCGCGCGCATGTTTAAGCGGCAATTTATATTTGTTTTCATAGATATTTTTTTTTGGTTTTTTGGTTTTTGGTTTTACATTTAATCAAGTCAATCCAACAACACACAATTAACACATACAAGTAGCGTTATACACACACATATGTATATATAGAGATATGCATATAGAGTAGTTAATATGGAACGTACAATAAGTATACAGATATTAGGTTAGTTACATTTATATCAAATCACAATATAATTATAGGGTATATATGAGTATTCTTTTGGTATTTTTGTTTGAGTTTATCTTATTTTTTTTGGTATTTAGGTTAGGAGAAAGCATTTGAGAAAAGCAAGCGTTGTGTGTGTCTGTGGCCATGTAGCGTTAGGTGAGCGAACAGTTTGCTTGGTGTTACGGGAGACGAGTCCCTATATATATATATATACACATATATCTATTTGATACTACTACAAAGAGGCTAGCAAAATGCACTTGAACTACTTTACTACGACAGTGTCTAGAGAGAGAGAGAGCAAGAGAGCGAGAGCGAGAGAGCGAGAGCGAGCGCATGCTGAAGCAAACCCTAGCCATATACACATAATATACACTTCCTTCGAGAGGGCAGTTCGAGTCTAGCTGAAACTTGTTGTTGTTTGGTTTGAGTTTTAGCTTAGTTTTTCTTTGTTCTACACGCACTTGCCACACTGAAGGCGCCGCCGCCGCGTGCAACGCGCTCCCCACTGGGCGCCAAAATGTGCGAAGCAGCCGCAAAGAAGCGACCCGTGCGACCGCGACTTGTGCTGGCCGTTGGCCTCGCACCGGCATTGCTGGCGCTCTGGGTGTCGTTTAAGCTGCTGGCTTTCGTGGGCTCGGCGCCAATGTGGCCCGCCTCCAGATCCTGGGCGGGCGTTATGCGCGGATTGCGCAGCGAAAAGGTCGAGCCGAAGAAGTCGCCGTGCAGGAAGCCGCAGAGGACGACGGGTATGGTTAGCATATTGGAGCTGGCCACGGCCTTGGGCTGCTCGGCGCTGGACGGGAGGTTGCCCAGGCTCACGCTGCGTATGCAATTTTCCAGGCGTGTGGGCGTGGGCGTGGGCGCGGTCTTAGCTGCTGCAGCGTGTGTATATATGTGTGTGTATGTGTGTGTGTGTGTGAGTGTGTGAGAAAGCGCATTAGTTTCAGCTCGTTTCAGCACCCTCCAGACC
The DNA here is from genome assembly GCA_035046225.1 of Drosophila pegasa. Lineage (NCBI taxonomy): Eukaryota > Metazoa > Arthropoda > Insecta > Diptera > Drosophilidae > Drosophila > Drosophila pegasa. The sequence goes on along the minus strand of JAWNOD010000076.1, from coordinate 8,435,624 downwards.
TTAATCACTTTTGAAACTTGTTTTTCTTTCGTTATACAAAAAACCAATCAAAAGGAACATTAAACTCAAATTTAAACTCAATTTAAGATGCAACCACAACATTGACACAACCACAACACTCAATATAGGGTTATATATAAATATATAATTTTTTTTGTATTGTTTTTGTTTTTTTTTTTTAATATCTCAAGGTGTATTGGGTATTTGGAACCTGGGCAGGACCTTGTAGACTTACCGTCTGAATTTTTTATATTTTTTAAGCAAGTTGTTTCAGCAACTGAATCTTCGCTAAAACTTGGATTCATGGATTTGCCATTTTGTACTACCTCTGAAAATGTCAAACCAGATGTTAAAGTTGTTTTTGTGTTTCTTTCTTTAGTTTTAAATTTTTTTTTTTAGGTAATTTTTTTTTTTTTTTGTGCCAATCAAGTCAAATTAATGTTTCAATCAATCAATCAATGCAGAGACACGGTAGTCTATGTGGGTCGCACATTACGGTTACAAAAAAGGGTTTTCAAATCAACACACACCAAAAAACTTACAAAGGAATTTTCGTTTTTCACGTTTCAACGTTAAACATTCTTTTTAAAAAAATATATATATAATATTTTGTTATTTTTATTATTTATTTTGTTTTTTTTTAGTTCTTTTGGGCGGGTGCGCAGTGTAAAAAACATTCAGCAAAAATACACTAAGAGAAAATATATAGCTACAATTGGTATTTAGAAATGGTGTTGTATGTGCAGGGTATTTAGTAGTGTCATAGATGAATCAAGCAGTTGTTATATGAGAGCAAAATGTTAAGTACTATACCTAAGATTTGTTAGTAAAGTAAATAGAATTGATTTCATATCTTATCTTTTCGTAGTCCTCAGTTATTATTGTTATAAGTACTCTCTATCTTTAAGGTTTTCTATTTCACTTATCACTTCAACTCTGTCATTAATTATTATTAATTAAGCAACTAATGGCTGCGCTTTTCCTGCCTCATTCATCTACATTCGTTTTTAATCTTTCAATAAAACTATGGGGCGCCAATTGATTTCCTACGGCAATTGTCATTTTCTTATATGAAAAGTTGATTCACTGTCATTTATTTTCATTAAGTGAAATTTATTGCATTGCAATTGACGTTCATTTAGATACTTATATAAAATGTGTAGCTATAGAATTGCAGGTGGAAAGAGATAAGAGAGTGAATCTACAAAAACTATGATATATCAAATAATAATTTGCTTTTGTTATACAAATATAATATTTGAAAATCATGTTTTTTTAAGTATTATTTGAATACCTTTCTTAATTAAAATAAATATATAAACAATATAGAAAAATATTTAAAAATATATACAAAATATTTGTTTTTAATATTTAGATAATAATATTTTTTAAATATTATTTTATTGCCTTTCTTAATTAAAAAAAATATTTAAAAATATATAACCATTTTTTTCTAATAGTAAACAATAAATACATTTTTAAAAACATTTTTTCAAATACTTAAAATGTTATATAATTTATCATTTAGAAAGATTGTTTTTTGTTTTTATAAAATTTATAATTTGGTTTTTATTCAATTAAATTGTTTTACTTTTTTTTTTTTAATAGTTTATTTAATTGAAATTTAGTTTAATTTGAAATTGAATTTTTGTATTGTTAAGATTTATATTTTTAAATATTTTTTTCCCTTTTTTTTAAATATTTTTCAATCATACTCTCTTTCTGTGCTTCTTCAAAAATGCTATCCTTATATTTTCCTATGCGTTCTTCAAAGAATCGTGAAAAATATCAAACATTTCTATAGTTTATGAATGGTTTTAACTTATTATGCCATCTTTCAAATCTCCCTTGAAGTGTTAAAAAGTATAAATTCACAAAGCAGTTAAATGTTTGTGCTAGTGCCCTTAAAGTGCTGTAAATTATTAAATTTATTTATGAATTTTAAAATATATATCGTAAAGCATTCTCACTTCAGCCTGAAGACTATAAATTAATTGAGTCGAAAAATATTTATGTATCAGAAAAAATTGATAGTAAAAATAGTTTTCCAGCAAAGAGAAATTGCGCTAAATATATTTATTTAGTAATTTATGGCAAAGCGTTAAAGAGAGAGAAAACAGTGTTTGCCGCGTTCCCAGCGCGCGCAGTTAATTAAATTGAAATGCAAAAATTGTTGATAGCCAAAAGCTGATGGAAATGCAATCGCCTGCAGTGAATAGTAAATATTTGATTATCATTTGTGTAAATTGTTTTTACTGGTGCGATGAGCAGCGCCGAATAGCAAAAGGCAAAAATGTATCTGATGTGTGTGTGTGTGTGTGTGTGAGTGTGTGGGTGTATATAGAGAGAGGTACAAGTTGATAGAGAGTATGGGACTTTTGCACAGATTTGGGGTACGAGTAGAACATGCATTTTGGGGCCAAGACAAATAAGAAACGATAACTTGTTATTGTTTATTTATGTTTTTTTTCTTCTTCTTATTGTTGGGTGTGTGTAGGTGTGTGTGTGTTTGTCTTTTGAATGTGTGCAAACAGAAACTGTAATAGGTTTCACTGTATTGGAATTATTTCATAACAACTGTTGACGGCAAAATCTTCAAACACGAACTCAGCCATCGTCAGTGAATGCAAAACAATAAAATGATTTGGCAAAAAAAAAAAAAAGAAAAGAGAATTCGCCTTGTGGCCGAAACTTACCGAGATTCTCCACCGACGCATTAATGTCGCGTATGGTGCGCGTATACCTGGTCGAGGCACGCGACGAGCCGGGCGGCTTGGACAGCGCGGAGCCATCCGGACCGGGTGCCTGGATGGTCTGGCTCTTGTGCCGCCTTATTGTCGGCAAGCGGGCGACGAAGGATGTATTGTGCTTAAAGCTGGATGAGGCCCGTCTGTGGAAAGCGAAATACAAATAAATATTGATGCTGGCAATAGACGATGTCACGAGTAGACAGAGAGAGAGAGAGAGATAGATATTGACGGGATAAAGTTCAGCATAGTACATAGAGCTAGAAGATAGTTGCAATAGGTATGTGTGGGTGTGTGTAGTGTCTTGTAAGTGTGTGTGTGCTATAGGTGCTAGCCTGAAGTTGTGACAAGTAGAGGTGGCGAGCGCGGCGCAATGACAGCAGCTGAAAGTCTAAGCGTCTAAGATTGGCTAAACAAAGCTAAGCAGAAATTCTAAATTGAGACTTTGATTTAGCTATATATTATTACTTTTTACTTTTAGGTAGAACTTTATATATTATCTAGCAAAAGGCAGGCTTTCTGTAGCTTCAAAGCAATTTAAAGTAGTTCTTTGGCTTAAGACTGATGGAGCGATTAGAATTAATTTATTTGACTAATTGATTAATTTGAAGCTTTATTTAGCTTTGCTTTACTTTGAAATGAAAGCAGCTGAGAGCTTTTTTCTTAATTCTAAAGTTTTTAATGCCTTTACATACATTTAGTATTGAAATTTACAGCTTTTGGAGCATTAAATTTAAGTTAATTAATCAGTTTGGACTACTAAACATTTTCAGTAAGTTTTTGCTGTAAGCTGCTTAAAGCTTTGACAACATTTTTAAGGTAGATAAAAATAAAAGCATACTAGCATATCAAATTATTATTAAACTAATTAGTTAATTTGCTAGTAAAGTTATTAACTTTTTGCCTTTAAATTGGTTTAGTTTTACTTTACTATATTAAGGAAAAGCTTCTTAAGAAAGCATGGGCAAATATGCTTGATATGAAGGCGAACTCTACATGCTCTAAACAGCTTGACATTTTTAGAGCTTTAGTTGTGTAAAAAGTTTGAAATATATCAAGATTATTTCATATATCCAACTTGCTTTAAGTATTTCCGCAATTCGATTCAGTTCAAACTTTAAGCTGGTGTCATTGTGACAATAAATAGGATTTCAATACGCTAAAAGTTACATAGATACAATATGTGCATATGCTCTATAGATATAGTATTATTCTTGTGTGTGTGGGTGTGCAGATTTCTTGTGAATTTAATTGTAAATAAACCAGAGAGAGAGAAAGTCAAGATAAGGGAAAAAATGGGAATAAATAAAGCACTTAAATTTGTTGATTGAACTCACATGTTAATTATAGTACACATTGTATGCATTTATGTATGTATATGTGTGTATTTATAATTAATAATTATTTTTTAGTTTTGAAAATATTTTTTTGGATCACACAGCAGCAGCACAATGAGAATCAATTTGTATCAGATTGATTAATTTACTTATTTCATCGATGAGAACATGATTAAAACAAATTGCAAAACAGAATTTAGCATAGATTATTGTTATACAATAAATTTGTAGTTTGTTTTATTAGTTTGTTAACGCTTGTCAATTGTTATCTAAGTATAGATACGATAGAGAGTATGAATTTTGAATAGAGTTAGAGATACGTGGACAGAGTTATTTGGATAGGGTGCGTTATATAGAAGCTGCGAATTACAAAAAAAAAACAAGGAACTCGACTGATGTGTGTTGGCTTTATCTTATTTGATTGGCTTTTTTTAATGAATACTTAGGAGCAATTTGATGCATTTGATGTTTTGATGGCTTGGTGCTTGATAAGCAAAATACCCTATGAAAAGTATAAAACAAAACATGAATAGCATTTGCATTTGAAAACATTTTGCTTTTTGAATTTGTTGTGAGTATTTTATCTTTTTTTTGTATTTTTTTTTTTAACTTTTTATCACTTTTACCTATATTCGGTTATGTTTTTTAATAATCGCTCCCAGTTTTCAGAACTGAAAAGTTTATATATATATAAAAATTATTATGAAAGAAAATGATAGAGGTACGTAAAAAATGTTGAGAAATTAAGTATGCTGAAACTGAAATTGTTAATCGATAGACGAAGAGGAATTATTTTTATTTATCTTTTTAAAATTGATTTGGTTTCTTTTTGTTCTTGTGGTTTATATGTGGAGAGTGTTCTGGGGTGTATCATATAGAAATTTGGTTATGCTGTTGGTAGTATGTACACACTACACACATGCTTTGGACCTGGGGTGTTGTCTAAATTGTATAGACTAAAAGTTTCGCCTTTTGCTGCGATTCTCATCAACTGTATATTTACTGCAGTACGCACAACGTCTCTGTCACACTTTTTAAATACAACTCGGTGGGCTTCTTGTGTTTGTGTGTGTGTGTGGATGGTGTAGAGTGTGGTGTGTTTTGTTGTGAATTTGTACAACAGGATTGCATGAAATAACTCTTGACGCGGGCACTTAATCTTAGAAGATTCAGAGAATATTTTTGGAGATATTATAATATATGATTCATAAAATATAACATAAATATTTAAATAGAATAATCGTAGAAGACCATTAAGATTATCAAGGTTAAAAGTCAAATATTTTAACAATACAATAAATAATAAAGTTAACTAATTTAAGTATTAAAAAAAAATAAAAAAAATATTAAACATAAAAATATTTAAAATTAAAAAGAAAAATAAATCTTTATATATAAATAAAAAAAAATTGATTAAAAATAAAAAATTAAAATTAACTTATTTTATAAAATAAAATGTAAAAAAAAAATAACACAAAAAAATATTTATAAATATCTTAAAATATATACAATATTTAATTTAAATTAAATAAAAATTTAAAAAATTGAAAACTAAAACAAAAGGAATTTAAATACATAAAAAAAAAATTGATTTAAAATAAAAAATTAAAACGAACTTATTTTATAAAATAAATAATTTAAAAAAAAAATAAGTAAATAAATATTGATTCCATAAATATTAAAATTAAACGCATATAACATTTATATATAAATAAATTGCTTATAATAAATAAATATAATATAAAAAAAAAATATACTTAAATATTTTTATATTAAATTGTAAAGAATTATAAATAATATAATATAAAGTAATAAAAATATACAACTTTGATTATAAATATAAAAATTAAATATAATTATAAATACATTAGAGATTTATATTTAAATAATTTGCATTTAAGACTTAACTAGATTTAAACAGTAAGAAATATGCCTTCAGTCTATATTTCTTGTACATTCAAGAGCTATTTCACGCAACCACAATGCATTATTGCGATTGCTGCAATCATCAGGTGTTGCAGGTATCGGGTAGTATCTAGTTTACACTTGTATTTTGATTTTTGCTGTAAATCCCAGAGTAATTATTGTACTGCAGTGGCAATGCCCAAGGCAGAGACAGACTATAAGTGTCTTTTTTGTGGGGCGTTTTGGGGGCTGGGGTTGGGTGGGGTAGTGTGTACTTACGATGCGGGCGGACTTGGCAGCGCCACCTGATGTATCTTCCAGGTGGCCACGGATACGGAATGCTCATCGGCCGCATAGCAGCGCCAAACGGCCTGAATGAGCGTCGCCGCCGGCTGGCGACGCCGTATCATGTGCTTCTGGCGCTGCTGCTGCTGCACCTTCAACGCAAAGCCGCTACCCAAAATGCCCTGCAATAAGTGAATTCAATGATTGCATGGATGATGATGACGTTGGTGGTGATCATGATTGTGATGATGATGTACGGTTATTTGGTATACGATATTCGGTGTCCGATGTCCGGTGGCCGGAGGCATGAATTAACGATGGACTTACCGCAGGTAGCGCAAAGAACGATATACCCAAGAGGGCACAGCACGAGGCAATCAATTTGCCCTGCCAGGTGATGGGCACCATATCGCCGTAGCCGACGGTGCACAGCGTTATCTGGGTCAAAGTTGAATAATTCAAGTAGAGCTCTTTCTCAACATTCTCACTTTTCGGTTACATACCACGCCCCACCACAGCGCCTGGGCGAAATTGCTGAACTTTTCATTGACGTCCTTCTCCCACATATAAACTAGGAATGATGCAAAAATAAGACCTAAAAATCCAATATACATGGTTGTGATGAGCTCCTAGAAAGAAACATAATTTAACAGCTGCATTTGACATGCATGTTAAATCTAATGTCCACCTGTCTGTGTGCGTATACAACCGAACCGAGCAGCTTCCAGGTGCCGCCGCGTCGATCCATGCGCACCATGCGCAGTATCTGAAAGAATCGTAGACCACGCAAGGCGCTCGTCGCAAACACCTGGCCAGAGGTGCCCATGCCTAATACTACAATTGAGGCTAAAATGGTGATAATATCTAGAATGGAAAGATATAATGACATTATCGAAGAGATGTTTGAGAGATATTTCTCTGTAATCTCTCTCACCTATAATACAAAATGGTTGCTTTATAAACTTAAGGCGTCCCAGCGTGCCCTGGTAGCGCGATCGGCAGCCGGACGACCAAAGGCGCGCTCCGAACTCCATGGTAAACCAGATGACAACTATGATCTCCATGCGAAATAATATATATACAGCATCCTCCTCATATTCCTTGATGGTGGAAAACACGCTCAGTGCGAGACATGTGAACACCATCAGAAATCTGTAAGGGAAATATAAGAAATAATATATAATATATATATAAATTATATATATATTAGCTAGGGAAAAGGTTGGGCTAGGAATAATACTAGGGAATAAAAGTGGTTAGCTTTGGTAACTTCAATAGGGCAATAGTCTTTTGAAGCGTTTTGATTTTTATTTATGAAAGAATTTTTTATTTGATCAAATATAATTTTTTTTTAAATTATATACTTTGTTTTAAATACATTTTTATAATCTTTTATATATTTTTCATAAAATAGTTTTATTTATAAAACAAATAATTTTAAAAAATATGCATATTTATTTAAAACAAGATGCTCAAATTAAAAATTCCTTTTATGGAAAATTTTAAATTTGTAGTATTTTGTATAAATATATATGCATAAAAAAAATGTCTCAAGTTTTCAAGTATTTTTTATATTTTATATAAATATATATGTGCACAAAAAAAATTTCCCAAGTTTTAAAATATTTTTTTTTTAAATATATTTTTTTTTAAAATATATTTTTTAGTTAAAGTTATATATGTTATGTCTATAAGTAATTTTTATATTTATATGCTTTTTTTTTTTTAAATACATAGGTATATAAAATATATTATTATATATTTTTCATCACAACTTTTTTTGCATACACAAAAATTTTAGTATTTAATCACTTAACTAAAAATTCAGCGTAAAATTTAGTTAAACCAAAAAAAAACCTCGAAATTTGCACTTTTAAAAACAAAATTCAATTTTATTTACATCTGGTTGTAAATGGGGAATCGTGATCAAACATAAATTTTGATTTTTATTAGTTTCGCTTGTCTACTTACACCATCACATGATAGAATATGGCATGCAGGCCGCGCGGTCGCTCCAGAAAATTGTAGAGGCGACTTTGCATCCGCCGGTAGCGCGCATCGCGGCGATGTGTGCCGCGATTATAGTTCAGCGGCTTCCCTAGGAGTGACATTCGCGGTTGCAGAAATTTTTGCGATTTATTTGGTCCCGCCGGTCTACATTTCCTACAAAAGCAAAAACAATGAAACGAATCAATAAACACATTTAATATCAAGTTAGTTTGTAGAGAGCAATTGAGTTGAGTTGCTTATCGCACCGCTTGAAACCTCTTATATCATAGAAAGCATAAATATCGTTCTCTGGATCCATCTTAAGTGCATCTCTGCCCCACACACAAACTTAAACAACACTTCACTAAAAAAACAAGACGATTGTATATATATCTGTCTAGGTCTATATATATGTCAGCTGATAATGGAGCTCGAAAATTGGGTGTACGAACGTGTGTCGCGTTTGCCGTACAAATCACAACTCGATCGTTTGCTGAGCGCTACGAGCGTTTAAAACCTTCCCCGGCCATAGACTTTCCAAAAACCTCCATGTGTAAATTTTATTAATTATCTACATAAACTGTTTTTCTACACACCTTGCATTTTTATGGTCGTCTATTTGATTTGATTTTATTTCGTATTTTATTTTATTTTGTTGCACCTGCGGCTTGATTTTTTTTTTGCTTTTGCTTTTTGCCTATGCTTCAATTTCGCACATTTTATTTCTCTTTGGAGTTTGTCATCGTGTGGGCGTTTCGGCAGCTCCTTCGTTTAGTCATAGTCACGATCTCTACAGGTTTTTCGATTTTTCGTCTGCAACGTGTCGTATGCTTGATATACGTCATTAGCCATAAATGTTGCCGCCTCAATTTCTTATTAATTTTTGGCAGATAGTTAATGCAAATATAGGTGGGCACTAAAGAAATATATGGGGGTGTGTGCGTGTGCTCGCATTTATGGCTGGAAACATTTTTGATTGCCCATTACAATTACATCAATGTGCTTTATGACAGGCCTATCGATAGACAGATAGACTCTAATATTGTATTTGCTAATAAATTCATATATTCTAAGGCTAGCCTGAAGCCTTGGGCTGACACTCTGCTGCATTGACCTAGATTTTTATTTTTTTTTTGTAGAGAACTCGTTTGCATTTGCCTGTGTTGCATGTGGGTCGCAGCCTACAGGCTAGGCAGCTCAGGCATCTGCGTTCATTGCCAAGCATAGGAAAATTTGCGAAAAAATTCCCATGGCATAGGCAGGCATCTCTCAGCATGCCATAAACTTTGATTGATTAAAACATATTTCTTATTGAATACCTTTTCGTGTGCTGCGGCTATTTTTATTAGGCAAAAATGTTGAAAAATGAGCTTTACAATTTTTATGGGCACTTTTGTGTTTGTTTATTGGAAACAAAATCAAATCATCAGAAAAACTTTTTCCTAAGAATTTTTTCTTAAGTTTTCCCTAAAAAATTCTTAGAATCCTTCAAAAAAATATAAATATTTTTTAAAATATTTAACTTTATTTAAGTTTTATTTTTATTAACATAAGTCTAAAATGTGCTTACTCTCTTAGAGCTTGCTTTTCAGAGTGTGTGTGCTTAGATATGTGCATTAGTATTATTGCAAAAAGCTTTGTGCCATTTATTAGACATGCACGCAGAGCTTTGGGCTTGTTAAGCAATTACCTTTACGTGTTGTGTAAGTGAGCTAAGCTACTATTAAGTTGTTTTAGGAACAAAGAGAATCAGAAAAGAAATATTTTACAATCTTACTTAGAGAAACATTCAAAATGATAAGGCATATAACACATACTTAAATATTTTATTTTCAACAAGTTTATTACTATTTCTTTTAAGAAATATATTTTTTCCGACAATATTACTAAATATTTCTTAAAATATAAATAGAAATATTCAAATACTTTCTATTAAATAAAAATATATATAATTGTATTTTTTTTTAAATATTCAATTAATATAAAAAAATATTTAACTAAAAAAAGAAAAAAAATATTAAAACAATGTTCTTATACATTTGTTCTTCATATTTAAATTTTTTGTATATATATATATATTTTTTAAATAAGTTTTTATATATATTTATTTATTTTTTAACAAAAACAAATTCTATTCCAAGTCTTAGTATATTGCTTTGTGCTTAATATATATTTTTTTATTTTTATGTTTTTTATATGAATGTAAAATTTAAATATGGTTTTGCTAAAAATTGGTTAAAGCTATTTCTATTTCTGCTTCACTTTCTTAAATTAATTCTAAGAACTTCATGTGAAACAAATCTCTAAAATGCAATATTGTTTTTTTTAAAGTGCATCAAAATTTAGATAATCTATTTGCTATAGGCTTTTGTGCTTTTGATTTCCTTTTGGGGTTCATAGCCATATAAATCAATCCATTAAAACGATTTTAATTTGCGTTCGCATAAAACTCGGAATCTGTGTGCCAAATTTTTGCAGTTTTTCTTTTAAGATCGCAGTCTATAAAATCATAAATTCATATATCGTCCGCCAAGCGAATCACATGTTCTATTTGTTCAGTTAAAAAAAGCGGCAATTAATATAAACTATGCACAAATAGCCGCAGCCATCAATTCTGATTCATATTGCGATGCTAATTGTGTGTGGGATACGCAGAACAAGTTTCAACTCTAAACAGTTCGCACTTCTATTATAATCTAATAATACGATAGAATAGATGTGTGCTTATATAATATATATAGTCTGTCGTATATTTAGTGCTTGTGAGCATGACGGAAGCTTTGACGCAGATATTGGCAATACATCAAACAATCGAGTTGTCGCTTGCCATAATTGAAAGCTTTTAGAGAAACGAATCTGAGCCAAGCACACGATGCGCGTAGAATACGGAATACCAGAGAGTCACGAAGTTGTTAGCGTACACTTGGGAAGGGTATTACGAGTTTGTCGTGGCATATGTGGCACGAGGAAGTGAGCTTGATTCTTAAGAATTCTCGAGCTTAACGTGAATATGAGAATACGTAAGATCTTTTAAGATCTTTCAATCTTAATTTGAGACAAATTTTCTGTTTTTTTTTTTTTTTTTGTGTAATGAAATGTTTAAAATATTTATTATATAAATTCTTATATAATTGATCTAGCTAATTTTTATTAGAATTTATCTATCAATCCTTGAGATTTTTTATGTATAAATTATAATAAATTTTAACATTGATCAATCTAATATATATCTGCAGGTATCGAGAAAAAAACAATATTTAACATTTTTAGAAATTAGTTAAAAGTTTTTTGCTCTTCTTTATTTTGTCATTATCTGTTTGAAGTTGAGTCTCTCAGATCTTAGGCAAACCTCTTAAGACCCTTTAAAGATAATATTTCAAGGCATAGATAATAATTTTACTACACATAGACTCATGTATTGTATATATATAATCTATGCATATATATAATGCTTGTATATATATGTTTATGTATATGTAGGTCAGCTCGTAATACCGTCTCATATAGCTGTTATGGAAACTAGAGCTTACCCATGGAAATTGTTGCATTTAAAACTTTTTAGAGTTTTTCTTAAGAAAACTTTGTTAACGATAAATTTTTGCTAAGCTCTTTTAAGCTTTGCAGCACAATATCATATGGATCTAGAATAGAGTTGCAAAGAATATTATTAGCTTGGAAAGATTTTTCAATCTCTCTCTAGCTCTCTCTTGATCTAAATCATTAAAGGGTCTTTTCTTAACTCCATTAAAGTCTTCCATTATTATTATTATGAAAGAATATTATTTCCTTGAATATTATTTTTCTCTCTCCCTCTAAAACGTCTTGTCTTAACTCCATTGAAGGCTTCCACTCCATTTTTATTATGAAAGAATATTTTTTTCTTGAAGAGTTTTATCAATATTTCTCGCGCTCTCTCTTGATCTCTATCTCTAAAATGTCTTGTCTTAACTCCATTAAAGTCTTCCATTATTATTATGATGAAAGAATATTCTTTTCTTGAAGAGTTTTCTCAATCTTTCTCTCGCTCTCTCTCTCTTTCCTTCTAAAACGTTTTGCCTTAACTCCATTGAAGTCTTCCATTATTATATTATAAAAAGAATATTATTTGCTTGAAGTTTTCTCAATCTTTCCACCTTTTTCTTTGTGTCTTTAAAATATCTTATCTTAGCTCCATTAAATGCTTTCTTTATGACAGTATTTAAGTATAAGATTTCTTAATGAATCTTACTTTATATAAAAGCTTTCTTTATGTACAAGCTTTCTTGTCAATGAAAGCTTGCAATAAAAAGCCTTAGCCTTTCAGTAGTCTGAAGAGTATGCGCACTTCTTTGTGCTGCATTGAGTCATATTTCGTTTTCTTTTTTTTTTCTCCGCTCCAGTGTTCGTGACACAAACAATAGATCGTAGATACATATATATTTACACCCACTCCAAGCTGTATCTTATCTTGGCAACAACCCAGAACAAGCGGCAATAATGAAAAAAAAAAAAACAGTAATAATTCAGCAAAAATTGTTTTAAATTTTAATATAATATAATATAATGCTTTTGTTTTACTTAGTTTTTCTTTTTTTTAGTCTGTAGCTGGCTTAGGTTAGGATGTTAATTAAAATATGGGTTTATATGTGGGCGACAGTATATGTGTGCGTGTGTCTGTGTGTGTGTGTGTGTGTGTTTTGGCCATTGAAATATATGTACAGTAAATTGGTTTTCTCCGTTTTGTTTTTTCGTTGGAAGGCGGTAAATAATTGTAAAAATATGTACGAGAAATTTAAGCCTTTCAGATACATATAGATATATAGATATATATATATATATATAGATAGATAGATAGATATATGTATGTATTTATGTTATGTTGGTTGGGTTTTTGTATCCGTCAGTAGAAGCTTGATACAAGATCACAAATTGTTGTTGCTCTTAGCACCGCCCGTTCACATGAATATATATATATATTTATGTCTAGCAACGTTTCCCGGTTTCCATTCCGGATTCATTCCATCCCGGATCCTCACTTCTTGGCATCGATAATGATCTCATCGCCGGACTGTATATTGTAGCTGTAGAGCTGCTTGTTGGGGTAGCGCATCTCCTCGGGTCCGAACTCCTTGTAGTCCTGGTCGAGATAGTAGAGACGCATCTTGTTCGGCGCCAGCCCGATGAGCTTCTCCAGCTTGACCTTCAGGTCATTGACCGTCAGGTAGATGTCGACGAAGCGGCTCTCGCTCACCTCGTTGTACGTGAAGACGACCTTGACACGCTTCTCCGGCTTCAGATTGACATTGACCAGCGGATCCAGCTGGCCGTGCACCTCGAGCAGCTCCGCATAGCGCGCCGGCCGCTCCGACTCCGGCTTGTCCATGTAGTGACGCACGAAGGCCCGCTCCGCGTCCACGCGCTCATCGACGCTGATCTTGCCGCCGCCATTCAGCATGGAGACGTTGGGCAGGCGGGCGATCAGCAGCTGGCGCCGCTCGTGCTCCGTGCACTCGAGCGTCTCCCAGAGGGGCCAGTGCTTGACGCGCAGATTCTGCAGCTGCTCGTACTTGGCCAGCTCGTCGATGTCCGCCCAGCTGTTGAGCTGGGCACAGCTCAGGTTGAGCAGCTTGAGGCAGGGAAAGTATTTGTGGCACTCGCTGGCCGTGGCCGAGTCCAGTTCGGCCGCGTTGCCCGCCTGCAGCGACTTGATGGGGCACTCGGCCAGGACGAGCGCCTCGAGGCGGGGAAAGAGCCGGCCGAGCCGGCAGATCTCCTGCCAGTGCTCGATGGGATTGCCGGTGAAGTGGAGCGTCTTCAGGGCGCCGTGCGCCTGGGTCAGCTTGCGGCGACCCTGGCACAGGCTGCAGCACGACTCGGTGCCCGAGTCCAGGTCCGCCTCGGCTTCGCCTTCCGCTCCGCTTCCATGCTCCGTCTGCGGCACGCACTGGCAGCTGCCCGGGTCGTCGGCGGCGTCGGCGTCGAGCAGCACGTTGGTGTAGTTGTTGAGGCTGAGGTGGAGCTCCTGCAGCACCGGCAGGTTCTGCAGCAGCGCGTCCACGCACATCCAGTCCAGGTAGGTGCCGTTGAGCACCAGATTCTTGAGGTTGATCGTCGGCGCCGCCTGCAGCGCACTGGGCACATTCATCAGCTGATTCTTGCTGAGATTGAGGAACTCGATGCGCGGCATATGCTTCAGGATGTTGAAGACCTCGTGCCAGTCGCGCAGCTTATTCTGCGCCAGATCCAGCTCGCGGACGCGCTGGCACTTCTCCCGGATGCTGTCGAAGTCGCCGGCGCTGTCGATGTCGCAGTCGTTCAGCACCAGCAGGGCGGGCACACTGGTGAGGGGCGAGAGGCGGGGTATGAATATGGAGAACTCCATGCGGCCGCCGCATTTGGTAACTGTGAAATCATTGGGCAGATCGGAGCGCTTGTGCAGCTCCGGCTGATTGGCGTTCTCGAATTCGCATTCGGCGAAATATTTGCGCTCAAGCGCCTCCAGCAACGAGGGCATCTTGCAAGCGCTGCTCTCTTTGTCTCTCTCGCACTCGCTCTCGCTGTCGCAGCGGCCAATGAATTATGTAAATTCAACTTTTCACTTTTTGTTTTGCGTTTGTTTTTGTCTTTTTTTTTGTTTTTGTTCTGCTTAGCGTCGCTGCTGCCTTGCGTGTGCGCTGGCTGCGTTTAACTGCACTTTGAAGCTCGTTCGCCTTAAGTGGCAAAGCTTTTACGGTTCTTGTTCAGCCAGTTGTTGTTGCTGTTCTTGTCGCAGCCTCTGTCTCGCACTCCTTCGCTGCGTATTGATTTTTGGCGAACTTAAGTTTCGCTTTACATTGAATTTCGTTGTTGTATTTTTTTTTGTTTGCTTTGATTTCGTAATGCAACGTTTTGTGCTTTAGTTTTTGTTAGTTTTTTTTTTTTGCGCAGCGTTTTATTGCATGTGTCGATTTAAACCATTTGCTGCGCACGTTTGTTTTTGCCTTCGTTGTTGTTGTAATTGCGCACTAATTTAACAAAATTTGTTGTTGTCGAAACAAAGAAATCCACAACAAATTTGTTTTGTGCGTGTGTGTGGTGCATGTGTGTGTGTGTGTGTTAAGCAGGGGCCACTTGCCAGACTACCTCTCTACGTCTCTGCTGCTATCTCTTTCCAGCTGTATATCTGCTTCGTTTCTGCTCAAATATTCCAGTCAATGGCGTTTTACTACGACAAAAAGCCCAGCTCTCTGTTTTTTTTACTTTATTTTGCTATTGTTGTTTAGCTTTTCTAATTGTTGCTGTTGCTGTGACTGTGGCTGTTAGCGACGTTTTTTTCCTCTTCTTCTCTTTAGTTATTTCTGTTGGTGTCTCTCTGTCCGTTCGCAACGCCACCAAGCGCTCAACTAAACCGCAGCACAAGAACGAACTCGCCTCCGTGTTGTCTGTATATTCTTCTGGCCCGTTTTGCCAGTTGCTGCGCTGCGCTGCTGCGCTGCTGCTCTGCTCGTCGTGTGCTTTGTCGTTGTTGTTGTTGTTGGTTTTTGTTGTTTTTTTTTCGTGTGTAGGTCGTCGTCGTGCGCACAGGGGCGGATTTGCAGGAAGCTTTTTCGCTCAACTTACGTTTTGGGCGCTTCTGAATTATTATTATTATATATATATTTTTTTTTGGTTTTTTTTACACATTTCCGAAATTAGACAATGCAATAAGTTCTCATCTGATATAAAGCTTCCTACTTGCACAAATAACGTCGCTGCCGCCCCAACAGCTCCAATCAGATAAGAACTTATCACAACAATTTTGATGCCACCAAATAGAGTAGAATCGAATATATATCAGCACCCATATTGCGTAGACTGCTTCGATACTGCTATAATATTTGATAATTTGGTTGAGTGGCGGGCGGCCAAATCGGGGGCCCCACAAACGGCCCCATGTGGCATGTAAACGCCTGATGACGACGACGACCTTGCGACGTAAATAAATATACATACGCTAAATTACGAAATTGTTTTTAGCTAGAGCAAATACAAATATTGTTGTGGCGCTTTCGGTTTTCAAATTTCTGGGGCAAGTGAGAAATAGAAAACGTAGAATTATAGAATTTTTCCTTTAGAAAAACACATTTACAATGACCTTGTGCGCGTGCACTTGGCAGCGGCCCTAGCCGACGCACAAATATCTTCGAATTGGGCGCTCGGTTGTGCGGTGAATGCGCTACTGTTTCCACTTCGCCTGGAAAACCAGTTATAAAGTCAACGGTCATGGCACAGTGAAAACGCGCTATAGCAAACCACCCCGATGCATGAAGTAGAGATAAAGATAAATTAGCGCGCATAGCAAATTTTTATTATGATTGGCAGCACTTGCAACTGTAATCTGGGGGATGATGGCAAATGTGCAAGTATTTTTAAATTTCCATAGCCTTGGCTCGAATATGCTGTTACAGTTGTACAATGCGCCGCGGTTGTCGTAACAACTCAATGGGGTTCACTTTGTTGACAGCTTGAAAGGTGCGCAATAAAGCGAGCGAGTTTTCTATGTGAGTGGGGGTGGGGGCGGCGAATTGGAACAGTGAGAGAGCGCGAGCGAGTCTGAGAGCGAATTAGTGTAACACAAAGAGAGAGCGAATTGGTATTTGAGAGAGAAAGAGAGAGAGAGAGAGCACGCGCGCACACACACAGCTGTGCTTTGTTGACGTCGTGACCAGCATGCAAACGCACACACACACACACACACACACGCACACACACACACACACACACACTTACACACACTCACACACTCACACGCACGAAAACACAAACATATGTTTGTTTGCATTGACGCTTAGTCGAAACTGCGCAGCAAGTTGAAAGCTTTCAGCGCTCAGCTGATTGTGTTTGCATTGCATGCCAGAGTCGTGAGAGCTTTTTTCGCTCTCACTCTCGCAGCTTTGCCACCAACTGCAACAACAACGCAAAACAGATGGGCAGCATTGTCACAATGGGCGCAACGGCGCGAGCATGGGCATGCCAATCGGGGGGCGTTACAAATTTGATTTGCACAAAGCATAACGTTTGACGCCTGTATTTTTTTTTATGACCCGAGACTCAATTTACTGTTGCGAATATCGAGCACTGTCACAGAATATATGAGCATGCAAAAAGATACAAATATTTCTGCTCGACTGGAAATATCTGACGAGGGTTCCAATCAATTTACATATGTAGATTTGATTATTGCTGTCACTGGCTTCGAGTGCTCCACGGAATGCTCCAAAGATGAATGCACCAATGCCACTCTTATACATGTGTGGGGCTGTTTGTGTGTGTTTACAAGTGCCATTTGTTGGATCAATAGATGCACAAAAAAAATAGCAAATAATACAATTACAATTGCAACAGATGTCAGCGCATAGATTTTCCTGTTGCCATTTGCATTTCACATTTTTGACATATTTTTTAGCGAGGAAATTTGAAGAGACTTTTTCAATAATAATAGGTTTTGACTTTTTCATTGAAAAGTCAAATTATTTCAAAGAGAAATTTTAATATAGTTAAAGATATGCCAATAAAAAAAAATATTATAAAAATAATTACAAGATTAAAAATAAAATCAATTAATAAAAATTGAAAAAAAAGTTTTAAATATGGTAAAAAATATAAAAATTTAGAAACATTTATAAATTATTATAAAAAAAAAATAATAAAAATAAATAAATATAATTAAAACCCAAATAAGTAAATAACTCTAAATTAAATTACACAAAAATAAAAGAAAATTATTATAAATAAAGTTATAAAAAAAATGATAATAAATCAACACTGCATAAATAAATAAATATTAAATAAAAAAAAATAATAAAAGTAATAATAAATATTAAAATAAAAATATGTTAAATAAAAAAATACATATTTTTTAAATTATATTCTTTTAAGTTTGTATCAAATAGTATAGAAAAGAAAGATTTAAAGTGTCGTCAATTAAATTTGATTTTTTTTAAATATATAAATCAAATGTAAATCAGACTTAAATAATATTTTTTAAAAATAATTCCTTAAAATGTTCTAACTTGAAATTTAAGAAACTATAAGAGCTAATATGAGTCAAGGTCAAAATATATATTTGAAGTATCTGCAGTTCAGCGGAATTCATAAATCTTGCCAGTTTATTCATGCTGAAGCCAATTAGGAATTGCTAACTGAAATCAATATACAATACAATCTATGTATATATATATATAGAGAAACATATATATACGCATATTCCTTTCGCATTTTCCACTCTAATTAACATAATGTCTTGCAGAGCTTTTGATTTACATTCGAAATACAATTATTTGTGGCCTTGACGAAGTAAACAATAAACAATGGTTAACAAACATCGTAAAAAAGACCCAACACGAAGCTAGTCATGACTCATTCTGCAGCTAAGCAAAGTTCAAATGGCTCAGAAAAGTTTTTTTTGACTCGTAATCTAAATGAAATAAAAAAAATAAAACAAACTTATATTAAAATAGTCAACAAAATTTGATGGGCTCATTGGGCGCACATCAATTATGTCTCTATTAATATGCGGTCCAACGAACCATATCGCTCATATCTCAGACATTTGAAGGCGTCACAAACACATGTATATACTATAGTATATATATGCACGATGCCTATATGTCTGGTCTATAATTATCTGTGGAAAGTCGCATTATTCGAAAATGCGATTTTGTTATGGTTTGACCGGCGTTTGTTTTGGGTGCCACAGAGAGAACGACAAATAAGCCATTTGTCAATAGACTTTTAACCCATGCCGAGCGAATTGCTGTGATTATTGGGCATATATCATTATTGCTTTTGTTCTTTATAATCGTTTTAAGAGGTGCGAAAGGGGCATATTGGCTTCTTTTTTTGATGTTGTTTATTGTCTCAGTATTTACACTTTTTTAGGATGTCTTAAGAGCAAACAAATGTTATTAATCTTTCATAAATTAAAGAAAGATATAAATATTACATAATTTAAAAAAGAGAAAAAAAATCGTCGGGTGCTTTCAAGTCGGATAAACTTCACAGCTAACAAATTTTTAGAGTTAAGAAGATTTGCAGCTGATATCTGTCAATTATCTCTATATGATCTCTCTATGATCTCTTTATAAATTCTTTATATATTTTCCCTATCTATTTTTGCACTAAATTAAAAATATCTTATGAATTATGAGCGCGCATTAAGCAGTCAGTTACGCCCGACTGCAAATTGTTTGCTTTTTCTATGCCATTTGATTTGATTTTATGAAGACGAATTGCTGGAATTCGAGATGTTTAAACTTTTTTTTTTGTGTTGTAATTAGAAAATGTTCTATATATATAGACATAGATGTATATATTGGGAATTTATTTGATGAACGCAATTTTATGGCAAATTGGTGTTTACAAAATTGATACTATATATCTATGTATGCATATATATATATTTAATCAAAGCACAAACCGAAAAATAAAAACCAATACGAAATTTATTCAAATCAATTGCGTCAATAAATGCGCCTAAGCTGCATGGTTGTTGCTTTTTCTTCGTGCTCGTAAAATGTTGGAAATATTTCGTGTTTTACACAAATGGAAATTTTGACTTTTCCTTTGCCATTGCCCGACGAGCACACACACAGTTTTAACGACTTTAAGACGTACGTAAACAACGTGCTGCTATAAGAAAACCAATTTTCCCCCGCTCTCCAGCAAGAAAGTCTAGACAGAATTTTTGTCATCATCAACGTTTTCTTCTTCTTCTTCTTTTTTTTATATAAATTATTACAAGTTTTTCTGCTACGCCATGTGACTTGAGTTGAAGATTGTGGCTGCTGGAGTGGTTAACCTTGCGTATGAGTAATATTTTGTTGTTATCTATTATACTTGATTATGGCAGAGTCTATCAAACTGTTGTTGATTTGCTGCACATATAAACAAATAACATATCGAAAATGTCTTATACAAGATTTATAACTTTGACCCGTTTTTGTCAGCTAAAGAGAGAGAGGGAGATAGGGGGAGCGAGAGAAAAGTAGAGCATAAATAATTTTCTTATGCTCATAAATTGGTAGCCCATAAATGTGTCCATTTCATTTCGTTTGTCAGCAGTTGGCAAATTGGCAAATTGACAAATTGCCCAGCTGACCAGAGCGGAGCGTTATGGCCGCCTGATTGACTGATTGGCTGATTGATTGATTGACTGCCTGCCTGCCTGCCTGTCCGGGCAATGATAGTGCGGCTGTCGGTGACAGCACTCATTAGTCGCCATAATATTTACACACGACCAGATAAAACGATTCCAATTTAAATGTGTCAACCATTTTATTTCCTCGCCTTCTTTTTTTTTTAATACCCTGTAAATCATGAAATGTAGTCGAAAATTAGTGTCATTAAAGGCAGACAGCTTGAAATATATAGTTGTCATATTTTTATTTTTTATGCCTACTGATTATGGGGTAAACCTCGTTTGGGAGGAGTATTATTTATGGGAAATAATTAAGTTTTGCGCTCACCTAGTAGAAGTATTTATTAAATAATATAAATAGAAATTATATATATAAATAAAAATTTTATTGAATTTCTTATCTATGCTTTTTAAGTAATAAATAAAAAATAAAAGGAATAAATACTCTATAAAAAATACCCTAAATACCCTTGAAATTAAATAAATAATTTGCATAAAATATATAATTTGAATAAATAAGAATATTTCAGATATAATAAACTAAATACTCTTTAAAAATACCCTTAATACTTTTGGAAATTAAATAAATCAAAAGAAAATTATTAAAATATATAATTTGAATATAGAAAGTACATTTTTAAGCTTATTGATTTTATTTATTTTTTTATTTTTTAAATTCAATAGGAATAAATAAAATGATTAGGCTTAAAAATTCCTTTTATTTATTAAAATTATTATACATATTTTTTCTATATTAAGATATAAAATGATTAAGCTCAAAAATTCCTTTTATTTATTAAAATTATTATATACATATATCTCATAAAATTCTCAAATTCCCTCCATTTATTCAAAGCCCTTTTTACAGGGTATTTAGCTAGTCTCAAGTGGCTACATTTGCATTGATTTTCTTGCTTATCGCCTCTTGTCGCCTTCACATTTTTTTACGCTTCAAATAATTTGTTGCTATTGTTGTTGTTGGGGCCATCAGCGTTAATTTAATATGCGACATTTGCACTTTTTGGTGCGAGCCAGCGATAACCCCAAGCTGTTGTTGTTGTTGTTGCGGTTGTTGGTTGTCACCAAGAGCGGATCGGTATCAATTTCTGGGTCGGTTTTGGGTATCTTTAACCTCGAGTTGTCCCCAGTCGCTGCTGCTATTATTATTATTATATTTTGCTGTTGTTATTTTGCAGCGTTGGGTTCAATTAAATTGATGCACTTCGTGCTTGGCTCGTAAAAATAGCTGAAATTGCTATATGCTTGAGGTAGTTTCGTAGTGCCAGCAGCTTGGACCCGCTTTACGACCCACGACGCATAATAAAAGTCCCAAAAAAAATGGAAAAACAAATATAATTTTGACTTCAATTCAATTTATAAGCATACTTTTGTAGCTAGCTAAGAAAGATAGTTGAACTATTTCAATTTATTTAACTTTTTTTTTTCTTTCTAGCTAAAATATTTGCAATTTTTTCACGCTGTAATTAGTTGAAGCAGCTTGCAAGGATTTTTATGCTTGAATTGAATTGAAAAGACTTTGATTGGGTAAGTGGAGCAATTTTATAGTAATTTTTTATCGTATTTTTTATGATTTTGTGAGTGGAGTTTAAATATTTTTGCAGAAAATAGAAAGCTATAAAAATGCTTTATTAATTTAAATATTTTTATATATATTTTTTTTTATATTTTTACAATATATATCTATAGCTTTATTGCCCCTGACACAGATCTACTCCTCTCAGTTCATAAACATGCAGTTAAAGAAATTAGCTTGAGACCTTTAGAATCTAACCCGTGACTAGATCTTGCAAGAAATATAATAAACTTTGATTTTCTAGACTCTTGAGTCAAATGACTTTATATGGGAGATATTTACTTTCTGTTTCTTAAATAAAATTTGTTATTTTTTCTACTATTAATATATTGATTGTTGATGTTTTAAAAGCCTATTTTTTGAGCCTATAATTTGATATTCGAAAAGAATTAATATTTACAAATATTTCAAATAATATCTACAAATATTTATTTTATTAATATATTTGTTAATAGTAAAAGAATTTTCCTAAGAGAACTTCCCTTTGTAATATGCATTCAATATCTAAATTTCGCTTTCATTTAATGCCATCTAAAGCCTTAAAGTTTATCTTCAGATAATGTCAGTTTCACTTAAATTCAAATGTCAAGGCTGCAAATGATGCAAATGCTTAGTTATCAAACTGCAAAATATTTGCGTAGTCTATGTTCTGCTCAATTTCAAATTAACTGCCACAAACTGAGCATTAAAAGCGTCCGATGATGAGTCAGCTCCAGTTGATATAAGAGAACAAAATATGAGCATAAATTGCAAAACGTTCAAAATAATGTCTAGAATATTGTACTTAAGCTGGTAATAGTCGGTTTCGATTGTGGCTTAAAGTGCATGAAGCTGTTTAATTATTAAGCAGCTGAGAGTCGACTCGGGTCGAGTCGAGTCAAGTCGGGGAGACACCCACAGAGAGACAGACCTTCGTTTCAATTGCACTTTCTCAAACATTTGCCATTGCAATTGCAGTTGGCAAATGCATTTGAGCTCATTATATGCAATTAGTGGGGCTCTCTTTCACTTGGCCGGGCCATAAAGCAACCGCAGGGCCGGTCAAGCCAAGTTGTTAACTGAATTATTCATAACCAGCTCAGGCAAAGGCGTAACACACCATCTATTTTTCCTATATACATGTATATATATTCATATATACATACATATACATATATACATATATATATATATATATATATATATATATATATATATATATATATATATATATATATATGGAGCAGCACCTGACGTACTCTAAGGGCGCAATTAATTTGCTAGCAATAATGAAATCTAGGACAAAATGTTGGCAAAAGGAAATCGTTGACGGTTGGCTTACAAGCAGAAGTTGAGTGTTCTTCTGTTCTGTTTTTTCTCTCTGTTATTTTTGCCTTATGCTTTAGGTGAGCGATTGATGATGGACTAATAAATGCCCTATATATATATACTTTATAAATATATGCTTTGCTTTTACTTTGACATGTTTTCCTCATCGCTAGTATCGATATTTAATGGTAAAAGTTCAATTTAAATATGATTCATAGCACATATATAAAGCTCAGTAAGCTATTGATATTCTAAAGTATAATCGATAATATTACAGAATTAATTTCAAGTATATATCATAAGGTCTTACGTTTCTTTGTCTCTCTTCCGTATGATAGATCAATTTTGTGAACCAAAAACATTTTCAATAATGATCGATCATCAAACTCGATAAATAAATCGATAAATCTATTAAGCGTGCTATCGATATACACATTTTTATAAAAATATATATTTATATTGAAATATTTTAAAATTCTTTGTTCAATTTTTCATAATTGTAAATGGGTTTGATAAACCATTGATAAATCCTTTAATATTGCTATCTGTCTGCTTATTGATAGAACTTCTGCAATAATACCCTAGCTCTCTCTCTTGTGATATCTTTGCCTATTAGATGCCGCAGCTCAAGTCTGCTATACCCTGAATAGTATTTCTTTTAGCTTTCTACAGGGTATACGCTGTATGTTGGCTGTCCTGAACACCTTGCGCAAAGTTTTCCCAGGCCCAGATTGAAAATGCGAAATCATTTGTCAGCTTCAGATTGCAGTTACACGTATGCAAAGCGTTTCTTTTGGCCTAGATGCGACCAAATGGGCCAAAACGAAGCAGGCTGAAGAGGTTTTATAGCCGAATAGATGAATCGCTGCAACGGCACATCAATTGTTGGCACTCGCACTCGCACTCGCTGAGGACTATTTGCTTTTTAGAGTCTCATGTTTTAATCAAACTAAAATACTATGGCAAACTAAAATGACTTTTTTTCTTCTTCTTCTTCGTGTTGGTCTTCCCCTTGCTCTTTGGAGTCCTTCAGGCAGTGCATGCTCGAGAGCGCACGATATTCACAATTTCTGTGTGTGTCTGCACTTTACATTTGCCTCTGGTTCTTCTGTGAAATGTATAAATTGCAGAAGCCTCTTAAGTGGGTTGCCGGGCATAACAGCACAGTAATCCAGTCTTAAATGTGAGCTTCGGTGTTGGATCTGACTCAAGGTGATTGCAGATTAAAAGTTTAAGTCGGCTGCCAGAACTTCAACAATCAAACATAATTGCTCGAGTTTCCGAGGAAGTCGCTTTCCATTCAACGCGCTCAGATTTGCTTTGAGCTCAGAGATACTGTGATTTTCTTAACCAATTTTCTTTGGTTAAATTTAATAGAATATTGCTGAACTTCTTTCTTAATTATTTAAGTTTTGCAATTAAGAGGAGCTTTGATTTTTGCATATTAAGTATACGCCCGATGAATTCTCTTGAGCTTATACTTTTACTTTACTTTATATTAAGTATACGCCCCATGGACTTTACTTGGAATGCGTAAAACGAATTTTCCATAGTTTGTGGAAGTAATTTAAGAGCTTAAAGGTTCAAATAAATACATGATTTATATTGTATATATAGAAATATATACATATTTTATTGTGCTATATACATATATATTTCATGAATTTTTCTATGCCTTATATATTAAAATTGCGTTCCAACAGATTAAAAGACTTCGTAAACCACAAAACCTAGAGACTTTTGAAGTATTAAACATATATTAAAATAATAATAATGCGCACATATGCATCATTAGCTTTTTTTCAATATTCTTAGCCGATTTCCTCATTATCAATAGTCGATAAAAAATCGGTAAAAATCGGAAATCTCAAATTTACTATATAGATGAAATATTATAAAAAATAAATAGAAAATTTAAAATTGAATGATCTAATTAAGAATCTAATTTCGCAATTTTTTTATCATTTAAAATTTATGAAAATATTACAAATATTTAAAATTATTTAATTTAATAATCTAATCAATTAAATAAATCAAAACTAATGTTAATATTTATGTTATCATTATTCTAGTATAAAACTGAAATTTATATTAAATAAATAGAAAGAATAGATAGAAAGAATAATTAAATTAAATGAATATAAAAATAGTTTCGAAGTTAAATAATTAATTAGATTATTCAATGTAAAATTTAAGAAATATTTTATTATAATATTTTACATAATATCATATCATAAGCATTCTAACTATCATCCCACCATAAGCAAAAATTCTCACTCCAGTACATAATCATAAATTATTTTTCCAGCTTCAATTGATTATAGCTCTCATGCTCTGCTAAAAATTTCTTACTGTCAATAGACTTGGCAAGCATTTTAAATCATTTTAGACACTATAATTTAGCTACAACTCAGTCTACGTTGCGCTTGGATAATTGTGAAATATTAAAAGCAATTTTTGTCTGACTAACTCCGCTGGGCTATAAATAGTGATAATAGTAATTGCTATTTGTATAATTTCAGTCGATTGCTGTAGATTAGCGAGCCGTGGATATGAACATGGCTAATACATTTATCGAGTGATGTTTATCAATTTGACAGAGTTGCGGCCGTCGTAATTGAATGTGAATTCGTTGCGTTACAAATGCGATGATCCGCTTAATGGTTCAGAATTTTCCATTTGGTGGCCCGCTGATTGGTGTGTTTTGTGGCGTGCCACAAAGTTATCAAAATGCCGCCTCAATGAATCACTTTAAGTACGCTAATTTGCCCGTCTAACCATGTGGCATTATCTGCGCCCAAGTTTTCTTCACTTCTTTTTTTTCTCTTTCCTTTTTGGTATTCTTGTATCATTTGCATATTTCGAGCACAATTTGTTGAGATCTTTGTTGCTGTTGTTGCCTTGGTCTTCATCAATCAAATGTTTGTTCGCTGGGTAGCCCGAAACAATTGCATATTCATTGTAATTTGTTTGAACAGCTGTCGACCGAAGTAAAATTCAAACAGCAACTGAATTTTGAGCCCGGCCGGGAGATGACAGCGAACAGAGGAGAGGACGAGGCCTTTTGTTTGCAGACAGATTATTTCGATGTTGCTTTCGACTTTAAAGAGACACGCAAACGGCTAATGATAATTACGTAAGTGGCTGTGGCTTTGACTGCCAATGCGGTTGCGGTGGCAGCGTCGGTGGCGACGGCGACGGTGGCGACGGTCGCTGAGGTGGCTGCCCAGCGTGTCGCAATTGTCGAGGAAGTTAAGTGTGTGTTTGCCAAGTGCCAAATGCCAAATGACACGGGCTTCAAATGGCCTTGCCCCCACAACAAAGTTCAAGTGAGCAATTAGAGACTGCGCAACTTTCTATAATTAGTAGAGCTTTAAGCTTGCAGTGTCCGATATTGATGTGTGATATATAGAGCTTTAATCAGCTTTGCTGAAGTTTGACTTAATCTCAGTTGAATTCTTTTGTGGATTTTGTGGATCAATATTTGACATAAGAAGTTGGTTAGTCTTAAGCTTAATCTATGCCAGATTTTAAAGTTCTATGGTTTAAGATTTTATTTATTAAATTGCAAATTTTTTTGGCTTTAAGTTTAAATGATTTTTGTATACTTAAAGCTTTATTGCGTCTATAGAACTGAACTTACAATAAATCTGAGCCAGGTTTTACTGATCTCAATGTTTATTATAATACAAGGAATATTCAATTCGTTTAAATAATTTTTGTATACCTAAAGCTTTATTGAACTTATAAAAATGAACATAATTCTGAGCCAAGTTTTTTACTGATCTCAATGATCTCAAATCTTGTTTAAGGCTTCCTTTTTGATGAAAGTACAGTATGCACAGCTTCTTCGAAGGCAAACTAAAATTGCTTTAAGCTTTTAAACTATTTGAAAATAGATTATTATCGTTAATGCTGTAAAAGCTTCTTAGCAAGAAAATGTTCTTCAGTTATTCATTATTTCTAAGTACTTCAGACACTTTAAATGCTATTCATCAGCTTAAGTTTCATTTAAATCCATTGGTATCTCTAAGAGTGCTCTACAATAAAAATTTTGATTTAAGAAGAGCTTTTTTTGATGAAGCCTTTAATATAGATTAAAGCTTAAATATATTTTTTCATCATCTCTTACTTCTTACTAGTTGCGCCTTTCACTTTCATAAATAACTCTCAAGTGAGGTCTATTTGATGCGAAGCTTTAATAAACTTCCAACCCCAAACTCATTTTATTCCCAAGACTAATCGAGAAAGTTTAGTTGACTCAACTTTCATGCTCAATTTTCCTATGTGACTTTTCTTGCGATAAGTTTTATCAACTGCTAATTGCTGAAGCTCTTTCAGCTAATGTTATTAGCGCTTTGTTGTGTGTGGAAACTAATCCACATTTAACGCCTGATGCGCAACATGAAGGTGGCTCCATCAAAAAGTGACACACACAAACACTACACACACACACATATACACACACATGTGCAGCGGAAATAACACAGCGGCAGGCATAATTATAATTATCATCAAATTGAGTTACGTTGTCAGCTGCAGCACGAGCCGCACAACGGGGCGTATGAGTAATAACAGCTATAATATACACAGCCATAAATACACGCAAATGTCAACTGTTAGTTAGTTAGTTAGTTGTGTTAGTTAGTTAGTTAGATACCTATGTGCACTATACATTTATTGTTAACTGCATTTTGCACTTGTGATTCGTTTAGCCTCGCAGCCTTGGCCTGTGGCCGGGCCACTTAAGTGCCTCCTACATAGTTTCAAAGAGCTCAGAAATATTTACTCAACTTTGTGAAAATACACAAACACACATACATACATACACAGATTTATCTGTATGTATCTAGAATTTTTTGGTTTATTTTACATTTCGGAAAAAGTTTGAGCTAAGAATCTCTGGCAGCCGAGAATTCCTGCTGCGAAAACTTTTGAGCTTTCAACTTGGAGCTGCGCATTAGTAAATTGGTTATGGGATTTATGCTTTAATAATGATTTCGTGTCGAACATGTGAGTTAACTCTAATTAAGAGCCAAACTGACATTTTACGTCACTTTAAGCCGTCAGCCGTGCGGCGAACTAATTAATCCGCCAGCATTACGTAGCGCACAACTTTATTATTATAGTGTAATGAGATTCGAAATTTCTGCATTTTTTTCGCCCGCTTCTGGGGCAAACTTTTCGCAACTTTAATAACGTAGCACAGTTTTTTGGGGCATGGCATTTTTCAGGAATTTATCGGCAAATTGCGGTTGGCAAAGGGATACTTTCAGGTTAGAAGCTAAGCTGAATTTATTATTATTAAATAACAATTCGGAATGGGAGGAGAGTGTGGGTTGTGAAAAGAGTTCTGGCAAGCCCTGAAAAATATGAAATATTTATATTGATTGGGTTTAATTTGAGAATTGTTTAAGGTTGAATACGTGATGTCATCGGGACGTGTGCTTCGAGAGATTTTTCTATTGATTACAAGTGGGTGTAGAGAGATGTGAAGCATATGAAAAGGTATAGCGCCTTTCTATGCGAGTCTCATGCGGCATATTCTGTTATTTTTTCTTTTCTTTTCATTTGTTTTTCTTCTCTTCTCTTCCCTTTTCTTTTCTTTTTTGTATTTATCTATCTCTAATGCCCGCCATTTGTTTCTGTGCTTATATTTATCGCCCTTCTCTGCAAATCTCATAAATTGAGCTAAGCAAACTGGGCTTTAATTTCTCGTATTCCCTTTTTATTCCGCCTCTCCTAATGGCCGATGACTTTTTCTAAACTGCAGTTGAGTGCATTAAAATCGTATTACTTTAGCGAAGGCAAACACAGCGCTTGGCGTGCCACATTGAACAAACAACTGTTACTTTCCCTTTACCATATGTTCGTGCCCCACCTCCTCCTTGCGCACGCCATGTCGCTTTTCCTGTTGCATTTGGGATTTTCCTTGGCGTTTAGCCTAGTGTTTGCGCGAGGCAAACAATTGTCACAAGTAATTGCGGCACCGACAATTGAGGGCACGTAAGCGGTAATTAATTGCAAATGTCAAGCATCGAGACGTTCGAGATTGTCAACCTGTTATCAAGTGCAAATATGCAGCCATCTAAGTGGCATGGCTGTCCATCAAGCCGAGGCTATTTTCGCATTTATGATATGCAGACGTCAAGAAACGAAAACGAGCACGAAAATGAAAATGAAAATGGTTAAGCGACGTCTATCGACTTTCCGCTGCCTGGTGTATCCCTCGGGTGGGGACATGCAACATGTTGCAAGCCGACAATTAGTTGCTTCTACGACTTCTTGCTGCCACATTACGTGCCAAGCCTGGCGAGCCCCAGCCAGAGTGCGCCTGCCCTAAAGGACCGAGCGCGTTGTCATTTCTTCTGGCATTAAACTTAATTGCAAAAGGTGTGTTCGGGGGTGTGTGTGTGTGTGTGTGTGGCGCAACGTTGCGTATGAGCAACTTTTGAATAATTAACTCACTTCAATGGCCCTCGCTTTCTCTCCCTCTCTCTCTCTCCCTCTCTCTCTCTCATATTTGTGGCACATTTTCTGTGGCTGCCGCTTGACGTGGAACGTTATAAAGTAAAAGCGCGCTGCAAGATCATTTGATATGCATAAATTAAAATGCAACCGCTGCACACACGGCTCCAGCTACTGTTGCCGCCGCTCCGACTCGACTTGTCACCCGCCGCCATTTTGCAATGTTCTTAATGGAAGCTGCCGAAGTGTGTGTGTGTGTGTGAGTGTGTGGGTGGGCGGGGCGTATGTGCTCGTGTGTAACGGCATTTTATATAAAATACTCGCTGACTTCATAGTCTTCATATAATATTGCATTTTTGGCCTTTGACACTTTGCCAATAACTTTGCCTACAAAAACTATATTTTCATTAACACTCAAGGCGTAACCGCACATACAAACACACACACATATATATATACATATACATATATATGAGCGGCTTTCAGCTGCTTTTAAGTCCCAGTTTTTTGAGTAGCTTAAGCTCTTCAGCTTATGTTAACTTTTATGCTCTCTTTTTTGTAGAAAAACTTTAGCATGCTGAAGTTTGGTTCAAGAGATTTTAGTAAAATTATTTTTATAAATCAAAATAAATATTGAAGGGCTGGATTTATATAAAAAACTGTTGAATGAAGAGTTCAGAGAGAGAGAGAGTGTAGAATTTTAGGGAATATATATACACATTTTGAGACTTCTACTTGACTGCCAAGCTGCTTGTTTATTTCTCTAATTAATTATATTTTATTACAATAATTTTACACAAATATTAAAAGGGCTGGATTTATATAAAATTTATGAATAAGAGATCAGAGTATATAAATAAAATTTTTTAAAATATATATAAATGCATTGAAAGTTAACTATCTCGAGACCATTTCAGTCTCAAGCTGTAAGATTGAGCAGACATTTATTTCTCGTTATAACAATACTTTGTTAAATAATTCTAAAAAATAAATTTTTAAAAATTAAAATAAATATTAAATAGCTTGATTCATATAACAATTTATGAATTAGGGTTTTAAAGCGAGTTTAAAATTGTGGAGCATTTATATATATAAATGTATGTAAACCTGCCGTTTTCCAGGCAGACATTAATTTCTCTCATAAAGTATATCTTAGTAAAAAATATTAAAAAAATATATAAATAAAATATTTTTAAAATATAAATAGAGAGCTCAGAGTGTAGAAAATAATTGAATAAATGTATATGAATGGCTAAATAAAGTTAAATAACTTGAACTCCTCCTACTTAGCTGCCAAGGCACGCCGAAATTTATTAAAAAAATTAAGTATATTTGAAAAAAAATTATTAAAAATAAATTAAATAACATTAGAGAGTTTTATATATAAAATGATGATAAAGAGATTAGAGCATAGAAAATGTTTGAATAATGAATGCATCTAAAATATGTTATTTATATATCAACTTAAAGATCTTGACACTCTTGCCTGTCAATATGCATGTCGACCAAAATCGCAAATCTCTCTAATAAACTTTGAAACATCCGCTGAGAGTTCGAGAAACTTATAAAATTTATTTGGCAGCTATCAAAAGTACTTTTGGTGGCAACATTTTCAGCGAAAGAGATTTTCAAAATTCAATTTGTCAAAAACCAAAAAAAAAAAAAAAAAAATCTGAACGTGTTGGAAAGTTGACAAAGTTTGGCAAGCTGTTGGGGAGCATGCAGCAAACTGCTGCCGCTGCAGCAGTTGCAGCAGTTTGATGACCCGCCCCAAAGAGCTGCGCTTTGCTATCAAACTCTCGGCCAATGTCGCATTGCTGAGCCATTGACATTGGTTTGGATATCGCTCGAGTTATTTAGTTGTTGTTTTGCGACTTTTCTTTTGCGTGCTTGTTGCTTGTTGCACGTTGTCAGTTGTCATGCATATATGTATGAAAAAAATGGAATCGATATTATTGATTTATGGCTCGACCTTACATATGACCAATAGACATATATACATAGGTATATATAATTGTATTTGCGCATATTGCGAATGCAAATGCGAGCAGTATTGTCATTACGACTGATTGGCCAATCCAAAGCCGTGCCATGTAAATATTTCCAATTACCCAATCGTATATCTGTATATATATACATATATATATCTGTACTTGCCTTTCGCATTTGGCTGATTCAGCAAATATCACTTTGATGGCATCATTACAGATTACTGCGGAAGGCAATCATTAAAGCAGCTGCGCATCAAAGGCAACCAATCACAGCCATATCTGTCAGATCTTCTCTATATATATGTGTATATATAGGTCTGTCAGTCAAAACGTCTGTTGTTGTTGTTGTTTTTTGGTTAAAGTTAGTTGGCGTGAATAATTTCCACTAAATACAATAAAACCATTTAGCTTGAGGCATTTGAAATTTGCATAGAAATGAAAGCCTCGCAACCGGAACTGTGCCACAAAATAATAATAAAAAAAACAATGGAGTGAGCTGTAGTAGACTAGAAGATGGCCTATTCGAGAATATGCTACAGCTATGCATGGAATATCTGAGATGTAATGGGTGTAATGCTGTATCTAGAAAAGAATTTATTTTTAAGCTGTGTCTAGTTTTAGAGCACTTAGAAATCAAATCTTTTATCTGTAACTTTTATAGTTTTCGAGATATGTAAAAAACAACAAGAAAAACATAAATATTTGACCTTTATGAATATATATGTTTAGACATAAAAAGGTAGCTGTAATAGTTTTCGAGCTATTTTAGAAAAATCAATAAATATTTTAGAAAATCGCAGGAGATATAGCTGATAATGCTTGCGAGGTTATATATTTCGAGCTCTTAGCTGTAAAGTTAAAATATTTAGACAAACGTCCAATCAACTAGACAAACTCTCAAGGCTAGTTCAACCAGCTTCTGCCCCTCAATCACTGAGATTTAATCCAAATTTCTGCCTGTTCCATACCCTCTCACATAACCAACACACTCACTTGCCTCGAGTTGGTAGGGTATAGCAAAAGTTGATGAGCTTCTGTTTTGTGGGCTCTGGTTTTAAGGGCCAGCGCTGGAGCGGGGCTGTGCCAGTGCCCGCCCGCGGATGTAAATAATAAAAAGCACATTAAACAGCATTTTCTTTCATTTGGAAACGACAACGAAAACGAAAGCGAAACAATTCCCAGTTTCATTCGTACTGGGGCACACACAATCAAACCCACATAAAACACGCACACAAACACACAGCGGGTCCACCCGAAAAAGTATGCTATAGTTGTTCTTCTTCTTACTGTTGTTGCCGAGGCTGCTTACTGCTGCTTACTGCGTCGCTTTGACACTTGGGCAGCCGCATTAAGGGTGTAAGGGCAGAGAGAGAGGGAGGGAGGGAGGGAGGGAGGTAGGTGCGGCCACGGCCCACTTACGGAAATGCACTTTGCACTTAAATGGACATTAGATTTTGCCATGCAGTTTATTATATCATCAGCTACTGATGACCACTCAGATGTGGACTGCATTTAAGAGGGGTAAAAATAGTTTTATAGTGCAAATAATCGCTGGTGATTTGCGGTAAAATTGCGGTGTTTTCATTGAAAAATATATATTAGATATTATAAAATTATATATGAATTATAATTTATTATTCAAAATGAAATGGAAGCTTATGAACAGCTAGAGAGACGTTTATATGCTTATAAAGAATTTTAATTCATAAATATTTGACCTACATTTTACATAAATCATTATTCAGGAAGTCATAAAAAGGAAAATATCTTATTTTTTTAAATAAGCGAGAGAACAAAATATATCTTTGATTAAAAAAGTAAACAGGAAATCAAATAATTGAAAAGGAAAATATTTTTAATTTAAAAAAAGTCATACAAATATAATAACTATAGAAATAATATTTTTTAACTTAAAAATAAACACTTAAATATAAATAAATGATCTCACCTCTATAGGTATTTTTACTTATATATATATATTTTTTTTTATAACATTTCTTTCAGTTTATTAAAATTTCAATTATTTAAAAAAAAAAAATTCAACAATATGATTTTTCAACTATAAAAATAATATTACCTATACAAAAAATAAAAAGTGCTTGGCTCTCAATCAAGTTTTTATAGACTATTATTTATTACAACTTTTGTGCTTTGAATTATTTTTAAAAATTCCCACAAACTTCAAAATTTCAAAAGAACAAATTAAAGATTAGAGTCTTTCAACCATAATTTAAGCTTCAAATGCTTTTTACCTTTGCTATAATAGTTAATTAAAATTTGGTATCTAAAAAACAATTTCTATGCATGTTAAATATGCAAGGGGGAGGAGAGCATTTGCGTCTGTTGTCTCACGTGATTTTTTAATAAATATGTAAGTTTTTAGAGACGTACAAAGTGAGCAGATAATGTCTAAATTATGAATGTCGGCAAACGAATAATGAAAACTGTGCCAATCTCTAGAGCATAAAAGCTTCGTTATTGCCCAATTACTTGGGGCTTTCTCATGTTGTGTTTCGTGTTTTGCGTTGCTTTTCTTTTCGGCTTGCTTTTCCGTGTTTTGCGGCCGGAACATGAGCGCTGGCTTGCCCCGCAGACGTTTGCCGCTCGAATGTGGCAGCTGCTACTTGGGGCCACTTGCAGCATTGCCTGCCACTTTTAGGTCTTTTCCCCATATTTTTTTTGCATTTTTTTTTTTTTGGTTTTCGTTCTTTTTATGCCTTTCATTTTCATGTCCAATTTCGCATTTGGCGCACGCTGAGCCTAAAAGACTGCACTTGAAAATTTTATGGGCGCTGCAGTAGTTTTGGGGCCCCCTCGCCACCCTATTGTGGAGTCGAGTGCTGCCCGGACTTGTGAGTTACTGCCAACTGGCTGGCTGACTGACTGACATTATGTGGCCTTTTTTGATGATCAATTTTATGATGACTCTGGTTGCGCTCTGTCTGGCTACAAGGCAGGCGCACACATATGCTGCCCCCCCTCACCTTGCTCTCAAATGAAATGTGAAATGTAATCCAGCAACTGCCAAGTGCCATGTTTATTTGCCTGCCAGGGAGTTGGCCAGTGAACCAGCCAACCATTCAGCCAGCCAGCCAGCCAGTCGGCATTCCGGGGGCCAATGTGCCAATTGAGTTTAATTTGTTGAATGCCTTTTGACAGATTTCAAAATTAACTGGGCGCACACTCGACTGCACCACCGAAAGTAAATGACTCGCACTCGAGCTGCCGACTTGCCAGTAGTTCTGCTCCCTGTTTGCTAGCTGTTGTGTCGACGCCCTTGTTTCCAGCCACAGCTCAGCCCGTGTGTTCGCTGCTGATTGAAGGCATTTCACATTCATTCGATGCACAATGACATTAGCTGAGTGTGACACTGAGCAGTGGGTAAATGGACAGAGTTCAATTTTAGTTGATTAGGCGAGAGGGAGAGAGGGGGAGAGAGAGGGAGCTTAAGGCAGGACGAGAGTTAGAGTTGGAGCAATACTGTCAAGTTAGCGAGATGAGCTTTTGTGTTTGCCAGTTAAGCGGAGTTTAATCTGTTTATAGGCGGACTTTTAAAGCTACTTAGAATGCAATTTTTTTTTTATTGTAGCAAAGTTTTTTAATGTGAGTTTTCTATTATTTATCTAAGCCTAATTAATTAACTAATTAACTTAATTATCTAGGCCTTAGGCAGCTTTTTAGTATTAGTAAATTTATCGAATGTAAAAAATCGTTTAAATATCATTTACAGCACCCTTAAATTTCTCCAAAGCTCAAATGGACTTTATAGATTTTTTAAGCTTTTATTCCCATGGCTTTTAAGATGTTTTCAAGCTTTTAAGTACTCTAAAATCTCTAAAATTACGGAAAAGTGGACAAATTTTTCTTATAACAGAGCAGTTATTAGAGTTGGCCACTTTTAGAAATACTTTCTAATACAACTGTATTCTTAAGTGTTCTATAATTTTCAACAGCTTTTTGTTTATAAAGCTATGCACCAGACAACAGACATTCAATAAATGATGCTAATGATTTCAGCTGCTTATTTACAAAGCTGTTTGCTAAAGGAAACAGCTGCACTCGGTAAAGCGCTACAATCAACTAGCTCTTACCAGCTGAAGCTAAAACTTATTAGCCCACACATCTCATAAATTTATTCCTTAAGTTCAAAAGCTTCAACGAGTTTGAAAGCCTTTTAAAGCTAATTGCTTTAGAAAACAAATTTGTTTTTTATATATTTTAATCCTAAACGAGCTCTCAAAAATTAAAAAAAATGCTGCTTGAGGAAATCAAACAAGTTTCAGCCCATTAAAAGCTTTAATACGATCTTAAAGCTTTTTAAAAGCAGTTGATTGAAGAAATCATGTAAGCAGTCTACAGTCTAGTAATAAGGGTCCATTCATTGAGCTTTTACATCTTTTAGCAAACAGTTGATTGAAGAAATTAAATCCCATTGTACAATTAAAAAAATATTTCCAACTTTAAATATGTCAAAAGTTTTAGTGAGTTTCAAAAGCTGTTGCTGCTTATACAAAACAAGCTAATTTAGCTCTCAACTTTGCCTTTCAGCTAGTATAATCCGAGCTTGGCCAGCTGCTATGTGTTTGCTCTTGCAGATGAGAAGATTTTATTGCACGAATTCACTTGTGAAATTTGATTATGCACATTTAGATGTGGAAGCGTAGAGAAGGTACACACACATACACACTTGCACACACACGCACTCATCTATGGCTTCTCCGGTTGACAAAGTTTGTTTGTGGCTCTATAAATTTTTAAACATCTCCGGTTAGTTGTGATCATTGATTTGCCGCAACTTTGCGCAAACTTAAGTTAAGCCGATTAAAGGCGACATTATGTGGGTGATTTTCAATTTGCATATATATATATATATGTATATATATATATATATTATTTTCCTAGTTTTTCCACCCAACTTTCCAATGCAAAACAGCTGCAGAAAGCGACTTTGCGAGAACTTTGGTAGTTTAATCTGTTTTCCGCCGGCTCAAGCCTAATGCATTTGCATGACCGGAACAACTATCGATAGCAGCGAGCACCTTGAAGTAATTTTTGGCCCACGCCAGGTGGAAACTCGGGGAAATGCAATTATTGCATGCAATTAACAATTCGGGCCAAGTTTTAAGCTGCGCAGCTCTTAGGCATTTGTGGCTTCATATAAATGCATTTATTTTACAAGGACTTCATTTTAAATTTACGAGCTACGCTTGACGAAATTTGAAAATTGTAAATGACAATTAAGCGCAAAGGATTTATCATGGTCTTTTTAGCAATTCCATTCCATTCGGTAGCTTAAACAATTTGAATAGGATTTTTCTAGCAGTGAGAGAGATAAAGGAAGATTTGCGCTGGCTAAAAGCTTAAATTAGGGTTTCGCTACACTGCTTTCGTGAATAATCTTAAATATTTTTATGAGAGCATTCGTCGTTTGTTTTAAATTTTAATACAAAATTCATATAGAAAATTGTTATAATAAATTTGTATTTCAATCTTTATCTGAGAGATATAAGCTTAGTATAATAAAAGTAGATTGAGTTTGTCGTTTTCCAACACTTCTCGACAATTTGTATAGAAAATTGTAATAGAAATTTGTATCATAAATTTGTACTAAAATTTGTATCAGAGATATATGAGTTTTTTATTGTAAAGGTCGATTAGCCTCAATCGTTTTCTAACAGTCCTCGAAATGTTTGTAGACTTTTCTTGTGATACTCTATTGTAAGCAACTCTCTTTGAAGTTTATTTTCAGTGTTGTAAAGTGAAAACAATTGTGTGAAACATAATGCATTTCTGTATTCAAATGTCCTGAATTCAAATGTCCTAAAAATTTTCGTTTCATTAATCTACTTGTAAATGAAATATACTTCATAGAGCCAGTTCCGATACTCATTAACCAATTGCCCACACATTTAATTTACCAACACTGTATTTCTTGTATTTTCACTTAAAAAAATACAAATTGAAATCTATTTATTGAATCTGTTTTTTGTTTTTCCATAAATCTATTTAGATATTGTGCTAACATATACAAAGCAAACAATTCCTAATTGTAACATAAAACATTTTGTGCCTGACTTTCGGTTCTAGCAGCTCGTGAATCACATTGAATTGAATATTTCGCTAGTTCCATAAATCTTTTGGGCAACATATTAAGACAGTATATTCTGTCAGCTGTTGATATATATTTTCTATTTGTTTCTATTTTTGGCACTGCACGCGAATGGCAATTAGGAATCTTGGGCTCTCTCTGTTTTTAGGGGTAAATTTATGCCCGACAAGGCTTTCAACAAGTTGGCAGCGCTCCCGGCTATTATTCTCGGTGTCAATACGAGTTGGCAGTGTTTCAATGCCTATTTATTTATCAATTGAAGCATTGCTCAACACTGCAATAAAAGCGAACACACAATAAATAAAAGCAACAATGATGTACGCTTGTCAGGCGCCTTTTGTTCAACAAATAATATCGATCTAAATTTTTCACCTTTTTATAGTCAACTTTTTTCTGTTTTTTTGATAGCGCCCATAAAGATGGCAACGAATTTTTACGACTTCACAATTTTTAATGACTTTTTCTTTTACCTTCGGCTCCTAGGGCGCAGCATAAAGTTCGAGTTTATTAAAGCACACAGAATTTTCCTCTCCGATGGGAATTTATTCATGCATTCAAGTCGAGTCGGATGCATTTCGATTATGTGAACGCTTAAAGCTAAACTTGTTGTGCTCTTTCCACACATTTTCACAGCAATTTTCCAATTGAGGTAGCTGCCCAAATCGCTTTGCAATGCTCGACTTGAGCCACGTCGAGCTCGAACTCGAGCTCAAATTCAAATTCAATTAGCTGCAATATCTTTAAGGATATCATCAACGTACTTTTGTCTAATGCAAATTCAGTTTCAGTTGTTCCCCCTCCTGCTGCTGTAGTTTCTGATTAGAAACCCAAACATTGCACAATTACAGTGAACACTCGCTGCGGTTGCCCTATTAGCATAATCCGCTGACTTATGTCGGGTCGATTCATTTGCATAAGCTTTGCCACTGTTAACGGGCGCGCGCTCCAACTGGCTGCCAAAAGCAACAAAAGGGGACTGCAGTGCAGCTAGTTTTTTTTTTTCGACTTCTACTTTGTATACCCTGTAAAGGGAGGGAGTGATGTGAGGGGTGTAATAGGTAGGGAAGAGTAGTTAAGAAGTAATTGTAGCTGTTACTCGATGTCTGTATAGCTAGAGAGGGGTTTCTGGTTGATTGACGAGCTGATACGTTGAAAAACTGCAGAAGAGCTGTATAAGACTTGTGTTGGAGTTGCATAAGAGTTATATAAGAGATTATAGATTAGGGAAAATATATAGCTTCACATGACTTGCCGAAAATTTGTATAAGAGTTATATAATACTTGAATTAGCGTTGTTTAAAGGCTGTAAAATAAATTATTAATTATGGTAAGAATTCTATACGAGATAATTTTATAAGAGATATGTTGTGGCACTTATAAGGAGTTGTATAAGAGTTCTATACGACTTGTATGAGAGTTGTATAAGAAATATATAACATTTTTTAATAAAGGGTGCTTACAGACCCATATAAGATTGATATAAGACTTGTATAAGAATTTTATAAGAGTTGTATAAGACATTTATATTAGGGTGTTTATTGAGATGTAAAAGAGCTGTATAAGATTTGTATAAGAGTTGAATAATATATATATAGGTTCATTAGTTATGGTGCTTATAGAGTTATATAGTAGTTGTATAAGATTTATATTAGAGTTGTGTAAGAGAATGTAAGCTAAGGGAGCTTATAAAGCTATAGAGGAGTAAGAGGTTCATAAGAGTTGCGTTAGGGATTATTAGTTGAAGGAGCTCAAAGAGTTGTATAAGAGTTGCATACGACTTTTATGGGAGTTGTATAACAATTGTGTAAGTGTTGTATTAGAGTAGTACATGGGTTGTGTAAGAGTGTCAAAAGAGATTAAAAATGATGAAACTAGAGCTGTGTGAGAGCTGTGTAAGACTTGTATAATAGTTGTATAAGAGTTATAAAAGAGTTACTTGCGTATTGTATATGAGTTGAATTTAGATTAAAGATGTTGAAATCTGTTTCAATGGTAATTAGAGGAATTTTAACTCAGATGAGACTTTTACCAAGACATTTTCAATAAGAAATTATCATGAGTCAATGTTTAAGGTAGGAGTAAATCGTTAAGGTATCCTCTAGTCATATACTTAACAAGAGACGGAATGGTTAAGGTATTCTCTAGTCATATACTAAACAAGAGACGGAATGGTTAAGGTATCCTATAGTCATTTACTTAACAAGAAACGGAATGGTTAAGGTATTCTCTAGTCATATACTTAACAAGAAAATGTCAAACATTCAGAGTCTAATTTAAAAGAAGTGCTAAGTTGGCTCATTTAAGTAAAGCTTCGTAAACGTTTTTTATTAGAATTTATGGGTAAACTTATCGATTATCTAAAAGAAACTTAAACTGTGGATGTTATGGCTGGAGTTGCGTGAGAAATGTTGATTAAATCTTAGAGATTATTAGATTAAAGCGCTTATGCATAGGAATAGGTCCATGAGAGTACAGAGAGACGAAGAGATAGACAGGCATAAATTAACCTAGCTGTTGAATCTGATTGAGCATTTCTTGTTTACTTTTTAATAAACAAAAATTGATTTTAAATAGTTTTAGTTTATGCTTAGCTAAAAATCATTCAAATATTGCTTTCTTAAGTTTGAAAATTATGCATAAATTAAAAGAAAATAATAAATTGCTGTTGAATGATTTTCCATCAACTATTTACCTGTGGGCCAATGGCAATTTGGTTCAAGAAAAGTCTAAAAATAAATTTAGAAAATTCATTCAACCTCAAAAATTACTAAATGCATTAAAAGCATTTTGAGAGTCCTTCAAAAGATTATATATATATTTGTTTATTCAGGCGCATTTGGCTGCCCTTCAGCTACACTTAGGCCAAGATGACGTATCTCTACGCTCAATTAAAAAAACTTTGAAAAACTTTTGGAAAATATATGTCTTTGGAGCGGGTTGGGGCGAGGCAAGTCAAGTGCAGATCTTCGTGATGTTTTTGCTCTGCGGTCGACAATGAATTTTAATTAGTGGCGCAATGCAATTGCGCTAAAAATAGCAAAAAGTGGCAGGAAACAAGACGAAAGCCGCATTTTCAATGACTTACTAAATATGTAAATTAATGAAACCAAGCCAAAAATGTGGCACAA
This sequence comes from Drosophila pegasa, assembly GCA_035046225.1. Classification (NCBI taxonomy): domain Eukaryota; kingdom Metazoa; phylum Arthropoda; class Insecta; order Diptera; family Drosophilidae; genus Drosophila; species Drosophila pegasa. The sequence goes on along the minus strand of JAWNOD010000076.1, from coordinate 8,394,627 downwards.
ATGCGCCCGAGGCGCTGGCGCGCTGCGGCCGCACGGCCGCGCGGCTCGTTGCGACGCGAATTTCCTTTGAACTATTTTCGTTCGCATGCATATTGAGTGTCGGCTTCTTTCTTTCTTTTGCAATTTTTCTCGAATACCTTTCAGGTGGGGGCACTAACAAATGGCATTGTACAGGTGCCAGTCCCCCAACCCCCGTGTGCCTTGCGGCAATATCGTTAGCTGGCGCAAGTGCAGCTAACAATGCACTCGAGCCTTGTCGCTGACACTTGACACAGCCGCAACAATAACAACAACCGCAACTAATAACTAACAGGCGCTGCCTCAAAATAACAGATACTCGAATGCCGCGCTAGTGGGGTGTGCGTGTGTGTGTGTGTGGTGGTGCCACTGCATTGTATTCTGCAATAACTGCGACCACGTTGCGTATACGTCATGTGTGCGTGTGTGTGTGTGTTGCGGACAACTTTTTAATTTCCTGCGCAAATTTATTTTAATTGCAAACAACTAACACGTACACACACACGCACACATATATACTCCCTTACATCCTCTCCTATATCCTCTCACTTATCCTTTACATGTGTTTTCTGTGTCATTTGTAATTAATTGTAAATGCATTTTGTTGTAAATTTAATGAAACGCATCTCATTAAAAATTCAGCGAATTAGCAAATAAATATGCAAAGCTCTCTTTTCATGCACGTTTACGTAGTGTAAAGAGAGTATATAGGTTTTGTGAGTTTAAATCTATAAAGGCACACAAATTTGTGATAGTTGAAGCTTGATTTATAAATTCAGTTGTGGAGTTCTCTAATATAGTTTTGAAGAGTTTTATAAAATACTTTTAATAAAGGCAGGGAAAATTGACTGTAAATATATTAAATATCATATATTTTGAGCCTAGAAAAAAGGAATTTGAAATATATATTTCCATAGGCTAAACATATCTAGGGTATCTAGAAGGGCCTTCGTTTGAGAAATGATTAAAAATTTAATTTTTTTCTCTCTCGGTATGATGTAGATGGCAATTGATTTCAAATATATTTAGACCAACAATTATATAGATTAGACTTTAGAAGACGTGGTAAATAACGCTTAGTTTATTCAACTAAAATCAACTATATTTGCAGCTGACGGAATTTTGTTCGATGTCCTTCACAATTCAGAGCTCTTACTCTGTTGATCTGCTCTATATATTGAGCAACATTTATGTAAAAAGTAGATATTATCAGCCTTCACTTTTAAAGCTATAATCAGCTAGCTTTAATGTTAATTTTCCTCCCAATTCAGAGATTTAATTCAATTCAGACTCCCCCGTCCAATCTGCCTTCTCAAATCAAAGTTTCTAAATTCTTCAATAAATTCAGCTATCTCTTCAAACCTCTAACAATCATCAGTTAGTTGGTTACGCCCGATTGCAAATGATTTTACATGGGTTTTCCCATACAACGCTTTCCTTTGTTTTGTTGTTTCATTTAATGTGCTTGCTGCGGCTTTATTTATTTAATTGTTAAATTAGTTGCGATTTATTTGCGGAAATTATTTCGAATATTTGGTTGGACGGCGTTAATTAGCCAGGAAAACCAAATAGGTTAGGTTTGTTAGCTGTCATTTTTGATGGAAATTATGAAATGCGAAATTTTAAGGAGAGTGAGAAGGCGAAAGCCGAAAAAAAAGGAATTGAGAGTGCTGAGCTATAAAATATAAAATGTAAAATATAAAATATAAAAAAATAACAAATATAAAATATAAAAAATAAAATATAATATATAGAAAAAAATATAAAATATAATTACTATATATAAATCAAAATAAAATAAAAAATATTTATCATAATTTAAATGAATCTTAAAGTCAAGCCAGAAAAATTATATTCTGCTTTAATTTCAATCTTCAAAAAAAAATCCCGAAAGCTTTTCATATTCATCTTGAAAGCACCTTAAAGCTTTAACACCTTCAATTCATTATGTGACTCACAGACATATCGACTAATATGTATTGATCAAACTAGCTTGATTAGCACCTCTCACGCTCTTTGGTAATCCCAGCAGACATTCTTAAAGCTCGCCTAGAATATTTCCTTCAATATGCGATGAAATCTTTTCGCATTTAGCAACTTGCCACGCCATTTTTATTGACTACGTATATTATTACCATTGTAATAAAAACGGTTTGAAATGTTTCACTGTATGCGTTATCTGATTGTCATTGGCTCGCTGTAATGGTAATGGACAGGCGGTATCGCGTCAACACAATGCATATATCATATATCGCATTAGGCCGCCTGCCGCCCACATATCGAAAGTAATAAAAGTTTCGTGCGAGGCAAACCATGCGCATAAATCACTTAACACTTTGCTCATAATCGAAGAGGGGGGCCGGGCCACAAAGGAAAACAAATATAAATAATAATGGAAACAAGAGAAATGGAAAGGGTGAGAAACAAAGAGATAGGGGGAGGGGGAGGGAGATAGACAAACACAGCCCACAGAAATATCGAATTTTTTTTTTAATTTTTTAATTAGTTTCCATTTAGTTTTTTCTTCGTATTCCCTAATTAACTAATATGCAAGGTAAACAAACATTTTTAATTACACGAGTCTTCCACCTTCATTTCTTGGCGCTAATTGAGCGTACATTAAAAAGGGCAGGCGTGTGCGGCCCAGCGGAATAGACCAAAAATTGATGGCGCTTTAGGCCAGAAGGCGGCGAGCCAAAGGCTAGCTCCCGATGCCAGAGGGTCAGGCAGAACGTAAATTTCACTTTAGCTGCCTGCTGCACACTATCGATTCTACCTTCAAAATGGCACGTCGGACAGGATAGGGGCATATATATATATACAGACGTATATATATATAAATGTATATATGTCTGTGCTCGACACTGATTTGGCTTAAGCGATAAAAGTGGAAAAGCTGCCTTTTGTGCCGGGCCAGAGCAGGCCAAGCATAACAGTTTAAATGCGAAGAGGGTCTATTAAAAAACAAAATGGAGTACATGCCAGTACACACACACACACACGGACACGTCAAACTACACACGCACAGCCGCAGCAAAGCCAACATGCAATTTATGAACAGCTTTTTGCTAGCGGGCCAAAATGCTCGTTTGAACCTAACGAAATGTTGCAAGCGAAACCAAGTCCAGCCCAGCGCAAGCAGGCAGAACAGCAGCAGCGGCAAAAAATGCTAGGGAATACTTTGAGTACGCTCAAGTAAAGGTAGAAAAAAAAAAAATGAAGAAAAAAAATGTGAAGCGCAGGTGAGTAGCCAAGTTCTACCTAAGTAGGGCCAGCCAGGGCTTACTCTCTCTGTGGGTGTATGTGCAGGTGTGTGTAACTATGTGTGTGTAGCTTTTTGTATGTGTCTATGTCTGTGTTTCTGAGTTTGTGCCAGCAAATTGCAAAGTCTACTCCAGGGAGCTAGCGAAGTTGTTACACCAATGGTAGTGCGCATACCCTATGCTGCTTGGACAATGTAGTTGGGTATATTGGCTATATATAAATTATGATAATGGTATCAAATGAACAGTCTAAAGTTAGAATTTATATTAAAACTGATATGCTTTGTGGCATTTATCAAATCCGTGCCTTAAGTTACGGAAGCCTGCTTTGCCGCACTCACGATTTCCAGTGCTGGATAAATTCTATGTACTTTAATACATTTCTTTTATAATTTTTAGATAATATATATATAAATATATTTTGCTTTTAAATTGAATAAAAATATAATATAATATAAGCTTAGATAATTCCAAGGTTTTTTACCTGTGTTACTGAAGTTCATCAACCTGGGGTTTCTCTGCAAATTTTTAATCTTTTAAATGAAAAGAAATCTAAATTTGCCTATGTGAAATATGATATATTTAGCTTTTCTTTTTGTTAACCTATATTCATTTTATTTAAATTTGAATTCATGGTAAAAATTCAGTGTATTTCGACCAGCTTCAGTGTATTTCGACAGCTTATGCCCTATGAATGGATATTTAAACAGATTGGGAGTCCTTCAACTAAGACTATTATCAAGATGTCAAGATATGCTGATATGATGATATAGTCTCTAAATCATCTTTAAAATTTATTTAAAAAATATAATATATATAATTAATTTTTTATTTCTATAAATTTATGGAAGAAAAGAAATATCAAAATATTTGTATGAGAATTCTAGTTTTATATTCATGCGAGTGAAAAGATCGAAGGTAGAGAAGAAGAGTTTGCGATAGTTAGAGTTTCTTTACTAAGAAGCATAGTATATATATATAGAATCGATATAGTCATGCAACTTTCTATATTTCTATATATATTTTCTACTAATTAAATGTATCTTACATTGGAGCTTTTGTGGTTTACGTCCGATCAATAGCAAAAAACGTTTCGATATATACACTAAATAAAATCTGAAAAATCAAATTGTATATGTGATTTTTATATACTTCAATTGCAAATAGTTACTAAATAATATATTCAATATATATATATAAATATTTAATATATTTATATTAAAATAATTTAATTTCGAATTAGAATTCAATTTTAAACATATTTATTTTTAGAATAATATTTATACCTTATATATGCTCAACTCTTTACTGAATTCACAATTAACCAATAGAAATACCAACAAAAAATTGAGCAAAAAAATCGAAAGCACGTCAGCTCGCAGTCGAGCATACCCCACTCAGCTGTCAGCTGTTCGCTTCGCTTGTTGCTGTTGTTTGCTATGGATTAAATTTGAAAAAAAAAAAATTGAAAGTAACCAGTGGTCGGTAGCTCCACTCGGTCCATCTGTGGGCGTGTCACACTGAGTACCCGCAGTAGATGTACGGCCAATGTGCACAATGAAACTTTTACATTGCATTCGTGCGCCATAAGCCGTGAAAGTTTTATGTAAATGTTTTATGCTAAAATATGTGCCAGGTCGCCACTTGGGGGAGGGGCAGCGGTTATTGACGTGTCCATGCTGCATGCCACATGCCACATGCCACCCGCCAGCAAGCAGCTGCGAGGTCAGCGGCAGCATTGTGATATATTGGCGCACAAGGCGTCGACTGCAATTTGTAGTGCAACATTTATTAAAGCGAATCAAAGCAGCCCGACTACAGCCAGCTACAACACCTGTAGGGCTCACTCTACGGCCGCCCACTCAATCAATCCCTTAATATCCACGGCAGGCGCCATAGAAATTTCAGCCAAAAGTTATTTTATGCAATATACTGAGCGTGTCCTTTGAAAAGGGAAATTTGGGGTATATTGGGTTTCTGTAAATGTAAAAGGAGGCGTGGCAGATGGCGTAGAATATAAATAATCTTGATCGAGAAGACGAGCTGACTCAATTGAGCCATGTTCGTCTACTCAGCTTAGCGCTCTCTTAATGCTCGCGGTATTTCCTAGTCAGTCACTTCCTCTCAGACCACTCTTAGCTATTTCAGCTGCTCTTTTTGCACTTGTCGCACAACAAAAGGCTTGTCTGTGTATATATTGTTAGCATTCAGTGTATTTTTTATCACGCCTGGGCATGTTATGTTTTGAGTGTGTTATGTTAAAGCAAATATTTTTGTTAAATGCTTTGAGTTTCGTTTTCTGTTTCAGTTTCAGTTTCATTTTCAATTACAGCTGCAACTAAAAATGTAATTGCCAAAAGTGTTGCACACCCACACACACCCACACACACATAGATAAATGTCAGCAACTTTTTCAATTTCATCATGAAAATGGAACGCAGATGCATCTTTTCCATAAACTAACTTTGCTCCTGTGAGCTCTAATGTTGTGTGAACACTGGGCTTAAAAACTAACTATAAACTAATTTATTTATTAATTTACATGTCTTTTATAGTAATTGTATTCCAGCCCAGGTTTTAGTTAGAGTTGTTTAAATTTTAAAAAAAATTTTAGTAACAAAAGAGACTCTCACTCTCCTTGCTCCTTGCTAAATTCTCTCTTCTATTTTCCGCTTTTTTCTTTTCCGCAACAATTTAAAATGTCAGAAATTCGTTACGTTTAATCTAGTTAATCTCGTTCCTCTGGCCGACCTCCATTTAAGTCTGCCGCATTAATTTGTCATAATTTGATGCAATTCTCATGGGAAATTCCATTTAGTTTGATTTATTTTCTAGATAAATAATGCCAAGAATAATATTTTACACATTTGTGTGTGAGTGCACAAATTATTTATATACTGCCAGCAGGTATTAAACGTCCGGTGTTTTGCCTAAAATTCGCATAAAGATTTTGTGAAAATTGCTTTAAGCACGAATCTAAGACATGCAAAAGTTTGAGTAATTTTCTAGAATTGAAGCTGTACATTTTGTGGGTGGTTTAGTTTATTTTGTTAAGGAATTTGTTTATGAATGTCAAGAAAAACTTTATTAACCGGAGTTTTAAAGTCAGATATAGAGTAGACTACAGACTCCCTCTTGAATTTTGCATATAAAAATCAATTATTTCTGAAATGTGAAGGAGTATTATAGAGTCCTCCTCCTGGATTTATAATTGAATTATAATTGAAAGAAAAATTATATTTAATTTCTACATATTTTATTTCATTTATTTTTAATTTAAAATAATTATAATTAGTTTATCTATAATTAAATATAATTATTTTAAAATTGAAAAGAAATGAAATAAAATATGTAGAAATTAAATATAATTTTTCTATTGAATAAAATTTATTAAAATTGAAAGAAACATAATTTTAAATAATAAATAAAATAAAAAAGTAAAAACTAAAAGAAAAATTATATTTTTTATTTATTCAAATATAGTAATTATATATAATTTATTTATAAATAAAAACACATTTAATTTATTTATATTTACATACAATTCTTCTCTCAATTAAAAATATATTAAAAATAAAAAAATGTTATTATATGTAATTCATTTTGATTGAATATAGAAGTTTTCTTTCAATTTTTATTAATATTTTTTATTATTACTTAAATATAATTTTTCAATCAATTATATATTAAAAATTTTAATATTATAAAATTATATTTATATTTTATTATATTTATATATTTTTAAATTATTATTAAAAAATTTAATTTTTTTTATATATTTTAATTGAACTTCAATTTGATCCCCAAAGTCTTTGAAGTGCAGCAACTCTAGCAATTAATTAGTCTATTTAGTGCTCACTGAATAAATCAATAAATCCTATACCAAGTAATTATTCTAAAATACATTTATGCCCGATTTCTAAGCAAAGAAAATCATTTGGAAGCACTCAAATCGAATCAAAGGATTCGTGTGAACTCGCACAGAAAGCAAGGCAAATAATCTGATTGTCCTGGGAAGTTGTGTTGACCTTGTGCCATTTGCAACGAATACGAGTCACTTTTATGGCCGACAACATATATCCGTGTTATATATATATATAAATATATATGTGTGTGTGTGTGTGACCCAAAGGGGTTTCGGCGCCCTAATGGAGAAACGCAATCAAATGCCATGTGTCAACTGCTATTGAGTGTTTGCCTCCGATGTACATGTCAACTTTAGCTATAACTTAACCTGCCTTCTCTCACTCCCCCTCTCTCCCCCAACCCCTTCGCTCTCTTGCATGTTCGCGACCTACAACGGCGGCAAATAATTTGTCGTGTACTTCATATTTTTGCTCGGGCTCATAAAGTCAGCAGCAACAAAATAAAAGTAACAAAAAAAAAAAAAAGTGGAGCAGTCAGCGCCATTTCATGCCACAGGCCAATAAAATGGACAAGCTTCAGGGTTGTCGGGTGTGGGGGGCGGGGGGCGGGCGGACTTAACTTTGCTGCGACCCAATTCCAGACGTGCCTTATCGCAGATACAGGTCTATAGCTCTCGGAATACCTCAACAGCTGTCCGTGTGTGTGCCAAGAACATCATAATTAAGCGCACTAATTTAATAATAATATAGCCTAGTCAAGAAAATATTCGTATATTTTGGATAAATAGCAGCATTTAGGTCTGGGCTGGCATATTAATTAGACATACGTACATACATATATATAAAGAAGTTATATATATATAGAGAGAGAGTTTTACTAGTTGGTTTTTCCCCTTGGTTTAGTGCGCGATTTTCGTGGCAAGCGCCTGTGGCACGCATATTTAATCAATTATACAAATTGCCAGCATGTAAATTGTAGTTCACAGAAATTTTGTAGATTTGTATCGCTCAGGTGGGCGGGCGGACGGCTCCTCCTAGAGCAGGTGGGCGCATTGAAAAGCCGCCTTCAATCTGATTAAGCACAGCATAAATTGTTGTGTGCGCTTATCAACTGAGACGTATCACAAATGTGCGCCAATTTTTACAAAACATGCCAAAAACACACACTCACACACACACACACACACACCTAAATGGCATTCAACATTTTGCACGTAAATTAAAAATAAAAGGCAGGCGCGCATAATTTTCAATTTTCATGCAACGTTAAAAGCGCTGAAAAATGATATTGAAAAACGAAACTTAACGATGGGCCCAAAGCGTCAGCGCCAGGAGTTCAACAGAGTGAGAAAGACAAAGAGAGTGAGAGAGAGTGAGTTGGAGCTTGATTGTATGTGTATGTGTAGGCAGGCGAAGGCGCATTATGAGAAGTTAAAAGTTTGGTAGTTACACTCAGCAAAAAGTTTTGCTAAACAAATTTACGAGCAGCTCGTAAAAGGTAAGAAATTCTTTTGCACAAATATTGCAGCTATAATAGAACAGAGTTTGTTGCCAGAAAGTGGTAATAGAAAGTTGAGTAGCATTAAAAATTTTAATATTAACAAGAATCGCTATAAAAATAAAATGAAATAAAAATCAAAAAGTTACATAAAAAAATACAAATATACCACAGAAAAAAAAACTAAATTAAAATGAACTAAATTGAAAAGAAAAAATATTAAAAATATAATATAAAATAGTAATAAAAATTTAATAACAAAAATATAAATAAAAATGCAATAAAAATAAAAGGAAAACATTAAAAATTGAATATAAATAAGTCAGAATATAAAATAAATGAATAAAAATAGACTTGGCGTGAAGAAAATATAATTTAAAGGAAATAAGATTTAAAATATATGGTAAATGAAAATATGAAAATGAAAATATAACATAAAAAAATAATAAAACAATACCAGATACAAAACCAATAAATTATTAAAAAAAAAAATAATAAAATTCATATAAGAAATTAAACAAAATAAAAATTTAATGGGAATAAATTTATTTAAAATATATAATTAAATTAAATAAAATATATAATAAAAATTTAAAAGGAATAAATATATTTAAAATATATAATAAAAATTTAATAGAAATAAATGTACTTAAAAAAATTTAATAATTTAAAAATTACAAATTACAAAAAATAAAATAAATAAAGATATAATTTACAAATAAAATATGAAAAAAAAAATTTATATAAATAAAAGAGAATTAGGAATAGAACATAGAAAATTTTGCAAAAGTTCCTTTCAGGAAAATTTTCATGTGCACTTCTTAAAATAATGAAGCCTTCTCGTGTGCTTGCCATAGAAACCCCCTACAAATTACCAGGAAATATTCTAGAAAACCTACGCCAAGCAAATTACATCAGTGATGAAGTCTCAACAACATTAATCATTTTTCTGGCAGTGCATATAAATGAATATTTAAGTGCTTATAAGTGTCTGTATATAGTGTATATATATTTATATATATATAAGTAGAGAGAGGGTTGCCCGCAGCCCAAGTTATGAGCAATTCCCTCATAGTGAAAACGGGGTTTGGCCGCAAAAGCCGCAGGACACACAGAAAACTTGCACTGGGTAGGTGTCTTTAAAAGTTTTGTGCGCCCCCAAAAACTAGCTTTGAAGTTAACCTACGGAACTTGGCACAAAATTTAATAACTCGCGACAAATTAACTTAGACAGGCGCGCACACACAGATACACACACAGACACACACACACAGAGACACTTGGGAGCTGGTGGGCTGGCATGCAAATTGCTTAAATACCAAAGTGTTATTTGCTTGAGTGGCGGCGTGGTCGTCGTCGTGACGTCATTGTCAATGGATTTATTACGCATACGCCGCATGTGCAGCAACAATTTAGTTGGCCTCATTTGCAGAACGTGTTTTTTTCTCCCTACCTTGTTTCCTTTTTTGTTGCTGTCAACAGAAAAGTTTACACCGTCTGGCGTTCAAATTGACGTTCAACTGTGTTGCTGCTGCTGCTTTTGCCATTGAATGCCATAAAAATGTGTTTGAGGTAAGCTAACAATAACAAATAAACACACGCACACACACACGAGCATATGTCTGTGTGTGTGTGGGTTTATTCACACATGCAAATGGCAAAGGCAAAGGCAAAAGCATAAAAGTGCTAGACAAACCAACTATGCGATACCAGCACTTGCTACATATTTGATTTTATTTAGTGAAATTGCTTGGCGCAGCCTGGCAACCCTGGCCTGGTTAACAGCTGCAGCCCAACGCATTTCCATGTAAATGTGTAAAGCGCTCTTTATTCGAGTTCAAAGAAACGTTTTCATATATCTAGTAGTATATATAATATATATATATGAAATAGTCAAGGGCAGCTCAAAGAAAACCCTGAAATTTCCTTTGGCTTTTGGCGTTTTACTCAAACTGCTAATTAATTCATTCAGCACAATTACTTTATTAAAGGCACAGAATGTAATTGAGATGTTTTTTCAAGCGGAGCCGCGCCCCGCCGAGCTTAAACAGTTGACAACCCTTTTGCCACTTAAGCAAACGGCCATAAAGCCGTGTAGCAACACGCTAAGAGGGTTGAGTTGGGTTACGTGGAGCATGAAGGAATTGTAAATGCTCTAGCAGGGATGATCTCCAAGCATCCATATGGGATAGAGAGATATTTATTTATAAGAAATTTATTTATAATAAATATTTATTTATTTATTTTTTACTAAATTTAAATTGAATTTGTGTTATAGAATTTTTTCTATATTTATTTATTTTATTTTATATTTTATTTAGTCATAGATAATTATTTGATTTAATATAGGTAAGGTTTATTTTAGTTTATATTTTTAGCTGTTGCAAATCACATTTCAAGCTATTTACAACATATATAAATAACTTTTTTTTTTATGAAAAATTTGACAAAAAAAAGGAAATACCAGACATATGAATGTCATTTTTTTGTCAAATTTTTATCAAATTTTTTATTAAACAAGTTTATATATAGGAGCTATAAAATGAGTAAAATTTGCTTTAGATTAGATAAAGCTAAGTAAACTTAAGTTCAAGTGTGCCCCTGACTTTTGTAGACATTTTTTAGAATATGCTGTAGACAAGGTCTTGTTAGCGAGACTTTGTTTTAGTGCAGTAATTTGTATGACAGCTATGCAAATATGTTCAGATGTGGCATATGGTTGTATAGTATAGCTATTTATATATATATATTGCGCTGCAAATTTCATGGACTAACAAAGCAAATACATTTTTTGATAAAATTTGATTTTTTTATCATATATATTTCGCTGAAATTGAGATCCTTTTGGATCCTCAAGACAACTCGTACTATGCAATTGATATCGAAATATTGTTTAATTTTTTTTTTAAATATATATAAATATATAGTGATAATAATATTTTTAAAATTTTTTTTTCATTTGTTTTTAGCCTTAAAAAAACCCTCAGTTTCAGTGATTAGCTCTTCTGTGGAGCCCAATGTTTTTTGCAGCTCGCATTCTTCTCAGCTCTGAGAACAGGAATATATCGCTTGATGTAAGTCTGAAGTATATTATGAAGGCTTCAGCAAATCGTAGCCCAATTAATGCAAAGTTGCCATAGGTTTCCTTAAATTGCCAAGAGGCCTTTGAACTAACAACATTATTCCACAAACTAATAGCTCGAAATCTATAGAATTTATAATTTATATCAAACTTGTGATATTTAATAGCAATTTAAAGTATTTCTTATTTAAATTATTATTATATCTATAGAATTTATATTTTATTTCAAATTTATGATATTGAATAGCATTTTGAAGTATTTCTTTTTTAAATTATTTATGTATTTTTTTTATTTTATCATCAATTCATTAAATTTACTAATGATTTAAATTGTTATTTATTATATTATTTAATACAAATAGACTAAACGTTTTTCAGCTCAGCTGTTATAAGAACAATAAGAGACTAAGCAACTGCTGAAGCAATATTCCAATTCCCATATGAATATAGATAGAGAATGATTTGAAAAAAAGCTCTATTAACTCAGTTGTTAATAAATTTAATTCTCATAGCAATAGATAAAGCATACCTTGTTAAATATCTGAATTTACTCAGCTGCTAATAAGTCAAACTAAACTGAACAGATCTAAAGTAGAGACTCTTCCATGGCAGCTGCTAGATATACGCCCAATGACTAAGCTGAAAGCAGATAACAAACTTAGATAAATACGAGTTCACAGATGTCTTATCAGCTGCACAGACAAATTTCACCTTTATATATATATCTTATGACTGTAAGAGACAGCTGTTAGCACAGATCTCATATGTATATATCTATCTCATAAAATTGCTGCAACGAAATGCCCGACAAAATGATGATACCTTAAGCAAAGGCATAAAAAAGTAAACAAATATGAGGTGTACTGTTGGGGTTTCGCTCGAATGTGAGTGTGCGCATGTGAGTGTGTGTTTGAGTGTGTGTGCTTGAACATCTCTTGTGTGTGTGTGTGTGTGTGCTGTGCTATTCATTTTCGAAAAGCTGGCAAAAAGTTGCGGCAATAAGCTCAAGCAGCCGACGACGCAACAGCCACAACAGACGCTGTGTGGGCGGCGGCTAAGCAAAGCAACAGCAGGAGCGGCAAAAAAAGGAGGAGGCAGGAGGAGCAGGAGCAGCAGGAGCAGTCAGGAGGCAGCTGCCAAAGGCAGAGCCAGCAGTGTAGGCAACGATTTTTAAAGTCTAACGCGCTTATTTACACATTGTGCCACATGTGGCAACTGAACAATTTACATATGACTGAGGGGGCGTGGGGGTGGGGAGGAGTAGAGGGAGACTATGTGTGTGTGCGTGTGTATGTGTGTCATTGTGTCACTGCTTTACAATTTTGTGAAATTTCAAGTTGCTACGTTTAATACTTTTGCTCTGACGCCATTTTGTACACTTGGCTGCATGGCGCACACATCCGGCTGCTGGCGCTGCCAGCAACAACAATTAAAAAGAGAAGGCAAAAAAAAAAAAAAGAAACCGAGCGAAGGAGCCAACGCACACGCCCACTTGCCCATGCGCCCACTTAGCCACAATAAGCGCCAGCGGCTTAGCACCGTTCCGAGTCGCCAGTTGGCTAAGCGTCTTAGGGAGAGGGGGAGATGGAGATGGAGAGAGATAGAAAGAGAGAGAGATGGGCAGACAGAGATAGAAAGAGAGAGAGAGAGAGAAAGAAAGAGAAAGAGAGAGAGAGAGACACTCGCCCAGCCCCTCCACTGGCAAGGCATAAAAAAAATGGAAAGGAATCATCATTATAATGCCATCACATATGTCTGCCTCTCCCTCCCCTCTCTCTCTCTCCTCTCTCTCCCTCTAGTCTATTTCGCTCCTGTGCCAGTTTAGGCTTTGTCCTCTGCCTGCTTAGTTATAGAGTACTTACTTATAAGTATATTTTTGGTATAATTGACAGCGCTGCTAAATGCTTTGTGCGCTCGGCGCTTTGTGGCTCAACTTCTGCTCTTGATACCCTCGACTTTTGCATGCGACGCGAGCTTAAGGTATCTCATTATGCTAATCTATATGTCTCGCATGCACATCATATTTATTCCATAAATTATTCTATACAATTTTGGAAGTGATGAACATTTTCGTATATCTGAAGGAGACTTTTTATGAAGCAATATTGAAAAAGTCTTTTGAATGCTGAATAAGATATTACTCAACATATTGAGTGTTTCTCTTTTATGCTTATATGCATTAATATTCTATATATATTTTTTTATATACATTTTTCCCATTTAGGAAATGTATAAGCAAATTTTAAAATAAATTATTAGATTTTGAAATTTATTAATTAGATTTTAATAATAAGATGTCCTAAAAAATTAAAAAATATAAATAAAGTATTATAATTTTCAAATTATAAATAAATATATAATTAATTTTTAAGAAATATTTATATATATTTTTTTATATTTCTTGTAGAAAAAGCAAATAAATATAGTAATATAATACTCAAATATTAAATATATAATTCATTTAAAAAAAATATATTTATAATATTTTTATATATCTTGTAGAAAAATAAATAAAATAAAAAATAAATAAATATAGCAATATAATATTTAAATTTTAAATAAATATATAATTCATTTTTAAGAAATATATTTATATATTTTTTCTATTTCTTGAATTTTATTTATATATTTTATATAATTTATTATGTTTTTTTTTTCGTATATAATTTTTATATTTAACATTTATAAAATTTATATGTAATAATGTTTTTCAAGTCGAATTTGTTCTCCTACCATGAGCATCTTTTAGTCACGCACTGCCCCACAGCTAGACCAATTTTTCTATTCTCCCCAGCCTAAGGGCATATTTCACTTAAAAAGCGGCATCAAACAAAAGGCAAGAAAAACATTTAACTTGAGGCCGCCTTCTGTTAAATGGCGCGTAAAATTTCACACTCAATTTGTGTGCGAGTGTGTGCTAGAGAGTGTGTGTGATTTTTTCTTTATTTTTTAAAGGGTCTGCATTTGATTTTTGGTTTTTTGCTGTTTAATATTCGTGTGGCTTAATAATTTGAAATTTATGCGCATATTATTTTATTTTTTGCTGGCCCTTGCTTGATATTTGAACATATGCTGCGCTCCATTTGATTTGCCAGCTCTTTCGCATTGTTATAAATATTTAAATATGCAATCAGAATCATTTTGCTGTTAACATAAAAACTATTTAAAATTAATTTGAGTGAGGGAGATGATTTTTTATAAAATCAGATTTACGCTCAAGGTAGAAAAAACGGAAATTATTTACGTCCCCTTTTGTTCAGCTGTGCAGAGCTTAAATTATTCTCTAGACCACAAAACAAGCAGCAGAAAAAAATCATGGAATAATATAAATAAAATGCAGCACTTTCTGGGCATTCAGTTTGTGCAAGGACAAGTTTTTCGCAATTTACCCAAGCAGCAATTCTATGCACATAGCATTTTCCTTATAATTGTTGTAAAAAATAAATATAAAGATTCGTTTTAAGTTGAGCTCAAGTCAACGGCACTCTTTAAATGCCGAAATTGAAAACTTCGTCCTATTCGAGCTCCATTTTAATTATTTTCCGTAAATTGCTGTCTGGCCGTATCCAATTGAAGCCAATTATAGATTCATATATTCCGCAGCTTAAAAAGAGATTTTTGCTAGCTTTATGCGGCCTAAAAGTTATCAAATTTTATTTTCTTTTTCTATTTATAATTTTTTATTTATTGCTGTTCTATTTATAATCTTATACAATTGTTTTTTTTTATTTTTTTATTTCTAGGTTTTTCAAATCGTATCATGAATATGAAATGGAAATCGGCTTGCAGCTGGTATGTATTTTTGTATTAATTTATTTATTACTTTAAAAATTTGAAATAAACTGAATTTGCATACAAATTGCCGTTGAAGTTGTGAAACGTTAAGAACAAAATTAAATTTATTTTTTTTTAGGTAGCTTGGAACTAATTAAAGTCGTTTATTTTAAGTATATTGTTCATGTAGATTTTCTATCTTTTTCTATTTATTTGTATATTTTTAAAATTTTTATTTTCATTAAAAAAAAATTTAGTGCACATATTTTCTTGATATTATGTTCTTATATTTAATTTATTTTTTTATATTTTATTTTTATATTTATGTTATTTTTATATTTATTTTATTTTTATATTTATTTTATTTTTCAAGACGTTTATATACATAAATATATTTGTTTAATGTTATTTTTTATTATACATATTTTTTATGTATTTTTTTTTTACATATATTTCAATCATTATGTTTGTATATTTTTTTGTTTTATATTATTTGTCTAATATTATTTTATATTTTAAAAAATTTTTTTATGTTTTTTTTTTACATATATTTCAATCATATTCGTAAGACATACATATCATCCAAAACATCACATGCCTTTATACAAATACACGCTCCCACTCTGTGTGGTGTCCCCCACACACACAACTCATAAATTTACTTCCAGCTTTTGTCTTTACTTTATGAAATTTATTATTGAAATACTTTTATCATAGATGTACGTTATCTTAATGACATTTTCAGATGGTAATAATGTCATAAATGCTGGGCAAGCTATGCAAAATAGGAAATATTTATAATCTATTTATTCGAAAGCGAAATATTCAAAGTGAATTTTTACAATTTTATGCTTTTCCAGCTGAAAAATATTCAGGTCAAAGATATTAATTTTTTTTTTATTGATACTAAGGAAATTGATTGGGCCAAGGAAATGAGGCGACATAAATGTGTATATATAGGGGAACGAATGGAAAAATCTACTCAACATGTCGCTCTACTCAAGAATATTCCTTTTATTATTTTTTTTTTATTTATTAATATTTATTTAATATTTTCTCTATCATCTGCCACACCTGCTGCTCACGGAAAATTGCACAAAATTTATTATTTTCATTTCTAATAAATTTAGAGTGCTTCAAAATTGAAGACTTGACTAAACTGCACCTGACCTTCATTTAAAAAAAATATCTCAACAACTCTAAAAATAACTATTTATAGCTTTAGTATTTCATTTTTTTAAATAATAAATTTATGTAATATTCCACATGAGCCAGGAAATTCAATTTGAAGCTGCCAATGCTGAAAGCCTTCACTTTTTCATAGCCCAACCACAATTTTCGCTCGCAAATGAATAAGTAAAAAATGTTAAATAATTTATGCGGACTGCAAATGAATGCTGAAAGGAAATGCCAGAACAAATGTTTCATTTTTTATTTTAATTTAAAAGCCATTTGTAAAAAGTGCTTTAAAGTACGTTTATCAAAGACTTTGGTAAGCTCCTAATCGGTTTCCAAGCAAAGTTGAAATTGAATTCAAAGAGCGACTCACAGGCCCAAAAAAAAAGAAGAAAAGAAAAGGATTTTCGACAGAGCTTTCAGGCCGTAAGATTAGCTGCGACTTAGGCGTCGACAACATGACAACATATGGCCAGCTACCTGGTCGGCCGGGGCCGGGAAGCTGCTTCAGAGATGAATGAAAATGCTCCGCAGACTTGATTAAAACAAAGAGAAAGAGAGAGGGAGAGGGAGAGGGAGAGAGAACTGTGCTTGAGGCATTGTCAGGGGCAACAGAGCCCATAAACAATTCTGATTGCAATTCATTTGGTAATGTCAAATGTGATTTGGAGAGGGGGATGGGGGGCTTACTGCCTGCCGTTGGCCATGGCAATAGAAATTTTCGGTACACGAATCGAAATTGTCGCATTAGCCGCCCGGCCGGCCCACAGACATTGCGCCCATCCATCTGATCCGAGCGGCCATTAGCACACAGCTGGAGCCAGCCTGTGCAGGCTGCAATTTGTATCTCTATCTGTATTTGTATTCCCCAATTTCCAATTCGAACAACTTTTCTCGTCGATTCTGGCGAATGTTGTAATTGATTTACAAATGCAAAGTGTTTTGCACACGTGCTTCAAGGCGACAACTGACAAGGCCCAATCCACCCAAAAAACTGTTTTAGTTTTCCCCTGGCATTGCCCTTTACTCACCCCCTCTCTCCCACTCTGTTTCTTATAGGGGCTATAGCATTTCAGGCACGTACCAAATTTCTAGCTTATCTTTAGTGCAGGCCTCTTTATCTGCCCGGGGTCGCTTTAAATTTGCCTTTTGTTTGTTTGCATGTTGTTGCTGCTGCTGCTCTTTAAAGCAGTTAAGTACGAGCAACAGAACACGAATGTGAAGGCAAAGAATGTGGACATTTGGGGGGCTAATTGGATTCCCAGCTGAATTGCTGCGTATAAATTTTCAATTAGCTTTAACTTAGTTATGCTCGCCTTTCCATATAGCAAATCGCTTTATTTTTTCGGTAGAATTTAAATATATATATATATATATATATATATATATATATATATATTTTAAGAGTTAAAATATATATCATATAGATATTTATTCTGGAAAGAACTAGAAAATTCTATTGTTCTTACAAATGTATAACTAAAAAAAAAAAAAAACAACAAGAGAGTGAAATATATTTCACAAATATTATATTAATTTCTCGTTGAAACCTGTATTTTTTTATCATTTTATCAAATTTATTTAGCTTAAATATATGAATATTTAACACACCCTATTTATTTTTCATATACAGCTATGTTCAGAATGCACTGAATGTTGGACATCACAATTTAGTGATAAACACAATATTTTGACAAAATTTGAAATAATTATTAGGATTAACATCTAATTTTCTTCATTAGATGCTTTTTTTGTTACAAGCTTAGGATATGTGCACTTCATTAACTGAGAAGGTGAAAACTCCTAAAATTGAGCTGTTCACAAGAACGATATCGGTTACAAAAAATTTAAAAAAAAAACTGTTTAGCATTAGTCTTACTTCCTATTTCATGTTTATAACATTTGTTTTGGTTTAATACTTAGTGATATATCCATTTTTTTTTTAATACGGCCTTGCATCTGCGTTTCATGTCGATGAGTCGATGAGAATGCTTTCAGTGCATTTAGTTGCACTATCCTTCTACTGAACATAGCTGTATATATTTATATTTAGTAAAAATAATTGTCAAAACTAGTTTAGTTCTCTACAAACTTGCGATTAGCCCCAGACATAAAATATATTTTAATTTGGTTTAGACTAAAGACTAAAAAAATGTTCAAAAATTTATTTAAACAATTTTTTATAGACTTAAAATATTAACAAATTAAATAAATAAAAATATAAAAAAAATATATAAATGCAAAAATATATTTGTATTTTAAATATATGTTTTTTTTTATATTTTGTTTATAAATTTAATTTGTTAATATTCTGACGCTCTGAATTTTTTTTTTAAATAACTAATTAAATTAATAAAAAAATATATATAAATGCTACAATATATATTTTAATAAAATATATAAATATATAAAATATATTTTAATATATGTTGGTTCTTATATATTTTATTTTATATATTTTTTTATTCATTTAATTTGTTAAAATTCTCTGTGAAATTTTTTTAAATTAACGAACTAAATTAATAAAAAAAATATATAAAAAAAATTTATAAATGATAAAATATATTTAAGTCTTAAAGAATTATATGTTGATTTTTATATATTTTATTTTATATATTTTGTTTTTAATTTATGTATATTTATTAATATTCTGAATCTATAAAAAATTGTTTAGTTTTTTATAGCCTTATATTTTTAAGTCACAGCACTTTAAGGAGCATATTTTAGTCATGCACAGCGCTCACGCACAAAGAGCTGAAGCGCATAGCACGCAGTCCGCCTCAATATTAATTATGTAAAAACCAATAAAATTGGTTGAAACATTTTGAGCAGAGAACAAAAACTTTTGCTGGTGCTCAGAATTAAAGCAAAAAGGTTAAAGTTTAAAGAACAAACACAGCTCTATTGAAAGCAGTTCTGATACATAATTTATAACTAAAATATATGTATTCTAATAGCCATCGAATAACGTTTTAATTACATATATTCAAAATCAATTTGCTCAACCAAAAATCACTTCAGGCAATTTGAATTCTTTGGGCAACAGAATATAGATTTTGTTGACTTTTATAAAACATAAACAAATCGCTGTAAATAGGTTTATGGCCACGGCAAAATCATGGTCGAGGTCATTCGTGCTGTAAAACAATGTAATTATTAGTCGAAATGCTATCTTTTCTCCCTCTTCTCTTTTTTTGGCTTAGCTTAAACTGTTTGGGAATTGTAAACACAATCTTTTTGTTTTGCTTTGCTGTCGCTGGAATTTTGTTCTTTTTTTTTTTCGTTTTCTTTTCGCTTTTCCAATTTGAAATTGTTGTTGAGCAAATCGCCCGACGCCAACGCATTCCGTTCACATATTTTCGCTCGTAGTTTTTAGTGTCCACAGTAAATTGGTTTGTCAGCAGCCAAAAAGTCGCTGAACGATATGCAACAAGGGGGGTGGGGGTGCGGTTGGTTTGAGTAGTTGTTGAAAGGGGTTGGGACTGTTGTGGGGCATAATTCCGTTTTAAGATCCCGGCACGTAGCTCAGATGGAAATGAAGCTGAAATTGGCAAAAGCTGCTTCACTTTACCCCGCGCTCTCTCCCTCCCTCTCTATCCCTCCCTTTCACACCAACTATAGCTCACTCTTTCTCTCACCATCCATCTCTTTCTGTTTGAGCACTTTGCACACTTTCTGACACTTAATCAGCTGGCGCTAAACAATTTCGCGATAATAGTGAGACGAAAGAGACTTGTCTCCTTAGCTGACTTTGCGCTTAGCTATTTATCTCTGTTGAGGTGTCAATGCCTGTGTCTGTGTGTGTGTAGGAGTACGTGTGTGTGAGTGTGCGTGTGCGCTTGGCACCAACTTGCCAATTCTTAAGAATCTTAAATGATTTCATTTCCATTATATATACACAGACAAATCTATTATATATCTCTCTGTATATATATATTTTTATAAAAGACTTTTTCTCGCTATCTCAAACACATGTTTTCTGCTTCTTCTTCTTCTTCGGCTGCAGTTAACAAGCGAAAATGGATTTAAATAAAATATATATAAATACAGCTGTTATACACAGCGCGTGGATAGGTATCTTCTTCTATTTGCTGCTCTCGCCCTGGCCTACACTAGAAAGCAAATATTTGCATTGAATTTATGCAGCGATTGGGGCACAATTCTAAATTGCTTGATCCATTTTTTTGTAACGCTGTGGGGGAGATTGTATTGACAATGTCGTTCAGAGTGTTCATAGATATGTGTAATATATATCTACATTGCATATTATTTTTTCTTATTTATTTTCTTATATATACTATAAAAATTTTTTTCATAAAGTGAAAACAGATTTTCATCAATAAGTAATATTTTATTTATTTGTTTTTTGTTTTTATTTATTTTATATAAAATATATGTTAGCAATTAAAAACACCGATCCTATAATATGATTGCTTTTTTTATTATTTTTAATTTTTATTATATTCTTTATATTATTTATGTTTAATAATAAATATCATATAATTTAATTGTACTTCAATGATTTCTTTATAAATGTATTATTATTTCTTTATTTATGTATCTTAAAAAAATATAAATATAAAATAATAAAAAAAAAACTTTTAAATTTAAAATTCATTTTTTTATATGTAGAAATATGTTTTCATTATTTTTTATTATTATTATTGACTTATTTATGTTTTTTTTTCATAAAATATATTATTATATTTATTTATTGATTTATAATTTTATGATATATTTTGAAAAATTACAAACATGTAATATTGTTTTAAATATTTTTTTAAAAAATGTTATCTACTTGTTTAGAGCTTAGTTTTCAAGCAGAGTATTCACTGTTCGTCTCACTGATAAATTCTTTAAAATAAAACAAAGGCTCATGAGTAAATTATGAAAAATAGAAATATATATTTTGCTCCACGTTTTGTTACCCCAGTTTAAGGTGGAATTGATCTATAATAAAAACAATTTATTCAAGTCAATGAATCTTTAAAAAAAAAACATATTTTTCTCAATATGTTAAATATTTTCTAAAAATTACATTCACTGACAGCATAAAAAGCTATATGTTTTAGCTTTCTTTAGCCGCTGCTTAGATATGATAAATATATACAAATTTAGTTCTTAGTAAAAGGTATTCCCAACAAAAGCTGAATTTCACCTAATTTTCTTGAAAGAAATTACCAAAAAGATATGCGAGAAAAGTATTCGATAGATATAACACTTGAGTGTTATATTTATTTATTAATAATTTTATATTTATAATAATTAATAGAGCGCTGCACTCGTCTTATGTGAGCTATGCAAAAGGCCATAAATTCGATTTGTCAATTATTTTTTATTTATTTCAAAAGAAAACTGCTAGAAAGTTTTTACGATGTCGACACATTCATATGCAGACTCTTTAAATACATTTATTTAATTTATTATATTTAAATAGTTCAGTTAAAAAATATATACAAATTTCTTGAAGCAGCAAAAATTTGATAAAAACTTAAAGAAAGCGAAATTTATCAAGTATACGACGCGAGGTAATAAAGATACTTTAAATAACTTTATATAAACTTGAACAACTTTATATAAAAAAAAAATATATATATATTAAGTATATAAAATAAAATATATATACATATTTAGAATATATATACATATATATTTTATAAATATCTTTTGTTTCCTATTTCTTATCTCATTTCCCTTCCACACGTCATCTGCCTCAATTCCATGTAAAATAATATTTACGAAAAGCTCTAAAATGGCCGCAAAAAGTATTTACAAAATAAAATGTTCTAAATATTTATTTAGTTCATGTTGTTTAGTGTTAAAAAACTGTCTGCAGACGTGTGGACCTAGGCGTGAAAGTCTTGTATATATGGGGAATTATATTGAGATATATCGGGCGATTATTTCCGCCGCCAATGAGCAAAGCATTTTCCAAGCAAATGAGGGAAAAGAAAAATGTTTTTCTTCTTTTTTACCCCTCCCCCCCCCCCACTCATCGCCCTTTTTTTGCAATAAATTTATTAAATATTTGTGCAGTGTTCGCTTTAATTAATAAGCTAATTGTTAAACAATATGATTAAAAAAACAATTGTAAATTTTGTCGCACCTTTCTGCTGAGCTGCTTGCAATGCCAGCAAATGAATTTTTTTATTTTTATTTATTTGTAGTTGTTGTTGTTTTTTCTCGGTTGTTGAAGCGTCTGTGCGCCGGTTCTTATTTGTTGTTGTTGTTGTTGTTGCTGTTGCTTGTTATGGCTCAGCTTTGTTGTTGTTTATTTCTTGTTGATTGTACGCTTTGTTTAAGCCAATTTAAGCTTTTAATCAGCGCTTTTTCTCGCACTAACACACTGACAGCGGGCGCGACGCACACATACACACGCACACGCACACGCATAGACGCGTCTGGCTTGCGCCTCCGTTTTCTACTTTTATTTTACTCAAATATGTAATTATTTTCCTCTATATTCTTTATTTTTGTTAAATTTACATTTATATTATATTTGTTTTTTTTTTATCACACGCACGCCGTTTCGACGTAGATTCTAACTGTAACTGCCCGAGCGCAGCGGCAGCGTGTGAACAGAACAGCGTCGCCTGCGATACTTGTGCGAAAAAATTTGCTACAAAAGATGCCGCCAATACTTGACGTTTGCGCTCAAACAGCGTCGCACTCAACGACGTGTGCGTGTATGAGTCGGCGGCTCGGGTTGGGTCTCGGCTGAGTGAGTGCGCGCGTGTGTTGTGCCTGCATACGTCATAGTTGCTTGGCATGCAGCCAACATGTTGCGGCTCGCTGTGAATTGCGCTCAAACCGATTGGTTGCGTGCCGCACATGTTCTGCACAAACTGTTGCCGTTTCTCGAGTGTTTGCAAATGGGCGTGCGTGTGTGGGTGTGTGTGTGTGTTTGCGCGTGTTTTGGTTTGAAGCGGCGCGCGTTTATTTGCCTTGGTTTCAGTTTTCGTGCAGAGCATGCGAAATTGCTTGAGTAGGTTGATAGGTCACTGCCTCGTCTCACTGTATTAGTGTGTGTCGCACTCCTTTCGCGCTCTATGCGTGCGTGTGTGTGTATGTGTGTGTGTGTGTGCATTCAACTTGTCTATGTCTGCGCCCGAGCTTAAGTTCATTAACGGCGCTTGCTTCGCGCAACAGTTCACGGCATGCGCTGCCTACACACACACGCACACACGCACGCACACACATATGCCTATACATCAACATATATATACACACATTTACATGACCGTTAGTTAGTTGTAAGAGATACTCACAGCGCAATTTGGGCGCCGATTGCCCTCGCGTCTATTTGCCTCTAGCTGATTCAATAAATGACACCGCATTTCCACAGTGTCGTCTCTTTCTCCTTCTTCTGCTTCTTCCTCTGCTTCTGCTTCTGCTTCTTCTTCTTATTCTAATGCCTGTTGTTGGTTTTCCCTTTCATTTTTTTTTTTGTTCGTTTTGGGTGCGGTCCCCATACAAATCTGCGGCCATTGAGCTGATGGATATTATTTGCACGTGCTGTGTGTATTTGTGTGCGTGTGAGTGTGCGTGTGTGCGTTTGTTTGTGTGGATTCTATTTGATGCGAAATCATATAAATAAAACGAGCTTTGGCTGAGCAAAATAATAAAGCGAAAAGGGTTTATTTTGATGCTTTCGCATAGATGCGCTAAGTAAATGTAATTGCATTTAAGCTCTTTCTCGCTTTGAACTCTGCCAAACAATCAAATCAATGCTACTATTGTGGTTTTTATGCGCCTTTCTTCGGCTGCAGCTTTCCCTAAAAAAAAGAGAGTTTTCATTTAATAGAAAACAGATAAATAAAAGTAATTTATTATTTAAATAGAAAACAGTTGAAAACCTAATTTAAATTATTTCATATTTAATTTGCAGCATAAATAATTTTGCGTATTAAAGAATTGAATTTAGAATTTAGAATATTCAAACTGATAACTAAATAGATATTCTGTATTATGGTTTATTTATGGTTTAAGAAACAATTGAAAATAAAAGTAAAAAATAACAAAATGAAAGAGACAAGCCAAAAATGACAAACAATTAAATTATAAATTAATAATAGCAATAAATAATAAAAATGGCTAAATAAAAGTAAAATTATAAATAACGAATATGACTAAAATAAAAATGGTTAAAAAGTAAAAAAAAATTCTATAAATAAATATAAATTAATATAAAGAATACAAGGGACATAAAAAAAGTAAATAAACTCAAAAATTAAAAAAAATATATATATATATATAAATATATATATATATATATAGAAATATATATATATATATATGTATATAAATATATTTCGCAGTTTGTGCTTGCCTATTTTGTATTTATTTAAATTTTTATGCTTATTTTTAAAGATTAATAAATAAAAAATAAAAAAATAGCAAATATATTTATTTCTATGTTTTTCATTATTTTATTTTGATTTTATTTATTTTTGTTAATACCTTGCATATGTAAATAAGCTAAAATAAAAATATAAATAAATATAGAAATAAGTGTATTTGCTATATATTTTTTATTATTTTTTATTTGTAATTGTTTCTTTAAAAAAAAAAAAAAAAACAAATAAAAAATTTAAATACAAAATAAACAAGCACAAACTGCGATACATTTCTATCAATTAATTTATATTTATTCATTTAAAATTGCTTACAATTTATTTTCCATAGTCTCTTTTCATGACATCGTTTAACTACCCGATTGATGGGCTGTTAATGGGTATAATGCATAGAAAATGTTAAATTGTTTAATGCGCTCATTCGGCAACAATAATAATAATAATAACAATAATGATGGCAAATGTGCAGCAGATGGATATAATAATTGTCGCCGTGCTGCAGCCTATAATTCACTCTCTCTCTGTTTGTGTGTGTGTGTGTGTTGGCTGGGAATGCATGCGTATGTGTGTGTCTGGGAATGTATGGCCATTTGGTGGGCATTTTTATGGCTAGATGTCTGTGGCTCTATTACCGCTAGCCAGGGCGCTAATTAAGACCGCTGTTCCAGCTGCCCACACGCACAATTTTCGGTCGAGGGGGGCAAGGGGGGGGGCTGGCCTGGTGCTTGGGGCACTCATTAAAGGCAAATCCCAAATTAATTGGGTATTAGACACAATGCATTACGGGCCAAAGCGAAAAGTGTTGGCTAGGCGCTGGCCGGGCCGTCACTTTTGGCTATAAAATGCGCCAGAAGGGGCGTGGCAGGCACATAAAACCGTTACGCGCACACACACACACACACATGATAATAAAAAGAGGGAATCGACTGCGAACTCGCTTATTGATTCTACAGCAAATTCTAAGGGCGCCCCAGGCCAAGGGTCATAAAAATATGAATGCAGTAAAAAGAAGCTAAAATAATTCATATGTAAGGCATACAGGTTGTCCCCCTCTCCCCTCTCTCTAGCAGTATAGCATAAGTTTTTTATGAAATATTTAAGCATATATTTTTGTTTATTGAGGCACATTTCTGTGCCGGGGCCCCAGTTTATACTATATATATATATATATATATAAATATATATATAATGTATGCAACCGAAAGTCAGCAAATTCGAGTTTGACTATATTTTTGTTTGTATTTCAAAAATTGCAGACACCAAAGCACACAAAAGCGTGGGCGCTTGGGTCGTGGGTTGGGGCCCACCTCATAGAGAGACATAAATTGGCATTTTGTCCAGCTGAAGCAGAAAATGTTTTTGTTTGCTATGAGGTCGGCCAGGCATTTTGTGCCTGTTTGTCCAAGGCTCAAAGCCGGCTCGCTTACAGATTTATGCAGCCCCGTTTCCTGAGACAGCTGCGCAGATGCCCTTATTTGAGGCTAATTGAAATTTCAAAGGGAAAATGGAGACTTTGAAATATGTTTTATTTTATAAAGAGTTTGCTTTTTGTCTTGGGCTGATTTAAGAGATATACATTTGTATTTTTTTTTAATTTATATAAATAACTTAATAGTTAAAAAGTTAGATATTTTTACTAATTTATTTATAGTTTTTAATTGGGAATTATATATAATCAGCATTATTTATTAATAAAATATTCTTAATAATATTTTAATCTCAGTTTTATTATTTATTTTATTGTTATCCTTGCCAGATATGAGCACATAAAACAGATTAAAAAATTACCAAGATATTCCCATTTCCGTCTTAAATAAATATTTATATATTTTATTTTATGTTTTAAAAAATGAGATATATTTATAATAACATATATAATATAAATTTATAAAATATTTTTATTAGTATTTGCATTTTCAATTTATTATAAATTTTGTTTTTCCTTTCTGCAAGTATGAGCTTATATAAAATCATATAACAAGAGATTTATATTTAGATCTTTTCATTTCATTCATGCATTAATCTATTTATATATTATATATAATAAAATACATAATATGCATTTTATCCTTATAAAATATTGTATTAATATTTTTTTACATTTTACATTTCAATTTTTTATAATTTATCCATGATATGATTGGTATTATGATTTTAAAAATTTGGTTTTATATATATTTTTTTAATAATAAAAGCCGCTCTTTAATTTCATAAAATATTGTCAGTAATATTTTTTTTTTAATTTTGTGAATTATTTAAATTAATTCCTTAAATAGAATGCCTATAAATAAAGCACAAAATTGAAATTAAATGTCTACACTTTGCAGAGTTCGTGCATTTGTTCATTTTTATTAAGCAATAAATTAGCATTGCTTAACATACAGAGGCTGAGCAATATTTTTGATTAGCATTCTATTTCATATGCATATATACATACCTATGTCTGTATATTTCAGCATGTCTCACTAACTTCCCTATTCTATTCACTAGAAATCTTCACTCGTAGCTGCTGCTTCATGTTCGCTTTATTATTCATGCGAAGCTGTAGCCATTTAACTATCGTATGATAGCAGTTCTTCCAAAGAGAGCAAGGGCGAGTCTATATTCACTTTCAAGTCTTATTTCATATATCACTTTATTCTCTTTTCTATGATTCAATCGATTCTATAAGTGTTGAAGGTATAACATTAAGCTCTGGCAGACCTTTTGAATTAAATCGATGCTTACCATATAAATCTACATTTTATAGATTCATAAATAATTTTCATTAATTATAATATATCAAATCAAATTTCTAAATTTATTTACCCATAACAATATTATTAGGTAAATAAAATAATTTTAAGATATTTTTATGTGGTCTCAAAATCTGTTCTATATCATTTTAATCCAAGTCAACAAATATTTTTAGCCTTCTAGACCCTCTCTAAAGTACTTTGGCCTTCATCTCTTAGCCAATGTGCTCGCTGCTCTAGGGCAAAAGTTCAGATTCGGTTTTTCGGTATTTGGATGGCCGGGCATTGTTGATGGGCAAACAATAAGTAGTCGTCAGTAAATAGTTTATACAAGTGCCAAGCCCCATCCACTGCCCCAGCCACTGCCCCCAGTGTGCCATATCTAAAGAGTCTTCCTGCTGTTTTCATTGTTATGCGAAGTATGCACATTTTTGTGTACAAGCAAATGTACTTAGGACATGCTGGCGATTTATTTGACTTTTCTCACTGAACTACACACACACACACGATACGCTGAGTGTGTATGTGTGTGTGAGTGTGAGTGTGTCTGGCAAATTAACCCAGTCACGTACTCTGCTTAGCCGGGCCTAATCAAATAAACGCGTCAAATTAAACAACAGCCACAAAACCAACAACAACAACAACAGCAACGGCGATATCATGGGGCGACAAGTAAATATATGAGTTTGACACCTCGATACCAGATTGTGCAGACAATGCATGACAGGGAGAGGGAGATAGAGTGTGAAAGAGAGAGCGAAAAAGTGTGTGTGGCTCAGTGAGTAGCTTTATATATATATTTATTTTTTTATATATATATTTATTTATACAATTACTTCAGGCAACGCTCAACACTATGTTAGAACTTTTTCCTTTTTTTTTTGGTTTTTCTCTCTGTATACCCTGTAAGCTTGCAGTTGACAAAGGATGATTGCAGTTGTTTGTGGAGCTATATATAAAGTATTGAATTTATATATTCTTACAATTTTATAGATTAATTATTATATTAATCCTTGCCTATGACAGTTTAAGTTAAGCTGGAGAATAGATCAATCGAAAACATAATAAATAAATTTTATATAATATTTTATTTTTCAAAATATGCGTTGATTTCTGATTTTTAATTAAAATTGATTAATTTATAATAAATAAGTTCATTTATAAATGTTGTATTGTATAATTTAAGTTTAAATATATTGAAATATACAATTTTGCTATACATTTTAATTTAAAAATAAAATATATATATTAGGAATTATATTTTTTAATTTCAAATAAAAAAATTAAATAAAATATATTATATATATTATATATATTCCATCTATATATCCATATATAATGTATATATAAGTTTAATTTAGGAGGAAACATACTTTAGTTCTTAAAGGAAAAATCAAAGAAAAACTAACGTATATTTCTACCTCAATTAAACTTGTTCTTAACGAAGATCCTATTTATGACCTACAAAAAAAAAATTGGGTAACTCTAATTGCCAAATTGAGCGAGATATCAACAATTGAATTTGAATGCGCTATCCTGATGACCAACTTTTAGCAACAGTTTTTTGTAAGCCTTTTTTTCAAAGAATTTTAAGAAATATTTGCCGGAATTTTTCAGGGCTCAATCTTTTTTCTCTTTAACGAAAACAAAACAAAGTTCAATAGGAAAAAAAATCAGAACAATATCTCGAACGATATAGAAAATATTAAAAAATATTAATGGAGAAAATGAAGGGTGCGCTATACTGATGACGCGGAGTGTATTTGATTTATAAAAAGAAATTTAGAATTTCCAGACTTATTTCCCAATTTCCTTCTATAGTATTTCCCCTGTCATAGTATTCTCTCTAGTAAAGCTAGCCCAGCTCTTCACTTTTCCAGGGCATCTCTCTGTCCCCGTCTGTCACGCCTTTCACTCTCTCTCACATGGCGCTCACCTATTCGCATTGTTGATTTTAGTTGCGTGCGACGTCGCTGATTAGTTGTTGCAACTGACGTCATATTAATTATGTGGCACACTCACACAGAGGGTGAGGCACGCATACAGATTAAATGCGATTGGCTGGTGGCACAGATTCGATCGGAGCTCAAATTGAGTGGCGGCAGCCCGGTTTGAGTGCTGTTCGAGTGCCTGATGTGGCTGGCTGGCTGGCTGGGCGCACTCGAGTGGCTTCTGGCCAAATGAGCCGTCAGCCGTCGGCCGTCGGCCGTCGAGCAGCTGCCACGTCAGAGTTGCGCCTCGGGCTGGGCTGGGGCAATGTGCGTTGCCAACTTGTTTACATTTTGTTGTTGTCCTCGTCGTCGTCGTCGTCGTCGTTGTTGTTGTTGCTGCTTGATTCTTTTTTAACATTTTTGTTTACTAGACGGGCAGCACGTGCTGACAGAGCAACCCATCCGTTGCGCTCCGACCCCAAAGTATCTGCGCCGCTTCATCTGCCGCCGCTGCTGTTGCTGCTTTGTTGATGCTTTGGGTATGCGGCAGTACCTGAGGCATGCATATTTTATATGGCCATAAGCTGTGGAAGCTGTTGCCAGCTTTGTCTCAGCCGCTGCCCCATTGTTCGCTCCGTCTCAAGTCGACACTAATCGCAATTGCTTGCGAAAAGGGGGCCAAGCGCACATCATTATTTTCTGGCTTGTTTTAGCTGTTTTTTCTCTCTCTTGTTTTTTTGTTAGTTGCTTCCCTTTCCTTTAATTTAATTATTTATTTATATACTCTGGCTTATTCCCTAACTGCCGCACGTTAATTTCAATTTCTGTTTCGTAAATGCAAATATCTCTAGATTTGCCATTTTCAATTTGCGTTTATGGGCGTGGCACTCGGCCAGGTAGCATAATCAACAAGTCTCTTTTGTTGCGGCCAAAGCTGTCCACCCGCCTTTTGTGTGCCCACAAAACTGTGTCACATTAATTGGTTTTTTCGCTCTCTTTGTTTCGTTTTTTGGGGGGTAAAATGTTTGAAAGTGAAAGTCTAAATTTAGTTAGACGAAGGCTTTAAGATTGAATTAGGCAAAATTTCTTTTACTTGACTTTAAGTAATTATAGTAGTAGTAACTATAACTATCATATTAAACTATATAAAAGCTTAGCATACTTTTAGGTTGGCTTTTCACATTAAAGGAAAAATTTGTTAAAAAATATTAAAAAAATTTGTTACAAATATTTATTAAAAGAAATAAAAAAAATATATAATATATATCTGAAAGAAATATTTGTAATAATTCACAAACTCTACTAAAATTATTAGATTAAAAAAAAGAGGAAAAACAATAGTGTAATATTTTTAATACAGAAATATTGCCAAAAAAAAAAAAAAAATTAAAATACATATTTAAAAATGTTAAAAAAATATATAAAAATATAATGAAAAAAAAAGGATTTGAAATATGGTTGTATTTATTTTTTATGCACTTTTATTATATCTACTTAGCAAAAAAATATAATACAAAAATATAGTAATATAAAAAATATAATAATATAAAAAATATAATAATATAAAAAATATAATAATATCAAATATATAATAATATAAAATTATAAAAAAAAAATAGATATATATAAAAATATATTTTCAGAAATAAATGAATATACATATTTGTTATATTTTTTGTTTTTAATTTTATCTAACTATCTTCCATTTACTTTTAAGTTAATATATTTTTAATTCGAAATTAATTTAATTCTCTATGTTTGGAATTTCAGCACTTCTCAAATTATATTTAATTTTAAAATTATTTTTAAACTCTTTGCAGAGTCCGCAAAATCAAATCACAAACAAATTTAATAAATACAGAAAAAAATAAACCAAAGTTAAATCAGCTGCAGATTCACAACGGAAACTCGGTAAGTGCTCCATAAATATTTATTAAATTATATATGTATAGCTTAAGAGAAATGCTAGCTCAAATCCTGTGAATTTATAAAAATATTACGAATGCAACTGTCTAAGCTAAGCTAAGCTGACCAAGAATTTATTTCCATAAGAATTTCAGTTGACGAAAGCCTTACCCCTAAGTTAAGTAAAAACGCCTTTAAAATGTTGCTTAAATAAAATACTTTTTTTTATTGCACAGAAAAGGTTTTGCTTATTGTCTAAACAGTGACAAATCACACCCAGTTTCATATATATATATAAATATATTTATACATATATCTTTTAGTAAGACTTGTCCATTTCATTCGATCATTATTTTGGTTTATATTTGCTTAATATGCGAAAATTACGTGTGTGCGTACGAGTGAGCGTGTGTGTGTGAGTGTGTCTGTGTGTGTGTGGTCGTTTGGTTCTCATGTTGATGACACGCCCACAATGCGTGACGCCCACACGTGGGGCATTATTAGACAAAAGGATGCCGCGTGCGCCGCTTGGCCTTGACGGGATAGTCGTAACCCTCGAAATCATCATCGAGCTCGTCCTGCTGATGATAATGATGATGGCTATGACTGCTGCGATGATGCTTCTTTGGCTCCTTGTGCTCCTTGACCGGCACCGGAATGGGCAGCGGCACCTTCTTTATCACCGTCTTCGTGTGCACATGCGTATGATGCTTCACCGGCACATGGATGCGTATCCTGCAAATGGCAACATCGAATTGTCGATTGTGAATGACAGTGTGTGAGTGAGTGTGAGTGTGAGTGGGAATGGGAGTGGGAGCGGGTATGTGAATAAAAAGAGGATTCAGTCTTGGTGGGGGTCTTAGATTCCCTTTTGGTTATGGCCGTTGTTTGTGGACCTGTCGTTAAAGGCGTGGCCGTTACACTTACTTAAGCTTCTCGTTTGATGGATGGCCGCTTGTCAGGGCAAACATCATGCAAGTGATAAACAGCAAACTTAATGCCTGCAAAAGAACACGGAAAGTGAAAGTGAACAGGAAGAAGATGAAGTTGATTAGGGCTGTGGTATGATGTGCCTATTAGCTCGGGGCAGTTAAATGATATATTCAGAGGGTTGACAACCTATATATGTGTTTATAATTAGAGAGAATGTCTTATAAGTCAAACGTCCAAATTGAATGCCTCGATAGAGATTGTGTATTTAGGTGGGAATAAGCTGTATGAATCTTAAGTGCATGAGCTCTATTGAGGCATTTGAAATTGGTATTTAGAGATCATTTTATAATTTATAGTCTGAGTAATTTAAAAAGTATATACACATATACATATATATTTTTGGAAAAGTTTAGTATTTTATTTTTATTTAATAATAATAATTATATAATATACAATATATATTTTTATGAAGTATTTTATACAATTTATTTTATTTATTATTTTTTTCCCAATCTTAATTGCATTACTTTATATTTTATATTTAAATTCATTTATTTTTTTATTATTATTTATTCATTTTTTTTTTGTTTATATCCATTTTATATTACATTAAATGTATTAAATTTTTTTTAATATTATTTTTGCTATATATTTTTGTAATATATATATATTTTTTAAATTTTTTTTTCAGTTTAAAACAATTTATAATTAATTTATATTTAAATAAATTACAACATATATGCCGTTGCATCAACCTATTTCTCCCATCTAAATTGTATTGTTTTTATTTATTAATAATTTTTAAAGAAGTCCAAATAATTTTAAAATAAAATAGCTTTAAGTACTATAAACCTGCATACCCAAAAATATTTTCTAAATATCTCAAAGATCTAGTTTTGGAATTTACACTTGTGCTTCAGGTTTAAAGAACTTACAGCTATTTTATTATTCAATTATATGAATAAAAAATAAAGACATCTATTTATACTTGAGAATAAGATAAATGCAATTAAAAATATATATATCTATATATATACACATCATATATTTCCCTTTGCTCCCCTCGATTCTTGCGTGCTAAAAAAAGCGAAAACAAACACTCGAGCGCCTATAAACAAAACAATATAATTAGCATAATGCCAGTTGCCGTTTTGCTGTCTATTTGCGACGGCGGCAAATCGAATTTTGATTGTCGTCAGTTGTTGGGGGCGTGGCTTAAGGCCAAATCTAAACGTAATTACGACGAGCGCCAGAAAAGCTAGAAGTTGGCTTTAAGAGGAACGCTCTATGAACTGCTATTGATTTCTGTATCTATGGCTCAATCGAAAGTGCTGCGAGCTCAGCCCGCGGCACATTCAATTAGCAGTTCGCCAAAGTAAAGTAAAGTGAAATTGAAAATTGCTGAATTGCTGAACTGGCAAATTCGCTATTAAATCGTTTAGTTCATCACTTTCCAGCACATTAAATAAGACGTCGAGCGGGCCATGTGGCCGAGGCAACAGCTGCCTCGAGAGATTCTCTAATAGATTCAGGTAAAAATTAAATATTTCTAGATGTTTTTGTGCACTAAAATGAGCTAAAGTTGAAGCGACAGTAGACAACAGCTGGGCGTAGTTAATTGATTGCATAAAATAATACTTCAAAGGTTGCCAAAGCAATAACCATTAACTGGATTAATAAGGTAACGAGACAGAGAGAGAGGGAGAATGGAAAGAGTCTTTCATAATCGATAAGCAATAGTGATTGAATTGAACATGGAGGAGGGCCAGCAAGCCGAATGCCATTTAATTGAAGCTCAAGTAGCTCAAATGCGTGCTGAATGAGAACGGAGTGAAGCAGCTACTGATTGCTGCCAAAGGATTTATGTGAGAGCAGGCCGAAGGGCAACAGATTGAAAACTGCTCGAAAATATATTAATTGAAATAAATGAGAGAACTGAACTTGAGAATATGATTGCAATTTTTAATGAATATGAAAGAACTGTAAGGATTTGAAGAGGAAACTGAGGAGAGTCGGAATGAAGGTGAAAAGTGAAAGGGAAATGTAGAATATTTAAATATGAATGCAGTAATTCAATATTTAAAAACCTAAATATATTAAATTTAAATAATATAATATAAATATAATAAATATAAATAATATAATAATATTATAAATATATTGAATATAAATAATTAAATATAGAAAATATAAATAAATATATTGAATAGCTTCAGGCAAAAAATAGATATGACAACTCAAACAAAGTGGAAAGGGAAGTAAGATCTATTTCCTGCCAGGAAAAATAATCATAGAAGAGTTTCAGAAAGATTCACAGCTAAAAATGATCCCCAGGGCAGCAGCTAAATAGAAATGAAGTCATTCTATTTGACATAAATGCTCTCTGGCCATGGTTAACTAAGGTACCCGCACCACAAAAGTAAGGACAAGTAAATCCAACTGTCTAACTGCCAAATTACAATGAACGACACACACAAAGCGCATTTTTTTCCACTGCCAAAGTTAGATAGATAGAGAGAGAGAGAGAGAGAGAGAGAGAAATAAGCTGACAGAAACTATCGCTGAAGTCATAGTAGAGACCATAATGAGTCGCATGTACAAAGACAAAGATGCAAAGGAGCTTGTGCGTTCGCTGAAAAGGTATTACGGCAGAAGAAGTGACAGCTGAGCGCACGAAGCACTAAGAACAATAGACTGCATATAAAAGAGAGTCAGCTTGAAGGTGAATGTAGATGAATTGACAGTTGGAATTGTGTATAAATTAATTATTAAATGTGTATAATAAAAATAAATAAATATTATAAATTTATAATACTAAATATAATAAATAATGAGAGCTGAAATTGTATATAAAATATTATAAATTTGCATAATAAATAATATATATTTAATTAATAAATAACAGAAAAAGTGAGGGCTTAAAACATTATTCAGTATATATGAAAAAGAATAATATTAATTTAATAAATATATAATAATAAATATAATAATTAATGAGATCTAGCATTGCATATTATTTATGTATCAAAAATATATAGAAACAAAAAATCTATATGTGTATATATAAGTAAATAAAATAAATAATGAGATCTGGAAGCGCATAAATGATTTATTATTTATGTATCAAAAATATATAGAAATAAAAAATATATATGCGTATATTTAAGTAAATAAAATAAATAATGAGATCTGGGAGTGCATAAATGATTTATAAAAATATTATAAATATAATAAAAAAAAATTTATAAATATAAATAGAGCTAAAATTATATATGCTTTATTTGTCAAATATATATATAAAATTCTAAAGGCTAGGACTCAAAAATATATTTAATATACAATAAATTTTAAGGTGAATAAAAAATGACATAAATAATATATAAATAAAATACCTTTATTTTTGTATAAAATAAAATAAAATGTAACTATGTAAAATAATAAGCTGCAATATAAAAACAACGTTTAAATTAACTAGAAAATTCAATTAAAGCAAGCTTTATTTGTTAGATGAGCAACGTAATTTATACAAATTAAAATTGAGTGGCGCAAGATGTGAAGCAATATCATATTTTCTCATTTAGTTCGTTTATTTTTTAGCCAGCAGAGCAATCTAAATGTGACTTGGAAAATATATATACATATATTCATATATACATATATGTATATATAATTGTAGATGATTTATTATGCATTTTAATGAATTTGTAGCGAAATGAAATGAAATCAAAACTTGCCATGATTTATAGCGGAAGCTAATTAAAGTGACTTTAGTTTCA
The DNA here is from genome assembly GCA_035046225.1 of Drosophila pegasa. Lineage (NCBI taxonomy): Eukaryota > Metazoa > Arthropoda > Insecta > Diptera > Drosophilidae > Drosophila > Drosophila pegasa. Next base: position 8,358,316 of record JAWNOD010000076.1, on the reverse strand, counting down.
GTTGAATTAAAATGAATGTAATAAAATTGAGCAATTTAAATGTCGTATTACGCAGCTTAGCCAAATGCTTAAATGCTCTTTTATAATTTGTCAGCCACTTGACTTTAATTGCCATTTAAAATAGAGAGAGAGCCATTAAATGTTTGTCAAGTAACTGAAGAGCTCTTAAGGGACAGCGTGGCAATTGCTGGAGAGAATAGATTAAATAGTTGATTAATTCTGGTCAAGTATAGTATAGTATATATATATATATATATATATATATATATATATATATTTAATGAAACTTGGAATTGGACAAGCAATGAATTTGACCTAATCAAGCCTAATCAATGGAATTTTTGAGCGAAAATGCATTGGGTCTGAATATTCGATTTTTTTACACATTTTTTAAATATATATAAAACAATTTTACAACCGAATACCTATATATACAATATTTTTACTATTTTATTTTATATACAATATTTTTATTTATTTTTTATTTATATAAAGACGCACAGATCAGATTCATACTCTAGTTGGAAAAGATTGCATAATTTTATTAAATTGTTGGAATTTTCGAGAGAATATTTAAATTATTTTTATATTTTTATGTAATTCTATATCCAAAATGTTTAAATAAGCTTGATTTATATATTTTTATATGATTCAATATCAAAAATAAGTTAGGTATTTTCAATAGATGTTTTTAAAAATTAGCCTAAAATAATGTATTTATTTTATATATTTATATATAAATATTTTTATATATTTTTAAAATTTATATTTAGCTTATTCTAGCTCAATTTAAACTTTTTAAATAATCAATTATTTTAATATATTTTTTTGTATACATTATTTATTTTTTTTAAATTTATAATACATTTTTTTAAATGTCAATTCGGTTAATATATTTATATAAATTTATTAATTTTTTGCTTTTATTTAAAATATCTTTCACAGAAAAGGCTTTTGGATCTTTGTTAACTTGATTTATGGTACGTTTGATATTCAAATATTTATAAACATTTCTATACAATATTCAGTTTCAATTTAAAATCAATGTGCTGCCACGATATATATTTACATATATATATCACCATGTTATGCATATATTTTACGTGTCTTTATAATATTTATATGCAATAATTTTTTTTAACTGTTTTTACTTATGTCCATACATTTTTTATCTGTTTTTTATGCAACTCGCAAAGTTGTTTGCGCAAATAATTTAGTTCATTACACGCGCGATTGAAGTCAATGAATGTTTTTGTTTTTATTGTGGGCCAACAACAAAAAGTTGAAGTCTTTAATTAATATTTTTTTTTGCTGTTGTCGTTCCGTTATTGCGGCTTTTTGTGATTTATGCAACTCGGAGTGGAGCTAAGTGTACTTTCTAAGCGGGTTTGTAATGCGGTTTATTTGTTGCATTTTATATAAATATATTTTTTTAAGTCAAGTGTTTTTTTAATTGTTTGCATAATTTGTGTGCCAATGAACTGTCATAAATTGAAATATGAAACTGATTTTTTTTATTGTCAGCAAACACATTTATTTAATTTTATTTATACTTTTATCATTTTGCACTTCATTTTATTTAATTTTTCTTTTCTATTTACTTTAAATAAATATTTAATTAACACTTACGCCTCGGGGCAAATGCATTTTGACGCGCTGAGCTTAACACCTTGTTGCCAGATTTTGGTTTGAATTTATTATAGATTTTTTGCTCGTCTTTTAACTCGGTTTTAGCGCGCAGTTGGGAATTGTTTTATCTCTCAGCGCTCCAGCAGCGTCTGCAGTAGAAATGGAATTGCATTGGCAAGTGGCGCTCGGCGCTCTTTAAATATGGGAAAAATCAAACAAAAAAAAGTGATAAATTGGCGGGGTACAGTGAAGCATGCCGCAGCACGAAGCGCGCGGCAAGCGAGAGAGTGCAACAGCGTGCGAGCGAGCTGGCAATAGGCTAACAAATATAATGACACTAAGTTGGAAGTAAAATAAAAACATAATCAAGATACACACACAGGCACACACACAGCAGCAGCAGCAGCAGCTGCAAAACTTGACCAGCTTTTGCTGCTTCGTTAACGACTAGCAAATAGAAAGAGTGCGAAAGAGAGAGGGATAGATAGTGTGAGTAAGATAGGGAGATGTGCTCAGCTTAGCGGTTTTGTGTATTTGCAGAGCGCGACAACAAGCGCCGGGGCCAGCGTTGCGGCAAGTGCTTCAAAGCGTGGCATAGACATTGCAGCAGCGCAGCCTGTCTAGACGACTCGCGAGCGCGCTGCAAACTAGAAGCTGACAGGATAAGAGACAGAGAGTGCTTGAGGTGGATTTTAAGGAATTTAGTTTGAGTTGAGCTCTATGAGAAGACATTAAGCTAAAAGGCAGTCTTTCTATGAGTAGATAGAAAGAGTTTTTAAAGGAGTTTAAACCAAGTTTAGTCAAAGTAGAATTTTTATAGAATATATAGAAGTGAAACTAAAAAGAGTAAAGCTCAAATTTAATAAAATAGCATGGATTTGTATATTTAAGTATTATAGTTTAAGATTTAAGTATTATAGTTCAAAGTGGAACTTTAAGCGAAAAAGAAAATCTGATTTCAATCGATTCAAAGCATTTCAAGTAGAGCTTTAAGCGATAAAGCTTTATCTTTGAGTATAGATTGAAAGGGCAGCGCTCAAAGAACATTTGACACCAATAGATTTTAAGAGTTTTATATACATATCTTGAATGGAATATATATATTGAATGGAAACATTTAAAGCAGTTCTGATTTCAATAGATTAACTGAGCTTCGAGTAGAGCTTTACAAAGCTTCCAGGTCAAGTACATCTTTAAGAGCAACTCTCAGAGTAAATATTTCCAATAATTTACAAAAAAAAAAAAAAACGGTTTAATAAGAGCTTTACGCGAATAAGCTCGGGTTAGATAATATTGTAGACAAAAAAGTATAAATAATTGAAGCGTCAAAAATATTTTTGAGTTTCAATAGATTTAAATTTACTAACCTTTGAGTTTGGGTATAACTTGCAACTAAACTAGCTTTAGGAGCAGTTCGTAAAAACATTCAAAGTAGAACCATACCAGAGCAAATAGCTGCTATCCTTAGAATTTTGTTAAATCTTCTTGCATTGACTTTAAAGCATTAAGTGTCCTCTTTGGTCTCATTATTATTATTACACTCAAAACGGATTGTTTTTTCCTTAAAACATTTTTAAAAAATATTTATAATATAATATAAATAATAAAAAATATTTTAAAATAATAATATAAATATTTGTAATAATAAATATTTTTAATATTAATGAATAATAATATAAACAATATAAATATTTAAATTAGTATTTGCTAAAATTCTCAAAAATATAACATAAATTTCAAAGAAAGCTTATCCATAAAATTCCCCCCCATATCTTCAAAGAAACATCTAGATTCATTTCTTTAAGTGAGTTCGCCTTGCCCATATGCCTTGGCAGCCATTGTGTAGCGCGCGCTTAGCTCTTGACTGATAGTGAAAATACAACTCATATAACAACAGTTCAAAACAACATTTAAAGCAACAATGTCTGCAGCAACAACAAAGGCAAACGCACAACGGCAATCACATTAGCAAGACAATCCGGACAGTGAGTAAGAGGCGCAGAGCCGCAGCCGGAGCCGAGAGCGCCGCAATGGGAGCCGCCTTCGAATACATGCCAACCACAATGTGAAAAGCCGCCAAACCTGCAACACACTCAAAGTGGTGTGGGGCGGGGGGATGAGGCGGGGGCAAGTGTTAGGGGGGCGTATCGGCAACGACTGCCAGCGCCAAAGTCAAAAGCGTAATTGAAGCTTGTGCCTCAGTTAAACGCTGGCGATTATGTCTGCCGGCTCTTTCATGGTGCGCCGCGGCGGTGGCTGGAGCTAGCTTGGCAGCAGGTTCAACTTGCCACAAGGATTATGCAGCGCCCGTGGCCGCTTCCTGGTTGCCTAAAAGCCCGTAACCGTAACGCCAACCAGAAGGCCGTAAACCAAAACTGAAACTGAAACTGAAACTCGAACCGAATTCGATTTTTTTTTCTTTGTGTTTGTTTGGCTCTTAACGAAGTCATCATAAATTGAGCTGTCTGGCGCGTTGAAATATGTCGCCAACTGAACATGAAGTCTCCTCCTCCCCCCTCACTCCACTCTTGGCTCTGCCAATTTAAATGTGCAACGAGGCAACAACAAATGTCGTGATATTGCAATTCAGTTGATTGGCATTGCCATTCTGGCCAGCGGGCCAGGAAGCGCCTCAGCAAAACTGTTTAAAGCGCGCGCTTTAGGCCTAATTTGACAAGGCATTGGCTCATTAAATTGGGCTACGAAAGGATTTGCGTTACTTAGCCAACAATGTAGCCACTTCGAATGCTTGCAGAGAAAGCGTTGAATTGATTGGCTTGATTTGATTACATGAAATTTGATTGGAAATTTCGCCATGGAGGGCTTGTAATTAATTTTTGTGTGGGATGGAACATGCTTACAATGTAGGAAAAACTTGAAAATATTTTTCGAATATAGATATTCTTTCAGCTAAAGGTTTTAATTAATTATGCAATATTTATATATATTAGTTTTTGTTTAAGATTTCTCATTTAAAAATTACTTTCTGGAATATACCATTCAGAAGAAAAAAATGTAAAATTATAATATACATATTTATATATTGTTATAACAAGATTAAATTAGAAAAAATTATATATTAATAATAAATAAATTATTGATATAAGAAGATATTGGTAGTAGGTAGAGTATTTTTAAAATATTTATAGAAAATCTAGACTTTTTCAGCTCAGTAATTATATATATATTTATTTTATTAATTTATATTTATTTAGCTGAATACAGAAATGTATTTAAAATGCGAGTTTTATATGCTATCTTTATTTATACTTTCATCTTTATTTTTACATATTTAATTATTTAGAATATTTATTTTATTATATTTAGCTGAATGCATTTATGCTATATTTATTTATTTTTATTTTCATTCGAGTACATTTTATTGATAGAAAATACATAAAAAAATACAAAATTTTATTATTAGAAATGTATTATTTTTTTTTTTAAATTTATATATTAACAATTGATTTACTATAAATTTACATATTAAAATGTTGCTTATTATCCATTATTAACAATATATTTATTAAAAATATATTTATTTTCAATGTCATTAAATTGATTATATTAATTTATATGATACTTATAATTAATTCAATCTAATTCTACATTTGCTGACTACCTTTGCCTATGTCTATGCAAATTTGAACAATTTTATGCTTAGACAGCTGCGACGCTGGTCTCAAGTTGTTTGCACTTCGAGTGCCGCAGCTTGCTTTTCCATATTGTTATTCTTGAGTGTTTCACATTAGAAAGTTGCGAGACTACAAGCCTTTTAGCAACTGAAAGTTCTCACTAAGTTCTATTTTCATTAACTTGGTTCAACTACAACTTCCCCAAGTTGTTGGCTGTCTCTTAAGATATCAACTCCCTTTTCACTTGACTTTTGCCATCAAGTTAAGTTCCGTATATGTTAAGCAATATTTATGGTAATTTTGTAGCCCTAAGATACTAAAATATTGTCATTTTTTATATATTTTTTAAATTAAAGTTAATCTAGAGAAAGGTTTAAGGTTTTTTTTATGACAAAATGTAATTTTTTCTTTTAAATCATTTTTACAAGCTATAAATCTATGTGTGATTGCAGTCTTTAAAAATCAATAATAAAATAAAACCTATTATTAAGCTAAAAACTCCCCTTGATAACAAAAAAAAACACGTATTTAAATCTTTAAAAATCAATAATAAAATAAAACCTATTATTAAGCTAAAAACTCCCCTTGATAACAAAAAAAAAAAAAAACACGTATTTAAATTATCATAAACTCAATCACCTTGGCTTAAGCTCCTTTTAATGGACTACAATTTTCTCCGCTTGCAATGAAATTTAATCTCGAGTTAATTTGTTGCCATTCGGCGAGGCGGCTCACATGCAGTTAATAGAGCAACTGCGTTTTTAAGTGTTATCAACACGTTTCTCTCTCTCTCTCGTGTGGCATTTTCCGGTTAACCTATTGCATAACGGCAATGCGGCCAACAGCTAACAATAATGGCCAAAACGACACTTGCAGTTGGTCAGCGGCTCATCCGTTCGTTAACCGAAACATTTTCCGCAACTGGAAAAAATACACAAAATACAAATTACAAAAGCAAAGAAGACGCAGAAGAAGAAGTGAAGCAAAATAAAAGTAAAGCGTTTTCACTTTTCTATGCTCATGATATAACACTTGATATATATAATTACAACAAGTATATATATCATATATATATATCATTTCTTTTTGGTGATTTATTGGCCGACCAATTGGCCGCGTATCGCGGGCAATTAAAGCCGATGATATAATCCGACCACCACTCATAATAAACTCCAAAAACACGCCCAATGCTTGAGTAAACAAATTGCGACCGGTTACGCGGCGTATACATAATGGAAATGTTGCCAAGTGTCAAAATAAGAAAATTCATATTATTAATTGAACTGAAGCCATTGCACCAAAAAGCATTTGTTGCCCGGGTCATTAGCAGCAAATTAAGTGAATGTGACAACGAGCTGCCACAACAATAGCAACAACAACAAACAATAAACAATAAACAACAAACAGCAAACAGCAAACGGAAACAAGCCACATTTGCAGCGAACTCGGCTGAAAGCCTTTCAATCAATCTCTGTGTCAATATTTGTGCAATAAAAACTGGCGCAAGGCCAAGGGACTCGCTCGCTCAATCAATTGGCCAAGCCGGACCGGGTCGGGCCAGGCCAGGCCAATTGGCTACTTCGTTAAGGCCACATTTGGCTAACCTGTTGGCCAAGCGGCGCCACCGAAGAAATATTCCAAGATGTGGCCACAACCAAAGCCTTTCGCTTTTCAGCGAGGGCAGATAGACAGAGTTTTGTGATGAATCGAGCTTTGACAGGATTAGATAGCGATTTTATGGGACAGCTTATCAGATTGGTTTTGTTTATAAATACTTTAACTTATAGAAAAAATCTCACACGCTACTCTGCAGAGCATGTCTTAAGACTTTACTTTTACTTAACGTGTCCAATTTATTTAAAAGAATTTTGTAAAACAATTCTCTACACAACGGTTCAAAATTGTTAAAAAGATTTTTGTGATTAAATTCTCTAGATAATCAAGGTCCATTTAGTTTTTAATTTAATCTTTTTGGATAAAAAAAAAGTTTATTAAAATATTAAATATAATATTTGTATGCGACTAAATTTTATTTTATCTTAGCTTCATATTTTCAATATAAAATATAAATAATTCACAATTTTATAAATTTATTATTAATTATATACATATAATATATATATTTAAATTCACCTAACACAAATTCAATATTTTTAAAATTTAATAACCTTCTTTAACTCTTAGATTTATTGTAATTTAAATTTATGTAAATTAAATAATAATCTATTATTTTTTTTAGTTTTTTTTCTGTATTTTCTGCAGTTTGTATAGTTAAATTCTTTATCTGGGTATATATTTTAAATATTTCTCAAATAATAAAATCTAAAAATAGTTTTATATATTTTTATTTGGTTTTTTTTCATATTTATTTATATATTATTTTATATTCAAATTTTTATTTATATTTTATTTCTATTATTTATATTTATATTGAGTAACATTAAAACAAAAATTTAAAAAAGCCCGCTGAGTATCAGAATAATACATAAATTAATACAATTTCTTATGCACAAAAAAGTAAAAAAGAAAAAAAAGTGTGTCGAACTGATAGCTTTTCGAGCCGCCCTCGCCACGCATGCCTGTGTTTGTTTGCGCGCAATGAGCGTATCGAAAAAGGATTATCGAATTGTATGGCCCGGAAATCAATACATCAGCCGCCGCTGTCTTCATTTCCTTTACCAATAAATTTTCACTTAACTATGTCGGTCGCAAGAGGCATGCAACATTCAATAGTTGGTGCTGCCGCTGTTGCTGTTGCATGTGGCAGCCACAGCATGTTGTCTCCATGTTCATGTCGCATCCAATCCCAACCGGTCATTGTTTGACTCTGTTGTTGCTGGTTTTTCGTGTGTGTGACACAATTTTCCCGTTTGGCTCGTAAATTCAATTGACGGAAGCGCGTTAAAGTTGCAACAGCTGGAGAGAAATATATATCTCTCTATATGTATATATATATTATGTTTTTTTATATATAATTCATTTGCATATTGATCAGTTTGCCCACGCTCCATGAACGTGTTAAGCAGTGTAACTATTTGCTCCTTAAAGTAGTTGAAGTTTTTCTCTTATTTTCTGCTGAGCAAGTTGCATGCGGCAAGTGGCAAGTGGCAAGGCATTTGGCAAGTTCAGCAAACTTTTGCCACACACACACACACACACTCTCAGACGACGACAGAGACAGAGAGACAACATAAGTGTGCTGGGCAGTTGTCTTGATGGCCATAAATCCAAAGCTCGCCTGGCCATAAAACGTGCTGCACATAGCACAAAATCTTATAAGATAGCGTGGCCCCAGTTGCCGCCTTCCTTCTAACACCTGAACTGAACTGAACTGAAATAAACACCAATACACACGCACGCACACACACACACACTAACACTCGCTCAGCTCTTGGCCACAAATGAACTCAATGCCACTTAGATTTATGGCCAGTCTCCGGCTGTTTCGCTCTGTGTTTTGTTGTGGTTTCGCTGCGTATGTCCATTTGTGGTGTGTGCGTGTGTGTGTGCGTGTGTCTGTGGCAAGGTCATTCTGATGAAGTCAGCCAGCAATAGTTTTTTATGGTCATATGTTTACCTTTAAACCTCAACTCAACGCCAGCATTTGTTGTTGCAGAAACTTTGCTTTGACTCTTAGCCCACTCTCTCCCCTTTCGCTACCTCAACAAACTTGGCAGATTTAGGCATGCAACGCGTCCTAAGCTTAAATTAATAATAGTATTTAAGTAGTACTACTTATTTTTAGGGCGTACGTTTAAATTGTTTTGCATAAGTGCGATTAGTTAAGAGAGAAATGTATTAGCTTGTGAAATTTTTAATTTTTGCAGACGAACGTTAGGCAACTTTTGAATGGAAATAAGTTAAAATAAAATAGGTTTATTTTAATTATTTTATTTAAAAAAAAATCTAAAATACATATTAATCAATAACGTTTAATTGAATGGAAGCTTAAATAAATTATTTTATTTTATAAAATTTATAAAAATATTTATATTTAATAAAATATTTGTTTTATATATTTAAAAACATATATAAAAATATATTTATATTTTATAAAATATATAAAATAATTAACTTATTAAATTTGTATAAATATTTATATTTTGTAAAATATTTAATAAAATTTATACAAATATTTTATAAAATAATCAAAGTATAGATTTTATAAAATTTATATAAATAAAATATAATACTTTCTTAATAGTAGCTGCTATATCCAAAATTTGGCAAGATTTTTAATATTTTTCTAATATTATATTCTTATTTATACAGCTTTTTTGTATATCACGGAAGTCCAAAATTTGCCTAAAATTTTTGGCTGCCTTGGCACTTGCTTTCCTACATCTCACTCAAAGATTTTTATTTCGCTTACTCATTGCCTACATTTTAATTTGTTATCCAACACTGTGGCACAGTTGAAGAATTGCTAATAGCTCCTGCAGTAATTTCGCTTTCTCTATCCTGGGATTAACTTGGCTCTTGCTCTTCATTCCCATATTCATTTTCTCTTCATTCTGTTTAATTACAGAATATTAAATTTTGGTTTTCAACAAATTTCTACCTCTTACTTTAGCACTCATTTACAAAGTGAAGAGAGGCCTTTGCCTTTGTGCACTATTCAGCTCACTGTTCACTACTTTGTGCCTCCAGCAAGCTAGATTCTATCTCTATGCAAAGTAAATACTTTTGAGTTTCATCGCCTCCTTTGCATATGCCCAGTGTGGGCGTGACAAGTCATAAATAACTTTATAAAATGCAATATAAGCGGTCTTATTTATGGCACTATTAAAGCTAAGCACTTGAAGGTTGATATATATACTTGTGTGAGAGCAATACTTTAGTAAGGTTCATCGATAGCTTGCCACATGGGCAAAAAATATATTTTTGAATGATATGCATCAGCATTTATTTCGTATAACATATTTGAAAGCTAATTTAAAGACTTTGATTCGCTCTTCATTTATATTTTTCTTCTCCATTTTATGATTAATAATTTCCATATTTTTTTAAGATAATAAACTATATTAATGAATCATAAGTTCAACTTACCCATAGACACAATATCAATCAGCTCAATTGCTTATACAGCCTGACAGCTTACCTTTTGGCCAACATATACACATCATATACCATATGAAGACCACCTGTCAAGCTCAATTACCAATTTAATCAGCTAGAACACTCCACGTATTATTTTTAAATGAAATTCCCTATGGTAAAATGCAAATTTGATGCGCTTGCCAATATTTTCGATAATTGTTAAGCCTGAGCTTTTGTGCTCTGGTTTATTGACTCCTCAACAGGCTGTTGAAAAAGGGAAATATTGTGTTGTTGTCACCTTTCCGCAGAATCGAACAATGCCCAATGGCCGCAAGCCAAATCGCAATGGTATTTCATTAACGCCGCGGTAATTCATTTCCTGGCTGCCGGGCCAAGTCAATCAATCGCATTTGCAGTTAATGCGTCGAATATGTTTTTATAGTAGCTTCGCATATGCACATATTAAAGAGCGAACATTAAACAATGCCGCTGCATTGGGGCCCAACGAGCGCGAATGTCGATTATTAAATAATTGAGAGACGTGAAACAAAGGCAATTTCCCAGCCAGCCGCTGTGCCCCAGCAGCTCTGCCTGCAGCTGGGAAAACTGCATAATTGAAACTGATTAAAACAAATAAACAAACAGCAAAGACAAGTGCGAGCCATATTTGGGAGTGAACGACTAGCAAGTACCCTGAATCGTGCACGCAGCTATATGACAAACATATGGTGCAGTCGAGAATGATTGACTAGCAAATACCCTGAATCATTCACGCAGCTATATGCCAAAGATATGCCTTAGTCGGAAATGATTGACTAGCAAATACCGTGAATTCAGAGCAGAGCTTGTTTCTCTTCTGCTCTTATACAACACAAGCATACACACTTACACACAGCAATTTTCAGCGACGAGACGTGTAATACAGGGAGTGATAATTGACGTTCACAAATGCCTCTAAACCTTTTAAGCCCTTTTATATACCTGGTAGGCATATTATTTCCATCTGCATAGAGACGAGACTTACATGAAAGACAGTTTTCTGTTGTGATCCAACTACACGTTCAATTTAAGAAATTAAGATAAGCGACAGACGACCAGATGAACATAACCAGATCACCTCCACTTCTTCCTTCTTCTTTATAAATAATATAGTTCTTATATACATTAAATATTACGCAGCTGTAACACACCTCCTCCTGGTCGTTACATACATTTTCACAAAATCATTATGCCCCAACTGGCCATTACCACTGGTCATAAAAGTAGTAGGGGGAGGAGTCCAGGGAAATTTAAAGAAGATTTGCTTCTACAACAACGGCGAGTGCCGCGGTTGCTGCAGCTGCTGCCACTGCTGCCAGCCACCCACGCCCACTATTTTCCGCCCATATTTTCCTTGACGAGTTTTCTTGTTTTTTTTCTTTGTATAATTCAGATTACATTTTATTGTTAAGAATGAATTGAATTATTTAGTTTTTGTTTTGTTTTTTCATTTTTTCCTTTCTTTTACTTTAGTTGCTTGCGTTTTTATCATTCTTTAAAGTTGTCTGGCAACTTTTTCTTCTTCTCCTTCTGCTTCTTCTTCTTCTTCTTGTTTTTATGAATTTTTGTTTTGTTGTTGTTTATGTTGTGATTGGGTTTTTCTTTTATAATTTAATAATAATTGTAATAATCATAATAATAATCATAATAATGCAGTATGATATATAATATACACATCTCCCATATGTTTATATATATATAAAGATATATCCATATATATATATATTCATATATAGAGATTTATATAATTCGATTTACCTAAAAAACAATTTACAAATATATAAAAAACGAATTCATCTAGTTAAACTAAATTATGTAAGCATATAAAAAACGATTTTATACGTTATATATATATTTATATATATATATGTATACATATACATATAAATCTTTTTTTTTATTGTTTATGTTTTTGTTGTTTTTTTTTAGCTCTTGCTGCATTTCTCTCATATTTTTTAAATAATTTTTTATGCCCCGTTTAATAAAAAATGTTCTGGGCAAAAAAAACCTTGTTCTCAGTGCAACTTTTCTACGATTTCGAATTTGTCTAAATGTTTTTTGCCTTTTCTCTTTTATTATTTTGCTATTTGCCTTCGATAACAAAGAAACGAATTGTTTACAACTGCGCCATAAATATTAAATCGTATTGCTGTGCCTTCTGAGTCTCTGTGTGTGTGTTTTTTTCTATTTTTTTCTATTTATGCACGCGTCCGAAAAAGCATTTAAAAAAACATTAAATTGTAACGGAGCAAAACATAGGAATTCTGTTTAAAAACTAAACATGCAGGTGAGAATAAAAATACAACCAAATTAGACAGTGAAACGAACTGAGCTGCAAAAAAAGAAAAGAAATGAAAAAGAACAGAGAAGCAAATATTGCGCATACGCCGCGTTGTGCAGGAAACATTTCGAACTGTTGTGCCTGTGTGTGAGAGAGTGTGTGTGTGAGTGTGTGTGAGTGTGTTTGAGTGTGTGTTTGAGTATTGAAATATGCTAGCTTTGAGATGTGTAAACAGTTGACCAAATAAGTAAGCTGCAAGTACAGTGTGTGCGGCCTAAGAGCGCTGACTGTAGCTGTGACTGCGACTGTGACTGTAGCTATGACTGTGACTGCAACTGTGACTGTAACTGTGACTGTGATTGTGGCTATGGCTCGCAGGCTTTGTTATTGCTGGGTACAGTAAAGCTCGCTTGCAGTTAGCATAGGCGACGCCTACTGTACCTGAGACTGTATGCCTTCTATTGCTTTCAAGCTGAGTTTCTGCGCTTGAGGCTTATCTTGACTAAATGTTTATGTGAGTGTATGTGTGTGTGTGTTTATGCCATGTGCAACAGTCAGACTACGGCTACACTTAATCATTATAACATGAATGCATTTATTCAGCTCCTTTCTCATATAACTTTTCATTTCATTTTCTTCTCCTTTTTTTTTTTGTATATAATTTCAGTTGTTTTTCTTATATTATTTTTTCTTCTCTTTCCTGGTTTATAGGGAAATTTCTTTAATGTTTTTTTTTCTCTGCTGCCATTTTTTTTATATTGTAAATATTGTAACATATTAATATGCCGTTATATGCTAAATTTAAATTTAGATTTACTCGCGTTTTATACTTTTTTTCTTTTCTTTTTCTTTTCCATTTTGTTTTATTAAAAATTTAACCATTTCATTTTGTTTGTGTTTTATTCTTTGCACTAAAAACTTAGCATAAAAATTTAACAATATATATATTTTTATTTCTTGTATATATATTATATATAGATACTTTTTTGTATTGTTACCGCAACTCAACGCATTTTTCTTCTTCTTCTTTGAGTTTTTCTTTTTAACAATAATTACTTTAATTATTTATTTATATTATTCTTTTTTTTTGCATAAAGTTTGCCATTTGAAAGCTGCTCCCTTGCTTTGTATAAATTATAACTAAATTTTATACGCTATATATATACATATATGTATGTATATATATATATAGATGTATGTATATATGTGTTGTATATATATAAAGTATTTTTTGTTTTTACTTTACTTTTTATATTATTTTTATTTTAAGGCCAAAAATGTCAAACGCAATTTTCATCAAAAAAATTAAAAAAGAAGCCAGAAAAAAGCAAACGAAAAAATGATTTCAAAATTGTGGAATTGCAAAATTGGTAATTTATTTTGTATATATTTAAAGTTTTTTGCTTTTCGTAATTTTTTTATTTTCTTTTCATACATTTTATAATTAGTTTATTTAATAATATGCCTGCCTGTGGGGGTGAGGGTTTTTTTTTGGGGGGAATATCAAAAAGAAATTCTTTTGCAATTTAGTAAAAATTCTTTTTCTTTTGTGGAGAGCTGGGGTAAGGTTAGGGCATTTAAGACACACCAATTATCACCTACTATCCAATGTGTGGTTGTTGTTGTTGTTCTTCTTCTTCTTCAGCTAGCTTAACTTATGTTATGTGTGTGTGTGTGTGTGTGTGTGTAACGTCTTTGTGTAGTCAGTCGTTTTTGAAAGAAGTATAAAAAATAAAAACAAATTAGAAAAATTGCTAAAAAAATTAAAAATAAAATTTTAAAACCAATTTGCGTTTGTCTTTAAAGTTTTTTGAGTGGGTGAGCGGGGGGCGGGGATAGGGTCTTAGCTGTCCGGGTTTTTGTGGCGTGCGGTCCATCAGTCTGTTTGGTATTTTGTTTTTCTTTTTGTTTATTTTATTTTCAATATATATATATATATATATATATTTTTTTTTTTATTATTAATTTTTGTTGTAAGTTTTGCTTAAAACAATAAACTTGTAACTTGATATTACGTGTGTAGGTTTTATTTATATATATATATATATATATTTGTATATATATACTTTTTTACCTTGCCTTACATTCCTTTTACATTATTATTTATTACATTTTTTTTTATTTATATACATATATATATATATATATGTATATATGTATTGTATATCAAAAGATTTTTTTTGTTAGCTAAACTATTAAAGTCTGTTAATGCTTATGTTTTTTTTTGTTTTTTTTATTCTTTAAATCTACTAAACCTTGGAACCGGAATTTGGGATTTGCTACCTTGCTAAAATATATATATATATATATACTATATATATATGTTCGAACATAAAAAATTGTTTTCAAAAACTGTTGTTTTTTTAACAGAATATTGTTGTATGTGCTGTAAGTGTTGTTGTTGTTGTTTCTTTGTTTAAAGTTAAACGTAAATGTAATTGTAAATATTTGTAATTGCATTAATCATATAATTATATAAGAACACATTTTTCCGAGATATTCGATAATATTTTTGCTTTCCTTTTTCTTACTTTTTTTCTTTCTCATTTTCATCGTAGAATCATATAAAAACTGATAATATTTAAGACATATTCATATATATATATAATTATATATATATTGTATATATAATACACGTGTTTAGTTTACAACGAAAGGCAGAGACAACCTAGAGGGTTCGAGCGGTGTTTGGGGTACAATAAAATAAAATCAAGCTGAGCTCAGTTTTTAAAAATAAAAACATATATATATAGATAGATATATATAGTCAAAAATTTTGGTATAGAAACAAATAAAAATTTGTTTTTGCTTTTCTCTTCTTAGTTTTCTTTAGTTTTAAGTACTTGGCTAAGGGGCGTGGCTATTTAGCAGTGTTGTAAAACGCATCTAACTGAAAACTTGTTTTGCTATACTTTTGTTTTTGTTTTTTATATTGTTTTTGCTAAAATGCATTTTGACTTTTGTTTTTGCTTTTGTTTTTTGTTTTTGTTTTTTGTATATTTTGTCTATGAAGCGAAAGATTAACTGAGTTACATTTTTGTATTTATTTTAGATATTTTCTTCTTTTTACTCATTTAGCCTGTGTTTTTGTTTTTGTTTTGTTTTTTTGTCTAGAAAAAAGTATATATAATATTTTTGAAATATTTTCTTGTGTTTCCTTTACTATTTTGCTGTAGCTTTTTGCTTTGCTTTCTTGGTTTCAAGTGACTCCTTGGCCAGGATCACATCCTTGGTTGTATGCTAGCTTAAATGATGATAAACTTGGTTATTTGTTGCTTGTTGTTGTTGCTGCTGTTGTTGTTGGTTGTTTGTTGTTGTTGCTGTTGTTATTGCCGCTTCAGTCCTCCAGCTGGAGCTGCTGCTCGGGCGTTGTCGCCGTTGCCGTTGCCGTTGCCAATATTTGTAGCGGACAGCCGGCCGCCGCATCTGCCACAGCAGCGGCCGACGTGTCCATAAATAACGGTTCTGGTTATGTCAGATCCTGCTGCGAATCTATTGAGAATAGCTCCTTGTATAGCGCTGGGAATACAACATTCGGATGCTGTTGCTTGAACTTGCTCAACGCTTCCATGTGCAAAATCGAAATATCGCTGAGGAGAAAGAAAAAGATATGAATAAGATCTGGAATAGGTGTCTCTATATAGATCTAGCTAACCGGAAATTGGGTATATTATTGAGAAGCGTGTCCAGCACGGTGACATCGCCCTTGAGCGGCTGATGATTCGTCTCCAGCTCCTGCCGTATTGCATTCATGCTCAGATTGAAAAGCCTCTGTATTTCCGTATTGCCGCGCACTCCATTGCGTTCTACGAGAGATATATAAAAAATAGAAATATATGAATTTCTGCTATAATTAAGAGAGCTAAAGGTTGCCTGACCTGGCCAGAGCAGCACTAGACTCTGATATAGCGCCAGTTCGGTTTCAGTCAGTTTTAGTTCGGCTATCGATTTAGCCGTTTGGAAAATGCGCGACACCAGACGCATCTCATCCGAGTCGGATGTGTAGAACGCCTCCTGGGGCAGCATCACATCCCCATAGAGCACAGCGTTCTGTGAGAGATCGAGCAATCTGGACATGCGAACAATCGCCAGCTCAAACGAGCCCGTCTTCAGCAATAATATCTAAATCGACAAGAAAATCGAGTGTTATTTGAATTTTCCTCTTAAATTTAAGTTTCTTTCGATCGATTCACCTGATCATCCTGACTGAGGCGCATAAAGCCCGGTATTAGCTTTGCAAATTCGATTATGTTCTGTATCATTTGTGTCAGCTTCTCGGCGCAATCCAGCCAGAGATCCTCTTGACCCAGATTTTTGTAATAGAGTATGCGTGATAGATCCTGTTCAAGATGAGAAAAGGAATATTAAATTATTAGGATTATTAAATTATTATTTTGACATAAGTAATTATTGGTATTACTAAACTATAATTTAATATAAAAAATATATATTTTAAATAATATTTATTTTAAAATAAAAAATTCTAGGATATGTTAATAGACTTTCTAATTACTCCATTTAATCTATTATATATTATATATATCATAATAATCATAATTCTAACTTATTTTAATAGATCAAATGCAAATTCTTTCCAATTTTGATAGACTATTTTTTTTTAATTTATACTATTAATATAATTTATCTGGTTTATCATTTCTAAAATCTTTATGCTGTCTAGTCTGTTCTTTTATATTTTATAAGCTCAACAAGGCAGAAAAAAATTCGATTGAACTCTTTTACACGCTATTTGCTTTGAAATATTGTTTAGACAAATAACATATAATCTAGCAAAAGATGAATTCATTTTATTTCCTTTAAATAGGTAGCTTAGATAAGAAAAAATCTTTTAAAATATTTTTATCTAAAAACCTCATCCTTCTACTTCTTCTTTTTCAGGTGTAACAAGTTCAGAAAACAGCTTAGAGCTGAGCTCTTGAGAGCAAAATGGGGAATTTTACATCCAGCATTCGCTGTCTAAGTGTGGAATCTGTTGCCATATTGGGTAAGTGAATATGTTTAAGAGCAGGCCTACGTAACAAACTTCTAATAATTTTAATATATTTCTAATATTATTTATATTACATTAGTATCCTAATATCGTTTAGAATTGTGATACGCTTTACATTTAATTTTTAAAAATGTCTGCATTAAATTTTTGTAGATCTCTAATATCTTATGACTTTTTTATAGTTTAAATATATTTTTTATATAAAATATATTTTAATATTAAATTTTAAATAATTTTTTAAGTTTCGAATACTTGATTTTAAATTACTTAAAAACAATTGAATGTCAAATATAAATAAGTCTTAAATAATATATAATATTCTATTTTTTTAGTAATTTTAAATTAAATATGAAATCTATTCGAATCTTAGAAATAATTATTGAAAGTTTTATATAAATAATATTTTAGCCATTTTTTAGCTATTGTGCCTCATTTTTTTCCTATTTATAGGTCTTCTTTCTCCTTCTTTCTCTCTAGCCATTTTGTAGCTCTTAATTATCAGTCTTGACCTTATCTACGCTCTAACTCCCTTTCTAGTCATTTCTTGGCTCTTCTCTCCCACCCTTTAGCTTCTGTTCTTACACACCTGAGGCTTTCGGAACATGTCATGCACGGACTCCAGTTTGGTATTTGTGTTTGCATGCGCCTCCGCCAGGGTCTTGATCAGCACATCGTTGATATCGCCATCCGCTGGGGGGAAATAGAAGAGAAAACTTTAGTCGAGAGAACTCTTTAGTGAATATCCACTTTTCGGCCATACCATGACTAATAAATTCGGGATCGATCATTGTACTGCGCGGCTCGTATGTGGTGCTGTCCACGTAGTCGGCCGAGATATCGTATTGCATGGTCTGCTGGGGCGTCACCGAGGCCGAGTAGCCGTAGGGACTGCCGTAGCCGACCTCGTTGTTTGAGTAGCCGCCGCTGTAGCTGTTGAAGTAGGGCAAGGACCCATAAATACATATAGAGTATACGAAAAAGGGAAATGGATTTGCATAGGCATCGGGTACCGCACCTGTTGTAAGTGTTGTGCTGCAGCTGATCGCTGCTCGAGGGCGTCTGCGTGTCGTAGACGGAGCTATCGGGTGCCGCGTCGCTCTGCGCCCGCATCTGGGCCCGATGGAAGCGCACCTCGTCCTCGACCTTCTCGCGCTGCTTCTTGGACATCCTGCCGAACTTTACAGCTGCAAATGGGAGCAAAGGAAGACAGTTATTAAGAGAGATTCCAGAGATTCGATTCCGATTCGTGTGTTGTTCGACTGCCTGTGGTCTGCCTGCATCATACCATCACGACTCATTCCCAATTTTAGGCACTTTTGCAGTCTACAGTATTGACAGCGATTCCGGTTGACGCGGTCCACCACGCATTGCTTGTTGCGCGGACACTGATAGTTCACCACGGAGCTCTGCGACCGCCGGAAGAAGCCCTTGCAGCCCTCACAGGTGATAACGCCGTAATGCACGCCCGATGACTTGTCCCCACAGACTTTGCATGGAATTATTTCAATTTGAGCTGAAAGCAGAAAGAAATTTGCAATTTATTAGTTAAATATTTTAATACTTTTTTTAGGGTTAGAATAAATATAATATTTAATATTTATGAAGCATTGTTGCGAGAAAAGTTTTATAAAATTTAAATTTTAGTTACTATTTTAAATAAATATTTTAAATAATTTTTTTTAAGGTAGTATTTAAAATATTTAATAAAAATTATTTTATATTTATAGAGAATTATTTTTATAGACATTTTATAAAATTGAAATTCACTATATATATTTAAATATGTTATTGTAGCTATACTATAGCTAGAAATTTAAATATTTTATTGTAGCTATACTATAGCTAGAAATTTAAATTTTTTAGTTAAATATATAATATTATTTTCTTAAATTTCTTATAAAAATATTGCATAAAAATATTTAATATTTATAGAGAATTGTTTTTAGATAAGTTCCATGTAATTGATATCCAGCTTTTTGTATAGGCAGAGAGAAGACATATATCTTTATATTTTATATATATTTTAGAGTCGACAGATTGTAAATATTTTGAATATTGGTATTTGCAGTTATATAAAAGAAGTTATAAGAAGAAGAAGAAGAAGAATATCAGCTTCCGTAGAGTTACGGGTATTTCCTAGTCGAGCAGTCTCGAATGGAGCAATGTATCCATACTTTGCAATTAGTATTATAATAAGGCAATTAATGTATGAAGAACCAACCCGCTTGCTATATACCAGAGGACTTTTTTGAGAACTTTATAATGAGAAGAAAATAGCTCAATTGATAATAGTTCTTAGTAATATCACTCAAATCAATTTTAAGTAAATTTAGAGCAAATCTATTTTTTTCTTTAATTTTCTAAGACAAGTTAGGCCCACGCGATGATTACAAATGACTTTTATGGCGGCGTAAGTAGCTGACCATATAATCTATAAATAGATCCATATCCAGATTTATATATGCCAAGCTAGACTACAATTCTGGCCGCTGAATTCGATGGGGGCGTGGTTTTGGCCGCGGATACGCGCACGAGCTGTCGGGCGTACGTCTCGAATCGATCGGCCGACAAGCTGACCCGGATCACGGATCACATCTACTGCTGTCGCAGTGGCTCCGCATCGCAGACGCAGAGCCTGGCCGATGTCGTCAGCGACGCGATGTGCCGGTACCAGAGGAGCTTCAGGGAGCGGTGTCTGGTGCGCGACGTGGCCGTCCACTTCCGGAACAAGATCTACGAGATGCGCAGGACCCTCATGGCCAGCGTCATTGTGGCCGGCTGGGATGACAGGCTGGGCGGGCAGGTGTACAGTGTGCCCATAACGGGACTGCTCGTGCGCGAGCGGTGCGCCGTGGCCGGCTCCGGCGGCGGCTACATACAGGGCTTCGTGTCGGCCAACTTCACGCCCGGCATGGACCTGGAGTCCACGGTGGAAATGGCCATTTCGTCCGTAAGGCTGGCCATGCGGCACGACTGCAGCTCCGGCGGCGTCGTGCGCATCGGCATCATCACCAAGAACGGCATGAACTCCCAAGTCTACTTCGACAAGGACTCCAATGTGGCCGAACTCACAAATAAAGGTCTGTGGAATCTCGAATTTGACAAATCCGAAGAGCAGTTAAATTTTCCATAAGTGAGATATTATATGGACTCTGTTTTATTTTTTTAGCAAGCGTGGTTTTTCTTGTGGTCTAGAGAGAGGGTTCCGCTACGATATGGAATGAATTAGTTACATCTTTTTGAGATGGGATTTCATATTGATTTTGACTTGTCCAAGGTCTTAGGATTTTTCCCAGGGACTTGCTAAAGGTTTGATAAATTGGCAAATTTTCCATTGCTTCAGGTTAGACACTTTGGTATAGATACTCGACTTGATATACCCGGTACTAAAAATATATTTACAATATATACCTAACTATTAAGTACGTGTATATCTACTCCGATAGGGGCATGGGAACATTTGCATCTTTGACAGTTTTTATAGTTAGGAACCCAAGATTCTTTATCAAATTAGATGTTTTTGTTTTCTAGAATTATTATTAAATATTATATATATTATAAATTTTTTTTATATTATTTATTATAAATATTTATTATTTATTATATATTATTTAATTTTTCTTATTTATTTTTTAATTTTTATTTATTATATATTTTTGTCTATTTCTTCATCTCTTATCAACTCTAGAATTCTTTCTAGACCTACTTCTTTATATAGAATTATATGCAAATTTTCTATTATATTGTTTTAGGTCGTTCGGTATTATATTATAGTATTTTATATTATATTATATTTATTTTTAATAGAAATTATACGAAATATAAGTATATAATATATGAAGATATATAATATAGATGATATAGAAACAAAACAATTATAAACTAGGTACAGTTGCACCCCGTCACAGCTATAAGAACTCAATTGCATTGCTCGCTAAATAAGTTATTAGCCAAGTTAATTTGGTTTGGAAGCGACGCAAAGGAGGCAGGCCTAAGAAATTGCTCTGTGGCATTTCAGAGGCGATTCAATTGTGTTGCAAGCTGCAGCAATACTTTGTTCCGCCTGCTACTTGCCGCTTGCCGCTTGCTACTTGCTACTTTTTGTTGCCTGTTGTCCGTTTGTCTATTGTCGGCGCAGCGCAAAACGTTGGCCATTAACTGTGGCCATATGGCCTTTTGGCCCAATCCAGAGCAATGCAAATTGAAGTTCTCGTGCCGGCAGAGGGGCAGAGGGGCAGACGGGCAGACGGCAGTTGCCACAATGCGGCATTAGGAGTCTTAACGGGGGCTTAGTAGGTTGCCCCATTGTCGTGCTGCAACAATGCTGAGCGAACTGAAGAACTAAGTACTTATTACGCAATGAGAATTCGGGCACTGAGAGAAATTAAGGGCGACTGCTGGGATGTTGAATGGGTTGAAAATTTGAAATTTAAAATAGAATTTTAAAACTTTTAGTTGAAAAAAAAAATATTTCATAAAAATATAAAATATACATAAAAAAATAAAATAAATTAAAAATAAATAAGAAATATACAGAGTAAAGTATATATTATTTATTATTAATTTATTTGTTTTATATTAAATAATTCTTTGCGGCTCTTAAATATTTATTGATATATTATTTAATTATTTTTGTATTATTTTTCTTAATTTTTATAATTGGTATTTTTTGTTAAGTCTTTTATTTATATTTTATATAGTTTTTTCTTTATAATTTTTGATTAATTTTATTATATTTTATTTTTATTTATTTGCAAGGTTTTTTTTTTTAATTTTTTAAGATTTATTTTTAATATAATTGTTTGTGCTATTTTATCTTAAGTTTTTCTTATAATTTATTATTAATTTTTCATTTTATTTATATATATATATATATATTTCATATCTTTTTTATTACTGAGTTATTATTTTTTATTATTTTTAATTTTTATATTATTTTTTATATTCTATACTATTTTTTATTTTGTTTTTATATATTTTTCCAATTTTTTTTTTATTTTTCTATATTTTTCTAAATTTTTTTATTAAAACTCTTCCATTAATTTCTCTCAGTGCACAATAGCGCACTCTCAGCCACTTGTTCTGCCTAGACAATGGCTCAAGCCGCTTCACTTTAAGTAAATTGAGTGCTCCTCAATGTGTGCGTGTGTGTGTGTGTGAGTGAGTGAGTGCGAGGCAGACAGCGACAACGACAACGACAGCTGTTGGGATTCCCTCGCAGCATGCAACAATCCTTTTCAGCGCCGATGATGTAATTTCTTTCGCAGCGAACAAAGCGAACAGCAGACGCACATAAACCGTTGATCAACTGCAGCCAAACACATGCACACACACACGCACAGTTATACGAATGCACGCACAAAAGAGAACTGGTTCTAGGCAGCGCTTTGATGCTGCAGACTGCGTTGATTACGGCAGCACCCGCGCAGCGCACTCGAACCCCTCCCCCTCGCACGCCTAAACAAGCGAATCCGCATTCAATTGCCGCTGTCGCTGCACTGCCTCTGCCGCTGCCGCTGCCTCTGCCTCTGCTCGCAACGCATATTGTGTAATCTAGCGCTATGCGTATTTACCCACGAGGATGAAAGATGCGCGCTGAACCGAAAGCAGACAAACACAGACGACGTCAGCAGCGGCAGCGACGCAGCAGACAGCCAGCGTCGCCGTCGTCGTTGCCGTACAAAAAATGTGCCAAGCCGCTGAAGTCGCTTTGCTGCTGCTGCTGCTGCTGCATTGGGAGAAATGTGTGACAGTTGACGAGCGTCAGAGCGAATGAGTAAGAGACGTCTGAGTGCATGTGAGTGTGTGTTTGTGTGTGTGTGAAATGTTTTTCAAGTGTCAATGAACTTTTCCAACACGGCAGTATCACACACCATAATACAAATCATACACATTCACACACTCACACAGACGTCCCAACTGATTCTCGTGCTCGTGAGTGCGCGAGTGAAATAACAAAAACAATGCTGAAAAGAAAGTGCTGCTCTTTTGCGGCGCTCTCTTTGTTCTTAAGCAACTTAATGCGCTCTTAAGCGCGCGCATGCACTGGCGCTCTCTTACTGCCGCGCTCTTCGCCTCTGCCACGCTCAGTGCAACAGACTGTTTTTGTTGTTTGTGTTTATTTTTTTTTTCTGCCTTTTTTTCTTCGTTTCATTTTGATTATTTTCAAATGTGTGTCGTCACCAGCGCGCTGACTGCGACAGTGCGCGAGGAGTGCGCGGAGGGGGGTGGGTCGGCGCGGGTAGTTGACTGCGGCGATGACAACGTCGTCGTCGTTTGTGTGTGTGTGTGCTTATGTGTTTTGTTTGAGCATCGCTTAAAGCGCTTTAAAGCTGTAATGTTCTCTGGCATTACGAAGCGCTGTGTGCGAACGGCGAAAAGACACACAAGGAAACAGACACATGACGACACATACTGACGAACGCATGCATTTGACAGTAAATCTTTATCTTTATCGGCTTTGCCTGAGCTGTTAATGTCTCTGTGCGTGCTTTTCTAATGCGGATGAGCAGAATATCTGTACATACGTTTGACAACTTTACCGTTAGCCCGTCGCATATGTAAATATGCAAAAAGGTTTTCAGGTTTTATTGGGTCTTGTTTGAGGAAACTACAATAATTAAAGAGCGCAGCGAATGCTCTTAGCTGTCCCACATAATTGATGTGCGTGTGTGTGTATGTGTGTGTGTGTGTTTGTCTGCTTAAACGCACTTGCGTATATCAGGACAATGAAAATTGATGTTAGCAAATATTGATACAATTAAAAATTAAATAGCCAAAAGTACCTCCACCTGCACACACCTTGTTTTCGCCGCATTTTATATAGAACACTATTTAACATCGCACAATGGCAAAAGGCAAATAAGACGTTGACACACTTTTTCGGCAAATACGACAAATATTTGCCGAAAAGAAAAAGTTATTTGTAAAATGCCTGAGTGTCTTGTTGATTTAATAAACATATGCATGTATTTGCTGGCATACATAATTAAGTCTGTTATCTGTTATATACGACATGAGAAATGTAACTAATGTAAATGGGTTAATTCTGCTAAGAAGTCTGTAAATTACAGAATTATATAAATATATGTAAATATACGCATATATCTATAAATTTAGACATAAATTTCATACCAAATAGTTCTATCCATTATGAAATTGGAAAATATTTAATCCTGTTCATTAAACATTTTAAACCATTTTAAAATAGTTGTTTAAGATTTTAATATTTTCTTAAATTCATTTTTAAGTATATGAAGTATTTTAATTTATTTTAAATATTTGTGTGAATATTTTTTAAATGTTTTGAAAATATATTATTTAAATATAAATAAATATATTAACTATTTTAATTTATTTTAAATATTTTTTAACTATTCTGAAAACGTTTTAAAACAATTTCAAAATCTTAATAATTTTAAAACCTTTTATTAAAATATATTTAAAATCGAAATATTTTTAAAACATGTTTAAAATAGTAAAAAATCTTAAATCATTAAGCAATTTAATATTACATATTTAAAATTGAACAATTTCTTAGAAAATATTAAAAACTGTTCAAAGCAGTGTTCTTAAATAGTATTAAATAGTTTAAATATTTTTTACAAAATATTTAAAATATCTAAAAAATATATAGAACATTTTTAAGTAGCTCGAGTAGTTTGTAAAAGTATTAAAATAGTTCATATTGTCTTGAAAAGTGTTCCTAACTCTTATACTTTTTAGAAATTTGTAAAATAGCTTTAATTTTTTTTTAAATTTTTAAAATATTTTTCATAAAAGTTTGCCTATATTTTTTTGCAAAAAATGTATATATAATTGTATTGTATTTGTAATTTTATATACTGCAAACATAAGTATGCCATAATAATTCTGCATTTGATATATATTATCAACATTATTTTTTTTGGCAAACAGCTTTAAAGATTATGCATTTAATATTGCAAAATTAAATGTATATATATTTTTCGGCTCATTAAAAAGCATAAAGAAAATCAAGTAAAATAACGCCTCATAAAAATCCATTGATAATTGCATTCGCTCGTTTTTCACAATGAAATTAACGCATAAATTCATAAAAATGGACGACGAAGCGAGCGAGCGAGCTGGGCAAAATAAAGCATACGCACCATATGCACGGGCAGCAAAACAAGTAACAGTTAATTAACTGCTGCTGTGGCTATAAAACAAATAAAAAATAAAAGGAGAAGAAGAAAAAAGCGAGCCGCAAGTGCAAACCGCAATTTGCCAACAAGTTTTCCACGAGCTGCAGCAAACGATAATTTAAACGCTATGCAAAAAAGCACAATAAAATAAAATTCTGAATGGGCCAAAAAGAAAAAAAAAAAAAAAAAGAATAAGAGAAAACAAACACACACACACATACACACAGAGAGACATGCGAAAATATTTTCGCATATGCAATTTATTTTGCATGCCAGCGGGATTTCTTGTCGCGCCCTCTCGCTCGCACACGCTCGCGTCGCTCTGGGCGCAGCCATAACCAGAAGTCAAAATTAATATGTTCTTCTTTGTGGCAAATGCAGGCACACACGAAAAAAAAAAAACAAACGAAAATTAATATGCAGCGACATGTGCGAAAAAAAAAATAAAACACGAAGAGATAAAAAAAATATGTACAAAAATAAATAAATACGAAGTAGAACTGCACTTTTTGGCTGCGATCAAATAAAACAACAACAACAACAGCTACATAATAACAGCAGCTCAGACAGTGAGAGAGGAAGAGAGAGAGAGAAAAGAAGTCGCAGTCGCTGCCGCCGTCGCCGTCGCCGTCGCTGCTTTAGCTGTTGTTATTGCTGCCTATTGCACAAGTTGTCACGAAGCAATTCGCTCGGGTTGCGCGGCACGAGCGCAACATTCGCATTCGCACAGGCAGCTTCGTAAGTGGGTCAGCGAGCTGTGGGGTCAATGCACCGCCTGCCTGAACTCAACTGCGGCGAGCGCGAGAGCGAGAGCGAGAGCGCGAGCTCATAATAATAATAAAGCAGCGCCAACTCACAACTTTACACACACACACGCACACTCAGGCAAGCAGACAGACAGCTTTTATGGCTGCTCTTTGCTTAAGAGCGCGCTCTTTGCTTAGGCTTATGCTCGCCGCTCTTTATGGCGCTGCGTTCTTTGCGTTGTAAAACAACAAAAAGAAGAGGAAGAAGAGAAGACGAAAAAAACGTTAAAAACTCGTTCGCCAGCCAGCTTTCACAAGTGAAAAGGCTGGGGTGGCGGGAGGGCTGGCGGCCGGCAGGCAAGCCGGCTGGCGGAAAGAAATACACGCACACACACACACACGGATATATATCAAAATGCCGTTAGAGAGCGCGGCATTAGCATGTTGTTGGCATGGCTACGTAATGTTGGCGCTTTCTTTTTGCTCACGCGCATTTGCATAGTTACACGTGTATTAGTCTATGTGTGTGTGTGTGTTTGGTTGAGGAAGACGCCGTTAGAATTTGTAAAGAGCTACAAATTCATTCACGCTGCTGCGACGACGCTGCCGCTGTTGCTTAGCTGCTCATTCTTAATACAGTAATAATAATCAGCAGCAGCAGCAGCAGCATTATAATAATATAATTTTAATTTACGCTCAGTTATGCCAAAGTCACAGGCCTAACGGTGCTTGCCAGTCAATGGCCTTTTCTTTTAGCCTTTTTTCGCATTTTTGTTCTTTTTTTCTTTTCTTTTTTTTTTTTTTTGTAATGTTTACATTTCGCACTTTGCTGTTCGGCTGGCCGCTACGTGCCATTGGCAGTTGCTGCCAACAAAGATCTGTCTCATATACCAGGGCGAGCCAAGACGTATATATATATATATAAATGTTCTTTTTGGCCAAAAGTTGATTGACCCACGCCAAGCGCGCGTCAGCAGCAAATGAAAACGAAGAACGAAATCGACAATTTCACAAATGATGTAATTTATAAGCCCGTTGCTTAGCCGATCTTAACAGTTACTAACGCTTCCCCACTCTCTCTCCCCCTCGCCCCTCTCTTTCTGCTGCACATTATAACGGTTGAACTCGAACTGTTATTTCGTTTTCCTTTTTCGGCTTTTGTTTGCCTCCGAGATGAGTGTGCCACATGACGTATGCTTGATATTGTGTATTGCATCGCTGCTCGCACTGAAAATCACGTATACGCCGCACGTGACAATGAAAACTGAGCAAATGTCCATTACATCTGTGTGTGTATATGTGTGTGTGTGCCTGTCTTTGTATATGTGTGAAATATTTTCGTCACATGATTCATTTGCCAGCAATTTCTCTGTTCAATCTTTTGCTTATAAATTGAAATTTTTACTTTATTATTTTATGCCTCCCTTCATCTGAAGGAGTTTAATAAATTGTGGAGTCATTGCAGCAACTCGAAGATTGTAGAGTTTTCTTTTTATATTTTTTATGTTTATATATTATATAAATATATATTTATGTACATAATAGGCTTTCAATCTGTTAGTTAAGACATGACAAAGTTTTTGGATCTTTGAATTTAATTTTATAAAATTTGTTCACAAATTGTGAAAATATTTTAGCTCAGCTGAACAGGTTTGACTATGAAAACTATGCCAAATTTTAAGGCACAGGACAATAGAAGCATTTAATTTTATTTTTAGGGTTTAGTCTTTAATATTTATTATTTAGTAATATTCATATTTTACCAACTTCACGAATAAAACTAAATTTTGGTTTTAAGTTCTGCATAGATTCTCGTTTCTATTACTTCATTTGAATGAAGCACAAGAAACATAAATTGAATTTCTCTCTTCAAGCAGGCAGGATATATATAAATAAATATATATATATAAATGTAGAATATATTCAGTCATCCAACTGACATATTATATTTTTATTTTTTTTTTTCAAGCTTTGCCTAGTTTTTTTTTTTCAATTAAGTTATCTATTCATTAATTTATTTAATTAAATGTATTTATATTTGTTTAATGCTTTTGCCCATTTTTTAAAAAAATTGTAATTTAGTCATTTATTCATTAATTTATTTCATTAAATTTATTTATATTTTTATAATCTTTGCCTATTTTTTTAATTTTTTCATTAAGTTATTTATTCATTAATTTATTTAACTTAATTTATTCTGCTTCCACTTCATTTAAAGTCTTAGTGTCTTCAGTGTCTTGTCTTGCTTTTAAAGCTCTTAGAGTGGCCCAGTGCATGTAAAGTTTTCTTATGCGAATTCTCTTCTAAAGACTTTTTAAGTCTTTTTGTAATTTAAATCTGCTTAAAATATTACCTATTCCTAAGCTTCTTTAAGTTTGAGCTTGAATATAAAGCAAAGTTTAGAACATACAAGTAAGAAAACTCTAGTCGGGCGTAACCGACTAGGGTATACCCTGAGCCTCGTCGAACCTGTGTTTTCCAATACACTTATATTTAGCGATGGCAAATGTAAACTAAAGCAGCAGCTGATAATTCTTCGAATCGACTAGAATGCGAGCGTTTGTATGTGTGTGTGCGTGTGCAAGTGCGTTCGCTTGGCGCTGCTGCAGCGTGTTTTTGCAAAGTAGCCAAACGTTTTGTTTAATAACTTTTTTGCTATTTAACGGATTTCCATGAAATTTTCGGCATATGATCAATATATTCTATGGGCATATTTATCAGTTTAGTAAAAGTGCCAACTCATTCGCACTTTGACTATATTTGAGACTGAAATTCAATTGGGGGAAATTTGGGGCCGGTATCCAAAATATAACAAAATTCGAAATTGCATAAAATACATATAAAGCTTAATATAAAATTTGGTGTCTCTAGCTTAAAAGATGGGCGAGATAGAATTTTTTAACTGAATTTCGATTTTGTTTTTAATCGATAACAATTAATTGGGAATAGTTATCGATTTTTAAAAACAAACTCGATCTGCACGTGCTATACACGGACCTACAAAAAAAATTTCAAGTCTCTAGCTCTTATACGGGCTGAAATCGACGCGTTCAAACATACGGACAGACGGACAGACGGACGGACGGACGGACGGACGGACGGACGGACGGACGGACAGACAGACGGACAGGGCCTAATCGATTTCTCTTGTCGTCCTGATCAAGAATATATATACTTTATGGGGTCTGCCACGCCTCCTTCTGCCTGTTACATACATCCAACAAAAACATTATACCCTGATTTCCCATTTTCAATGGGCTCAGGGTATAATAATAGTATTTATTTGAATTAAAATGAAAGACAAATGTGTTCTTAGGCTTTTCTAGCATGCTTCGAGCAGCATGCGTGTAGTTTGAATTGTTGAATTGTATTTGATTTTATAAAGAATATATATTTTTTGCATAAATTTCTATATGATATATATATCTGTTATGATATATGTATTTATGCAACCGATTCGCTCGATAGAAAACTTTGTAGAATATTGAAAAGAAACTGCTGCATATATTTATTATAATAAATAAAAATCTTTCAGCTAAAGGAAGCTTATAATATTTATATACCCAATGCTTCTCTTCAATTTTATATCCAAGTTTCTATAAAGTGAAGTCTTCTACCAACTCTTATTCTTTGTTCATAAAAATAATAGTATGGCATTACAAGCAACTTAGACTAAATGAAGACCTACTTTGTCAGTCAGGAAATGGGGACTGAAACACTTTTAGTTTAGAATAGAATATAAGGAAGTTAATTTCAAAAAAAAAAATTCCTTTATAAATACAATTCTAAATAAATATTTAGAATTAATTTCTTAATAGCAGTTTTAGAGAAATTCATTGAAAATAAATTAAATTAAAAAAAAAAAACTAGAGACAAAGTAATAAATTATGGTTTATAGTAATTTTTGAGGCAAATATTGCTCTGAAGTAGAGAGAAGTTTAAGCAAAAGCAAAAATCGTGTAAAGAAATTGAAAATATTGTTAGATGTACAACTTCTATAATAACAAGAACTTGCTAGACAAATTGTGATATATGTATATATAAGATATAGAACAAACATATATAACAAACATATATCCATCTGCTTTCTGTACCCCATCAGCATATATATATATATATTCATTACAGCTGCAAATGATTGCATTAAAAATATTTCATTAAGTTTTCTTCTTTTTTTCTTTCAAATAATTTCAGATATTTAAATATCCATGTGCGATTTGATGAAAACTCTTGGCCACATCAATGACATCACGCTCGAGCAACAGCAAAGGGCCCCCCACCCCCCTCTCCAAAAAAAAAAGTGGAAGAAAAACTGTGGAAAAACCCTCGGGCCGCATAGCGCGCGCACTCTATTCTAATGCAAAGCGCATGAAACACAATGGGGACCCAAGCTTAGCATAGTACAAAGTGCAGCGGCTCATAGATAACACACGCACACACACACACACGCACACACATGGCTTGGCATAGCCTAAAAAAAGTAGGCCTATGCATTATTTATGCACGGCTGCAAATGCAACAAATGAAACTGAACTCGAGTCGAAAACAAAGTGGGGAAAAAATGGAAGGAAAAAAATGGAAAAAAATGATACCTTGACAACCTCAAAAGCCACACACAAAGCCGCAGTAAGTTGACTCTTTTTTAGACGTTTCTTTGCGCAACTTGCAGCAGCAACAACAACAGCAACAACATTTGCACTTAAATAGCCAATTATTTATGGTATTCGAGCCAAGTTGTTGTTTTCTAGAACAATTTGGCAAAAAAAAAAAAAAAACAAGAGAAGAAAAGAAACTAACTCTGTGACTAACTAAAGGCAGTTGTTGTTGTAGTCATTGTTGTTGTTGTAGTTGTTGTTGTTGTTGTCTTTGTTGTTGTTGCCAAAGATACCGAAAAAAGAATTCTTGAAACGAGTGGAAAAACGAGTTTTTCCAGCCAGCGCCTAATTGATAGCGTACAGCGCGGCGTATGCGCAATTTCTGCAGTTGTAGTTGCAGTCGCAGTTGCAGTTTCAGTTGTTGTTGTTGCAGCCATAACAATGCATGCCGCAGCAGCATCAATTGTTGTTGTTGTTGTTGCTACTGCCACAATTTGTTGTGATCTCTCATCCGCCCCGCTGGGCCGACGCCGGCTTCGCTTCGCAAATGCAAAATTCTAATCACAAAACAAAAATCGACGCGATATATATATATAGTATATACTATATATATATGCTATGTACAATATGTATATAAATACATGCATATATACACACAAACAACAACAACTTTGTCTATAAAATACACCAAAAACTAAAAGGCATTCATTTTGTTTTTCTACTGTTGCTGCTGTTGTTGTTGTTGCTGTTGTTGTTGTTGTTATTGCTGCTGCTGCTGCTGCTGCTGCCATCGCTTCCATCATGCAACTGTGCGCACTAATATCCGTCCTTGGCTCGTCTGTTCAACTTTGTCCCAGTTTTTCGCATTTGTTGGCGGCGCTCGTTCGCCTCTAACTTGTCGGCGAGTTGCATTTTTGTGTGTGCAGCGCACACAAACTACCAAAGGCACGCACACATAGAGAGAGACTCACACACACACAGAGAGACACGACACACACACACAAACACACACACTAGCACACTCACACACACACAGCCACAGCCACAGCCAGCGCTAGCTCCGACATATAGATTCGTCTATTCATTTGGCGCATTTCGCATTGCCCAGTGGGACCCGGAGGCATGCGGCTTGCCCTGCTTACAACTTCCATTTCATTTATTTTATCATTTTTTTGCTCATTAATTATAAAGCTAAATTTAGCTGGGAGAAAGGTTCTATGGCAATGCATGAGAATTTCACTGCGTTTGGCAGTGCTTTTGGCATGCATGAGAATTGCAATGACTTTAGCAGTAGGTTTGGCAGGCATTCTAGCACTTTTAGCACTCCTTTTGGCATGTATGACAGTTCTACTGCCTTTAGCAGTAGTTTTCACATACATGAAAATTCAACTGCCTTTGCAGTGCTTTTGACATGTCTTAAGCTGTTAGCTCTCACAATTCTTCCTTCACTTTTAGCACTACTTGTAGGATGCATGACAATTGCACTGACTTAAGCAGTAGGTTTATCATGCATGACAATTGTACACACTTTAGTATTACTTCTAGCATTCAAGACAATTACACTGCCTTTAGTACTACTTTTGGTATCACAAAGGAATGACTCAAACAGTATTTTTGGTATGACAATTGCACTGACTTTAGCAGTAGATTTCGCATGCATGACAATTCTACTGCCTTTAGCAGTGCTTTTGTCCTGCCTTATGCTGTTAGCAGTCACAATTCTTTCTTCACATTTAGCACAACTTTTAATATGCATGCCAATTTCACTGACTTTAGGTCTGGGTTTAGCATGCATTACAATTCCACTGACTTTAGCAGTACTTCCTAGCATGCATGACAATTGCACTCCCTTTAGCAGTACTTTTGGCATGCCTTAGCACTCACAATTCTTTCCTCACAATTCTTCTTTTGCCCTCCATCCTTTGTCTACCTTCTATTGTCATGCGATGCGTGCCAATTCACATCTTTTTCGCATGGTTTTTCATGCCATTATTATTTACAGCTAAGCTGCAGACTCGACTTAAGCTTTATCAATTAGCTAAGCATGTGCGTGCTCAGATTACATTTATTTTAGGAGTAGATTAAAGAAGGCTTACAACATGCCTCTTGCATGTTAGGGTCGTGAGGGGCTTGCAGGTGTTCTAGTGGGGTGCGTAGGGTGGATATGTAATGCGCTGACTTTATATTACTTGGATGAAGGCTCTAGATTATAGATAAGACAAAAATGAGGACTCTAGACTCTAGATAGTTAAGCTGACATCTATAATAGATCTTAGAGTCTGGTAGCCTTCTCTCTTTGTAGTAACCCATGCCAAATGCATTCTATTGTCATGTATTATGGCAGTATTAATTTGACAACTTATAAAAAAATGTTTATCAATGATCTTATATGAATCTTGGGTACATATTTTACTATATATCGAATCAAAGTTCGCTTTTCTTGGCTCTCCTTTTGCTTTGTTGCAAGCATCAACAATATTTCAAAGTCTTTGGTCCAGCTGGGTGGCCGTCGCATTGTGGGGCACATGCAATCTTTTATTTGCTGTCCACACAGACACGCAGCTCTCTATACATATATATATATATAGAAATATATATCTATGTGTAGCTCACGCACATTAAATACTACGCGAGAGTTGCATAGATAAGATACGCAGCAGCAGCTGCTGCTGTGGCTGTGGCTGCGGCTGTAGCTGCCTCTGTGTGGCATCTGTGTGTGTTGCACTATGTGTGCTCGGCCCCGTGGGGGCCACTGATGCATTGCATTTTGTCTGGCCAGATAATTGCTAGAATAATAATAATATATTGCATATGCATGTATATATATATATATATATATATATACAAATATATATAAATATATATATATATACAAATATATATAAATATATATGTGTTATCTCTCTATCAATCTTCCTTTCTCCCTCTCTATCTCTCTTTATTTTTTAAATATTCAAAAACTTTGATTGCAATTGAAAATTGATTAATGATTTATACAAAAATAAAATAAATTACATTTTTTAAATATATTTTAATTGTCTTACGCGTTTTTCCTCTTCATTATCTTCATAGAACTTTTATATAATATTTAATTCTACTTTGGCATTCGTAAACGTTTAGCTGATTCTATTGTCCGGACTGCAGTTTAGTCTTAGCATGACTGAGTCTTCAATTAGCTGTCCTTTTTATTCTGTTTATATTTCTATTCTTTCATTTTCTAGCTGTTCTGCTACAGTTTGCTTTATTTTCGTAAACGTTTCACTGACTTTAATTGAAATGACAAATTTGTAGGCCTACCTTACTCTAAAAATTCGCTGCAGGCTCTTTTAAGACATTTTTCGCTTAATTTCCTCTTATTGTTTGTCATTCGTAAACGTTTTACTGGCTTTTTTTTAATTTCCATATACAATTTGAAGTTGTTAGATAATTTTCCAATCTGTTGTTCTGCTACTCTTCAATTTTAATTTATTTATTTATATATATTATTATATTATTATATATATATTTTCTTAAACGTTTCACTGGCTTTTACATTATATTAGTAGAAATATCACATTTTCGGACCAATCTCTTTTAATTATTCTTAGCCCACTCTTCTAACACATTTCTCTTTAGATTTCTTCATTTACGTAAACGTTTTACTGGCTTTTATATTATATATATATTATATATTATAAATATATTGACATGACAAATTTATAGACCCATCTTATTCAACTCCTCCTCCTCACACATTCTCCACATTCCCTGATATACGTAAACGTTTTACTGGCTTTACACTAAGTAAACAACTATGTGACATGCTGTCTACTATACTATGCACTTCGTATGACTAGTTAAGGTCAGTTGTAACACACTCTTTTAATAGCTTGTAATCGCTCGACTCTCGATTCTTCGCCTGTCTGAGCAATAGCATTGAAGTTGTGGCCTTATGACACACATTTGTGGTTAGCTTATCTCGCACTATACTGAATACTGAACTGAACTATACTTCATAAATAACGCACTTTTCTATATAAGAAAGCCAATGCAGTTGCGAGAACTCTAACAGATAAGTGCATTTGACAGTCCGAGAGGGCGTTCGTCTGGCTCTATCATTAAGCAAAGTCTGAGCCACTCAAAGATCGAAGCTTCGCAGTCGCCAATTCAATGAAAATCATTGATATTATCCGTCGACAATTGTTTTTCCAATTAGACTTCTCTAACTACACATATATTTATGGCTGAGTAATACAGATAACCCCCATATATATGTATATATATTATAGGTAGGCCTCTGCTCAGCCCCAGGCACACACAATAGAAGCTCGTATATAAACTTGTAGGCTGCTTATCTTTACGGCGTAGCATTAGACAAATATTTCCAGCTGGGTTCGATGACCTTTTCACACTTCAAGCTAACAGTATATATTTACTTACAGCTGTAAGCTGCGGGGTAGCTCAATTCTATGGCCTTGTTTGTAACACATGTAAGAATGAAGTTTGTCAAAATTGAGAATATTGCTAGAAATCTTACAAAAAGATTTTAAATGGAGTCAGAACGATGGGAATATTTTATTTTTAATTTAATCTTTTTTGGAATTTAAGTAAATTAATTTAATTAATGTTCTTTCAGCTATAGGAATTTCAATAAATTTTTTTAACAGCTAAAAACTTAATACATTTTTATTAAATATACAAAAAAAAAATGTATATATACATATATGGTTAAAAATTGTTTATTATATATATATATATATATATATATATATATATATATATATATATATATATTTTATTTTTTTTTTTTTTTTTTTAATATTCAAATTTGAATTTATTTTCATATTTTCCTTTTTTATATATTTAAAATTAATTATTTATGTGGACTACAAAAAATAGATAATATTATATTTAATATTAAAATTTAAAAATCTAATATTTTTTAGAATTGCTAAATATTTTTAAGTATAAAAAAAGTATTAATTATGGAAAAATATCAAATTTTAGTATTAAAAGACAAATAAATATATGGTGTATTTTTTTTTTAATTTAAAAATAATACAATTTTTAACCATTAACAAAAATTGGTATATAAAAGAGAAAATAGCTCAACATTTATCAAATAAATTTATTATAATTTTTTGTTACAAACAATTTTGTCAAAGAATATTTTCTTCCCTTTTTTTCTCAACAAAATAAATCCTTTTTCTATTTCTATACCTTTTTCCCTACTTTAGGCTTTATCTGTGGAATGTAATTACCCATTTTCTTTTATGTAATGCAAAATTTCCATAATTATCGTTAGGACAAAAATAATAATAAAACCTAATGTGGTTTGTGCATTGTTTCTGGCACAAAAGCGAATGAACTCGCCCCGAAAAAACAACAACAACAAAAATATATTGAGAATGAGAAAAACCCGAACAAGAACAACTACCCAAAAATCGCTCTATTTGTTTGCAAACAACTCGAACTTATGGACGTAAAAAAAAGAGGAAAATATTTGCTTGTGCCATATATTCCATGGAAATTCCATGCTCAAAATAAAAAACTTAATATTTATGCTTTATGGGCGAGTGTGTATGGGAGAGAGAGAGAGGGAGATGGAGAGGGTGTGGGAGTAGCGTCCCGTTTTCCCAGTGGCATAGCCAACATATTACAAACAGCTGTCAGAGTAATGGGAATATTCACTTGTTCTATTTGCGTCTGGGTGCGCGGATGGCGTGTAAATAAAAATCAAATTAGCCGATTAACGGCGAATGTTGGGCAAAAGGCGAACGGCAATTAGCCAAAGCGGTAAATGGTCAAGTGGCTTCTAGAGGCTCTTGCAACGGCACATGGAAATTCACGCAATAATTGACAAATGCCAAACACAAGCAATGGGCCACAGTGCACTGAGAGAAATTGCAAGCAAATGGATAAAAAAATATATATATAAAATTAAAATTATATTTAAATATAAAATATATTTTCATTTTCATTTCCCATAATTTATTTATTTTTTTTATAATTATTTTTTATTATTACTCAACACTTTTGCATAATTTGTCTCAGTGTAGCTTCGACAAAGTAATAACAAAACTAACGTAACTCTCGCTCTCGCCCTCTCTGTTACTCTCGCTCTTTGTCTGGCAGCGAAGCTCTTTCACTTTGCCGTCTATGAAATTTATGCGTAAATAATAATTTGAGCTGCCGCTGCCGCTGCTGCTGCCGCTGTAGGCGTCGACGTCGACATCGCCAGGCGTTGGCGTTGGCAGCGTCAAGCCATAGAAAGCATCGCATTGTCTGTGTGTGAAAGCGAATTCGAATTCGCCTCACCCCCCTCTCGCGACGACGCTTAGATGTTGTAATGTGCGTTGCGATGACGTCGACGCGTCAACGCTCCCACATAGCAGCGAGAGACGCGAGCGAGAGACGAGGCACGCACGCAGCTCACGCACTCACTCGTTCTCGCTCTCTGTGTGCTTTCTTGTCTGCGCCTGCATGTGTTGGTGTGTGTGCGTGTGCGTGTGGATCTTTTCGGGTGAATGACCGCCGAAAATTAAATTTTTTGTCGATTTTAGACTTTTACTATGTTGACGTTGATGATGATTGTGCCGTTGCTTCGCCAGCCTTTTGACGAAGCTCGCGCTCGCACACCAACTCAACGAAGAGTGAGTACAAAGAGAGAGAGTGGGAGAGGCAGATACAGTTATAATGCGCTGCTTTATAGTTTAGTTCGCACTATCGCGCGTACATTTTATGAATGCGGGGAAGTGGGTGGCGACTGAGCAGCAGGGAACGACCTGCAAGCTCTGTACGTGTGCGTGTGTGTGTGTGCCTAGACTACACAATCAGCAAACGCAGCGCAGGCATTTCACTCAACGACAACAACAACAACAATGTTGAACGACAACTTTTTTTTCTTTATTTTTTTTTCGTCGTTTGCTCTTTTCGTTGCTTTCCTCCGCTGCTGCTGCAAGGGCCTGCCGGTCGGGCCAGGGTTAAGGGGGCGGGCGTAGGGCGCAGCGATCGCCAGCCACTTTCGACAACGAGTCTTTCGCTTTTTTTTCTTCTTCTTCTCTCTCTTTCTTTTTCTTTCTTTTTGTTAAATTTTTTTTCTTTTTTGGCCGCTTTCTGTTTACGCCGCATTTCTTTCACTTTGTACCGTACTATCTGTTTGCTGTTTTCTGTTTCACATTTTATTGTCGTCTCCGCTCGCTTCTTTCTCTTTCTCTTTCTCTTTCTTTCTTTTTGTATTTTTATGAAGTACCGAGCGCCAAATGCCGAGCGACGCGCTGCCTGTTGCCTTTTTGGCAAAACGCGCGACAGCTCAAAGTGAAAATTTCAATAAAACAAAGTTGCCAACAGCCCAGCCCCAGCCCCAGCCCCACCAGCCCCCCCTGCTCCTCCTCCTCCTCTTTCTGCGGTTGCTGTCGCGGAAGTCATAAAGGCAAATTGCATGCATATTTCTGTTGAGTATTACGAGCCCCAGCGAGCCCTAGCCCCAGTCCCCGCAGTACCATACGCTGCCACTGCCCCACCACCCCCCACACCCCTGGGGGGTGCACACGCAACGCACGCAGCTAAAATAAAGTTGTTTTTTTTTAGTTTTAGCATTTTGAGACTTTTAATTGTTTGATTTTTTTTTTTTTTTTGTTTTTTGTTGCAGTTGCAGGCGGGAAAAATTAAGGGGGGAAACATTGAAGAAGAAAAGCTTTTAATTGAGATTATTAAAGTTGATCAATGTGAACTTTGCATGGTCGGAAATGGGCTGGAGATTGTTTATTATAATTATAGATTATTTTATGGGGATCTATATATAGTTAGGAAATGTTTAGAATGCAAGCCTAACAAATGTTTCTAATTGATCTAATCTAAAAATATTTAAAGAAAATTATTAGACACTCAATATACAATGAAATATTATAAAATTTTATATATTAAAAAAAAACCCTCCACATATAAAATTAAAAAAAATAGAAAGATATATTTTTAGGTTAAAAAAATATTTTATAAGTTAAAAAAAATGTTAGATAATATATTGCTTTTGCAAGAATTATAAATTGTTAAAAATATTATTTATTGAAGTATAAATCTTTTCAATAAATCTTTACTTTTTAAACAATTTTAAAATTTACAAAATTTTTAACAAAAATATTTTCAGTATTCTTTAAAAAATAAATAGATAATAATCTAGTATAGGTTCAAAAATGTTGATTAGTATAAAACGCCGAAAAAGCTTTAAGATTTCCTTTCTAATAATATGATTTAAATTAGGAATTTTAACATTTTCAAATATTAAAAAAATTCTCTCATAATTCTCCAAAAATTCTCCACTTTCCTTACAGACTTTTAATCAATAAAGATATTCAGCAACAGGATTCCACAAAAGAAACCTACTTTAATAGCTGGTAAGTTGTTTAATTTCCCATATGTTTCAATTCAAATTGCCAGTCATATATTATACAAATATAATAAAAAAGAGCCGTTAATGGAGCTTGTTCTCCTTGATGTTTTACATAGGCCTTAAATAAGGACATCAAAAATGAAATGAAAAAAATGCTAATAATAGTTTTTTTTTGGGGTCAGCGCACGCAACATTTTCGCTTTGATTCGACACGAATAGCCAGCAAGAGGGGGGAGGGGCAGGACGGGGGTCAAGGAGTTGGGGCTTAATTGAAGGGGGTGCTGTGGGGGGCGGCGCAGCTAAAGGTTTCTCACAGAGATTGAGGCCTGGCGATTAAGATTTATGACGGACAGGACGAGCGAGAGTAGAGGAGAGAGGGAGAAGGGGGGGGAGTGAGTAGGAAAAGCAGGAAAAGTAGAAAAGCAAACGCATTAACCATCAACCAAAAAAAAAGAAGAAAAAAGCCTGACAAATGCTCATTATTCATTTTGGGCCGCTGACCCCGAGAGACGAGAGGTCAAAGAACGCAAAGCTTGGCTGATAAGGCAGAGAGTGGGTGAGTGGAGAGACGGGGGGGCTGTGGGGGCAAAGTATAGGTGATAGTTAAAGTAATTTTTATTAATATTATTACATGTATTTTTATATATATTTATAATATTTTTTGATATTTTTTATATATTTTATTTATATATTTAAACTCTGATTGCATTGAGCCCAAAATAAACTCAATTCGAAAGCCAACAAAAAATTGTGAAAAAAAAAAAAATAAAAAGAAAAATTGCCAACAATACGCAGTCATAAAAATGCAAAGCTGTGTGTGTGTGTGTGCAATTCATATATTTATATAAACTTATAAACAGCCAAAAAAAAAGGCAGCAAAAATTGTTTAACTTTTGCTGCTGCTGGCATTACAACAAAATCGCTTTTTATTGCTGGCGCGCGAATTTTAATTTGCAACTGCCTCAGCGCGCGTGTGTTGTGTGTGCACCTATTGCATATATACAGGTATATATACAGGTATATACAGGTATA
The DNA here is from genome assembly GCA_035046225.1 of Drosophila pegasa. NCBI lineage: Eukaryota > Metazoa > Arthropoda > Insecta > Diptera > Drosophilidae > Drosophila > Drosophila pegasa. The sequence goes on along the minus strand of JAWNOD010000076.1, from coordinate 8,317,775 downwards.
TATATGCCTGTATCTGTGAGTCAGCTTTCGAGCAAAGGGTCTCTTTCATTGGCGGCTCATTGAAGGCGCGACTTAGTCAGCAAACTGATTGCCATGTCGAATTAGTTTAATTGTTAATGCAAACGACAGAGAGAGAGAGAGGGAGAGAGAGAGAGAGGGCAAAAGAAAGAGAGGGGTAGAGCGAGCTTGTTTCATAATACTTGGTTGCGTCTTTCTTCACGGATTTTCCCCTACAATATAATTCCGCTTGAGAAACTCAAAAGTCGCGAGTCGGATGTCTGAACTTTCACTGCCAACAGCAGCAACAGCAGCAGCAGCAACAGCAACAGCAACAGCAGCAGCAGCGGCAGCGGCAGCTCTGACCAATCAGCCAGCCCAGCGACCAGCTAACCGACTGACACTGACTAACCAACACACACACACACACACACAAAGGCAGCTAACGAAAACAAAGCGAGCAAGAGAGAGAGAGAGAATGAGAGAGGGGGAGAAAATTGCAAATTGTAATTTGGAGCTCAGTGCACCTGCTGTGGGCCAATTTGGGCAGGTGTAACTGGACCCAGTAGCAGAGTTTGGCCAAATTTGGTTAGCTCTAATTGCATTAGTGAAGGAGCTCAAATTGTGGAGCTGAGAGATGCCCAAAATTGATATTATATTATATTTTATTTATTATATTTTAATGAAATATTATTTTATTATTTTTTAAAAAGCAAGTCAAAAGTCAAGAAAAAATAGAAGATATTCCTTGCTATAAACAACATTTCCCTTTGGTATATTTGGCTTAATTATTTGTTTAAGAAAATGGATTAAAATTGTAAAGAAATTGTTTGCCTTGCAATACCCAAGTTAGAAGTGGATTTGTAAAAGGTTTAGCTTTGAATTTTCAGTAATATACTATATATAAATTGTAGTATAATAAAAATGTTGTAACAAGCTCACAATTCCTAGAAACATACAAGACGTGCCTAATAGTTTAATATATAATATAATATATTATATATACATACATATATGTATACTATAACATATTATATACTAAACTATATATATATATTTTAAATTTGTAAGCTTCGAGTAGCTGAATCATTCTTTAAAAAGTATATAAAATGTCATACATATATCATAGATATTCCAACTATATCATATATATGAAATATGTATATATTATACAGCTATGCTCAGCAAAACGATAGTGCGACTCATCATTGAATGTTGGACCACATAGTTAGTGAAAAACATAATTTTTTTTGATATGTTATATAAGCTAATATATATCATACTATATTTCAAATAAATGATATATTTAAGTTTATATCATATATCAAGTATCATCTATCAAATGTATATCATATATCATATATAATTTATCAATAGGTCAGCTTATTGTAAGATACCTAAATGTATTTAAGTCTAAGTCAAACTTTATCAACTGACTCTATGTAATAGTTCACAAAGTTTTCGTCTGATTTGAATACATTTCATTATTGTACAGTAAGCTGCATACTTTAATGTTATAGGTAAAGTTTGCTCAAAGATTTCTACAAGATCATTGAACCATATGAAAGAGAATTTCTTCTTATGCCATAATCCGATGAATATAATCCATTTATATCCATAAATTTCACTTCTAATTTTTTAGAAGTTATAGAATTTCCTCATAACTATATCCATAAATTCTTTTAGACATCTTAGAGAATTTCCTCTTATTTATAGATTTATATCCATAAAGTTCTCTGTTATTCTCTTATAAATCCTTTATAATAGAATTTCTTCATATTTATAACTCTACATCTATAAATTTCTCTTTTATTCTCTTAGAAATCTTATAGAAATTGATCTTATATATAGCTTTATGTCCATAAAGCTCTCTGTTATTCTCTTAAAAATTCCATATATAATAGAATTTTTTCTTATATATAGTTTTATATCCATGAGACATAGAATTTCTTCCCATTTATATCTCCCTTAAATATCATATATCTTCTATATTTTTTAATATATCGTTAGACTTGTCGTCCCGCGACCTTTTACCTTTGATAGAGCCGCTCGAGTTGTTTTGTCCCGCCGGCGATTGGACGTTGCTTTGACCCAGGGTATTTGCGTGTGCTTCCAGTTTCGAAGTGACGCTGCTCCACATGTCAAACATACGTTGCGTATACATAATTAAAATAAACGTCTAAGCGCCTGCCACCCACGAAACTCGTTATGTTGTTGTTGTTGTTTGTTGTTGTTGTTGTAATTACTGTTATTGTTGTTATTATTATTCTGTTGTATTTATTGTTTCGTTTTGTAAATTCACGTGTAGCAAAGGCAACTCACGCACACACACGCGCGCGCACACACACACACACGCGCTCTGCAGCCTACATAGCCAAGGGGTGTGTGCGTGTGTGTGTGTGTCTGTGTAATTGTAACGGTATTTAAGCGTATTTAGAGACGGGTTTTTAATATAATTTTGTATTTTTTTAACTGTTATAAAGTAAACGCGGTTATATATATTTTTTGTTTTTATTTTTATTGCACTTTTTTTATTTTTATTTATTTTTTATATGTGAAATTTCTAATATCACAGTGGGGGGGTTAGGGCGAGGGTGGCGCAGGGGCTGCTGTGTTTTCTTTTAACTTTATATGCTTAGCGCTGCTTTAGCCAAAAAACTAGATATATATATAGATGTTGTATATATCTATTAACTATATATATATATATATGTATATGTATTTATGTATGTATGCGTGTATGTATATGGGTTCCTTATACTTCTTTTTGTATATATAGTTCTAACGCTGTCTTCAGGCCCTTTAGGTACTAAAACTTGCTCTGCTCATATATATATAATATATATATTTTGGATCTGGTTAATAATTTTTTTTTGTTTATGTAGACTATTTTAACTAGTTAATAAGACACTTGTTCGCGTTTATATTTAGATAGAAATGTTTTTTTTATATTTATTTTTCTAAGCATTTATTTAAATGTTTTTTTTTTTAATTTTTCAAAATTTGTTCAAAATTCTTTGTTTAATATTTTCAAAAATTTTTCAAAATATTTTGCAATATTTTTAAATTTTATTTTGAAATTTTTCTCTTAGCCCTTTTGCAGCACATGCAAATTTTGATGGCTGGCAAATTTTATATTGTTGTTGCTGCTGCTTTTGTTGTTGCTTTTGTTGTTGTTTGAAGTTTTGGGCTTTTGTTGTTGTTGTTGTTGATTTTTTAGCACTTTCACTGCGACTTTGCTGCGTTTGCTGTGATTTTTATGTTGTTGTTGTTGCTTGTTGTTGTTGCTGCTGTTGTTGCTGTTGCTGTTGTTGCTGTTGTTGCTGCTGGCGCCGCTGCTGTTGTTGTTATGCTCATTGTTTTGTCGATTTCTCTGTTTTGTTTGATTCCAAATCAAAATTTCCAAAAATACGAAAATTTCACGACAATTAATTCCGGAAGACATTTAGGCGCATTCTTCAAAACAGCATCTCCAATGAATTTCGTTTCAAACACTTTATGCCATATATATATATTTATATATATTTATTATTTATTTAACTTTGTTTATTTAAACACTTTGATGTATAAAATGGTTTGGCCCGTTATGTAAATGCTCTTGCCGCGCGTTGTTAGCCATGGCCAATGCATGGCATTCAGCATATTGTTAATCTTTCAATTTGGGGGCCTGCGAAATTTTGTAATTAATATACATGTGTGTGGGGGGTGTGGGGGGTGTGTGGGGGGGTGTGGGGGGTGTGTGTGTGGGGTTGTTTGATTTTTTTCCAATAATTGAATTTGTCTTTAAACATCAACATGGGGCGCGCCTGAAAACTGTGCCGCAAACTCCTAACTCCTAGCAACCAGCGCAACCCCAACCAGCGCCCCACACTCCCCACTCCCCACTCCCCCCATCCCCCAACAACTCGAATGCATGAGAATGTAACATGAACATGAAAAATCGATATAGAAATGAGATTTAAGGGTGCTAGACAAGCTAACAACAGCGGGTGGGGGGGGGGGGGCGACTAGTCACAATGTGGGGGTAGCGGGGGCTGTGGGGGTGTGGGCGTGCTGGCAGACAGGCGCGCCGCCTGCAGAAACGAACATGAAATGCAGTTTACGAAGCGACAGCAACAACAACAACGACGACGCATAAATCACACAACGAAAGCTCTGCACGTGCATGCCAGAGAGCGAGCGAGAGAGAGAGAGAGAGCAAGAGCGTGCGTGCATATGCGTGCGTGTGTGCGTGTGTGTGTGTGTGTGCGCTTGTAAACACTGAAAAAGTTCTATGACCCAAAGCTCGAGCGTTTGCCGGCAAAAGCAAATGAATATAAAACACATTTTTACTTTTTTCTCTCTCTCTCTCTCTCTCTCTCTCCCTCTCTTTCTACATTTCTTCTTTCTATTTCGAAACGCAGTGGGGTGAGGTTTTAGTTTTTTTTTGTTTTGGGGTGTGGGCGCCCTGTGGGGGTTAGTTAATAGGAACTTCAAATGCGGAAGCAGCGGGCGGGCGCAGACATGCAAATACGTCACGTTGTTGTTGTTGTTGCCGTCGTCACCAAAGCGACAACAACAGAACAGAAAATTGTGCCAGCAGCGACAGCAACAACAACAACAACTGCAACAAACAAACTAACTGTAACTAAAGCAGCGCCAGCATTTTCCAACTATTGTTGTAATGGAGAAATTTACATATAGAAAGAAGGAGAGAAGAAAAAAAACGCAGCTAGCAGAACGCCGGCGTCGCTGTCGGCAGCGCTGAGAGTCAAATAAACTGAAAAGAAAATGAAAATGAATAGCAACAGCAACAACAACAACAACAAGAGCAGGCAGAAATTCAAAAATTCTCTCACAGCGAGCGCACACGAATACAACGAACTTACTAACGGTACTAAGCCGGTCAAGCCCGAAAAAGGGAGGCGGCAACAACAGCAACAACAAGCTGACGACAAAGTTACATGCTGACTGCCAGCGTCGCTGCCTGCGTCGCTGCCCCGCTGTCGCAGTACGTTGACGCCGAAAAAGACCAATGACCTATGCTAGAGCTCTGCACACACACACACACACACATACAGAGAGAGAGACACAAAGCATGCATAGGCGCTGTCACTGTCGTCGTCGCTGCTAGGCTTTTATTTTATATACGGCTTTTTTTCTCTGTGCTTTGTAGCCCCCTTTTCGCTCGGGCCTGGGGTGGCTCTGGCACACTTATAGACGACACATTGAGTGTGTGCTTAGCAATGTTGTTCTACTAACGGTAATGCAAACAGTTGTTGGGCGCTGCTGGGCAGAAGGTAGTGCGAGCGAGAGGGCCAATGAAAGTGGGCGTAGGCAGCGACAGAGCGACAGAGACAGAGATGGGGGCGCTGCTCTAGGTGCTCTGAACTCAACTGAACCGAACTGAACCGAGCTGAACTAAAGCCAGCGACCAACTCTGGGTGACTTACTCCGGCCGGCTGCTAACCGTTAACCGCTAGCCCAAGAAACCGTCTACGGCCATTGTAAATACCAGACCCGAAAGCCAGCGACAATGGCAACAATGACTGATAATCATAACTGGTCACAATGGGCCACAATTTGCATTGTCTTGCCTGGCTGCAGGGTAGCGGGTGGGCGGGTTGCGCGCGACAAGACAATGCGACTACATTATGAGAGAGATTATTACTCTGAACTTTTGACTGTCTGTCTGCAGGCAGACAGAAGATGAAGACGAAGAAGAAGAAGCAGCAACAGAAGATTGCAAAGATCTGCAATTAAAAGTGCATTTTGAGGCAGCTAGGCAACCCTAAATGAAATTCTGAACTATTGATTTGGGCGCATTTTCAGTTCATTTAACTAACTCGAATTGAAACTGAAAAACTTTGAGAGGAATATACATAATATCAAATGCTACAAATTCGAATATAGAATTCTACGATTTCTGGCTATATCAGAATGAATACCTTGACTAAAATATTCCTAAAAGCAAACTTAAAATTTCTTTAAAATTTCTACCTTGTATTAGACGAAAGTTGGATCATATATCTTTAATAACCTCAATAGGTTTTCCCATATAATTCTTGTACACTTCTTGTCAGTTTTTAGCAAAATGATATTGCTCTCGTCTTAATTCCTGTAAGATTCTAAATCAAAAGATATAAAAGACACTGAGAAACTTAAAGTAAAAGCCTGAAACCTCCTAGAAATTGCAATTTTTGAGAGAGTATATACAAATTTCATTACAAGTTTTGCGATAAGTTTGAGAAAACAGCCTAGGAAACCTTTAGAAAAGTTTCCTAAAATTTGAACTTACTTATAAAAAGCCTATAAACTTTGTTCTGCAAGAATTTTTGTATGAAAAATATTCGAATTCCCATCTAAGAATGCCTTTTATTCGATATATCTATACGTAAATATTCCTTTTAATATGAAATAGATGTTAACTATCTTCATTATACAAATCAATATCTCTTTAATATATGTAGTATAATAGATCAAATCTTTTATAATTCTAAAAGTTTCTATTTTCAAATCAGCGCAAATTCTATGCTATATATCTCTATTTATCAATTCCAAGTAATATCCAATGCAGTTGGGTAAACTTTGTATGGTTCATAGGAAAATTAGCTTTGACTGCAATTAAGAGATGCGGGTTCGACAAGAAGAAATGGTAGAGGACGGGAGTGCACTCTGGAAGCTTTTCCTTAATAAATTGAAGACAATTTGGAGAAAATTAATTGACATTTTCCTAATGAAGCTTTAGAAGTTTGGGAAAACCCTATAATTAACAAGTGTACTACAAGATAAGGGTTATTTTTAATTAAAAAGTGGGAATTACTGGAAAGTGAATATATTAAGGGAACTTCAATTGGAACATTTTGATTTATGTGAAGTTGAGTTGAAATTGACAAGAGAAAAATGTTTATAGAATTGAGAATAAAATTATATAGAATATTAGAAAATATCTTATTGGCGCTGCAGAGGTTTCCAATCAGACTCTAATCAGTTTTGTTGTAATTCACAGTTTCTTAGGCGAAATCAGAGTTTTAATTGAGATGTAAAATATTTAAAGTTTATTAGACAAAATCAGAGTTTTAATGGAAAATTTAGGAATTTTTTAAATTTATTTGAAATACTTTATTAATTCAGACTCCAAACTTTTTCATATAATTGCAACATTTTCCAAGCACTAGGAGCTTCTAAGCTTCAGCTTAAGTCTGTAAAGAACTTTTCTTGAATCAAGACTAAGCTTTAACTGCAAATCTATGCTTGAGTAAACTACAGTGAACACTAGCTACAGCAACATTGCCGAAATTTGTGCCCAAATTATTCTGAAGTCAAATTTCATTTTAGGTAAATTATAGAAAATTTTTGTTAAGCTAAAGAGAAATATAGAGAAATACAGAGTAATACAGAGAAATACAAAGAAATACTAAATCCCTGCAAATACTAAATCCCTAAATCCCTGTCACATATAGATTTAAGTTTACTTACAATGAAATTTTTCTAAAGAAACTTTAGTCATTATAGAAAAAAAGGAAAACCCAAGAAAATTCGAAGCAAAAGTAGGAAATTCTCATTTGATTTGTATTGAAAAAGTTAAGAAATTCGAACAGCTAAAGCTTAGCTAAAGCATATACCAAACTCGTAATTTCAACTATACTAAAGGACAGACAACTTCGTAAGGCCAACTACAGTGCTGCATCGATTTAAAGTACAAATTCAATATTGGACAAAAATCTTTAAAAAAATCTCAAAAAAATATTTTTGAAATATTTTGAAAAATTTTTCAAATGTAAATGAGACATTATATGTATATATATCAATTTATATATATATATATATTTTTTTTTTTTTTGAACAGCTTTTTGAAACTGTTCTTAATCCATTTTGGCTTAATCAATAAATTATCCAATTTGTGTTGGCTTTTTCGCTCGCTCTCTCAATGATAATCCAATAAATATCGGGCTCTTTAACGATCCTTTATGGTGCACACACACGCACAGTAATTTATTGCATTACACAATTCATATTTATGGAGGGTGTGTGTGTGTGTGTGTGCGTGGGTGTGTGAGCGAGAGAGAGAGGGGCGGGCGGGCTTTGCATTCTCAGCTGCTCCAAAAAAGTTTTATTTGTGTTGCTTTTTTTTGTTGTTTTTTTTTTTTTTGGAGTCTGTACCAATAAATTACGTCACTTGCACTTCCGTTTTTGTTGTTGTTGTTGTTGTTGTAGCTGCTGCTGCAGTCGCATCACGAGACGTTGCAGTTGCTGCACGATTAGGCACGATTTGGAATTTGAATGCACACTTTAGATATTTTGCTGCTGCTTGTTGTTGTTGTTGTTGTGGAGTGAGTGGGGCGGAGGGGGGCGTAGCGAGGGGTTGGGGGGCCTGCTGCAGCCTGAAACCGAGCAACTTCACCGATGCCAGCAGCAAATTAGCCAGGCATTTTGCAATATTTGCATTTGTTGCATTTGTAATTTTCTATTGCTGCACACACGCACACACACGCACACACAAGCGAGAGACGGACGAACGCACGCACTCCGACTAACACACACACGCACGCACACGCACACGCACGCACACACACACACACAGAGGCGGAGGGAGAGCGAGAGGCGGGCGCGCAATAGTTGAAAAAACGCATACACGGAGATACAATTAGACACACACACACGCACACACAGACGAAGAAATCATATACAATAAGTATTAAACAACAACAACAAATAATTAATAATAAAGATACAACGCGCAACGCATCGTAACCGCCGCCGCGATACGCTCAATACGAAGTGTAGCTGAAGACTGCCTCAAAATGTTATCGAGTTCGTTGTCCAAGTGGCGCGCCGCATTGCGGCCTCAGAGTGTGGCAGCAACTCACACACACGCACACACACACAAAGCAAAGCAAAGCAAAGCGAAGAGAGAGCGCGCGCGTCAAAGAGAGTCTTCGCTGCGCCTCTCCCACCCAAAGCACTGCTGATGACGACGGCGACGGCGACGGCGACGCCGGCAGCGCTGCCTGCTGAGTGGGTATATGTGTCTCTGTGCCGATGACTTCTTCAATTTTTTTCAACATTACGCTTTGTGCCGTTCATTCGCTATGGCAACCGCTCCACTGGCGCTTTTCTATCGTGTGTGCCTGTGTGTGTGTTTGAGAGTGAGCAGCGCGCGCTTTTTACTAATCAGCTGTTGGCAGCGCTCTTACACAAGAGAGCGCGCGCGTCGAGTCGAAGAGAGCGAGCGCACATCAAAGCTCTGGCTGCAGGCGGAAAAAGCTGTGTGCCATATTACTATTATATTACAGCATTTGTTTTCGTGCTTTTGTTTTTGTTGGCTGGCGACTTTTTGTGCATTTCCTTTTTGCGCTGCGCTTCTGCGGCCGTGCGACTCTGCCACTGCTACGGCTACTGTCATTTCCATTTGAAATTCCCAATTAGCAGGTCAATTGCTTTTTAGGCCAAACTGTGTGCATTGCAGTCGGCGCTGTCTCTTTCTCTCCCTCTCTCTCTTTGTCTTTGTCTGTCTGGACTAGTCTGCCTGGCTGCATGTTTTGTCCATTTCTTCCTGCGCTCCTCCTCTTTCGCTCTCTCTCTTTGTGTGTGCGGCATTTAATTACACTTTTAGTTGATTTTCCTCAACGACTCACTTATGCATGAAAATTGTTTCTAATGGCTCTGCAAATTGCGCATAAATGCATTTTTTATAATACACACGCATACACACATGTGTGTCGCCACTTAGCTCGAAATAGTTCTCAACTTTTGATGTCCTTTGTGTCCATTTAGAACTTCGCCATAAATTATGCTTATACTTATGCTTATTAAACTTGCTTAAGAAAAGTCTAAGAGAATTTGTGATTTAATCAAGTTGCTAAATGGGGGCTTTTCCCTGAAGGCGTATTTAAGGAGTTTTATACTATTAAATATTACAAAAAAAAAACTCTTAATAAATATATTTTTTTGATATCTAAAATAGAATATCTAAATTTCATAACGAGTATTCAAGGAGTTTTAAAATATATATTACAACGTTTGCTCATTAAATATTTTAAAAAATAATCTTAATAAATAATTTTTTTGGCAAAATAGAATATCTATATTTTATACCTTTATCTCAGAGAGACATTATAATTAAACTGTTTTCCTTCGAGCTTTTCTTTCAAAATCCATTCAGATTTAATTTTAATAGTTGAATTTTTTATGCAGCAATTATAAGAGACTCAAAGAGCTATATAAAAAATATATATAAAAAAAGATTTTACAAATATTTAAATTTGTATGATATTTAATATATATTTTCTTTTGTTATTTTTTGGTTGCAAAATTACTTTATTTTAAATGCTTTAAATTTTAATATTTCAATCGTTTTTTTATTTGTATTTATATTTTCTTCAATCACTTTTTTTTAGTTTTTAATGTTCAATTCATTTTTTATTGAGTTTGTATTATTTTTTAGCAAGTATTTATCATTTTTAATATAATTATAATTTTATTTAATTATTATTTAATACTCATTATGTATTTATTATTTCAAATTTAAGATTAGTATTTAATCCCAAGCGTTTATATTTTTAGGTTTAATTTTTAATTAGAAGGTATTTAATATTTATTTAATTTTTTTCATTATTTAATTTTTATATTTAATTTAAAACGCTTTCTTAGGTTTTATTTTTAATAAAAAAAATATTTAATATTTATTGAATTTTTTAATTTAGTTTTCTTAATTTTGAAAAGTAATTTAGGTTTCTATATTAATATAACAATATATTTGTATACTTTTTAATGATTTCTGTTTTTGGTTCATAATATTTTGAGTTCATCGTAGCGCAGGTTGCCAAACATAACAAAAAGCTATAGAAATCTCTTTTGTATACAAACAATTCATAATCAAGGATGCGCCTTCAGAGTAATAAACCAGATTTCAATATAAAACAGACATGAAACGTGAAATGAATATAAAAATATATAATACACATCTATATATAAATAATTAATAACTCTTCAATGCCTTTGCCTAACAAATTTAAACGATTTCGTTTTACTAATTTTTTCTCTCTTTTTTTTAAGTTAATATGTAATATTTAAAAATGAAATTGAAACGAAAAAAACCCCCCAAAAATCACTAAAAAAATTAAAAAAAAAAAAATTGAAAAACAATAAAAATGTTAACCGTAAGCGGAGCAGCTGCCAAGGTGAGCCGGAGTCAAAGTTCATAAAATACATATACTATTGAAATATATGTTTCAGGAGACAAAGTAAAAAATAAAATCATATTAAGTCAACTTAAATAAAAAAAAGAGTAGAAAATGATGTTGCAAGCGGACTTTCGGTTTGCAAAATTCGAAACGCTGCAAAGCAAAGCGGAGTTAATAAATTAATATTTTGTTGTAGCTAATTTATGTCTTGTTAGTTGTTGTTGTAATGCATACAATTAACTCTGCCGCAACACCAACAAACACACACACACACACACAGATACAAATGTATCTTAAGTATTTGCCTGTGTTTTGGGACAACTCAAAAAAACTTTGCATAAATGTAAAAAATAATAATAAAAACGAAAAAAATCATATAAAACTTCATATTACGAAATCGATTGGCAAAAAGAAAAAAAAAAAAGTATGTCTATATGATAATGAAACGATGCTACGGTCGATTGGAAAGAAACCTCATGCGGCGCTAGCTAATGGATGGATGGCTGGCTACGTCCGTCCCTCCGTCCATTCGAGTTACAGGGCTACATTTTGGGGGGCTGGCAGATTCATGCATGAAATGCAAACTATAATGAACTCATAGCCAAAATCATATAGCCCCCCAACAATGGGGGACATCTATGCGTTCATGCGAAAGATACAAATACACAGATACAGATACAGATACAGATACATAGATACATGGAGTATGAGTTTTGCAAAAGTGATAGTGCCTTCGCCTGAACCTCTCGTAACTCGTCTTTGCCTCTTGTGTAATGCCTGCCTGCCTGCTGCTTCTTCGTCTTCTTCTTCTTCTTCGTCTCTTTTTCTATTAATACCAATGGCCAGCTTCAGGGTCGCATCGAAGCCACTTTGGCTACCAGATTAGCAACTAGTTAGTTAGTTAGTTAGCTTTGTGCATGATATGTGCGAAAGCTTTAATGAATTCATTTAGTTGTTATTGTTTCGCTCGCCATTTGCATTTGGCCAAAACCCTAAATATGATTATTAATGCGTCTGATGCGCTACATTCGAGCCCAGACGTCAGCAAAATATATCAGCTTGAGTAACTGAATCGATTTACATTTATACATTTAGAGGGATTACGGAATTGCGAGAGGCAGGGAGAGAAATGCAAAGGAATCAATCTGTAATATCTATTTAACAGAATTTCTGTAAATTATAATACCTTTTTTAACAGAATTTACATTGAAGAATCTATAGGCTTATGTTAAGTTAAGCAAGTTAACAGAATGCAGCTCTGTTATTGACATACTCTCAAGTTGAGGTACAGTTATCTGATATTTCTCATACTTCGCTGTAAGATGTTAAGTTGAGCTACAGTTCTGTTAGAGTTTCCATATGGAATGTTAAATATTAAATGTGAGGAAGTTGAGGGTTTATGTTAAATTAAACTGTGTTATTAGCTTGCTGTTAAGTTGACCTAGATTTTTATAGAATCACTGTTTTCCTTAGCTGACCATAAGATTCTCGCTTACATTTTCTAAAGTTTAAGATAATGCTATGAAATTGCTTTAATTATATGGTTTATTTGTTTATATTTTAGAAATTTTATTTATTATTATATTTTTTTAATTATAATTTGTTGTTGTTTATATTTTGATTAATTTTAATTTTTACTTTGTTTTATTTAAAATGTGTTAAGAAGCTTTTAAAAATAAAATTTCAAATATTAAAAAATTTATTAAAATATTTTGACTTAGCTCAAATTTATTTTATATTCGAAATGTATTTATAAATTTTAAAAATTAAATACAAAATTAAAAAAAAAAAAATCATTTAAATATTTTTATGCACTTAAAAATGTATAGAAAAATGTAAAAAATTATATTTATATAAAGTTGATCTAAGAGCATGTTTTATGAATGGCTTTTGATAAAATCTTTCTTTTTTTCAGACATTGAATAACAACTTGAGCAACTTAACTCTACCCAAAGCAGCGAAGGTAAGTAGATGAATTCTTATGTCTATTTTAAGCTGAGCTATTTTTTACTGAAGTAGAGTTAAGACAGATAAGAGTCGAATCTTTAAGGAGTGCCTGAATGAGGTTCTGTTATATATAATATAAACCTCTTACAATGCCTTAGAAAAAACCAAATACTTTAGGCTAATCTAACTTTCTAACCAAACTCTTCAGTGAATATATCCATATATCTTTTTGACTAACTTTTGCTGGCCTAAGTAAGCCACTCCGTTAGCCTCGTTATCGATTAACGTTCAACGATCAGCGATCAGCCGCTGCAGCTCATCAATCATCCATCGAATGACATAAGCGAACTGTTTAAAGGCTAATGAGCCCCGCCGATGGATATCAACACAGATTCCGGCCAAAAAGTAGATCAATCTTGGTTGCGCGCCAAGAATGAAATAAGCCCCTTTTTTTCTCTTTTCTTCAGACAGTTACAAGCCACGCCCCAAAGCGCCGGAGGGCGCAACTCATTTGTAGCTCCCCAACCAAAAATAAACAAAAAGCAACTAAATCAATTTGAAGCTTAGAGGAGAGGTAGATGTGGGGATATTATGTATATAAATATATATATATATATATATATATATATATATTATATTTATATATTTTTTTTTTATATATGTATCATGTTTATATATATATATATACTATAGATACAACATGATATATATATATAAAAAAAAAATATAAATATATATATATATATATATATATATATATATATATATATATATATATATATATATATATATATATATATATATATATATATATATATATATATATAAGTTAGCAGCTCCAGCTCATTAAGATTGTGAAGAATCACAATTCTATTGTAATCAACTCAATGTATCTAAAGACTAGCTCAATGTGTGTGTGTGCAGGTGTGCGTGTGTGTGTATGTGTGTGTGTGTGTAGCTGTGGCTAGATATACTTCATTCAGCTAACTGTATAGTTTGTAGCTGCGGCTTTTACCGCTAAGGTTCGTGCTACGGTAAAAACTATGAGCCAAGAATGTTGTCTAAGTGTGTGTGTGTGTGTGTTTGTCTTTGTGTGTGTTTGTCTTTGTGTGTGTGTGTGTGTTGAACAAGTGAACAGAACTGTGACTTGACTGCCCAAGCAGCTAGCAGCTAGCAGCTAGCGGCTCTGTTGGTGGGGCAGGTGGGGCTGGTGGGGCTGGTGGTGGGGCAGGTGTGCTTGCGCTTGGCTCATTTGTGCCGCAAGTGAGTCAAAGCGCCGTAAAGCGAATGTGTCGAAGCAGCAAGAATCGCACAAACTAACAGAACCTAATGATAAAGAACACCAAAGCCCCACACGCTGCGCTCCCTCTCCATCTCTCTCTCCCCCTCTCTCTCTCTAGCTCTAGCTCTCTCGCTCTCAAGCAAGTTTGCGGCTTATTTAGTATGTCAAAACATGTTTTTTTTTGTATTCTATTTGTTTGTCTGTTTTTTTTTTTTTACTGCTGCAACCGACAGTCGTCGTCGTCGTCGTCGTCTATGGAAAGTGGGACACAGCCGCAGTTGAGCTGTAGCTGTAGCTGTGGCTGTAGCTGCGGCTGCCACCAGAGGTGAATAGCCAATAAATCGACGCTTGTAAATTGAAATTCTTTAGCAGCAGCAGCAACACACGCACACACACCTGTTACTGCCTCTGCTGCTGCCTCTGCCTCTGCTGCTGCCTCTGCCTCTGTCAGAAGACATCTTGCGCAATGGCCTGTCATCTGCATGCCACGAGAAATTCACCACTCGCCCACTCGCAGGTACAGTGAACACCGAGTCAGAGCACTCACAGCTAATGGCATTAGGACGCAGCTCTTTTTATAGCAAAGCGAGCCTTGGCATTAGCTAACGCAATTATGGCTAGGCCTTTCAGCTCTCCTACGCCTAAGTCAATTATCTGCGCAACTCAATTACGATGCACACAAGGTTGCCCTGAATTGTGGCCAGCAGCCACTTTCATTGGGCGCATTAAATATGTGGCACAGATATCAAATTGCACAGAGAATTTATTCACTTTGCATCGACTACTATGCAAATATGAGTCCACCCTAGGTATATGAGAGGGGACTTTAATGGTAAAATAATCAAAAAGATTTCCAATCCCTATTAATGTAATTTTTGCGGATATTTTAACTCAAATCGACTTTAAATTCAAATATACCTGACAAGTATTGGTCCACCCTAAACATACAAGATTTGTTATCAAACCCATTAGTAAGAGCCTTTTATTTTGAGAGACTTGAATTGAATTCAACTGCGTTTCAAATTCTATAATATGGTAATATTATTGAACAATTGTATAGTTTTGGTCCACTCTAAAAAGATTGTTTCTTTTATATATCAACCTATATTCTCTCAAGTAAAATTTGTAAGATGTTTTTCTTAATAACGACAATTTCCAATAGATTCCAACTTCGTTTTAAGGTACTAATATTGGTCCACCCTAAATATATTAGATTACATCAAGAAGATCTCGAATCCTTATGGAGGACATATAGGCTTAAAATTCAAATGTTTATCAAATTTTTATATGTTATGATAATGTTGGTCCACCCTAAATATATTAGCGTAAGCTTTTATATATCAATAGATATTCCAATAAAAAGTAAACTCTCTGAAAGTACTTTAATAATGTACATTTGTAAAGAAATTTCGGTTTCAAATGGATTTTAGCTTCATACGTATGATATTATGGGTCCACCCTAAATATAGTAGAAAATGCTTTAAAAGAGAAATGTATTTTAACAAATCTTTCTATTTCCATTAATAACATTGCCAAATATGGTGTTAAGTTTTATGGTTTTGGTAAATGTTTTAGAATATATGCAGATCATACACTTTTATATAGTAAGTATAGTATAGTATAGTATAAAACGTTACTGGGTCTTAAACGTTTCAAATATATGGCACAAAGAGGAATTGCAATTGTAGAGTAAAGGCTTGAGTCACTTAAATTTATATAAAAATTTCAGAAGGACTGATTTGTATATCAGTTAAAAATATAGAGAAAAGCGCCAGATAAAGCTTTACATATGAAATATATATAAGTTCAGGATCTGGTCTTATATATAATTATTTTAGTAATTTTTCAAAAATAATTTTATATTATTTTATCAATTTAATTTTATATTATTTATTGCTTATTTTTCAATACTTTTTATAGTAAAAATTATTATATTTTATAATATTCTTTATATATATTTAGAATTTATTTTCCAAGACTTTTTATAGTAAAAAATATTATATTTATTATTTATATATATTTATACTTTATATATAATATTGAAAAAATTCAAAGAATTTTTTTCTATATATAAACTTTAATCGATTTCGACTAATCCAAATAAATATTCTCTTATTCAAATTTAGTCCCGCCCACATTATGCATTTCCCGAATCGCCCTTCAAAACATTCGGTCTTATTCGGTTCACCTTAATCGGGTTTCACTGTACTTATAAATATGATAACTGACCTGTCATGGCTCCATTGCTGCTGCTGTCTCTGTCTCTGTCTCTATCTCTGTCTCTCTCCCTATCTCGCTCGCGCGTCGATGCCGCCGCAGTTGCAGCTGCGGTCGATGTTGTTGCCGTTGCTGTTGCTGTTGCTGCCACTGCGGTTGCTGCTGCTGCTGTGGCTGCGGCTGGCTTCTGTGTGGGCAGCAGTGGAGGTGGCGTACGTTCTCTGTGCCTCAGTCTGTCAGTGGGCGTGGCTGATTTGCGATTGTTGCTGCCGCTGTTGCCGCTGTTGTTGTTGTTGTTGTTGTTGCTGCTGCTGCTGGTCTCGCTGCTGGCAATATGCTTGCAAACGCTGCTAATGTTGCTCAAGCTGCTGAAGCTGCTCAGGCTGCTGAAGCTGCCCGAGCGAGCCAACGCCGGCGGCTCCGAGATGAACTTCTGCTGCTGCAGCGCCAGGCGCTTGGGCGCCGGCTCCGCCAGCTGCGCCTCCTCCAGCTGCTGCTGCTGCTGTTGCTGCTGGTGCTCGTCGGGCGATGCCGTTGCTATAATCCTGCCCACTGCTCCGCCCTCCTCCTCCACGCCGCCGCCCTCCTCCACGCCGCCGCCCTCCTCCTCCCCCTCGAAGCACACGTCCAGCAGCGTCGCTCCGCCGCCCGCCTGCAGCCCGGCTATGTCCTTGAGATCGATCCAGCTGGCGCCCAGCTTGTCGGCATCGCTCAGCGGCAGGCTGAGCACGCGCGTGTCGCCCTCGTCCACGATGTGGAAGGCCTGTGTCGGCTCGATCTTCACAATGATGGGCTGGCTGGAGAGGATCTGGGCGGGCGGCAAATGGCAGCGATTGCTGCTGTTGTTGTTGGTGTTGCTGATGTTGCTGTTGCTGATGTTGCTGCTGTTGCTGCTCTCGAGCAGGCTGGCCATGTGCTCATCGTCGTCCTCGTCCACAGCCTCCAGCTCGTTCAGCTGCTGTTCGATCTGCAGGTACGTTGTTGTTGTTGTTGTCGAGTGGTTGCTGCTGCTGTTGTTGTTGCTGTTGCTGTTGTTGCTGTTGGCCGTGGCACTGGCCAGCGTGCGTATGGTCGTCACGGGCTCCCGCTGCCCGCGCAGCACGTCCAGCTTGAGCACCGTGCACTTGTCCGTCTGCTGGTACTGATGCTGCTGCTGCGGTCGCACATAGGTTGCTGTTGCTGCTGCTGTTGCTGCTGTGTTCGCCTCCGTGAGGAAGGCCAGCGGCGGCGACGTCGCCTTGTTGGAGGTGCTGACGGTGCGCGGGGGCGCGCCCGCCGGCCGCGCCACAATCGTCGTGGCCGCCGGCAGCGGTATTATCGATATCGAGGGCACTTTGCTGCGCAGACTGGCGACGGCAGCCGCCGTGGCGGCGCTCGCATCCAGGTAGCTGGCGGTTGTTGTCGTTGCGGTGGTGGCGGCAACTGTTGCTGCCGCTGCTGCAGCGCTGCGAGTGCTGCCAACGGGCGCCGCCTGCTGTATCAGCAGGATGTCTCTTGGCCTATCCGTTGTGAGGGCCGTTTCTGATACAGTTGCTGTAAGTGTGATGCTGGCGACAGCAACAATTGCTGTGGTGCGCGGGTGTTGCTGCTGCTGTAACTAGCAATACCTTAGCGTATTTTGGTGTGGCTTTTGTATATATCAAACGCTAGCAACTGTTGCTGTTTGTGGTTGAAATTTTTATTTTTTTGGTTTATTTTGCAACACTTTTTATTGGCGTTTATCAACACTGTTTTTTAAAGTAAATTGGGTTTTGTATTGCAGTTGCTATTGTAGAAGTTTTTTTTTTATTGCAATAATTTATTGTTATATTTTTAAATATATTTTTTAGCGTTTTGCAACACTATTTTAATATATTTGAAATAGATTTTTTAGCGTTTTGCAACACTGTTTTTTTTTTTAAATATTTATTTTAGCAGCTGCAACAATTGCTGTCAGCTTTTTATTGTTTGTTTTGCTAGACTTGTAGCTGTTGTGCGTTATTTTTAAGAATATTTAATCTATGTTTATATATATACTATATATACCATATATTTTATATCGCTTTCCAACACTGTTTTTTTTTTTGCCTTAAAGCGCCTCACACACTCTTATCATACTCTCTTAGTTTTTCTTGGTTTTTTTCATTAACTTTATTTATTTGTTTTTCTTTTGGGATTTGGTGTAGAAGCACAACATCGAAATAAATTGAGAAAAATCAGCCTTACAAAAAGTGCACTTAAAATCGTTCACAATATATAAGTCACACATCTAACTTTGAATTGCTTTCAATTTATATTAAATATGATTAAATATATATATATATTTTTTTTTGACTGGGGTGTAGCTACACCTGTGTTGTTGCTGTTGCTGTTGTTGTTGCTGCAGCTTGGAATATGCGTCGTATACTCAATTTTTGTGCCTTGCTTTGTTCTATAACTGTTCTGGTTTTTGTTTGTTTTTTTAATTTATATATATTCTTTATGTATTTTACTTTAAATTTTCTTTGGTTTCTTTTTTGCACAGTAAATCAGTCGCATTTGTTGTATTGTTGTTGCTGCTGTTGTGGGCCGTTGCCCAAATGCATTTCCTACTTTTTGTTAGAGACGTCACAATATGTTGATTACTTTTAGTTATCCTGCTCCAGCTGCACCTGGACTACTGTGTTGCTGCTGCTGCTGCTGCTGCTGCTGTTGTCCGTGTGTATCTGCTGCTATTGCTGCTGTTGTTGTTGCTGTTGTTGTTGCTGTTGCTGCTGCTGCTGCTTCTGTTGTCGTATCCTGGCGCTGCACATGCAACGAGCTGCTGCTGCTGTTGTTGTTGTTGCTGCCGCTGGATGGCTGCAAGGCGCCATTGGAACTTGACGTCAAAATACGAGCAACTGGAAGTGTGTCGACGTCGCTGCCGCTGCCGCTGCTGCTGCTGCTGTTGCTGCTGTTGCTGCTGCTGCTGCTGCTACCAGATTTCCACATAGCGGCACGCAACCCTAGCGCCTGCTGCTGCTGCTGCTGGCAGCATTGCAATGGCCAACCACCAACCACCCCGCCTGCCGATTACGCCGAGCAGCAGCTGTGGCTTTAATAATCGATTTTTCAGCCACACGCACACACATGCAAATCGATACACACACACACGCGCACACACACACACAGGGGCAACTGCAACGCTTTCGCTTTTCGATTTAATTTTCTTTTAATGCAATTTCAATTAAAATTTCAATTTATTTTTCATTCAATTTGCTTTAAGATTTTGCTTAAATTTTCAGGCAATTTTCTTTAAATTTTCATGCAATTTTCATTCAATTTTCTTTAGATTTGCCTTGCATTTTCCATTTGTTTTTCCACTTGCACGAGGCTTTTCATTGTTTACACACCATTTTCACGCACTTGAAGTTTTCACACGAATTTTCCTGCGAATTTTCCTCACATTTTCTTCACATTTCCTTTGAATTTACTTTTTGTTTATTGCATTTGGTGTTGTCAGTGGCCGCGTATATCCTTTCGGCTGCGTCCTTTGCAGGAATGTGTCCCAAATTCAAGTGCGCCACAAACACAATTCGCGCCGCACTTTCCGTTTCGCCACTCAGCTGCTTGGAAAAAGGACTTCTAATGGGAAAAAATCGCAATGCCAGGCTGCTTCAACACTCACACACACACACACACACACATGTATAGGTGTGTGTGTGTGCTTTATATGCAGGCCAAAAATGGGACTCGCTGCGCTGCAAAATAGGGTTAGTAGGCATAATGCCAAGTGCATAGCCAGGAAAAATTGGAAAAGCGCGCGCGGCATTGTTGCGCAGCTTTTCCTACCCTTAAGCGCACGGGCTTTCCACTTCCACGCCAATCGCTGTGTGCGTGCGTCTGCTTCCATTGGGGAAATTCCCGCTGTGTTGAATTTCGTTTTGGGGGAATTTTTTTGCGACTTGTGTTGACTGTTCGGGGGTGGAAATTCGGTTAGCGCGCGTCATTTGAATTTGAACTTGAGGGCGGGCAGCGGGCAACAGGGAATGATAGACTAAAAGATGCCCGGTAAATAAATATTCTTTGGAGTTGTGGTCTGTTAACGTAAATATTCATAATATTTTATGACGAGACATAGTATATTTTTAATATAATAAATATATTATATAATATATATTAAAAATTTTCATATTTATATTATTATTAATAATTCAATATATTAAAACAAAATATATATATATTTTTAATACAATAATATATATTAATATTAATAATTTTCATTATTATTATTAATATTTACTTTATTTTATATATTAATATTATTATTTATTATGTATTTTATTTGTATGTAGTATATAGTTTTGAGGGCACAACAATTGAGGCATATATTAACTGATAAATAACAGTTGCCTAGAGCACTTGGGCTGTAAATCTGTTTAGACATTTATTTATTTTTATTTTATTATTTATTTTTGTTAGCTTCTGTTTCTGTCATAATAAATTAAACAAAATTTTTAGATACTGGAAAATAATACAGAAATTTTGTTGCAAAAGCATTGTCAATTGTAATTTGATGTGAAAATGCTACCAAATTCAGGAGCGCCTGAGCTTACAAATTGGTACTAAGCATCACGTAAGGAAAATTGATATTTCGCCTGCAAGATTTTGTCTATATAAAATAGAAAAGTTTGCATTAGGTGAATATTTTTTGGATGGGAAAAAGTTTGGCTCAAATGAGGACGTCAAGAACGATCAGATTAGATTAGATCAGTTTTTTTTTTTGCCAGAAAGGATCAAAAATTTTCCAAGCGTAGAAATAATCTGATGGCAAAAGGTATTGGATCAAAATGTAGACTACATCATTTATTGAAATGTTTTGCATATTGATAAAATCTCGTATTTAAATTGCTTTAAAAAAATAAATAAATTACTTATAGACCCACCCAATAAATATAACGTATAAAGGATACATTTATTATGTATAGTGCCTGCAAGAGTTTTTCTATATTAAATAGAAGAGTTTGTATTAGGTAAATAGTTATGATAAAATCAAACATTTTGATATAGTAGTATATATAGATTTGTATATAAAAAAGATTAAGAACAAGCTTAGATCTCTGCTTTAGCTTTCATCTAGTGCTAAATTATTCAAGCATATAAGTGAGTCCTATTACAATTATTAAAATTAGTTTAAGTCCACATATTAACTTAAATTTATCTACCAGCCCCTCCACTTCCTGCACAACAAAATTCATTAAATGCCATAAAAGTCAGCTGCAAATGAAGCTGAAACAAAGCAAAAAATAAAATACCTTCAAGCTGAATTCAATTGCGGACAGACTTCACAACATTTACAGCCAAGCGAAGAGCTTATTAAACGGCAAAATTAATAAGGCAAATATAGAGATTATTAATGCGCAGCAAAACCGCAAAATAATTCAATTCGAAAGGCTGAAAAG
Organism: Drosophila pegasa; assembly: GCA_035046225.1. Classification (NCBI taxonomy): domain Eukaryota; kingdom Metazoa; phylum Arthropoda; class Insecta; order Diptera; family Drosophilidae; genus Drosophila; species Drosophila pegasa. Next base: position 8,295,768 of record JAWNOD010000076.1, on the reverse strand, counting down.
TGAAGCGAATCTACAGAGAATGGTGATTGAGGCGAGCGAACAGTTAGAGAGAAGCGGCAACAGCTGAGAAATCCGTTAGAGATGAGGTTAATAAGAGGCAGAAGAATAGAGAGGGGGAGAGAGAGAGGGGTGGGGGGCACAGCTCCAAGTAGAAGCAGTTACGCAAGCGAGCAAATGGGGCCCTATAACTGGGCAAGCGCTGGGCACAAGCTTTGACGCATCATTAGCCGTATTATCGGGGAGCTTCTCTAATATTTCATGTTTGCCGTTGTCAGAGAGAGAGGGGGGGGAGGAAGGTGGGCACGACGACGGCGACTTCAACTTGCGCAAGCCAGCATCAGGTCTATCAAGCGTTAACTGGTTCTGGCCGTAAGCCGTCAATTTGGCTCAGACGAGCTGCGGCTTGCAACTTGGAAGCGCCGTTGGTTCTGCCAACCGAAATGTGTGCCTCACCGTTGTAATGATACCCACTCCGGGCCCCCCACAGGCCCCCCCTCTACTCCTCTATCGTCTCGTCTATTTTCCCCCTATTTCGTTTGCAGTTGCAGTTGCTCTTGGAGCGATTCTAACCTGTTTTTCTCGAAGAAGAACTCTTGGAGGCGACGCCAACAAGCAGAAGTGGGGGCAGAGGCTCGCGGGGGCTCGGTGGTAAAAGTCCCGTACGAAAGTCCCAGTTATTCAAGAGGAAAAACCTGTTACACGCAAGTGGAACTCGCTTCGATTCTGGCCAAGAACAAATCACGGAGCGAGCGAGAGGGGGGGGGGGGGGCCGCTGGCAGCAACTGAAACACGTTAGTACCGTTGTGTCGGATTCTTTGTTGCGCAACTGTGTTGCAAGATTAGCTGAGCAGCAGCAACAACGGCAGCAGCGACTGGTTTATTGCAACGTCGCGACGTCGTCGTCGTTGTCGATGAGGCAACGTCTGCTGCTGCTGCCCCCCTCCACTAACTTGGCCGAGATGTTGCAACATCTGCAGCTAGAATCGGAAATGCAGCGCACATATATACAATATACAACATATATATCTATGTAAACAAAGCAAAAACAACTCCAGCTAAATGGGCAGAGAACCTTGCCCAGGCGATCGCGTGCGTTGAGGCTTGACTGCGTTTTGCATTCAGTCAATTTTTTTTTCTATACGAAAACTCATATTGAGTACCGTTGCCCCTTGTCTGCTTCCCCCACTCATTTGGCGATCAATTAAGCTTTTTTTCTTAGCCAAGGCTAAGACTGGGCCAAGACTCTTGGCTTACAAGCGAAAATATCACCAGAGTTATTTGCCAAGTGCAGCGAAACTTTTTTTTGGCGTTCGCTTAGAGCTCTGATAATCATTATCATAATTACTGCACTGTGCTCAATTGTTGCACAATATTTATGAATATGCACAGGTGTGTGTGAGAGTGTGTGTGTGTGTGTGTTTTTATTATTATTATTAAATTCTTAAAAGCCTTGAAAAGTAGAAATCAAATTTGAAGCTTGATTTTGGGCGATTGTCGCTTTAGCTTAACTAAATTGACTTGGAAAATATATTTAATTTTTAAATGGGAATCAAAAGACAAAGTTAAATATAATAAATATATAATATAAAAAATGACTAATCAAAAAGGATACATAAAAATATGATAAACCAAATAATATAGTATATATCTTAATAATTAAAAATATATCTATATATTAAAGAAATAAATTAAATAATTCAAAATACCAATAATACTAATAATTTGCTTATAATTTAAATTTATATATTCAAATATTTTTTATTCTTATTAAAAAAAAAAAAGTTTGGCATTTAAATATTCATATGAAATATTTCAAATAGGTTTAGAATTTTCTTTGACTTTGAAATATTTATTAAAATTCGTTTGATTTACAAAAATATTTACCTAAATTATAAAAAAATTATGTGAAATATTTCTTATAATTTATAAAAATAAAAAATATATGAAATATTTTGTATAACTTATATTATATCATAATTAAAAATAATTTGAATATATTAATTTAAATTATAAAAAATATATTATATAATTTTAAAAACTTGTATTATATATTTATAAATATTATTTAAATATATTTATTTAAATTATAAAAAAAAATATTTAAAAATTATTTATTATAATTAAAAACTATTTGAAATTCAGGCATATATAATTTTTGTGTAACCAAAAGGCATTTTAGAATGATAGTTATGCAGGCAAATTCCTATTTTTACTATAGTTTATGATATTATGATCGCAACACAGTAGATCAAAGACAATAATCAGATACAATTCCAAGTTTACCAACCAGATAAATCAATTAAATGATTTTTGCCAACAAATTTCAATCAATATTTCAGTTAGGTAAATATGAAATTTACACTCGTTTCACAGATTTTTCAAATGCTACGCTTTTCGATCGCTCAGAGACTGTGAGCTCCCGTAATCGCTAGCTTAATCGTCAGCGACAGATGAATATGCAATACTTAATTGAATGAAGAAAAGGTGAAGGTTTCATGCGGAGCCGCGTCGAATTGAGAGTTAATTTTAGGATTCGCCATGCCATTACCCAATGTATTTCGATAAAGACGCGGCGAGAGACAAGTCCTTAACATCGATTTGCAATTCACCCAAATATTTATGATGATGTAAGAGAAACTGGGACTGGAACTCACCTCTTATGGTGCTGGGCATGTTACATGCGTTCTTGGAGCTCATCTAAAAGTACTTCATGTGGGCAAGAACAGTTAACTCTTGTTAAAGTCGCAATGGAAAGTCAGGCGAAGCCCGTTTCGATAACATTTCGGGGGCACATGTCAATGTTATCGATAACGATAGCCGATAGCACTTAATTAGTTCACTGCGAACCAGTTCACGATCAATGCACACGAGAGCAAACGCTTTTCAAACGGTAAATTAGCCGCAGTCGCTCATTGGCTGGCGAGCAGAGAGTGAGAGAGAGCGAGAGAGAGAGGGAGCGTGTGTGTGTGAGAGAGAGAGCGCGCGCGATGGGCAAAGGCAGAACGCAAGTGGACACGGCTGGACTGGACGTGTGGACAAACGTTCGAACACTAAACGGCCAGGAATTCAAATGCGAATCGGGAGGCTCCGCTGCCAGCAGCGCGAAACCTGTGCGGCAGGCGGGCAGCGCGCGATCGCGCGATCAGCGATTCGAAGAAAGGAGAAAGGAGCCGAGCTCAGACTCCACACACACACACACAGACACAGCTTCAAGAATTCCCGCTAATTAAAATACATGATCATCGCTCAGAAATACACCCCGGCAACACGAGAGTTACAAGAGTCATTCGCGTATTTCATCAGAGTGCGAGATGAGCGCGTGACACGCGTGAGTCGATAGTTGTAGACGATAGTTGTGCATATTCAATGTCGAATGACTAAAGTCGGCGCATCGTGTCACGAGCTATCGCCTGGCGAGCAGCGCTAGCAAGGCAGAGTTCGACTGCTGTTGGAGCCCGTGACATTACGTTGGGGGCCGCGTCAGCGCAGCAGGCTCCACACACACAAAAAAAAGCGCACCTTTAACTTTAATCGTTAAATAAACAGGAAGACTTCTACAGCAAACACTCACTCACACACACTCACACACACACTCACACACACTCACTCACACTCACACACACTCACACTCACACACACACTCGCTCAGCGCAAGAAAACTTATCACAAGTCGCAGAAGAAAGAAAGAAAGAAAGAAGAAAAAAAAATGAAATAAAACAGGTTGAGAAGTACCGCTAAGCGGGAAGAAACAGCAGCAGCAGTCGCTGTCGCTGTCGCTGCCGCTGCCGCCGTCGCCGTCTCGGCCGTCGTCGCTGCGGCAGCAGTAAGAACAAGCCCCGCAAGCAAAAAGGTCAACGAACGTTCTTAGCGAAGAAGAATGGAATCAAAACACAAAAACACGAAAAACTGAGCAAGAAATGACGGAGAGAGCGAGAGCGAGAGAGAGAGCGAGCGCGCGCGCGCAGTCATTGGTGGGTGAGCGCAAAGAAAGCGACGATCAGCCGCAGAAATTTAAGAGAGCGCATGTACTAAGAGAGAGAGCGGGAGAGTGGGAGAGCGAGCGTGGCGTGGCGTGGCGTGTGCGAGCGAACAGTCAAAAAATTTATGCGGTATGCATTTTGAAAAGTATTTTGATGAAAATAACCTGAACGTAAATGTATTTTTAGCAAGAATTTCTGAAACGCAGCGGCCGAACAAAAGTGCAGCAAAAGCTGCCCGAGAGAGAGAGAAAGAGAGAGAGATGGACAGAGAGAGAGGCAGATTAAGCGCTGTAACTGCCACGAGAAAGCCAAAAGAAACTGAAATTCTTGTTATATTGCTCAATATTTGGTAATACACACGCACACACACACACACACACATACAGAGACGTGCAAATGTAGCGGTATATTGACGAAATTTCTGAGACGAGCCACAAGCAAAGCTCATTGACCTCCAGCAGCCGTCGACGTCGCCGTCGCCGTTGTAACTGTGTAATAAGCTTTTAGAGCAGTGCGCGGAGAGGCTAGAAGTCTGCTTTATGTGTTGTTGGCTTTTTTTCTTCTGCTTCTACTTCTTCTTCTTCTTCTGCTTCTTCAGTTTTTTTTTTGGTATTTGATTTCTTCCGTTCGCTGACGAGTCGAGCTTTGGGCAATTCAACAGATTTTTATGTCTTCCTGTGCAGCTTAAAGCGTTGACTCAATTAAAAAGAAACAACAACAAAAATGAAGACAAAAGATGCTTATGCAATTGGCCGCGTGTCTGCAGCAATCTATTTCGCACTCGCTCGCTCCCTTGCACTGCCATTGGCCAAGGCGACATCTGGAGAGTTGTGTCCACGAGCTTAAGCAAATAGCTGCGGACTCTGCTCGCTTCCTTCGCTTCAAATTGCCTGCAACGTTGATCCCGTTTCACTGTGCGTGTGCCTATATGTGTGTGTGTGTGTGAGAGTGAGTTTCTGTGGCTGCCCTACGCTGATTGGTCAATCGCTTGCTTAGGGTTTCCCTAGGCGAACGGCTGCTATTGGCTGCTTGTTGTTCTGCTCTCCTTTTCGTCGTCCTTTCGTTTGATATACGCTGCGCTGTGCCTGTTGCGGGGCTTTAATACTCTTTGTTAAGAGAGTCGTTGGTATTTAAGATCTTTGGAATAATATTTTTTATGAGTATTTTAATGAAAATATTCATCATATATAAGGTTCTTGGTTGAAGAGATTTACTGATAATACTAAATAAAAATAATACTAAAAATATATAAAAATATTAAAAATTTATATAAAAACATTTTTTAAAAAATATATGTATTATTATAATATTTTTTTTTATTATTATATTACCATAAAACCTATAACATTTTTATAATATTTAATATTGAAATACTCAAATCTTGTACTACTTTGAGTGCCGTACCATTTCTATAGAGCAAACAAAATTCGACTTCAATAAAAAAATATATATTTTCTCCAATATACTTGCGCATTTGGCAGCAACAATTATTTTCATTCACAGAATTTATTTGAATGAATTTTATGCGACAGGACGCAGCATATTTTGGGTATAAATAGCGCTCGTTCAGGCTAAAGGATTCCAGTTACTAACTGTTTGTGAAATAGAACGCAAGTGCTATTAAAAAATATAGTAAACGTGTGTGTTAACTGGTAAATATATAATATATAAAGGAAATTTCAAGTGAAAGTAAACTGTGTTCTTGGAATTCTGGATAAAATAGATAAAATATTTTTAAAATAATTTTTAGGATATATAAAAGTTACAATAATAATACAAGAATATTATATACGCATACATATATTAGTATATGCATATTATATATATTAAAAATAAAAAAAAGGTTATTTACTATAAAATATCTAGAATCTCCAGACTTTTTTTTATTATTTTAAATTTTGCTTCAAACAATAAAAAATATATACATACATATGCATATAAACACCATTAACTATTATTTATAATTTTTATATAGCTTTTTCATATAATCGTTATCATTTATCATTTTTTTATATAATCTTTTATAATCTTTTTTTTTTACACCTATCACTACTATATCTATGAACAGCCGATTTTCATTTATATTTGTATACTATTTCATTTATATTTATATTTATATTTATGATTCTCTTCTTTTCATTCTACTCTAAACCAGAAATATTCATCTTTTAATTTTCCATCGGAACAAAATACGTTTTCATTTGGTTTATGATTTTTGTAGTGCAGCACTATTATTTTTATGAACAATGCTGTAATATATATGTTTTCCTTTCTTTTTAATGGAATAGAAAAAATCCGTTAAACAATCAATTAAAAGCAAAACAAATTTCTCAATCTCTCTCAACTTCACGTTAAAAAAAATATTTAAAACAATAATGTAATATAATATACATATTATTAACATATCTTTTAAAAATCATTAAACTACAACGATTTATATTTGCCTTCGTATTTTTATTTAAAAATATATAATACTTACCTTTTTTAACTGAAAAAGAATAATATTAAATGCATTAAATATTTAAGTATTCTACAATAAAATTTCTATGATCTCATCTTTTTTTAGATATTTTTTTAAGATTATCATAAACAGAATTCCCTATTAAAAACATTTTTTGAACAAATAAAGTTGTGTATAAAAATGTTTTTAAAATTTTATTTTTGCAACAATAAAAAAATCTTAAATGCTGCATTAAAATCACAAAGCCAGCATTAAATATGTAAAAGCGAAAACATTTTATTTATTTTTTTTTTTTTTTATAAAAAAAAAGTGTTGAATGTAATTACATGAAAACATGCTTCTAATTGATATGGTTATATAGCAGGTAGATTTAATTTCAATTAATTGTGAATGCATGACAAAATGCAGTTCAATCAATTTGAGAATGGGTGCATGGGGCTCATTCAGGCTTGTATATAGTATATGGGGGGACAATGTCTGTGATCGCCGCAGATAGTTGGCATTTTGAAACAGTAGAATGAAATACCAGCATAAACAATTAAAGAGCGCCCAACATTTAAACGGAATTTTGTTGGCGAATCGTGGGGCTGCGATCGATGCCATGTCCGAGTGGACCACAATTACAGTGCGCCCGGACAATCTGTTAACACACCGGCAACAGCTACAAATTGTTGTCATTATAATTATTTTGCTTTGCCCTATTGGGCGATGGGGCGATGGGGCGAGTATAAAAGTCCGAGTATAAAAGTTCCATTCACACAGTTATTCAAATATTTGTGCTGGCTTCATTAGAACCCTTTTTCGGCGACGACCTGTGGCTCAATGAGGTTAATACGCACCACCCTAACGGCAGTTGGATCACATTTATACAGCTGGCCACACTTCCCAGGCCAGGGCACATTCGTTTCTTTCCATTCGTCACACATTTTCATTTCCAATTAGACCGAAGCCCCACAAACGCGGTGCAACCAACGTCCAAGTTGCTGTTTTTTTTTTTTTTTTTTCATTTTCCCCCTCTCAGTCAGCGGTCGACGTGCCAATTTGCCCACGCACACACAAAAAAGGAAGCAAAAGTTAACTAAATCCAAGAAAAAAAGCCAAATACCAAAAGCAAACTCTTCCTACAGATAATGGCGCCCATGTAGCAGCTACGACCAGAGCAGTTATCCAACGAGAAGGCCCACCACAGCGAGCACAAGGCAGGAAGCTAACACCCACAGTTATTTACTAGCTGCAAAACAGTTAACACCCACACACACACACACACACACACACCCTTGCAGTTGGCGGCGCAGCATGGACTTTAAGGAGTATCGGCAAAGGGGTAAGTCGAGTCCATAAAACGCACAGCGGCAGCTCAGATACAATTGTATCTCAGTTAATTTGATTTGCTTGCGTGGAACTATATATGTGTGTGTATGTGCTTGTGTGTGTGTGCTAGCTGCACTACTAAAAGGACTTAGCATGTGTCCTTAGTCATTTGCCTAGCTCAATTTAATAAAACTCAGCTCGTTTATCTTGATTCAAAAAGCTTTCAGTTTATTGCTCAAATTATTTTTGCCCTTCTTTCACAATAATTTGCCAAGACATATATATATATATATATATATTTTTTTTTATATATGTATAAGCGTATACATTTCTAATAATATTTATTTCTAAATAATATTTCTAAATAATATTTACTTTACCAACAATTTTTATTTTATAATTTTAGGTGTTGCTTACATTTTCTTATATTTTTATATTTACTATTTATAATTTTATTTATTTTAATTTAACGTTTTGTAAGACCCTTACAAATATTTTAGGTTTACTAATTTCTTTGTTGTTATTATTTTATTTAAATAATTATTTTAAGCAATTTGTTTGTATTTTTATATTTTTCAGTAGTTATTTATTTTATTTATTGATTTTCTTATTCTTTTTAATTTGGTTATTCATACCTATTTTTTTTGTATTGCACTGTTAATAACTTTAATTTTTTTAAAATATTTTTTTTTATATATTTTTTGAAAGTTTTAATATATTGTTTATTAATTCCATACTCGTTTTTGCTGCTTTGTTTTACTAAATTCTTTTATTTAAAATTTTTTTTATCATAATATATTTTTTATATTAAGTTTTTGATTTTTTCACTTATTTTATTTTATTTAATTTTTTTTTTTTTGCAAAATTTTTTGATATTTTTAGTACAAATAAAGTCTTTTCCTTCCAAAAAGAGTTTATTGATTAAAACTATATAAATTTCATATATATTTTTATTTTTTAAAATAATAATTTGAGTGTATTTAAAACGAAAAACTCTTAATGATATTATTTAATATTTCTGAATTCCATTTAAAATTTGTATAATTAAAGCAAATATTGTTCATGTTCCGCTTGCAGGCAAGGAGATGGTAGACTATATAGCTGACTATTTGGAGAACATACGGGAGCGTCGGGTGTTTCCGGATGTGAGTCCGGGCTATATGCGGCAGCTGCTGCCGGAGTCGGCGCCCGTGGAGGGCGAGCCGTGGCCGAAGATCTTCGGGGACGTGGAGCACATTGTGATGCCGGGCGTGACCCACTGGCAGTCGCCGCACATGCACGGCTACTTCCCGGCGCTCAACTCGATGCCGTCGCTGCTGGGCGACATGCTGGCCGACGCCATCAACTGCCTGGGCTTCACCTGGGCCAGCTCGCCGGCGTGCACGGAGCTGGAGATCGTCGTGATGAACTGGCTGGGCAAGATGATCGGGCTGCCGGACGAGTTCCTGCACCTGAGCAACAACTGCAAGGGCGGCGGCGTGCTACAGACGACGTCCAGCGAGGCGACGCTGGTGTGCCTGCTCGCCGGACGCACTCGCGCCATACAGCGCTTCCACGAGCGCAATCCCGGCTACCAGGATGCGGAGATAAACGCCCGCCTGGTGGCCTACTGCTCGGATCAGGCGCACTCGAGCGTGGAGAAGGCCGCCCTGATTGGTGAGTGCGTCGCCTCGTCGACTCGTAAGCCGCTTACAGCTCACGCTAAAAGTATTCACCCACCCCGCCTGCAGGACTCGTGCGTATGCGCTACATCGAGGCCGACGAGCAGCTGGCCATGCGGGGCAAACTGTTGCGCGAGGCCATCGATGACGACATTAAGCAGGGCCTGGTTCCATTCTGGGTGAGTCCTCTGTCCTCCCCCCTGTCTTCCCGTATTTTCATCCTGTCAAAACTAATTGGCCGCCGTCGTCGCATTGCATTGCGCAATTAGGCGCTGAGTGGATTTGTGGCCAGCACCAGCTGCGCCTCGCACTCCATGTGCTTCGCTCTCCCCTGATTTCTCTAGCTGATTCGCTGATTCCCATCGGAGCTAATTAATATGCGTCTTTGTCTCTGTCTCAATTTAGCTAATATTTATCTGCAGTTGATAGCTTAGCTTAGCTATTTACTCGGTTATTCCTCTGTGATTAGCTATCGTAAACGTAACACTGGCAGCTTTAAATATTTTTTAATTTTTTAATAATTATTTTAATTTATATCTAGCTCATATCTAGTTTTCATAAATTTGATTTCTTCTTTAGCTATTCGCTCATCTAATGCTTGTAAAAAATGAGCTCATTTATTTTTAAATATTTTAAAATTTTTTTATAATATTTAAACACTTAAAACTCAACATAAAAAAACTATTTCACTGCTTATTTTAAAATTTTAACTTACTTAATTTAAATTTTTTATTGCATCTTAAAGCGAAAGTTCGGTCTCTCTTTCGCTCACTCTCTCTCTCTCTCTCTCTCTCTCTCTCTTTCTCTCTCCTCTCTCTTTCTCTCCCTCTTATCTTCATTTGTCCGTTAGTCTCTATTTGGGACTCACTTAAAGTGTCTCTAGAACTAAATTTTAACTCTTGTATTTTTCACCTGATTTGCTAATGATATATAATTCTTATTACAAAAATATATATATTTTGAAACTCAGCATTTTTTGCCACAAAAGTGATGTTTTAGCTAATTATTTTGGCCAAAATCGGCTCAATTCGAAAAATCTAGCAACTCTTCGACTTGAACTGCCCATAGCATAAGTATTCGTTACCCATTTTTTAAGAGCGATACTTTATCAGATGCGCATTTTTTGGAACTATCGATTGGCATTCAAAAATATTTCAAAACTTATCTAAATTCTGAAAAATACTTAAAATTCCCTAAAAATGTTGCCTAAATTTACCCTTAAACGGGTATTTCTTGCCCGATTTCCTAATTATATAACATTTTCAATCTTATTTTTGTTGTCTTTCAATGAGCACCCCAAAATATTGTATAATGGGCCAAAAACGCGATGTTAGCTCTTTTAATTTTGGCTAAAATCAAATAAACTCTAAAAATCTAGCATCTTTTTAATTTTGACTAGCTATTACATAAGTATTTATTATCCGATATTTTGGCTCGATAGTTTATCGGATGCGCATTTTTTTAAACTATCGGTTGACATTTAAAAATATTACGTCACTCTGTCAGTTTTCGAGAAATTCACAAAAAACTATAAATTTTTCATTCATTTACTTTCTACTCATTTCTGTGCGCCTGGTGCTTCAGCAGGTTTAACAGCGATATTTCGCTACAGAAGAGCCGCTCCACCGGCGGAGTTAGCAGAATTATGTTAACTCAATGTGCACTGTTAACTGACAGTGCACTGTTAACACACTGTTAATTAACATACATTTGCCTGCTGCTCATTTCTGATCGCCTGGTACTTCGGCGGGGTTAACAGGCTATTTTTAGCGATTTTACGTCGCAACTCGACTGCCCCTTAAGAGTATGCCAAAAAATTTGTTTTTCGAGGTTCGTGTTAACAGAGTACTGTTAACTCAATGTTAACTAACATTTCTCTACCTTCTGCGGCACAACTGCTGCCTTTTAATGCTATGCAACAATGTCGTATAGCATTTATTTTTCTGGACAATTCCAAAGGGAATTTCCATTGGATTCCGATCTTAAAATTGCCAGGACTACAAAGAGGCTACGATCTAGATTTCCAGGACTCTATCCTGGTATTGATTACCAAGGATATGTGGGTCGACTGGGATGCATTAAAGGGAGAGAAGGTCATATGAAGGGTCTGCTGAAAGAAAGGCATTCATATTCATATTTGTGGACCATTCGGATGGTCCTTTAGGTTTCCAGGACTATATCCTTGGTATGGTTTAACCAAGCATATGTGTGTCAACTGGAAATCATTGTGGGCGACGAGCACATCGTCTGCTGAAAGAAAAACATTCCTATTGATGGACCAATAATTCAGTCCTTTAGGTTTCTAGGACTTTATCCAGGGTATCGTATAACCAAGGATATGAATGTCTACTAGAAACCATTAAAGCGGCAAGGCTGTTATATTATTTTCTAGAATTATTTCGGTTAGGAATATGAAAGTGTATCTTAAATATTTGAGCATTAAATACATGAATATAAAATAAATAAATATTTTAAAATTAAATACGGATTTTAAGTTATGTCAATAAGTCTATAACAATTTGTCATATTAATTACTATGATTAATTAATTACTATAACATTTTCAAGTTGCTATCAAATAAGTTCTTTAAGAAGCTGACAAAATTAAAAGAAGCTTTTTAATGAACTTTTTAAGTAGCTGTATAAAAAGGCTTTATGTGCCACTTTTCAAAAAGCTTTTTAAGCAGTTTTAATGCACATTAAAAGCTTTGCAATCAGACTTCTCAGAAGCTTTAGAGATCTTTTTGAAAAGTGACTTAGAAAGTTTACTAAAAAGCCTTATTTTAACTTTTTCATATACAACTTTAAAGCTTTTAATAATTTCTTAACTACATTTAGGTCTGTGCCACGCTGGGCACCACAGGCAGCTGCAGCTTTGACAACCTGGATGAGGTCTGTACATGACTGAATCTATTTTATATATCTATATAAAGTCGATCTATATTTGATTGTGATTATTTCCGCTTAGGTTGGCGTCGTGTGTCGCGAATATAATATGTGGTTGCACGTGGATGCGGCGTATGCGGGCAGCGCGTTCATCTGCCCGGAGTTTCGCACCTGGCTGCGCGGCATCGAGCGCGTCGACTCGATCGCCTTCAATCCCTCCAAGTGGCTGATGGTGCACTTTGACGCGACGGCGATGTGGGTGCGCGACAGCACCGCGGTGCATCGCACCTTCAACGTGGAGCCGCTGTACCTGCAGCACGAGAACTCCGGCGTCGCTGTCGACTTCATGCACTGGCAGATCCCGCTGAGTCGGCGCTTCCGGGCGCTCAAGGTGTGGTTCGTGCTGCGCTCGTTCGGCATCAAGGGGCTGCAGCGGCACATCCGGGAGGGCGTGCGCCTGGCGCAGAAGTTCGAGGCGCTGGTGCTGGCCGACCACCGGTTCGAGCTGCCGGCCAAGCGGCACCTGGGCCTGGTCGTCTTCCGGATACGCGGCGAGAACGAGATCACCGAGCGGCTGCTCAAGCGCCTCAACTACCGCGGGAACCAGCACTGCGTGCCGTCCTCGCTGAAGGGCCAATACGTCATCCGCTTCACGATCACCTCGACGCACACGACGCTCGACGACATCGTCAAGGACTGGATGGAGATTAAGCAGGTCGCCTCCCTGGTGCTCGACGAGATGAACATCACCATCTCGAACCGCGTCTATCTCAAGGGTAACCACTGGGCGCTGCCAAACTACTGAATCTCTGCCTCATCCTTGCGTTTCCTTCCGCCTTTGCCTTTTGCCTTTTGCCTTTTCCTTTGTATTTTCGTTTTATTTTGTGTTTATTGCCTTTGTTTGTTGTGTTTAGCATAAAGAACTTTGATCCACCCAGATGCAGTATTTCATTTTGCCACGCCTTGTAAATTATTCCAACTCCATCTCTTAGATACCAAGGAGAAGAGCGAAGCCTTCGGCTCCAGCCTGTTGCTGTCGAACTCGCCGCTCTCGCCAAAGGTCGTCAACGGCTCCTTTGCGGCCATCTTCGATGCGGACGAGTTTCTGGCCAAGACCTACGCGGGCATACGCATAGCGGTAAGTAGAGCTGCCTTCTGATATGCCCCGCCCATGCCTAATCGCTCCGCACAGCACCAGGAATCGCCGTCGACGCGTCGTCGCGTGCGCGGTATACTCATGTCGGGCAAGCAGTTCTCGCTGGACTCGCACATGGACGTGGCCGTGGTGCGCACCACGCTGGACGCCAACAACTGCGACGGAGCCGGCGACGCCGGGCACAGCGGCCAGGCCGGCCCGGGGGCCGGGCAGGCGAGCATACGCGAGGACGTGGACAGCGAGGAGTCCGCCGCGGAAGGTATGAAGCGCAGGTAGCGTAGTCGCCAGTCCCCTAGTTCTATTGCCAGTGCCAGTGCTCGCTCCGCTTGACTAACCCAATGCGTGTGCCTCTCTCTTCTTCTTCCCCCATCCTCTTATTGATCTCTTTGCCATTCCCGCGCAGAAACTGAGCTGCTGGAGCTGTGCAACCAGCGAGGCCACAACTCCATCCACTCGAGCAGCTATAGCCAGACAGCCTACAATCACCAGCAGAACGCCACGCCCACGACCACGCCCACGCCCGCCCTTCACTTTCGCCCCATCGCCTTGTACACGCCGCAGAGCCTCGCCGTGGACGACGCCTGCCACATGTACCATGGCAAGCGCTTCCTGGAGCCCGTCAGCAGCCTCATCGACAACAGTTCCTTCACCAGCAGCATCCATCACATGCCCACGCCCGTCACGACGCCCACGGACGCCGCGGACAGCGACTGGCCGGCGGGGGCGTTCGGCCAGCTGCTGCTGCTGGAGCGCTATGCCAGCTCGTCGCCGCGCTCGCCGGACGCCTCATCCACGGACAGCAGCAGCCTCAGCCTGGCTGCCGCCGTCACGCCCACGCTCAGTCGCCTCAGCAGCCTCAACGATCTGGCCAGCCCGCTGCTCGGCTCCTTTGCCTCCGAGTCGCAGCCGCTGCAGTCCGCACTGGGCGCATCCCGATTCAGTGACTCGGATGCGACAATCTGCTCGGCTGCCTCCTCGCTGGAATCCCTATAAAGATAAAAGATATTAAAATAATTACTCTATACACAACTCTATATATATGTATATCTACTCGTACTCGAACGATCGATCCTTCACTGCTGTGCAATCAATAATATAACCTATCGTAGTACCAATTCGCGTCTATATATAAATATGTATCTATATCTATCGGAGAGCGGCCCGAACGCAGTCCCATGTATTATAAATGTATTGTGAAATGTTGCAAAGCTTAAATTCGATATTAGCCTAAATTACAATATATATCGCTTTGTGCTCTCTGTCTACATATATCCAATATCTGTACATTTATTCTACTCCTCAATGTGATTAAAATTTCAGCGTTAAAGTTAATCGACAGCAAAATGGTTTTACTCCACATTTTTTTGACTTAAAAATTATCTAAATGGGTCGAAAATAGGCAGCCCCGAAAATATGCGGTACAATTAATAGAAACAATTAATTTGCTGCCTAAAAGTATGCTATACAAAATTGTACACTCAACAAAAATATTTTTCGGTGCTTAAGAGGCTAAAAATAGTTGCCCTCTAGAGTATGCAACGAAACCTAATATTCGCATGTCAAATGTTCAGCCTGAAAGTATGCTATACAAAAAAATTCATTCCAATTTTATAATTCTTTGTTTATTTTCAACATTTCGCATTACATTTAAGCACAATTTGTATTAAAAAACTAGTTTCTTTTCGAATGCAATCGACTTACAAACTAATACCTGATATAAAACTAGATGGAAATTCATATAAGTTGATTTTGATTTTCATCGAATTTTCCTCTTGTTTTTTTTTTTTGTTTCGGCCAACTGATATGCTACAGAATTTTGTTTTTTGCTGACTTAAGTCTGTATAGTTTTTTGGCCATATCTCTGTCAGATCCTGCCGCAGGACAATGACAAGCGGTGCATTAAGGTAATGGGAGCCAACTCTATCAATCCCCATCAAAAAAAGTTGGGGTCATCTAAGAATCCTGGACTTGTAATTTTTCGCCTTCCCAGCGGCTGCCGCCAGCAAAGGAAATCAGCCAAAACACACAAAATCGTCAATATCTCTGAAACGGCAAGGACGATTTTGATGCAATTTGGCCAGTTGATAGTACTGGTGACCCCATTCGATTTGACACCTCCTTTGCAAGGATACGCAAGGATACAGCCGAGTTATAGGCATTTTTCCGCTCACACAAAAGTCCTTATTTCTCCGTTGTTGGAAGGACTTTTAACATTCTGACTGTTAATTCCTTATTAGCTAAGGAAGGACCCTGCCTATGGCAAAGGACATCTCGATAGTCCTTCAACTGGCCAAGTTAATGTGCGACTTGGCCACTTTTCGACCAAACCCCTTGTAAAAATATGAGGTGAATTTTTTGGTGGAGTCCTGCAAATCCTTGAATGCCAATCGATAGTCCTGCTCTGCGCGAGCTCAGGAAGGTATGTCCTGCCAAAATCCTTAAGGATTTGGCGGAGTTATGGCCAACGAAAAACAATCCTATATTAAAAAATTTCACATTTCATTGCATACTTAGCAGGGGCAACCACAGCCGACGAATGCAACCGCTGATCATTTGAGATGTGAATATTGTGTTTTATTGCATACTCTAGAGGGCATCTATTTTTAGCCTCTTTTTTTTTTTCATTGGAAATTGGAATTTCTGCCAATTTTTGGATATGCAGCAAAATTTGTATTTCGTCGAATCTTTCTCTTGTTTTTTTTGTTTCGGCCAACTGATATGCTACAGAATTTTGTTTTTTGCTGACTTAAGTCTGTATAGTTTTTTGGCCATATCTCTGTCAGATCCTGCCGCAGGACAATGACACGCGGTGCATTAGAGTCATGGGAGCCCGCTCTATTAATCCCCATCCAAAAAAGTTGGGGTCATCTAAGAATCCTGGACTTGTAATTTTTCGCCTTCCCAGCGGCTGCCGCCAGCAAAGGAAATCAGCCAAAACACACAAAATCGTCAATATCTCTGAAACGGCAAGGACGATTTTGATGCAATTTGGCCAGTTGATAGTACTGGTGACCCCATTCGATTTGACACCTCCTTTGCAAGGATACGCAAGGATACAGCCGAGTTATAGGCATTTTTCCGCTCACACAAAAGTCCTTATTTCTCCGTTGTTGGAAGGACTTTTAACATTCTGACTGTTAATTCCTTATTAGCTAAGGAAGGACCCTGCCTATGGCAAAGGACATCTCGATAGTCCTTCAAATGGCCAAGTTAATGTGCGACTTGGCCACTTTTCGACCAAACCCCTTGTAAAAATATGAGGTGAATTTTTTGGTGGAGTCCTGCAAATCCTTGAATGCCAATCGATAGTCCTGCTCTGCGCGAGCTCAGGAAGGTATGTCCTGCCAAAATCCTTAAGGATTTGGCGGAGTTATGGCCAACGAAAAACAATCCTATATTAAAAAATTTCACATTTCATTGCATACTTAGCAGGGGCAACCACAGCCGACGAATGCAACCGCTGATCATTTGAGCGTTATAATTTGAATATGAATTGCGAGCAAATTAGTGCTCTGCGTGAAATAAAAACAGCATTTTGTCAGCATTTAAAGCAATTTCTTTTAATACATATAAAAATTGCAAAACATAGTTGCTTAAACGGTATATAAACGATATGAATACATTTAATTTGATGTCCTCGCTAGATGTGTAACAGATGTGTAGAACTTCTATGATTGTTTCCTGCAGACCCTCTGCAAGAGATAAAACTATATTAATAATATTATAAACTAAATGAAAAATTAGGGCATTACGCACCTAATGTCGTAGTCCATGGCATAAATGAACACCTCGTCAATCATCTTTGATATTCTCGCTGCAATCATAAGAAAAATAAAATGAAATAAATATGCTTACTTGATCCGTTTATTACTCACCCAATGTCCTTATCGACGGCATTTCTCCAATCATCTTGCTGCAATCGAAGAAGAAAGTTAAATAAATCTACTTAGTTAATCCTTTTAGTACTCACCCAATGTCCTTATCAACAATTACATTTAATTTGATGTCCTAGCTAGATGTGTAACAAATGTGTTGACCTTAATACCTAAGCATTTTGTTACTTAGTTAAACCTTTTCTGGGAAACCCCAAAAAGAAAGTTAATGCTAAAATGTCAACCACAAGAATGATGGGTATAAGTGGTTGATGAGTGTTGCATTCGGGCGTGAGCTCTTATCTCTCTGGTCTTATTTTATTCGAAAGTCTGGCTGATATGCAAGCACGATATTTACTTGCTTTTATATATCATTTAATATGAAATTCACCTAAGATAAGTGAATTTAAAAATGTGAAAAATTTAATATATACCCATATTGAAACGAATATTTAGACTAACATGTTTTGCTGTTAATTTAGATATTCTTTTGTTACAAATATATTCATATTTATATTCATATTCATATTCATATTCATATTCATCATTTATATTCATATTTAAATTCATTTTCATATTCATATTGATATTAATATTCACATTCACATTCACATTCACATTCATATTCATAATTTTCATGTTCATTTAATTTCATTTTGATTATAATTATAATTTTCATTATCATTTTCCTTTCATATATTCAAAATTCATTCTCATTTTTATATTCACATTAAAATTCATATTCACATTCATAACTCACAAAGTGCACTAGATTTTTTGTATTTCTTCTATATGATCTGGATTCTTAAATGAAAGGAAGCATTTGAAGCAAGCCAATGATAATTTTTCGTAATACAATTTACAATTTAATTTTACAACATAATCGAAATATATCTTAAATAGATATATAGTCAGTATTGTGAAATTGAGACGTAACTAAATATTAAATTTATGAGTTTCCATATTTTTCAAATTAATCCGATTGGGGCAAACTGTAAATGGACAACGCTTATTTAATGCGGTAGCTATTCGCTGGCTCTGCTGCTGCGGGTGCTACTGTTGTGGGTGCTACTGTTGTCGCAACTGGTTCTGGATCCAGATTGACGATCGCATACTTTACTTGCACATAAAATGTTAGCAAGTATAGCACGATGAAGTCGTAGAACAGTATTACGGCAGCCAATAGATAGTCATTCACTCTCAGCTCCGCAAATCGCCCGCCGTTTATAGTCTGGGCGTGATACATGACAAACTAGCAGAGAGTGAGAGAGAGAGAGAGGTATCAGGTGTTATATTATTATACAAAAATCACCCCACACTTACCGTCAGAATAATAATACTGACGAATATCTGATACAAGATGATCGAATACGCTGAAAGAGTCAATATATGCAACATTACCAGAAATACGGAAACAATCAAGAAGATAAATGAGATCACAAATAGTATAACCACATCTAGGGTCAAGTCGTGCTGCGGTAAAGGCAAAGGTTAGGGCTTAGCGCTATTGGCTCTATCGACTTAGCCACTCACTGGTAGCACCGAACCCACTAGTATGGCAACAAACAGTCCAAGGACGCAGATCAGAAACCATAGTAGCAGTTCCGGCCAGCGGGACCGCGCGGCCAGTGCAAAGACCCCCAGAATAGCGAATTCGATCTAAAAGCAAATATATATATATATAGATAACTGGATAAATCGATGCTCGTAGTGCACTCACTATTAAAATGGCTACGATCCAATTGGCTGCTACCGTAACACGAATTTTTTCCACAAATATAAAGACTATGGCCAATATAACCGACAGTGCAAAGAAAACGCCACTAATAAAGGAATACGCGCGAAAGATATCGGCGAGTTGACACCTGTAATAGACGGACAAAACACTTATATATATATTGATTCATATCTCCGTAGACTTACACGAAAGCAACGGCCAGCCATTGGCCTAGCCCCAGGAGGAGCGCAACGAACGTCATTAGATAGACAATTACAACAAACTTCCGTCGGCCGGGTTCATTTCCAGCGTTATCCGCCATTTCAGATAATTATCTCGCTTATCCTAGACATATACAAAGAATTTACGTGTGTTAGTCAAAACAATTCAAATTAAAAGCGGTCGCCTAGTTAAAATTAACAAATTATACTAATTTCCACAAAGATCAAAGCCATTTCAATAAACAACGTTGACAGCAAAGTCGATGGGACTTGGCCCTGAACAAATACTAGAGAAGTTTATAAATTGAGTTTTATAGATTGTATCATATGGATTATTTAATTGTTGCCATTCGCTGCACCCAATGGGAATGCGAATTCAGGTTGGAGGAGGCGTGGCAGACACTAAAGTATTCATATTCATATTTATATTTATTCTTTCATATTAATATTAATAATCGTATTTATATTTATAGGGATATTCATATTCATACTCATATTCATATTAATATTCATACCCATACTCATATTCATATTAATATTCATACTCATATTCATAGTAATATTCATATTTATACTCATGTTCATATTAAAATTTATACTAATATTGATATTCATATGCATATTAATATTCATATTCATACTAACATTCAAATTCATATTCATACTTATATTAATATTCATACTCAAAGTCCTATTCATATTCATATTTATACTCGTATTCATATTGATTTGCATTCTAATATTCATACTCATATTCACACTAACATTCATATTCATATTCAAGCTTATATTCAAATTTATACTATTATTCATGTTTATATTCATAATAATACTCACATGTGACAATCAGCGCCAAGTGAATCCCATTCAAAGACTCACAAGTGAAATGGAATTGTAGATTTAATGAGTGTTGACATGGGAACGCAGTTTCTTCTCCTGCTAAAATCAGTTTTCACGGTATTCCGCAGTCGGGTATTCCCAAATTCATCTCAGCGTCGATCCGAGTTGGCGCTCTCTTATCTGTTTATATTTTGAATTATTAGTTTGCATTGAATATTTTTTTTTTACAAATTAACTAGTAGTTTTTGCAGAGAAATAAAGAAAAAGTATTCAGAAATGGACGTCGCTGCTACGGCAGATGAGCAGTCTGCGAGAAAGAAGCTGAAGAAAACGTATATTGTGACGATATTAATGCTATTGCTCGGCCAAGCTCAGGTCATAATCGTCATGGAGATGTGAGCGAGAGAATAATATTGTATATTGCCCGTTTGATTCTAATTCCATGTTGCGTGTCCTGCAGCGAACCTCTCAAGCGTATCCTCAGCAAGCATTACTACGTGAGCTTGCTACATTTCTTCGTCAGCTTCATATCGATACAGCTGTACGTCTTCTTTTATCACATTCTCGAACGAAAGGCTAAATGGAAACGTTTCCTAGCCGGAATCTGGACGGTAAGCGAAGAAAGTGAGAGTGAGTTTGAATGAATATCTGATTTGCACTCAAATAATACTCCCTCTCTCCTTGTAGTACGAGGTGAATACCATTTCGATCATGAAGCCCGCTAAGCAGGCTCCGTATGTGTGCCTCATCGCATCCTGGGTGCTCACCTTCATTGTCATGGCCATCAGCGTCCTCTATGGCAACTGTGCCATAAAGCATCGACGTGGCCTCTTCGTAACTGAATCCAAATATTTCCATCTATCCAAGTTGATTGTGCCCTTCTCTACAGGTGTCGCGCCACAATGTGATACGCTGGAGTGAGCGCATATATGTGCTGACCTGCTTTGGCATCATCCTCTGTGCGGAGATGAAGCGCATCACCATCGAGTTTCCGACTCTCTTCATTTATACCGTGATGTCAAATATCGTAAGTGCCGTCATTCCCGAGCAAAGCTGCATGCGTCACTCGAAGAGGATTCGAACTGAAAGCTCTCTAGTCAGATTTCCATAAGACATACTTAAAAATTAGAAAAGATTTCGATCTACATTATGAGATCTTCACTTTAGTCAAGCTTTAACTAAAAATCAGTCGAGGATTCGTGCTAAAAGCTTTGCTGTCTCTCATGTAAAGCTAGACCAAACTTATGCTCAAAAACAGTTCAGGTCAGCCAAGTCCAAGTAAACAAGCTTACAGCCACGCTCATATTAAGCTTTGCTCTTAAATTATAGTTACATTTATATCATTTCTAGATCAAATGAGCTTAAGTTTTATAGTTTAATGTCTAGTCAGCTTTAAGCGAACATTAGGTATTTTTTTTGTACCTCACTTAAAGCTTGAGCTCAACCACAATTCAGCTTAGAGATTACGTAAACACAAACAAGCTTTCAGCCTAGCTCATATGAATTGCAAGCTCTCAAATTCAAGCTCAAGCTTTCAAAAATATACAAAAGAATTCGAGTTTAAAGCTAGAGCTCAAAGAGTTAATAATCTGTAAGCCTATCTCACTAAGGGCTTTACGAATTGAAAGCTTTCCCAATAGATTTACATTATATCACTTAAAGGTAAACATGCTTTCGTTCAATAGTTAATTTTGCACTTAATTTTGATGTAAATATCATATCAAAGCATTTTTCTTTAAATCTTCAGAGTATATACAACATAAAACTCAACAAAACTTGAGCTGAAAGTTGCTAGTGACGCAATTTTCGAGCCACAGTCAAGCTTTAAGCCAATTCACATAAATCTTGATTGAACTTAAAATCAAGCTCTAAGCTAATTCAATATTCTACAATATTATAGTACATAAAGTAATTTGAATTCAATATTTTCAAATTGCTCAAAGCTCGATAGAGCTGAGGGCTTTCATTTCCCTCCTGTGTTCTATGATATTTAGTTGATTCAAAAATTCGTCTCTCTTGCAGTTTGTCATCATATTTGCTGCCTCGATACGAAAGCCGAACTTTTACCAATCAGAAAAGGTCGCTGATCACATACTGATCGGGCAGCTGTACTACCTGAACTTCTTCGCGCTGTACATGAGCTATGTGTGGACGGCGGCAGCTGGCATCCAGTGGGGCAAGCTGGACGTAACGTTCCGGTAGCCAGTCTGCTCTGGCTGGCAGTGTTGCCATTTCCATACTGCCACAGCGCATGCGCCGAGAAGCGCCCTCAACAACAGCTGTTGCACACACACATACGCGCGTATTGTACGACATAAACTTTCGACTCCATAACATTTAGTTCGGGAACGTTGCAACGTTTTGTTGCCTGCTGCAGATTGCCAATCTTTTTTTTTTTTGCATCCTATTAGAGGAGGCTACCTCGATATCCTCGCGCTCCTGATTTGTGCTCCAGTTTGTCGCCTGATTCGTGTCGCATTTGTAACCGGGTTAACGCAGGACTTTGGGCTCGACAGCGCCTTCGTCCTTGTCGTAGTTTTTCGCTGCTTAAAATCGATAACATAAATAAAGAACAGTTTTCAGTGCAGACATTCGAGAGCACAGCGACTTTAGATTAATGTGTACAAAATATTAATTCAGGTCGAGGCAAAATCAATGTCGCTCAAACGCGTACAATAACAACGAAATTATATCAAATACATGCCGTTTCATATAGAGGTGTAATTACAAAATATATAAATATATATATAAATGTATGTGTATAAGTGTATAATAGATCTATACAGACATATATCCATAAATATATATAATAGCCATATAAAAAATGTGATTGTGTCTGTGTGTGTGCGTGGGTGTGTGTGTGTGGCTTTAAGCTAGAAACTATTTTGTTTTAATACATGTGCCAAGTGCCTTGAATCTCAGCTGGGCTAAAAATGGAAACAGTTAACATTCAATTGGTGTCGGAGTAAGAGCGACTGCTTTATGCATAAGAAAAACTCACACACACACTCGCACACACACACACGCACACACCTGTGCGCTGTTGTTACATCAATTTGTTACAATACATATGTGAAAATGTTGCAATTTAACATTTAGGATTAAGAAGTATATAAATAACATTCTGTTAAGTGTTTTACATTTTTGATTTTGCTTTGTGCTTCAGGCACAGTTTTCATTGATGCGCTTAGGGCCAATACGAAGAAGGCAGCAGCTGCTGTTCGTTGTCTTCGACTCCTGCTGCGTGCGGGTTGCGTAGGGGGGCGGACGACTCCATCTAATGGGGCGCCTCGGTAACGGATTTTGTAGCTTGAACGCTGCCGCCGCTGCTGCTGCTCGAGGGCAGAGCGCACACTGCAAAAAAAGGAGAATGTCAGGCAAAAGAAACGGGTATAATAGGCCACTGGACGTTCGTGTCTCTCCCACTGCACATCTCTCACATCTGCATTTATATTTACAGTTACATAGGTCCATAGGTCTTAAAATTAACTACACACGACTGCTGCTTAGCAAGGCAATCTCGCGCTTAGTATCTAGGCAAATAAACAGCTAATTAGCACATGGAGCACACGCAACGAATTGTTTTACCTTTTTGCTTAGACTAAATTTTGTTCTTTCCACACGTGTGTGTGTGTGTGTATGTGTTATATATACGTGTGTTGATGTCGATAGCTGCCTTAGAGTTATGCGTATGATTTATTGGGTAAGCGCAACAAGTTGCCCTGCCGCACTTTGTTTTGCTTTTACTTTTTATTTTGCTTTTGTTTATCAATTGTAAATCGACACTGCAAGTAAACAGAAGTGGAACATTGTTGAGAGAAGGTAGCATTCGCTGGGGGTTAGTCGTGCGCGCACCAAAACGCCAGTTAAATCGTGAATTATATAGTCAACTCCAACCGCCACCCAGACCGAGACAGATAAACGTTAAATAAGAGAGCAGAAGAGTTATCTTGCCAACGGGCCGACGACAGACGGGTGACAAATGTGCGAGATAAGAACATTTCACAGCCAATTCCAGAGGTGAGTGCAATTGCATTAAATACTATAATTTAATCTAACTATTTAGCTATAATAAGGGGGGACTGGGTAATAAGCTGGGCTTGACTTGTGGACTGTAGCAGCCGGATGAAACCTAGTTGCCTAGTTTCAATTGACAGAATAAGCAGACAGACATGGAGACAAAGCAACTTCTTATCAGGACTGTATATGCAATATACATAAGCTGATTAATACTGATTTGACATGAGACTATAAACATAAACTTTTCTGTTAGAGAACTCTACTTCATGCCATTAAACTGTCTATATGTAATCCTTTATAAATTATTAAGTTACTTCTTATCAAGTCTGTTTATACAATACTTTTTGATACTGATTTGGCATATTACTATATGCATTAACATTTGTGTCAAAGAATTCTTCTTTAAGTCATTAGATTGTCTTTTTTAACAAATTTTAAGCTCCTCTTTTTCGAGACAGTGTATACAATACTTATTGATACTGATTACTAATAAAGTATATACATTTTGTTGTCAGAGAACTCTAATTCTAGCTTTTAGACATTTATGTCTGTATATATACAAATTCTTTCTAAATTATCAAGCTACTCCTCATCAAGTATGTTATACAATACATACGTTATACGCAATACTTTTTGATTATACTGATTAGGAATATAAATTGATACCTTTTGCTGTCACAGAACTCTACTTCAAGCCATTAGACTGTACATATATAAATCCTTTACAAATTATTAGAGAAACTCTTATCCAGACTGTATATACAATACGCATACATTGAGTTAATAATACAGATGATTAGACTTTTGGTCTCACAGAACTTCTAGCCATTAGACAAGTATGTCTGTCTATATACAAATCCACTACCAACTTCTTCCTCCACATATTATCTTAGATTAGGCATAGTTCATTTTAGTCTCACAGAGCTCTACTTCTAGAAATTAGACATGTATGTCTGTCCGTATACAAATCCATTACCAACTTCTTATACCATATACATTAACTTATTGCTTCGGATTAGGCATATAAATATATATACATGTTGGTCTCAGAGAACTCTATTCTCTACTGTAGCTAGTAGATAAATATGTCTGTCTATATACAACTCGTTTACAAATTATGAGGCAATTACTTCTCGAGTCAGTACATACAATACATATTATATAATTTTACTTTTTTATACTGATTATAGATATTTTGGTTTCTGAGAACTCTACTTCTTTTCTCCTGCCCTTATACAAATCCTTTATAAAATTATTAAGCAATGTGTTGTGTGAATGTTGTTAACAATTAGGTGCGTGTGTGTGCGTACTTAGTATACAACTTAAGACTAGGATAGGCTAGGCAAAGGTATAAGCGGCATAAGCAGGCAAAGGCGCAGCTAAGCAGTGGGTTAGCTTAAAGCCATTTCACACATTCAACTTATTCCCATTTAGCTTAAAGTTTATTATTATCTACACTTATATAATATAAGGCGTTGCATTGCAAGCAAGTTAGTTAAAGATTGATTATACATAGCAAAGCATAAGCATGACAGTTTAAATAATTTTCGATCAATTTGGCTTACCTATGATTATGATGAGCAAGACGACTGCGATGACTCCGAGAATGATCATCATCTTCATGTTGGCCCACCATTGTTTGCGCTTGAGTTTGCCCGCCTGCTGCTCGAACTGGGAGGCGCCCTGTTCGAGTTGATCAGCCCGCTCGCCCAGCTCCGACAGTTTCTGATCGCGCTCCAGCACCTTCTCGACATTGACGCGCATTATGCCCACCACCTCGTCCACTTTGGCCTGTGTCTGCTGCAGGCGCTTCTGGGCCGCATTGTTGTTGCTGTTGTCGTTGTAGTGGGATGACGAAGCGTTCGGCGGCGGCGGAAGTATGGGAAAACTGTATAATATTATATATGTGGCGGCAGGGTAGCAATAGAGCGATACGCGACGCACGAATGCCAGCCCTCCTCAACGTGCAATCGGAATGCATTCACTAGAACTGGATGCCATGCCATGACATCAGAAGACGCCACGGTTTATTGGGGCGGGCATTTGTGCGTTGCGCTTTTCAATTTCAATTTCGATTTCAATTTCAATTGTCCATGTAGCGGCTCCAGCTTTTGGGCGTTCTACTTACTCATTGTTGTTGGAACCGGAAGGTGCGGGCGCCTCGTTGTTCTCCATCTTTGTGCTTGCTTAGCTCTGTGCTCTTTTCTGCGCTGCGAAATGAGAAAACAAAGGAAAGTATTACATAGAGCGTTCTTTGTCTTAGATGATGATTGATTGACTACTATATACCCTGCCAATTAGGGCAGTTGGCATAGAAGCTAGTCATGCTAAGTGTTTATGGGAGCATTACTAGAGGAGAGATTAGGGAAGGGTATGGCAATTTAAGTTCTTTCAGCTGAATCGCTAAATTTAATTGATTGGCTACTATATACCCGGCTAATTAGGGATTACTTTTGAAACTAGTCATGCTAAGTGGGATTCCTCAAGTCTTGAGTCAGTTTCTGGGAACATTTTTAGAGAGAGAGGAGAGATTAGGGAGGAGTATGGCAATGCAAGGTCTTTCAGCTGATTATATATTGCTAAATTTGATTGATTGACTACTATATACCCTGCCATTTAAGGCATTTACTATAGAAATTAGTCATGCTAAGTGGGATACCTCGTCTTGAGTCACTTGTTGGGAACATTTTTAGAGAGAGGAGAGATTAGGGAGGAGTATGGCAATGCAAGGTCTTTCAGCTAAATATATATTGTTAAATTGAATTGATATACCCTGCCATTTAGGGCATTTACTATAGAAACTAGTCATGCTATGTCTTGAGTCAGTTTCTTGAAACAATGTTTATCAAATTTAGGAGAGAGAGTGAGAGAAAGTAAGGGAGAGCGAGAGATTAGGTAGGAGTATGGCTGCTCAAGGTCTTTCAGCTGAATACATAGTGCTAAATATAACTTAATTTAAACATTGCAGTTATCGCAAAGCAAACTGAAAAGATATTTTAATAGAGTCTATTGCTCCAAATGAAAGGTCTGGGAATGTCTGAAATATATCGTAATATAGAATATATTCTATATATAGTAAAGTCGCTTGAATACATATTTAAGGCCTAGACGAAATACCCATGCATTCATTTACGTTAAAGGGTCAGTCTATATTGTGTACATTGAGAATTTCACTCGATTCTCAAGATACGAATCAATTAATTGCCTAGAGCGCACACACACACACACACGCACGCACATAAACACAGTCAATCACACATAGGCGCACACACACAGACACACTCGCTCACACGTACGCAAAGCAAGCGCTGCACACACTTAAAAACTGCGATTAACAAAGTTAAACACACACACACACATACGCGTACACTCACACACACACAGCAAACTACATTGACAAGCAGAAGTACATCTTATCTATGCAACATTTTGTCCAGTGCGAAGTGAATCACACATTGCCGAACTTGGCACAAAAATAGTGATGCGCGGCAGTGGCTGGAGCGCCGCCTGGTCACACTTTGCCCTGGCTGCGGGGCTAACAATAAGAATTATAAATAGCTGTCAATATTGGGAGATAATTGCGGCACTCATTTGACATGACTGCCGCCAGCAGAGCCTAGTTAAATGCATTGGGCTGACCCACTGAACCGCGACTCTTCACCGTGACGCAGCGAACAGTGACTGCGCTGCCAGCGCTGGGAGCACCAAAAAGTAAAAACTTGTTGCTCGTCGAAATTTTCGCAGCCGCCTGCCAACGCACAATATTTACATTGCGTTGTCGGCCTCGCCCCGTACACTCACCTGGAATATGTGGGTTGTGCGTTTGTTGCTGCGTGCTTGCTTCCGTTCCGTTTCAAGGCTTTATTTTTGGCTGCTTAATTTTCTTTTGATTTTGATTAATAAAAGAAATCTGTAAGGCAACGTTGTGTTTTGCTTGACAATTTTTACAGGCTGTTAATGAAAAAATGGTGCTTGTTGCTGACAGCCAGCAGAAATGTAATGAACAGTGTGCGCAACGCAGACGCATTTTTGAGCAGCGCTAACAGCACTGTTAATAGCCTTGCGCGCAACGCATTTTTGAGCAGCGCTAACAGCTTTCTGTTAACAACATGCAGGCGCCATTTTTGACAGTCTGGCAACTCTTTAAGTGGCGCGTAATGTAAATATTTTTATATTTCCAGCAACAACTGCCAAATGTAACATGGAAAATGCATAACTCGCTGGCTTCCAAGTTGCTAGTGCGACTCCTGTTGCTGTTTGCTCTGGTAACTGTCGTCTCGATTGTTATTCTCACAAAATGGGGCTTCGATGAGCTGACCTCGCAGACGGACAAGGACTCGCCCCCCAATCCCAGCGAGACGAATGGCTATACTCATGCGCTGAGCTCGCGGGATGCGGAGATCGAGCGCCTGAAGCACGAGGTGCTCACGCTACGTGCTCAGCTGCTGCTGGTGCAGAGCAATCGAAGCGGCAATGGATTGCCCGTCCGGTTGCCTCTGCCGGGCAGTGGCTACTCCGCCTCCGCCTCCTCCTCCGCCGCCTCAGCCTCCTCCAACAGCAGCAGCAGCAGCAACATTAGCAACTCGCACCTGCATCAGGCAGACACCACAGTCGCCTCGCTGACGCACCACTACGACTGCAGCAGCTACATCCGGAAGCAGGTGGGCGCCGCCGAGATCCTGCACGGGCTGCCGCTGAACAACGAATACGAGATGATCCCCTTCAACCACTTCACCTTCACGCGCGTCTACCCCATCGACCTGGGCCTGGGCAAGCGCGTGGTGGAGAAGCCCATCGGCTACAGGCGGCGCGATCTTCTCGAGGCGGTCAACAAGGCCTTGGAGAGCCTCAATCGCAATCACACGGCGCGCGCCAGGGCCAAGGGAGTCGCGGCTGCTGGCGAGCTGGGCCGCTACACGCTGGACGACTTCGTCGAGGGCATCTACCGCACGGAGCCCACGACGGGCAGCCAGTACGAGCTCTACTTCCAGAGCGTCAAGCATCAGACGAGCGTCGTGCGCAAGGCGCTCATCATGCGTCCCTTCGCGCCGCTGCAGACGGTGCAGCTGTCCGAGGTGGCCGCCAGCCCCGTCATCCACGTCATCCTGCCGCTGGCCGGCCGCCTGCGCAGCTTCCGCAGCTTCGTCCAGATGCTGAGCCAGCTGACGGACCAGCGTCTGCACCTGGTCGTCGTCTACTTCGGCGAGGCGGGCCTGAAGGAGGCGCAGCTGATTGCGGCGGGCGCTAAGCGGGTGCAGCTCCTGGCCCTGAACGAGACGTTCAGCCGAGGTGGGTGGCAGCTGGACAACCTACTCATATAATGATGATAATGATTCCCCCTTGCAGCCAAGGCCTTGCGTCTGGGTGCGGAGCACATTCAGCCGCCGGCAGCGAAGGCCGCGCAGGATGCGCTGCTCTTCATGTGCGACGTGGACATTGTGTTTACGGCCAAGTTTCTGGAGCGTTGTCGCTGGAACACAGCGCCCGGCAAGAAGGTGAGCAGGCATGGCGTGGACATGGAGCAATTGACTAACCTCTGACCCACCCTCCCAGGTCTACTATCCCGTGGTGTTCAGCCTCTATAATCCACACGTGGTCTACACGCTGCAGGGCAAGGCGCTGCCCAGCGAGGCGGAGCAGCTGGTCATCTCCCGGGACACGGGCTTCTGGCGCGACTTCGGCTACGGCATGACCTGCCAGTACCGCTCGGACTTTCTGCAGATACGCGGCTTCGACGAGGAGATCGTCGGCTGGGGCGGCGAGGACGTAATGCTCTATCGCAAATACGTGCGCTCCAAGATCAAGATCGTGCGCGCCACCGACCCGGGCATCTTTCATCGCTGGCACACAAAGGTGAGCCAGAGCAGCCCTTGG
Organism: Drosophila pegasa; assembly: GCA_035046225.1. Lineage (NCBI taxonomy): Eukaryota > Metazoa > Arthropoda > Insecta > Diptera > Drosophilidae > Drosophila > Drosophila pegasa. The sequence continues at coordinate 8,265,770 of JAWNOD010000076.1, read as the reverse complement.
TCAGGCAGATACTATAATCATTTCTCTCCTTCCACACAGATCTGCACGGGCTCGCTCACGGCGGATCAGTATCGCGCCTGCATCCGGTCGCGCGCTCTGAACGAGGCGTCGCACGCCCAGCTGGGCTTCCTGGCCTTCCAGGACGAGATCGCCGCCGCACTGGCCCACTCGTGATATCCTCTCCAGGCCTCTGCGTGCCACACTAAGACAATAATCGTTGACCTAGCATAATTGTTGAATCTGTTTCTGTTTCCGTTTCTGTTTCTTAGCCGCCTAGACAATTAGCTCTACGCCGTAGACGTCGGCGTAATCGCCCGACGAATTGTTCTTCCATGAAGCAAACTAGATGCAATCTTCGACAACAACACAAACACAAACCAAACATATTTAGCAAATTGTATCATAGAGTCTACCTATATATATATACATCTATATAAACTGCGTCTGCTCGCTTTAGATAAACAAAATTAAATCGTTTAATTAAACTTGTCGCCTCTGTAAATTTCATAGCTGCGCGGACTTATGCGAGTTGAGTTGGGCTTAGTTGAGTTGGGTTGAGTTGAGCGAATGCCAACGACCTCCATTTGGGGTTCAGTGCACATGCAGACGACGTAGCCGAAGAAGCTGATGACGCCGCCAAAAAAGAAAAAACCGAAAAAAAACAACAGCCGCAGGAGCAGCTGTGGGCCTCTATTTCACTCTAGCGTAAAGTTCAAATGATATTTTAAGGGGGCATTGCAGCTAGAGCAATCTGTTTGTTGAGCTTAGATATAATATTTAATATTATATCATATATATAAAATATAATATATATTATAGATTATCTATATTATAATTTTTTTATATATTATAATTATATTTATTTTATGTTCATATGCCTTGCAGTTTTTTTTTTGGCTCTCTTCTATGCGATTTTCATGAGCTAAACTAGGCATATCGAAATATTATTTTTTGTATAATCTGACAATTTTGGATGAAAGAAGAAAAAAAAGACTAAATAATAAAATTTGATGTATTAAAAAATACCGACTTTTCATCTTCATCACTCTATCGAATACTTCAAATTGTATTTAAAAATTATTTTTCAGGTCTCCTCCTTTTTTTTTATTATTTTTTATTATTTTTTTCTCTTCTATTTTATTTGATTTGCTCTCTTCTTTCTCTTTTATATTATTTGGCCTTTCATCTCTTCCTTTCTCTTATGTCTTTTATGCTTAATTTATCAATTCTCCATCTTCATTGCTAAATTTCATCTCATTCCCTCTCTTTTCTCTTTTATATTATAGTATATATCCATATCCTTTCTTTCTACTACTCTATCTATATCTCCATTGCTCAATTTTAGCGTCTCTCATCTTACATCTCTGTCAATTCTTTTCTTTCACTCTCTTTTATTTTTCAAATTTATCTTTTCAGTTCTCTGTTCTATTGTCTCTTCTCTCTATTACTCCCATCTCCATTCATTCTATCCTTACTTCTAGCTTCTTCTCTCCTACACCCGAAAGGCTCTTCTCTTCCCTTTCATTCCCACTCAAAGACACCCTCTCAAATCGCCCCTCTCTGCAATTCTCATACAATTCAATTCCCAATTATCTACCTCTAAAAGAGCATGCAGCTGTGTCATCTGACGAACCACGACGCATATTAAGTGATTCCATCTGGCTGTCTTGTTAAGCTCTGTGCTTAAAGCCTTTTCATGGTCACGGTCTTGGGTTATGTAAGAGCCGAAAAACGAATTCGAATCTAGCGCAATTAGCAAATGCTAATTTCACGCCTTTAATCCACGATTTGTCCAGTTAGCGTGAGTCAGAGACTTGCAAGGAATTCGCTTGACCATTACGCAATGCGAGACAGCAACGAGGTGTATTAATTAGCTGCCGCGAAATAATAATAATGACAGGTAGGTGGGTGCGCAACGAAACATCCTCTTGTCGTTCTACGAATGCCAAACTGACCATGAAAACCACGAAAACCGATTCACAATCGCGACTCTCTATGTTGATTCCCATTCAGGCTGCTGGCGGCTGGCCCAACACGCCCAAGGTGTTGCAGGTGAAGTGACAAAACGGCGCCACGACCACAGTCACAGTCACAGCTAAAGCCACAGCCACAGCCACAGCCCCAGCTCCGATGAAATGCCAACACCTCAGCCACGAATGGCAGAGTTTATTTGGATCTACATAGAGCATAGCCTCCGCCACCCGCTGGCTCCACATCGCGCTTCAGTGCGTCTCTCTGTGTGAGTTTTTCGAGCTCGGTTTGGGTTCTAGTTTCAGCGAATCCAAATAAATACCCGTGCCACGGCGCTGAGCAGCACATTCGTGTTTTCAATTCTGGTGCCAGCGACACGTCAAGCAACAATAAATAAATATCACCTGTTCGGAAGCACGACAAGGATTCGAGAGCCCAGCTCTACCAGCACCACGTGGCTCACTAATAAAACAAACATTTGTGGCAGTGATACATAGAGTGAACCCAAACAGAAACCAGAACACCAAAATAACAAAATGCATGTGCTGCAACTGGTGAGTCGAGACTTTGAAGAAATAAACTAAAATTGTGCAATAAATATGCTTAAATATATTAAAATTCTTAGAATAAAAAAAAAAAGATTTACTGAGAACTTTGGATAGACAGAAAAATTATCTGAACAATTTATTTGAGATAAAAAATAATAAAAGTTGTTGAAGATTTATATTATAATTTTAAAAAATATTAAAGAAAATTTTCAAAAATATATAAAAATAAATATTTTAAAAATGTATTTTTGGTTGAAAATGCTATTAACTTTTGAGAATTAATATTTTGAAGCTTGGGAAACTTTTATAAAAATATAGAAAAAATATAAAGAAATTAAAAAAAAAAATTATAATGATAAGTATTCAGAAACGATATAATAAAAAAAAAAAAAATAATAAATAAATAACCTTTAAGTGATTCAAGTATTTAACCCTAATTTCTAAGCATTTATATACATTTTTATATTACATAAAAAAGTAATACATTATCAATTTGCAAAAATATTAAAAATAATTTATGATTTTTTTATTTTTAAAATTTGCTAGAAGGGCAGCTGAAAATCAAGTATTGTTAGGAATATTTTTTTGCAAACATACAAGTTCTTTTCGCTATAACTTGTATATTTTATTAGAAACTCTGTCTCAGAAGCTAAATTATTATATCATGGGAATATGCAAATGTTGAGTAGAAATTTGTGTAATTTGAATGCTTACAAGAATTTAAAATAGGATTTTAAAAGAGAGGTATGCATAGTTATGCCAAATAGAATATTTCATACAAACGAAGAACCAAAGTATAATTAATCAAGAAACTTCATAAAATACAAAAACTCTCTAAAAAGGGATTGGTGTTATGTACATATATTAGAATTATAACTAAAAAACAAAAAAAAAAGCTCACAGACTATAGAAGAAATATAGCAATTGTTAGAGTTCACAATGTGAAAAATATGAAGGAAATTAAAAATTATTGTAAAAACTGTTATAAAGTAAAATTTGTAATTCTATTAGTTGTTTTTTTGCATACATATAGCTCTACTTAGTCCACTTAAAGTCAATAATATCGGAACGATGTAGCCATTATAAACTAAACAGCTTCATAAAATTACTTTATATAATGTATACTTTATATATATACATATATATGATAATGGCGTAAAGCTTACTGGAAGTAGTAATTGAAATATAATCTATATATTTATATGTCTATATATCTGTTATATATATATATATATATATATATATATATATATATATATATATATATATATATATATGTATTTTACGCAGATTGATTTCAATATGAGTATATGGATTGAACATCAAAGCGGGGCTAATATTGTATATATAAATTCGTTGAGTTTAGAATTAGTAATTATTATCTATATAAACTAGTACTAAGCTATAAGCTTAGTAATTTAGTACTAGTTAGCATATGTTAACTCAGAGCAGAGTTTTTTTCTGTATCACTTGTACAAGTAAACTTGAATGTACTCACAGATAAAACAGAGAAGAGAAGAACTAGTTTATAATGCAGCCACACATTGTCTCAATCCATAGTTCACAGAACCAATTCAGAGTTTAGAATTTAGACTTAGTTTTCTTAGAGTATTTTCTTGCTTTACTTATATTTTAATTACGGGCTTATAGCTAGCTGCAAATCATAGATATCTTCTCGTTATATAATCCCCTTGCTGACCTACGCATTATGCAATGACTTCGTAGAGAACTCGCGCATAACTCTTGCTCTATGATGTAATATTTTGTAGAAATTTTGGTTGAATACTATGTAAATGGCAAATTATTTATAAATGGCCTGCCAAAATATGCTGACCGTTAAATATTTGCTAAAAAATGTATTTAAATATTTTTTATATATACATATATAATTATTCTAATAAAGAGTGCACACACTCAGCGACAAGTCACGAACTCGAGATCTAGCGATTGGCCAGTTGGGTTTTTTTTTTTTTTTTTTGGTTAAAGCTAACCCCGCCAAGCGGAAGTTGTTCCTGATGCTTGACTAACAAAGCGTATCCGAGCAGCTACCGCGAGAGAGAAAGAGAGGGAGAGAGAGGCCGAGAGAGATAGAGAGGGAGGGAGCGATGGTGCTCATAAGGTGGACAAGCGAACTTTATGATTCGAGCCATGAATGAAATGGAAATAAAATGATGTCAATGCTATTTTATGCATATGAATATGAGTTTTTGGCTTCGCGCTTCAATTATACAAATATCTCTTATTATTATCTGAGCTGAGCTGTTATTATTATTATTAATATTACTACGAGGCGAGGTGTTGGCCGGCCTAATCTATGCTCTATTATTGCATAATCGAAGTCGGAGCTCGGGTTAGACTCTCGCTCGCCCCGTCAGTCCATTGATCATATTTCACGCTCGCTGCCGACGAGTGTCCATTTTTTAATGATGATAATGACGCCGCTGACGCTGGCTTTGTATTGCGAGCAGCGCTGCTCTGCCAGCTCTGCCAGCACTTTCCTCAATTATGATTGGAGGCTGAGGGCTTTGGCCCAGTTGGCCGTTGGACCGCGAAATCTATCCATAAACAATCAGCTAATGATCACGCAACTCCGAACTCTGAACTCTTTCAACTCTCTTGCAGCTGCTCTGCCTGGCCGTCGTCTGCGTGCAGGCCACCTCGCGAGGACCCGAGCCGCGCAGCGCCACGCCCACTGGCACGGGCGATAGGCAAGTGACGCCGGGCTCCACTGGCGTCCTAGACTCTGTGCTGCGCGGCAGCGGCAAGAGTCGCCAGTCGCGCTGCGTGCGCTGCTACGAGGATCGCTACTACAGCAGCTACAGCGGAGCAGATCGTTACGGCGGGGCAGATCGCTACGGCAGTGGAGATCGCGATCGTTACGGCAGCGGCGATCGCTACGGCAGCGGCTACTCGAGTCGCAGCGGCGATGAGCCGCGCAGCTCGTGGTACTACTCCTACGATCGCTACGAGGATCGCGGCAGAGATCGCGACGTGGACAGATACTATCCTCGCGACGATCGCTACACGCCACGTGGCTATGATCGCTACGAGGGCAGGGGCTACGATGACTACTATAGACGCGGCGGCAGCGGCTACGATCGCGGCTCGGGCTCGGGCGCGGGCTCGGGCTACGGCTACTCTGCCTACGACAGCCGCGATCGTTACTACGGCGATCGTGAGAGCTCACGAGGTGCGCAGCAATTAAACTCTCAAATTCCATTCAATTTCTAATCAATTTCCTTTGCAGATCGTTACTATGAACGGCCGCGCAGTAGCTACGACAGATACGATCCCTACGATCGCTACTATTCAAGGTATGATTTCCGCAACTATCGTCCTTGGGATGAGACCTACAGGTATCGCTATCCTGCTCTGCTACTATGATCTCTTTGTTTTCGTTTCGTTTCGTTATTTTTCTGTGTGTTGTCTAACGCTCTTGCTCTCTTACTTACATACAACACCACAACAACAACAACAACAACACGATCAACAACAACACAAAACACCACAACAACATGAACTCTGGATACTCTACGAAAACTCTACGAAACTCTGGATTTACTTGCACTCGAACCACACCCACTTGTTCCGTTATGTTCTGTCCCAACTGCACCCACGCACCCATCCAACCGGCCTTGTGCCGCCTGCCCAGAGGTCAGTCGGGCTTCGATAACTCGGGGCGCGGCTATTATTTCGCTAGGGATGACGACGATCGTCGCTCGGGCGCTCTGCCCGTCTACGATCGTGGCTCCGGCTCCGGTTCCGCCTGCGGCCACCTGATCAGCAACTGTCCGTACGGCGATCGCGGCACGAAGGTCTCCTCCTCGGCGATCGACAGCGACGGCTATCGCGGCGGCCACACCACCGTCATGGGCAAGCCCAGCGGCCAGGGCGGCTGGACGTATCTGGGCGATCAGGATAAGCCCAGCTCAATGATGGGCCACAGTGGTGGTGGTGGTGGTGGCGGTGCTGGTGGTGGTGGTGGTGGCTCTGCTGCCAGCGGTGGCAGCAGCAGCTCTGCCGGCGGTGCGAGCAGCAACAGCTCAGGTGGCGGCAGCGGCGGCGGCGGCGGCATGCGCGATCGGGAGCGTGATCCGCAGAGGTAAGTTGCAGTGGGTGCAGAGAGGCCACAGCTGAATGACTCTTCGTAAACCACCCACCCACTCTGTGTAGACTCGTAGCGTGCGACGCTGTGCGGAATCGTAAAAATCATTAAGATAGGCTTGCTCTCTTGTCGCCCCTTGTAGCTCTTCCTATGGTGGCCGACCACGCCCTCTAGGCGGCAGCTATCTGTTCGACCGGGACAGCAACGCGGTGCCGGAGAGCCCGACCGATGCAGCCGGCCCAAGTGGTGATGGTGGTGGTGATGGTAGCGCCCAAATGCCAGCAGCTGCGGCCCAGACGGCGCCCAAGCCCAGCGAGGCCCAGGCCAGTCCGGCTGGCCAGGCTGCGCAGGCGAAGGCAGCGCAGCAGTGACTCCAGTGACTGCGCAGCAGCAGCGCCCTGCAGGCGTGGCCCAACATAATCCCTATCTATTTATGTGTCTAATTCCTAAGCTACAATCATAAAGTATTTATGCCCACGACTTTGCAATTTGCTCAATAAACAATTCAAAAGATTCTCAAGAAGCGATTCGCGTCATTCATTCAATAAAACGCAAGGAGTAAATTGGAAGTACAGTTTATTCAAAAGGTAGTAGAGGTTGTCGGCGTTAAGCGCACAATGCTTACGAATTACATTAAACAGAGAAGCCCAATTAGGAAACAATTAGGTATTCAATTAGAGCTAAATATATTGTGAACGGAAGGGAATTTTCAAATTTAAAAAAATTAAGAAAAATATATAAAATTAAAATTTAACGAAAAATTTAAATATATAAAATTAAAATAAAATCAAAGTCCACAAAGAAAAAAAAAATAATAAAACAAAAGTATTAATAAATTTGTAAAAAAAAAAATACAAAACTAAAAGCACAAAAAAATTAAACTGAAAGAAGAATAATAATATACATAAATTATGTAAAATATATTAAAATATATAAACATAAATAAAAGATATAAAATAAATATATATAAAAACAAATAAAAATTGTAAATAAAAAATTAAAAAATAAAATAAACGTAATATAAATTAAATATATATAAAACAAATAAAAATTTTAAAAAACAATTTTAAAAAATAAATTAAATGTAAACCAAATTATATTTAAAGAAATCATTATAAAATTATACTATAACAAAAAGAGGAAAAGAAATAATACTTTAATACAAAATAATGTAGTTTAATAAACCATCAATTAAATAAACGAAAATAAATGTATCTAATGAAAAAATGTAAGTGAAAGAAAGAAAATTATAAACTTAAAAAAAAGGCATTTTTGAAAAAAAGAGAATCAAATCCAAAATAAAATAAAGAAAAACAATAATTTCATAAACAAATATTAAAAAAAATTATAGCAAAGAATACACAAAAGTAAAAAAAGAGAAAATAAATTTATAAATTTGTTTTTGTAAATTTTCAAGAAAATAAAGATTATTTTTAATAAATAATATTGATAAAATTTAAACAAAACAAGACAAATTATATTATAAAATAATACAAATTTAATTTAAAAAAAAATTAAACATCCTTAAATAATAAATTGTGGAATATGTAAATTTCAGAAAAAAATGAATAGTTTGAAATGTATTTGTAAAAAAGTAAGAACAAAAATATAAAAAATATAAATAAAAAAATTGCAAAATATAGGAGTCCAAATTGGAAAATAATACAAAAGAAAAATACTTAAAGCTGAAGAAAGGACAAAAAAACAAAACACACACACAAAAATGTATTAATTAAATAATAAATTAATTTAATAATAAAATATGAAAAGATAGACAGCAAAAAAAAAAAAAAAAGACTGACACAAGTATAATCGGAATAAGAAAAAAATACTTAAAAAAATTAAATTAGCTTAAAAAAATGAATTATCAAACATAATAAAAAAAGAAGCAAAATAATAAATAAATAATAAATGTAATGGAAAAATAATATAAAACTTAAGTAAAAATTGTAAAAAATATATATTTAAAAATAATTTAAAGACTTACCAAATTAAAAATTTAAGTAACCGAATAAAAACTGAAATGTTTCACAGATCAAATAAATTGTTGAAAACAAAAACTTACCAATTGAATTTTAAGAAACCAAAATAATTAACATCGAAACCAAAAACTCACCAAATTAAAATTGAAAAAGATAAATTAAAAACGAAATGAAACCCTAAAGATTCAAAAATTGAAACCGAAATTCTTTTTTGGAACGAACATAAATCAATAACAAATTCATTTTTATAACAAAAACACGCCCGATATTGGCAATATAGATCGTTAAAAATTTCGCGATTTTACATGGGTTTTTTAAGCTCTTAAGTATTACTAAGTATATTTTTTTTGGTGGAAATTTTTAACAAGAATATTGTTAGACCAACAAATTTATAGCTTGCATAACGAAAAAACAGCAACAAAACTGAAGAGAAAAATGAAACTAAAAAGGCACAAAATAATTGAGGTGCGAGTGGAAGATATTGTCATAATGCCTCTGAGTAATATATATATAATATAGGATTACTTAAAGATGATATAGGTTTGTCATGTTTTATATGGGCCACAGGTAGCTGATTCGAGCTTGATTTCCAGAGGTTCTTCAGATGCGTTGTTAAATCATTAAAGATATTTGCTTTTCTGTAGTTTGAGCTTCGTTGATTTAGTGAGTATATCAAATGTGTACTTAGTATATTTGAGTGGTTCAATTTGTAACTATCTGAATATATAGTTTAAGCAAGTTATATGCATTTTTGAGTTGATTCTTTGTCTGTCAGTTTATTTTCTTTTATAGTAGCATTTACTTTCGGTATTTTCTTGAAGATTCCTGAAGATTCTTGAATGTATTCGTATTGCAAAAGAAAAGTTTGCTTTGAAATTTTGTCGAATGTTCCAGAGATTAATGTTGTGAAGATATTTTTCAAAGATCTATTATTTTTATTTACTTATATACTTATGTATATGTCATATATTATCATATATTTTTATATGTTTGAGAAGTTATTTTGTTTTATAATTTCCTTTTTTATTTTTCAGAATTTATTTTGCAGCGGTATTTTTTGTTTTTATCAATCCAGAATTATATTTTAATTTTTTTTGGAATAATTTTGTTCCAGAAAATATTTTTAGTTTTCTTTCAGATATATTTATATTGAAATTTTCGAATTTCTTTTGTATTATTCTTTCTAAATTCTGAATAGTTTCATATATTATTTTTCCATCTTTTCTTTTCCTCATTCGCCTCTAGTCTTGTCCAGCTATAGTTAAATGGTATTTTATTAATTGAATGCCCCTCTCTCTGTCATTTATTATCAGCATATACTTACAATGCTCGCCACGTCATGCAACTAGTGTTTAACTGTACTTTAAAGCGCCTCTCAAACTGGTTTAGTTTTTAACTGTACTTTGAAGAGACTCAACTGGGGTTAGCCGCCACCAACAACTGGTGGCGGCCGCGTTTTAATTCACTTTACAATAAAACTAATTTTTTTTCTGTTAAAAAACTTTTGTTCTTCACTTTGTGAAACTCCAGAGAGAACTGTGCCGCCGCATGGATCGGAGCGAGTATTTATAGCGCAGCCGAAGTAAACAACCACCACGAAATGCGATAAAGGTTCCGCTCAACAATTGAAAATACTTTCGCACGCAGGCGTGCCCCGTTTTGCCGGTGGTCTGCGTGCCGTTGGGTCATAACGACAGAGGAGGGTTCAAGACATATAGGGGAATGCATTGAAATGGTAATGTTTATGCTGGTATTCGAGATCCCGCGAGTCGTTAAGTGGTTTTGCTGCTGGTGGTGGTGGCATTTACCCACCACCAGCACACAAGATCTACGAGAAGTTGGGGTGCCTGGGAACCGCTTCGAGCAACCAGTTGATCTGCAGCTACCGAGCATATAAATCAGCTAAGATTTACACGAATTTGTTATCCTTCTAGAACTACTTGACTTTCTCACGCTTGACGATGCCAACTAGACAAGCTGAAGGGGCGAGTTGGTTCTTTTTTTTTTGGCAACTTTTTAGGGTGCAGGATCTAGGGTTGACATTTGGCTGACGGTGGGCAAGCGACTCACTTTTATGCTGGTCGCCCGTGGCGAGTAGCTACTGTAGCATGCGGGTCTCACAGAGCAGCAGCTGTCTACTAGCAATCGATATTAAGGTATGACATTATTAAATACATGGAAAAAGTCTTATCAGCCGTCGATGCGTAGATAACGCTCCGAATTTCATATTCAACCCAACCTGCTAACCAGTTCTCACTCATCCGTCCACCGGCTGTGATCGCATGAAGAAGTTTTCTTTCATTCCATTCCATTTCGTTATCATATTCCCAAAATGGTTCGTTGGACGCTTCGACCGAGAATACAACATTTAGTCTACCTTGTGATATTTATTTACCTTTATATACTTATCGAGCACTTCAAACTGCAGGTGAGTGCTACAATTCATACTTCTCTCTCTCTCTCTCTCTCTCTCAAAATATATTTTTCCATGCTTAATTGAATGAAAAATTAATTGAAATGAATCGAAGCAAAATGCTTTTCTTATGGAATTAAAAGAAAATTGAAAAAGGCAAATATAATGTGTAGCAAGGGCAGTTCCAAAAGCAAACGGAAAAGAAAATAGCGTGGAAAACGTTCAAACGCGGTCAGTGCACAGTGGGGCGAGTGTATAATAAATATGTGTGTGCCTAAGCTAAGAATATATTAATAATAAAATATAAAAAAAATAAAATAAAAAATGTATAAAAAGAAAATAAAATAATACAATTAAATTAAATTAAATTGAATTAAATAAATAAAATAATAAGATAGAAAAAATAATAATAAAATATAAATATATTATATGCATATATTTATTTTAAATAAAGAATAAATTAATTTATTAAAATTTTGTTTAAATCTATAAAATAAGTATAAGCAATAATAATATAGTGTATGAATATAAAAAAAAAATATTTGTAAAAAAAAAATCACACGACATTTTGAAAAATGGTGCCAATAAAAATAGCTATAAATATTAAAAGCTATAAAATACACAATATTAAAAGCTATAAAAAATAGTTTAATTTTTTTTTAATATATCAAAATACCTTAATAAAATGTTGCGCCAAATAATAAAAGAAAATGATATAATTTTGTCTATGTCAAAAGTCAAACCAACTCAATATCAAGCCACAGTGCCACTTGGCATTGATATATAACAAAATTAAATTTGCTCAGAAATCATTAATATATGTGCAGATAAATACATATACATAAATATATATATATATTTCCTCTACATATATATAAAAATAATAATTATTTTCTTTTGGACAGCCTAGACAAATGAAATATTTTGGAATATATATTTTATATATATACTGTGTTTTCTTTAAATTTTGCGTGTATATTCAGCTAAAAATAGCTTTAATTTATAATGCCACGAAAGGCACACACACACATACAGTCATCACTTATATATGCAGTCAGTGGGACACTCCGATAGAGAAACAAAACATATAATTTATAAAGTCGACTCATGTTAAAGTGAAGTGCGTTTACATGACACCCTCTCACCATCACCTTCAGCTCCCCCTCCCCAACACACACACACACATATACACCCACCCATACCTACACACAGTAATAGGAAAAGCTACGTCAACGCCGACGCCGACGTCGACTGCGCCGTCGCCGCTTGCCGCCTGCTGATGACGCGTCAAGAGCATTGCGAACGGCGCCAGTTTCATGCGAAACGTACGTTGATTAACTTGTTGCATACGCGTCGCCCGAGTCCTGCCCCAGACACTTGTTGTGTCTGTATGTCTGTGTGTGTGCGTGGGTGCCATAATCATTTGCGTATTGCGGGCGCCACTAAATGTCCGTCCTGCTGCCGCTGCCTCAGCTGCTGCTGCTGCTCTAGTCTCGATTCCTGCGGCGTGGCGCAACCACAAACAAAACACTCGCAAAAATAACTCACTTAATTGAAAAACGCGCTCTGATTCAATAAATACTAATTGGAAAGCGCCTAATGACACGAGCTGAAAGTGCGTGCCGACAGAGAAATGTGAATTGAGCATAGAGAATTAATAAAGAAATATGACAAATATGAAGGGAAAACATTCAAGAAAATATAAATGAAAAATTTTAGCGTGTTAAGGAGCACTGGTAAAAGTTTTAGGGTTTGTTTTCTGATTCCTGAGATATAAAAAAAAATAATCCAAAAATATTTTTAAAAATGTTGACATCATTTGTTTGAAATCCACAATCAATCTTAAAATATTTGTAAAATTTCATTAAGAATTCTTTCATATTCCAAGTATAAAGAGTTAAATCTCCTTCGATTTCTTGTTGAATTAATGCAAAATTTTTCCAATATTTGTTTTTTGAACAAAGAAAAAAGCGAGGAAAAAATTTAAGAAATTCTGTTTTCCCTTCATATTTGTCATGATTCATCTAAAAACGATTTATTTAGTATCCTAACAAATCTATATCAAATATAAGAGTAGTCCAAAAAAAAGAGACTTTAAGAACGCAGAAAGATATTTAAAGCCTTGTTCTGTTCAGAAATTGTCTTAAAATATTTCTAAAAATTTGAGCGTAATAAGAAACTATCTTAAAAAATTTTGAGACCTTCCGCTATTTATCTATCCAATTTTTAAATATTTTGACAGCTTCTGCTATCTATCTATCCAGTTGTAGCTTAGTTCGACTATACTTGAATGGAATTAAAATAAATTTCTTAAAATATTATCCACGCTTAAAGTAAATCTCTGTCCAATATAGAAACACATTCTCCTTCCCATAGAAATTCTATTTTAGGAAATTTCAATTAACCAATTTCCAAAATTTGTTCATACATATTTTTACAAACACTTGATACACTGAACTCATTATCCAATGCTATGAAACGCTACTGCCCAATACTTTGCCCCGTCCTTTTTGCTTTCATTTCCCCACAAACTTTTCCCTTGAATTGCTTCATTTTTAATGAGTTTTTTTTTCCGTTTTTTTTACGTTCGAACTTCTTAATTCTATTTCTTTGAGTGTTTTGTGTCTCAATTATTTTTACGAGTGTAGCCGCCCAGTTGGGCCAAGACGGCCGTGGGGCAGTCGTCGATGATGACACTGAAAGACGCGCTGCTTTGAGCTAGCCCTAACGTCGCTCCGCCCCCCCCCCCTCCCCCTCGGCCCCCCTCGCCGCATGTTATCGTTAATCGATGGTCGCCCATCAACAAAACTGAAAGCAAACAAGCAACAGGAGACGCTTTTGGGGTTGGCGGCGCTGCCGGCGCCGACGTCGACATCGAGAATATATATATTGTATATATATATATATATATATATATATATATGTGTGTGTGAAGAGCGCTGCGAGCGCGCTGTGGCGACTCCTAAGCAGCATGACACTTGTAGTCACGAGTAGGCAGCTTGGCGCACAAGTCGCATAACTGTAATTCACACCTGGACACTAGCCGCAGGATAGCCACTGCCGTCGCTCCTGTTGCCGTCGTCGTTGCCGTTGCCGCTGCTGCTACGGCTGCGTGCGTCGCTATCAAGGTCGCGAGTGCCGTCGTAATTAAATTAAAAATACGTCGCCGCTAAAACTTATAAATCGGATATATATATAATCGGATATATATATATATATAATTTGTTAAAAATGCTCGCGGCCCAAGAGAATCGTTTTCAATATGTTTACTTTACGCTCTCCGCTTTGGTGGCCGGCACCATGCTGATTCTCTTCTATATCTCAATGCGCACAACCATTGTGAGTGTGTGCGAGTGTATGTGTGTGTGTGTGTAATCTAATCCTTGCCGCATTGCCATTGCAGAATGAACGCCTGCGCGACGATCTCAAGGTGGTGCAGCGCGAACTGCTCTACCCCAAGCCGAATCCCCATTGGAACTACAGCAACAGCTGGCGGCGCATCGGCAACGCCTCGCTCAAGCATGAGATCTACTCCGCCTACTTCGATGCACGCACCGATATTGTGGGTGAGTCGAGTGAATTTTAGAAGAGAGTGGAACAGAAGTGCAAGTGCAGGGCATAAATAATATTTTAAATAATTATAATATTTTGAATAATATTTTATAGGAATTTCAGAGATTTTGTCTCTCTGTTTATAGAGTGCAAAGGATTTTATGGAATTAGGCCTAGGGGATAATTAGCTTTGAATAATTTTGAGAATATTTATATTATTAAGAGAGCAAGACGCTTTGGGCACTATAGCTTTTTAGCTGAATTTTTAAAGTGTTTTAGTTTGTTTTATTTAGTTTAGCCACAACTAAAATTGTCTTAGGCGAAGACCTAAGTCGTCTTGTTAGTCGTTTGCGCTGTCACGTGGGGATTTGTATGTAAAATGAAAAATATATATACTAATATATTTACTAGTATGGGATTAGGATTAGGATAGGATTAGGAAGAGCGTAAAAAGCGCTGTCTTGATGACGCGCAGCCTAAAGCCACAGATTATGGTCAGTGTATTTGCTCAACATTTTTTAAGCGAATGCCTATTGACCTAATCTTATCCACTGACATAGCAGTTCTCTGAAGCTTTTTAAGAAACAGTAAGCTTTTGCAGAAACAGTAATAATAATAATAGCTACAAAACTATATAACAATTGCAGAGTTAAACTCACCAAGTTTTGTATGTGTTCACTAAAGGCATTAATAAGTTTGCCATAAAGATGATATTATCCGTGCAGGCGTGAGGCTTAGCAAATCCACGAATTTGTAATCTGTAATAAATTTAGTTGGTTAGTGGAATGTGAAAAAGTATTTATATATATACTTTATATATTTAAAGAAAATATATATAAACAAAATATATATAATATTGTATAATATAACAAGCAGTAGTGCTCAACTGAAAATTATTTGATTTGTTTCACTGGTTGTAAAATTGATATCTTATTCAACGAAACCTAGAATTTTAATAAAAATAAATTTATAATAAATAAAAAATTAAGCAGTTTTGACAAAGATAACTTGCTGGGCTGAACATTTTTATTATCTATAATTTTATTTTAATTTTTCAAGATTATTATTTATAATTGTTGTGCTTTATTTCCCCAAACGTTTAAAGCTGTTGATACAAATATAATTTTTACAGAGGTTAGTTATCGCCATAAATGGTATTTAAATCTACCACAAGCAACTAGCTAAGTAGTAGCTGTCATATTGTTAATGCTTCTTGAAGCAGTAAAGATTTCTATAGATTTTTTTATAATAACAGCAAATTGAGAATAGTATTCATATAGGAAGCCGCCTTGGTAAACTACTGAGCTCATGTTCCATTTAGTCTTCAAGCCAAGTCATAGCCAAAGCTATACAGTTTTAAAGTAACTAGTGACATAATCAACAGACCTCATTTCCCGCGTAGCCTCAATTTTTGCAGCAACTGCCACACTTACCAAAAAAGCAAAAACTCTCTCGATCAATCCCAAGGTCTATTGTCTTTTGAATTTCTCTCGAATATTATTACCACATCATAAAAATAAATCTCAAATATACAAATGACATTTAGCAGCTCACTCCTACTATATATAGAAACTCATCTGAATTTAAACTTGATTTTAAAGCAGCTTCTGCTGACTCAGACTGACTAAAAACAAGAAAAGATGTGCCAAAAATGTTTGCAAAAAAAAAAAAAGCCAAAGAGGAAGAAGAAAACTTTCTAAGTTTTATAGAAATGCAAAAGGTCGTCAGCATTAATTGGAGTATTCTTCACTCAGTTTGCTCGTGCCGAAAGCGGCTTTAAAAATTTCGCTTAGAATAAAAGTTTTTTCTTTAAGAATCTTTTGCCAGAGGCTGGCGGGAACTTGGAGTATGTAAATACGTGAATTCGGATGATAATAAAAAACAAAACCCATTCATTTATCATCATAATAAAATCAAATTATTGTGCCGACTGCGAAACTTAGGAAGTTTTATTGTGAGAAATGCGAAAATAATTTACAAAGTTAGCGGAGGTAGAAGAAGTAAAGTAGAAAAGTTGAATTGAAGAGGCGATCTGAGAGGAAGGTCATAGAATAGGGCATGGTACATTGAAGCGTATCTAAGTGGTGGGGTACATTGCTATGTATTAATATATTTTGGTACATTGTAATGTATCTAAAAGGTGTGATAGATTGATGTGTATCTAAATGTACATTGATTTGTAGCTAAATGGTATAGTACATTAATATGTGTGTAAATGATAGGGTACATTAATATGTAGATATATATTATGGTACATTTATATGTACCTATAAATTAATGTACATCGATATGTACCTATATATTATGGTACATTTATATGTACCTATAAATTATTGTACATCGATATGTACCTATATATTATGGTACATTTTTATATACCTACATATTATGGCACATTGATATGTACCTATAAATTATTGAATATTAATATGTACCCATATATTATGGTACATTGATATGTACCCATATATTATGGTACATTGATATGTACCCATATATTATGGTACATTGATATGTACATATATATTATGGTACATTAACATGTATTATGGTACATTGATATATATTATGGTACATTGAAATGTGCCTATATATTATTGTACCTATATATTATTACCTATATTTAAATGTACCTCAATTGTATGCCCCTCATTCGATTGCTTCCCATTTACTGTCCTTAAAACTCACTGAACCACCCTCTCATTACATTCACAGGCCACGTTCGCCTGGATAACGAGATCACCGTCGGATCACTGCGTATTTTTGCCATTCTGCCGGAGCGGCTGCGCGACTCGCGCATCAGCTGCATCGTGCGCTTCGCGGACTTCAGCAGCTACGAGATCGTGGCCGAGGAGGCGGGCGCCATGCACGACGTGCACGAGAACAGCTTCGCGGCGTGGAGCATCATGTGCCCCCTGCACCTGACCAGGGGCGCGACTGTGCAGCTGCCGCAGGCCGTGGCGCTCAGCTACGCCTCGAATCGTCTGAGCCACGTGAGCCCCACCTACGTGCAGATCAGGTGAGTTGAAATAACCTTGATTAACCTTAATCTAATGTCCATGATTCCCAGTTATCCCCGCAACATGACGACGCTGTTTACAAAGTCGCGTCCCACGATTTCCGTGTGCGTCGGGCCCATCCAGGAGAACTACTCGAACGTGCTGCGCCTGGTCGAGTTCGTGGAGATGTACCGGCTGCAGGGCGCGACGCACTTCTACTTCTACTACGTGGCGGCCACCGAGGAGGTGCGCCGCGTGCTGGACCACTACCGGCTGAAGGGCCTGGCCGACGTCTTCGAGTGGAACGTGGAGTCGCACCTGAAGGATCTGCACTACGCCGGCATCGTGGCGCAGTTCAACGACTGCGTCTATCGCGCCAACGTCGTGGACAACTATCGCTATGCCGCCGTCGTCGACCTGGACGAGATGCTGATGCCGCTGAAGCACAACTCGCTGGCGGATTACCTGCGGCAGTGCGACGAGGGCCGCACCGCCGGCTTCGTCTTTCGCAACGTCTTCTTCTACCGCAAGGACAGCAACGACACCTTCAATGCGCCGGCGCACACCCTGAACCGGGTGCTCTTCACCCAGGCGAAGGTGCGCCGCACCCTGGAGGTGCTGCCCGCCTACACGCGCAGCAAGCTCGTCGTCAACACGCGCGGCATCGTCGAGATGGGCAACCATCAGGTCTATCGCTCGGCGCCCGGCTACGTGGATCACATCGTGCACCCGACGGTAGGGCTGCTCTTCCATTACCGCGACAAGTGCATCAACTGCAAGATGGTCCTCATCGTGGACTACACGTCGCGGCGCTTCGGCTCGCTGCTCTTCGACCGCGTCGACGAGACCTGCCTCGAGGTCTTCATGGACCGCCAGGGCATCTGCCAGCTGACGTAGCCGCCGCTCTGTGCCTTATCAGGCGTCAACGCCCCCTCGGAGTGCCAGCTGAGAGCGGCGCGGCAGCGACTCGGCTGTCCAGTCTGGCGTCAACACTTGCAGCCGCAACATGCTTAAGTTCTGCTCGCTGCGCCGCGGACAATCCAAGCCGACGTCGACGTCGACGCCGGCGCCGCCTCTGCCCACCAAGCGCGTGACCAAAAGTGTATGGAGAAATTTTGTGTGCTTACAAATTAAAATAAATTCTAAATGTGCTTTAAGTTATTTAAATAAATATTTATAAAAAAAATATATAAAAAATATAAAAAAAAAATATTCAAAAATATATAAAATATATATACAAAATATTTATAAAACAAGTAAGAAAACTCTAGTCGGGCGTGACCGACTAGGGGATACCCTGAGCCCCGTCGAATCTGAATTTGGGGCCGGTATCCAAAATATAACAAAATTCGAAATTGCATAAAATACATATAAAGCTAAATATAAAATTTGGTGTCTCCATCTTAAAAGATGAGCGAGATAGAACTTTATAACTGAATTTCGATAATGTTTTTATTCGATAACAAAAAAACGAATACATTTATCGATTATCGGAAATAAACAAGATATGCGCGCTGTATATAGGGATCTACAAAAAAATTTCAAGTCTCTAGCTCTTCCGAAAGCTGAAATCGACGCGTTCATACATACGGACAGACGGACGGACGGACGGACGGACGGACAGACGGACGGACAGACAGACGGACAGAGCCAAATCAATTTCTCTTGTCGTCCTGATCAATATATACTTTATGGGGTCTGCCACGCCTCCTTCTGCCTGTTACATACATCCAACAAAAACCCATTTTCAATGGGTTCAGGGTATAAAAAATAAAATTCATTTTCGCTTTGGCCTTTGCAGTCGTCGCTGCGCCTGCAGGATGTCGCCTTGAGCGATGCGCAGCTGTTAAAGGTGCTCAGGGCGCAGCGTGCGCGTGGCCCTCTAATATTGGCGCTCAGCAGGTGAGCTAACAACAGCAACAACAACAACTAACAGCGACAACAACAAATCGAAATCGCATTTGCTTAATTTAATGAGCTTTCAGTGCACAAACAACAGCAACAACAATTGCCGAACAGGAAGCGGAAGTGGCGTCGTGCCAGCACTGCGGCACGCCATATTCAACTCGCAAAACTCAAGCGCTAAAAAATGGCGACGCAGCAACGGCAACTGCAGCAGGTAAGCGAGCAGCGGCTTAACAGCGCCACTAACAGACTTTAAGCGAGCACTAACAGTGGTTGAAGAGCGCACTAACAGAGCTCTGTTGTCGCTAACAGCATGGCATTTACTTTAACATTTTATGTGCTTAGCCTTGAATGCTCACGCTTTAGCGCTTACTAA
The DNA here is from genome assembly GCA_035046225.1 of Drosophila pegasa. Lineage (NCBI taxonomy): Eukaryota > Metazoa > Arthropoda > Insecta > Diptera > Drosophilidae > Drosophila > Drosophila pegasa. The sequence goes on along the minus strand of JAWNOD010000076.1, from coordinate 8,245,919 downwards.
ATTTGTAATCCTTTTTGTAATAGCCTACTTTAGATGCCCTTAGGGCTTAGATGGCGTAACGCTACTTAACAAGCTTGTTATATTAGATTATAAGTGGATAAATAAATGATGTGTGCATATCATGGGGTCATTAGTTGGCGTTGGGTGGTTTACATTTTTTTTTTAGATTTAAATTAATATACATAAATATGGGATATACATTGGTGGTTAGCGAATTTTTGATACTTAACGCAAAAATATAGAAGGTAACAAATTTTAAAAATAATTATTTTGAATTTTTTTTTTATATTTAGAAAAGTTCCTTAAGTTTCTTTATGAAGTAGAAAGAGTTGAACGTCTATTGTAATATACAGCAGTCGTTTTATCTGTTTCTTATTTCAAGTAAAGCGTTAAAAACCTAAGACTTAAAGATTTTAATGTTCTGATATATTCTCAGATATTTAAACAATTTGTATAATAGCGTACCTTTATATCTGTGCGCTTCTCTATCCATTCAAGCTCATTCTCTCGCTTTATATCTCTCTTTTACACTCTCCATATGTATTTCTGTAAGACATTTCAAATTTAGAAAAAATATAATTTATTATGGCAATTAATAAATATAACAAGTGAAAAAAAAAATATATAAAAATACCTTAGAGTATTATTAAAAAGATTTTTAGATATATACTTTCATATTTTCTATATTTTTGTTCAATTCTAATTTAAGTTAAAACCTTTAAGCTATATGAAGTTGCTGTTGTTCAGCTTCAACTAGATCACAATTGACAGCAATTGACGCTATCGCAGCAGTCAACTCATATCCTGGCGACTGCATTTGTTATCCTTCACTGTCCTTTGGATTGCCAGTCAGTCGATTGACAGGCACTCGGACTGCAGCTGCTGCACCAGTCAAGTGCTGTCCAGTGGCACAGCACAGCGAGTGAGCTCATTATTAACAACTGAAGAGCCCTAACTAGTCCCATGTCTCCCGCTCCCCCTACCTCCCTCCCTCCCCCTCTCTCTCTCTCCCACTTAGTTGCTGCTGTTCGCTGTTCGCCCTAATCCTATGTGCTCCGAGCGCATAAACGAAAACAAACCATAAAAAAACTATTTATATATATGTAACAAAAGCTGAAAAACAGAGAACGGAAAACAGAAAACAGAAAAAACAGAAAAACTATGCAGCACTCGCCTCGCTGGGGCAATAATAACTGTCGTCAGTCTCTATGCTGCATGACCCCGCGACCCCTTTCGCGTTGCCTAGGCACGGGCACATGGTGTGGGTGGGGGAGGGGCTGGGGTACACGCCCCTGCCGCTGACTGTTGGAGCTTGACGCGTCGCTTGTGGCACCAATGTGAATGAAAGGGAAATGTGGCAGAGCAGAGACTACAGCGCCTAAGCCGGCAACAGGCAGCTACAAATGCGACGCAAACAAGCGAGCGAATCGGGTAGTTTAGGCTGTTGCGGAGAGGGGAGTAAGAGGAATTTTAAAGAGATTTATGGCACTTTACTTAAATGAAAAGCCGAGACTTTTTTTTATTATTTAAAAGTGTTTGTAAATATTGTTAGAATTTTATATAAAATGTTATAGCAAATATGTAAAATAGCTACAGCGAGGTTTTTTCATAAAGTATTGAGAATTTTGAATATCTGAGCGTTACTTATAAGAGATTTTGGATTTTTTAAAATACTTTAAGCATAGAAACAAAATTTTAGTACAAAGTATATCAATAAGGAGGACATAGATAAATATATTATAAAAAAATATCAATATAGTTTTGGAACACATTTCGTTTAGGAAAACTTTTTTTATCCTATAAAAATTTAGAAACATTTTTAAGAATTTTTTTCATAACTCGCACATATAAATGAATTATTTTAAATATCTCTGAATATTTCTATAAAATAAAAGAGTAAAATACCAACTACTTTCACCTTACCAAGACTCTCTGAACTCCCCATATCTATCTCTAATAGCTCCCATTTAATGGGTAACTTTTAGTTTAGCATTCCCACCAACATGCTACAAATGATTGACGTCTATTTGCGAGGGCTGATTATGTAATTTTTCCAAGAACTATTGCCAGGCAAACGGCGTATGAGATTTATTTCGAAGCCAATGCGAATGTGTTTTCATCGCAGCCAATATTATGCCTAATATGTGACAATCTTTCTTATCTAAAGCAATTAAAGCTGAAATACGATATAAGCAAATTGGCCAGACCATAAAACGGAAATAGATAAAGCTCGAGGGCGAGTCACAAATTTGATGGAAAATCAAAGTAATCGGGATTTCTTTGAAAAGTGAATCGGTTACGATTATTTAGAATTTTTTTTTTAAAAAGAAGGTGGGGTCAAACGTCATCTAAATATATATAAAAAATTTATATATATATAAATAAAAAAATATATATAAAACAGATAAAAAATATATAAAATAGATTAAAAAAAAAAAAAAAAAAAATATATATATATATATATATATATATATATATATATATATATATATATATATATATATAAATATAAAAAAAAATAATATATTATATATTATGTTAGGTCTTAAATCATTTTCAAATGTTTCTCTTGAATGCATACAATCACAACTTCTCGTGCAGCCCATGCTGCTGACAGCACCACCCGCTATATGCCAATCGTTGTCATCATTCTCCGCTCACTACACAGAATATATGAGCTTAAGCTGCAAGCCTGGTGCCCCTAAACCAGATGCGCATACGTACGAATGCGAGTGTGAGTGTGAGTGTGAGTGTGAGTACTCGTGCTCATATGAGTACTCGCTTGTGTGTGCCGTTTGTTTGGGCTCTTTTGTTTGGCTTGGACAGCACAGCCCGTCGATTCTGGACAGTCGAGAATGATGGGGAGAGACACTAGCAACGTGTCCCCCTCCATCGCATATTCGGCTCCGGCTCTGGCCCGGGCTCCGCACCCTTTTGGTGGCGTGTGTGCATCTGTGTGTGAATTTATGCATACAAATTGGAAAATATATCGGATCTGTGGTTCGTGCCCGCGTCGAAACTAACAACAACAACAACGACAGCAACAACAGCGACAACAGCAAAAGCACACACAACAACGAAAACAAAAACAAATCGTCAACAAGTCACGCCAAAAGCCGACGCTAAAGCCGGCTTCAGCGCAGCTCGCAGAGGACAGAGGCTGAATCCCATAGCACCCACCACTTGCCGCTGACGTCGCAGTCAGCGCAGGCAGCAACAAGTCAGCGACAAGCTGAGCGCACAGTGGCACAAATTCAATTAGGCAGCAGACGAAATTATATGTTTGAGTGAATGCAAAAGAGAAATGGAAATGAATGAAGAATAGACTGAATATAAGTATGCATAAAGAAAATGAAGAGAGAGAGATAGAGAGAAAATAGTGGGCTATTATTATTGTTTTTTTTTTTTTTTTTATATATATACTCTTAAATATATACATCTATAATTTCTATATCTCTTTATAAGTGCACTTCTATTGCTCATTATGTTTAGTGAAATGATTATGAAGATAAGATTAATTATACAATGCATGCGAACTTATATTTAGCAATTTCTAATCGCTTGCGTACCACTGTACAGCACAGCACAGCATGCTCTGCCGCTGCCAGCGCGCGCGTCGCTGTCGCCAAATACGCCGTTGTTTTGTGCTATACGATACCGTAGGCCGCTGCTATTTAGTTACTACAGAAGTTTTGCCAAGTCAAGTTGTCGGCGTGAGTGCGAGTGTGTGAGAGTGTGAGTGCGCGAGTGCGAATTACGTGAGTGTTATTTTTGCACTTAACAGCAACAACGATAACAAGAAGAAGAAGAAGAAGAAGAGAAAGAGAGCAAACGATGTTGATCACAACAAGAAAGTAACAACAGTGAAGACGCGCGCGCTCGAGAAATTTCGTGTATTTGAGCTAACCGCTAAATGTTACCCGCTAAATGCTAACCGCTAAACTTTAACTGCAAGTGCGTGTGCCTCTCTCTCTCTCTCCTGTGTGCATTGCTGCAGAAGACGAATATCTAAGCGAATAAAGCAAAACGTGAGTTATTAATTTTAATGCCCCTTGCCCTTAATTAACCTTATCAAATTGGATCGCAAGTTCAAAGTTGAGTTCCCCCTCCACTGAATCTGAATCTATGCTTAGCCAAAGCAAATCTTAACTGTGCTACAAACTGTTATACGCGAGGCGCGACCTTCGCTTCATTAAATATTTAAATCTAAGTGCGATAAGCACAATATTTTAAACCATTCATAGGTTGAAGATAGACCAAATGCTCGCCGCATATGATATGATAATTCATTATATATATACGTATATATATATTATTATTTTTATTATTATATATGCCCAATAACCCAACCGAAAATGGTGCAAAATATGCGCTCCAAATTGTGTCTGTCTCTCTATTTATATATGGATCTAGATAAATGTGTGCGAGTGTGTGTGTGTGTGATTTTTAATACGTTTTAAATTATAGTGTGCCGGGTTGCTCGAGTCGAGTTTTGGTCATAGTTCAATTAATTTTCTAATGGCCGGATGCATGGGACATGCCATGCAAATGAAGTCTGGCCCCAGCTTGGGGCTATTTTTCTTTCATTTTTGTTTTATTTTTTATTATTAATAATTATACAATTTCACCTGTCACAGCGGCGCATTAAAAACTTTCATTAAATAGCGCAATTCACGCATATTAAGCATACGCAACGTGCGCCAACAATGTAAATGGCTTTGCGCCTAACAACATTTATTTATTGTTATTCTGCTTTTGTTTACGGTGACAACAATTACAAGAGCCACATGGCACACATCTTTGATAAGACAGCCGACTTATAGTTTTTCGCACTATATATATAGTATATATACAAATATATGTGTGTCTATATAGAGCACACGAAAGTGAACTTCAGAATTTATTGACAATAAAGCAGCGATGTGAGCGAGTGTGTGCGATAGCAACAATAGCTCGGAATATTGTTTAGAGCTCGTAAAATGGCAATTGTCGACGAATTGTTTATACTTCAGCTGCGTTTCACGGACAAAAGGAAAATAATTAAAATTAAAATTGAAATGAAAATTTTAAATAATTAAAAAAAAGAGATGAAAATCATTTAAGATGTGTATTAAAATTAAAATGTATGATATATAAAAAATATATTTTGAAATTAAATTAAAAATAAAAAAATAAAATAAAATAAAATGCAATATAAAAACTTACGTACAAATTTAAATAAAAATCTAAATAAAACTCAAGTCAAAATTATGAAAAATGTTAATTGAAATAAAATAACATAACATATATTAAAATTATAATGTAAACCAAATTAAATTAAAATTAAGTTATTCTTAAAATTAAATATAAAATTATAAAAATAATTATTAAAACAAAATATTTAAAATAATAATTAATTTAAATATTAAAATAATCTTAAAATTAAAAATAAAATTATTAAAATAATATTTAAAACAAAATATTTAAAATAATAATTAATTTAAATAAAATAAAATAGCACACTTATTCAAAAAGTAAATTTTAAATTAAAATAAAATTTCAAATTTTAACCTAATGACAAAACTGAATATTTATATATAATACTCGTTGCCAGTCTAAAAGTACTTCAAATAATTCTGCTAAATATCAAGGGCAAATATATGTTTAGTAGAAAACGAAAGTGAGACAAAAAAAATTACTTTAAACAAATTAAATCTGACAAAAATAAATCAAATAAAACGGGAATATAAATTGGAATTGGAAATGAAAACCTGCTTCATAAGAAGAACCTAAATAGTTGGTTCAAAAACCATGGCCGTCACCATAGACGACCTTTTTATTATAGTCAAGCAGCCCTTTTAAGCAAAAGTCAATTTACCTATTAGAAAATGTAAATAATAAAAAAATAAAATAATAGGCCTCTTACGCCCTGCGCAATTATATTCCATGCCCAAAAGTCTTAGAAACTGATTTGCATGGTAATAGCCTCTAAGTAGCATGAATATTTGATGGTCTCTCTCTCTCTCTCTCACTCCCTCTCTCTCTAGCATTTCGTGACAATTTAATAATATTCACTGCTCCCACGACAATAAAAAGACGGAAAATGAGCATAAAAACTGAATAGCTGTCGAGTTTTGGGCTAAGAGTTTTTGGTCAGAGTGTGGGCTAAGAGGTATTTCGAGTGAGACAGAGAGAGAGGGGCTTAAGTCAAGTGGCATATTGAGTTACGCGTAGCACATGCAACTTAATCATTCATTCATGCTTCACGGCCAATTAATGCTCGTTGAGGTACTTAATTAAAGCGACACCTGGAGCAACGCCCCTGACCCCACACCTGCCCCCGCCCAGGTGTCTCCCATTACCTGCCGACAAAGTCGGAATGTCGGCATTTGAATGTCTCGTTCGCTCTGAGTGCCATTGACCGCTGTTGGCTCTAGAGTTATTCTGATAACTCCGTCTCGTATGGCCAGCTTAGAGTTTCACGCCTCGATTTGGGAACTGTTCCAGCTGCCTTTGCATATCGAATTTAAAGTGCCTTTGTCCACACTCTGTTTGCATTATCAATAACTAATTACGATTATCGATTGACGTTTCCTTTCGCTCAGACCCAAAATAAATAACAAAAAGTTAAACTGAAAGTTAAGCACTTGCACCATGACAATTTTTTGTGGTTCAAGGTCAAGCAGTTGTACCTATATAACAGGTGTTTATTAATCTTGCTCTCCAAATGTTATATAAGAGTTGGGAGATATAGACTTTCAAGTCCCTTTTCTTATGGTAATTATCTCAAAACTGTTAACTGCTTAGTTTTGATTAATGATTGATAATTGAAGAGTTCTTGACTGAGACAGATTTGTGAGAGACACAGAGAGAGAGAGAGAGAGAGAGTATATAGAGAGACTATATGTAGAGAGTCGATATGATCTGCTACTGCTGCCTAGAAACTCTTTGTTTACTTCTACAATTATTGTTCCTATTCTTAATCGCAATTCATTGATAATAAATTAATAATCTTATCGTCTCAAATACTTCACGCTCTTACGCCTGATCTCTCTCTTGCTACATCTCTCTCTTACCATATTTTACTCTTCCTCTCTCTATTTCATGTTGTGTCTCTTTCTTACTTGTTTTCTCTCTTCATTATTCTATCCATCTATAATTCTATCTCTATCTGTCGCTCCTCCTCTCCATTCAACTCTTCTAATAAAACAAATATCTATCATACTCTACATGAAGGGTATCTCACTGTCAGTCACTCCCAATCGAATGAATCCAACTTCTTCTCGCTTATATTGGCTATCTATAAGTATTTTGTTGTTTTTATTTCTTTTTCTGCTGCTGTCATTGTTGTTCTTGTTGTTATTTTGGGTAGCGCCGCTCAGCTGACGCCGCCTCGTTGACTTTTTTGTTTTATTTCAAATAAAAATATAATTTTTTTGGCATTTGTGTTTCCAGTTTTTGTTTTTTTTTTTATTTCGGTTGCCAAAAACTGAAAAATATCCCATAAACAAGACGCTTTGCAATTGTTATTTTGAATGTTGGCAGATGATTCAGAAGCCGCGAGACAAACGCTTTGACCGAGTGTATGTGGATGGCTTTTCAATTTCACTTCAATTCGAATGTGAAACAAATTTCAAATGCAATTAGCGTTAATTTGTTATCTGCGAACATCGTCCACTGAGTAAACGTTTATTTAAATGCAAATTGATGGGCGTAGCCGAGACGCCCACTTTTTTGGGTTTTTTTTTCACATACTTGTTCATTGCGTGAAGGGGGTATATTGGTTTTGGACAATGATTGTTTTGTATTTGGTCTTTTATCTACCTAAGATAGAGGTTTAAATATGAATAAAATATTTGGATGTCCGATAAAGTGGTAAGATCTCTTGGGTGCATTTATTTCGGATATGGGGACACACACCCAATAGGTTTACTTGAAAGATCTTACTATTTTATTAGACGTCCAAGCATATAAACAATTTGAAACAGCGCTCATAAAAATAGCAGTGCTGCATTAAGCAACGCTTAAACCTAATACAAATGATACTTTCTTCATAAAAAATTAATGTGATGACCAATTTTGGTTAAGAGTAGAATGTACAGAAAAGAAATACGAAAAAAGTCCCGCTACTTTCGGCTAGAATTTATATTTCTTTTAAGGTGCTAAGAGAAATGTATTGAAAGTTGGCTGTTCATAAAAATAGTAGTGCAGGTTTATCTGGGAAAGTTTTAGAGCTATGATCTATCTTTGATGATGTCTCATTATTAGTCTTCTTAATAGTTAGATCTATCAATTTTATGATTTCATCTGCTCCATGAATGCGTATGATGCAGTCGTTCATCTCTACTCGTTTCCCATTTATTTTTACCATAACACGCAATGGCTCTGTAATTATTTGGAAGCATACTCAAATGCTTGATTAAATATTGATAAAGGGGCAGACATATATACATACATATATACAGATACGCATATATACATATACACATGTTTAGATATAGATACCGCCATGTGTTAAACGTGGCTTATTATATACACATTTATTAATATTTATATACATTTTTTTTGCATGTCTGATAACAATTTGATTTTCAACTTTTATCAGGCACTTTATTTATATTTCTTTTTCTATTTTTGATTTCTTTTTTTTTTTTTTCCTTATTTATGCGCATGATTTCATGGGCAAGTAAACAGAAAAAAGAAAATAAAAAATCTAAGCGAACCGATAAGTTGCCCCTCGTAATTGTCGCTGCCCGATTAACGAGTGTTAATTGTGTTTTTTTTTTGTCTGAGCTTGAACTGTAGCGCGATTCGCGCATTCACTTCCAGCTGCCGAGCGACTGAAATTGAAAGCTGTTTCCAGCTGTCAGCAGATTGGCAATATGCCAAAACCCTCTAGTCGACGGCACCAGGTGCCCAGCAAAGCAGCAATCAGCTGGGCTTCGTTCTAACAGCGCCCAAAACGCAAATAGAATCAAAGCTTTTTAAAGTTTTATTTGTAAGGAGAATATTTTATGCTCTACCATATGGAAATCTGTGAGTTGAATAAGAGAGAGGACAGACTTGAAAATATTTATAAGCATATATGTTTTGGGGACATAAGTTTTATATTTTATTTATTTTGTAAATTTAATAACTTTTATATAATAATAAGTTAGAAGAAGAAAAGTAACATAATATATAAAGAAAATAATAAAAACGATAATAAAATAAAATTGATGGAAAAAAAGAAAAATAAAAATAAAAATTATATAAAATAAAGATAAAATATAAATAATATATAATAAATATATAAATAATTATAATAAAAATATAAATATAATAAAACAATTGATAGAAAAAAAGTAATTAATAAAAATATAAAAAATAAAATAATATCAATGCATAAATTATTCACTCATAAAATATGAAAAGAAAAATAAAATATAAATAGAATGATTAATTAAAAATATATATATTTTTATTAAACTTTAAACTTAATATTTAATATAAAATAAAATAAATATTGGATTAATAGATCATCAATTTAATTTAATTTATTTTAATAAATATAAATAAAATTTATATAAATAACGTAATATATTTATTTATTTATATATTTCTTGTTGTATTTAATTTCTAAGAATTAAAGGGGCCCAACCTATGTAATCTCTAGTTCAAAGTGTTCCAGTATTATAGTACTTACTGCTCTATATTCTCATCCCTCTTATCAATTGATCTCACAGATTAGTCGACTCTATGCTCAACTACATCTACAGCTAGTTATGCCTTGAGTTAGAGTAACTTTTCAAAGAAAGAAAAAAAAAACAAGCTTCCCATTGGTGAATTCGATTGATTTGAGCAAGCAGGAAATCGAATGCAAAGAGAACAAACGAACTAGAGAGAGAGAGAGAGAGAGGGCGTGCGTGGAACAGAGACGGGGCAGTGCTACAATAATTAGCTTTTGTTGAGCACAAAACCGCAAACCAGCAACAACAACAACAACAATAGACAGTTAACAACTTTGGCAAACTTATCGTCGCAGCTTTGTTGTTGTTGTTGTTGTTGTTGTGGCCGGCTCGCTGTCTGTGTCTGTGTGGAGGCAAAAAAAAAAAGTAGCTGCCGGGTTGCCAGGTGACAAAGTGTTGTTCTCCGCTGCCGCCGCCGCCTGCTGCTGCTGCTGTTGTTGTTGTTGTTGTTGCTCGTCGCTGACGCGTTGTGCGAAGCTTGCGAAGCTTCAGTTGCCATTAGAACTTCGACTTTGACGCTGTGTGCGATCGCGAGCGCGTTCCGCAAAAGAAAAAACAAAAAACAAAAACAAAAAACAAAAAAAAAAAAGTTTTGAAACGTATAACAAAAGCAATTACACTGCGCTACACAACACCGTTGTTAGTATCAGACATTTTGTGGCTATTTATAGCATAGCTAAAAGCGTTTCTCACCGTGTGTTTAGTTTGTTGTGCTTGCCGCGTCTGACGCAATGCGCCCTGAAACATTTAAGGACCTACAAGAAAGGGAGGGGGGAGGGTAGGGGCAGGCGCTAATAGCCTGGCTAGGCCACAAGACTTGGCTAAAAGTTGCAGTCGAGCGTCAAGTTTCAGACGCTGAGATCATTTGTCGATTTTTAGCCACTTAACAAATTTATTATGCTAAGTCTTGGACGGAGATAAGACAAGGCGGGCATTGATATATATATTTATATACATATATATATATATATATATATGTAATAGATATATATAGAGCAGGTCTGGTCACACTGTGCAGCCAGCACGTTGACCCGCCCAGCTGGGATATTCGGCGAGATTTGCATGCAACCAAATTCAGTTGGCGCACGTACGCGTTGCACTAAGGAACGTGGCAGACGGTGGGGCACTTGGGACGCTTTCTTTGATATAAACCGACGAATTTGCAATTAATTGAGCGCTGAATGCGCAGCTTTGCTTCTACGATTTGCCTTCTGTGATTTGCCGCCTGACGTTGACCTCGTGACGTCAGCGTCGACGGCGACGTCGCGGCCTGTGGGTGGCTGCAGCAAATGAGCGCGCGCTGCCCATAAATTAATTATGTTTGTATTACAACTCTGTGTGTGTGTAAAAAATAAATAAAATAGAGGAAGAGACGGCAGAGAGAGCGAGTGCAGCATGTTGCCTAAATAAATTACGCATACGTAAACAGAAAGAAACAACAACAACAGCAACTGCAGCACCAAATTCATAGGCAAATGAAGAGTGAACAAACAACAAAACAAATGCTCGAAAACAACATTAAAAATCTATGCTAATTAGCAACAGAAAACAACAACAACAACAACAGCAACACAAACAAAAATGAATTGAAGGGAAACAACAAAACGCAAGGACAAAGAGCAAATAAAATCAATAGGCCAATTCGACTTGGGGCAAGCCTCTGTAAAATTTGAGGAATTTCTCACTGTGCGTGGCCGTAAATTGAAAGAAATTTACATGAATTTGTGATATATTGCGCGGAACTTAAATTGAATTATAAGAAAACAAAATATAGTTAAAATTGCTATTGGGAATTGGTGTGGAAATGCGAAAGCAATGGAAGCTGAGGGAATTGTAGCAACATTTTGGATAGATGTAAATATTAGGCATAGTTAGCTATATAGTAAAGCGGATATTTAGCTTAAAGATATGTTGATAGATAGATATGTTGATAGATAGACAGATAAATATATGATAAATAGATAGATGGAAAGATACTTCAACGGATATACATATCTATTTGTTAAAGTATCTATGCAACTATCGATCACATATTTTCTCTGTCTATATATCTATCAATATATCTTTTAACTAGCCCAGATAGATATGAATACTATATGCTAATATATCTACTCTACATAGTTTCATACTTTTTCAAATATATTTTAAAATATCCACTCTACACAGTTGCTTACTTATTCAAATAGAGAGATAGATGAATAAATAAATACATATTAAAAAAAATAAAATAAATAAATAAATAAAATTTGATATAACTTTAAATGCGAATAGAAATTAATAAATAAATAAATATAGATGACAAAAGAATACATTTATGTTTATCTATAAATAGAAAAAAAGTCAATTTTCATATATAAATAATTAAATATAAATATAAATATAAATATCAACATTTATATTTATCTACATATCTTTCTATATCAACTTAGTATATATTCTATATTCATCCATTATTGAGATCAAAAGAGAAAAGACACAGATGTTATTTTGCAGAATATAAATGTAGTAAACATTAGCACTTTTAAATATATATATTTAAATATATATATTCACTCGTACATATATTGCATTTGCTGACCGCACAAAACTCGTTTTCCCCAACGAAACACAGTCATCATTTTATTTAAATGATATTTTCAGCTAAATTTAGATAATTTTCAGCAACAATATTAAGTGTTAAAGTCACAGTCTATGAAATGAAATTTAAATGCGCGTTAGGCACATTAAAATTCGCCAACCAATTTAATATACAATATTAAATCTAATACTAAAATGTGCAAGATAAAATAATAAACAAAAATATGAAACACAAGACAATTAAAAAGAAAGCAATAATATATTTAATAAAATAATAAATAAGAAAATATATACAAAATTGATATATGAATATACAAAATATTTTTAAAAATTTATTAATAAATAAAATGTAATATTAAAAAAAGTATAAACAATTACGAAACATTTAGTAAAAATAAATAAAATATTAAATAAATTGTAGTACTTGATAAAATATACGACTTAAATTGTTATTTAATATATTCAATTCAAAGAAGATTTTAAGCTTTAATTTTTAAAATGTTTTGTAAAATAATGCAATACAAATTGTTATTTAATTAGAAATATGAAACTGTGATATTTATGTTCAAATAACAATTTTTATTGAATTTTTTAACAAAATATTTTATAAATTCAAGCTAAAAATATGCCACAAAAGTCTTTAAAATGTTATTAAATACATTATTCAGTTATTCCCCCGATTCTCTGATATTTCGAAATATTTCCGAACCCAGTTTCAACAATAGAAACGTCAGTTCGACACAGAATTGCGTCTTTATCAGTTGAGAAATGTGAAGATAACCGAAAGAAACGAAATTACAGAGAAAATGAAATGCATATCTAGTGCAATAAGTGCTAATTGTTGTTGTTGTTGTTGTTGTGATTGTTATCGATGTTGCGTGAATGTAGAGAAATACTATATACATATACCCTAACTGAGCTGGGCATGTGAGTTGAGCATGCGATACTTAATAGGCTATAATATGATAATATGATAATGTTCGGGGCACATTAGAACACAGAAAACCACAAAAAAACCAACGCAACGGAAGCGAAACCAAAGCAAATAAACAAGAGAAAGAGAGGGAGAGAAAGAGAGGGAGTGAGAAAGAGAGGCAGATAGTCTTGTTGTAAGGTGTTGCTTGAGTTCTTTTTTTATGTCTGCCTAGCAAAGAGGAAATTGCCGTTTTAATAGTTTTTTAATTAGGTAGCAAATGTTAAGTGTGCACCACTGTGCTGAGAGAGAGAAGGAGAGAGGGAGAGTGAGGGAGGTAGAGTGAGGTAGAGTGAGGCAGAGAGACAGACTGCTTACAATTGTTGCATAATCTGTGCGTCCCCCAGGCACAGTTCATTTGCATCACGTGCACATTTCACACTTCTCTGGTCTGTCCGCCCGTCCCGTCCGTCGTGCGTCGTCTGGCACCTGACAGGCTCCCTGGCCAAGGCATCACAGATCTATTTGCGCCCACAAAGATGAGTAAGCAGAGCTGGCTGAAGTCGAGAAATTAAAATCCATTAAGTACTCTTTATAAATAAATCAGCGACTACTAACCGCATGGCCCAGTAGAAGATACATAGCTCCACAGATACAAATATATATATATTTATATATATACACTCTCTCTCTATATACAGTCGGCACACTTTGTCAGTCGGAAAAAAGTGCTTCAATTTCAACTCGTAAAAATTATTCAAGTGTACAACAGAAAACAGGGAACAGACACCGAAAAAAAGAGAAGCTAAAAACAAATCGAAAGAAATTACGCACGAAAAAATATCTTGAAAATGCCATAAGTTAGGCGCACACACTCACACACACACACACTCGCTCGACTGCAGTCTCTTATGTGGGACTTAAGCGATTTGTTTTGGGCATATTGGCTGAGGTGTTCTAGAGGCGGGGCGCAGAGAGCGCGCGCCGCATTTTGTCTGAATCAAATTGATTTGAGAAATAAGCATTTTTCGGAGCAAAACATTTCTGAATGACTTAAAATAGAAACAATTGAATCCAGATAAGAAAGATAATAAATAATATTTCAAGTTTATGAAAACAGGAACAAAATTTGAGAAATTTCAAGAAAATCGTTTGAAAATATTGAGATAAATGGCTTCTTATTTATTATAGAAGCAAAAGAAGCTAAAGTAAAATATGACAAGATATTTTTCAGTTTTAACTTGACATGGATTTTTTAAGTAGAAAAAGTAGTCTTTAGTTTTATATGATATAAAACTAAGTTCAATTTTTGTTGATAAATATTTAATTCATTTAAAAGTTTTTATGCTTTTAAAATACAATTAAATAATATTAAAAATATAATATAAACTTTTTTTTAATACAATTAAACAATATTTAAATATATTTTAAGCACTTTCAAAGCATTTAAAAATTATTATACAAAAAATATAAATATTTAATAGATCACAAATGGACAAATTTTGAATAGTGAAGTAAATATGTTTTTTTTTTTTAATTATTATTTAATATTTAAAAAATATATATAGTTAGTAAATGATTTGGTAATGTTTTTTTTTTTAACATTTTTTCAAAGCATTTTTTATTATTCACTAAAAATGTTGGGTGACAAAAAAAAAATATAAATATATATATACATTTATTTATTTTAATTTTTTGATTAAGATTTTGATAAAACTCCTTTGATAAGCGATCTGCATGGAAACAAAGAATATGCAATATATAGAATATACATATATATATGCACATTTCCAATTCATTTCGGAATACCCATTTGTAGCGAACAATATTTTGAGTTCTTTTAAAATCTGCAATCAAAATATTTGGTTGCCTTTGAAACTGTGCTGTGTTTATTCGAAAAAGTTGAAACATCTCAAAGTTGAGTTCTTCATTTCTCTGGCATTCGCGGCGAAAATAAAAGCACGAAAATTGCAGAGATTTCAGCGTAGCCAAAAATATAATTAAATATGACATTATTTTGCAGCGCGAAAAACGAAGGCGCAGAAGCATTTTCTAAACAACTCAGTTTCGATTTTGTTTATAACCGCAGCTATATATAACCATATATATATATATATATATATATTTATTTTTCTCTACAATTCATATGCAACATTTGTTGTTTGACTTTTCGCGTGTGCCCCAAGTCCTGAGAACTTGACGTGACTTGGACTTGATTTTGAGCTGTTTTGTTTATGTTTGTTGTGTGCGGAGTTGCATTGCCTGCACTGCCTATATTTGCTTAGCACTCGACACATGACTCCTTCAACTGCCACGCCCCCCACACACCCCGCCCCACCCACGCACGCACGCACCGTACTCCCACCACTTGAGAGGCGAATGCTGCGCTCTCCACAGCGCCTCATGTATTTTTAAAACGATCATCAGACGAGCCTCATTATGAATGCCCCATATTGTATTTGCTGTTGCTCTTGTTGTTGTAGTTGTTGTAGTTCGTTTTAGTTTTTCTTGTTTTTTCCCTCTATTTTGCGTCGACGTTTTTTTTCCCGTTGCGCCACAGATTTGTGTGGCCCGCTTGGCAGCTGGGAGCAGCCCATGGCCCATTCCTTGGCTGCCAGCCGCCGTCAGCAGTAGAAACGCGCGCTCGAGAAACGAAAATCCATCTAGTTAAGGGAAAAGTCTGCCCGAAAAAAAGAAAAAACGAGAAAAGCGAAAAGAAAAACGAAAATGTCGGGCGCGTTGAGAGCGAAAGTTGATAACTAAAAAAACGTAAAAACGCAAAAATCAAAAGTCAAAAATTACGTCTTCTATATATATATATATATAGAGAGATATAGAAAGAGATATATATCCGTATATATATCTTTTCTTTTTTTGATATATGTCTTTGTATATCAAAAGTGTGTGCAGCGCCGGACGCGTGTCGCAGCTGGCGTCGCCGCTGACGTCGACGTCGCTCGAAATGCCGGCTCGTCGGCTGTGCTTGATCGGCTGATGGCGCCGTTTGGTTGAGTTTTTTAGTTTTAGTTCAGCTTCTGCCGAGTGCGACGAGTGACACAGAGAATGCGAGCATAATCCCTACGAAAGACAACGACCAAAGACGACAATAAACGAGAATAAAGAACACGAATCAGCGGCAATTTTTAGATTTAGCTGATTGAAGGCGGCGAACGCGGCGTATGCGCAATAAACAGAGACACACGGCAGGCAGGCACAACAAATTAAACACACACACATATACACACATACAGAGAGAAAGCCCTACACCCAAGCAGTTCACATACATATAAAGTGTTATATATATATCGAGAAGAGTGTGGCTTAGACGATGCCAAACAATCGCAATCGCAATCGAAATCGTAATCGTAACAAGCGCAATAAAAACCAGAATCAAAACCAAACTCCGAATAAACAGCAAGCGGCGACAGCAGAGCCAAACGAAACAGAGGAGCAGCAGCAGCAGCAGGAGCAGGCAGCAGCCGCGTCATCATCAGCTGATCATTTTCAGAATGATCATAATGCAAATTCTGGCAGCATTTCAAATGGGTCAGCGGCAGCGAGCGACAGCGGCACAGCTGCAGATGAGGCAACAACTGGCGTAGCCAGCAATGAGATCAGCGAGCGCAAGCTAAAAGAGGATCGGCTAGAAAAAGTGATCGAAGCGAAAGATCAGCTGGAGGAGACACTAAGAGATCTGGGAGAAGGGACGGCTGAAGTGGCTAAAGATCAGCTGATTGCAGTGAAAGATCAGCTGGGAGAGGATCAGTTTATAGATCAAACGAAGGAGGTGTTGAAAGAGGGGCTAAATGAAGTGAAAGATCAGTTGGAAGACTCACTAAAAGATCTGTCAGAAGGAAAAGATCAGCTGATTGCAGTGAAAGATCAGCTGGGAGAGGATCAGTTTGTAGATCAAACGAAGGAAGTGAAAGATCAGCTGGAAGTGACATTAAGAGATCTGGGAGAAGGGAAGGCTGAAGTGGCTAAAGATCAGCTGATTGCAGTGAAAGATCAGCTGGGAGAGGATCAGTTTGTAGATCAAACGAAGGAAGTGTTGAAAGCGGGGCTGATCGAAGTGAAAGATCAGTTGGAAGACTCACTTAAAGATCTGTCAGAAGGAAAGGCTGAAGAGAAGGCTAAAGATCAGCTGATTGGAGTGAAAGACCAGCTGAGAGAGGATCAGTTTGTAGATCAAACGAAGGAAGATCAGTTGGAAGATTCACTTAAAGAGCAGAAAGAAGAAAAGGCTGAAGAGCAGGCGAAAGATCAGTTGATTGCAGTAAAAGAGAATCGCTTTGTAGATCAAACGAAGGGGCAACTCAAAGAGAAGTTAATTGTAGTGAAAGATCAGCTGGAACATTTACTTCAAGGTCAGACACAAGAAAATCCTAAAGAGCAGTTGGTAAAAGTAAAAGATCAGCTGAGAGAGGATCAGCTTGAAGTTCAATCTAAAGACAAAGAAGAGTTGATTTTAGCGAGAGCTCAGGTGAAGGTTGAAAAGCTTGAAGATCAGACGAAGGAACAGCCCAAAGAGCAGCTGACTGCAGTGAAAGATCAGGTGGGAGATCTATTAAAGGATCTTATAGAAGAAAAGCCCAAACAGATTCAGATTGAAGCAAAAGATTTGCTGAAAGAGAAAAAGATTGTTGAACAATCTGAGGATCAATCTAGATTTCGGGTTAACGATCAGTTGATTGTAGTGCAAGGTCAGCCAAAAGAGAAACCTGAGGATCGACTTGACGATCATAAGGAAGAGAAGCCTGTGGAAAAAGAGATTGTAGTGAAAGTTGAGCTAGAAGAAAAGTTCCAGAACCCTCCCAAAGATCGATCCAATAAGCAGCTGATCTCTGAACCAACAACTCAGTCGGATACTCAAAAAGCAAATCAGTTTGTCGAACAGACTGCAAAACAAGCTGTATATCAGCAGAGAAAAGAGCAGCTGATCAAGCAAGATCGCATTAAAGGGGAAATTGTCGATCAGCTAGCAGATCGGTCAAAGCAACTGCTGGAAAATCTTTCTATAGATAAATCTAACTCTGCCCATCAGCCAGATAATCAATCTAAGAAACATTCGTTTGTCCAGACTGAGCTGAAGCAACAGCCTGTGGTGCGCATCGTGCCCGTGCTAATTGAAAGGGAAGCGAACGAGCAGCCAGCAGCTGTCGACAGAGCAGCAATGGGCGCCAAGAATTCCAAGCAGCAGCGAGAGCAACAGCAGCCAGAGGAGCAGCAACAGCAGCAGCAAAGGGAGGAACAGCAGCAGCAGCAGCAACAGCAGCCTCTAAAGCCGCCAGGCAGTCCACGACAGGCCAAGGTCATCGTGCATCGCATAGTGCGCGAAGACAATGACGAGGCAGATGCACAACAGCAACAGTTGCCACAGAAACAACAGCAGCAACAGCAACAGCAGCAATCGAAGCAAGCTGAGCAACAATTGCCGGCAGCTGTGCAGGAGCTCCTAGCCAATTGTCAGCTGCAACAGCCTTTGGAAAAACAGCAACAGTCAAATGCACAGCAGCAACAGTCGAATGCACAGCAGCAACAGTTGCCACAGAAACAACAGCAGCAACATCAGCAATCACAGCAAAATGAGGAACAGTTGCCGGCAGCAGTGCAGGAAATCTTGGCGAATTGTCAGCTGCAACAGCCTTTGGCAAAGCAGCAACAGTCTACTGCACCGCAGCAACAGTCTACTGCACCGCAGCAACAGTTGCCACAGCAGCAACAGCAGCAATCGCAGCAAACTGAGCAACAGTTGCCGGCAGCTGTGCAGGAGCTCCTAGCCAATTGTCAGCTGCAGCAACCTCTGGCCAAGTCAAGTGCACCGCAGCAACAGTCGCTGGCACGCCAGCAACATGCGCCCAGTCAGCCGCTGCAGCGCAGCACCAAGGTCATCATACACCAGATACGCATCGAGACGGATGAGCAGGAGCGCGCTCGCAAAGGTAAGCCAACGATCGAGGAGATCAGCAGCACCACAGCAACACCAGCAACCGCACACAGCAGCAGCAGCAACACGCACAGCAGCAACAGCAACATCAATGGCGGCACCTTGTCGCCGCCGCCGCGTTATCTCGTCGAGTCGCCCTCGCCGAAGGCCGTGCAACAGTTCAGCAGATTCTCGCGCGATTTGCAGATCCAGGAGCTGGAGCAGAGCAGCGACTGCAGCTCGGGCGAGTTCAATGGGCCGCCGCAGTCGCCGCTGGTGTTCGAGGCCGACTCGGAGCCGGAGGCCGGCACGCCCACGCTGTCAGCGCTGTCAGCGTTCCCTCCCGACCTGCCGTCCAGCAGTCGCGCCGAGCAGCGGGAGCAGCTGCGGCAGAAGCGCGCCCAGCAGCGCAGCGCCCTCGAGTCGCATTTCCTGCCGCAGCTGCTCAGTCCGCGCTACCTGGACAGCATTCTGGAGGAGAACAGCGAGGCAGCTGCGGCGCACGGCGAGCTGAGTCGCAGTGCCTCCGCCGCCTCCGCCTCCGGCGCGGATCAGGCCAAGCCACGCCCCGCCGTGCCCGCCAAGGCGAACGAAACGTTTCCGCGCAGCCAACTCGACTTCAGTCGCCGGCACAGGCGACGCGAGGAGCCCGTCGCCCTCATGCTGGAGACGAAGCTCATCGAGCCGAGCGCCGACCTGGAGAGCTGCACGCGGCTGCAGAGCGCGCTGTCGCCGCAGTCCGAGGACGCCGAGATGGTCTACCTCAGCTCGTCGGGCTCCAGCAGCGTATCGGATCTAATGGAGCTCGAGCTGGAGGAGGCAGCGGCCCTCACCGAGCGCACCCTCATCGACCTCGACACCGATGCCAGCAAGCTCTTCAACCGCCCCGACGACGAGCTGAGCAGCAACACGACCATGGAGCCGATCAGCTCGTCCAACGAAACGGAGACCGAGGGCGAGTGTGAGGTTCGTAGAGCACCACTAACAGACTAACCAAAAAGGGGAGCAAGAGGGGGGAAGTCGATAGCAAGATGGAGCATAGACGCGGTTTAATAGAGGAAGATAAAATATTAAATGATTCAGGATAGTTCGAAAAGAAAAGGGATCAAAGAAAGAGAGGGGAAGAAATATATAGATGGCATATAACATTATGAAGTTGATCAAAAAAGGAGAATGGAGAGCAATATAGAAAACAATCAAGGCCAAAAAAATAAGGAATTTATAGATATTATAACGTTAAGTCGGTAAATCAAAAAATCATTGTGGCTTAAAGTTAGTTTGAGTTTAGTATTTTTATGCTCTAGAGCACAAATTCCATAAATTTTTATATAATTTAAAATAAGAAATAAAATATAATAAGAAATTTTTAAATTCCATTAAAAAATACTCCAACATTCTATGCTTCATGCTAAGCAAAATATCGGCTTTAACGAAAATTTATAATAAAGAACATATATTTTTGACAAAGAATCTATTATTATTATAATTATATACGATATATATTAGGAATATATATTAAATATATATACAATATCAGCAGTTATCATCAACATATATTAGGTAAAGGTTAAAGGTATCAGTATATAGCAGTAATATAACTACTTAAATATTTATATCTACGACAAATTGCTAACTGAATAGATTAGAAAAATATAGCCATGTCAAATAGGGGCTTTCCATAAATATATTCAGTTTTTCTAAACAATAAAATTTAGTTTTTTGACAGCTGTTCACAACTTCACGTTAAGTATTTGACAGCTTGACTGAAATCATTTATAAATATTAGCTTCAGCTGTAGACAAGTATTATAATTCATATTGATTGACAGTGCAGCAATAGATCAGTCTTTATTTGACTCGACAGACAATAGAGAAACGTTTGGTAAACATACATTGAAAATGGCTTGAAGTTAGCCAGAGCAGATGTAGCTTAATAGTAAAGTATATACTTAAAAAATATATATATATAAATATTTATTATAAATTTGTATTATAAATATTAAAGGCATTTTTCAAAATATTTATTATAATACCATAAATATATATTTTTTATTGATATATATTTTATATTAATGAGCTGAATATTTAATATTATTCATTATGAATATTTTCAATATTCAAAATATTATCCTGACTACCAAGCGAAATTTTTATCATTGTTTATCATTAGCCGAAAAATACAAATTCAAATTATAGGTCAATTGCTCCAAGACTGAGAAGAGTTAAAGAAAAGTGTTCATAGAGTAATAAAAAAGCAATAGATACGTGATAAATACTGCCAATAATCGAATTTGTTAAGTTGTGAATAGAAAAAGGATTATAAAAGAATATAATAGGAAAAGAAAAGTTTAAATATTAAATATCAAAAGTTATTTCAATATGAGTTTATATAGCTGAGGCAGAATAGTTCACAGTTCACGTGTTTATCATGAACAAATTTACGATATTTTTTGCAGTATTTTGTATTTTTTATAGTATATTTTAATAATAATAAAAAGTCAAATTTAAGTGCTTGCAGCTGTTGTTGATCTAGTCAAAGAGTCTATAAAAAAAAGCAATTACTACACATAACAAGAGCGTCAAAGAGTGCACAAAAAGAGAGAGAAATACTCTTATATATACTACATATATATTTTTAGTATTTTAATATATATTTAGTATTTTTCAAGGGTTTTGAAAAACCAAATTAATTTCAATAAAAAAAAAATAAAAAATTCAAAAATTGAAGTAGATATTAGATATGAAAGAAAGACTCTCTTATATAAATTTCCAGTATTTTAGCAGAATTTAGTATTTTTCTATATGCAATAAAAAATCACAAACTGTTGAAATTTGCTCAAAATTAAATGGCTCTCACATTGGCTCGCAAATTGTTTACGCTTTTGGCCAAAAAAATTCCAAAAATTTGGGCCAACGAAATACGCAATTGAATCGAATTGAATTGAAGTGCGCCAGGTTTATTTAGATTTCGCCAGTGAGCAGCAACTAACACAACCGACTAATGCCAAGCAGAACACACGTTAACACGAAATAGCCACAAGTACAGCAACAACAATTGCAGGTCGAAACGGAAGTGGACACGGAAACGGAGGCAACAACAGCAGCGGCCGAGGCGACGGCGACGGCGGCCGAGCAGTCGTCGAGTCGCGAGAGCACACCTGTTAACGCTCAATCGCCAACGCCAACGTCGGCAGCGACAGCGACGCCCACGCACGCGGCCGATGAGAACGAGGCGAGCAAATTGGCCAACAGTTCGAGTGCAACCGCGACGCTGGCGGCAACGCGCGAGGCATTCGTACGCAACATGGACAAAGTGCGCGAGTTGATCGAAATGACGCGACGCGAGCAGAGCGGCGACGCGAACGGAAACGGAAGCGGTAACGGTAACGTAAGCGCAGACGTAAATGTTAACGTAATTGAAAACGGAAGCGCGAATTCGTCGCGTTTTGTTGCTGCTGCCATGGCGCAAGAGCAACAGCAACAGCAGCAACAGCAACAGCAATGGCAACAACGGCAGCAACAGTCGCAGTCGCAGCCAAGCGAATTGCGCTGTAGGTTATCACCCACGCCGCCGCCTGTGCCACCACCACCCAGCTGCATGCACTATCCCAACAGCAACACACAACAGCAACCACAGCAACAATCCCAGCAACAACAATCCAACAATCCCTTGCTCGCACGCCAAGAGTCGTACGATTCGCACTGCTCGGACAGCACACAGCACAGCCAATGCACCGCCATCAACATGGCCTCACCACCGCCCACACCACACGCACACGCCCACAGCACACAACCACCCACTACACCCACGCCCCACACGCCCCCCACGCCGCCCCTGCGTCAGCCCAGCTGCCAATCCGCCATTTCCACACTTTCAGCTGGCGAAACGGATGCGGAGCGCATCAAGAAGCTGCGTCTGCTATGCACCGAGACCCTGGCGGCCATGCCCTACGGCGAGCAGATGCTTGAGGAGCTGGCCAGCGTAGCACAAGACATACAACAACAACAACAGCAACAGCAGCAGCAACAGCAATCGACCATGCCCTATCCGCTGCCTCAGCTGCCGCACATTGGCGAGCTGCAGCTCTCGCTGGACCAGGTGCAGGCCAAGGCCGAGGCGGAGCGCGAGGCCTGGCTGGGCGTGCCCACGCAGGCGGATCCCAAGCTGCTCGTCTGCCTGTCGCCGGCGCAACGTGCGCTGACACAGCAGCAACAGTTGCCGCCGGCGGCCGATCAGCTGCTGGATGCGCACGAGAAATTCGTGCAGCGTCGCGGCTACCACGAGCTGAGCGACGAGCAGGTGCGCGCCCTCGACCACGCCCACCTGCACACGGAGCAGGAGCAGATACTGCGAACGGCGGCCAAGATGCGCGAGTTGCGCAAGAGCCTGACGCCCACGCCGCAGCAACAGCAGCAGCAGCCGCCGCCGGTGCCCGTGAAGAGCGCCGAGACGGCGGCCAAGGCAAAGAGCCAACAGCAACAGCAGCAACAGCAACAACAAGCAGATGACGCAAGCCAGCCAAAGAGAAACACAGCAGCAACAGCAACAGCAACAGCGACATCATCATATGAAAATAAACCAAGAGAAACAACAGCAGCAGCAGCAGCAACAGGGGCAGCAGCTGATCAGTCGCTGCCTCACGCAGGCACTGGCAGCGCGCACAGTCACAGTCAGAGTCACGCCAGCAACAGCAGCAGCAACGGCAGCAACAGCAGCAATCACATGAGCAACAGCAAGTTTCCAGCCAGCATGGAGAGCGAATTGGCCCGCATGTTTCCGAGCATCGCGCAGCAGGGCGACATTTTTGCCGAGCAGCGCAAGCGCTACTCCAACATTGAGACGAGCAACCAGCAGCAGCAACAGTTGCCGTCGTGGCAGAGCAAGCGCTACTCCAACATAGAGACGAGCTCGTACGAGTCGCAGCGGCGCACGGAGAACGGCCAGCTGGTCTACAGCAGCAGCAACAGCAAGCGCGAGCAGCAACAGCAGGGCGAGCCGCCTGCGGCAACAAATGGGAAATTTCCATTGAGCCAGCAGCAACATGAACGCCCAACGGCAGCAACAGTTGCTGTGGATGAGGTGGACTGTGCGCCGCCGCCTGTGCCGCCGCCACCAGCTGCAGCAGCAACAGTAACAGCAAAGGTAGCAGCAGCAACAGCAGCAGCAACAACAGCAGCAACACCAGCAACAGCAGCAACAACAGCAGCAACATCAGCAACATCAGCCAATATTATGTCAGCAACGAAATTAAATGGCTTGTCAAACACTTTCAATGATGACGCACAGCAACAGCAGCAGCAGCAACAGCAGAGCGCGCGACCGACAGCAACATCTACAGCTGGCAGCAACTCGTATGAGGAATTTCGGCAACGTGCCAAGGCAGCGCTGGCGGCACTTGCTCAGCCGAACGGGCAACCTTCGCCGGACAATGAGACGCTCTTCAAGGACTTTGACGCGCTCTCCCAACAGTTGAACGCCGAGCTGCAGACGGGCCGCGAGCAGCGCCAGCAGCGCGACAAGTCGGCCTCGCTCTACGATCTCAGCAGCAACGGCGGCAGCCAGCGGGAGCAGCTGAAGCGCGAGCGGCACGCGCACATGCAGGAGCTGGAGCGAGAGATTGAGCGCTCGGCGAGATCGCGCCAGGAGCGGCTGTCGTCGGTGCCGCGCGCCGTCGAAATTCCCATCGAGCTGGCGCCCGACTACACTCGGAGTCGCAGTCGCCGCGCCGAGTCGCTGTGCAACCTGAGCGAGCGGCCCCACAGCTCCGCCGAGCACTACCGCCAGCAGCCGCAGGACGACTGGAGCCGCTACGCGCCCGACCTGGGCTACTCGGAGAACATAGCGCGTCCCTTTGCGCGCGAGGTGGAGATTTGCTATCAGCGCCAGGGGCAGGGGCAGGATCGGGGTCAAGCTCATGCGATACGCGCGCCGCGACTCTCGGCGAGCACCAACGATCTGTCCAGCAGCAGCTACGATAGCTTCAATGCGTACGGCGGGGCGCGGCGGCATGCGCCGATGCTGCAGCAGGCGCCGCAGCAGCAGCGGCCGCACTACGCCAGCTGCTACTCGATGATCGAGCGGGATCCCAATCCCACCTACATCAGCACCACCTCCAGGAGGGGCGTGTCGCCGCAGGCGGGTCAGCCGCCCGCATACGACCGACAGCAGCGGCGGGCGTCGCTGCCGCGCGAGCTGCACGAGCAGCAGTTGAAGTATATCCTGAGCAAGGAGGAGCAGCTGAAGCTGGAGTTCGAGCGGCTGCAGCAGGAGCGCCGCCGGCTCATGGAGGAGATGGAGCGGGCGCCGACGGTGCTGCAGGCGCCGCCGCCGCGCCGCGAGAGCTACCGGCCGGCGGCGAAGCTGCCGACGCTGAGCGAGGACGAGGTGTTCCGCCAGCAGATGGCCGAGGAGTGGATGCACAAGGTGGCGGAGCGCGAGGAGCGGCGCCAGCACAAGATCATCAAGATCTCGAAGATCGAGCACGAGCAGCAGCACGCCACCGAGGAGCAGGCGAACATCAGCGACGAGTTCCTCAACCGGGTCAAGGAGCGCCGCCACAAGCTGGCCATGCCCGCCGACAGCGACTGGGAGAGCGGCGCCGAGTCGCAGCCGGCCCGCAGCGGGGCTGCGGCTGGAGCTGGGGCTGGGGCTGGGGCTGGGGCGGGCAGCGAGTCGGACGCGGAGGCGGTGCCGCCGGTGCGCGTGCTCGAGGGCCAGGCGGAGGCGAATCTGCGCGAGCTGCCGCGCCACCTGCGCGAGTTCGCCAAGTTCAGCAGCTGCGAGCAGCTGCCGGACGGCGCCCAGGGCCAAGTGGAGCGGCACGAGGAGCAGGAGCGCAACGAGAGCGCCACGGACAACTCGCGCTGCAGCGCCACCAAGAAGACGAGCGTCGTCAAGACGTACAAGGTCTCCCGGCTGCCGCCGTCTGTCCAGGGTGAGTTAGCCAAGGACCAGCTGGCCCCGAAACCTGCCCCCTTGGCGGCCAATCGTTATCGTTATCGCTCCAATACCGCGCGGCTCGTTAGTCATAATCTGCAACTAGGCAACGCTTCTGTAACAACTACCTCCCGCCGCTCCCCCTCGCCTGACACTGGTTGTGGTTCCGCTTCCAAAGGTTCCTGTTCCTACCCCACCTCACCAACCTCCTCCACCCACTCTGATTCCCCCATGTCCCCCCATGCCATTCCCCAGCCCACTAGCACCCAGCCCACCGATAGCAACAATAACCCAGCCGACTCATCCCCCTCCAGCTCCACAGCTGGCAGCATTCTGAGTGCAGCCCTGCTGATCGGGCTGTCCGTGCTGACGGCCTGGAACAAGTTCAGCTAAATCCCAAAATGCACTCAGAGAAATGTATGCGTGTGTCTTAGATGTTTAACTGAGCGCCTGAATTAAGTAGTTGGAATTGAAGGGAAATTATAATTTATCGTGTTCTGATTTCAGATTTATCTGATATTTCTCTTGCGCATTTTTGGAACTAGTTCCTTTTTTGGTAAAATTCTATATTATTCATAGATTTTAAATAATCAATATAATGAAATATATAAAATATAAATATATTGTATATATTTCACTTAAATAAGAAGGAATTTTAATATTTTGTCATTCAAAAATCCTTAAAACTACAAAATTTATAAACTTTTTCAAAGTAAACATTTTAAATTATAGATTCGTTACTTACTTGATTTTTGTATATGCATATTTTGTTCCCATCTGATATTTTTACAAATTTTTACACATAAAAGTTCCTCAGCACTTTCTAAAAAGAAAAGAAGAAAATCCAAAATATGTTTTAGTAAAAAGACCACAAAATTATCTTGTTAAAAATGTTGAAAAAAATTCTTAAAAAATACATAAGCTAATTAAAAATATTAAATATTTTAATTAGATAGTTGAAAAAAAAGTAACATAGATAAAACTGCCTTAAATATGCAGTCTAAAAATAATACTAATTATTTACTTTTTTTTAAGACCTAAAAAAAATATGAAGTAAAAAAATTTTATACATAAAATAAATAATAAATCATGAATTTTATTTTTATTTATTTTATGTATTTTTTTAAAATTAAATCATAATAAAAATATATACATATTTAAAATTAAATAATTTAAAAATAAATAAAAATAAAATACATGATTTATTATTTATTTTATAAAAAAAAATTTTTTTAATTAAACGTTTTTCGTTTTTAGTTGAAAATTCTTTAAAAAAAATATTGTTTTTGGGTTGTACTATCATTTTACTATCAAATACCAAAATATAATACATTATTTTTAATTTAGTTCGAATTTTGTTGAATATTTTTATAATATTAAATTTATTATTATAAACATTTTTAAGCAGTTAGAGAAAAGTTTCTTTATTTAAATGAAAAAAAAAGAAAGAATATAAATAATGAACACGATAAATTATAGGAAGAAATGAAATTCCAACTAAAGGCAGCATTTATTCAAGAAATTTATTAAAACTCTTGTAACTAGCGCACATTAATTTCTCTGAGTGTACTTTAAATGCAAACTCATTGGTGAATGGTCATCTGGCACATCCTCTCACATCTCTCACAAAACGTAAACTGTAAATATGTGTTTATTGTTGTTGTAGACACAGAATCTCTCTCTCTCTCACACACACAATCTGTATCTGTCTCTCTCTCTCTCTCTGTCTCACTCTGTGTGCGTGTGTCGCTCTTTTGTATATCGAATTTCTCTCTATATCGCCGCCCTCACACAGACAATGATAAAACAACAACCAACAACAACAACAACAGCGACAACAACAATGTAAACAACAGCAACAACAACAACAACTACAACAACAACAACTACAACAACAACAGTACAACAACAGAAACAACGTCAACTATGCGTAGCCATATGGTCAATGAATCCCGATCCGAATCGAACTGCGATCGAGCAGGAAGCGCAACGCCCTTAGCCACGCCCACGTCACCGCAATTTTTGGGCAATTTCCATAGAAATTTCGAAGAGCTCTTTGCCGGCTCGCCCTTTCGCTCGAAAATCTTCGAGGAGTTCGATAAATATTGGCGCAATTTCGAGCATAGAACCACGTCCGACAGTTTCTGAAATATACCCCATAGCAAAATACTCGAAACGCACGCCCAGAAACCTTTGTTAATGGAACCGCAAAAACGCTTTAAAAACAAACAAAATGAAATAATAATAAAAAAATATATTTAAACAAAATCCTTTCCCTCAGCCTCACCGTTACAGCAATTCAGCAGCATGCAGCCTACATATAACTAAATGAAAACTCTTAAATATTTATCTATGTTTGTCCTAGGCAAATGTTAAATAAAAACCAAGAAAACAAAAAAGATTTAAAAACTTTTTGTGAAATTTAGTTAATTGTTTTGTCTTTTCTTTCGAAATTAATAAATAGTGTTGTTGAATGTTTAATAAACGATATAAATTGATTAACAAAACTCAATTGTTATTTAGTGTTTATTATTTTGTATGCATGATCCATATAAATATCTACCTATATATATATATATACATGATCTAGCTTTAAGCTGTGTCATCGAGAGATTTGTCTTGTGCTAAGCGCTTGTAAACGATGCAACTGAACTAATACTGTGAATGTCCTAAATATACCTCTATATATATATACATTGATCGAATGTAACTAATAAACAAATATATTCATTCATAACTCATATTTTTTAGCATTATTTGAAATATATATATTCATTCAATGAATGGACCATTATTTATGATACATTGATTAGCTTATAAAATTAGTAAATTAGTGGCATTATTTTTAATATTTGTGTGCTCATTCTTAATTCATTACATTGCAATCAGCTGTAAAATATAGAATTGACTGTTTGACTGAATCTATATATTTTCTTGAAGCTTGAAGTCTCAAGAAGCGAAAATCATGTCTAAATATATTTATATATTCATCATATAATAGCTACCCAAGCTCATTAAAGCATTTATATTTAATTGGTATAACTTTTTGATTAAGCTTTTATACTAGAGCAAAGTTTAAGACTTGCAGATGATTATGATCTTTCGAGACGTCTTGAGCACTCATCATTCAAAGACTTCTAAGGCCTTTTAAGATCACTTGAACTTTAAATTATATACAATTTTTAAATTATATGAAAAGAAGCTTTTCCAGCGACTTTAACATAATTTATCTAATACTGATTTGAATAACTACATTAAAAATCTCAGTAAAGCTTGATCTTTAATTGTGTAGGCAAAAAATAAAGCTTTCATCTTTTTCTACTTGAAAAGTAAACTCAAGAAGCTTAAACTAAATCTTCCCTTCTTATAATATTTTATAAAGCACAAATAATTTGAAAAGCTCTTTAAATCCTCAACCACTTTATTTTTTTTTTTTTTGAGTAGACAAAAATTATCCAAATTAAATAAATTGACAAGCTCCTTAAAGCTTTTTATAATTTATTTGTAAGCCCAAGAAACTTAACCATTTATATTTTCGCTTTTGATAAATATTGTATTTACTTTCACTTTATATAGATATAAATTTACTTTCCTTATGAGATTACTACTTCAGCTGTTTATTTAAAAGCTGCTGAAAGTTAAGGTAAACACAGAAATCTCAATGTAGTAGTAGCTGCTCTAAAATCACAAGACTTCTAATTCTCTTTAAAGGCAATTTTCATCAATTGAAAAAAATTATTTTTAAAATAAATATGTTTTCTCGCTGCTCACTCTCTGCCTCTGCTCACTCATATGTCATTTACTACATCTGCTCTCCAAATTCGTTTCGCCTGCTTAAGTGTCACATTCAGCTAGAATAATAATTTCCATTGACATAAATTTATGGCATTTAGATGCGAAGAATGCCACAAGCTGAAATTCGCGCTAGAATATTTAAAATAAATGCTACTAATTTCATATAAATTTATAGGCTGGCATATATACATTATATATTATATAAATATATATATATATTATAACTCAATCTATATCTCATTAAGAGTCTCCCCTCATTAGCCAAAGTCTTTAACATTATCATAAAAAATAATTTTGTTTAAGTTATCTTTTTTTCTCTCTGATTTCGCATCTTCAACTCTGCGCTCAAGTGTTTCCACATTGAAAATTGCAAGGC
Source organism: Drosophila pegasa (assembly GCA_035046225.1). Lineage (NCBI taxonomy): Eukaryota > Metazoa > Arthropoda > Insecta > Diptera > Drosophilidae > Drosophila > Drosophila pegasa. Next base: position 8,215,689 of record JAWNOD010000076.1, on the reverse strand, counting down.
CCTCGCGGGAGTGCCCCCAGTCCCCCTCCCGGGTTTGCCAATTGAGGCGGCTTATCTGGGGCGCTGCAAGCAATTGCAGTGCCCAAGAGGTCCGAGGGGTGGGGGACGCCGCCGCACACAGAAATCGCGATTAAACGGAAATTTTAATTAATTCCATTCAATTGGCATGACGAGGGAAACGGACACAAACAAGCGAATCGTTTGTTTTCTTTTTGTTTTCGTTTTTTTTTTTTAGTTGTTGCAGAGAGACAATTGAGCACAGGGTTCTATTTAGACTAAGTGCAGCATGTGGCATGCGTCTAGCAGAGAGAAAACTAAACGAATGCCAACAATTTTGATAGCCAAAGCAATTAAAACGACAGCGACGCCGACGTCGACGCCAACTGCGACGCCAGCGAAGGCAGCGATGGCAGCGCAGCCTCAGCTACGCCCACAGAAGCAGAAGCCGAAGCAGAAGCAGACGCGATTTCTGCTCTCGCCGCAGCAGCTGCTGCAGCAGCAGCGCAAGCGACGCAGCTGGTCCGAGAGCGATCTGCTCAAGGAGATCGACAACGAGCTGCAGCTGGCCAAGGGCTTTCTCTATGCCAACGGTCGGTCACAACTCAACCCTGATCCCTGCCCAGCCCTGCCCTGTCCGTCCCCTCTAAATGTCTCTAAAATTAATTTGTTTTTGCCTCACGCTAATTGGCAACGCAACGAACTGTGTCTGTGTCTCTAATACAATTTGTACTCCCCACCTCTGAAATTTTTTTATTTTTAGCTTTTGCACCTGCCGCCGCAAAGTATGCTAACAAAATGTTTTAGTTTTTGAAAGACAGAAAATTGTGTATACGACATGTGCAACGCGAACTTGTTCATGGTGTGAAAATGTATCTTTATCTACCTCTCTCTGTATCTCACTCTCCCTCTCTCTCTTTCTCCCTCTCTCTCAGTTGCTCTCTTTGCGCTCTTGGCGCTCCTGATTTCCTGTCTCTGTTTACAGCATTTTGTTTATGCTGTGCGCCGCCAGCGGAAAATTGGAAAATCAAATTTGTTGAGGGAAAATTTAACGTATTTGTATTTGTATTTATATTTGTTGTTGTTGCTGTTGTTGTTTCTGCGCTCACCCAAAATTGAGTTTCATTTTAGTATTTTCTGTTTTCGCTTTTCTTTCTCGTTTTTTTTGGTTGAAAGAAAATCCAAGCAACTTGCACAAGATTTTGGCCTGGCGTAGTCGTCGTCGTGTTTAAGTCGTGTGCGCAACGCGAAGGCGCGTGAAAAATAAAACAAAACGAAAACGAATTATATATATCTCATAAATATATATAGCTATATTCGAATCGGAGGCAGCGCCAGCATTTCTACATTTCCACTTCACAGCAAGAGAAAAGCAGAGCAAATATGGGGCAGGGTTAGTCGAGCGTTATTTCCAAGCATTTGCTTAGCGCGCTTTTTGCCTCTCCAAATTCGAATTGTTTGTTGTGCAGTGTACACAGTGAAGTGTTTCATTTCTCGTTCCATCTAATTCGATCTCTGCAACACTCTTGCAGAGCACACGCAACACAACAACCCAACAATGTTTGCGCCCAAGTTTAAAGCGCGCGCACCCACTGGATCAGGTAATATCTAAATCTATATAGATGATCAGCTATATGGCTGATCCCACATCGATGCATCACGCTGTGTGTGGGCTGGTTCATGGAAAGCGTGGGCGTGGCACTTGCAAACATGACGTTTTCAATGGGGCTTTCTATATATATATTCACTTCGCTTAAGAGCTGCGCGTGAATTCCTTGTAAAAATGTCTGTTTCAAATTTTTGGAAAGTTTTCTGTGTGTTTGCGTCGTTAATGGATGATCAAATTTATTAATTATGTGAGCTTTAAGAAGACTTGAGTGTATTTCTTAATTAGAAATCGATAATGGACTCATTTTGATGTAATTTTTTATATTTTGAAGAGGGTTTCTATGAGAGTATGAAAATATATTCGAGCTCTCAGCTCTAGTTCTTTCAGTTATAAATTTTGAACTCTGTACTTTAACTCGTAAACTTCCCATCAATACCCGAAAACTAGAACCTTATTATTGCTTAGCAACTATATAAATATTTGGCTTAAACTTTAATCGTTTACAGATTTTTGCAATAAATTCGACAGGCAAACATTTGCCTTTAACACATATTGATACTTATTAAAATGGGCAATTAGGCATTCTGTAATAAAAATTCTGGGAAACAGAATATATAGCCAATAAAAATTGGCTACAATAAGAAATTCTCTAGAATTTTGGAAATACAAATGAATCTATTTTTATTGACTATTACCATATTTGGAAATTCACTTTAAAATTGATGAATAATCAGCTTAAAGCTTTAAGCAAATCGATATTCATATTTCTTATTTCTATCAGAACGTTTCTCCCAATTTTATTTCCTTTGTTATCCATTATTATCTATTTATTTCTATTGTTATCTTTACTCCAAAGGTTATTCTAAACTTAAGTAAAAATTAAAATTTTAATTTTATCCCAATCTTAACGTCTAATTTTACTAGAACTATTAAAACCGAATAACAACTGCGAATGTTACTTCGAATTCAACTTCAACTCCGAATCATATATCGAATTCTACTCTGGATTCAAATCAGAGTTCTAATTTGACTTCTTCTCATAATAAAATTTCAAATAGTAGTCCTTTTTCTACTCTGGATACCGTACCGAATACTACTTCGAATCCCATATTAAATTCTGCTCCAAATCCTATTCCTATTCCATTCTCAAAGTAATCTAGTAATGGAAATTCCCTAACTCTTCTATCATTTATTTTTCCATATTTATTTTCCACATTTTAATTAACTTATCAATCAACTTTCTTTTTATTCAACTAAATAATTTCTTTATTTATCTGAGGCCCATGCTATAATCAACTTTTTTTGTTGAAATTTATTCGCACGTATTTATAGATTATTTTCCTTTCAGTTAGTTTTCGACTTTTCACTCCGCTGATGATCAAGATTATGATGATAATGATCTTGCTTGTGTTTTTTTTCTCATTCTACTTGATTTTTGCCTTCGCATATGTTTATTTCAAATATTTCACATTAGTTCACGTTAATTGTGCAGCCGAAAAAAAAGATTTCCAACTGGAACTGGAGGTGCGCATGGTTTTCTGCTAAATATACAAAATGACGTACAATTCAAAAATTTGTTGGCCGCGCAATATTTATTACAAATATATATATATAGATATATATACATATATATTTGTGTGCAGCGGATGCCTACAGTATCCATTAAAAATGGAAAATAAACACAAAGCAAGTCCAGATGGGCGTCGAAACTAAATGAAAAATCACAGTGCGCAGACAGACGCGGAGGATCAATGTCTCAAACAATTTTGATGAGCTCTGCGACGATCCTAACTGATGCGTTTTGCGCTATATAAACACCTTATGGCAATTTCTCTCGCTCTTCTTCTTCTTCTTGCCTTCATCTGCGTGGGCGTAACTAATCTATCAAAATGCGTATACGCCCCATTGCCCATTTGATTGGCGTCACGATCCGCCAAAGTTTTAGTTATGAAAATGTTATGTTGCTCTTTTGAGCATTTCTTCTGGGCCAGGCCATAAAGGCGCCTTTATTTATTTAAAGCATTAATTTGTTCGTTGTTATTTTTAAATCTCAAGCAGAGCAACAACAACAAAATAAAAGAAAAATATATGTCTATTTTTTATATATTTTTTCGTGGCGACTTTTAGTGACTGAACATAATTTATAGTTAATATAAATTCAGTTGAACTTGACTATTGATATATTTGCGTGAATGAAGGAATGAAGAAATGATTTAAATAGAATTAAATTAAAGGTGTACATATATAGAGGTGAATAAGAGCTATATATATATCGGCAGATGACGTCGCGTTTGCCGCTTCATTTGCCAAGCAAAAGTGTTGAAAATATAACCCAAAGATTTATTGTGGAATTAAATTTTGTTGCTAGGAAAGTTTATGTAGCATATGGGCAAAATACTTAAGGATTTTAGGATTTAAATTGGGAAACCATAATTTTTTTTTATGATTATAAGTTGGAAGAATAGGATCAAGTATATACTTGATATAAAAACAAGACTTAAGTTTTATGAATCAACATTTTAAGCCCTAAAGCTCAGTTGACTTGATTCATGACTTGAATTTTTTTAATAAAAATTTTAAGTCTTAAAGCTCTTCTATTCTCCAATTGAAATCTTCTAGTCCCTCTACCACATAACCTTTGCCTCAACTACAAAGCTTCTACCCACACTTCCCGCACTTCGTCAATGGCAACTCACTGACCTTTACAACCTGCTGGGCCCAACCCTAGTTCGATCATTCCACCACTCCCACTCCCTAGGCCAAACATGAAACTCGTGCCGCTTTCTAAAGGGCCCTCAGTGAGTAGATGTGCAGCAGCAGCAGCAGCAGCACTCCATAAATACTTTGCACACTTAATTATGGGGGCAGAGCGAATAAATCAATGCGAGAATGCTACCCGAAACAATAAAGAACAATGTGGCGCACCTAGCGCAGGCTGGGTCACAGCGTCGATGTTGGGTCGCGGCTGGGCACGCCCTCATTCGATAGCGAGCTGGGCAGAGCCGCGAGTCAATCGCTATATCCCAAATGCCCCGTTCCAATCGCCTAATAAATGGGCGCACGCACAGGTTGCCGTCGATTCGGTCAGACGGACAGCCTCAGCCGCTATTGCAAGGCCACAAGACAGAGGCACTAAAAATATAGTTGTAGAACGCTTCTACAAGATACCCTATAAGGTGAATGGGGTGGAGAAGTGGGTTGGGTTAATGTGTAATAGATAAGGGAGCAGAAGTAAGGCTGTCTTGGTTATGCTTGTGTCTATTCCAACATATTTTATGTTTTATCCAATCATATATATATATTTACTCATAATTTGTTCATTTTGTGGGATACAGTTATCAAATTTAGTACACGTACATTTTAGCTATATTAGAAACTTCGTTGAATGTTTTATAAGGATTGGTTTTACAGAAGCCGAGTTACGTGGGTCAGTTAAGGCCCACATGGCTAATCCAAACATATATTGATTATTAATTTTTTGTAAATAGGTTTAGGACACAGATCTAAGAAATTTAAACTATTTTTTTAAGAATTATTTAGGTTTGATCTAATTATTTAGGTTTTAAAAAATATATTATGAAATTTAAAATGATGTTCAGTATTTTTTTATTTAAACTATTTTGTTTATAAAAAGTTTAGAAGTATGTATAATTTTTTTCAAATTATTTTGCTTAAAACAAAGACTTAAATTCCCTTTAAATTTTTATTAGAATTTTTTCAAAACTATTTTTTAAGTTCCAGAAATTTTTTTAAGGCAAAAAAAGCTTGTGCGACACTACACTTCTAATAGTCCAACTGAGACCAGCATTAAAAATATTTATATATCAAATTTGATTTCTATACCTCTATACCTAGCAGGGCATTAGCTAGTCTATCATTTCATACCCACTTCTCTTTACTTGCTGGCCCCTTCCACAGTCTACTTAAAATGAAAAGTGCTCTAATTGCAGGTAGAAAATATATTTTTGCTTCCGCCGCCGTCGTCTCGCTGTTATGCTCATTTGCCTAAATACCTATATTTCCATTTTAATTTTGCAAATCAATAAATTTCACATAAATTGCCAGCAGCGACGAGTCGATTCTCGAAGTAAATGCGCTTCTTCACGAACGAGCGCGGGCGCTCCTTGAAAAAACACACCCAGCATTAGTAGCAGCAGCAGCAGCAGCTGAGCCAAGCTCCTGCCCTGCCCTGCCCTACCCTGCCCTGCCCTGTTCATATGGCTTAGGCTACTTTAATGAGCATTGTTTTTTATTGGCTACAAACAAAAATAAAAAACAGAAAAAAAAGAAGCGAAATTTCCGTTTGATTTATTCCAAAGAGCATAGAGAACAGAGAACAGCAAACCGGAAGTGCCAAGCCAAGCCAAGCCGAGCCGAGGCAGAGCCGAGTCAGAGCTGGCCAAACGCACATTCGGCTTTTGTTTTCTTTTTTCAAAAAAGAGTTTACAAAACAAATGAAATCATTTTGATTGACTCTTTAGCTGGGACTCTTTGGGGAGTATTTATATATAGAGGCATTCGGCATTCAGAGTATGGTATATTTAGTTGCTTACACATCCGTTCCATTTCGCATTGCACGCATAATTGGCGTTTCACCAAAATAAAACTAAAACTCTGCTTTTGTCTTGTACAAATCAAATACACACACACACATATATATATAGCCGTGTGTGTGTGTGTGTGTATTTGTATTGAGTGTGCGCTTCATCGAGCACGCGCTCCCATATTTGATTGCAGCCGTAATTGATCTTCTATTTAAAATTGCTGGGAAATTGTGAACTCTGGCGGGGTGTGTGTGCGCCAACTGTGACTGTGTGTGTGCGTGTGTCTGTGTGTGTTTGTGTTGTTTTAGTCATTTAGCAGTTGTTCCCAAAAAGAAAAATCAGTAAACGCCGAGTTGGTCTGCTCGACGACGACGGCTCACGCAAAATTCAGTCGCTTTGAGCCGCGCGCGGAGTCAGCTACTCGAGACCTCGTCGCAACGATCCAGTTAAATTTATATTTATATCCGAAATCTTTACCCACATCCTCAGCAGGGTAAAAAATAAATTAAATAAATAAATGAAAAAGTTTGTGCAGCCAAAATGCGAGTGTTAAGTGAATGAGTCAGTCAGTGGGACTGGGGCAGGACTGTGAATTCGATTTTGATTTTGAATTTGATTTTGATTGGCATTGGCAAGACTTTGATACGATTGTATAATTCGATCAAGTGCTGATTGAATTAAGACGTCAGCGCATCCACCCACTATACGAATACAACAACAACAACAACTACTACTACTACAGAGAGCGCTATATATATCGCAGCCGAAACGTATTCTATATGCGATATGCGTGTCAATGTCTGGCGGCGTATCGCGCCTAGGGCAGGCAACATCTATGTAGACAGAAGTGTATCTAATGCGACGTGTGTGTGTGTGTGCGACTGCTATATGTGTGTGTATGTGTGTGCTATTACAGGTGGCATATAAATCTGCTGAGTGAAAGATCTTGACTGCAAGAAGAACGAGGGGTGTTTTGAGACTATGGGGAAGCGCGTTGAAATTTAAATGAAAAGGAAAAAATGTTCCTAATGAAAAATCAATTATTGTAATGAAAGTTATGTGATTTCTATATTTGTATATATTATATATATTTTGTATATTTTATACATTATAAATATTTTATGCAAAATATATATATTTTATATATATAGCATAACTATATTTTATATTTGTATATATATATTTTTTTTTCAATATTAATTTATATGGCTTTTCTTTCTTCAGTTTCACCCAAAAAAATATGCAAAAATGTGTATAAAATATATAAAAAATGTATATAAAATATTTATAATATACATTATAAAATTTTAAACCATTTTTTTTTTTTGTCAAACTGATGAAGATATTCCCAAATTAATTTGAATTTACAAAAATATTCATATATTTATAAAATATATATTTTAAATTTAATTTTTAAAAAATATGTATTTGCTTATATATATTTTATATATTTTTTAATTAAAATTAATATGAGGTTGGTTTCATTAGTTTGATTCATAAGGAAAAAAACGAACTACTTTGAGCAAATGTTTTCTAAGTAAAAATTTTTACGTTTGAGAACTTCAGACCGTTGATATAATGAAAAATCAATTATGAATGACATGCAAATCAGATAATACGTTTGATCAAACGAGCGTAAAATACTTTATGTTGATTATCAACTTAACAATGAAATTCATAGGGCTTATTTTGCCACCCTTTATAAAGTTGCAAATCGGTTTGAAATTTATAAAAATATATCCAAATATATATTTCTATTCCAATTAAACGGAAATTATGTATAATATTTATTAATATTATACATAAATGGGAATTTTAAAATATGAATTCATAATATTTATGATTTAATATGAGTATAAGCATTTGTGATCAATTATGATCACTTATGATGATTTATGATCACTTATGATAACTTATAATCTCCTATGAACATTCCAAAAAGAAAACTCGAGTATGGAAAACTTTTCGTAAAGAAAAGAACAAAAATTCTGAAATTCCTTAAGGAAAATATATATTCGAATTCACTCTTCCATAATATATATGAAGTAATATTTTTCTGTATTATATATTTTATAATATATATTTTGAAAAATATATATTAATATTCTATACTATTAAATTGATAATTTCAGAATTTTTATATATTTAAATAGTTTTTGACGAGGCAAAAAGCTAATGAATGAAATGTCTTATATAAGTCCTTCATTCTCAATCCCCAACCCTCAACCCTCTTTAACTCAATTGCCAGTGTTCACTGTACCTAACACTTGAAACACCTCATGAGGTTCTTTTCTTGTGCTTTTCCTTTTGGCGTGTTTCGTGTCGTTTGATTCAAATAGAATTTTATAACAGTCTGCGCGTTGTATCTGTGAAAGACTTTGTAAATTCTAAACATGCGCCAAAGGCGATGACTCATCCATGTGTGTATCTCTCTCTGTGTGTGTGTGTGTGTGTGTGTGTGTCCACATAAGTGTCAATGTGTGCGATAGTTTTTTTGTGGGCAAATTTTGAATGGGTGCCAAATGCGGCTTCCTTGGTCGTATTAATTATTGCTGTTCAACGTCGCGATGTTTGTTTGTCAATTTGTCTTCGCTCGGTTTGTTGACTGCAGCATTTATTTTGGTTAGAGCAACCAATGAGACCAATGAAACCAATGAAACCAATGAAACCAGCGAAACCAAAGCAGCAGCCGCAAAACGAGCATAAATTTGTTGACAAGTGTAAATGTCAGCAAAGAAATCTATATATATATATATATGGAGAGAGAGGGAATAAAACTCAACTAGAATATGAACTTGCGCCCCTGAAAATGTCATGTTTGGCCCACCCGTAACTTGCCCCACTGAACCACTGAACCACTGTGAACCACTGTGTACCACTGTGAGCCACGCACTCATTTCCACTATCAACAGGCGTCTGGACACCCAAGAGTCAAACACCGTACGGCTCCAGCAACGAGCTAGATCACAGCTCCTCGGCGGCGCCCACGCCACCGCCACCGCCCACGCAGCCCGTGTGGACGCCGCAGCCGTCGCCGGCGCTGAGCGGACGCAAGGAGTTCCGTCCGGTGCGCTTCGAGTCGCCCACACTGCCGCGACGCTACACGGCCCAGCAGCAACAGCAGCAGCCACAGACCACGACGACGATACCACCTTGGTCCTATACAAACGGCAGTTGCCCCGTGCCTGCACCACGCAGCAGCACCACCACCAGCACCACCAACCTGAGCACGCCGCCCTCAACGTTCAACTCCAACAACTCGGACTACGCCGAGACCGATTATTCCAATCAATTTGGCCCCGTGGCACCCAGTGCCAGCGTCTCCGACAAGATCAAAAGTAGATAATGCTTGTTATATGTGTGTAAGGGTTAGGGCATCTATTTGTGAATAAGAGATCAGAGATCTAGGGAGGTAAAGATCAGAAATAGGTGAAGATATATTAGAGATTAGAAATCTAGATATATCAGAGATGGCATATATAGAAAAATCTGAGATATTTTCGACATATTCGACATCAAAGATAAAAAGATCAACAATCTAAAAATTATGTAAGAGAATATGTTAATCAGAGAAACATTCAAGATCAAAGGTCTACGTATATCAATTATTATATATATACATATAAATATGAGAGCTCAAGATATATGAGGTAGAAATATCACAGATCTAGAGATCACAGATCACAAAGATCAAAGAGAGCAGAGATCTATCACAGATCTACATATCTAGAGATCATGTATGTAACTCCGACATAATAGCTCTAGAAATCGGAAGATATCATAGATCACAGTTTAGAGATCTATATATATAGTATGTATAAATATCAGAGATGACAGATTTGAAGATACCAGAGCACTAGAAATATCACAGATGAGAGAACAAACAATGCTGATATATCAGCAATCAAAACTTCTAAGCCTTAATACTAGTATTGGAGGTCAAACCTCAACTGGTATTAAAGGTGAAATATTAAATGTTATCCAAGAATAGATGAAATGAGAGATCAGAGATCCATTTGATACATAATATTCTTGGAGATCACAGAGCTAGAGCATTTGTTTTAATTTTATAAATGAAAATCAGAATAAAAACATTATATATAATATATATTATATAATAATATATAAAAATATTAATAATTATATTTTTATATAAATTATACAAAAACATTCAAGCTATAGAAATGCAATCTCTAGAATCTGATCTTAATAGGTAAATGTAAAGATTGTAATAGAACCATGAATTGATCCATAAAAAGGCAACTCTCTAATCTTAAGCTTAAGCAGAACCTTCCAAATTTCTCTAAAATCTTTGTGGCCCGTCTCAAAGTCTTGTCTCTTGCAACACTAGTATTTTGCTGCTCGAATGTGAATGTGTTTGTGTCGCCAGCTTAAGGAAGTTTCCCATATTCATTTGTCTCTTTCCACATTCTCTCATTTCCCGCCCGGTGAAGCATTTGAACGCTCGGCTTCTACATCGGAGCTGTATAGGCCGTTCGCACGCCGCCAACTGAGCGATACTGGCCGACCCGTCTATAGGCCCAATGAAGTCAGTAAGTATACCCCATGTGGGCGATGCCACAGTGAACAAGTCGCGTGCGTGATCACAAGTCGTTTACACACCCAAGATTAACAGCGGCAAAGGCAGGTGCTGCGTCTTAAATGTTCTTGCACTCGTTCTTTTCCACTCCGTGTTACCTACTCCACCCCCAACACTGACTACTAAACACAAGAATTAAAACACTCTACGGTTTACAGTCTACAAAGTCAAGCACGAGTATATGAGCGAGCCGGAAACGGAGAGCGATCGTCCGAGAAAAATGGCACAGTTAGGTCGACGGCAGTACGAGGGCATCGGGCCCGTTACCAACGATGGAATGCCCATCATACTCAGATCGGTAAAAGACAAATCAAACGAGAGATCAACTCAAGTTTAGCTAGATTTGATACACATACATATATATATTTTGTCTGTTACGCTGCAGGAGGTCCAGGAACCGCATCAGCATGAATGGTATAAGCGACTCTATCAGACCATACATAAGCAGAAGAATGGCGGTAATTGTTCTTACCACTAAGATCTAACAGAACTCGAAGCATTATGTAGGGCCCCCACCCAACCCAACCAAGCCAACTCCTCAACTTAACCCAACTTACTCCATCTAACCAAGATCTCTCTCTTTATATAATGCTTCAGTTCTGCGCCTGCTCAACTAGTTGTTAATCCTCTCTGAATTCTCTTTTCGAATGTCTCCTCACCACTCGTACCCATTCCCATACACACTCACTGCCTCTCTCTCTCTCTCTTACGCTCGCTCTCTGTCTCGATATAACTGTCTTGTCAAATATCGCATACAACAGACGATTTTGTGATACGCTACAAGTGTCCCAGAGGTGATTATCCATATAAAAACTATTCAAAATTCTGTCTAAGCTTCGCTTAAGTAGTTGCCTCCTATTGCTTCGCCTGCTTTTCGGTAGCTGTAACAATTATGATTTCTAGTTTAGACATTTTTCTTTTGGCATGCGGAATTCGTTATAATCATATTATTATTGGATTATATTTTATTATATATATTAAATATTTTTTAGTCATATTTTCGTGCCGTTTAGCTCATTGGAATGCTTTGTACAACAAATTTCTACACTAATCCTAAACTAAGTACCTACTCATACACAAAGCGCTAACATTATGTCTGCCAAAAACAACAACAACAACAGTAATAACAACAACAACTACAACATCAGTGATAACAACAACCACAACAACAACTTCAGTAGTGCTCGTAAATTTCTAACAAAAAAAATTTCAAATATCTATATTATTTTAATACTAATTTATCTAACTCTCCAACCACCCACAGCTCGTCCCTCGTACAAGAGCAATGGTTATGTCTCCGAGCCGGAGCCCAACTACGATTCCGACTACTCAACAGTGAAATATCGTACACCCAATCCGCTGCGCGTGCAATCCGTTTCATCGGCTGTCAATGTGCGCAACCTGAACCAGGACGATAAGTGAGTTGAGGAGAAACTCCCAAATCGAAATAAATATCTCACAAAATCTCTCCCCCTCTCCACCCCACAGACTGTATGGTACTATGCCCAATCCCATAAAGTCGGCACAGAACTCGTACAAGAATCAGCCTGGTCGCATCGAGGACTACACCACGGGTCACTCGTCCGTTTCGGAGAAGGAGAAGAAGGAGGCAAGTGCCCCAGTCAGCGCCACAATCAGCGCCTTTAATCATGCACAGAACTCTATCCCTATCAACTATGTCAACTCGTCCATAGCTAATGCTAAACATGCCCAACTTTTTTTCCATACGCTCGCCACATCAGTCGCTTCCAATCATTTCCCCCCATCATCAATTCACCCTATAATACCCCATTTATAAGACACGATATCATTAGCACGCTCTCATCCCTCATCATATTCTCGTAGCAATTATTCTAACTCACAGCAAATTATTCTATTCACAATTCTAGTGGTGGGACGAAGTGATGGACATCTTTAACGGGGTATGAACGCTACTCTATATAATTCCTAGTTATAGCTGCTAAATTTTGCTACTTTTTTTTGTTTTTTTTAAAATCTATTTTCCCTTTTTAAAATATCCTCTAGTATCTTTCTTCTCTATCTTATCCCCTTTCCCATTCAATAATTATGCTTAACGCTAAGTGGCTCAGGGAACATACTCGCATACCACGCATTATAATAGAGTTCGTCGATGATATTGACAATTGTGCAGTAAGTCCCAAGGTCGAGAGAGTAAGGGTATCATTGCGTCCACAAACGGCACTCGAAGTACTAATTTTTACTACAGTTAAAAAAAGTCTTGTTTCACTTGAAGAAGAAAAAATTGTTTAAGCACTATTTAATCTGGAATTCTCTCTTTGTAATGAAACAGAATTTGGAACAATCGAAATTATCGCCGCATTATACGGAAGGCAATTTGTCTAGGTAAGGAAGAAACTGCCTTGAAAATGATTTCTTTGTTATAATTTAATATATCCCTCCTCCACAGAGCTCTGGCCAAAGAATCTGGTTACACCAGCGACTCCAATCTAGTCTTTCGCAAAAAGGAGCTGCCCGTTAGCAGCCCGCTGAGTCCGGTAGAGCAGCGTCAGGCCTACAAGAGTCTGCAGGCCGGTGGCGAGCCGCCTTTGCTAGGCTTCCGCAAGCCAGCGCCCGAGAAACCCAAAGGTAGGAAGGTTCACACAGTTGAACTGGTTCACTTTACACTCTAACACGGTTCCTTCTTACTACACTGAATAACCTAGGGCTAAGGCGCAGTTGTTATACTAATAATTCTTCAACTGGTGTTGGTTCTCTCACTGCAAACTCTTGAACTCTTTTAGCCTAACCTAAGTTTGTACTTAACGACTCGGTAAACGATCTCTCTATATCTATATATATACACACACACCCACTGCCACACTAGAAGTTGTTACCAGCAAATGCGTCGAGCGTTCTTTGAAGCACTGCAGCACCGGGCACCCTCTATAAAGTCGCTGCTCCCATGATTAATACGAACATCTCTCCCGACTCCGACTCTTCTGTTAGAAATTGTGGAAGAGTTTGAATTCATACAGATAACGCCGACGCTGACCAAAATACGCGTCAGCACCAAGCCACTAGAGGAGACCAAGGACGAAGCAGAGCAAGGAAAGCCTACTACAACTGCACCACCACCACCACCACCTCCTCCTCCACCGCCGCCACCACCGCCAACAACAACTGATAAAATGTTTACGCATTTCTCCAAGAATCTGCCCTCGTTTATACCGCTAAGCAAGAAGCAGCAGCAGCTGCAGGAGACTCCTCCTCCCTTGCCGCCCAACCGTCGCTCCTCCTGCACGAAGAGCACCGTGCGCGTGGAGAAGATCACGAGCAGCTGCTCCAAGTCGCGCCACGATCAATGCTTTCAGCCACCAGGCGGCCATAGCAACACGCTCACCCTGCGCAAGGTCTCGAGCGCACGGCGTGAACCCATCTGTCGCTCCAAGTCCACCGGAGCCGTGTCCACCTTGTTGGCCACGCTGACGGCCACCAAGGAGACGCGCAGCAAGGACGGCTGCCTGATGAGGGTGCAGCATCATCACCAGCATCAGCAGCAGCAGCAGCATCCGCATCTGCATCCTGCTCGCCTGCGCTCGGTCAGTCCGAGTCGTCGTCCGTCGGCGCGTCTGCTGGCGCTGCGCCACTCGAGCCGCAGTCCCGTGGCCTTCGGGCGCAGCATCTCCAAGGAGCGCAGCTTTGCTGAGGAGAAGAAGCGCCTGGAGAACACGCTGCCGGCGGGCCGTACCAACTTCGAGGCCAGCACGAACATCCTGAGGGATCCCTCGCTAAAGTCGCCGCAGGAGGTACGCGAGGCGGTGCGCTCCTATGCCACCTGCAAGGCGCAGCATGCGCGCAGCAAGTCGCTGCCGCGCCTGCGCCACAGCACCGTCAGCACCACCACGCGCCACACCATGTGCTTCCCCCAGGTGCGGCCCCAGAACCTACTCGACTGCAGTCGCGCCTTCAAGAAGGTGCTGCCCAAGTGCAGCAAAGCCCAGACGCCGACGCAGACGCAGACCGTCGCCACGGTGCACCGCAGCGCCTCGAACGAGAGCCTGCCGCGCAGCAACTCCACCTACTCGATTGACTCGGTGGTGCGGCAGGAGTACGTGCCCATAGCACCGCCCAAGACCTATGTGGGCAAGTCGAAGCCGGCCAAGTTGCAGACCAGTCGCAGCGAGGGTCACGTGCCGCGCAAGCGCGCTGGCACTACCTCCAAAACCACCAAGGTCACCACGAAGCCAGCCAAGCCAGCCGTCGCCCAGCAATCCTACAGCGAGACGGTGCGGGAGAAGACGCACTTCTGGAACGACTACAATGCCAAGCAGAGCCAGAGCCAGCCGCCCCACTCGATGCCGCAGCTGACCAACGGCGGTACCGCCGGCGACTTTAAGTACTGCTCGCTGCTGGAGCCGGGCTATGGCGAGGACATCTACGATTACACGGCGCAGCCGCCGTCCACCTGCATCGAGGATCTCGTGTGGAAGTACGAGAACAAGGCGCAGCCGGGCGCCAGGCCTCAGGCCGTCACGGACATCGCGCGACCACAGTCGCCCGAGCCGGTAGTGCAGCGCCGGTTCTCTCCCACGCGCGAGGTGCGCGTACCGCAGACGCAGCAGCGCGAAGTGCGCTCTCCCTCGAGGCGCCGCATCGACAGTCTGCGCTCCAGGGAGCAGCAGCAGGCGGTGGCTCGCGCCAGCAGCCTGAGCAGCGCCGACGATCGCAGCAAGCGCCAGCAGCAGCAGCAGGGTGGTGCGGACTCCAGCAGCGGCGGGCTGTACCAGTGCGGCGAGCTGGCGCACAGCGCCACGTCGCTGGTGCACCTGGAGCGGCACAGCCCGAGCTGTCGCTACCGCAACAACTGCGAGCGGTTCACCGAGTTGAACCGCTTCTACAGCACGCTGGAGCGCGTGGGGCAGCTGGAGCGAGCCACCTCGGCTAGCAACTTCCATCCGCTGCGCAAGGACGCCGAGCTGCTCGACTTCGATGAGTGGCGCAAGGTGCGGCTGCACGAGCGCGCCGAGAAGGAGCTGCAGTACCTGGTGGGCAAGCTGCAGTCGGATCAGCGGGAGCGCGATCTGCACTTTCGTTCGAAGGACGTCAACGAGATCAAGTGGCGCCACGAGGCGGATCAGGCGCTGCACGCCAAGCAGAAGTCCGTGGAGGATCTGCGCGAGAATTTCGAACAACTGCAGCTGCTCAAGCAGCAGCAACTGCCGCCGCCGCCTGTGCAGCGCCAATGGCGCCGCAATACCGTGGCGGATCTGGCCAGCAGCCTGGAGCCGCAGTCACAACCCTCCCAGGCGGAGCGCCACTTGAACAACGATCTGGTCAGCACACTCTCCAAGGATCAGATCAAGAAGATCACGCAGCAGCTGAACGAGATATATGCGGGCAACAGGCGCTCCACGGTGGAGGAGCAATACGTGGTGACGGTGGAGAAGGACTCCAAGCCGAGCAGCCATGCCAATACCCTCAAGGTGCGCTGCAACTCGAACATCGGCAAGGAGCAGCTGCTGGGTCCCGTACTGCGCAAGCGCGAGGAGCAGCAGCAGGCGCAGACCCTGCCACGCCCTACGCGCAGCCAGTCGCCGGTGGTGGTGGCGCGAGAGACTCGCGGCGCCATCGCCGCCAAGAATGCGGAGCTAACGCTGACCAAGCCGCCCGAGGTGCCGCCACGGCCCCAGCCCAAAGTCGAGCCGAAGTGCGCCAAGGCCTTGGTCAAGGTGGAGCAGGAGCCGCAGGACTCCAAGGAGAATCCCATCAATCAGAAGATTCAGTACTTCGAGGAGCGTCAGTTCGAGGAGCCCGCCAAGACCATCTACCATGCGCGCGAGGACAGCTCGCCCGACGAGGCGGAAGTAATGCGCTTGATCGAGCAGAATATGCAGGCGAGACAACGGGACAGGAGCAACCAGAGCCACACCCAGCTGGTGCACACGGAGCTGAGCAACTCGCTGACCGACCTGAGCGGCCTCTACGGCGAGCGCGCCGCAGCACGCGTAAATTTTCACTTGCACAGCCCGCCGGAGCGGCCGCCGGACGGGGATGGGGACGGGGACGGCGACGGCGCGATCGATCGGTCGGAGGAGCTGCACAGCTACGAGGCTGGTTCGCCCGCTGGCAGCGTTGAGCTGTACGACGCGTACTACCGCAGCCTGTCGCCGCAGTCGCAGGTGTCGGCCTGCTCCAGCTCCTACCTGCAGCGCGTCTACACGGGCGAGGTGCAGAAGATCAGGCAGAAGTTCGAGCGCATCGAGCGCGCCCAGTCGGAGGAAAGGCGCGATTTTTTTGGGCTTAGCCAGCTGCGGAAGGCGCGCAGCGATCCTCAACTGAAGGCGGGAGGATCAAAAGACGCCTCGGGCAACGTCACGGATGCGTTGCCAGCTGCCGACGATGACGCCATCGACGACGTCAGCCAGCCGGATCGCGGCAGGCGGAGGCAGCGCGGCGGCCTGCTGATGCCGCACATTGACATCATCAGCAAGACGGCGGAGCTGCTGCCGGACAAGGTCAGTCCGACGCGCAGCCACAGCAGCAACAGCTGCTCCACCGGCCACGTGCGCTCGCTGCGCCAGCGCTACGAATCGCCCGAGCCGGCCCAGAGCCTGCCCCAGCGCTACCTCTCCACGTCGCTGGCCGATCTGCGCGACGTGCACGACATCTCGCCGCACCTGAGCGGCGACTGGGTGGCCCACAGGCATCCCCAGCGCACGCCGGCGCTGCCCAAGAAACCGCAGCGGCAGCTGGGCCTCCGAGCTAGCTCCACCTCGCCCGTGCGTCCGCCCAAGGCGACGTCCGACATCTTCGCCAATCAGCCGTTCGAGGCGCACAAGCACCGGCCCAAGGCACGCTATGTGCCGGACGGAGAGCCCGCGGGCAGCACGGCCGCTCGACGTTGCCCGGTCAGCAGTCTGGAACGTCTCAAGCGCAGCGCCATGGCGGTCACATTCAAAGGTAAACCAACTTCTTGACAGTGTTGCAGTGGGTGTGTCGGAGTTCCTAGGGTTATTTCTGCCTGCGCTCAATCTCTAATCTCGTAGTCTTTGGCTTGGTTACTCGTTTCCTTTTCGTCGACTTGGCTTGTTGCAATTGGTTTTCCCCTCACATTTCGAAATTTTTATCCAACTTCTGTCTTGTCCATTTGTCCATTGCTGGCGTAGATTTTGACTCGAGCGCCGCCCCACCGCCGCCAATACCCCCACAGCCGCCGCTCAAGGGCCTGGCCAACCACTCGGGCTACGAGCCCTACAGCCCATTCGTCTACGGCAACGGCGATCGAATTGATTCAGGTACAGGTGAGTCCAGCGGGCCGACAGGTGCCAAACAAAAGTTGTTGGCGTTGCCAGATTGCTGCTAGCAAAGTGTACTAAACCAAACGAATGTACTAAAATGTGAGCAAATTGCGAAGATTTGCACTTTGAAATGGTGTGAAAAGTGAATTTCAATTTTGGGGTCAACTGAATATTATAGAACTCCAAATTGGTATAAAATGTGGTATATATACTCCATATATACTCCATTATCTATATGAATTTAGTAAAATTTACATGTACTAAAAACTCAAGCTTGAAAAATGAGATATGCATCCAGTTCCTGATTTAAGAATCTATCATATCAAATATAAGATTTGATTTTAATAATTAACACACTAAATGAAATCTTAAATTTGAGAAAGGATATGCTATATTCTTAAATATATTGAATATATATATTAAATATATATATAGTATGTATATAAATATGTGTATTCAAATTAGATTCCTTTAAGCACAAAAATCTCTATATATTGAACTCAATCTCTATAAGAGATTTACTTTGTTCAACTAATTTTACTGAATTGCGATAATTTCACGTATAAAACTTGAATTCTCTTGAAATTTATGAATTTCAGTTGAGTTCAATTTAGGTCATTTATACTTTAAAGAAACCTTTATCACATATGTGAACTAAAAATCTTTCCCCTCTCTCTCTCTCTCTCTCTCTCTCTCTCTTTCTCTCTCACTATCTCAATCAATCAATCAGCTAAATACTTTCGCTAAGATCAGAACTATTAAAAGTGTACTAAATAGGTTACTTATATTTCAACTACTAAATATTTGCATTTTTTAAATTGTTCTAAAATATACATGAAATACTTATATATTGCATTTCATATATATTATATTATATTATATTATAATCATTTCCTTAAAATATATTTGACAAACTTTGTATATTTTATATACTTCATCTGCATAGTTGAAATATATTAAAAATATTCATATATAATATTCATATGTGAGTATGAAGAGAAACCATCTCTGACTTGGCCACTTATGACATTTAATACCCCGAGTAATTTAAATGTGTACTAAAAAGTTTTGGACAGTTGTATATTTAGCTAGACTCTTGGTAAAAACTATAATTGGATTTGTGTAAGAAGTGAAAGTAAAAATTGTTTATTTAAATGGATTTTTTTTACTGTCTTAGCTCAAGTCCTATTATAATATTATTATAATAGAATTATAATATAATAATGTATTGTAATAAGATATATAATATGAGTCTTTTCTCTTAGCTCAAGTCGTATAATTATATTATTATAATATAATTATAATATATTATATTATAATAAATTATTTCATATGAATTTTTTAAATGCCTTTAGATCTGAAACTATTGTGATCTAAATACATAGTGTATCTAAATGTATTTATATCATAATTCTTTACGACCTATAGGCATTTATAATATATAGTATAGTATTTATAGTCCAATCTAATAGCTTTTTTAAAGATACCTAAGAAACTCTATTATGAAATCTCTGAAATCTCTCTCCCTAATTCCCTTTAGTCTGTCATAATATATCTCACTTCAAACATTAACCCACTTCCGAGCCTAATTACTTCATATGCCCCATTCGATAATGTAATCAACCTGCTGCTCTAGGGCCGAATCCCTCGCCCCCTTTCACATTCACTTGCCTAGCTACGCCTCTGCGTGCCGCGTGCTGCGTTCATTCAACGACCTTTGCGAAATTCCGTTTTTATGCTCTCTGAGCTATTTTGTTTTTCGCCTTTTGCCTTTTGCTTTTACTACCGCAACAAATTTCCGCAATTGCTGCAATAGCTAGCGCCGTTTGTTCTGAAGGTGCGCCGCGTGCATTAGCTGACCAAATTAATCGATAGGGCCAATGGCAGAGGCCGGCGCTGTTGACCCGCTTACCGCCACCTGTCCAAGGCGCAGGCCGAGCACGAGGCACGGCACGGCACGGCACCCAGCCAAAGCACACAACCCTCAAAGCCGGCCCAGACGTTGCCATGGCCAAAATGTGTCAACAAAACAAACAACAACAAGGAGAAGGGGAAGAAGCGGAGGCAGAAGAACAAGCAGAGCTGACGTTGGTTACCTGTCCGGGCGGCCTTTCGATTCAGTTAGTTTCACTTTTCCGTGCCAAAAACGTCAACGCTCGACCATTTCCTAATTAATTACATAATGCACCACTGAGTGGTGCAAAAAAAAACCAAAAAGCGAACGAATTTCGAAAGAAAATAAAAACTAGATGAAATAGAAATAAATTAAAAAATAATTATGATACATCAAACGTTAGCGCCGCGACGCAGCAACACCTACGCGGGACAGCAGCAGCAACAGCAACAGCAGCGGCAACAGCAACCCCATGGCAACAACGCGGGCAACAACAACCACAGTCGACGCACTGCCAATGCACGCGTGCACTGGCTGCACGGCAGCTGCAATGATTTAGAGCTGACAGATGACAACAGTCAACAGTTGCGACGCCAGCGATACAGCAGCAACAGCAACAACAACAGCAACAACAACTTCGATCAGTGGCAGCAACGTCCGCTGAGCAGCGACGGCAACAGCTACTACAACAACAGCAGCAACTTGACGCCGGCCACGCTGCATCGCAGCGTCTGCGATATGCCCAACTGCGGCAAGTTGCTGTGGCTGCGACGCGACACAGCAGCAACGGCAGCAGCAGCGCCCATGGTGCCACCGCTGCCCGCAGCAACAACAGCAACTGCGACAACAACAACAACCACAGCCATGAGCTATCACATTGTGGGACTGCCACACACGCCGGCGCCAGCGCAGCGGCAGGCGTACTTGGCCAATCGGTATGCCATAGGCGCCTCCATGCCGCTGCTCATGTGGCAGCAGCAGCAAGTGCAACAGCAGCAACATCCACAGCAGCAGCAACAGTCGTGGCAACAGCTTAGCAGCAGTTAGTATAGCGCTTAATACATATCTCCAACACACCCCCAGCCCCACCCCCTTTTCGTCTCGCCTCCTGCCACGCCCACTCGCAAGCCATAAACGTTCACTTTCTCAATTTTTTGATTAAACGATTTTTCCAGTTTTGCGCTTTCTCACGCTAATTTTTTTTTTTTGCACAACTGAAACTTGTTATCAGAGAGAGAGAAAGAGAGTAACAGATAAAGAGAGAGAGAGCGCGCGCTTGTCTCTCTCTCTCAATTGCCAAGCTTTTGTCATGCATCTCACGTTTTTCACGTGCTTCGCGATAAAAAGCTTCGCATTGTTGCCCGCTTCGAGCTTTCTGAGGTGCAACGATCTCTTCAACTCTGATCTTGCGCCTGACTACACACAGTGGAGCACAAAAAGTACTTGAAGTCGTGATTTGAATACAATCGCGGAATATATTTACAATAATATATTCATTTTTCAATTATGAAAGAGCTCGCATAAAAAGTAAAGCAACGACAAAGTGTGAATGGAAAATTGGAAAAGAGAGGAAGACAGATAACTAACATATTCCATATAGTCAGTCAAAGGCTGATATATTTAAGTCTTCTCTCTAACTAAATCACTTTTAGTTGGAATGATTTTTAGCAGATCTTATAAGAAATAGTCTTCATTTCGTCAAAAAGCAACTTTTATGCAGAACTTAGAGCTTCTTACCCTTAGAGCTTCTTACCCTTCAAAATATGAAATGAAATAAAAATTATTTTTTCTGGCCAGATCAGATCCAGACACAGCCAAGAAAAATATAAGAATAATAATGTTACATTTTCTATATATACATATATTTTATATAGACATATTTACATATTTTACATGAATATTTTATAATATTTATAGAAAATATGTAAAATCGGTTAGTAAAAAATATTTACATCTCCATGGGTGTATATATATTCTGAATTTATAAGAAGTTACAATACATATTTAGAAGAAGAAGAAACTGGAAGGTCGCAAACGTAATTTTTGGCATCAAAAACTGAATTACTATAGTTGCTGTACAGTAATAAGACACAATAACATTTATAATAACATATGTTATTATTATTAACATATCTTATTACTGTTAAGCTGGTCTGTTAAAGCCTGTAAAGGCTGTTAAAGTAAATGACCGAAACAGAAACGAATGTATATATATATTTATATATATATATATATTTTTTTTAATATATATATTTTTAAAATATATATTTTAATTTATATATTTTCTATATATTTTTTATATATTTTATATATATTTTTTATATATATTTTTCCCTCCATTTTGAAACATTTAAATCTAAAAATATTTCCATTTCAATTGAATATTTCAACAATCGTCCGCGCTTCCCCGCCCCTGACACAGTGTGTCATCCAATTCACGTACATACGAACGTCTCTTATCAAACTGTGCGTGAGTTAATTGCCCCACTGTAAACACTTCGCACATTAACCACAACAGCAACAACAATCAGCAGAAGAAGCAGCAGCAGCAGCTGTGTAATGTCTGAATAAACGTGAGATTCGAGGTGGGGCGCCGAAGAAACGGCATTCGTTGTACGCCGATAACTGAAAGGCGACAAAGCAGCTCCAAAAGCCGCTTTTGGCGCGCTCTCTCTCTCTCCTTCTCTCTCAATGCTCCACTCTCTCAGTTGCTCATGCCGTCAATCTGCCCATTTCATTCAGTTTGAATTTCAGTTTCGGTTTCGGTTTCAGTTGAGCGCAACGCGTGCTACGAGACAGTTGTTGGAGTCGCGCGACGATCGCAGCAAACGAGTTCGGGCCGAGGTGCGACTGAGTCGAGGAGCTTTATCAGCTCGACGACCTTCTCAGACGATTCTGATTGATTGTGTGACTAATCACAGTGCCCCACACAGTGGGAGGGCAAAGAAAAGGGCCTTAAGCGCCAATTAACCTGAAAGGCTCGAAAGAGTTGAGTTGGGCAAAAGCCGGCTTAACGGGGCAAACAAGTGCAGAGAAGTGCATGAGAGTGTGTGTGTGTGTGAGTGTGTGTGTTGTGTCTGTATCTGTGTCTGTCTGCAGTGAAAGATGAAAATCGGCAACACTTTCAAAACGCTGCAAATTGCGCCGCCTCAAACAAAATCAGTGAAAGTGAAAAATCTCTCAAGTGACAATTACAATTTGTTGTCTTGTCTTCGACAACAAAAAGTTGTTTGTTTGCTGTGCTGTATGATTTTTTGTCGTCAACAACAACAAATATTTGTGCAGCTGTAGCCCTTCGATGAAAATTTCAATTTCAATTTCAATTCCTATTTAGCTGCGTCTGCGGCTGCTGCGCAATTCGCTTAGAATTCGCTTTACGACTTTGTTTGATTTCCAATTGTTTAACTGGCATTCATATCAGTTGAGCGCGTTCCATTAATTCACTTCCAAGTTCATGTGGAACGGGGTCGCGTCCAACGGAATCTCCCAGCGTTGCAGGCCAAGGCCACAGTGAATATTTCTACGCGACAAACTATGCAAATGATATATAGACTAAGCCCACTTTGACTAACTCTAGTCTAATTAGCAGTACATAAACCAACTTCATAGTTCATAGTATTCATAGTTAGCTCATCTTGTTAATCACTTTAACTAGATGTCTTTTTCGAGGTTTACTTTGTCTTCAAGTCTGACTTGCTCGTGGCAGTCTTGGCTTTGTTTTGAAGCTCATCTTCTGCAATTTGATGTTTAATTAGTCGAGCTATTTGCTACAAAATATTTTAATCATATCATATTATGTGATCATATTATACGATCATACTGCATAGTTTAACTTAATAATTTATCAAAATTAAATAAAATTTTACTATTTTTTTTTTAAATTTTATATAAGCTTCAGCTCAATCTCTTGGCTTTGTTTTAAAGTTCAATTAAGCTCTGTAATTTCATATTTAATTACTTGAGCTATTTGCACATTAACTGAATCATATTATGATCGCATGCTGCATAATTTTCAAATTAACAAAGAAGTCTTTATGAATTCTTTATTTACCTAAATTAAATATGTTTTTTTTATGCTACCCACGATTACCTCTTTTGATAGCTCGAGCATCTTACATGCTGCCCTCGCATATACCTTATTAGTTAATCTCTTAATATTTCTACCTTAATACTTATATTTATCAGCCACTTAATGAAGTCTCTCAAAGTCTCTCTAATTAACGTCTTTTAAAATGCTAAAACATAATTTTTGTGGTCTACGAATTCTTGTTGAATCGAGTTTACAGATAATTTTCTTTTATCTAATCATCTCAGTCTGTTTTTTTTTAGATTCATTCAGCATTTTATTTGGAGCCCTATCTTTTTTTGCAAAGTAGACGACATTTATGTCAATTAAGTTGTTTTAAAATATACAATCAAAAATTCATAATCTTCTGTGGTAAATAAATTTTACATCATTCAAAAATATTTTTTTAGTGAATAAATATATATTTAAAGCATAAAAATTATATATATTATTTAACTTTAATATTTATATTGAATCACAGAAAAAATACGCTTGAATTATGTAAACGATATTTAACAGAGAAGTCTATATATTTTAGAAGATATAAAATTATTTTCATCGCAGAAAATTTTAAAATTATATATGTATTATAAGACATTTTATTTGGCTTGAATTAAAGTTAAGCAGTTCAACAAATTTTCTTTTAAAATTTGGTTAACAAGAAGCTGATTCTTTTCTACTAAATAGTATTGATTGCATAAACAAAGCTCTCCTTTACATATTATATTTGTATATATTTTATATATATTATATATATTATATATTATATATATATATATATATTATTTATTACATACGAATTGCAACTTTATCTATTAATTTCTATGTGTGAAGCCTGCAACTAGCGTAGCTGATTTATGGCGTGAAGATAAAAATGTATTTCTATAAAATATATATATTTATTTGTTGTTAGCTCGGAAATGCTTATATACCAGTCAAGCAGCGCTGGCATGCATGTGCCAAGTGTTAGACAAGCTATTCCTAAGTAAGCCAAGGAATTCACAAGAAAACTGTATTTAAATCTGAAGCAAATCTAAAGCAACTTAAACGAGAGTTGAGAGTAAAGAGCGGGAAGAGAACTGTAGATATAATATACATATATATAAAAATATAAATATATATTATAATAATATTTAGTTATATTATTTTTTTATATTATTTATTTCTATTTAAATTAATATTATATTATTTTTTGTATATATTTTAATAATACATATATTTATTTATTTTTTTTTTTGTATACAATATTTAAAAATTCTGAGTCGTAGTTAGCTTGCATAATTTCCATTTTAAATCAACCAGAACCCATTTTAAATACGAACGACTTGCCCTTAAGACAGCTCTATAAATAAGCAAAATTATTGCTAAATACCCCTAAAAAAAACCCACTTAAGAGCTAAACTTCATCAGTTAAGTCGAGAGTAATTATAATTTCTTCATTGTAAACTTTTTAATTGACAGCAATTGCATTGTGTTGGGTGATTTAGGGGCTACGGCTGCATTATCTTAAGCTGCCAATCACGAGCTACAGCAGCGGCGAGCACTTCGGGTCCAACTGTGCCACCCACTTAAGCCACACGCCCAGCAGTTGGCACCACTTTCATTTCAATTGGTGGCTCATTTAGCTATCAGTGGAGGCCGAGGCGCATTAACTTCAATTGCAGCTCATTTTCGATACAATGAGAAATGTTAATTCAATTTGAAAACAGATTCAACCAGACTCAACTATATATACCTCCTATATATATGTGTGTGTGTATATACTTTGTTATTCATCTCAACTTTCTCAGTTTGCCGAGAGGTTATCTGCGTTTTGTGGGGTCTATCTGCTTAGCGAGGCGTGCGCTGAACAGCGTTAACGTTGTTTATTTGCTTACCAATTGGCATGCACAGACGTTAGACTACAGATGAAGATAGCTATATACAGATACAGCTACAGACACAGCTACAGATACACTCACATAGACAGTTACAGATACAGATACAGCTACAGTTACAGATAAGCGCTGTGGCTCGTTCGTTTCATAACAGCCGCGACAATAATTTATTTTTTTTTTCCTTTATTACTTCTGCGGTTAGCTCGTCTTACACTTGCCCCACGAGTCGTCGCCGCCCCTGCATATATTTTTCCGCCTGCCTTTGGGCCATAAGCCTCCGATTTCTCATCGAAATTCTATTCGCTTCTTATCGTTGCATGCAGACGTCAACATACACTTCAAGACCCCACTGCGGCATGAGTACAAGCCGAACATATCGGATGAGGAATTAGCCATACGCCAAGCGGAGCACATGCAAAAGTTATACCAGGAGGAGCGACGCCGCAAGTATCTACAGGAGCTGCAGGACATGAATTCGCGCCGACACACCGACAACTTCACGCCCTCCCAGAAGTCGCCGATTGCCCTCAATCGCTACGACGACTTCCCCACGGACGTCACGCTGAAGTCGCTGGTGGGGCCCAAGACGGTGGCGCGCGCTCTCTACAATTTCCAGGGACAGAGCTCCAAGTAAGCCTCAACTCTCTCTCTCTCTCTCTCTCTCTAAACATTTCGCCATCTCTTTTACTCTCAGGGAGCTCTCGTTCCGCAAGGGCGACACCGTCTACATCAGGCGACAAATTGATCCCAATTGGTATGAGGGCGAGTACAATGCGATGATCGGACTGCTGCCTGCCAGCTATGTGGAGGTAAATAATCGAGATCTCTATTCAAATTCATATAATAGAAGCTAACAAATATCTTCCCTCTCTCTCTCTACTTTCTCTCTCTCTTAGATCATCAGTCGCGATGGCGCTCGCACACCCTCGAAGCGCCCCTCCGAGGGTCAGGCGCGTGCCAAATACAACTTCCAGGCCCAGTCCGGCGTTGAGCTCTCCCTGAACAAGGGCGAGCTGGTCACACTGACACGTCGCGTCGACGGCAATTGGTTCGAGGGCAAAATAGCCAATCGCAAGGGCATTTTCCCTGTCTCCTATGTGGAGGTAAGTCGCAGTTGCTCTGGGCTAGACTCTTTTCTACTATAGACCCTACTCTACTTTACCCTACCTTACTCTACTCTACTTAACTTTTCGCTACTTTAATCTCGGTTGTACTCTCTCTTCTCTTCTCCTCTTTTGAGTCACCCTTCGACTCAATTCGATTCTACTTTACTCTCCTCTCCTCAACTCAATTTTGATCTGATCTACTTTACTCGAGTCAACTTGACTCGACTCTTCTTTGATATACTCTATTCAACTTTCCCCACTTTCCTTCTCTCTATCTCTATTTTTCTTCACTCTATTCTCCTTTATTTTGCTATCTCTGTTTATAGTTCATAGATAGATAGATAGATAACTACTCTTGATGTCTTTCATTAACTTTTATATAATATTCAAGCTCAATTAAGTAAATATCCTTAGAAACATATATTACAATATCATTTCCTTTATCTTGAATTTGTTGTCATAGTTTTTGCGTGATTTAAATACATTTTTTAAACTTTCCCACGAGACATTCATATGATTCATGTTTACTTCAATTGCTCATATATTCTTCTAAGCATTGTTCATGATTCATCAAAGCACAGTCAGCGTTCACACAAGCTCCAAAAGTTCGTTTAGAGTCATTTACAGTTTGAATACTTATGCCCCATATATAATCTAGAATCAAGAATCTGAAATAAATAATCTATAATATAATCTTTTACCTAATCTCTACTGATACATAGGAACTAGTCAAGTATTCTGGGATATCCCAAGAGAAATAATATTGTAATGATATTTATTCAGAAATTAATTTTAGTTCTTATCTTATAATTGAAATCCGAAATTATAATAGAGAGTAGAGCAGCTAAAAAAGAATTATTTCAGTTCCTTTTTTTGAATTTGCTTTTTATATTTTATTGTTTCATTCTCCTCAAGACACCTTAAATAATCTTAAACCTATTTTGATTAAGTTTTCTTGCTTAATACTTTGTTTAGTCCCTCAGCCCTCCATATTCACTTTTAGTACATAATTCTTTAGTAAAGTTATACAAGTGTGATCTATAATTATATCTAGTCCGTCTTACCCACATTCACTTGCAACTAACCTCATTTCTATAATATCTGATCGTCTATAGTTCAACCGTTTTATCTAATCCATAGTTATCTGCCCTTCTCTCTCTCACTAGCCTTACGCACTTTTAATTACTCATCTAATCAAACCTTATCAATTCTTCTTCTTTTGGCCAGGTCTTAACCGACATTGGTGCCGAAGATATTGCGGCCAGAACGACAACAGTTATCAGCACTCAGAGCACCACAAATTTGCGTCCGAATCTGGACGTGCTGCGCACAAATATCAATAACGAGTTCAACACGCTAACCCAGAACGGATCCCATCCGCCCAATGGCATACTGAAGGAGACCCGCACGCTGCACAAGACAGACGCGCTCCATGTGGACACCAGCTCCACGCCGCTGACGTGAGTTTTGGGGCCCCAACACAAAAGAGAAATCTGCCAGAGTTAATTAACTTTTTCTGCTCCACTTTGACAGCTATCGCGCTCTGTACAAATATCGACCACAGAACTCCGACGAACTGGAGATCTTCGAGGGCGATCTGGTGCATGTTCTGGAGAAGTGCGACGACGGCTGGTTTGTGGGCACCTCGCAGCGGACGGGCTGCTTTGGCACATTCCCCGGCAACTATGTGGAACGTGCCTGAACCCAAACACACACAAAAACAAAAATATATAAAAAGTGAATCTTGATGGAGGAGCGTTAGGAACCGTTATGATATTTGTCTTTTGCCTTTGGCAGCCAAAAAAAAAAAAAAGTTGAGAAGAAGAAAAAACAATCCAAAGAGTCTAAGAAAAAGTTAAGATGAAAAATGAACGTCTAAACTTAATTTGTAGTCCAAGGCAGAAGCAATTATTAATTATTTATATAAATTATAAAAACATTATAATTTCAATTGTTGTTGAAAAAAAAAACAGCTGCTTAACTTTGCCGATGTTTTTCTCTTTTAATTTAAATAATGTACAACTATTTATTTATTTTTAAACAAATGTTGAAATTATGTTTATTTATACACACACAAAAAAAACCCGAAAAAAAAAAAACAAAAATGATTAACCAGAAGTTTGAACCACATAGCCCCCACACCCACACACACACACACACACCAAATATCGCCAGCTAAACTTAAAAAAAAGTTAAAGCTAAGATATATTATTTTTTATAATAAAACTTATTTTTTTCGTTTAACTACTAATTATAACTAGTCACAGCTAATTTCCAAAAACAAAAAAAAATTATAAAAAAATTACCACAAAAATTTACAAAAAAAAACACAAATTAGAAAATCAACAGAGAAAACGTGCCTTAAATATAAAATGTTTAACAAAAATATATAATAATAATAATAATATTAAAAATAAAACAAAAACAAGTGCCCTTCTGTTGTGTCGACAAAGCTAATAAATTAATATGCGACTATTTATACCTTTACATAATATTATTGAAGAACTAAATTCGTAATTTGTAATTCTATGAGCGTTTATCACACAGACACCTGTTGCAAGCGAATGCGTATTAAGTGAATCAAATAAACATTAAAAAAAAATAATAAAAAAACACCGAAAACAAAATGAAATTTGTTTTATTTTGATTACAAATATATACAATTTATTTGTATATTTATTTTTATATTAAGTACAGGAGAAAAATGGGTAAAGCTGGCAAATAACTAAAAAAGTATTCTAAAAATAAATTTTAAAATATATAAATATTTATATATTTTTCATGATGATCCCGATATCTCAATTAAACATTTTTTTTTAAGTTTTTCTAGTGTATGCAGCCAGTTTTATTTAAAATTATATTTATTCGAAGTTGCTTTCATGTGACTATAAGCAAAGCAAATGAAGACAATGTAAATGTAAATTATATTAAAGTAGTCTATATATTTTTGTTTTAAAAAAAAAAATAATATCGTATTTAATACTATTAAAAATATATTGAATATCTTGATATTGACACTTTAAATATATATAAATATTTATTATATATTTATTTGTATATATTTAATATTATTAAAAATATATTAAATATCTTGATATTGACACTTTATATATATATAAATATAATTTTAATAATATTAAATACGATATTATTTTTTTTATAAACAAAAATATATAGACTACTATACATTTTTATAAATATATATATAAGTATACATATAATATATATGATGCATATCAACGTTATTTAATTTTTACTCAAGCATTTGCTTTAAAATTGAAAACAAAACAACAATTAAAAATGATTTTATTTTTTTATTATAAATTAATGTAGTTTCAGCTTTTCTTCACATTTCATTTTGAACATACATATTTAAGTTTTCTTTTATTTCTAATATAAGTTAACATTTGATATTCTCATTGTATACATGGCATACAATCTCATAGTCCAATCACAATTTAACAATGCGTATAAAAATTGCAGCTGTATATAATTTACGAGTTACTTTTTAAATATTTTATGCTTAAAACTAATTCGATGCGATGCTGCCCAGACTTGATAATGCGCAGAGCGATCCAAAGATGATCTATAGCCATAGGGCTACCTATAGGTGATGAGCTCTTATACGAAAACGATTCACAAATTCCTACATGGAACATATCTCATAAATTTATATAAAATGGTAGCATAATCTTCCTTCTTTATATACTGGCCAGCTGTCATCTGCTCAGAGTAACCCTAGCTCCATTACAGATATATCAACATAATCTTCTTCCCTTCCCAACTCATAATCACGTCTGTGCCAATTTGCGTTTTCGTTCCTGTTTGAGCTCCCGCTTGACGGCGCGCTGCTCCAGCTCCTCGGTGTACTCGGCGTACATGGCCAGCAGAGCTGGGTAGAGCTTGTGATAGTGCTGCAGATCCTCCACGGTCACCTGCATATTGTCAAAGGCAATGGCCACGTGCTGCATGTCCGCGCTGCTGGGCAGGCGCGGGCACTTGGCGTAGCGCTGCGAAAAGTGAGTGAGGATGATGTGCTTGGCCTGCATGTCGCGACCCTGTTGTATGGCCTGCGAGATGGTGCTGTGCGTCTTGATGCGCGCCTCCTCCTCCAGATCGTCCTCCATGGTGGCCTCGTGTATCAGCACCGTCGAGTTGCGTCCCAGCTCCACAAGATCTGCGCAGGGCATCGTATCGCCGCTGTAAGTCAGCTTGATGGGCTCGCCCTCGTGATGCGCCTGCAGCGTGAGGCTGACGCCGAAGGCATGCGGACAATGCCTCACCAGGCAGGTGGCTATCGAGGCAATGCCCAGCTGCTCCACTCGCTCCCCCGCCAGCGGCTGCTCCAACAGCTCTCCATTGCCCACCAGCGTGTAGGCGTCGGCAATCGGCTCGATCTGACGATTGTAGAAGCTCAGCCAAGGCTCGATTTGACGTGGCGCCAGCAGCAGCAGCGGCGACGCCGGCTCCAGGCGCTGCCGCTCGCGTAGCAGTGCAATCAGTCCTATATGATGATCGGCGTGCAAATGGGAGACATAAACCGCCTGCAGCTGCAGCATCACCTCGCGCGCACGCTCCCGTCCATAGAGACGCACGATCTGGCCGTGCGTGCCCTCGCCGCAGTCAAACAGCATGAAGGCCTCCTCGGCAGTCTGAATGAGAATGGAGCTGACGTTGCGCGTCTTGTTGGGTATGCAGGAGCCGGTGCCGAGGAATATGATGCGCGGATAGCTGCAGCTCTCGATCTTCAACGTCTCCGCCGTCTCGCTCTGCAGCTGGGCGAGCAGCTCGCTGAAGCCAGGCACTGCGTGCGTCTCCTTGATATACTCCTCCGGCGTCAGCTTCGCTTCCAGCGTGCGATCCAAGCCTGCGGCGTAAATATTTATGTTAATCAGTTTTAGTCTGGTTTATTAAGTCTCCAAATGAGTTGCAGCAAAAGAGGCGGAGTTGGAAATTGTAAGAGTCCATTAGATGAGATGAGATGAGATGAGATGAGATGTGTAGGTGGAGGGTTAAAGCAGCTGTCGATTGTCACTCAAATCGGGAAATTTTTATAGCACTTCAAGATTTGTGAGTTGTTAAAGAACACTTTAAACAGAGCACTAAAGATTTTTATATGCAGGGTGCATATTAAAACCAAGAAATGAACTTTTGGAAAAGAGTATTATGAAATACTCGAAGGGTTTAATGAAAAGCGCGAAAAAAAGTATTTTATTAACTATTTAAATATGTAAAAAATATATTTATATATATATTTAATTTTTAAATAGTTTTAACTATTTAAATATATATTTATATATATTTAATTTTTAAATAGTTAATTGAAAGATTATCTAATAAACTATTTAAAAATGTAAAAATACATATATACATATATTTTTTTAACTTCTAAATAGTTCATAAAATAAAAAAAATGTCAATGCAAATGGTTAAAAAAAATAGTTTTTTAATAATATTAAATATTAAAAAAATTTGTTTTTTAAATAATAAAAATTATTTAAATTTTTTATGTACATTAAATACATAAGCAGATCACGAAAGGTTTCATATGCATCACACTTATATTAAATTGAAGAAATACATTTTGGAAAATAGAATGATAAAAATAAATTTAAATCAAAAGTGAATAAAAAACATCATTTTTAAAAAAATATATTACATATCTAAAATATTATATATATAAATTAAAAAAATTATATTTATTAATATAAATACAAAATATTTAATATATATATTATATTTTAAAATGGTCATATATTTTTTTTTAATATTTTTTTTAATTCACTTTTATATATTACATATTTTAAATATAATATATCCATTGAAAAAAAAATAGAATAAATATATGAAATATATAATTATAGTATAATATTAAAAGAAAATTTCCTCATAAAAAAAAACATTATACCCTGATTTCCCATTTTCAATGGGCTCAGGGTATAAAACTAAGTAAAATCGAAAGAAATTCAAAGAACTTTCCCAATCCCGAATTCATTATGGATGTTAAAATATGTTGCAAAATGATATAGAAATTGATATATAATGGAAAGATAAAGTGGATATGATAGAGAAATATATAGATATGCTTCACTCACCCTTCTTAGGTCTCAGGTGGAAGCTGCTCATGGAGGCGAATCCCTGTTGCTGTTGCACTTGCTTCTGCTTCACTTCTTTTTCACTAACAATTTCACTATCATTTAATCCATCTTCTTCCCGCTGCTCCACGCCATTCTCCAGCTTGGTTTTCTTCAAGCAATGACTCAGCGTGTTGCTAGGGCAGCTCTGCTGCAGTTCCGCCGACTCGGCGAGCAGTGGGAAGTAGCGCGGCGCCAGCTGATGCAGCTGGTATTGAATGCGATGCGCCGCTGCGTAGCCGGAGAAGTTGTTCAGATGCGAGTTGAGGTAGATGTGTTGGGTGCAGGGCGAGAAGTTGGTCTGCATGAAGCTGAGATAGTCTGGATGAGCTGTCAGCTCGGGCGGACTGAAGTGCACGACGAGCGCCACCTCGGTCAGCTCCGACTTGGCCAGCTCTTTGTACTGTTCCGACTGGGCCTTCAGGGACTCCAGGTAGTCCACGCTGGGCACATCGATGAAGACGAAGGAGAGCGCCGTTTCGGCCGGCTCTGTGACGTCCACAGAGTGCACCACTTTGCCACAGGGCAGCGTCACATCTTGTCCGTTCTTGAGCTGTCCCAGCAGCGGGCCAGGCGGCACGCCCGCCTCGACGCACTTCACCAGGTTAAGGGCGCCTGGGCGTGGCTTTAGCTTGCATATGTAGCTGATTATGGGCTGCAGGGGCTGCTCGTCGCTGCGCAGCACAATGGGCTGCACGGTCAGTATGGAGTCCTCGAACTGGGCGCCCAGCGTGCTGTCTATTGTCTGCATCTGCAGATTCTTGAGCACCACGAAGCGGCGCATGCTCTGCAGCATGGTGTCCAGGTGCGGTGGTCCATGCAGGCCCACATTGCGCACGCCCGCATCCTGGATGGTCAGCGCCAGGCCCGGCAATCCTCCAACTGTGCTCCACGTGTTCCTCGTGACGAAGATTTGCTCCAGCCGGGACAGGCGTGTCTTATGCTCGTGCGCCAGACGCTGTGTGCCCTCGCCGCAGTTGAACAGGTAACGCGACTGGTCGGTAAACAGGTAAACAGCGCTGGGTGCTCCGTTGGCGCCTGCGCCGAGCACCTGCAAATTCACAGAGCCCGGCACAACGGAACTCAGCTTCTTACGCAGCACATTCGGCTGGCGTTCGTATTTGGCGGGCGGCGTTTGGTCCGCGGCAGCTGTGGACACTGTGCTGCTCATCCTGATGCAATGCTTTGTCACAGTTCGTAGCGTTCCATGCGGCACGATTCGTTGCAATTTCAACATTGGCAGCCACATTTCACTTTCAGCGTGCGTGAATCAGCTGTTTGGCGCGCTAGAGATGACAAGACTACTTAAAACACGCAGTCGAAAGCTGATTGATATAGAACTTCACCACAGCGAGCGCAATGCTGCGCAGCTAAGAGTCGCTTAACAGTGGCAAACCCATGAGAGCAGCTTATTGTTTCAGACGTAAATGCTCTCAACAGTTCCCACACAAGTTCACCAATCATAACGTTTACAGCAATAGATAATTATCTACAAGCAAATACACAGCACTCTAATTAATCTACAACCAATTGCACAGAAACTATCAAGCACAATTATCACACCCGTCGCAACAGGTTAGCAGAGAGCGCCTCTCAACAGTGGCACAACTGTTCACAAAGCTGAACGCCCATAAAAGTTATCGATTAACGATAAGCATAACAAATAGCGGAGCACGCACGTGGAATACGCCGCGTCTTTCTATCCGGCTGCAAATCCTGAGCAAATCCTCCGCAAATATGGTTTTCTTCACCTGCAACATTTGCGGCGAGTCCGTTAAGAAGCCCGCAGTAGAGAAACACTA
Organism: Drosophila pegasa; assembly: GCA_035046225.1. Classification (NCBI taxonomy): domain Eukaryota; kingdom Metazoa; phylum Arthropoda; class Insecta; order Diptera; family Drosophilidae; genus Drosophila; species Drosophila pegasa. The sequence continues at coordinate 8,180,801 of JAWNOD010000076.1, read as the reverse complement.
TCAGACCAGATGCCGCGGCAAGACAAAGAACGTCTCGTGCATGGATTGCCTCAAAGACTTCTACGAGGAGGAGTATGTAGCACACATCAAATGCATTTCGGAGGCGCAAAAGTATTCCAACCAGAACTTCGTGCCCAAGGCGCCGAAGAACAAGAATGCACAGAAGCAGGAGAGCTGGATGGACATCATACGCGCCATACTGGACAGCAGCGAGTACCAGCTGACGCCGGCGCTGCGGAGCGCCTTCCAGCGGCTGCAGAGCGTGGACAATGTGCCGCGCAAGAAGGCGAAATTCGAGAACTTTGTGGGCAACTGCATGCGCATGCCACGCCAGCAGGCCTCCCAGGTGTGGGACATACTCGAGCAGGAGCTGAACAAGATGAAGGAGGCCAAACAGGCCTCAATAGAGGCGGCCAAGGCCGCCAAGGAGGCGGAGCTGAAGCAAAAGGAGGAGCAGCAGCAAGAGGCGCCGCCTAAAAAGAAATCCAAGCTGGAGCCAGCGGCACCCGCTGCAGCTGCTGAGGAAAGCAACGAATTCGACTGGGCTGCACAGCTGCTGAAGCTGGTGTCCAAGCAGCCCGATGGCATCTTCCAGGAGAAGCTCAAGAAGAAGCTGCTCAAGAAGTACACAAAGCACTTGGCCGTCGATGAGCTCAGCGAGAAGCAGACAAAGAAGTTTGAGAAACGCTTCGAGAAGCAGCTGAAAAAATCGGACGCACTGCAGCTGGATGGGGATTTGGTTAAGAGCATCTAGCAGTTAGTCACTCACGATCTAGCGTAATTTAGACGTAACGTTGGATAACTATTAAAACTCTAAGCAACCATTTAACTTAACCCAAATGTTTCTGCTTTTAAGATGAGCCCAAGGAGGAGTTGAGCCTGCTGCGGCCTTCCTGCTGTTGGGAGTGGTGCCATGGACGGCGCATCTAGTTAAGGCTCTTCCACTGAACTTGCTTGTATATTACTGATCTTAGCACTTACCACAATTTGGAATGAAGTTGTCAGTAATCTCTGGCTGAAGCTAAGCCCATGGAAGGAAGAGTCACTCTTAAGCTTGCCGTTGTATACGCGCTCCTAGGACGTTCAATGAGTTAGCTCTATTGTAACGTGTTTCTATTTAAGATATGTCCATGGATGAGAAGTCTTCCCTACATTGGATGAGAAGTCATTCCGCCATTGGATGAGATGTCTTCCCTTTTAAGGAAAGTCCATTAGATGAGATGTCTTCCCTCCATCGGATGAAAAGTTATTCCGCCATTGGATGAGATGTCTACCCTCCATGAATGAGAAGACTTCCCTCAATGTTGCTTCTCCATTGTCTTAGGACTACAATGTCTGCTCGCAGCTGAGGTCCTTTAAGGCACTTTCCTCCAACCTAGTTTTGTATTCCTACTCTCAGCACTGTCACCAGGAAGCTAAGCCTATGGAGGACTTGCTTGCTTTTGTATTCCTCCTCATAAGACGTTCAGTGAGTTAACTCAACTGACACATATTTATATTTTAAGATATGTCCACGAATGAAAATTCTTCCCTCTAATGGATGAGATGTCTTCCCTACATGGAAGACAGAAGTCATTCCTCAAGGTTGCTTCTGCTTTCCTGATCTTAAGACAACGATGTCAGCCTGCAGCTGCAACTCTTTGAGGCCCTTAAAACCTCGTTCTGTATTCCTGCTCTCAGCACTGTCTCCTGGAAGCTAAGCCTATGGAGGACATGCTCTTAAGCTCGTCTTTATATACCCGCTCTAAAGACGTTCAATGAGTTAACTGAACTGGCACTTATTTCTATTACAAGATATGTCCATGGATAAAAAGTCGTCCCTCCATTGGCTGAGAAGTCTTGCCCTCAGCCTGCAGCAGAGACTCTTTGAGGCCCCTAAAACCTCTTTCTGTATTCCTGCTCTCTGCTGCCTTGAACAATTAATTCTACAAATATCTTCACTTCAAGTCAAGGCATCCCTGGCACAGTTCCTATCATCAAGCACCCATTGCTCTTAAACACTTCCATTTATTGCTGCTCCATCTCAAGCCTCACACAAATCTACTTCGACTTCGCTTGGTTCGCGCACTTTCGCAAATATTGTCGCACGACGCGGCACTGGGCTGTCTTGTGGAAACGCTCCGCTGGACACTTCAGGATCATCTCCCTAACCATGCACTCCATGACCAGACCCGCAAACGGATGACAGTCATGTGGCAGCAGACGTTTGGCCAACGCTCGCACATCCTCGTGCTCGAGTTGCCCTAGAGCTGAAGAGGATTTGTCAATTAGGGCAACAGTAGCTAAGCGTCTTCACTCACCTTGCTTGTCGCACTTGACGTATGTCTCGTAGAGCAGCGCCTCATCCTCAGCATTGGCCAGGTCGTTCTCCAGGTGCTCGCGCACATGCTGCAAATTCAGAGACTGACGATCGTCGGCGATAAAGTCGGTGCTGTTGTAGGTGCATTCCGCAGTGCACTGGAAGTGGATAGAGAGAGAGATTAAGGATTAGGATGATGGGAGAGAGAGTAGCCTAAGGATCTGTATGAACGAATCTAAGTTTAAGTAATCTAAGATATGTTTTATAACTATCATTAGCTATACTCCTCAAGCTGACCTCCCCTTCAGTTCCTGCCTTAGACCTCCTACATCCCCCTTCCTCCACTCCCCACCTCCCCCACTAATACTCACAAACATAACGAGCAGCTCATCCTCATCCGTAGTATAGTTAATTTTGTCATGCCAATCGGTCTGGCAGTCGCTGAACTGCGGCGATTCGTCGTGCAGATCGCAGCAGAAGTCGTGCTAAAAAATCATTTATGAATAAGTCAAGTCAAGTGATAGAGTAGGATTCCATCCGGCCCATCTTCACCATTGTATTGGCTGAGTGGTGCTCACAGAACTCGTCTAGCTGCGGCATCATTCGCACCGCTTGCAGCCACAGCGTAAGGTTCAGCAGTTGCCACCACACGAAAAGCATTTCGAGTGCGATTCGCAACTCGATTCGACTTCGTCGCTTTTATAAACAGCTGCCCCATCCAGCTAATTAGCCGTGGCCCAAAACAATTTCGGAACTTTTAATCACATGCTTCAGTTAAGTTTTTAATTATTTGCAGCTACATTAGGGCATTAAATATGAGATATATCTGGTATTATATATAAATTTGGTATAATGTTAATGTAGTGACTGCGTATGTAATCTAGTTATATTAAAATTTGATAGCTTTATAGATATGATTTAGTTTATTTCTCAACTGTCTAAGTTAGTAGAACTATAAATTCGAACAAGCTTCTAGAAATATATGAGAAATTGATATTCATTTATCATCTATTATTTATTTCACCTTCCATCTTTGTCTTTAAAATATATTTCCAAATGCGAATTTAGAAAAAAATGTTTTTATCCTTCTGTAGGATGAGATAATTGTTTATTCTTCTGCAGGATAAGATATTTTTTTATTTTTAAAAAATTTTTAATCCTACAGAAGGATACGAAATTTTTTTATTTTTTATCCATTTGAAAGACAAAGATGAAAGGTTGTCTAAATAAACATATAATAAATTTTAATCAAATCTGTTTCATTCGATTTTCTTGATATCGGTCAATAATATTTTGATATGATATGATATATTTTTCCTAGTATTACTATTTTTCATTATTTCTCCTCTTTCATCCACTCGATTTCCTTCTTTTGCACGTCTTTATCTTCCTTAGTTTTCCATCTTCTCCTAATTCTCATTCAGCTCTATTCTGTATCCTCCTCCTCCCTTCTCCAGCCCGAAACCATCTCTCCCTTATAAATCCTCCTTTCTCTATTCCTCTCATTTCTCACTCTTCGTTGCCATATTCTATCCTCTTCTGCCCGCTTGTCCTAACTCTTACCTACCTCCACGTTTCTTCCATTTTTTATCTCCCTTACGTTATTTCTTCTCCTCCATCTTCTCCTCCCTAATTATAGTGCAACTCTCACCCCTTTAGAGCAGACAGAGCTTTATATCTCCAAAATAAATTGTCAACAAGAATGCAATTAATTTGAATGCCAATAATAAATACATTAAAGTACTTAAGAGCTCTTCCCTTAATGTTATATCCATATATTATATATACATATAATTAAATCGAAACAATTTCTGTTGGATCTATGCCGACTGTGCGAAGGCGACGTTTCGCTCTGATTCCTGGAATTCGGCTGCAACTCCCTGAAGATAAATGATTTTGGGAGTAGGCAGCCATCCATCACCGATCAAGCGGCACCTACCAAATATATATATATATATATATTTCTATATATCTGTGACAGACGCGCCCTGCTGCCAAATATAGTCAAGGCGAGGAGAATTCACTTTCGAGATGGACTGACTGATGCATGCGGAAGCAACTGCCATGCCCCTGTCCCCGCCCCTGCCACTGCCACCGCCCCCATCCCCTTGCAACCAGCTGCAACTAATTAACCGAGAAATACATCATAAATAGCCCAAGTAGATGATCATTATGTACAAAACCAAAAACCGAAAACCGAAGACGAGACCGGAGTCACAGACGCTCTGTCGCTGCCTCAGAACTTTGCATTTGTTTATTTTTACAGAGCCACGCCACGCCGTGTGTGTGTGTGTGTGTGTGTGTGTGTGTGTGTGTGTGTGTGTGTGTGTGTGTGTGTATGAGTGTGTGTGGCATAGGGACTATGTCTGCGGCGCTTCACGGTGGCATGCAAAGAGAGAGGGAGGAAGGGAGGGAGAGAGATTGAGGGAGCTCAGAGTCCAATCAAGCGGCACGTGCCCGCCCTAGCCTGAAGTTCAGTTCTGCGGAATTGGAACGCGTGCCTCGCCTCGCCCCGTCCAAATGTTGATCTCGATTTTTGGGGTCACCCTACCTTGTGGCTATCAAGCAACCAAAGCAAAACACACCCACCAGATTGAGCAATTCCAAGCTAGGGGAGAGTAGCGACTAGGGATTCTTACGAATATTATGTTCTAGGTGTTGGCTAAGCTCTTTAAATGGGCAGGGTCTCTAGGTATTAGATCATCAGTGGGGCTAACAAAAGGTATGGCTATTATACGCCTAATTTGTTTAATAGGTAATATTAAATATGCCTCTTCAAAGTATGATTGAGTTTATTTTTTGTGTACTGCGGCACTGCTATTTTTATGAAAAGCTTTGTATATAATATCTATATCTATATAAATATCTATATCTATATAGTTATAAATTATTGATTCTACTTGATTAACTATGCTCAACTGAGCTTAAAATATTTTTTAATAATTTTCTTTATTAAAATTGAGGAAAACTTTTTAAAATATATTCATTAAATCCCTTCAAAGTTCTTCTGTTCATAAAAATAGTAGTGCGACACTAGAAAAAATTATAAGCCAAATGGAATTGCCGGGAGAATTCATTTTAATTATTTACATGTATTTAAATTATTAAATACATATATTCATATATATCTATCTTAATTTGTTTACGTTTAAGTGTAAAAATACTTTTGACTACCTCTGTATATTAAAAATATAGTTAAATAATTTTCCAGATTTTTTTTATAATTGTTTTATAATATAGAAAATGAGTTCCACATAGTTATTTTTCCATATTTCCATATTTTTTAACTAAAAAATTAAAAATTTAAATTTATCTAAAAAGATTTTTATATTTCCACCAAAAAATCCTTTTTGTAAAAATTTTCCACTCAGTTTATATTTATAATTTTTCTCACTAATTGGCCCAACCAACTCTTCGGCTGTAAAATATTTGCAAAAACAATGTCCGATCTTAATGCGTGTGGAACATAAATGTCAACGTCTACGGCGCAATGTCATAAATAAGCGAGCAAAATCGTCTATATAAAATCTAGATCTATTTGGATCAGTGCGCGCTCTTTCACGCTCTTCTCGCTCTTTTTCGCTCGCATATGCAAGCGAGTTAACAGCAGCAAATGCATTCGAGTGTGGATGCTATGTTAACAGCGAGTGCAAACTTCAGGCACTGTTAACAGACTCCAGGCACAGACATTTGTGGCTCTGTTAGGCGAATGCACAAAGACTCCAGCCACAACACACACACACACACGCTTAGCTCTGTTAAGTGTTAACGGTCAGTGGAAGCGAAGCAAAGAGCATTTCACAGAGCAGCGCTGCGATTCAGTCAAGATTTTGTTTTCGACGCGTGCGGTTCACTTTGCTCCACTAGAGAATCGAAGCGAACGCTGTAAAGGAGACCAGGCGCTCCAAGAACCAATTCCAAAGACAAATATATATATATTATATATAGTATAGCTATATAGAGACTCAGTTGTCTGCCGGTTCGTTATTTTTAAATTCGATATTTTTGGAAGCAAACACTACGCGCGCGTCTCCGTGTGTGTGTGTGCGTGTGTGCCTGTGTGTGTTTGTAAAAATGCTGATCGCAAAATTGTGAAACACGCACAGATTAAATAGAAAATATTAATTTAAGAATTTCTTAAGGGAAATCACATTCAAACTTTGCAATGAAAACTTTCAATCAGAAATTGTGGCGGCTGCTGCTGCCTCTGCTGCTCGGGGTCAGCCTGGCCCGAGGGCAGTTCGAGAACTACCTGGACAGCCTGCACGCCCAGGAGCTGTACGAGTACGTCGAGGGCAGCGGAAGCATACAGTACCTGGCCAAGGGCAACAGCGAGCAGGCGCTGCTGCAACTGGAGCAGCCCATCGGCTTCTATGGCGAGAAATATGAACAGATCTATGTGAGTATAACTAGACTATATAGTAAGTATATATATATAGTCTATATATGAGTCTCTTCTATGTGCATCTGCTAACAAAGTAGCCATAGAACTTGTGCTGAATGAATTTATTTTTGCTGCATTCAACGCACTGATAAGAACGCAGCGATAAGCCCCAGCCAATGGTCTATCAATAGGCATTATGCAAATAGTTCGCTTACTTCAATAGAAGCCCCCCTCGCTCACTCTCTGTATTTATAGCACAAGTCCACATTAATTTTGTTGGTCAAATTATGACAGCCTGCCCTCTCAGTCTAATTTCGACACCACTGTGTAAAGTAACTCAAAGATACATTTGTATCTCATAGATACATTTTCGCACGCACTCAATACACAACACTTGAGGGTGGTCCATGGCGATCTTCTGCTTGTTCTTCTTCTTCTTGCTCGTCTTCTTTTAGGCACAGACGCTACAATAAATAGCGAACAAGTCAACCCATTGATGTTCCCGTTGTAGCTATGTTAAAACACATCACATCTAGCTAGCCCGCCTTGGCGCACATCCAAACTTTTAGCCGCCTTTTTTTATGAAATACTCTAGAGCAGAGTCTTTGAAAATTGTCATAAGATGTGAAACTATATGGAACTATATGGGAAGAGAATCTATTCTATGTTTTCTTATCTAAAATTGATAATGAAAATCTTTTATATATTATAAAAAGATTTTGAACCTGGAATATCCTTCTAAACTTTTCTAAATAAACATTTAGCTTTGAACGTGAATAAACTGAGTACAATTGAAAATCAATTGAAGATAACATTATAGATGACTAATTTCTTACATCAGTTTGATTAGATCATATTCTCATACAAAAATTGACTAACTAGAAGAAACTTACGAGCTAACTCAACAAGTTTTTAAATTTTATTTTAGTATGAAAGCTTTAGAATCGTATATCATTTTGTATTCATTATATACTATAAATTCTTGGCTATAAAAAAAAAAATTAAATTCAATGAATTTGGTAAGGTAGAAAAAAAAAATAACAAATTTATGAATTTATGAAAACAATTTTTAAAAAATGTTCAGTCCAAGGACCAAATATTACTTTGCTAAAAACAAATAAATAAGAAATTATATAAAATATTGAAGTAAAATAAAAAATAAAACCTGGGTTTTGTAAAGTCTTTTTGTTACTTAACTGTCTAAAAGATTTTCATGCATATTATAAAATATTTATACATATATGAAAAGTCAAACATTTATATTAAAAAATTGTGCCTTTTGTTTATAAATGAATACACTTCCTTCAATCTAAAACAAATAGAGTTTATATAGATTCCCATTACTGTGCTTCCCCTTATTATTTGTAATAACCTAAACAACCTCAATTATTATCAACTAAAATAATCTCTTTCCAATATATATATTAACTAAGTAAGAGTATTGCATTTTCCTTACCCCTTCGTCAGCTATTCCGCTTGTTCTTGATGATTTTTTCTGGTTGAATGTCTAAAAATTATGATGTGCTCTTAGCGGCGCGTCGAGGCGAAAGTGTCGCCTATTTTTGTTAGTTAATTAACTGAATTTATGTGTCTGACGTCGAAAAATAGCACGCGGCACAGAATTGTGTGTGGCATTATATTATGGCCATAGAAATGCATAAATATTCGAGAATTCCTTTGGCCAGAAATAACCAAAACGCCTCATTCTTCCAGCTAAATCACATTATTCAATTTAATTATTATCAAACCCCTTCGGGCAGCTATAAATAGAAGATCAAACGCATTAACAGGACAGTAAAACTGAAATGAAATTGGGAAAAATTGAGATTGGACTTATTTTAAAATAAACAGAAATTCAGGTGGATGCGAGGGAATATGAATTCTAATAAGAATGTAAAATAATAAAAATATATATTCATATATAATTTTTTTTATAAAATATTAATTATTTTCTAATATATTTAAAATAAACTGAAGAGTTTAAATATGCACTAAATTATTATTTTTATTGATAAATATTATTTTATATTAAATTAATATTTTAATTGAGCAATGCTATTTGATTTTATTTTATATTAAATTAATATTTTAATTGAGCAATAATATTTTATATTGCTGAATTAAAATATTAATTTAAATACATTTTTAAACTCTAAACTAAATACATAAGAAATAAGAAAAAATATAATATGATTACTTTAAATGTTTTTTTCTACATTTTTCAACCATAATAAAAAATGAAGTGAAAATATTAAAATTTTATTTTCATTTATATTAGTAAGAATTTTGATAAAACTATAAAAAATTTTTTGAATAATAATAATTATTATTAATGCTATTAAAATTTATTATTATTATATTTTTCGTTAAACAATTTTAAATTTAAAATATTTAGTACATGTAATAAGAAATATTTTAGTAAATAGATACTGAAAATCAAGATTTTTGAAATATATACCAAAAATTCAATGAAGCATTTATATAACCAAAAAAAATAATACAAAAGTTAGAAGAAAAAAAATATAAAAAATAATTGATTAAATGATTAAAAGATATATAAACAATTTCTTTTTATACGTAAAGAATACTCTTTTGGCCGTAAAGCATCAAACCAACTAGAAACGAAGCAATATAAAAGAATACTTAAATTTCGAAAGACTGACGCCAAAATATATATTGACCTTAAGAAATAGAAATTTGGGAACATTATTTAAAAATTTGTTAGGCTGTAAAAAATGCAGAGAATTTATGAATATAATTTTCAACAATTTTTTACAGCCCAGAAAACAGCTTAAAGTACGTAAAATAAATCATTAAAAATAAATCAAAATAAATGAGCTGCAGAGATTTGAGTCTCGCAGGCATTTCAAGTGGCTTTGGCAAATATTTCCACACATTTGGGTGCCCCGCGGCGCGCCAGATGAAGTGCGGCAAGTCGCGGTGCTAATTTGTTAGGAAAATCTTTTTGTTTTTTGGGCACACACACATGTGCTCCAGTTCCGAAAATAACAAAGCCCGATAGAAGAGAAGAAAATGCTGTGTATATAGGTATATAGATGGACGTAAATTTGTTTATTTAGGCAAAATGCGCAAAGTTGTGCAATTGAAGTTGAAAATGGGAAAATTGTGGAGAAATTTGTGGAGAAAATTAAATGAATTTGGCATGGGATTCCGATGGGCGTGCGTGGCGCTGTGTAAACAGGAGCAGGTCACGCAGCTGGATAATGTTGGCTCCACTATTTATCTAGCACTAATTTAGAAAAGTAAGAAAACTCTAGTCGGGTGTGACCGACTAGGGGATACCCTGAGCCCCGTCGAATCTGTGTTTTTCATAGAATTTGAGGGGAATTTGGGGTCGATATCCAAAATATAACAAAATTCAAAATTGCATAAAATAAATAAAAAAATTGGGTGTCTCTAGCTTAAAAGATGGGCGAGATATAATTGTTTAACTGAATTTCGATTTTGTTTTTAATCGAAAACAATTAATTGGGGATAGTTATCGATTTTTTAAAATAAACTTGATGTGCGCGTGCTATACACGGACCTACAAAAAGTCTCTAGGTCTTGCGGGAGCTGAAATCGGCGTGTTCAAACATACGGACGGACAGACGGACGGGCGGACGGACGGACGGGCGGACGGACAGACAGACGGACAGGGCCAAATCAATTTCTCTTGTCGTCCTGATCAAGAATATATATACTTTATGGGGTCTGCCACGCCTCCTTCTGCCTGTTACATACATCCAATAAAAACATTATACCCTGATTTCCCATTTTCAATAGGCTAAGGGTATAAAAAGTCATTAGAGAGAGAGAGGGACTCCCTCCATCCCCCTCCCTCTCTAATGATCATTAATGATTTGTTTTTGTTTGGTTTCCGGCAGGCGCAGTGGCCGTTAAACGCTAAGTGCCCTGTTGGCACTTCACAGAGCAGCTAATTGACAGACCATATGCACTCACCCAGCATCCCTGGGCCGCAGCCACTTGAACTAAGAGCATCCCCTTCACCTCTCCCTTGCAGATCAACACGAACGGCATTCTCACATTCAACGTGGAGTTCACGGAGTACTTGAACCAGCCCTTTCCCCTCGAGTACCCCTCCATAGCGGCCTTCTACTCGAACGTCGACACGAGCAACAGCGACGATTCCAGCTCCATCTCGCTGTTCGAGACGCGCGACGCACAGTCCCTGGATCGCGCCCAGCAGCTGGTGCGCTACGCGTACAGCGACTGGACGGAGTTCGAGGCGCGCCAGCTGATCGTGGCGACGTGGCGCAACGTCGGCTACTTCAACTCCAAGACGGATCGGCTAAACACCTTCCAGGTCGTGCTGATTGTGGGCGAGGCGCAGACCTTTGTGCAGTTCATCTATCCCCAGGGCGGACTCAACTGGCTGCAGGGCGAGGCCGGCGAGTTCGGCCTGCCGGACATACGCGCCCAGGCGGGCTTCGTGGCCGAGGACGGACGCTACTACAATCTGAATGGTTCCGGATCGGAGAACGTAAGTGAAAATGAGGAAAAATCCGGAAAAAGATCTAACTTAAGCCAATCCCAACTCCCTTCCGCAGGCTCGCTTCCTTAGTGACAGCACCAACCTGGGCGTCGCCGGCGTCTGGCTCTACCAGGTGGCGCCGCTGGCTCCCGAGGAGAACGTCCTGGCGCCCAACAACGCAGAGACGCGCACCGAGTCGCCGGCGCTCGCGCAGAGCTGCAGCGGCAATGGACACCAGTGCGACAGTCATGCGCAGTGCTACGACAAGTCCGAGGGCTACTGCTGCGTCTGTGATCCGGGCTACTATGGCAACGGGCGCTCCTGCCTGGCCAACGATCTGCCCATGCGCGTCACGGGCTCGCTGTCCGGCCAGCTGAACGGCCAGGCCGTGGGCGAGGAGGCCAGGCTGCAGTCGTACGTGGTGACGACAGACGCACGCATCTATACGACCATCAATCCGGTGAGCGGGGAGCAGGCGGCGCAGCTGCGCGTCGTCCTGCCGCTGCTGACCACCGTCGGCTGGCTGTTCGCCAAGTCCGTGAATGGAGCGGCCAATGGCTACCAGCTGACGGGCGGCAACTACCAGCACATCTCGCGCATCCAGTACGAGACGGGCGAGATGCTGCTGGTGAACCAGACGTTCGAGGGCTTGAACTACTGGGATCAGCTGACGGTGAGGATTGAGCTGACCGGCTCGGTGCCGCACGTGGCAGCCGAGGCGCCACTGCGTCTGGCCGACTACACGGACGAGTACCGCTTCGTGCGTCCCGGCGAGCTGCACTCGCTGCAGTCGCACCAGCTGGAGCTGGGCGAGGAGAAGCGCGTGATTGGCTTCCAGGTGGACCAGCGCATACTCTACTCTAGCTGCCTGCGCGACGATGACGCCGATCCGACCGACCGCAGCGTCCTGCAGAAGGTGTCCAAGGTGACGCTGGACTACTTTGAGCGCGACCAGGCGCTGCGCACCAGCGAGCTGAGCAAGATCGGCGTCGACGCCGAGTCGAATGCCTGCACCGACGGCAGCGTCCAGTGCGGCGAGAACGCCGTCTGTGTGCCGTACGAGGACACCTACCGCTGCGACTGCCACCACGGCTACTCCGCCCAGGTGGACGAGCGCGGCGCCGAGATCTGCATCGATGTGGACGAGTGCGCCCAGGGCACCCATGTCTGTGACGAGAACGCGCTCTGCTCCAACAACGAGGGCGGCTTCAGCTGCGTCTGCGTCGACGGCTACGAGGGCAACGGCTATCGCTGCCTGCGCAACAATACGGCGGACAACATCGAGTACTCCACGCCGGCCGAGACGCCAGTCGACGGCCAGCAGGGCTATCCCACCGAGGAGGAACAGCAGCAGCCGCGCCCACAGCCGCCCAGCCAGGAGCGACCCGACGAGCACGCCGGCTACCAGCCGAGCGAGAACACTGGACAGCATCTGGATGAGTGCTATGTAAGTGGGAACAGTTTTTTGCCTTATATATATTTATACTTGTAAGCTCTGTTCGCATTGTTGATACGAATGCTTGAAATATCAGCTCTGCGCATTGATCAGGGTATTTTGTAGTCGGGCATTACCGAGTAGAACTTTCTAAATACTTATTCATAATTTTTTAAAAGGCCTTATATATTAATACTTGTAAGCTCTGGTCGCATTGTTGATGGAAATGCTTAAATTATCAGCTCTGCCCAGTAATCACGGTATTTTGTAGTCGGGCATTTCCGAGCATTCGAGCATTTCGAAGTTCTTATTCATAATTTTTCTAGTCAAATATTTTTTAAATTGGTTTAACAGAATATGAGCTCTAAAAAGAAAAGGATTTCACTAGAAAAGTAACTTAAAGAAAAGTATTTCAAAACAAAAGTATATCAAAAAGAAGTTTCTCAAAAGAAAAGTATCTGAACTTAAATGAATCTCTAAAGAAAAGAATCTTAAAAGAAATGGTATCACAAAAAGGTATCTCAAATAATAATGATCTTAAAGGAAAAGTATTTCAAAACAAATGTTTCTCAAAGGAGAAGTATCTCAAAATGAAAGCACCTTAAAAAAAAGGGATCTGATAAACATTTTTAAAAGAAAACTATCTCAAATGAAATGTATTATGAGGAAAACAATTCTTCAAAAGAAAAGTATTTCAAAATAAAAGTATCTTTAAAAGAGTTTCTCAGAAGAAAATATCTTAAAAACTATCTAAAATAAAATGATCTCTTCAAGAGGAAAAGTATCTTATAATAAAAATATCTTTAAAAAAAGTTTCTCAAAAGAGTTGACCTCAAAAACTAACTTAACTATCTAAAAGAACGTGATCTCTTCAAGAAACTTGTTCTAAAATAAATCTGTTAAGCTGCAAGTACTTTCAAACGAAATTTGTAAAATTCTTTAGTAATTTCTATAATTCCTTAGTTTTTTGAAAATGCTTTAAAAGATTGTTAATTATGCCTAAAAATTGTTTTTTTTTTTTTTTACAAAAGGATTTTGTTGTTTAGTTGTTGGTGCATCCAAGCGTACTTCAGTCATCGAATCTGTATAGCTCTCTGAAGCCTACAAATTTAGATGGGAAATTAAAATCGTTCTTTCCTCGAGTTTGGTTCAAAATATTCAATTGGGAAATGTTTTTTTTTTTTGCTTTTCTTTTTCCTCTGCTTTCAGAGCTGTTCACCAGATGCGGACTGCTATGAGGGTCGATGCGGCTGCCGCGAGGGCTTCACTGGCGATGGCTATAGCTGTTCGAATATATGCGGTCACGACGAGGTGTTCGAGCATGGACGCTGCGTGCCCATACTGCTGGACGATCATGAGGTGGAGCCGAGATGCAACATTCTGGGCGACTGCACCTGCCCCGAGGGCTACGAGCTGAGCGAGGAGAGTCGCACGTGTCGCTTCGCGGGCGGCTACGAGGTGGACAACAGCGAGGATCTGCTGCCCTGCGACGTGGACTCCAACTGTCACATCAACGCTCGCTGCGCCTGGTGGGAGAATCAGCTGCGTCACATCTGCACCTGCAATGCCGGCTACAGCGGCGACGGCTACAGCTGCGATCCCATCGAGGACTCCTGCGCGATCGTAAGTGGAGCTGCCTCCAAATCTCTCTCAGATCTCTCTATATGTATATAAATTCTTGTAGCGACCGGAGATCTGCGATGCCCATGCCAGCTGCGGCTACAACGATCAGCTGGGCAAGTCGGAGTGCGTCTGCCAGCGCGGCTACCAGGGCGACGGCCACAACTGCCAGCTGGCGCCGGAGTGCGAGGCCGCGGAGCAGTGCGGCGAGAATGCCTACTGCGACGGCGGCGTCTGCCAGTGCAACGCCGGCTACGAGCGGGATGTGAGCGATCGCTGCGTGCCCACGGGCCGCTGCGGCGCCGTCTACTGCGGCTCCAATGCCATCTGCAAGTGGGACGTGGCCCAGAGCGTCCAGTACTGCGACTGTATCGACGGCTACCAGGGCGACGCACTGGCCGGCTGTGTCAGCATGCCCATACCCTGTAATTTGCGCAACAACTGCGGCATCCACGCCACCTGCGAGCCCACGGAGTAAGTCGACCCCGATCAGATCAAGTGAAATCGTTTCCTAATTTTGTTCCTCCTCTGTCCCTCGCTCCCGCAGGGATCCCGCCAATTATACATGCCAGTGCAATGCCGGCTATCGCGGCGACGGCTACGTGTGCATCGAGGAGCAGAACTGCCTGAGCAATCCCACCATGTGCGACATGAACGCCAAGTGCCACTCGACGAACTCGGGTCTGGTCTGTGTCTGCAACCCAGGTGAGTGCTTACTCTTCCGTTTTCTTGCGCTGCGGCACCCGGTCCTCGGGGCACGGTGTGCACGAGTTGATGAACACAAAGGTGAAGATCGCCAGGGCCAGCACCACGTTGAGGTAGCCATTGTTGCGGTCCCAGGTCAGGGGATGCATGAAGAACTCGCGCATGGACTGGAACGCGGTCGTCTTGCGGCGATAGTGCTCCACCTTCTGCAGTTGGCGGCGTTGCTGCTGGCGCGGCGACCACACCTCCTGCTTGCCCCTCAGCAGCGAGCCGGCCGTCTGAGTTATAGCAGCATTGGCACTCTTAAAACGCGAGACTTTCGCTAGCACACTCTGCACTGGCCGCATCTCGTTTATATTTATGTGTTTTCCAACAACAAAAAAAAATGTCCTACTTCGAATTTTGCTAGTATTGAACTGGATGCTGTATGTGTCTCAAGGCAGTATTGAATATAAAATGCAAAAGCAAAGCCAACTATAGTTGGGGTGAACTACGAGAGCAACTAAAAAACTTTGAGGGCTACTTATGTAGTTAGGGCAAAAACATTTTTTGAACTCTCCAAATACCTGTAATTCCTTCTTTTTGTATAGTAATTACTTTTAATTACTTGAAACTATTGAGAGAGATTTACATATATTTTAGTTACCTTATATATATTTTTTAATTACCGTAGAATACTTAAATTTGTTAGGTAATTACTTTTAATTACTTACGATTTTTGAGAAACCTTTTTATATGCTTGTATTTTATAATTTCCATACGTACAGCATTTTTAATTATCTTAAATTACTTAATTTTGTTATGTAACTACTTTTAATTACTTCAATCGATAGAAGCCATATGAAAAGTAGTATGCATAATATGATTTAAAACTTTTTCCGTTATTAATTATATTTAATTATTTGGTTTACCTAAGTAATTACTATTAATTACTATCGCCGAAAATATTTTTAAAGTATTTTCCGTATTTAATTATATTTATTTACTTAGTTTACCCAAGTAATTACCATTAATTACTCACCGAAAAAATGTTAATTACTGTTAATTACTTATAGTAATTAAAGAAATTTAACCAACGCTATCTACATTGAGTAATTTTAGTAATTGGAACTATGAGTAACTCATTACACTTAATTAAATTTTAATTACTCTTAATTACTTTAAGTAATTGAAAGCCTATAAATAACAAATTTACTTACATATGATTCAGGTTTCTACGGCAATGGCTCCGTCTGCTTGGAACGCCAGCAGCATGACTCCAACTTCCTGATTGTCAGCCAGGGCGTGGTTCTGGTGCGTGTGCCACTGAATGGACGCAACGTACAGCCCATTAAGGTGGCCTCCATGGCCATTGGCTTGGACAAGGACTGCGTGGAGGGACGCATCTACTGGGGCGATATATCGGCCAGAAAGATCATCAGCTCCAAATACGACGGCACCGATGAACGCGTCTTCATCAGCACAGGTGAGTGGATCAAGACTTTGGCTATATGAATCATTCTCATTTTAATGTGCTTCCCTTGCAGACATTGAATCCCCGGAGGGCATTGCTATTGATGTCATCTCGCGTCGCCTGTACTGGACGGATTCGGAGAAGGACACCATTGAGGTAGCCAGTCTGGATGACCCATCGTTGCGCGCTGTCATCATCAACAAGAATCTGGTGAATCCACGTGGCATTGCTGTGGATCCCTACAGAGAGTGAGTTGAACTAGCTAAGAACTGCTAGGATTCACTTGCTCAACTATATAATGCTTTGCAGGAAGCTCTACTGGTCCGACTGGGATCGCTCGAACCCCAAGATAGAGTTCTCCGATCTGGATGGCACCGGGCGCGAGCTGCTGCTGGGCGCCAACGATGTCAAGCTGCCCAATTCGCTGGTGGTGGTGGAGCATAGTGGCGAGTTGTGCTACGCGGACGCGGGCACCAGGAAGGTGGAGTGCATCAATGCTCAGAGCCGTCAGACGCGCACCATATCCCAGGAGTTGTCCTATCCGTTCGGCCTGACCTTTACGCACGATCAATTCTACTGGACCGACTGGACAACGTAGGTGGCCGAGAGGTTTCTCTAATAGGCAAATTCTCTGAGCTTCTCCTCTTCTCTCTCTCTCCCTTCCAGCAAGAAGCTGGAGAGCGTGGATAGCGCGGGCGTTCGCCAGAAGCCCATACAGACGACCTTCTTCGGCAGCCACAAGTTGTACGGCATGACCGCCGTGGAGCAGAATTGCCCGCAGTACTCCAGCCAGTGCCAGATCAACAACGGCGGCTGCACGGATGCCCGCATCTGTCTGGTCAACCGGAAGGCGCCCTCGGGCAAGAGCTGCAAGTGCACCAGCGCCTCCACCGGCTGCGCCGTGCCCTCGCCCTACGACTTTGCAGCGCCACGCAACTGAAGCAGCCCCCACCGCAGGCTCTTCAACTAAATTAGTTAAAAACAAAAACAAAGAAAGGAATTAACTTATAAAATGAAAAGGAAAATATTTTTGTATACGCGTAACAAAGCAATCTGTAAACTAAGAAAATTGAAGCTCACGTACCAAAGCCAACGATCAATTAACTCATAATACAAATCAAACTAATGTGTGTGCCATCTTTTGTAAAGCTACTCAATCTAATAAATAATATATAAATACATAAACTAAACTATGTGAAATTATTTTGAGTGGGTGCGGGTTAAGATAGGGGGGAAATATTTTTGAAAATCTTGAGATCAAACTCAAAAGCTCAAGATCTCATTAATATTATTGAAGAAGTTCTTTTATGAATAATATTATTTATTATATGAATAATAATATTTATATGAATAATAAAATTTATATGAATAATAATATTATTTGCCTTAAGTTGGAAATTGATTAGAAATAGTTTAAAGGAAGAGACATATGGAGAATGGAGGCTTTTAGAAACAAAAGATGTTAGGAAACGGATCTACGCTGTTATTGGATATATTATGGAATACATTTTTTTTCATTTGTATATTTTTTTTAAATATACCATATTATTTAATAATTCAATTAAAATATATGTATTAAAATAATGGTAAACTTAATATTTTAATTATATTATTTATTATATATATTTTAATTATATTATTTATTATATATATTTTTAAAATAAAAATATACTTATTAAAATATTAAATGATATAGTAAATATGCAGATATATATTACTTTAAAAATTAAATTATATACGATATATTATATATCTTTTAACTTTAATGTTATATATAATTTCTAATTTAAAAAAATATATAAATTATAAAATATAATAATCCAAAAAATATATACATTAATTAACTAATATAGTACACATTATAAAGTTACCCATCAATACCCAACCTTATCTTAAAAAACTCTCTCCACTTTTCATCAACTATATATTTTGAATTTATTGTGAGTTTTTCTTGTCATGTTTTTTTTTTTTTTTGTCAAGTGCCTTAAAGAGCACATTTAAATATTACAGCAAAGTTTTATGATCTAAACTTGTAATGTGCTGCGAGGAGCACTCAATTATCAATTAAATATAGTAAGTACATTTGGTTTTTGTTTAGTTGTTGTTTGTGGTTCTTTGATAACTAATTTTAGGCATTGCCATCTTTTTGCTTTTTGTACATTGAGACATTTACTAATTGCTAATTTAGTGACTGCTAATAGAGTACCTAGTCCTAAATATATATATATATATATTTATTTATATAGATTCTATATGTTTTTTTAGGTTTTTTTTTCTTGTTTTTTTATTGGATGTGCTAGGCTTATCTAAGCGCGCTTAGGTCGCGTAGGTTCTTGAGACACTGGAATGCATGGTTCATCAGCATTTCAAACTGGAACCGAGTAAAATTCACTTAGTATAAAATTGTTTTGTGCTCTTAAGGTTTATGAATACATATATATACAGGTGTATATATATATATATGTATGTGTATGTACGTGAGTGTGTGGAGTGTAGGTACATTTGTATGCTTTAGCTAAAGGCTAATTAATAAATTTTCCCTGTTGCTGGGGACGTGTCTAGGTTTTATTCTTTTGAAGGTGCCAATCGACAGTTAAGATATATATATTTCTATATATATATATGTTTGGTTGATGTTTGGAATATGTTTATAGCTCATTGAATTTGGTACAGTTTCGTTTACAAGCTATAGGCTTAGGCTTTGAGCACGGCCCTCAAAACCGAACTAAGTGCTTAAGGACTGTCGCCTATCGACTAATGCCTATCGACTATCGACTATATTTTATCATAAACGTTTATCAACTAATTTCTGTTGTTTTGCGTTGTAGTTCTAATAGTTTTGTATGCAGTTCCCTCTTAAGAACTAATATGTACAGCAACTACATAGCATTGTTTTTTTTGTTTTGTTTTATTTTCTTATTCTTTGTAAAGCATTAGAGTATACCAAAGCCTGTTTCTTTTGAATGTTTTATGTTCTGAAAACCGTTATTAAAAAGTTTTTAATTATTTTTTTAATGAATTGAAAGAAAATTGCGGTACAAAACATCGATAGCACCTTTCTTATATAGTAAAAGAGATTATTCGAACGAATTCAATGCAAAACTCTGTGCAACATATGAAACCTAAGGAAGTAGCTGTGCGCACGGTCTACGAATCAATTTGCGAAATCTTCAATGAATGGAGAACAAATCATGAACAAATTTCAACTACAACTATCGCTTACAACTATCGTATATACATATTTTTTATTGCTACTAAAAAGCTGTTTAAATCATTTTTTTTTTTTTTTGGTATTTATTTTGTTGGTTTTTTGGTTTTGAGCCTCTTGTTTTTGGGGCAGCTAATTTGCATTAGAGCGAGATATGCTAGAAATGAATCGAATTATCTTATAGCTACATAGAATGCATTAGCAGCTAACACATCTTCTTTATGCACGATACTATTTACAGCTAGCTAAAGTGGTAGATACCATTCCATTCATGCCAATAGTTTAACTACTTTGTTGTTCCCAAAACACACTTGTTGCACACTTTTTGAATAAAGCATACCGAATTTTGAATCTAATTTATTGCTACTCATATACTTAGGTGTAGTTTGCCTATAAGCCAAATTATAAAACACATCCACATCTTCATTACTTCACTTAACTAAGCCAACTCAGTGAGAGCGAAACAGAGAGAGAGATAGGGGAACTCCCAGCTAGGGGCAATACTAGTATAAATTTCATCAGCTGCGACACGCACACAACACAGACACAGGACAGGCTGCTTTTTGGGTGGGTTGGGTTCTTAATGCTTAATACTTAGAGATGAGCAATTGAGATTTATAGATCTTATTCGTGACACTCAAGCACTAAGGAAACCAGCAAATAATGCGTTTTCTTATAGACAATATAATTTTGTAAATAATACTTATATTGATAAATGTCATAAAAATAATTCAATGAATAACCATAATATTGATGATAATTATAGTGAAGAATAAACATATTAAATAGTAATAGATATTGGGAAAAAAGGCAAGTACGCCTGTTCTAGTCGGGATTGCCTGACTAGAAAATACCCTGAGCTCACAAATAGCTGATTTTTCATGGGCTCAGAGATCAGAATAAAAATGGAAATTAAATTTCTTATAATCAAAGCACCAATACCAATTAAAATTATTTAATTTATTTGTTATAAAAAAAATATTAAAAAATAGTAATAAAAATAAAAATAGTTGTTAAAAATATAATAAAAAAATATATTAAGTGTCATTATAATTTATAAAAAATAAATAAAAATATTGTATAATAAAAAATTAATAATAAAAAAGAAAACTTACATTGTGTTTGCTTTGTGTATTAAGCACTTTCGTTTCTCATATTAAATTAATCCGTGTCACGATATATCGACACGCACTCATCTCTATACCATTTGATTATATATAACTAGTTATGGATTTGGTTTTGATACTCGTTTGGATTAAGCAGCTTGACCTTATAGTAAGCAGAGAGGCAAATGTTGCCTCCTTAGAACTTATCGCGACGTCTGTGTGTGCTGGCCGAATTCTATATCCATTTGTTTTTGGACATGGACGAGCGGAGTCGGCGACCCCACATCAGGTTGTATCATACAATCGTGCCCTGCAAGTGCTGCGGCGACGGTCCTTGCGAGGACTGCGGCAGCGAGTCCTGCGCCTGCAGCGAGGCGCCCGACGAGGTGCTCGGCCCGGGGCCCAGATCTGCGGTGTTTATGGCCAGCGAGGAGCCCAGCATGCCGCTGCTGCCCCCACCGCCGCCTCCGCCACCTCCACCTCCGCCTCCACCACCGCCGCCGCCGCCAGAGCTGCCGCCAAGTGCCGATGGATTAATGCCGCCTACGCCGCCGCCGCCCAGAACACACGGCACGCCCAGCATGGGCGTGGGCTCCTCGGGCGGCGTCACCTGCAGGGAGATCTGATTCTAAGGGCGAGAGAGAGAGAGAGAGAGAGAAAGTGGGTTAAGTGGACAAATCTTTGAGAGAAGCTAAGCCGAGTGCATTACCTCCATTCCTATGCTGCCGTTGAGCGATATCTTGATGGGATTGCTGTGATTCGTGGCCTGCATCAGGGTGGTGAAGTGACTGATGCCGATCTCCTCCAGCGAGGACTTGCGACGCCCGTGGCTAACGCCGACGCTGGGCAGCCCCTGCCGCAGCGACGACGAGCGACGCAGCAGGATATCGTTGTCGATCTGCAAGTACAACAACATTGGACACATCCAACAGGCGGAGACCAGATTAGAGATTAGCGTCAACAGGCGAATGGCCAAAACAAAATACAAGAACACACAAACACATGAAGTACACAAGACAAATTGGCTACAAGAAATTTCGTTCTCTTTTGCTGGCCTAAACACACATTGACGTGAAATCCGTGCCGCACGCTTGCTGATTGGATTAGGCTATTACATTGTTATTACTATTATTATTATTATTGTGATTGTTGTTGTTATTGTTCATATATATATATGTATATATATTTATTTATTTTCTTGCTGCGGGTGCAAAAACCAACTCGAGTTAACGGAAACGGAAACGTGATGTGGACATATCCGTTGCGTGCGTGCTTTATGGTTATGAATGGTTGCTGAACTGGTTGCTTCTTGATAGCTGATAATTGTTGTTGTTGTTGTTGTAATTCTTGTTGTTGTTGTTGTTGTTGATGTTGGCTGTCTGGCTGTTGCGGCTTGTCGAGTGCTGCGGCTTTTTGAAACGCTTCGATTTTGTGAAATGGATTTTGCGAGTCTTTCAAAACCAAAATGCAACCAAATTTTGATGCTCTACATGGATCTATGTTTATGTATGTGTGTGTGTGTGTGCATGTGTGTGTGTAAGCATGTTGCTTTTATACATTGTGCTTCCTCGTACAACCACTGTGTGTGTTTGTGTTTGCTCAAGTCTAAGTGTCATGTTTAGCCAATTCATTAAAGTAAAATTAAATTTCGGCAAGCCGATGCATTAAATACCCTTGCAGAACTTTAGCGTGAGCTGGTATACTATGTTAAAATGGTAAATTAGGGTGTACAGCTATTACTATATAATACCATATTTGCCTCAACTTTTTTCGCATTTCAATAAATATTTAAAAAAAATCAAAATATAAATTAAAAAAAAAAAACAACTTCCGTGAAATAAATAAAAAGAATGTTAGTAAATAAATAAATACTAATATAATAATAATAATCATCTTATCCAGTTTAAAATTTAATATCTTGTCTAATTTAGAATTTTTACATAAATTTTGCTTTATTTATTTTGCTTTTATTAAAAATTAAAAAAAAAATTGAAATTACTTATATTTTGATTCTAAATATTTTTTTTAGTGTCTTGAAGTATTTAAAAAAAATATATATATTTGTAGCTTTTAAAATCCAATTAAACGTTTATAACAATTTTTAAATTTATAAAAAATTATTTTTAAAAACAATTAAAGTTCCAAAAAATAATAGGATATTTTTTTGAGGTTTAAATCTAAATTCTCTAATTTATAATTTTTAATCGAGTTTTTATATCAAAAGTTTATGTATATTCCTAATATTTAAAAATGTATAAAAATTGCCTCAAACATTTTAGTTATCTGTCGAAGTTTACATTGAAACTCTTTATTTTGTAGTTTAATAAAAATTCGAAGTCTAAACGAACTGTCAATTTCTAATACCAAGAAAATCATTTTCATGAATTTATTATAAACAAATTTAAAACCAAACATTCTTAAGCATTTATTATTTAATTTATGGCAAAAATAATAAAAAGTTGTACAATTTTCTAAACAAAACAAAAAAATCCTAAATAAAACGAACATAAAGAAAACAAACAAAATTTTGTGAAAGCTTTTTTTAGTCTTCATGTTTGATTGCATACTAATTTGATTCCCATGAAAAGCTGCTAATTTATGGCAGACCAACTAAATATTTCTGCGAAATTGATTATATATTTTATTGCCAAACTTCTCTTTTTTTTATGTTCATGGGTCAAAGAAACTGCAAAGTTTTTCCAGCTAAAATATTTCTATGTATTTTTATCCAGCTCAACTTTGTTGCGGCAAAGGTATTTAAATGATAAATATGTTTGTATATAGCAGATAAATATGTATTTATACAAGGACAGAGTTGGACTGATGCATGAGGATTTCAAGAATTTAAGGCACATGACAACTCTGTCAATTGATAAATACACATTCATCTAGCTGCGTTTGTGAACACAAATGGAGGTGGAGGCTTTTTTTTGGAGTGTCGATAAACGTGAACGTAAAAACAGGAAAGCGGAAATCGTGTGTCTTAGATAGATAGAGAGAGAGGGAGGCAGTGAGTGAGTGAGACAGTTAGATAGAAAGAAAGACAGATAGAGAGAGAGAGAGGTAGGTAGGTGGGTAGGGTGGATAGAGAGAATAATAGCCAACCCGCAATGAGTTACTCCTGCCGCGCTGCGAGCCAACCACCGTCGGACTGTCGGGTAGAGAAAGAGAATTCGATTTAATTTGCTGCATCGGGGGCGTACAGCGCTGCGATGATCCATACCCGGCCAATGTCTGAACGCTCTGCATTTGCATGGGGTTCAAACCGGCGATGCCGGAGCCGCGTCGCGAACCAGCTCCGACGGCGGTGTTGCTCATATTTGGCATTTGTGGGCCGCAGGTGGCGCCTAAGTTGATGTTCGAACAGAACGAAATGTTCGACTTGCGGCGCGAGTTGTGCCGCTCGAAGGTCTTTTGCGCCGAGAACGGTGACGGGCGCACCAAATAGCTGTGGAAGAGACAGAAGAGGGGAAGTGGAAAGAGGTATGAGGTAAGATTGAAGTATATTAAATGTTTAGCTATGTAAAATAGATATTATATTAATACAAATATTTAATAATAATTAATAATCAAAGTATTTAATAATTAATAATAAGTTTTCGACTTATTATATAGGGTGTTTAATATTCTTATTTAGCAATGGCAGTTGGCCAAATAGATCGAGGCTTGAAATTGTTTTTTATTTGATAGGAGATTGAAGATTCTGAGAAAAGGAAACGAATGATTTATCCCTTTGTAGATAGAACAAGATGATTGAATTATTCTTTCTCTCTATTATTTAAAGCTTCATTCGTTCTCACAGACATTTGGCTTGACGTATCTCGAGCTTATTACTCATTAATTATCGTTTAAATAATGCAGCTGTGAGTGTTTCGAATAATAATTGAATACTCTATATATATATAGTAGCAGACAGTAGGACTGTCAAAGTCACTTGTGAAAGCTCAATATAAATATAAATATGGAGGTTATAATAATATAATATATAATATAAAAATATGATATATAAAATCTCAACAATATAGTGTACATATATTATAGTAAGTTTCTGAAACTGAAAGCTACACGAAAAGTGTTCCCATAGCACCTTGCTTCCGCATAAAACCTATTATACATTTATTATACACTTTTTGATTTCATTATTTAAGTTATAAAATAATGTCATATGCATTTGTTCAAACATGAGCAAGGTATCAGACTCCTTTAAACTATAACAATATACAGAAGTTATTATTAGGAAAAGGGGAAGTTTATTTATAAGAAGAATGAGAAGAATAAATGAATAGAATTTTAGATAAAAGGTGCTGTTCTTTGAAGTAAGTTAGATTTCATCACAAGAAACAGTAGCTCAATTATTAAGTTGGGAGCTAAGAAACTGTTCCATATACTGAGATAACTTTAAATAATCTTTTCAATACAAGTTTTAAAGGAAGTTTATAGGAATTTTTGGGTCTCAGATGCTAAGACTTAGGATCAGCTAAGTAGTTAAACTTTCTGCTGAGTTTTGAGAATATTTTTCTCTGCTTCTTCATTAAATAAACTTAATTCTCTGTAATCTCGCACTCACATGAGATCGCCCTCCTCCAGCTTAAGATCACAGCTTGGATTGATTATCACATAGGACAAATGATTGCGCTTCTCGCTGACATCGTCGTAGTCGATGGTTGGCAAATTGAGCGATTCCATGCGACTGCGAACCAAATTAGCGATTTCAGCTCGCTCGATTTGCTGGGCGTGATTGTCGCGTGCCTCGTCGGCCAGGTTGATGGAATACTGCAAAAGACATTGGCCAACAAATGAGTAAACATAAAGGAAATTCGACTCTTTTCCAGTTGTTAGTTACACAATGTTGTATGTGTGTGTGTGTGTGAGTGTGTGAGTGTGCAATGATATTATTATTTAACTTAAATATACTTAGTTTCTGGCATCCATCACCAACAGCATGCGTCAAAGCGTTCAAGAACCACGTAACAAAAATCAACAGAAAAACTTAAACTCACCTCGCGCCACGCCTACAAATTTGATATCTGATATCTGTGTGTTTGGGGGGTATTTTTCTGGGATTCTTTGACTTGAAATGAGTTTACTTACGGATGATCCTTTACGCTCCGTACAGCCGCTCAGGCAATTGACTGACTTCTGGCGCGGCCGGTAACTGGCCGAGCCACCACCAGGTGCACCACCACCACCACCACCACCGCCGCTGCCCGCTGTGGGCGGACGATACGTTACGCCGCGCAGCATTTCCGAGCTATCCTTGGTGGAGTCGGGCGTGCCAGTCTCCTCATCGTACTGGAATTGGTTTTTGGGTCGCGATGGTTTTTGGTATGCAAATTTCAATGAATTTTTCGGTTAAACACAAAATGATTTACATATTTAATTGATTTTTAATTGAAATGGCAGATTGTTTCAGTTTTATGCGTGAATCATGTTCATCTTTATATATATAAATATTTTTGTTCTTTTTTTTTGTTGTTGCTCATTTAATGTTAACGATGTTATCTTTATATATATATGTGTATGTATGTGTGTGGGTGTAGTTGTGTGTGTGTGTGTACAAAAAACAAGGTAACATTTAATGTGTGTTGTTAGTCATGCCGAATAAAATGTTAACTAAAAGCCAAAACATGTTCGTAATTCATTTTTCCGTTTAATCAAATTAATCGAAAAAGCATCGAAAGTAAATGAAAAAACTATTTTTCGGTAAAAGGTGCTCGGCAAGCGCTGGTTCAAATTTTTCGCAACGAACTGATAGAAAAGTCAATTAAAAATCTAATTAATATGCTAAATGAAATGGGTTTTTAGTATCTATTTATTTTGTTCTATTTCATGCCTGCAGCTCCATTTGATAGTCGGCCTTGCGCTTCGCTAATTTCTATCGATTTTTTAATCAACCTCAACATTTTTAATGAGCATTTCGACAGACGAAAGCACGAAAGCTTAGTGGCCTTTTAAATGTAGTTAAATTGTTGGAATTGAGAACAGAATGAAAATTAAATGCCCTTTAGAGTCATTGCTTGATTAGTTATATAGAATTTTAAATGTAGCAAGAATGTTTTTAATTACAAAAATAAATATAAAAAATTATTGTTTATATTAAAAATATTTTTGTATATATATATATATATATATATATATATATATATATATATATATATATATATATATATATATATATATATATATATATATAAATTATAATTATATTATATATATATTGTTTATATAAATATCAAAAATTTGTAAATATTTTTTGGCTAGCTAAATATAATTCTTTAAAATATTTATAGATATATTTAAAATTTATGCATATATATAAAAATATACATTTTAATATTTAAATATATAAATTTGTATCTTTTATCTGCATTTTATAATTTTATCTGAATAATTGAGTAGGACAATAAAAGCTAATAATTTTTTTAAGAAATATTGCTTTAAAAAATATGATTATATGTAAGTTGGTTCAAGATCCTCCCAAAACCTTAATAGTCAAATAATTACATTAAAATAAAATATCTTTATTATTTTAATAAAATTATTAAATATCTTCATTATTTAAGTTTTTCAGTTTAGTTTAACTAAACAAATATTAGCTCATTAATGAAAGCATTTGAAGTTTAAGCATTTTAAAGCTTAAAAAATATTACAAAAATATATATTTTACAAGCCATTTTCCTACGACTCCTTGCTTTACTTTTAACAATCCACTCTAAAGCCGTTAAACGTTAACAACGACATCAAAATCGATGTAATACTTTAAGACTATACTAACTGACATGTGTTAAATAATAAATAAGTTTAAAATACCACAACACACACGGCGGCTACAGCAGAGCACAGGCAACAGGGTGAATGTGTGTGGGTTGAGGGTTGAGGTGTAATAAAACGCCTATGGATAATGTTGTTTTTTTTTTTACTGTGGCCAGCTATTGTCCTGGCGTGCAGGACGCACAACAAGCAAATGCAATCAGCTAATTAAAGGTTTGCATGCAAAAACAAAAAAGAAACGGAAATGGTGGAAAAAACGTACAACGAGCAGCGAGAAGAACAGAGTCATGCAAGCGAATTCCTAGCTAACTGTACTACATATCTACACACACACACACACACAGAGGCAGATTCACACACACACACAAACACAAGGATGACCATATGAGGCAGGCAGGCAGTGTATGAGGATTGTATTTTATTTTTTTAAATTGATTTTATTTTGTTGTTGTTGTTCAGTATATTTTTAGTATTTTTTTAATATTTTTAAATTGTCCTTTTTTGACTAGTCTATAGTTTTTTTTTTTAATATATTTTATATGACTCACTGCGTGCGTGTGCGTATTTTCAATAGCTGGTCAAGTCCAATACAAACGCAAATTAGTTTATTTTCATTTCAACATTTAGACAACAAATGTCGAATGGGGCGTATGAGTAATTTATCTTTTTTGCTTGGGCTTGGGGTTTTCAATTTTCTTTGATTATATTTTTAGCTAATGTGTGTGTTTCAAATACGAGTAAGGAGAGTAGGCAAAATATGAGAAAAAACTTGGCAACTTTTTGTTTTTGTTTTTTTTTTTCCAACTGGCTTCGAATCGAATAAAATATAGAAAAATATAAAATCAACTACGAAAGTTTTCATTTTTTATATACAAACTGAAGGAGGGAGGGAATTTGTATACAATTTATGCTAAATCAGCACGCTATGCTTTATGTTTTAGAGTGGGGCTAAGCATATATATATATATGAGGAAAAAACTCTAGATCTTTTGGTAAGCGAGTAAAAGTTACGTTAATTGAAATCGTTTCAGCTTTCACAAGTTCAAGTAAAAATTTGAGAAAAGAGAGAGTTCTGTAGTAGTATAGTATATAGTATACGATTACTTATAAATAGATATAGATATATATATATATATATTTTGAGTAAAATATGCAAATGAAGTTTAGAATTATTTTTGTTTATTTTTTGTTTTTTTTTTTTGGCGCAGACTTGTGTCAAATGCAGTTAGTATCGAAGCGTAAGCGTGTGACTTAAAAATAAAATGGACGAAACACATAAGTTAAACAATAATTAAAAACATAAAATAAAACATAAATTAATGCCCGCTAATTAATATATTAAGAAGTAAACCAAACTCAAGTTCAAATCAATTTCTTTTTCATTTCTTTTTGTATTCCTAATTTGTGAGCAAGAGACAGAGTTAGAGACAGACAGAGAAAGAGAGACAGGCGGTGTGTAAGAGTGTGTGGTTTCGGTGTGATGAAGGCAAAATAAATTTGTTGGTTAGTTTTTTATTGTGGTGCTGCCAATTTGATTGGCTAAAAGGGGCCCAAAAGTTGAAAGTAAACTTTGTTCTCTTTTCTTTTCTTATTTTTTTTTTCGTTTGTTATTTTTTTCTTGTTAGCTGCATTTGTTTTGGACTCACCGATGGACGCAAGCGCACACAATGCCTGCTGAAGGCGGAGAAGGGTCCCCATCTCTCGACCGGCGAGTTACTCACATGTGAGGTGTCCGCATTGGAGGTGTCCTGTGTGCGATAGATGCCAATTGGTATTTCGCAGGTGGTCGAGCAGAGTTTCTGATACAGGCGACCATAGGTACGTATCCACATGTCATCTTTGGTTATGCGCATCTGTCGGAGAGAAAAGGAGAGGGAGAGAGTAGGGGTGAGTATCAGGTAGATCATACCCTTTTAAAATGGGAGATCAGGGTACATTGTTGGCAGGGCAGACCTCATAAAATATACATTTACTTAAGCAGGACTGTGAGTTGTGTCGATATAACCATCTTCGTTTATCTGTCTGTCCGTTCGGTCCTCTGTCCATTCCTCCGTCTGTCTGTCCGTCCGTCTGTCTGTCCGTCTGTCTGTCCGTAACTCTTTCTGTCTGTCCGTAACTCTTTCTGTCCGTCCGTAACTCTTTCTGTTTGTCCGTCCGTTCATCTGTCCGTCCGTATGTTTGTCCGTCCGTTTGTCAATCCGTGCATCCGTTTGTCTATCAGTCCATCTGTCTGTCAATCCGTTCGTCAATTCGTCCATCCATCTGTCTGTCCGTTCGTCCGTCTGTCCGTTCGTTCGTCTGTCCGTTCGTCCGACTGTCCGTCCGTTCGTCCGTCTGTTTGTCCGTCCGTCTATTCCTCCTTCCTTCCTTCAGTTCGTCCATATGTCCGTTTGTCCGTCCATCCGTACGTTTGTCCCTCCGTCCTTTCGCTCTAGTCCCCTCTGCTTCTCATACTCACCGAGGTTAGGAAGCCACTGCCTGGCGCCTGATCAATGCCCAGCAGCAGGCGCACAAACGTAATCACATAGTCCTTGACAAATGCCTGATAGAGCAGCGTGTCCAACATGGAGGCACTGAAGACGGCGCCGGCGGCAAACGGCAGGCGGAACATGTATGAGATATGCGAACCGCGCTCCTTCTCGCGCTGCAATAAAGTGAGCGACAAATTAACCAATGACAACTGCAGCGCAGCCACCGCCCGGGGCCCCCTTTGTTACCGACCTTCTCCATTTTGCTCAGATGCAGCGCGTATTTGTCGTGTGCACGGAATTGCATGAAGCGCATATTTGAGCTCTGCGACAGCTCCGTGATGCTCTTGATGCTCGGAAAGAATCTGACAAGGTAAGCGAAATGGAAATATGAATAAAATATAGAGAGAAGATGGGATTGCCACGCTTACTTGAACATATTTTGCACAGCAACAATCGTGTTGCAGTCGGAGAGTGAGTCCTCCTCGGCGGAGTTGGACAGCTCCTTGTTGACCACGACAACACTCTCGGCGAGCGTAATGCCAGCGCGCAGCAGATCATCCAGACAATCAATGGAGCCCAGCATCCAGTAAACCTAAGGAAAGGAAACATCACAGTGAAGAGAATTCGCAAGGGATTTCTTTGGGAGAGCTCACCAGTGGAAAGTAGGAGAGCGCGTCGAGAAAGGCGACATCGGGTCGACGCTCCAGCAGCAAAATAATGGGATTCAGCGAGGTCTTGGAGCGAAAGTGAGCACGCAAGGGTATGATGAAGTTGTAAATGCCATTCGAGGCGTAGTCCGCCGCCAGAATGATGGTCTTGTTCTGCCACTGATACTCCTTGGCGTTGCGATAGCTGCAATGCTCGCAGACCTGCAAGGACAGAGGCTTGAGGCTTGATGTCTCTGTGATCTTTGAGGCTATCTCACCTGTGCCAGCTGCAGGCAGCAGAGCGGCTTCTTCTCCTTGAGCAGGTAGCACAGCGTCGGACTGACACCGATGAAGGGCGAAACTGGCGGAAAACCTTTGACAATGCTGCAATGCACAAGAGTTAAGCGTTGTCGTTGTGAAAATGAGCTCAGATGGGCAAATGGGCTTCGAAATGTTGTCTTAAGCAACAACCAAATGAAAAGAGGAAAAGGTAAAGCGTTTCTCATTGTTGTTAAGTGCAGGACATGAGCAGGCGTAACATAAAATCTAGAAAGGAACACACACAATTCTTCTAACTACATGGAAATGTATCTACACAATTGTCGCTTGTAGCTGAAAGGATGATGATTTTCACAAAGTTTCGCCTTTTAGCATGCAGTTAAGGTGGGCCCAGCGAACAGCTGCGACAACTGGCTAAGTTTGACCTGAGTCAGAGACTGACCCGCCACAGTGTGCCTGGAACGTGGCCAGCAGCACTGTAAATGAACAACAACAGCAACAACAAGTCGAGTCCAAAGAACAACTTTTGTATGAATGCAAACGACAAACGGCAAACGACAAAAATGCAACTCAGCGTAAAAGCAAAGAATGGAAAACACAACTCAAAATAAAGGAAGCTAAGGCGCAAACAGAAACATCAACAACAATAACAACAACGAGAATATGGCACAATGTAAGTTGACATAGCAATGTCGGCTATGAACGACTATATAATACGCTGTAAACATGAAAAGCAAGCAACAGGTAAGGAAAAACTTGCTCAACTGTTTGTCTTCCATGAGAAATTACTTTGTTGTGTTTAGTAGTATTAATTAAATAGTTTATATCTCTATTCACTTTTAGAAAAATAATTTGTAAAGCAAATTTTCTATTACTTATAGCTTTTACCTATTTTTCAATTTTATTTTTCTCTAAAAAAAAAATTTACTGAAAAAAATTAATTAAAAAAAAAAATTTATTAAAAAATCGTTAAAAAAATCCTTAAAAAAAGAAATATTTAAATAAAATAAAAAATAAGAGAAGCTCAAGAACAAAATTTTAAACAAAATTATATATAAATACGAATTTAATAATATATAATTTGATTTAAAAATTTTTCTTAACGATAATAAGAAGCTTTAAAATAAAAAGAAACCTTTAAATAAAATAAAAAGGGATAGAAGTTAGAAAAAAAATTTAATATTGAATTTATTTAACTTTATACATATGAAAAAAAAAATTTAAATATTTATATATATAATTTTGAGAAGTGGAAATAGAGAAAATAAAAAAAATGCAAGAAATACTTCTAAATAATTTTAAGATAAGGATGGGAAATATTGAGAAATAATTTAGAAAATAGAGTTTATAATTCCGGCATATACAAAGATGATAGGCTTATACTTTATAGGCTCTGTTTACCTATTCGATTTTATAAAATATTTAAAAAAATATTATTGAATGTTAAAGGAGGATTGGAAATCGTAAATATAAGCTGACTTAATATTTTAATAATAAATAAATACATAAAAAAATATGTAAAATATATAAAAAACTTAGGAAATACCTTACCTTCCTAAATGACTTTTCTTTTCAAAAAAAATCAACTTTTGCAGTTTGCAATACTCCCTATTTGGCTAACACTCAACTTATGCATAGGGTATATGTTAAACAAGAAGGAAAACTTGAGGGAGCATCATCAGGAAATCTCAAGTCGCGTCCAAGGTAAACGTAGCAAGTCATTAAAAAATGCCCTGCGGCAGGCAACTAGCGACTGTTGCAAGCAAACAAAACATTGCATAAGAAGCGGCAGCAACAGCAACAGCAACAATAATAGCAGCAGTAGCGGCAGCAACAGCAAACAGCAACGATTAACAACTCTTCAACAATGGAACATTCCAAAATGCACAGCCCGAGAGTTGCAGGTGTCTTGTGGCCCGCTGTGTGCGGCGGCGCCGTATCGAATGCGGCGAACTTACCCGGAATAGTCGGCCGCCCAGACCGGACGCGCCAAGCGACGCGTCTCTGCGGAGCTGCTCGACGTAAAGGTAAAGCCAGGCGGGCACTGGGCCTGGGCCTGGGCCTGGGCGTGGCCGACAGCCGCAGCTGCAGTGGTGGTGGTGGTGTTGGTGGTGCTGCTGCTGCTGCCACAGCTGTCGTGCGAGCAGCAGCAGCGCTGCAACTGGCGACGTCGCGCCGCCAACACGGCCAGCGGACCACCACCGGCCAGACCCTGGCCCAGGCTCAGGTCCATGCCCATGTCGAAGCCCCGCCGCTGGCTAGACGGCATAGCGCATTCGCTGTCGCAGCTGTAGCTCTTCTTCATGGCGCGCCGGCGCAGCGACGCTGGCGCTGGCGGTGCATTGGCGGCATTGGCGGCACTGGCGTTGCAGTAGCCACAGTTGGCGCCGCCCACGCTGCCACGCTGCTGGTACGAGTCCTCCGAGGAGCTCATGATGAGCGAATAGGTGCGCGATTGCGGAAAGTGACCGCCCAAGCAACTGCGAGAGTTCAGTTTGTTTTTGTTTTTTTTTCTTTGGTTTTGTTCAGCGTTTCATATGAAGGACGAGAGTGGGGTCTAGGCTAAGCTAAGCTAAGCTAGGGGTATTGTTTGGGGTGCTTAGGACAGGAAGGTTTTTACAGCTAAGACGACATATATATATATTATATATCTATATATATGTGTGTATCTCACAAACATATATTGAGGGAACTGGCTGAAAGCGATATTTTCAGCATTGATGGGAGCTTATGGCATCATATGTATTCCATGAAATATATTTAGTATAATAAAATATTTTATAGATATTTTTGCATATATAATTAAAAAATATAGGTTTTATATGCTCAAAAAAATATATTTATATTTTATTTATTAGCTTAAGAAAATAATTTAATAATTAAAAATATGTTTTAAGTCGTTAATTATTTAGTATATATTATTATTATAATAATAATTATTTTTCAATTTAAATATACTTAAATAAATAGGTAATAAATCTTAAATTAAATTTTAATTTAAATTAAATTGATTATATTATTTTTATTTATTTTAATTTTTTTTCTTTTAATAATTAAAAATTAGAAAAAATCTTGAATTTATAAAAAAATCATATTTAAATTAATGCGAAAATTATAAATTTAAATAAATGTTCAAAATAAACGCAAAACAAAAATTAATTGATTTTTTTTTGCATTCAATTGAAATTTAAATACATTTAGATTTTATTTTTTAGTACACATAATAATTGTGCACAAATTTGTCTTTAATTTACGATTTTTTAAAAATAATTTTAAAGAAAATTTATAGCTTTAACATACATTTAAATAAATATTATAAATAAAAATGTTATCAATAAATAATAAAATAAATATAATAATAATAATATTATAATAATAAACAATTATAATAAATAAAATATTTCAAAACATTCCAATTCAAATCTGATAATTTAAGTATGGAACGACCTTAATCAACTTTTTATCAAAAATATAAATATTCAAAAGATCCATAAGCATCCATTTGATTACAAATCGATCAATGTTATCGATAACCTTCTTCAAATGCTGAAAATATCACTCATCCGAGAGCTATATACATACATACATAGACTAAAAACGTAGACAGATATCAGAGAGCACGTCAATAGTTGGATATAGTTCTTACAAACATCACAGTCAGAGAGATAATATTAGGTACAGTTAGGGGTTTATCTATTAGTTAGCTATGTGATTTGAGGGCTTTGCATTGCTCTTTGGTAAATATATTTTGATTGGGGTGTACAGTTACAAGACAGTTATGCACATTAGTTGCTATCAATACAGGGGGAGGGAGGTTGGTGGGAAAAGTGCCTCAATTATCAATTGGTTAATCAAGAGAAACGAAAAAAGAAACAAAGTTACTTGGGTCGTGGCAGACACGGGCGGATGGATAGAACACAAATGCTTGGACTTACGCAATTTTCTCCGAGGGCGAGCGCCAGGGCATCTCGTCGTCAATCTCGTCGTCGCTCTCGTCGCCCTCCTCGCCGTCGTCGTTGCCGGCTATGCTAAACGAGGAGGACGTAAACATGTCCGGCACGGGCAATATCGAGGGTCGACGACTGCCTACAGATGCCGTAAGACATAAGGGTTATTTAGGCCAAATTGAATGCGAGCTTATTCCGCTTTTTTTTTTTTTTTGTTCCTTTGTCTTACCTCTACGCTGATTGAGCACATCGGGGCTGAGCAGATTGGGATTGTTGGCGAAGGGCACGTCCAGGTGATTGCCCGTGGTGGTCAGCGTGGCGGGTGTGATGCTCAGCGAGGTGCCCATGTTAAGGCCGACGCCCAGCCCTCCGCCGCCGCCGCCGCCGCCGCTGCTACCGCTGGAGCTGGCCTGATTCGGGCCCGCCCCACTGCTGCCAGCGCCCCCGCCTCCGCCTCCACACGCCAGCGAGGTTGTCGTTATTGTTGTCGTCGTCGTCGCCGCCGTCGGCAATTGCGTTGTGCTCACCGTCGTGTCCTTTAGGTTCTGCCTCGAGTCCGATATTATCACAGCCGTTGGAGTGTCGCTGGCTGCAGGAGGGGGAAATTTAGCAGACGAAATTTCGTTAATATTTTCGCTCAGTGTACGCGGTGCGCTCAATTAGACCGCAGTGCATTAACGCAAAGTATTAAGCACAAAATTTATGGCTACTTGAACAAAATGTCGTTTGCTTTACAAGTAAAATTTCACTAATAGTTTAGCCAAACAACAAACAACTACGATGAAGAAGCAGAACGACGCACAACAAGAAAATGAGAGAAAAGAGAGGAGAGACAGAGAGAGAGAAAGAGAGAGAAAACGACGTGCAAAGGTAGACAAAACCTGTTCAACTCATTAAAAGTCCTTGCAATTCAAGGACCAAGCACTGTGCAGCTGACAAAGTTGCGCCTTGCCAAGTGGTTAACAGCGGCAGCAACCGCAACTGAGCCAATGACACGAGCTTAAAGTGCGCGTTAAATATGAATGAAATCTTTGAGTAATGCGTGTGGGAAATATACCGAGAAAAGTTGAAGTCTTAAAGGTTTATAAGAACTTACTTTCGGCGTGCTCTTTAGCTTAACATGAATTGTTTTCTGACTGACTTAAGTTAAGCTGTGGGAAAGAGACTTTAAATTTAAGACAAGTGCAAGCTTAAACTGTTTATAATAAGTTCGTTTCTTAGTGCTTCTAGCTTAAGCTATAGCTATGTTATGCAAATAATTTTAGGCTGCTATGAATTGTATTTATTTAAGTTATATAATATATGATAAGAAAACTCAGCACATTGAAATTTTTTTATACCCTGAGCCCATTGAAAATGGGAAATCAGGGTATAATGTTTTTTTATATGAAATGCTGAACTAATGGAGGTTATTAATTAATTCATGAATTTTTTAAACCTATACTGAAAGCTTTCACAAAAATGATGATTCGAAAATAGCTTACATTTAAGTAATTTTCATATGTAGCAAAAATACTTTACTGCACAGCAAAAAATATAGTTTTGTATTTTGTTTAAAAATAATCATAAAACAATACTAAAGACCTTTAAATAGTTTAGTATTTTATTTTAAAATTTGTCTAAAAAAATACAGAATTAGCATTATATATACTTTTCTATTCTATTTTATTCCAATGATTCTATTTTTCCGATGTCTGTCTATTACAGTTGCTTGAATAGCTTTTGTGCCTATTGAACTAATTACATATGGAGTAAAAACAAATTTTTAAGAGACAAAAGTTAATGCCCTAAAGCAATTGGCAAAGCTCTACAATGATGCTACTAAAATACCAATAAATTTATCAGCTTTAAGACTTTCATAAATGTTCTCTAAGTAGAATATAATATCTGATATTTTTTGATCACACTCTCATTCCAATTCGCAACTTTCAGCTTATGTCATTGGCTTGGTCTGCACAGCTGCAAAGTTTTTGGCCTCAAAATATTGACTTTCAGTTAACGCATGTAGTTGGGACCAAATTACGTTTGGTCGTTCGTTCGTTTGCAGCGCAGTCAACTTGTGTCTTCAAGTTGGCTTGCCTAATTACTGCGCCTCATTGGCTGGGGCTGGTTGCCACGCTTCAATTAAGACGAAAGGCGACAGCAGCCACATAAATTTTAGCCACAAATACGACAGCATTTCGATGGAAATGTCTATTGCGTTGCCTTCGTCGTCGACACGCAACAGTTGCCGCTGCCACAAACAGATGTGGGCCAACGTTGCGTATGCGCGATGTGGGCGAACCAAAAACGTTGCGTATACGCAGCGTTGCGTGCACGTTGCATATAATTTACAATTCGACAGGGAGTCTAAGAACAATATTAACTAACAAAAATATCAATAAATAAAAGAGAGAGCAAGAGAAAGAGAGAGAGAGAGCAAGAGAATGTAAACATTTAGAAGGAGTTCATGCAAAAAGAACAACAAGTGCTAAAAGCCAAATGAAGCAAAAGACAAAAATAGCAACGCGGAAGTAACATAAATTGCTTCAGCAGATGTGAGAGTGTGTGTGTGTGTAGGTGTGTGTGGGTGGGTGGGGTTTGGGTGTGTGCTACCTGTCGCTAATGGCTTTCAAATAGCGGTAAAATGGGTTTTCGGGCTGGGCAGGCTTACACATTGGGTCTAAAGGCATTTTACAGGCGCTAAGCAAAACTTAATTTCTAGACAAAAAGAAAACATTTATATATATAAAAAATAGGCAATACAAAGAGTGTTAAATATATATATAAAGAGAGACAGAGACAGAGAGAGAGAGAGAGCGAGAGTACTGATATGTGGAGGTGATAATTATATATATTTTTTTTTGGATTTTTCTTAATGTTTTTTTTTTTCTTGGAGTTGTTTCAGTTGAAGTGGAGAAGGTTTTTGTTTTTTTTTTTGGGGGGTTTTCTCTTTGGAGTCACACTCACGCACAAATAGTGTTGTATAATCACTGTCACATGTTAGTTGTTGCATTTGCGGATACGGTTGCGGTGATGGTGACGGTGACGGTGACGGTGGCGGATACGGGTACAACGCTTGCAAGTGTTGCCTCTCAATTAGGGGCGTGCCGGCGCCAGAGTCATAGGTGGGACTATGGGGCACACGAACACAAACAGACGGCACTGGTGCAATCGTCGCTTGATTCGCAGCGATTGCTGTCGCTGTCGCCGTTGTTGTTGTCGATGCTGATGCTGATAATAATGTTGATGATGTGAGAGTCGTGCTAATTGTTGTTGGTATTGTTCTTGTAGTTGTTGTTGTTGTTGTTCTTGATTGTTTTGTTGTTGATGTTGTTGTTGTATTCGCTACACATACATTATACGATATACGATATTATATAGTTATATATATATAGCATGTGTGTGTGTTAGGAGAGTGGGTGTGTGTGTGTGTGGGTGTGAGCGTGCAAGTGTGTGTGTGTGTGTCTAGATGTGTTCAGGTTTAGATCTCAGCCAAAGTTGTCGGAGTTTGCCAAGAATTCATGTGTTCAAACTGAGTTTCTGCTGATGATAAGCTTAGTTCTAGTTTAGTTCAGCTATTTACTGGGGTTTTTATATATATTTGTGTTACTGCAGCAGCTGTAGTTTATTTATTCTTTAGTAGTCTTTGTTTTTGCAGTTTGCTTAACAAGCGCTATATTTTTACTGCATTTTTCTAATGTTTTATATCAGCTAATTATGAGATAATATTTTAAGAATGTTCTAGCCATTTCCAAGGATTTTTTGGGTAAAGTCTCTAAAGCTTAGACCTTTTTTTTCTAACTGAATATTTTTATTTTATTGTAAATATTTTATTATATTTTTTTGGTTTTTTTATATATTTTTTTGGCTTTAATTTTTTTTTAAATTTGAATATTTAAATAAAATAAATAATATAAAAAACACTATTTTTTTTTAATTATTTAGTGTTTTTAATTATTATTATATTTTTTGAATTTGAATATTTAAATAAAATAAATAATATAAAAAAACTATTTTTTTTTTTTAATTATTTAGTGTTTTTAATTATTATTATGATCTGTATATATTTATATTCCTTAAAAATAAAAATAATATAAAATAATTGTGATCGGTATTTTATTTTAATTTATTATTAGTTAAATTTTTTTAGTGCTTTTTTTAATATAAATGTTTAATTTTTTTACTATTTATTTTATTATATTTTTTTATTATAGATTTATTTTTAATATTTGTAAATTTTTCCATTTTAATATTAAATTTATTTATAAAACATTCGACTCTTTTTTAATTTTAGAATTTATTTTTAGCTCTTCTTTGCCATAAATTCTTTTCAATAAAAACCATTTTGGAAATGGCTACAAAATTCTTCTAAAAGATATATTTTTAACGTTGTTTTCTAGCTAAACGCTATCTAAATGTTTTTTTTTGTTATGTTAACATATATAATTGTCTAAGCTCGAAACAAGAGAAATATAAATAGAACTTGAGTAGCGCCAAGAGGCAATTTAAGTAGCAAAGTTGTAAAACAAATAATATGTATATAAGAGAGAAGTTGGAGACGTTCTTAGCGAGCCAGAGAACAAACATAACAAAGCGGTGGAGTTTTTTATTGAATTTCATATATTTTTTTGGTTTATGTTTTTTTTTTTTTTTGCTGTTGAATCTATTTTTGTTGTGTTAGCTTTTGAAACGAACTTTGAGCGCAAGATAATTAATTAATGAACAAATGAAAAACGTCAACTTTCAAGACAGAAATAAATGATATTAATTAGAGACGGGCACGCGCACACACACATTTAAAGCGTTTTGTTTCAGTTTGGTTCAAATTTATTTCTTATTTTTAATTCAGACAAATCGACAACCGCAACGAGATGAAATTAAGGAAAACAAATTACTCGAAGACAGACAAATAAATTATAAACTTTGCCGATAGCGAACGCAAACGAAGGCAGCCTCAAAAGGAACATATAAATAAAAAAAACTTGTTGCTAAATCATAAATAGAAATAATACTTTAAATATATTTTATATGGATATATATATATATTTTTGGCCAGCATTCAAAGTCATTCAAACGTGTGTGTTTCGCCTTTTTCGGTAGTTTATAATTCTTTTGATGAGACACACCCACACACGCACACTCACTCACACACACACGCACACTCATTTGGCATTCATGTATTGTACCCACCAGTTGCTGCATGTGAATGGGCGGCGGCGGCAGCACCGCTGCTGGCGGCACCACCACCACCACCGCCATCTTTGCCCGCTGCCGCCGTCGTATCCGTAGTTTGATTTTGATTAACGACAAATGCCGAATTCTCCTCCTTGGTAATGCTCATATAATAGCACGTGTCATCCTTTTTCATAATGTGCCGGGGCCCGGGATTTAGCAGTATGGTATCCTCATAGAATTCTGGCAGCTCGGCCGGACGCACGCCCACCAAGGCGACGCCATACCTACGATGCGTGTGTAAGAGAAATAAAATAAGAAAAATATATATGTTGAGAAATTTTCGGGCATTTTACATAAATTTGTATTTGAATGGTCGAGGTGTCTGAATAAATATGAGAGATGCGAGATAAGGAGGCCGACGCCACGCCCCTTTGAGTCCGATTCAGACGTCAATTTGGTTTTGTTAACTAAAAAGCATTTCACTTACTTGCGATGCGAATGAAAGCTGGCGTAGGTAAAACTTTTGCCCTCGTACTCGCCGAAGAAGCGACTGTCGCCGAGGACAATGTGATAAATCTCGTTGCCGGAACATTTGCCATAGAGGCGATGCCATTCCTCCGGCGACTGCTGGCCTTCCCTGCGAATGGGGAGAAGTGGAAATTAAAGACAAGTTAAACATCTGCGAGCCGAAAAGGTAAATTAAGTTTGCTGGTTTCAAGTTTCACTTGTTCAGATTCCCGTCTGGCCACAAACATATTTCGACACCCTCCATTCTCCCCGCACTGGAAATACTCATTAGAATTCTTTAGTTAACTAATGCGTCAAGTTTTACGCGGCGTATGATTAATCTGGCTTGCGTGTTGTGCGCGGTCGCAAATTGAAGCCGCAGACAGCCCGAGAGTATTCCATTCATTTCATTTAATTTAATCTCGTTTTCTTTTATTATTTTGTTCTTTTAATTTACGCACTAGACGAGCGGGCAGCATTTGCATAAAACACAGTTTTGCTGCCAGAAACAATTGCGCATTAAATTTAATTAAAACTCGCACTTCAAATTGACGCGATTTTCGCATATTTCCCCTCTACAAATGCGTCCTTGTGCCACTTTGATATTTAACGCAGGACGGGATACAACTGGAAGTGGATGGGACGCGCGCTTAAATGCTATACATAACAATTAAAGTCCTGTGCAGCTTACACTTTTACAACAAATTACTAATTGAAAGCTTAGACGGGACTTTGGAAGGAGTCGAGTAATAAAAATTAAATATGAAAAATAAATGAAAAAATTATAATTATTTAAAACAATTAAGCAATAGTAAGACAAATAAAACGATTAAATTAAAAAAAATAATAATAATAAAAAACAAATAATAAAAATATTTTAGTGTGTATAAAAAATTATCCAAAAATGTTTATTTAAATATGAAAAAATAAATAAGTAAATAACTACAAAATTCAATAAAAAAATTGGGAAAAATATATATTTGAAATGAATACTACAAAATATTTTTTTGTAATAAAAAATAATATATTATTTCAAATTTAGAAAAAAAGTAATGCAATTATTTTTAAATTTCAATAAAAATGTAAAAAATATAACAAGGAAATCACTGAGTATATATAATATAAATAAGACAAAAAAACTATAAAAATATTTGTTTAACATTTTTAATGTTACTAAAAATTATATATATTTGAGAAAGCAGACATTTTTTTTTTAAATATATTATATAATTTAAATTTACAAAATAAATTTAAGAAAATTATAAACAATGCATCAAATTGAATATAAATTCTATAATATATATTTACATACATCAAAAATAAAAATAACAAAAAATAAATCCTAAGCCTTGTTTATTTTTTCATGTAAAAAAAAATATAAAAAATGTTTACTAATGTTAATAAATTAAAAAATAAAAAAAAATCAAAAGATAAGATAAGCAAAATAAATTAAAATAGTTCGCCTTACAAAGTTAAACCATTACAGAACTTATATTATTTAAAATGTTATTTGAAAATTGCTAAGCTTTATATATATAGACACATTAAAATATAAAATAAATTAGTTGACCTAAGTGCAGAGCTATTTTCATGGCTTCGTTTCAGCCGTCAAAGGCTAAAGAACTAGAATTTAAAATGGCCAAAGGCAAATGGCCAGCCATAAAGCTTATTTATGCCCTTTTTCTGTTGATTAAGTAATTTGGTCGGGCGAGTGCCTGAGTGCACCTAGCGAGCGCGGTGGGGGCAGAAGGCAGATAGACAGTGTGATGCGAAATGCTGGCAATGACACAGGCAGGTGACACGCATCAAGGCGGCAAAACTGCTGACGCACAGCTAAATGTTATTTTTTCTTTTCATTTTTGCTTTCTGCTAGTGTTTGCTGGCCATTAACAGTTGACCGGGCATTACAGGGGATATGCATATATATATATAAAAAAATAAAAAAATATTTATATATATATTTTTTACATACTGTCCTCGTGATGTGTGCAGCAGCAGGGTGACGAGCGTGCTGGCGCCGGGGCAGGTGCAATTGTTGGCCAGCAGGGCGTACTTGAACTCATCCTCGCAGACCACGTGCTCGGCGAACTTCACATGCAGCTTGTGCTCCGGTCTGGCCACAGCGCATTTCCGCAGCACACACACAATGATAGAGAAGAAGAACAACAACAAAAAGAGAGATGAATGTAAGTAAATATGTCGATAGTTATATGGTATTGGCGGCATTGGTCGCGTGGCACGCGCAGTGAGAGAAATCGAATTAACCGAGGCGTGACAAAGTGCCGCCCGTTACACGCACCCACACACAGCCACACAGAGGTGAAAACTCACCTGAATATCTGCACATATTGCGGCACATTCGGCGCAAAGTCCTTGACGGCCCAGGAGCGTAGGATGGTGTGCTCATCGGCGGCCGTTTTATCCGCATAGTTGCGCGCCGCCAATATGAAGCACGCCTCCGCCTCGTTCATGCGCGCGCGGGCCAAGTCGCCATCCTTGAGGCAGGAGCCCTGTCGATGGCATTTGATGGCATTTGAAATCGAATCAGAGTTTGCCAAATATTTAACCAACCTGTATGTAGATGACGCGCTGCGCCCAAATGGGCACCTGCAATATCATGCGCATCGTCGTGTCCAGCTCCATGGGACTGAGCAGCACCACATAGAAGTCTTGCAGCAGTGGATGCGCATAGAACTCGTTCAGAAAGTCCATTATCGTGTCCGCGTGCAGCGTCGTCGAGCAGACCACCACATGCTTTTCGCTCTGCGCCCGATGCGAGGAGTAGCTGCCGCCCAGCTTCTGCCGTTCCATCCAGGTGAAGGCCAGCTGCTCGAACTGCAATGGAAGGCCCCAATACAAATATCATAAATAATCTTTAAACTATTTTTAAGAGGCATCTGAGAGCTTGTTTACTAGCGAACTGTTTTGACATTCTGCTGGCCTTGGCCTAATCACCCACTCAGAAATGCACAAATATTGTATTTATAGCTACTCAAGAGATTGTCTATGCAATTTGACTGGCCTAATGATAAAATTGATATTTTCGAAGAACAGAAAAACACTTTAATTAATTGAATGACATTTTGAAATTCAATGAATAATTACTGAGATATTACTGAGTAGATAATTTGAAATAAAAAAACCCTATGAATACAAAATTAACAACAAAAAAATAGTAAAAAATATGTATACAAAATAAATATGCATAGATCAATTTTATATAAATAATACTAATGAATAAAAAGCACAATCAAAACCAAATTAAATTCTCATAGGATTAAAAAAATAAAATAATAACAAATCATAATAAAAACTAATTAATGAAAATTAAAAAAAAGGATTATAAAAAAAATAAATAATATATAATATAGTATATTAAAAAAAAAAAAAAATATATATATATATATATATATATATATATATATATATAAATTAAAAATAAATTAGTAAAATCTAGTAGACAATAATAATTAGTTAAATCTAGTAGATTATAATATATGAATGTAAAAAAGATAAAAGACAAAATAAAAATAATATAAGGAAAACAAAAAAAATTATAAAAAATTATAATAAAAACAAATTAATTAAAATTGATAAAAAAAATGTATTATTAAACATTA
This sequence comes from Drosophila pegasa, assembly GCA_035046225.1. Classification (NCBI taxonomy): domain Eukaryota; kingdom Metazoa; phylum Arthropoda; class Insecta; order Diptera; family Drosophilidae; genus Drosophila; species Drosophila pegasa. The sequence continues at coordinate 8,136,697 of JAWNOD010000076.1, read as the reverse complement.
AATAATATAGTGCATTTTAATATAATAACATAGCATATTTTAAAAAATATATATAAATTCAAAATAAAATAGTAAAATCTATTAGGATAAAATATATGAAGGTAAAAAATTGATAAAATAATAAGGGTTAAATAATATATGCATTTTATATCTTTTACTTAAGCTTTAAATAATTTTTATTTTTAGTAAAATTAAAAAAATATACTAAAACATTTCTTTATTTTATTTTACTTATATCCTTGCTTCAAAATAAAAACAAAACTCTTTAGTGTAAAGTCGTTAATAATTTAAATAAAAAGCATGAAAAAATCCATAAAGCCGTATCTAGTATATAAAAAGTACATGAATAAGCATTCCCTTTCAGTTGTTGCCCCAGCGGGACACATTAAGCAGCTATTAAAGCTATCTGATGACGCTCTGCACTTTAAACGTACACACATATAAAGTCATATACACAAAAGATTCCTTGATGTACATTTCGCACAGCTATCTAAAGTTTGATGGATAGCTGACATTCTATATTGGCAGCGACAGGGACAGCGTTTTTTGTTTAACTCGATTGCAGTCTCGATTGCAGCACTAATATTTTCAATAAAATTTAAGTGCTTGGCGGGCGGGCAACGCCCCCCATCCCCAGCCACATGTTGGTCACAATGTTGCTGTTGCTTTTTGCTGTTGTTATGGCTGGTCATAAATTGTTGGAGCGCGTCGGGCATATTGACATGCAGCTTGTTTGACAGAAGTGCCTGCAGCCAGCGGCGCCCCAAAAAGTATGCTACGAAAAAGTATTTTGATTGATGCTCTTGTTTTTTTGGGCAATACACCAAGGGTCGCTCGGTCAGTTCTATAACTTTTTAGATTCAACAAACAATTATTCGTTAATTGTCTTGACCCGTAGGGGCAGCATGACTCATAACTGTCCATATATATTTAGACAGATTGATGACCAGCAGTCGCCCGCCTCATCGACTCATCTGTTAATAGCCAATTTGATTGATGGACTCAGCCCGGTCAGCATGGGGGCAGCTAAGCAGCTTAAAACTGTGTCCGTCCGTCTGCCTATCTACATGACGTATATAAATATTGTCTGTGCCGGCGCCGCTGCCTGCGGCAGCCCCGATAAGTTTCTCCCGTGTCGCTTGTTCAAGTTGCTGAACGCAGTCGGGCATTAAATGCATTTACTCACCTGCGTGGGCAGCACAATCAGTGCCACACAAATCATGATGACCATATACAGCTGCGAGGGCCAAATGTCCGGCACGAAGTCGCCGTAGCCCACCGTGGAAAAGGTCACAACCACGTAGTAGGTGCTCTGGAATAGATTCAAATGCCGATGCCCGGCGCGCTGAAAGTGCTGTATGCCACAAACACTAAAAGAGAGAGAGAGAGAGAGAGGGGGGGGGGCAGTTAGGGGGAGTGAGCAGGTAAGTGACTTTGTTATAGTTTACCTGGTGAACACCAGACACAACAATGTGGCCGACAAAATGGTCAACTGCTGCGACAAAGCCGATTGCGATTTTTGCATGGCGCGATGCAAATCGTTCTATAAAAAGTGTTTCAACATATAAATTGCGAATTATGGTTAGTTAAACACACACACACATATACACACGTGCACACACTTACAAACATATTCTCGAGCGAACGTTTGGCCAGCCAACAGTTTAAAAATATTGGTATGAAGAGATTGCGCAGCGGCGGATGCACAATCTGCAAAGACATAAAAACACAAGGTTCATTTTATTCATCCAATAAACATGTCATTTGGCATTCGATTATTTGCACTAAATGTACTTACCGTTAGTGCAAAGGGTATTGTCGTTACTAATTCTAGTATAAAGTGAAATGAGAGTATTTGCTGCCATATGTTGCCCTGCGAACAGAGAAGAAGATTGAAAATTTTTAATTGAGGAAATGCTTGGAGGGAAAATTTAAATTTTATGAAGTTATAAAAACTTTTAAATCTAAAAATATTACTAAAGATTTTTTTTTTCGATATACTTATAGGTAAAAACAATTTTTTTTAATATAAATTTTTGTTTTTATGTAAAAAATATATTTTAATTTTGAAAATAGAAGAAAAGTTTAAGCTTAAACTTTATATATTAGCTTAATTTAATTTTTAAAAAATTTTATTAAATATAAAGGAATCTTAAATAATTTTATAACTTAAACAAATCTTTTTTTTTGTTCTTCAACGATATGTTTAATTTTTTTAATATTGGTATGTATATATGTATATATTTTATAGTGTTATTTTAATAATAAAAAAAATAAAATAAAATAATTTTTTTATGAATTAATAATGTAATGAAAATTATTTAGCTTCTTCAGACCATTTTATTTTTAAATACATATATTTTTTATTTTTTCCCATGATTTAAAACAATTAAAAAAATATTAAAACATATCAAAATTATTTTAATAAAAAAAAAAAAATGTTTAACCACAATTTTTTAATATTTAAAAATTAAATAAAATACCTCAATAAATATATTTATTATTCATTTTTTAGTACATAAAAATAAAGTATTTATTGAACTCACCTTATAGCCTAGATATGTTAGAACCAAAGATTGTGTTAACGACACCATGGCCAGAAGTAATTGTAGCACCCAGAGGACAGTGGGTCGATTCACCCAGAGTATTGCATCCCAGTTGATGATTGGATTCTCCTGGAACTCCTCCTCCGTCAGCTTGGCAGAGATGATAAACTCTGTCTTATTGGCCACTTCGCAGCCATAGCTGTGGACCACAAAGAGTTGAACAAATGCTGCACAATAAATCTGAGCTGTTATTTGCCGCTGGCCAGTGGCTTACCATGTTATAAATGTTGGATTTTTATCCAATATCACACGTATTATGTAGAGAACACACGACAGTAACTTAAGGAATAAATCGGCAATTCGTATGCGTAAGCCTTGAAAGAGAATGTAGCACAAAAATAGAAACGAAATTTGGGTCAAATGGCTAAATAACATGAGCTGCCTCCCGGCTGGGTCAAGCCAAGTGGGCGAGGGCGATGGCGAGGGCGAGGGGGAATGAAACAAAAATAAAGCCCAACTGCCAACTTTTTGACTGTTTACCAATCCACCCACCTATTCACCTGCCCGACCTGTTTACCTGTACAATTATTTCCTAACCAAATCAATATTTACTCAAGTATATTGCGTCTGCCACCACAGAGCCAATTCCATTCCGTGTTGTTGTTTCTGCTTCTGCTTCTTCTTCTTCCCTCAGCTGTTTTTCCAATTGATTTAATTGTTTGTGCGGCCTACGAAAACTTTAATCGCTTTGCCATAAGTTTGTTTACATTCGGGAATTCTGAGTCAGTCTCTGTCTGGCTGAAGCTAAATTTGAGTACAGTGTGAGCTGGCTTAAGTGAGTAATTGAGATGACTGAGGATCTAGGGGTTAAGCGTAGACAGCAAGAAATCATCAGTCAGCTGGCTTAAGTTAAATTGTAAACTAAAAAGTCTTAATTAAGTCTTCGGGTTGCATCTTAACAAGCTTTCGCAGCAGCAAAAATAATTAAATAAAATTATTTAAAATATTAAGAAAAGCTCTTTCTATATATAAAGCTTTGTTAAAAAAAAAAGATGTGCCTGAACTACACCAAAAATATATTTAATTTAAATTAAAAATTAAATCAAATTAAAATATAATATAAAGAGTAATAAAAATTAAATTGTTTTCTTTAATTTTTAGTAGCCACTATCTTATTTTTTTAACAACGAAATCTCTTTTAGGCCAACCCTGAAGTATACATGTTCTAAGTTTTCTCAATCCATTTGAAATTAAAAATGCCTATTATTAAAATATATAATAGAATTAATTACACTTCCTATGAATACTTATAGTTTATAAAATGTACTATAAATTTTTTATTTAATTTTTTTTTCAACTGCTTACATTCAGCACTATTATTTTTGTGAGCAGCCCAATGCATTTAAAGCATCTTACTAAAACCCGTTAATAACTAATTAATTTTGACCGAAAGTAACAAGATTTTTTTTTGTAATTTTCTTCTTTAGATTCTCTTCTAAACAAAAAGTAAGCATCTATATATTTTGCTGTACGAAAAAGTACTTTTTTATCTGGTTTATGTTTTTCCTAATGAAGCACTATTATTTTTATGAACATAGCTATATGAATTTATAAATTGCACTTAGTGAAGTTTTACTGTAACAGTCATAATTCCTCACCAGCAAATCATATTTAACTGCCTTAAAAAAGATGCTCTATAAACCTTTTTCTCCCTTTCTTTCCCACCTCTCCCTCCCTCCCACCTCTCCCTCCCTCCCACCTCGCTCTCTGCCCAGCCCCATCAAATCCCCATTCACTTTTGATTTCGCATACTTACTTGAACGCTGATTCTTAATGAAATAGAGTTGCAGTCTTTCTTTGAATGTGTTTTCATTCACATAGTACTCCACACGCACTCTGCAAAGACAAAAGAGAAGAAAAAGAGAGAAATTCTATTAAAAAATATGATTCAATTCGCAAAGCCTCTTAGCGAATGCAAAGCGCATTTGCCATCATCTTCTTCTCTTGGGCTAAACAAATTATTACATTCTAAAGGGAATTGCGTTTCGGCACTGGGCACGACAATTGAGCTGATGACGCTGCAGTCGACAATTTGATGCGCTTACTGATCACATTATGTGGCGCAGCCAGCGACAGTCGCAGAGCGCAGGTTGCCTTGCCAATGGGCTGCCATTCGCCTCGGTCTCTCCTGGCAGTTTCCATTAAGCAGTGCGTGCAACGTGCAACGCCAGGCAACTACATATTAAACTGTCACTCTCTCTACTCTCTATCTGTCTCTTACACTCTCATTCCCTCTCTCTCTCACTCTCTGTTTGCAAGTTGCAGCTGCTTGACAGCAGCAATAAAAGCAGCAATTGCATTGTAAACGAACTGCCAATCGCACTTGCCCATGGAAATGTGAATTAATCCGGAAAACTTTCAATTGCAAATAAACGTAAAGCTTTAAGCAGCTTTTAAAAGCGCAGTAAAGGCGCGTTTAAGTTGTGGGTAACACTTGGAGTTTAGGTGAGTTGGTTAATATAAGTAAAGTGTGAAGTCGAGTTTGGACTTGAGGTAAAAGCTTGAAGTTAGCTAGGAATGCTTTAGGATCTTCAGCAAAGTCATTCAAGACTTTAACTTAAATGTGATAAAAATTAAAGAAGGCAGCTTTAAGTTATAGATACCTTAAAAAACAGCTGCATTTAAATTGTCTTTTAGATTAATTTCTAAGAACTTTTTATCCAAGTGTGATAATTGGCTTGTATTTAAATTATAAAATTCTCATTTTTTTTAATATTAATAAACTTATCTACAATCAAATGACAAATCTTATTGAATATTTTCAATAAATGAAATAATATCAGCCTATTTAGGACAAGCTCAGCAGTAAAGTAAAGTCATTGAGGAATTCAGCTTGAATATGATTCAAACTTACAAACATAAATTTTTTATCAAACGAATATTTTAGAAAAGCATAAAGTCATTGATAACTTAAATAGATGATAAGGTTTAGCTAATACATCATATAGTATCACTCTTATTTGGTCAAGCTTCATAATGTAGCACATTCATTAATCTGAATATGATTCATGGAAAAAGCTAATTTATTATATTATTAAATGGCAAATCTTGTTGAATATTTTGAATAGATAAAAAGACAGTGAAAAAATTAAAAACTGCTTAAATAAAGCTATCGCGAATACATCGATTTATAAGAAAGAAATATGTCACAACTAACTTTGGAGTATATGGAATAGATTCCGATTTTTAGTTAGTATATACTATATAAAAAATAAAATAAAAATACTTTTGTATAAATATAAATTTGTATATTTAAAGACTGAAAAATCTATATATAGAATTATTATTATATATTTCCCAACTTCTCAAGCAACCCATGTCCTTCAGTATATTTTATTTTCCCTTGATCTTAATTCATATCTCTATTTATTGGCACATCTGTTTGCGAGTGCTAAAAGCAAGTATTGCGTGTGCAACGTGGCGTATGAGCAACAAAATGACAACGTTTAGCTGGCAATTGCGCTGCAGCTGACAGTATGACTGCGATGGCGCACTCTGTGCAACTGCAATATATAAATACACGCCCACACACTCGCCGCCAGCTGCAAGTATCTTGCATCTCAAGTTTAGCATGCAAATTGCTTCGGCTTTGACCATAACTCACAAACTGTTCCGAGTGCCTGGCAAATAGCACAACATTCAAGCAGACTTTGCTCAAACACTTGACTGAGCTCAGACCACAGCACGTTCCTTTGTCTCTCCGTCCGTCTGCGTCGGGTCTTAAGTAATTAAAGGGGCCAGCGCTTTGGGAGTCGTCGAAATGGACAAAACGTTCGTTTCAATGCAAACCTGATGCTTTGTTTAGCAGCTAGTTAGTAAAATTATGAGCACACAAAAGGCAGCTCAGGGCGTCGGGCCAAGGTTAATGGACGCACAGATAGAGCCGGAATAAATGGCAAAAATTAACACGGGGCACTCACTACTTCTACAACTGACCAATCAGTTATGCCACAGCGCGCAGTTCGTGCAACCGCAGAGCAACGTGCAACGTGCATACAATCAACTCTGACCTGGCGCTGGGCCAGACGGAAATTCGCTGACGCTCAGTTCATTCCACTCGGCCGTTGAACGCGGCACAAGAAGCGCGTCACTTGCAGCTGCTCCTCTTTAGCTATGCAACACTCACGACGCTCACGCATGCCGCAAATCGTCGCTGAATGTTCTTTTTGACACATTCCTCGGGGGGCCAAACAATGCCAAAGTTCAGCAGCAGCAATTGAACCCAGGCGACTTTGATGTTTGGCCTCGCAGCTTAGCCAGCTAAGCCAACTTAGCCAACTTCCCAAAAAAACGAAGAAAGCGAAGAACGTCAGCAGCAAATGTCAACAAACACTTATGCATGGTGCAATGACACGCGCTGCAAATGCTTGATGACATTAGATTACGCCAAATGCAACAGTTTAGCCAAAGCGAATCAATTCCGTTGATTGATAGCCGATAGAGCCCTTTGCCTTTTCACACGCCACAAAGACGTGGCATTTTCGGGAAAGCGGGTCTGGGCGAGAGCTGAAAAATTACTGGCTGGCTTCTTGAAGTCATGAATCAACTGGAAGTGACTTTACATTATTTTGAGCAGTGTGGAATATAAGCGAAAGGGAGTTTGACACTTTTTCGGGCATTTTTTTGTGATATTTGATTTAAATTTAAATTTTAAATATTTATTAAAAATATATAAAATTGGTATAAAGAGAATATTTATTTGTTTTGGCTTTTTGAGGTCGTGAACCAACTGGAAGTGACTTTAAATTATTTTTAGCAGTGTAGAATTTACGCGCCTAAAAGTTTTCAACTCTTTAAGAAGACTTTTGTTAAGATTGCACTTTAAAATATTAAATAAAAATATATTAAAAAAATATCAAAAATATATTATAAAAATATTTAAAATAATTAAAAAAAAAAATAAAAATTTTATCAAAAAATATTTCTTAAATATATATTATAATTAAATATAAAGAGAATGTTTATTCATTCTGAGGAATTAAAAAAAATTGCCTGAGAAAAAAGTTGTGTTAAGACACGTTACAAATTTTTTTCTCAATAAAAAATGTATTGTTAATTTTTAAAAACTTAAGCGATTAACAGAAAAGGTCATTCCCATTTTACTGAATTTTTTGAACACAAAATACCAGCATTAAGTATGCTAGCTCTTTAACGTGTGCAAATATATGTAAATAAATTAATATAAGAATGTAAACAAATATATTCTAATAGATTTCATGGAAATACAAGTTTATAAAGAAATTTGAGCTGCAGCTGCTATAGAAAGTAATATGTCTCAAATGACAGGTTTATATTGAATTTAGTCAAATTCAGATGAGCTATTGCTGTGATCAATAGATTTTGAACTTTATATTTACGTCTATGGCCGCTTCAGCTTGTTTTATGAATTTAAGCAAAATAAATATATGCTGGGCTATATACAAATTAGACTGAGACTAAGAATATGGATAATTGTATTGATAAAAATATATATTCTATCAATTTCAAATTTTTGTAAATAGTTTAGCCAAGCAAACTGTTATATACAATTATACCTTAGTTACCTTATTTATTATTAATTTATTCTATTAATGTCATAAATTAATATTATATATTCATAATTAAATGTAAATGTAACCTATGGAAGATACAATTATTTTACAGTAAGAAATATGTTATTTGATTCCCAATATAAATATATATAATTAGCATAATAATATAATATATATATAAAATAATTATCATGTATATATATAATATAGAATATATACATTTTGTACTTCAAAACCGTTTTCCTTAAATATTTAAAAAAAAATATTCATTAGTATGTAATTTCCAGCGACTTTAACAGTCTTCTGGTCATTACTTATAGCAACTTTCAATTTACCAACTCCCACACACATAAATATATAGCATATATACAGTATACAGTATTTAAGCTGACCTCGCTGATAGTTTGGCTTGCACTTTCCATGCAGTTGCCATCAAATAATTTCACTGTTTGACTTTTATCTGCGCTCTCTGGCTGTAATTATGTGCGCAGCGCGTCTTAACTGCCTCTACTTTCCCAACTGCAGAAGCTCTCAACGCTTTTATGGGCCAACAATCAATGTAAATTGCTGGGGGCAATCAACGCGTCGCAGCACTTAACGCAAGAATACCGAAAATACAGCTGGATAATTTGAAGGAGGATGCACGCTTTTGTTTTATAACCTTTTCAGCTCGGTCGACTGTGGCCAAGTATGATGTATCTGATCGCCGAGCGACGCCCCATAAACCATGTTGGCGCATGTTACTCAATTGGATTCTGACCCATCGCAACGGCAACGGCGAGGGCAACATCAGCCTTTGAGCACAACTCGTTTCGAGCGCTTGTTGTTTGACCATGTCATGGCTGATAGGTCTTTGTGTTGCTGCGCCTGCTTTTGTGCGGACAACAAAAGCCGCCTCATTGTTATGCCAGGTATTTCGTAGGTAGGCGCTTTGATTTCGACGCCCCTCCACGCGCGGCTCTTTAAGGCAAAAAAAAAAAAAAAAACAAAATTCGTTCGTTCGTTCAAAGTGAAATTTAATCAAGTTTTGTAATCAAATCTGGGCGCTGCTGCTAATAGAAATGTGAGCAGCTAGCGCTCAGGCTCAGACCGAAACGAAAATCACATTTAAAAATCAATAAAAGGTAAAGACAATATATGTATGTATATGTGAGAGAGGTCTGCCTAGGTGTGGGCAAGGAGCTCTGTTAGTCGCGCCGCAGGCTCAGCTTTAAATTCAATATCAACATTCAATTTGACGCTCTAATCAAATGATGAAGCAACAAAAACACATTAACGCGCAATTTGTTGGGCCACAAGGCAAACATTATAATAAGTGCTAAAAAAAAATATACAAAAACAAAGCGTTAAGTGAAAAAAGTCCGTCCGCAAATGGAGGCCTTAAATTCAGCGCGCACTTGATGAGCCAAACAAACTGCATGCAATCATTTTAGATGAGCTACACACACATTACGCATACGCACTGTTGCCGCTCATCAAGCATATATAGAACATATGCACACACAGATATATAAATGTATATATATCTTGGCAAACTGTTGCCACAAACTTTTGCCCAGCATTTTTTTTGCCAACTTTAGTTCGCTCTCTCTCTCTCTGTCCCTCTCAATTATTTGTCGTTGCTTCTGCAAATATTTGCATAACATTCAGCCATACGCATGCATATTGATTCAATCATAAAAAAGAACTACATATGCTATGCACAAGCTGTTGTTATGGTTCGCCTCGTCCGTGTCAATAGAAAAGTTTTTAGCATTGATTTTGCCGCCGCTGCACACATACATATTTAAAGCACTCTTCATGCATATTTCTCTCTTTTAATGTCCACAATCCAATTATATTCGCAGCCATCTAAATAAACACAGAGCAACCCAAAAGTTCGACAGTTTTTTCAACTTTAGTCATAATCCCCTGAGTCACATTTAATTTAATCAAATTAAAGTGCTTTAAAAACAATAGTTGAAAAGTTTTTTTTTTGGGCTGAGAGCTCAGCGGAGGGTTAGCTTTTTTTAATGGAATATTTATTAATAGATATTTATATATAGAAAAAATGTATGGCAGATGTGAAGGAAAATATATTTAAGTTGCTTAAAAATACACTGACAAGCTTCTCAATAGCGAAGAGTCGTAAATTTTTAATTGAAACTGAAACGAATGTAAATTAAAAAAAAATAAAATAAATAAAATTAATGCAATCTCAGCGTATTTATTAATTTCATCGATAACTCCTGAAAATATATATTTTTTAAGATTTTTTTTAAAGACTTTATTCAGAATAAAAATATGTTTTATTTATGTCGGGTTGGCTTAATTTGATTTCACATATTTTTAGAAATTTTTTAAGGGCTATAATAAATTTAAAAAATTATTTTTAAGTATTTAAAAAATTAAAAAAAAAGAAGGTAAACAACTATCCGTTATTAACATTAATTTTTAAAATGGTTTCCCATTTTTATATATACTTAAATAATATTTAAAAAATACAATATACAAATGCTTAGCATCAAAAATGATTAATTGCATTAAATTTGACTAAACATATTTTAAATTATTAGAATAATAAATATATTAAAAATGCTTACTACTCAAAATGGGTAATTTCATTATATTTCACTGCGAATATTATTTGAAATTGAATTGAAAATTATTAAAAAATATTGTTGACTTTATATATTATCTTTTGCTTTAAAATAATTAAAAAAAAAAATAATTTAACTTTAAAAATACTTATAAATTGTAAAAAGTAGTAGTAGTAAAAAGAAGTATGTCTAATTTATATATTTTCTCCACAACAATTCCTCTCCACTTTAATAATACATTTGACCCATTCATATTATATCAATAAATTGCTAAAAATAAACTGCAAAACAATGCAATGTAAGTTGCTTAATTATTAATAGAAAATATCATAGCACACTTTTGAGCTATGTCAAAGAAGCTACAAATGTAATTATGAAGCGAACTTAAAATAACTTTTGGGCAGAAACTAAAGCGCCCCGAGTACTTGGCGCACACACACTCACTTAACACACTATTAGTGTCCCTTCTGATGTGTGTGTATGCTTTTAGTTGAAATTTGATTAGATTTGATTGCTAATGGCAATCAATTTATTGTTGATTGCTACTTAAATGCTTTTCTATTTTCTATTACATTTTGGACGCGCTGCGTAACGCAATGCTTTAAAAATCAATATCGGGGGAGAGCGAGAGTGAAGAAAAATTGAATTAACGACAGCGCTGCGTATACGTAATTCGATTTCGCAGCAGCCGGAGCCGGAGACGGAGCCGGAGCCGGAGCAGAGTGTTTTCCGTTCAGCAATACATACCTGGGTATACGATCATAGGAGTCCCAGGATGAGAGACAATTGTAGGACGAGTTGCGACTGTTGCCCGCCATATTGCATAATAGATGATCCATTGGCCAGTCGTTTTCAATTATATATCACACGCACACAAGCCATACACACACGCACACACACACCCACACACATACACCCAGCTGTATGTGCGAGTTGAATACTTTAAAAGTTTAGAACTACAAAAATAAATTTTTACGGTTGTTAACACAGAGTTTGGCAAACTTTTTGGTTTTTATTGAGAATATTTTTTGTTATTATTGATTTCTTCTATTTGATTATGATTGGTAGCTAGGAGTTGGCTTTAATAATTGATTCGATTAGTTGGCATACATGATGTTGGCCAAATAGACTTTAAGACAGTTGGCTGACAGTTCCGGAGTCTTACTTTAATCAAAATTGATTGCCTGCCTGTAATTAATTTGTTGTTTGAGCACGCAATAGAGAACGCAGCGAGCTACGCCCATACTCGCACACCCCTCTAACAGATTTCAATACGATTTTCTAAGAGTGTGTGAGGGTGTGTGTGAGTGTGTTGGAGTGTGAGTGTGTTGAATGTGTGTGCGTGTTTATCGTAAATTGTTTGCGCTTTGGACATTTAATAAATTTATTGGCGTTACAGCCTTGAAATGAAAGCGACAAATGGGCGCAGCGTAATTGTTAGTACTACAATGACACTAGCTGAAAGTGAAGCTTTAAGTTAAAGCTTAAACGGAGTAGGGAAAGTTGCTGAAAGCTTTACGTTTATTAAAGCTTAAAGCTGATTTCTGTAGGTTGATCAAACAAAATAATTAATACAAAGCATAAAGGGTCATTTGAGTGGCTAAAGCTACGTAAAGCTTTACGTTTCTTAAAGCATAAAGCTGATTCCTTGACGTTAATCAAACAAAATAATTAATGCAAAGTTTAAAGTGTACTGTGCTCGATCAACTAGTAAGCAGCTTAAGCTTTAAAACACTTTAGCTTTCACTCACTCAACAGCTTGAAAGCTTGTCATCCTCTTAGTTTTATTAACTGACTGAAAGAGCAGGTCCCTCTTCAATTTGGTAGCCTGAATAATTCCCTTTTAAATATCCTCTTCAAAAAGTCAAAAGTCAACACTTAATTGTCAAACTCAACCCATGTCATCGTCAGCCGATCTGCCTCAAGGCTTCATTTTATTCATATGCACAGACATTTTTTCTCTCTCTCTCTCTCTCTCTCTTGCAATTTCACATTTATTGTTTGCTTTATATTATTTTTAATTGCCTGCTGCAATTTACTTTAAATAATGCGTATTAACTCATATTTTTAATTAATGCTTTAAATCACATTTTCTGGCCATTTGTAGCATTGTTTAAGCGCGTTCGCTTGTTAACTATTATAATGTTAAATGACTTCGTATCCATTTTAATTGGCATTTAATTGTGTAAGCCTTTCACTGACCGTAAATGCCATGTAAATATTTATGGAATAATACACGAAGCTATGTAGGCCTTTGTTGAGACAAAGTTCACGAAGGACACAGATCTTTTGTAGTTGGAAGAAGTTTTTAATTAAGTGACGAGAGACAGCTAACTATGGGATATATTTTTATATTTTAGACATATATTAGATATATTTTATATATATTATAATATAAATTAAAATATATAATATAAAATATAAAATATGAGATATAAAATATTTAATATAAAAAATAAAATATAATATATAAAAAATATAGAATAAAATATATAAAATATAGAATTTAATATATATAAAAATATACACTTAAAATTCAAAATATAAAATATATATATTTATATATAAATTATTACATAAATATAGAATATAAAATGTAACATATAAAAAATTAGATATAATATATAAAATATAGAATATAATATATATAAAATATAAAATAAAATAATAAATTAACATAAAACAAAAACAACAAATTGCCTTTTACTCTTTCACATTTCACTATCACTCAGCCCTGCCATCCGTGACCCTAATGTGTTTTTATATTTATAAAAAATGCCACTCCAAGTGGCCTTCAAGTCAACTGAAGCTCCAGAGAAATGTAAAAAATGTGTGTCAAATATTTATATCCTCATAAATAAATTAAGTATCATAAATATTTAAGCGGTCGTGAGCAATATTTTGTATTGGCAATCGTCTGGAACTTCACTTTGGCGTTAAGCAGGGCACGTAATGCAGACAAGTTGGCGCCGCCGCCCAACATGACAATGCAAATGATTTGATTTGATTCTCGATTTTTGACACTCAGCGAAGTTCGCTGTGTGGCTCAGATGTCAAAGTCAAAGTCATCAGACGTGATCCCGGCGAGCACTTAGGAACAAACGAAAGCAACTAAGTGACATATTGATAAATGACTAAAGGACTGGCAAACGGTCGAGCATCAAATCAAAACGCAAATGCCACCGACTGCGTACAATTTGTCCGCTGTGTGGCGCTGCTGGAGCTGGAGGAGGCGGAGGGCGAAGGACGAAGGACGGAGGAGTCAATAGCAGCTGTTTAAATGGCTAAGCAACATTTTGTGGTTTCGTCTTGAACCTAATGGCTTTTGGCTTACGGCTTAGACCTTGTTTAAGCTCCACAGAGCCAACAACGGGCAACTTGGGCAAGGAGGGAGCGCTTTAACTTGTGCCCGCTGCTACTTTCTTTATATTCAATTTAAATTTGCTGTCTCAAGCAGCTGCAATTTATTGCCATTTACTCGACCCTCAAGGGCAGCCTCCAGCATCCTTTTTAATTGAAAAGCCGAAAGAAGAAAAAAATGAATATACAAGTTGTAATCGCTCGCTGACCCTGGCCAACAATTTTGACAGCAGAGACACGTATCGATTGGCAATTGTCCCCTGCATATTTAAGCCAAATCTTTCTTAGCTGCCAATTAAAAAGCCACAAACTCGAAGTTCCCCACGACCCCAAGTAACTCACTATTAATAACAATGGGTGAAAAAGTAAGGCAGAAAGTGAGGTTGATGAGAATAGAAACGGCTTCGTATCAACTTACAAAGAGTTTGTTAAGGGAAGATTTTTTTTTGTGCGGGAATTTCATATATTCGCAGAGAGCATTGCTCCCATTGCCCATCCCTTACTCAGTTATATATATTTTTGTGTTGGAATTCAACATTTTATTTAGTAGTTCATAATATAATTGACGTTTCCTTTTGTAATTTGCTACATTAATAAATTTTGCTAATTTTGATTAATTAATCTGGCAAGTAATAATAGAAACCGCTTAATCATGCACTTCGAATAAATTTCAAGTGGTCTATGCTATAAAAGCAAATAAATAGCTGATGGAATGATGCTTTTATACAAATTTATTTTTATCATTGAAAATATTAGCAAATTTATACGTAAATTTAAAATATATGCAATCGCTAAAAAAATATATAAATATAAAATAAATAAAGTAAATATATTAATATAAATTAAACCAACAAAAAAATATGTAAAAATAAATTAAAAACAATTTTTAAAAATTTAATTAAAAAAGAAATAATATAAATATAAATTATTTAAGTATAAGTACAAAAAAATGCGTATCCAAAATAAATATTTAAATACAATAATAGAAATATACAAAAAAAAATATTTAATAAAAAATAAATGTAAATTATATAAATAATATAATATAATAGTGTATAAATAAAATAAAATATATAATATTAATAAAATTACAAATATATAAAATGAATAATAATAATAGTAATACAAGCAAAAGCTTTTTAAAAATATATAAATCAGAAACCTATATAAAAGGTTTGCAAATATATAAAATTATTATAAAAGGAGAAAATGAAAACCCGTGGAAATATAGATATACGACTCACTCGTTCAAATACTTTTACATATTCATTTAAATTATTCGGCTCGTAAATATCCCATATATTTAATTGTCCTACCTAATATTTATAAATAGAAAAATAAATTCTATGTGTTCTATTTATATATACATTTTTCTATATTTAATATTCACAGTGTGATTTCTAATCACAACTCTACAGCTTTATTTATAGCCAAAGCTCATCTATCAGCCTACTTAATGACACCTATATATTTGCACCAATACAAATAGATTTTGTCGCTACATCATAACCATTTGATGTCAGCGCGCCACACTCACAGGGTATTTGACCACAAAAGCTGAATGCAATTTACATATTGTGTACGATATTTGCTTGAGTCATTGTCAAGTGTTGAATAATTGACGAATTTCCTGTGATTAATTGAAGTACTTTTTGGTTTTGATAACTCGAGCATGACATGAGCGACGCCAGCCCTCGCACTTTATTTTTTGGGGTGTCACTGTCGAACACGCGCGTTAAGTATACGCAGCGTATTTATGCTTTATGTTGTTCCTGCGTATTAAATGGGTGTGTTATAAATGTGTCCGTGTGTGAGTGAGTGTTGTCACTAAATGTTAGCATTTTATGGAAATTCGTGTTGTTATTTCACCCTCGTTCTTTTCCTTTCCTTTTTTCCGACACACATGACTGTGCGTCAATTACATTAAGTACCTTTTACTTGTACGTTGTTTATTTTTTTCTATATTATTTTACACCACATTGACATAGGCACAGGAAATAAAGTATGCGCCGCATAGGCCCCAAGTAGCTGACCTACATACTCCCGCTGTGTCTGTGTTACATGAAAACTTAATGACAAATTCTTATCTGTTGCTAGTTGTAGCAAGAGCGAACAAAGCATATGCAGTAGCTGCAATTTGTTAGCGCTTCCTCATGCACTGCTATCATATCAATCATCATGTGACTTGCACTCAGCCAAATTACACTTGCATCGCCATAATAGCAGGGGAGGAGGAGAAGCCATGTTTGTTCTAAGCGGAAATACGTAAATTTTGTTTGCACAACGTGGCGTATGAGTTATTTCTGTACAACTTTTTCATGGCAGTTAATTTTAGAACAAATGTTTGTCTCTGCGCCGGTTGCGCTCATAGCTCATTAAGTTTATCGATTGGCCATACGGAGAGAGAGAAAGAGAGAGCTCCAGCTGCTGTCTGCCTGAACTTTACCTCAAGATGTAAGCAAACATTTAAATTTTCGAACAAATTTTCTGTGTGTTTTCAGTGCATTCAACTGCAAGCCAAACAATTCCCTAGTCGCTCTATGGGGATGTAAACTAGAAAACAAATCAATTTGGCTGCGCGCATAAAATGTAAATAATTCCTCAACTGTCTCATTTTATTGTTTAGACTCGGGCCCTGGGACTTGGTGGGACTCGATGCTCGGCGCTCTGGGCCTTTGTTTCGCCTGCCATTTGCATGGAGAGCTAGTCAGCTACAACAAGAAATTAATTCAGTCGCATTGTTAGCCCGTGACCTTTGCCAGTTGCCAGCTGCCAGCTGCGCGTTGACCGCTTGCCAACGAACCAAACGAACTCTGAGTGCTCGCGGAAGTCCACTTCACAAAGGACGTCACAGTTCGTGAACCCGCACTCGCTTTAACCATTCAAAGCTGAAGAGCCTTTCAGCCACGTTAAGCAGCAGGCATATGCAACTGATCCATGAACTATATTTCTCAGCTATTTTTATATAAAAATTTATTCCTTTGTGTGCTTTGATGTGAAGTGTAAAATATTTTATAGACTAATTTCCCTCACTTACATTTTTTTTAGGTTTTATAAAAAAAAACCAAAAAATAAAAAAAATATAAATATATATTTTTTAATTCCATTTAAATTTAAAATTTATACTTTATGTATATTTGTATAGTTTATTAAGAAGTCATATTGAAACACTTCTAACTATATTTATATATTTTTTTTTGTATAAAAAATGCATGAGTTTCATTTAATTTAATAAAGTTTAACAACAAACTGTTTATTTTGTATTAAAAAAAATTAATATATTTTTTAGAATGCTAAATAAACTTTTATCAATATTTATATTTTAAAAATTTTTTTAAGGGATATTGAAATACTTGAAAATAAATTGTATCAATATTTCTAATAAAATTTTTTTTAAGGAATTTTGAAAGTTTCTTAACTGGTCAAAAATAAATTTTAAGATAAATAAATGTATTTTTTTTTTATTATTTAATATTAAAAAATGCTCACTAAATAATCAAAGAAAAAAAAAAAGCCTAAAAATATAATGAGAGTTTTAAAAAATTAATATTTTTTTGAATATAAAAATAAAAAATATTATTTCAAGACTTTGAACAGTACTAGCAGGATTATTCATATATATAGAACGTTAAATCCCAAGCATAAGAAGTCATAGATATAGCTATTGGTATGAAAGAAAATTTTGAATCACTTTTGTAGTACCAATATATAATTTAATATATTTTTTTTATACTTTATGTTCACTGTTCTAAGCTAAGCTAAGCTTCTTCATTTGTTATCCTTTATATCTATTTCTAAATATTTTTTTAGATACCACTAAAAGGTTTGTGAACCAGTAACATATGCAAATATAATTTATAGTATATGTTGGTATTTTTATGGATATACCAAAATATATTATCAAAAACACACACTCGACAATCATTTTGCCAATATCTTTCCACTGCAGCGCATCTATAAGTCACTTAAGCCCGGCGCTCATCTCTTTTTGATTGCAAATGTGGTGCGGGCTTTTGTTTTATGATTTGTGCATATACTCGGCTTTATGGCATGATTTTGTTTTATGTGCAGCGCATAAATCTGATAAGCTACATAAGGATGATATATATAAAGGCAGCTATATATCAGTGCATATATATATATATTATGATATATGTATGTAAATTCGTTATGTATTGTTTTGATGGGTTTATCATTTTGGTTCCTCTGCTGCACATTTCGCGCTGGCCGCGTTGCTCATTGAACTGAACTGAGGTATGATGCAGTTCGCTGGGAATTTCAAAATGGCCAAATTAGCATTACGAATAGTTAGCGGGAAAATAAACGGGACGTAATGCCCACATTGGTATTTCCCACGCGAACCAACAAAACGAAAAAAAGGCGAACATCAACAAGAACTTTGCCAAGTTGCGTGCCCCGTGTCAAGCGCCTGGCAGGCGGCCAGCTAAGGGCGCAGGCTGGCAACAGGCGGCGGCACGCGGCACGCGCCACGCCTTGCCTGACACTGAGCGCAACAGTTTAAAGTGGGCGCGACCTGTGTCACAGTGGGGGCTGCCTACAAAGAATATGAGCAAACATTTGGATCGGACTTGGAGGCGCTTCCACCCCCACGGGCAACTGTTGCTGCCGCTGTCTGCTGCCTGTTGTCTGCCTGTTTAGCTGTTGCTGACTTAGCATATAAGGCCGGGACGGTGCACTTAATCGTGCGGAAGCAATCGCTAGCTATTAAATGGGCAATTTACACAAATGACGTCATTACGGCGCCGCAGGCGAATGCCCCCAACGAAGACGGAGGAGGAGCAACAGACGCCCGAGCTGTTCACATAAATCAATGCTCTAAACTTGGCCAAAACCGCACGCGACCTTTCTGAAGTGGCAAAGCAACAAGAAAAAAATTAGAGAAGAAAAAATAACAATTTCGATGATACGAAGAGGAAGTGCTGAGCTTGAAGATGCCCTGCAGAGAGAGAGTTTTGATGTAGAGAATGTAGAGAAATGGAATGGATGTGTTCTAGCTTTCTCAAGATATTTGATGTAGACAGATATGCTGAAGACTTTTTATATAGAAAAGTTAAATGAAATCGAACGATCTTCTTTATGTATATATATTATATAATTTGATGATATATATAGTTAT
Organism: Drosophila pegasa; assembly: GCA_035046225.1. Lineage (NCBI taxonomy): Eukaryota > Metazoa > Arthropoda > Insecta > Diptera > Drosophilidae > Drosophila > Drosophila pegasa. Next base: position 8,117,484 of record JAWNOD010000076.1, on the reverse strand, counting down.
ATAAATTTAAAATTCTGACCAGCTAGTCCATACATATAATCTCTTTTTAAAAAAAATGTTTTTGAATAATAAAACTTGTGCGCTTATTATAAAAATAAATTTTATAATATATATTTTTAATTATAATTTATGTTTTCAATGATAATAATAATATTTTTTTTTTTATAAAAATAAATTTAAAAATATAAATTTTTAATTAAAATGATATATAGACTATTTATTTAATATTAAAAATGTATCAAAAGCTTTATATGATTGTTAAAAAATGCAAATTAAAGCACAATAATTAATTTTAAAAAATTAAATAAATATAAAAAAAAGTAAAAAAAATTAAATAAATATAAAAAATATGTACAAAAATACATAAATTACATATATTAAAAAAAAATTGAATTATTCCTATATATTTCATATTCAGTTTGAGTTGAGGTTTTTATAATAATAAATTTATTTATTTAAAAATTAGATTCGTTTTTTCTACTAGAAAAAAGTCAAATGTATGCTTTATATTATTATTGTTCATCTCAAAGACTTCAAATACCATTTATAATAATCATACTAAGCCCCCCACGCGCCCATCATATCCACTCTCAGCTCAACTGCCCCACTGGGTATTCGGTGAAAATGTGTAAAGTGCGGACTAAACAGGAGCCGAAAGCCGCAGCAGCAGCAGCTTCAGCAACTCAAGTAAGCAGCAAATTTATCACTTGAGCGGCTTAATGGCACTTGGACAAACAGCTCAAACAACGGAGCGAACACACAAAAGCGCATTACAAAGCGTTTAGCAGGCATTGCTCCTTATCCTTATCCTTTTCCTTTTGCCTTTCGCATCATCTTCGCCTCTCTATTGTTTCTCTGTGGCGCCTGTGCGTGCATTTGAGCGTGTATGTAAAAACGAAATGGCCAACATGCATAGGTGAAAGGCTAGCGCCACAAAGACTTGAGCGATTGTTTATGACCGAAGTGCGTGTGTCGAGGGGGCGAGTGGGAGAGAGGCGGGGGACGGGTGAGTTCTGCTCCAAATGAAGTCATAAGCGAGTAAGTGGAAAAACAGTTTAGTTCATCCTTTTGCTTCTTCACTTAATAGCTAAATTTAGACAATGCCTAATATACTCATCAAACGAGAGAAACGAGGCAGCTGGATGTTGTTTCACATTATTATTAAATATTTATCAAGTATTTCGAATTGAATATGAAACTGAATGTCAAGTATTTAGAATCGTCAGTAAGCAGCTGCAGTGAATCTGTGATTTAAGCCTGACTGCATAATTAATATAGTAATTAAAAGCTCATTTCAAATGTTTAACAATGAAGCTTGGTTGGTTGTTTATTTATATATATTTATTTATTTATATATAAAGTCAAAGTAGGCTGAGAAATCTTCCTAATCAGCTCAAACTGCTATAAAGTCAATTGCTGATTGAGTATTAACATTTGCAGCTTAGCTTAAATTTAAATTTTAAGGTAATTTGAATTAAAATTTAAGCACAGCTACTGCCACAGTTTATGTGTATTTACTATTAATGGGACCATTTTCTGAACGGTTACTAAGAAAAGAAGCATCATTATTACTATTAATTTCGTTTTATTTCATTGGCTATGCCTTTGGTGAGTATTTTTCTAATTATCAATTTTAATTTAATATTTTTTTGGCTATCATCATTATTTTTTTAATAATGATTATAATAATGTCTAAAGGTCTGTGACAGCAACACATATACACTGTTTTCAGCATGAGCAAGTAGAAGAGCATTAGCCTTGAGGCTCCTTTCCAATGGTGGGAATCAGCCCAAGAAAGATTAGCTCTTTTAGTCGATAAGCAGTAAGGCCTCAATAACCGCTCAGAGTAAAGTACACAAAGCAGTTTTCTGTACTTAAGTAGATCTATTAAGGATCTATTATAAAAAAAATCAATAGCTAGATTTACTCAGCTATACATTTTTAGTTAAATCTACTCAGCGATGTCTATTGTACTTAGCTAATAAATGCGAGTAGATCTATTTTATTTACGCAGTCGAGTCTAAGCAGCTCAATAAAAAATTCTTATTGACCTAAATCTACTTATTTAGCTTACTTGATCTAAGCAAGGATTAACTCTGCTAGTTTTAAATAAATGTAGCTACTGTACATATCAGTAAGTTTGGCTATCTATTTTATATATCCTAAATGTGCTATTAAGCTGCATTTGCATTGTGGCGATTCAACACTTAAATAAAGAAATTATTTTAAAAAAATCTACACCAACTAGATCAAATTAGCTTGATAAATTCTATTATTATCTATTCTAATTTACTTAATCTACTTCACTAGATTAACTCAGCTAGATTTATTAATATTTTTATTATAAGCTGAGTCTACTCAGTAACCTCAAAAAAATATTTGTTTGCTGATATTATTCTTTACCTGCTTCATGAATTTTCACAAAATCATTCCACCCTCTTGACCCAAACCCAAAGTGCATAAACTCAAGCTCAAACCCAATTTTTTCTACACAAATTTCAACTCCTGAATGCCTCCGCTTTGCGTTACGCTGCATAAAACTCAACAATTTTTATTACCTACCAAAAATATTTATATGACAAAAGCAACTTCAAACAAAATATTTTTGAGCAAACTTAATTGCTTTGCTGCCGCTTAAAAAAAAAAAAATTGGAAGGAAAATTTTGGCATTTGCCTTGCTTTTACACGCTCTTGACTTAACTTTCGGCTCTTAGCGAAACTTTCAAATTTCTCAATTAAAGCAATTTCTTAATAATTTAAAGCAGCTCTGCTTGTTGTTGTTGTTGTTCTTAAGAGTTATTTGTTTATGCGCATAAATTTTATGTTAATTTGAATGCGAGCATATTTGGAATTTCTGTGCGGCTTTTTTTCTGTTCTCTACTCTTCTCTTTGCTTTTAGGCCAAAAGGCAATTTGGCAATTTGCATGTGCGAAATTGGCAGTTGTTGTTGTCGTTGTTGTTTATCATTTGTGTGTGTGTGCGTGCAAGGATTAGACTTGTATGCCAAATTAGCTTATTTGACATTTCAATGAACAAATATTTTGTGCAAATACGTAAAATATGTTAAACGTCTGTGTGTGCTTCACGCCCGACTAGCTGATAGCTGGGCGTCTGTCTGGAGGCAGCTTTAAGGCCGCTGCATGTGTGTCCTTGAGTGCCCTAAATGGCAAGCTGTCAGCGCTAAAGTAAAGCCGTCAAGAGGAGAGAGTCGCTCCCGCCCTCACTCTGTTATTTATTTATCTGCTCTTGTCAGTTAATTTCCGTTCAAGTAGCCATTAAAACAATCATTGCGGCGCTTAGGCGCCCACGCACACACACATGCACGCACACACACACACATGCACACGTTCGCCGCCATATTTATGTGACAAGCTTCATTTTTATGTGCCGCCATTAACAGCTACAGCTTGTTGTCACAGCAGCCATTTAATAATAATAAAATGACTGAATCCAAGTTAAATAACTCAATTATATGGCCAACCGATGTGGACGTGGCTGCTGACCCACAGGCCGCCCCACCCACCCACTCGCACACACACACCCGCCCACGCAGCTAATTTGAGCCCTCAACCGCATTCAATTTGCGCCCTTTTTTCGTTCTATTTCTATTTCTTCCTCGCAACTTAAAGCGACATTTATAAATATGTATATATGTATGGAGTCGTCGTCATATTGGGCTACATTATATTCGGTGATTAGTGCGGCTGGCAACATGTGGCACAGTCGGCCTGACAAAGTTTTGGTTAAGTTTTGCACTTTTAATGCCACGCAAAGTCAATTTATCTGTGAACTCGACACTTGACTCGACATGACAGCCTCTTAAGAAAGAGCTACAACACGACTCAGCGCGACTCGCCTCGCCTCGACTGTAACTGAAACAAGCATCGCTAGTAACTCTTTAATCAACTCACCGACGCTGCTGTTTGGCCAAAAGGTTGAGCTTGAGGTGAGCAGCGTCGGCGGCGTCTCTTCTTTCTTCAGATTTCGCTAAGGTTAATTAAACTAATTATTTTGCCTTTTTAATGGGCTGCGTTTCTTTTTCCCTAAATATACTTTAAGTTCTCTTTGAATTGGCTTTAATACGTTAAAGAATTTACTTTTTCTTTTTTTTTCGTATTGATTTTCTCAATTTTCTTTTATAAATTTGTGAATTCAATTCAACATTGATTTGACTAATATATTTGTAAGTCAAAAAAGTATTTTTTTGAGAATGTATTTTAGTAAGTACATTTATTAAATATTTGAATATTTTATTTATTTAAATAAAAAATATTTATATTATATTTATTTATGCATGCTTAAGGTTCTAATATATTTAATTTATATAAAATAATTTTATATATGTATATTTATTAAATATTTTATTTGATTTATTTAGCAGTTTAGCTTTGTAATAATGGATTTATTCTGGATCAATTACATGTATAATTTTTTATAAAGTTTATATTCAAATTATTGGTTGTATTATTTTAGAATAATTGTTTATGTTATGGTATAGGGGTTAATCTTTTCGTACCAGAATTTTTTCAGTTTTAAGGCTTTAAGATTTCTTAATAATTTTTATTATTCTTAATTTAATTCCTTAAATTAAAAAATGTATATCATTTATAGTAATTTTAAATATATTTATATTTTTAATTTATATTAATATTTTAGGCAAATGCCTCAATTAAATTTATGAACAAGTAATTTTATATTTTATGTTAAAAAGAATTGCTCGAAAACTTTTTTTTAATGATAATAATTATTTTATATCTGAAGTTTTCTAAATACAAATTAGGTTAATGAAGTAAGAAAACGTTTTTAGAATACTATTTGTTAATTTTTTTTTATGTTGTTAGGAGACAGAAACTCCTAAATAATTTTTCTCTTAAATGCAAAAATAAATTTATTATTATATATATTATTTATTATAGATATTTTATATTATATTTTTAAATTATATTATTTATACACATATTATTATTTTTATTATATATATTTTATAATATTCTTATTTTAAATACTATTATTTTTACGCATATTATTATTATTATTATTATTTTATTTTTTATTATATATTATTTATTTATTTTTTATGCCAACTCCACAAGTTTTTTTTCTTTAAAAAAACCATTAACAATATTTTTTATTTTCAATAGACACCTTTGACTACCTGTCACAACCGTAAAAAACGCTCTCACACACACACACACACGAGTACACTACACTGGCACACACATGCACGGAGACACAAATACACAGCCAGAACTGGAAACGCGACGAGTCCGATCGAATTGTTCAAAATGCGCGCTGGTTGGTTCTTGGGCGCCTTTATGGACGAGGTTCAGGACTTCGCAATTGCTTTCGTACGCGTCGGCACAGGAATAACGACTGAGGCGAAACGAGCCTGGCCCACGGACTTGCCTCACGATGAGCCCACAAACTCACCACAGGCCGTCGACGAGTGGTGGGCTACAAACAAGGAACAGCTGCTGCTGCCAAATGGCGCCAAAAGCCGGCAAGGCATTTGTTTATATTTCGCCTTAAGAGCAGAGAGCGCGAGCGAGCGAGAGAGAGAGTGAGTCCGAGATAGAGAGAGAGCACGCGAAAAGAGCATCCAGCTGACTCAAAGCTCATCGGCTAAGAGCGACTGTTAACAGCGTAAGAGCGAGGCAGCTGTTAGCCAAAAGCTTCGCAAATGGCTTTAATTGCTTGGAGCAACAGAAATTCAAATCGTTTGTGCTTGCATATCAAAAAAATAACTTGACTTGAAATTAAATAAAATAAAAATGCGAAGTATAGAAAATAAAATAGCAAAAAAAAATAGTAGAAAAATATTTAATATAACAAAATAAAATAAAATATTTGAACGGTGCATACTGTTACAAAATATTAAGTATACGCAACATGAACATCAGAAACTTGTGGAATCAGCTCCCAAATTTATTTTGTAAAAACGAGAAGCAATATTAAAAAATAATTAACAGTAAATTTATTTTGTATATTAGACAAAGTATAATTTTGTATAATTTATTTATAATATTTTGTTGTATATATTTAAATTAAAATAAATATTTCTATATAATTATTATTTTTATTACTACAGCATATCAATTTTTAAAAAATATCAATTAATATCAATTATTTAAAAATACTTTCTTATTATTTTTTTATTTATTTATTTTTATTTTTTTTCAATATTAGTTTTTATGATTATATTTATTTTCTATTAATATATATTTATTCAAGTATGTATTTTTAATTTAACTTTATTTTTTATTTATTTATTTTTTACTGCTTTCCATTTCATTATTCGGTTTTAGGGTTTTAAAACTATTTTTTATTGATTTATTATATTTGTTTGTTTTTATTTTGCCTATTAATATTTTAAATAAATTTAAGACAAATAGCAAGACATGCTTGGCTTATATTTGAAATGTTAAAAAATATATTTAATATATTATACATCAGCAAAAAAATTTAAAAAATTAATTACATAGATTCCACACAAAATCTTTTAATTCCTCAACGACATTATAGAAAGGAAGCTTTTAGTCTCGACTCAAAGAAGAGTTCAAAGTTCAAGGCTTTATTCAGTGAAAGTAAGAGAAAGGTTTAGTGCCCAAATGAAACATATAATGTATATAATATATTGTACCTTTTGCTAGCTGCACAAATTCACTGTGTGCTAGGGCAGGATACAGATTATAAAGAGATGGCCCCAATCAATAAGGCTTCAATTTGTGGCCAAAAGCACTCAGAAGTGCATACCTGTTGTTGGCTTTACAAATGTATACACTACACACATATATATATATGTGTATATAGTTGTGTAGGTTGAGCAAACGTAGCTTGGGTAGCATCATGGCCAAACAATTTAACCTTTGGCTCGGCTTGACAATGCCATCAATCATTTGGTCTGGCAGCTAACATTTCGTTTTGTAGGCAATCTCGCAGGCGCTTATCCTTTAACCTGAGCGCACGAGGAGCACTCATTCAATTACCAAACCAGCAGACTTTTCGGGTCCTCTCTGCGGCTGTGTGATGCTGCCCTTTGTTTGTGTTCAGATAAAACCCCATCTAAGTTATGCCAAAACGCACTCGAGCATCTCTCAGGGCGAAAATCATGAAATATTTATCAGATGTGTGTGTGAGTGGCTGGGTGTGTGTGTGTGTGTGTGTAAGCCGACTGATTAAAATGCGGATATGCTGACAGCCTGGCCCGCAAAACTAACTCGTTTCGATGCGGCAACGGGCCACGCCTCAATCATTTGTTAAACGGCCCGTGGGCGGCATCATATCATTTACCACACAGCCGATAATCAATCATAATGAAAGGTACAAATGCCGCCCACACACACACACACAGACACACGCACACCCACAGGTGTGTGTAAACTATTTTACAATAATTTAACTCGAGTAAAAGCAAACTTTTCATACTAATTAACAAACACTTGTGGGCCGCGGCCCCTGCATAATTATGCACAGGTTAATTGACTTGGCCATTAGGCCGAAAGGTAAACTCCAACTTGATGTAAAATGCAAATAAATAAAATGACGGAAAAAAAGAGAAGGCGCCGACTGCCTAAATGCCCTTGCACCGCCGGGACCATAAATGTAAAAGTTTTCAGCCAGCTGCGACGGGAGAACAAGTTGCCAAAACTTCCAGGCGGCGCGGGCCAAATATTTTATTGCCCCGCTCGCCAGGAATAGATTGAGCGAAGACAATCGAAATTTGTTGAGCACGGTCGCCGCGCCTGCTGGGACCCAGCCAAGTGCGAGCATTAAACTTTAAATCAATCCGACTCTAGCGTCGCCTACTCAATCAGTTGGCTACGCTCAGCTACTCAGCTCCGCACGTTTTTCATTTCAGTTAACAACTCAAAGCCGAATCGGAAAAACCTCTCTTTTTTTCCAAAAAAGTATTTATTATTTTGCTTTTAGAAAATGCATACGCATATTGGATCGTTTGTCATAGGTGGCGTTCTCGGCTACCTAATTGGAAGGCATCACGTAAGTTTATCCAAATATTCGAGCATTCAATTTAACCAGCGGCTGCAGTGATCTTCCACAGTGATATGGCATTAAAAATCTGAAATCCCGCAAAAATAGTTTCAAAACTCTTTCGTTCTATTGAGCGAAAGTTTCCAGAGAAACAGATAACAGTCGAAATTTGCCTCCACCTTCAACCAAGTTCAACCCCCACAATCCCAGCAGGCCTTCGTTCGGCCCCGCCTTAGCTACAGATGTTCCCCATTTCAGATCAGATCTAAAATCTAAATTGTAAATATTTAAAAATATTTTAACCAAAATTATTTCAAATTCGGCCGGAAAAATGCATATGGAAATTGGTACGTTTCTGATCGGTGGCATTATAGGCTTTGTATTTGCCAAATATGGTGTAAGTATATATGGTTTATTTACACCTGATATTATATTTGATATTTACTTTGACTTTTTCGCAGCCACAAAGATGATCGATCAGTTACCCAAGCACAGCAGGCGACAGCAGCTTCAGACATTTTGAAATTGGATCTCACTATTTCCCATTTCAGTCTTAAATTCCAAGCAAATTTTTTCCAAATTTTTATTTTTTTTTTTTTATTTTTAAAGTATGTATACACGCGTGGGATCGTTTGTGCTCGGCGGTATTGTCGGCTATCTATTTGCAAAACACGTAAATATAATTGCATATTCAGCTGTTCAATTCGCTTAACATTTTCTTTTCACAGCGCTGAAGTTGACAATCCCATTTAATATCCCAATCCAATCCAATCCCAAGTAAAACTGGCAAATTCAGAAAATAAGAAACGTAACTAATATGATATTCTCGCTTGTCAACTCCTTGAATTCGATTGCCTCATTTTTTCTTGGCTTCTTCGCTGGCATATTTTATAGCTACATTCGGGATAAATTCAGAAGAAACCATTAACTAGCGATGAAATAGAAATAAAATAGGTGCGATAATATTTTTTTTTCTCTGTGTTTTTTCTCTTTGGGGGATTTTGTTGGGAGCTGCAAGGGGCAGCTGAGCGACAAGCACTGATAATATTGCGGTCAGGAGAGACAGAGCTTATAATACTCATTCAGGGAATATATAAATATATATATCTATATATTCATCAGTGGGTCAAGCTTTAAAGCTGAAGCATAACCGATTTGTCTAAGGGCTTAGATATATTCACTGTCTTCGACCTTGGGCTTTCTACAAGAGTATATTCCTTTGAGAGGTGAGATGGTTTGCTTTTCAGACGTAAGGACGTACAAAAGGAAGGACCGAGAGACATTGCCTCTTCATATTATCAGCAATCGTAACGCTCTTTAATAATTTATCGATTTACATATTTTTTTAAATATTTTGAAAATATCTGATATATCGATGTAGTACTTTCCTATGCCCCTATGCCCCTACTGTTCGTATTAGGAAATCTTTAATCCCATCTATCACTATCTCAGACGAGGTAGCCCCATAAATATATATTCAAAAATTGCCTGCCTCTACCGGACCAGCTGAGCGACAAGCACTGATAATGTTGCAGTCAGGAGAGACAGAGCTCATAATACTCATTCACGGAATGTATAGATATAATGCTTCCTCAGTGGGTCAACCTTTAAGGCTGAAGCATAACCGATTTGCCAATGGACTTACAAAAGGAAGTACGGAGGTACCTAAGGACAGACAGATATTGCCTCTTCATATTATCAGCAATCATAACGCTCTCTCAATAACTTATCAATTTGCATATTTTTCTAAAAATATTTTGAAAATATCAGATATATCTGATTTAGTACTTTCCTGTGGCCCATGCCCCTACTGAGCGTATCAGCACGTGGTAGCCAAACGAAAAGCTTCTGTACTGGCAACAGATGGACAGCAAGCTAGACATTTGCAAAAGCCATAAGTCGCCCATCCGTAGCAATCATTAGTCTAGACTCATCTTTTACTTTATCACATATTTTTCGTAATTTATTTTTTCTATATCTATTTCATACAAATTTTAGTGTTTAATTTTAGATCTTGCAAAAGATTTGATTCTCCAATGGCACATCAAAAAGTTGCATGCATACTAGGGCGGGCCACAACGTTTACACAGCATCAGACCCGTTATCAAGCCCAGACCATACGATATAATATGACTCATCATCGAGCGTCCTGTGACTGAGCTTAGACAAATATCAACATTTTCTTTATATATATTTTATGTAACTTACTGAACAAAATTGGGCTATCTGAATACAGTGTGGAAATGAGCAACGTCGTCTGCCCTTTGAGAGATTATAAAGTGTATTAATGTAGAATATCTGAATACATCATACCTAGAAAGCAAAGTCTACTTGTTGGCTACAAAATGAATTCTTTACCTGACTTCAGTTTTACTTCTTTTACTTTGTTCTGTTTCGAGGCTTAAAAATGTATGCCAATCAAATAACCAACAAGACAGCCCAATAACAAGGTGACAAGGCAATCTAACTCCATTTTTAACACTTCTGATTATAAATTTTTTTTTTCTTTAATACTAACTAAAAATTTAGAAAATCAAGGTTCAGCAGTGAACGATATGCTAGTTACGAAACACTATTTCAAACTGATTCAATGCCTTGGGGCTGCTCGAAAAGTACAGGTTGCTAGGCATGCTGCTCGAAAAACTTTGCGAATCAACCTTGATTGACTGAGTGAATGACTGCACAAAAGTGAAGAACTTGGGTTAGGTTCTACTGATATAAAGTTGACTCGCAGCACTTAGTTACCAAGAAATAAACATTAGATAGATATTATCTATTATCAAAAGATTCTCATCTAAAGCTACCTTTCTGCACTACACACTAGAGGATACCTAAGAGCCGTTCTTTGGCTTTCTTTTAGTACTATACTCAGGGTATCTAAAAGCCGTTCATTACCACAAAAAAAAGCATCTTTTATTTCACTTAGGTTGAAGGTTTTACGATTCACATTCGTGTTGGCAAATCATAGAAATTCTTCTGGAACTATTATCTGAATCTTGACCTTCGGCAATTAGTTATTCAAAGAGTTCTCCTCTTGTACCTAAAGATATTAATTAGAAGATATTAATTAGAAGTTGAAGCACTCATAATTAACCATCTCTTACTTTCCATTCCAGCCTATGAATGTAGCCCAACTACAAAGCCCAACACACAGCCTAAGAGCAAGGTAACCGCCCAAATGTAATCCATTTTGTATTTGAAATAAAATTAGTAAAAAGAAACGTAAACTTTACGTGGAATTTTGTTAGTTAGAGTTTGAAATTTGTAAACGCAATGAAATTCAACGCCTGCTAGACAGGCAAACAAATTTTCAAAAGTTTTCTCACACGACTAAGTGACCACAGCGATATGAAAAGAGATGCAATAAAGGTCTATATGTTTTAAGTGTGATCCTATTTTGATCTACTTGAGGTACCTTCAAATGGTAGCCTAAATCATGCTCAATATAGCCTATTAGAAAGGATCTCACCTCACATTATGAGGCATTCGATGACTATGTGCTGCATTCTACATCTAGCTGTTGGCTCTAGGCTTAAAAGAGTTACTCAACCTTAAACTTTTCAGTCTAACTAAGCATCTGTAAGCCAATCAATGGTATAATGTGTATTAATAATACTAAGCTTCGTCTTAATTTCTTTCTTGATTATCTATCATGCTTCCTGGTTAAGTGTCACACCTTAGAAAGCAAGCAGTCAAATCTTATCAATAAATTATAAAGTAAAAATAAGCTTTTATTAAGATAATATAATTGCTTAATAGTTTAAAAAATGACTAAAATAATAATTAAAAAATTTTATATAAATTATATAAACATAATTAAATGATTTATTAAATTGTATCAATATATAATGAAGAAGATTAATATTTTTAAATTTATGGTAGTAACTAATCTAAAAATAATAATACTTATAATAAAATTAAAATATATAAAATTAATTAAACAAATTTAATAGATTTATGATAATGACATAGAATATAATTGTGATAATATGATAGTAATATGGAAAGATGAGAAAAAGTCCCCTATGCCTATCCGAAACGAACGTAGGTGATGTTTGTGTGTGGGCCAACTGGGTTGGCATCAGGTCGTTTTACGTTTAGATTATTTGTGTCAGGCTCAGTCGACAAAACTATTTTCTGGCAGTCACACACACAAACTTTTCGTAATACTGTTCAAAATTTTCCTGTTTTTTGCCTATTAGATTTCTTTTTATTTCCTTTTTTTTCCTCTTTTCTTTTGAATTCTTTTTGTAACTACTCTTTGAAACCAGCCCGCGAATGTGCAACAAAGATGGTGGATCACAGCGACTCTCGAGTTGCCCAAATCCGTCATGTAGGCCGCCGCCGTCGCTACGTCCGACGTGTCGGCCACCACCGACGCTCTTCTCGAAGCTTAACTGTACGGCCTGCAATCGATTGTTTTTCTTCATTGTTGGAGCTGGTATTGGACTAATGATGGATAAAATGAAAGAGGACGCCAAGAAAGCGCAAGAGGAAGCGAACAAAGATCCCAAACAAAAAGAAAAGGAGAGGAAAGAGAAGGAGAAAAAGGATAAGGCTGAAAAAGACAAACAAGAGAAAGAGAAGAAAGAAAAGGAAAAGAAGGCCAAGGAACAGCAGGAAAAAGACAAAAAAGAGAAAGAGAAAGCACAGAAGGCCAAAGACAAGAAAAAGGAATGTTAGGAAAAACAAAAGGCGGACCACCAGTCTCCAAATTCAGCAACTGAACAGAAAGATAACAAAATTGACCAACGTTTCGGTTTTCAGAAATAGATAGTTAAAATGCTATAAGAGTGGAGTAATATTGGCGACTCTGGGTACGCCTATACACTGTGTGACTCGAAATTAATAGTTAACCAAAAAGTTTAAATTAAAAGTGCATTCTAATTAAAGAAAATTTATGTGCAAACTAAAAAGACCAACAAGCAACTTTTCAATTTTAAGCAACAATATTTATTAAGAATTATATATTTACGAAAATATTAAGGAGTTTTATTTCGCTTTTCCCAGCTGTCAACACATCGAGGAGGGCTCGAAAAAAATCATGCTCATATATTCATGATGTCAAGAAAGCGAAACTAAATGTTAACATTTTCATTAATAAAAAAAACGACTTACTCTTTAATAATTCTTTTTTATTTCGAAATGGGATATATTTATATTATATATATATTTATTTATAATAAATATCTTAAAAAATTTGTTCGAACTTATACTTTCGTATTTCTTAACTTGCATAGTATTTATTTCAGCTAACACAGTTTTTGGCTGCATTTCTGTTGTCTATAAATTTTACCTAATTTAAATGAGGAAAAACATTAAAAATATAGTTTTTTTATTGTAAAAATATATTTGTATTGAATATTATTTTTTTTTTAAATATATTTTTAACTTTTTATATATATTTTAAAACTGTAAACGCCTTAGAATGCAGTAGCATTCCTCTTCTCTGCCACAAGTAATAGCTCCATAAATGAAACAAAAATGATTCATATTTGGTCTTGGTTTGTTTTATTTGAAATAACTATTAAAGCTCGGTAAGCCTCAATAATACTGGGATTTGTACATCTGATTCGCATTTAAAACAGTATAAATAAGTAGTACGCTATGTATTCGCGTCCCGTTCTTCACGAACGGAGTCGGAGTCGGATGGGGAAGGCAAGTAGGGTCAATTCTTCTGATCTGCATTCGTTTGCTCCTCCTGTCACACCCCAGCCAGGCAGAACCGAACACGATTAGACATATTCGTGTTTTGTTCTACCCGAATGGAGTTTATGTATAGATGGGGAGACACAAAATGGGGACTACTTCTTCTTCTTATCGTCCTTTCCTTCCTCATCATTCCGCACGTACCAGACACCAAGTCCCACCCCAGCCAGGAAGAACAGAACACGATTACATGGCTTACAATTCAAGCGGGAGAGCAACGATGGCTGTGGTCTACAGGAAGATCGTCGCATCTCTGGCATATTTATTTATACTGGATAAATGATGTTTAAATGTTGTTTCGACTCTAAAGTGTTGGACTGAATATTCAATATTCAGCTCGACGAGCTATATATTAACTGTTTGACAGATGTTCTTTGCTCGGCCCCCATGATCTGACTAAACTAGTTCCATTTCTCTTTTCTGTTCTTTCGCAGATTCTGCACAATTTATTTGGTCTCTATAAGCTCTTATATTAATTGACTATAGAACCCAGCGAATGCAGAATCTCTTTACCATATTTTGGGAACTTTTTTCGCCTCTTCATTGGCCTAGAGCATTACGAGTGTGCTACCCGTGTTACACACACCCATATCTATATAGAGTCCTCCAGTTTTGAGCCCAACGTTCGTACTGATTTTGCTGGATTGTTTTTTGGTCAAAAATAACTTCTTTTGTATTTTGTGGCTCTGCTATAATTGTTTCTCGTTACACGCAAGCGATTCCATTGCCAGATTGCCTAAAAGTTCTGAGTAAACATTGCGTACAGCTTGGGCTCTACCTCTTCTTGGCGGCCTGTTTGTCGTTCGACTTCTTCTTCTCAGCGGGGAAGGTCTTGCCGTACCAGAGACCAACCAATATGCCACCCAATGTCGCCGAGATACGCTCACACCACATATGCATCTTCGAATTTGGATATTTAACTAAACTATTGCCGAAATCTGTTCAATTTACTCTATAATTTTGTTGGAATTTATGCAAAAGATTTGCTGCGTGTAGTCGAGTAGAGTAAACTAAATATATATCTAATCCCCCCGTAGGAGCTCGGCTCAACTGTGAATGTCAAAAGGCAAAAGCCTACTTGGTATAATAATTTCCGACATGCTGACAAACAGAACTTGGCCTACAAAGGTCGACATTAAATCTTCAATTGAAACAGCTCGAAAGGACCCTCAGTGTTTGTGTATATATATAAATATAAATATATATATATATATGTATGTATATGTATATACCTAAGTTTATATATCAACTGCTGCCATCAGCGATTGCCTTTTCTTTTCCTTTTTTGGGTCACATTATAATTTCATTTGACAATTGTGGCACATCAAGATGTCACAAGTTGCGTCTGCTCCTGCCATACACCAGGCGCCACACGACTTCAATTCAAGACCTCGAAATTAAGTACTGTATCAAAAATTAATGCAACAAGTCGCTGCAGAGAATACCCTTACTTGTTATATATTATAAATTTTTTGGTAGACTTTAAATTAATTTTAATATGAGAATATAAACTTAAAATTTTTAGAAAATATCTTATTAAATATTAAATTATATAATAATAATGAGCAAATAAATAAATAAATATAAAATATTTACTAAGAATGTTTGTCAAGACCCTAGTAGTTAGTAGAGTATTGCCAACAGTTCTATTTCAGTTATATTTCATTTCAAAAATTGCATTATAAGTAAAATTAAATTAGCCTTGCTTATACCCTACAATTTATTGCTAGTTATTGCCAAGAACTTGAGTCACATCCTTTCAAAGGATTATGTATTTAATTTACTCTTGTTCCTCACTTTATCAAATTTGTTTTCTCATGAATTATTTATAAGTTGAATGTCGCATAAATAATAAATTTATTGACGACATGTGCTGTTGAAAAGCTTTTAAGAAGTTTAAGCAAAGGAAAAACAAATCAATTTAATCGATATTAAATTTTAGAAAGTGAATTGAAGTTATGACAATTTTATGCGGAAATAAATAAAAATAATTTAAATGTTCTTAATATAAATATAATAATATAATAGAGAAGATTTAAATATACATGAAAAAGTTTTTAAAAGTATGATTTATGTTGAAGAAAACTAAAATATAATAAAATATTTAAAACATTTATGTCATGTTAAATTTATAGAAAAAATATTAAATTAATTAAAATTAAATTTATCTTAGGACCTGTTAAAAAATACCTAAAAAAAATTATATGTATATATATAAAATATATATTAATTGAATAATGTATGAAATATATTAAATTTAAATAATACATACAATAATTGATATAAAATCTTCAGAGATAATAAAGAGATTTACTTTTTATTTTATTTATAATTATTTTAAGCAACTAAAATAAAATAAAATTTTTAATGGTATTTTTCAGGCATAAAATAATTTAAAATAGCCTTTCCCAATAAATATACATATATTTTTATAAATTATATCGTCATTTATATATTATATAAATCTTTCCTTAGAGCACTCGATGTTCGTCTTAGCCATGGCTAACGAAATGTCTTCCAGTCGCATAACGAATCACGTTAACAGCTTGTTACGTACATTATACAATGGAATAACGACTTGGTTATATACTTTATATTATGTTATATAATCCAAGGCACAAATGATGCTTGGCTGCAGACGATTGTGAGCCACTGTGTGCGTGGGTGTTTGCGCGCTTGGTTAGCTGCCTCGCCCCAGGGCAGAGGCAGAGGCAGAGCAAAACAATCACAGGCCACACACAAGGCAAAAAGTTGTTCAATTGCACACGAGTAACCGAGTTGTGCTGTGTGTAACCAGGTGTGTGTGTGTGAGTGTGTGTTTGAGTTTTGTTGTGCTTCAACAATGTACTCATAACACACACACGGCTTGGGGCTGGCTTTGGTGGCACTCAATGTTAACTCACCTTGGTATCTGCAGCGCAATCTCGTCGAGACTGTCGGATGGACTCATTGGCGTCCGTTCGAATAGCCGGGAGGGCGCCAGGGTCAGGTGGCCAGTGGAATCGCTGACACATTTGAAGACCTTGGCGCCGCGCCGCTGGCGCTGCTGTTGCCGCTGCTGCTCGACGCGCTTCTTCCGTTTGTTCTCCTCGGCGCGCTGGAGATTATGCAAGCGAAAGAAGAACATTGACATTCTGCAATGGGCGGAGGGTGGGCGGCTAACGTGAAGGGGGCAGGCGTGGCGAGGGGGGCGTGGCGTAGAGTTGTGAATGGGCAGAGGATTACGGAATGCAGTGTGTGCGGCGAAGCAGGCGATTTATTTCATTTTGATTTTGATTTGATTTTTTTTTTTTTCATTTTAATTTCAGTTTTTGGAATTTGAAATTTATCAGCGCGCGCGCATTTTGTTGTTGTTGTGGTTGTTGTTGTTCGCATAATTTCGCATTTCAGTCAGTGGAACAAAGCATTCCATTTATTGTCGTTGTTGTTGTTGAGTTGCATTTGGTTTGATAAGCAGCATGAATTATGCAACAGAATTGAGAGCGTAAAGCATTTTTGATTTAAGCACTGTGCATGAGTTTACAACTCTGTGTGTGGCTGTGTCTGTCTGACTGTGTGTGTGTGTGTGTGTGTGTCTTTGTGTGTGTGGCTTGCAATTTTGGGAGCTGCTGTCATCCAAAGTCGTTAGTGCAGCAACATACGTACAGGGATAAATATACAAAATGCGCATGCAAAAAGCCAAAAGCTAAACATAAATACAAATCTGATTGGATATACTACAGTATAATGCGTATAGACTTTGAGATACCCAGCATTATAAGTGTTGGGTATGAAAATAAAATATTTTGTAATTTTTAAAATGTATAAAAAAAGAGATATAAAGAAATGTATAAATATATATAAATACATATATGTATGTATGTACATTCAAAAAAACATATATCAAAATATAGATCAAAGGCAAAATTAATTATCGAAATGGAAAAAAAGACGCCTGCCTTAGTAAAGAGAATAAAAAAAACTATTACTCTCATATGAAAATCAATTGTTCACAAAATAATAGTGGCAGTGAATTTAATAAAATTTGTAATCATATATTATTTTAGTGGTTAGAGGAAAGACTTTCTGGGCAGTAAATGTAAATGTAATTTTCAGAAAAAAAAACAAGGAAAAAATTATAAAAAAATTGGAAATATTGTATATTAAAGTCATTCACTATAATGGTAAGCCTAAAAATTGTAAAAAACCTTGATAGAGGATAGACAATTTTTGCAATACGCTAGGATTAATCCGTCAGCTTTAGCAAAAGTCGAATATAAAAATATGTATAAATATATACAGATTTATATTTATACATTTAAGTCAAGATATATATTTATTAAAAATTACAAAGTTGCTTCAAAGTCAGTCAAAATCTTGATTGAGCAATCATATCCTAAAGGCCTCATATAATATTGCTACAGCATAAAAAAAACTCAATTCAACTAAGCCCCAAGGCTACGCATGACCTCTAAGCCTCCATGACTCACTTGAAACCACTTTTGCAGGGTATTTGAAAGCCAAATCTAAATGACATGTGCGCTTCGGGGCGCACATAGAGCAAGCAGCAGAGTAAAATGAACTTCCGGCAGCATCAATCAAATTTAAGCATTCTGCAACAAGAGAGCGATAGAAAGAGACGCAGCATAAGAGCAAAGAGAGAAATAGAGAAAGAGAGAAGGAGAGAGGTGTATATATTTGGAGTAGTAAGGCACTAGCTGGACAGCTGCTTACCAAATGTGTGTTGCAGACCGGAAATTGAAATGTGAAGAGTGGAATTTCGTTTTTTGGCCAGCTTTAAAATGCTGAAAAGTTTAGAAGAAACCGAAACGGAAATGAGCGGAAATTCTAGCCCAATGCCCCAATGCAATTTCTGTGCGTCATTCAATGCCAACAAAACAGACAAAGTGAGATAGGGTGAGAGAGAGCGAGAGCGACTGAGAGACACTTCATTCAGTTAGCCACAACAGCAGCTGGCAGCAAATCAATTGGCTAAAAAGCCAAAGTCGGAAAAATGGAAAATTCGTCGGACATTGATTGATCTGGTTGCAATCGGGCGTTAAATACGTATTACGTTTGTCATCGGCAGACAGCAAATGGGCTTCCGTTCAATTAGACCACGGCTATTTGTGCCTAATGACAAGGCTCGCCTACGCCACTTAATGAGGCAGTTGAACAACGGAGCGCGCGCGGCCGCCCCAAGATTGTGTCAAAAAATAAATTAATCGAAATTTACATAAATTTACTTAAGACATTGTCGCCTCGCTGGCGGCGTCTGGGCCAATACCAATCGCAATACAATGCGGCTCTCCCACAAGTAATTACCAATCGTGTCCCAGACGGCAAGACGGCAAACAGAGCGAACGAAAAGAGAGAGAGAGAGAGAGAGAGAGAGAGACAAAGAGAGAAAGAAAAGGGAAACAGCATGAGAAAAGTCAATACAAGATGAAGTGGACTAACAATGCATGAGATGCCCTGGAAAAGGGTTTAGTGAGCTACTTCGTACATGAATAAAATTATTATTTTTTAACTCTATAATTAATTCACTTTTATTGAATTTCTCATAAATATTTTTTGTTGAAAAAAATTTAAAGGGGAATTTTTCTGGGATTAAATAAATTGTTTACAAATATTGAATTTCTTCAATTTATTTATAATTATTTTTAGAATCATTGTTGTATTTACTTTAAAAGCGTAAAAAATATTTTTTAAATATTTAATTCCATTCACTTTTTTATAAATATTTGTAGAAAATGTTGTTGATTTTATTATAAAAAAAAATTATAATATATATTCCTGTAACTTAAAGTCTAGTTACAGGGATATTTATTATAATTTTCTATATAATAAAGTAAAGCAAATAATATTTGTAAGTTAAGATTCCAGCTTTCATAAAAGTAAGCAAAACTTTGTGGCCTAAACGAGCTGGAATAAAAATCAGCTTAAAGCTCAATTTTATTATACAGACTCTTTATGTAGCTTACTAGAGATTAATTCTTTTCAAGCAAGCTGAAAGCTTTATTTAATTTAATTTAGCACATTAAATATATTTAATAGTAATAATGCTACCTTAAAAATTTTGTAGGGAAGCTTTCGCCTCGTTTTGAAAGCTAAAAACTCACAGTTAAATATTAGTTTCAAAAATAATATACAATTAATGCATTTTAAAAAGTCCTCTAGCAAAAGCACATATTAAAAGAAATCATTTAACTTTTTTAACATCTTATCAAATTCGCCAATTCACTGATCTACCCACTCATTTCAAGCAAGAGGGTATTTGAAAAAACCAAACACTTTGCATCATCATTAGCTCGCAGAGAGAAAAGGAGAGCGAGAGAAAGAGAGAGAGAGAGAGAGAGCATCCGACACTGTGCACACTTTGTTAATTAGGCAAACTCTGTCAGTGTTTAATAGCTTTATAATTTCCCCGAGCTTTCCGTAGCGAACATTTTCGGGGGGCCCACAGCTAAATGCTTTCAACTACACAACATGAAGTAATTTGAGGCCTAATGGACATCCAACTGGACCACATCTAAATGATCATTCGAAAAGTTTTGTCAAAGCTAATGTGAATAAGGAAATTGATTCGATTTGCTCTCGTTTAAGCAGCATGAATAAATATATTAAGCAAATTCCATTATTTAAAGGACAATTTTCACGCTTTTAGCTACGGTCGACTGAAGTTAATCGAACCCCTTACCGCGGCTTTCAGTGCACTTCAGCACATTGGTAAAATGAGTTATGGCTGGCTTATCGCAGTGATGCTGGGCCTCGCAGTGCTTGAGAAGACGCAGTCTCGAAGAAGAAATTCCGAAATCAATCTGTGCACCGTACATATAGTTATCTTTCCCCGCTCCACCTGTTTTCCTTTGCAGGAGGTCTGGGTAGTAAACAAAGGCCGATGCCGAAGGGCCTTAACGTGCATCCGCGGCCTCACGGAACGGGAGTGTCTTGAAAGATGTTTCACAACCGTCACGAGACCAACAACGACAACAACTACAACAACAACGACAACAACTACAACTGCATCGACCACTGCACTTGTTGTTGACGGAACCACCGCAAAGCCAAGGAGAACGCGCAGAACTCGAACTACTCCCACAGCCACACCCACACCCACAATACCGATGAGCTCTGATTATTAAAGCTATTATCCAAATAAATTTCACGCATTTAGCCATGCTCTAATTTGATTTGAAAGATCTTAAGAAAGATCTTCTATAATAAATATAAAAGCTCTTACAACACAACCAGGCAGCTGGCATATGCCAACGAGTTGTCCAATTAAGTCGACCACAGCGATAAAGCCATAAAATAGCCAACGCCAACAAGCCAACAATAAAACAAAACATGTTTACGTATTACAACTTACAGCTGTAATAACTGTCAATGGAGGAAGAAGAAAGAAGAGCCAATTGGTCGTTAATACAACAATAATTGGATTGCAAATACAATTAAATACTAATTCCTTAACTAAATACAGTGGGACTAATTAAGTTTCGATTGCACATAAATTGAAGGTCATCAAATATTTAATATTCCACAATAGAATATTTATATGATAGCTAATATTTCTTAAAAGGGAAAATCATTTGAATCTATGAGAATCTCATAGAAGGGCGGAAAGCAAAGCAGGGCCCTCTCTGAGAGGTCGAGAAAGTGAAAAAGATACAGGGAGAGCGAAAGAGACAATAATTTAAAAGAACGGAAAGAGATAGTAAGAACGAGAAAGCTAACGAATGAGGAAAGAAACATAAAGAGTTGAGACAAGAGAGATGGAAAGATCGAGTGAGAGCAACAGAGGTAGAGCCATACAATGGGAGAGACAGACAGAGAGGGAAAGAGAGACAGAAGCAGAGTGGAACGAAAAGGACAACAAAAGAGATTAAGAAGGAGGATTTTTTCAGAAAATCCTGTCCACAAAATTTATTAGCTCTACTTCCTAAAACGTTTGAGATATGCTTATAACTGAGCGTTGTTATTGATTTCACGATCAATTTAGTGAATAGGTTAAGAGTTATCCATACTCACGAGCAAATCTACGATCATATTAAGAGCTGTTTAAGTATTTTTATATGACCGGATTTCGGATAAGTTCTCCGACTTTCAGAAGCATGAACACGTGCTTCGTGATGCCGATATAATATTAATATATTATAATATTTTGCTGCCATGACTACCCTCTCTCATTAACCGATTCCCAATCAAGCCCCACAATTTGTTAATTCGATCGCGATTGTTAGCAGGTAAAACGCCGACAAATTTGCTTCCGTACAACGTGAAAATTAGCAAAACTGTTAAATAAACCTAAACGCGGCTTATCAACAACACGCAGCTGCTTGGCAATCGGCTGCGTGCCGAAGCCTTAAATGATTTCACGCCCATTGCGAAAAAGGCGAAGAAAAAAACGAAAAAGAAAACAAACAATGGCAACATTTTCAGAATTCCAACGAACCCAAGGCGAACAATGGCCAGGAAAAAAATGGAGTAGGGAGCTGAAGAAAAAAAATTCGTGGAGCCCAATAATCATTAGGGCTCAAAAAAACTTGGTCAAAAGCAAAGAATTGCGACCCGCTGGCTTTTGTCATGTATTGGGGTTGAGTGCGTTCAAGCGCATACAACTACACGCACAACTACACACACACCCACACACACACACACACACAATTGGCGGTGGCGAGTGCGAATATAAAGCAAAATGCCGAAATAAACACTTGTGCGAGCTCCAGCATTGCCGCCGCCTGCTGTTGTTAGCTGGCCACAAAAGGCCATATTTTCCAGCTCAACAGTGGCGTTTAGGCCACGTTCCAATGGGTGTGCGTGTGCGTGTGCCTGTGCTGGACACAGGTCATTTCATTGTCCTTATGATGAGGCGCGCCGTAAAAGAATGCCATGTCTGCCGCCCAGCCGAAAAATGAAGATGCGCCATAAAAATGTAGACAATTTTTACGACACGGCACAACACGAGAATGGCCACTTTATTTCTTCATTAAAAATCCAGTATTGATTGCCCCACACGTACAGAGACACACTCAAACACAGCTAGCACTACATACTTTGGCTTTAACCATAGCAATTTGATGGCCTTTAACTGTGAACGGACATGATTCCCTTTGATTTAGTTGACGCACGCAAGCAGACATACACACACACACACTCACTCACACACAATTACACAGCAAAAAGTGTTAAGTAAATAAATTATTAATCATGAATTTCAATCAATAATATTTCATATGTACAAAATTAGGCTCCACATAGTCAAAAAGAAGAAATAAATCAATTCACGTGCCTCAGCACACAATTGTTTGCTGAGCTGTAAAAATTCTAGGAATTATATACATATGCATATAAATAGGTAAAATTTAAAAATAATATAAATAATATAAAATATAGATCATATTATATATATAACAATTTTGCATACCCTGTAAATATTTTTGTTTATATTATAATTTCATTTATTTCTTATGTTTTAAATTTATTTCTTTTTTATAGAGTATTTGCAAGTTGGGTTCAATAACTTTGTGCATTTGTTTTTATATATATTTTCTATACTCTATAAAAATAATATACCCTATAAAAAAATAAAATTCAAAAAAATATTATATATTTTCTATACACTATAATTATTTTTTTATTTTTATTTTTTTAATAATTTATTTGCCTTTATTTTGTACTTATCATTAATTCTTAGCTTTAAATTTCGCAAATCAACTATATTTTACAGGGTATCTGCTAGCTTGTCTCTACATATATGCTACTATTTGTTTTTATATATTTATCTATATTTTTACTAATTTTATTTTTACATAACAAAATCTATATATCTTTTAATTTTCATAATCAACTCTAGTCTACAGGGTATCTGCTGGCCTAACCTACTCATCTCGAGCTCTTTGCTTCAACTGGAAATTGCAATTTATATTTAACACGCACAGACGCTTTTTTAGCCACGTTGTTGGCCTCTTTGCCTCAGCCGGTTGCCACAATTTATTCCTTTGTTTTTTTCTATTGTTTTTTTTTGTGGCTTTTGATCTGTTTGAATTTCAATATGGCTGAGTTTGACATTTCACGGCGTGTTGAATTGCCAAAGATTTGTGCTGGCAAATATTGGGGCGAATAATTCAATTGAATTGCATTGTCTATAGCTCCACTTCAATCTATAATTACTTTCGATTCAACTCTTTGCGTTTAATATTAATAATAACTGAATAATGCTTGAAAGTTGAGCCTAAACCAATTAGTAATTAATATTTTTATTAACATTTATTAATCACACTGAAGTGGGGTGTTGTGAAATTTATTTATACATACTTTTTATGAGTATGCGTATGTGTATATTTTATATATATATTTTTTTATTAATAAATTTAATGTAGTAAAAATTGGACTCATAATTTTCTTTATCAAATAATTTTTTGAAAATGGAAATTCAAGTTCTAAGATTTTTCTGTAAATTTAATCTACAATAATACTGAATTATTTAACAATTTATAAATTTTATATATTCAACCATTAACTCGAATATAAAAGCATGCACGCATTTTTATGTGAAACACTAAAGTGCTAAGGGTCGAAAGTACATGACTGCAAAGCACCCTGCTCAACTGTAATCTAAATGATGTCACTCCCTTCATAAGTTTCTCAGCTAATTTAAATGTATTATAAAATTAACTTTAACTCAATATTACGCAATTATTCCACAAGTAAATCTATTGAAACAAATTCAACATTCACAGAACACCATAAATATTGCATAAGCCAGACATAACTCAAAAAGTCTTTAGAGCCTTAACTACGACAGCTTACACTGTGCTCCATGTGAAGTTCGTAAACTGTAAAACTTTGGGCGTAAGTCAACTTTGCCAGCTAATTAAGAGGCACGAGCACATATTGTGAGAGCAATTGAAGCAGATGCTTCGCTGGGCGAGCATAAAGCGACCAAAGCGTAATAAATAAATTCAAAATAGAGCTGAAAAAACATTCGAGTTGTGCAAAGAATGGGAATAAGCACAAATATGAGCTGAAGGTTTATATATATATACTTATAAGAGGTAAGCCAATACAATAAGGCAACTGTTGACTGAGCTGAGATGCGTTTCAAAAAGATGACGAAGACGTTGAGCACGCTGAGGAGCACGAGTTGAAGCATGGACGTGTGTAGATGTGAAATGAATGCCAGGTCACAGCAACAACAAAAAGAAGGACTACAATGAAAGCGTGTGTGTGTGTGAGTGAGTGTGAGTGTGTGTACCAAAAGGATTGGCATTTTAATTTGATTTCACATTGATAGAGCAAATGGTGACAGTTTACACTGAGCGAGCGGATTGTGCAAGATGTGCAAAAGAAACAGAAACAAAAATCAGAAATAGCGCAGTCGGGCGCAACCGACTGCAGAATACTTGTTCACGGCTCAAGAAATTGAAGCAAATGTGAAATTATGGATCTATAAATGTAGTTAAAATATTTTATAATTTATTCAATAGATTTTATAAATATTTATATATACATGGAATTTATAGACCTATACTTCCCACACTCACTCTATCAATATTGATTATTTTCTATATAATTCGAGCTATAGTCCTACAATTTTTTTCTATTAGACTATGTTTTGTTCTTGTTAAAATAAAATTAAATTGGGTTCTGTATTACTGCAGGAAATATTTTTTAAAAAATGTGTAAAATTTATCAAATTACAGATGGTAGGAATTAAAATCTTGAGAATGGATAAACTTTAAAATTTTAAGATCTCTCTGTTGGTAAAGCCAAAAAAAAGTGAAATATGTGAAGATTTCTTGGATAAAGGCTTTCATGCTCTTGGGAAATCAAGTATTCGTTCTCTTGAAGTCAGATTTCAAATTATTATTTTTCTTTTCAGCTTTTTTCTCTGCAGACAAACAGAACGACGTCAATACTCTTACTACTCTGAACCAATATACTATTCTTTTCGCATGTCGAACGAGCATTAAAAATGAAGAGGAATAACTTACTTGTGAAAACCAACTCACTATTTTGTAGTTGCGTGTAATTGTTAAAGGACTGTTATCGTTATTATTATTATTATTGTTATTATTATTGTTATTGTTAATGTTGTTATTGTTATTATTATTGTTGTTGTTGCTGCTCATGTTGCAAGCGCAAGATGGAGGTAGAGATAGATAGACAGAGAGAGAGAGAGAGCAATATACAGAGAGAGGGCGCAATATACACTAAGCTACACAACACAGAGACAGACACACACACACACTTATATACAGCAGCTTATAACAGCAGCTCCCAAATATTTGTTAAAACTTAATTATTTTTTGTGTGTTTTACCTGACGACGTTTTGTTTACTTTAAATGCTTTAAAAATTGTTTTTAGTTTTGGGATTTTGTTGTAATAATATTTATATATTTTTGTGGAAATATGTTAAAGCACAGTCTAGAGTTACACTTTCAGTTGTTTGTTTTGAGTTATATATTTATATATATATTTACACTATACTTTTGGTCGGTTGACGAGCCAAGAGCGAATCTTAGTTTATGGCTTAAATACTAGTTAAAGCTTTTACCAAATTGTGTACCAGTTTTTTTTGGTCATATGTACACTTAAAATGTATGGCTAATAAATCATATGTCTCTATTTATATGTCTATATAATTAGGCTAGAACAAATTATATTTTATATTTAGCTCTCACATAGATGTTGCAATAGATTTTTATAAAATATTTTTTAGTTTAATATTTATATATATATTTATTATATATTTTATTTAGGAGTTGGCTTAGAGTTTATTTTTTTTGTTTTGGTCCACAGTTGAGTTAAGCACACAGATTTCTACATTTATTTACACTATTTCTTATTCATTTATTTTAATTTTTTACACAGCACGTTTTATGTTTTAGTTTATGTTTGGTCAGTTTAGATTTAGTTTTTGAATGTGTTATTAATATGTTTATTTACTTCATTTATACACAGCACATTTATAAAATTTATATTTGGTCAGTTTTTTCGTAGGATATTGGTTCGATTTTTTCTTAAAGCTGAGTTTTAATTGGACTTTTGTTGTTGCTGATCGAAATTCATTATTTGCTTTGTTGGTCCTGAAAATAAATCAGAAATCGTCTCATTCCATTTGCCGCAGAGACGCACTCACATCCGACTCAATTGTGCCGCCGCCGATGACTGCAAAATCCACACACTTTTTTTTTTTATTTCGTCCCGAATGGAAATTATTGCGAAATGAAAAAGGAATGAAGAAAAAATATGAAAGAATCGCCATAAAAATGAAGCATCGCCTCTCTCTTAATGGCACCAGACGCTTGCCCCAAAAGTGCGAGCTGAGCATTTCTCTTATAAGAATAGGAGACATTCGTTCGTCCCATCATCAAATTGACGCCCGCTGAGTCTTTTGAATGCAATAAATGTTGCTGCTGCAGCTGCTGCAGCTGCTGCGCTCTCGAGTGCGTGCTGCTGGGCAATCAGACAACCATTTCAGTCAGCTGCCATGCAAAATGCCATCCCCAGGAACTAATTCAATTGTTTAGCGTTTTCAGTTGGTCGTCAAAAAATAATTGAATTAGACAACTCGGCCAACGCAAGCCATAACCGAAAGAAATAACGAGCAAAAGACCTTATAAAAATCGCAGTTTTCAGATTTAAGCATAAATTCAATTTGAAATGATATTTTTAATGCTGCGGAAGTGGTCACAGTAGTAAAATTAATTTATTATTACTAAACAAATTAAAAACAGATTTAATGCGGCAATATAATTGCTGAAATAGCTAGAGTAGTCAGGATTTTATTGGCAGAAATTGAATTAAAATTATGAAATTAAAATTATAAAATAAGTAATAGCTGAAAGTTTTGTTGAAGCTTATTTTATTTTTTTTATTTTATTTTATTTTATTTTATTTTATTTTATTTTCCAACTATTATTAATCTCCTTAAGCATCTCAATTTGCACAAACATAAAGTTCATTAATTCTATTTTTAATTCCATATCTTAGCTCATCTACAAATATTTGCTATCGACATGCTGGCAATCAAGCTGTCATTTAAAGGTCCACAAATAAGCTCGAGTGAATTTATATAATTAATAAAAAAAATTAGTAAATAAATAAGCAAACAATGGCCAATTGGTGACAAACTCAAAACAACTTGATGAATACTCGAGCGAGAAAAAAGCAGCAGACGGCAATTCAAACAATATCGGATTAATTAATAATCAATTTTGTGCAGCTGCCTGATCTAAATATATCTATTGTTCAGGTAACAGCAGCAGAGGACGAACAAAAAGCAGAAAGAAATCAATAAGCGAAACACACTGCCTCTATACATTGCTCATACGCGCCGTGTGACCACGTGCTGTCATTTTTGTGGGGCGGAAAAGGGATGGGAAAAGGCAGGCGAACAAAAGCGGAAACTGTGCAAACTGAACACTGCAGCTGGCCGAAACTTTTCGCTCTCTGAATGACAGCAGTCAAAGCGGCAAAACTTATTATACATTATGTATACGTATATAGGGCTGACATGACAAGCCCGCCGCCACCACAGGCGGGCGGTGGCGCGGCAGAAAGAGTTTAAAACTTGGCTTTGGCTACCTCTGACGCAGTTGTCGCCGCTGCGGCAGCGGCTGCACGTTGCACGTTGCATGTGACAAAATGCGACAAGCGTTTGCTCTGCAGCCATTTACGAAATTGAATTTATGAACTCGACATGCGGCACACACACAGAGACAATTTCAACAGCTGTTTTTACACACAAGATACATGTGTGTGTATATGAAAAAGATATATATCTATATTTATGTATGTATTTATATACATTTACTTCCTGTCGCTCGCCAGCTGCATTTGAACTTTCAATTTATAAAAAGAGAAGTCAAAAGATGTAACAAAAAAAAGGCGGAAGTAAACTAATTTGATAAAAATGCTGCTACAAAGAAAATATACCCTGCACTTAAAAAATTCAATTTAATTATCTGGAAAATTCGTATTGCAGCACAAAATAAATTAAAACAATAAAAAATAAATTGAAAAGATGTAAACAAAATAATTTGAATAAATTTTTCTTACATGAAAAAATTAATATAATATTATAAAATTAAAGTTTTATTAAGATATGGTTTGCAGAAGTATAGCTTATGTCAGATTTAATATTTAACATGAGATTTTTTTATGAAACATAAATTTAATATATTTTTTTAAATCTTTTAATTAATGTTTTTATTTTTCTATTTATATATATATATATTTTTTAATTTATTTTCATAGCAACTTCACCCTAAAATTTGTAATAATTTTATATATTTAATTTTTTGTTGTCAACAATATTATTTAGTTTATTTTTTTTTTTAATTATTCTTATTAATTTTTTTATTTTATATTATTATGTATAAACTCATTAAAATGACTATATATTTTTTACCCGCCAGAATATTTTATAATTTAAAAAACAGTGTCTCATAAGTCCAAAAACAAATATATTAAGTATATTTTATGAACAATTTATCAACTTGCTTTAAAATTAAATTTAAATTTGATTTAAGAATCAGAAAAAAATACAATTTTCAGCAAAATAAATTAGAAAAGCTTCGAAATTCCTACAAAACTCTAACCATTCATTTTAAATAAATGTTTTATGCTCCGTTAAGCTAATCAAATGGTCAGCTTTATTAAGTCAGCTTCTCATATTTAGTATAAAGTAACAAATATCTCAAAAATTTCAAAGCCAAACTAAAGAATTTGGTTTGGGAAGTTGCGCTCAAGCCATGCATGCGCATCGCATGCCTTACACATTCTCCAATAAAACCAGCAAAAGCCAATGTATGTCACGCTGTGCGTGTGTGTGTGTGTGCGTGTGACAACAAGCTCAGTTAGCAAGCGAACAACAGCGTGACTGACTGACTGACTGACTGACCGAACGAACGAACGAACGAATGTCTAACATTTTGGCATTTGGTTTTGGTTTCAAGCACAAAAAACTTGAAAGCAATTTTTGAAGAAGCGACACGAAAACAACACGAACACACACAGCACACAGCTCAGGAGCTGCGGATGTGGTCAGAAAGCCACAGGGGACAAGTCAGCAACCGCAGAGGAAGCTAAAGAGAGAGAGTGAGGGGAGAGAGAGGAAGGGTAGAGAGATAGAGCGAAGCCCAAAGATAGCTAGAGGAATCAGTTCAATTTATTTTTCGATTTTCGACAGACAATGATTTGTTGTGGTGCTCAGTGCTTATCGTAGCTAAGAAAATACTTGCAATATTTTCACAAAACAATTTACAAAACACTCACACACACGCACACACATGCACACTCGTTTAACAATTGTTCAAGTTTTTGCTGTGCATGCAGAAGGAAACAAAATATTACTCATACGCCTCGTGTTAATAAAGCGCAAGAATTTGTCAATTCGAAATGTTACATCAACTTCCGAGTCCGCTCAATGAAGCATGCCTAATTGATTTAGAGCGATGCGGAAAATAAACCTTGATCAAAGGCAATGGAATTGCCATATGTGAGTGGATGAGTGGATGAAAAAAAAAGAGGAGAAATTAAAAAATAAACGCGCTTATCGCCACTTCGAAGATGCTGAAAAGTTAAGCGCAGCTCGTCGAGCGCAAACACAGAAATAAATAAAGATGGGCATTAAATCGTATCGAATGTCTGCCAAGGACTTCGAAATGTCAGTTGCGTGAAAGAGGAACAGCAAACAATTTCAAGAGATAGACAGAGAGAGTGAAAAGCGAAACGAAAGACATTAAGTTGGATGAAAATATAAGTTGTGCTGTGATAAACTGAAAAGCGAGCGGACAAAATAGAAAATAAAATGAAATAAATTACATGCGAAACGCATTCGAGTTTTGCAAAGGGCATTGCTTTTAAATTAGCAAAGTGCACAGATAAGCAATCAGCGAGAGAGAAAAGAGAGAGAAAAATAGTGAGAATGAAAAATAAAAATAAGCTGCGAGCATTAGCAGCTTTAAACTGATTTAAAATAAAGTGAAAAGATGCTGAAGAAATTTTTAGAGGGCTTAAAGCTGGCAAGAAATATTTAAAACATTTTCTTATGATTCATTTAAACTATTTTAAGTTTTGACTATTTTTGTTGTAAATATCATACTTAAAAAATTAATAAAAAAAATATGCCTAAGTTCCATATAAAATAAATATTTGAAGCCATTTTTAATAAAAAAAATGTTCATAAATTCTAAATCAAGTCAATTTTAAACATTTAATTTTATTTTAAATGTTTCTTTCAAATTTAAATACCTTCCAGCTTGGAAATGTTTTAATATCTGATCAAATTATTTATCTTACAACAAAATTTGCATTCAAAATATTGTGTATAAATTTTGAGAAGAGTTCAAAGCTGCTAAGAATTATCCAAAAAAATGTTGTTATGCTATATCTAAACTTTTAATGTATTTTATATACATATATTTATTATTTAAATTTTTAATATATAATATATATTTATTATATAAATTTGTAATATATTTTTTTATTAATAATAGATTGCGGCAATCAAAATGCAGCTCAGCTCTATAAAAAAAACATTATTAATTTATTTTTTATATCTCATTTTTTTGCGACCTTAAAATGTAATATATAATCAGATTTGTACGCTCTACTCCAAGGCTCCCCTCAAAACAAACCAAAAATCTTTAGTTTCACCTTCCGCCAAAACAAAATTACTTCACAGAAATCTTTAATAAAAGCCCCTGACAGTTTTCCAGCTAAAAGAAAAAAATGTTTAATACAATTCCTCGCATTTCCCTTCAAACAAAATCACATTTAATAGAATTTCCATCAATTTCCCACCATCGAAAATACGTTTAATGGAATTTTCGCAAATTTTTTGGCCAGCCAAAATCCAATTTCTGCTACAAGTTGTCCATATTACGCATGCGTCACGTGGCAGCACTCGAAAAGTCAATCTATATGCTATTAGCTAGTTGAAACGCCACGTCGGCAAAGTTTTGCGCAACAATATTGAGCGAATCGATATTGGGGAAGGCCGCTGCTGAATATTAATTAAAGTTTCCAAATGAATTTATATGGTAAAATGTGTTAAGCACAAAGTTGCAACAGCTGTAAAAGTTTTTGTGCAATATCAAGTTATTTAAACATTTATCAGCTACTCCACTCCGGCCCACGCCACTCCCAGTCCACTCCAGTCTCCTGTCGACAGCTGCCAGGGCCACCCGCCGAAATGGCCAAGTTTTTCGCAAATGGTCAACACAGGACGCAAGGCAATTATGTGGATGAGGCAACATTTTGTGGCAAGCAGCAACACTTGGGGAGTGGCACGAAATTGTGGGCCGCGCCGAGTCGGGCTGGGCCATTCGACAAAACAGTTTTTGACGCCTTTCACTAAATGCGTTCAATTAAGTGCCAGAAATACACACGCACTGGAGTAAAATATCAGGTCAGCTAGCAGCAGCAACAGCAGCAGCAACAGCTGAAGCTGCCAAAAAGGTTTTACTGACACATTTTCGGTGCCAAGAAGTTGCACGCTTTGGCAAACCTTTTTACAAAAGGCTTTTCGCTTTTGCTGTTGCATATATTGTCCATACCCTAGACACATTACAGAGTGCTAGGGTGAGAGATTTCTATTAAAGTGTGTCAAGTGCATGGAGTAGGCAGTCAGAGAGTAGATGGATTAAAAGACAGAAGAGCTGTGCTTGTATCAGAGAACAGAGAGCAAATAGCAAATTCTAATTAAAGAGATTCTAGTTAGTGAGAATCAGCAACGCCTGTAACTCGACTGCAGGAGAAAATTGAGGAATTTACGAAAAGAATTTTAAACAAAAGGCTTCACTCTTCGAAACGACAAAGGTAGTTGAGCATAGACCGATGCGGCACCTTACTACAGCTCAGAAACTTATTCTCATGCAGTAGTTGAGAGCATGGAGCAAAAATTATAGAAGCAAAGAGAGCAGAGATCATGGCTGCATTTTATTGCATGTGCCTGCAAATTAAGCTAAAATTTTATAAGTAAATTAATTTTATAGAATATATAAGCAAATGAAAAAATATTGTATTCTGAAACCAACTTCAGAAGTTTTAAGCACTTCTTCAATTACTAGTGTTAAATATTAATTAAGCAGAGCTGGCTTATTTATTTGATAAACGTTTTCTATCAAAGCATTTGCATATTAATTTTTTATTGTTAAGTTTTGGAATTAATTGAATATTTTTTTAGCATTTAACGATATTTTATAAGTTGTTTCATTTATGATAAAAAAAATATCTGAGCTTGGAATGGATTTAAACTAATTATTTTTTGACATTAATATAAAAAAATAAATAAATAAAAAAATATAGAAAATATTTTAAATATTCTTTTCATAATTGTTGTGTATTTTAAAATATTTTTTATATTTATTTATTTCTCAATTGAAAGCTTATATTTTTTAATAATGAATATAATTTAATAAAAATATAGAAACAATATTTTATATTTCATTTTTGTTGTATATTATAAAATATTTCCTTTATATAATTATTTCTCAAATAAAAGAAACTGGAAAAACATTTAAACTAATAGCATTGGACACTGCTAAAGGTCAGCCAAAACTGAACTAGTAAATCAACTTGCATTCAAGTTTCTAGGATATCTGCGCGCTCTCCCCACTCCACACTCTAATGCATTCCTTTCATTTCGGTGCAGCAGCTGAACTTAACGCCAGTTGCAGTCGCATTGTTGCGCTGAAAGCGACGCTTTAATTACGTGAGCCGCGCGTCAGCGTTTCACAAAGCAACAATGCGACCTGGCCCAGCGGCACCTGGGCGCCCGCCCAGCCCAGCTCAGCTCTGTGCCCCTAGACCGGTCACAGGCTTTTGTTGCCATGGCCAGCAATGGGGGCAGCAATTAAAGTAAGTGGCGCCATTTTCATGCTGACACTGCCACACGCTGCACAGCCTCTGACCATGCCACAAGCTCTGTGGCTCCCGCTCCCCACAATTTGTAAGTTTGCATCTCTCCACTGACTGATGGACCACTCGGCCGCCCATACTCCTACTTCGCGCTGACAAAGTGTTGCGCATTGGCCTGTGGCCTCTGCTATTGTTTCCATTCTTATTTTCCTTCCTCTTTGCATATTCCTCATAATTTTGTGCGCTTGAACTTCGAGTGTGGCGCTTGAAAATGTCAAGGGGACAGCCAAAGCAGCAACAGCAGCAGCAGCAGCGGCAGCTCCAACAGCATCTTGCTAGATGATTAATGAGTTTATCTTGGGGTCTTTCACTGCTGTGTAATTTGTAGCCGGAATTTCCACTTTGCATTAAGTTAAACGAATCGCAGCAAATGCGTGCGCTGCACTCGGATACTTAAAAATAACTACAGCAGCTGTAAAAATTCTCAAAACTTCATCGACCGAATGCGATCAAATTTATTTCTCGTATAACACTCGAGCACTCGAACCTCGGTCCGCAGATTTCCTCTATTACTGTTCATTAATGCTAATGCATTAATGCTTTTTGTTAGTAGCTATTGAAGTTTAAGGACAATTGAGGACTTCTAATTTCTTTATTTTTATTAGACAAAGTCGAAAGTCGCACAAATTCTATACACACCAAAGGCTCAGTGCACATAAATTTAGTGCTCTTCAGAGAGCTATAAAGATACAGACTGAAGATAAGGTACAGCTTTTTGAAGAGTGTTTAGAATTTATATTAAATTAATTTTCTAAATTAAAATGTTTTAATGAATTTTTCAATTTATAAAATTTTTACAGCACTTGAAAATGCACAAAAGAATGAGCTGAGCTGGCGCGTTAAATTGGCCAAAATTTCCAGCTAATTATAA
The DNA here is from genome assembly GCA_035046225.1 of Drosophila pegasa. Taxonomy (NCBI): domain Eukaryota; kingdom Metazoa; phylum Arthropoda; class Insecta; order Diptera; family Drosophilidae; genus Drosophila; species Drosophila pegasa. The sequence goes on along the minus strand of JAWNOD010000076.1, from coordinate 8,083,003 downwards.
TTGAAATTCATGTGCAAAAATGTATATTAATGCAGTGGAATAATTAAATTCATTTAGAAAAGCGAGGCAAGGCTTAGAGCCAAAAGTGAATTTTATTTTTTGTGTGTTACAATTTTGAAAAAAAGTCGATCTGATAATAAATTGAATAATTAAATTTATTATTCAAAGTAATATAATATATATAATAATCATAATAAAATAAAATAAATATAATTATTTTACCCATTATTAAAAATGTATATTATTAAATTAAATTTAATTTGTATTATATATATTGTATATATATATTATAAAAAATAGATTCTCTAGAATATCATTTAAAACTAAGCAACAAATGTTTTATTACAAATTTTATAAAATTTTTTTCTGTAAGTTGAACAAAAAATATATTAAAATGTAATATATTTGTAATACTCGCCTTTTTAAATTAAAAAAATATATATATTCAAATGTAATTTATTTGTAATATTCACCTTTTCAAATTAAATACAATATATAGATAAAATATTATCAATAAATACTTTTAATTTCTTATTTATCTAATGAAACTATTATCAGAATTAGTTTAGTTAAGCAAATGTATTTAATATTAAATAAAATAATACCTAACAAACTTTATTTCCATTGGTTATATGACTAAATAGTCTTAGGAAGTCTCCCACTAAATAATCAGCAAATCTCTTCACGAATTTTACAAGCAACACCAATTAGAGCTTAGTTCACTTCACGTCACCTACATTAATTAATTTGAAATTCCAACGAAAACCTTTCACCTTGGGCCACATAGAAATGCCCATTAGTTCGCCCAATGGCTGGTAACTAAATACTATAGAAAACGGAATTTCCTATACAAAAATTAGAATATTTTCTGCGAAAAAGAAAACATGCAGAATTGGGAATTCAAGGCAAGGCGGATTTGACATTTGGATACACTTGAACTTTACAAGGCATCAATAAGCAAAGACACGAGCGAGGGTATTATGAATTTAAATGCTTAAGACTTGGGGAAAGAAAAAGGGGAAGCTCCAAATGGCATATCAAATATCAGAGACAAACAACCCGACGAGAGAGAGAGAGAGGGGGAGCGATAAAGAAGCAAGCGTAGCATACTTTCCAGCGCAGAACAAATCGAATCAAAGCTTGGCTGCGTTTTTTGTGCGCTGCGTAGACCGGAAATTGAAACACCATCGGAATATCAACGAACAAGCAAAAGAAGCTATTGTGTGCAGGGGACAAAGGTGGGCGAGCGAGCTGGCTCCGATTAGCAAACAAGAAGCAGCAGTTGAAGCAGAAGCTAAAGCCAAAGCAAAAGCTAACCAAATGCCTGACTTGGATTTCGCAATGCGCGCATAAAAATGCAGTGTGTGCATTCAAGGAGGACACTGACTGGCTGTGGGGAGCCAGCCATTGCGACAATCTTACACAAAAAGAAGAGAGAGAGAGAGAAAGAGAGAGAGAAAAGCGAACCGATATGGCGAACGGGGAAATCGTTATGCGCGCTGCCAAATACGTGCGCCACACAAATTCTGTTTTTTTTCGGGAATGGGGCCACAGCTATCTGGCGGTGCCACGCACTGACATAATAATAAAGTTATGCAGCACTTTTCATTGATTCATTGGAATGGCGAAAACCCTTAGAAAAAGATGGCGGAAAACTCAATAAAAGTTGAGGCGAATGCACGGCGTGGCAATTAGGCGACAGCGAGCGGAGCAGGCGCTCAGTTAGTGTTAGTATGCAAGTACTTACATAAATTAAACACACTCACACTCTCTCTCACACACTCAGTCTCACCCATCTGCACACACTTAAGCGGCAAAAAGTTGAAGCTGCACTGCTGCACTTGAGCGCGTGTCCCACAGCACAGCACACTCATGACTCAGCTCAGCTCAGCTCAGCTAATGCCACAATTGTGCACGAGGTGTGTGTGTGTGCGAGTGTGCGTGTGTATTTGTTCACAGAATTTTTCGTCAGCAAGCCAAGTGCATGTTGTCGCCTGCAGGCCGAGGATTTTATGGCTGATTTGGCCATCGGCTGGCAGCTTAAACGCATTTGCCACACATCACCGGGCAAATTGTGCATTACGCATACGCCACATGCGACAGGCTGAGTGCGCCGCCAGATAGAGCCAGTCTATGAAATATTCACAAATTTATGACCGAGCGCAAATTAAAGCCAGCATTTTATATGCCACACACTCAGCGGCAATTTGTATATGAGGTCCCTTTTGGGTTACAATGCGCCAGCTGAGAAAACAAACAAACAGAGAACAAGTGAGAGTGCTTGAGTGGAGAGTGAACGACTAGGAGATACCCTGAAGGCTGTGAGGAGTTGATATTTCAATTATTATACTCCTATTTTAGACATATAGTTGGTGAAAAGTAAATGCACATATTTATATCTATGCACACTCATGCACGTATACGTATGCGCTCTGCTAGCTGCGCAGCTACTGCGCCTGGGCTGCAGCATAAGTTTTACTATGGATATTTAATTGTTGAACAACTTTTCTTCTAAATGGACTTTCGTAATCAAACTGAAGAAACTTTTAGAGCATGGTTATGGCATTTTTATGAGTGTATGTGGCATAGCACAAGTCTTAAGTATTTGGAGTGCAATTTTTGAATGTTGAATTTATGGGAAAAGGGGGAAGTATATAAAATTTAAGATGTAGAAAGTCTATGTATTTATTACATTCATTATATATTATTTATATATTATATATTAATTTGGTAATTGTTATTTATGTTAGTTTTTATTTATTTTTTTATTTTAGCGTCCACTGGGACGTAGATAGACATATTTAGGCGACTCAGTTTGTCGTCTTGATCAAGAATTCATAAGCTTTGTGGGTTCTGCCGCGCCTTCTTCTGCCTGTTACATACACTTCTACATAAGCAGCATACCCTCACCTTTAATTTTCAATGCGTTCAGCGAATAATAAAAATGGAAATTTCTTTTCAAGCCCTTTTTAACACTCTGCAGCAAAAGCTGCAGATATTTGTGGTCGAGCAAAGTTTGCTGGAAGTTTCAGACTTTCAAGCATGAATAAAAAAAATAATATATTCAATAAAAATATATTTAACGAAAAATATATATAATAAAAATCTTTAATATCATCAAATCATATTATTAAAAGCCTTTATCTCTTTCTGAATTTCTCCTAGTGGGTAACTAATAATACCTGCTTGGCATTAATTATAGTTGGAAAAGGCTATCTTTAGTGCTGCTAAAACTTTTCCGTCGAAGATACTACACCTCTTTCTACTACTCTTCTCATTTCCAACTTCAGAAAAAAGTTCTACTCTCAAATTCTAAATAAACTCTGTAGTACATTACATCCGCAGCGGCTTAGCTTGAAGTCAGTGTAGTGCTTTATCATGTTCACAATTCCAGGAACAATAACTAAGCAATTCCACTTGTTTCCGAGGTAAAAAAAGAAGCGAAATGAAACTCAACTGAGCTGACCCAGACTTTTTAATAAAGTAAAAAAATCCTTTAAGCAAAATGCTGTCAAACCCAAAGCCTAATTTTATTTAACTTCAAGTCCAGCGAAACCCTTTTAACTTCGTAAAGTAAACTCACTTAATTTATGTAAATAATTATATTTCAATGATTGAAATGCAGAAAGTAGATGGACTTAAGGCGCGCTGCGCTGTCAACAATTTATGCGCGTCTAGAAACTTGACTTCAGGCAAATCAAAATATTATAAAAATATGCACAAAAATAAAGAGTTAATGAAAATATTTTTGTGGGGATGGGTCTCTGTGTGTGTGAGCGTGTGTGTGGAGCAGGCATGCATAAATTCAATCAAAGTTGTGTGAGAGTAAAAAAAAAAGGAATAAATTTATATATGGCAAAATATGGCTGGCAAATTGAATCTCTGGAGACTGAGATGTCAGCCGCATATCGTTTGTAATAAATTGAATTTATTAGCAACTCGACAGCTCACACAGTTGGCCTTCTTCGTCTACGTCGTCTTGGCCAAAACTGGGCTGGGCGCTAATTGTGTCGGCAGCAGCGACAGCGAGAGCAAATGTGAAATGGAATACAATTAATATTAATTTTGCCCTCGCCTCGCAGCAGCTTCCAGCTTTATTTTTTTATCCTTCGCCAATTAATTGTCACTTAAAAAGCATTCACATGTTTTTTTGTTTTTGTATTTTGATATTTTCGTTATTATCTCTATTAACTTTTTGTTTTATCTCCATTCGCTGGCAGCTGTCACTGCGAGTTACACAAGTGGAGCGCAATTTAGCCGGAAAGCAAATAAAAAACTTTTTATGGTGTAATGTAATATGAGAGTCTAACTCAATTAGAGGCAATGCGTGGACAAATCTCTGCGAATGACACTTTGGGTTACGTGGAAATTCATTTTAATAGCACTGTGCGACAAATAGACAAAGGACACACAATTTTTTAGCTGATTTATGCGAGCTTATTAATTTTATAAATTTGCTTTATCAAATTTGTTTAATTAGGAAATATATGTAAGGTCATCATAAAAATATCATTTTTTGAACATATTTATATCTTAAATGAAAATAAAATAGTCTAAATGGATTGCAACCTTTTTACGGGCTCAAAACTCAATTTATTCAAATTAAACACCAAAAGCTCATTAAATATTCATTTAATTATTATTTAATTAATCTATTTAAATGCGTATGATATTAATTAAGTCAGAAGCCTTTAAATTAACTAATTGTTAGGAATGCTGGGCTTGCCGTATAATGTAAAGTAGACAAGAATGAAATGTGGTTGAATAAAACGTTTTTGTCGGGGGTAAGCTCATATAGAGTATATAAGTTTCATAGGGTTGTCAGATCTATTTAAATATTAAATGTTAATTAATAATTTCTTAAACGTTAACTGACATAGGATTGCCTAACAAAAAGCAATATAAACTAAATAAATTCGTTTCAACTTGAATATATATAATATTTAAAAACAAAATCAAAGCGAATCAAAATAAATATTTATTTATATAAATAAAATTATACTAATTTTTTATACTTCTTTAAGCTTAGTGGTAGTTTTTATATTAAACTTTTAAAAAATTTGACTGCCTCAGAAAATCATATTCTAATATTTAATTAGTTCGAGCACTTACTCAAGTGTTAAGAAAATGTCAAAAATTAGAAGGAAAGACCCAAAAAAGCCTCAATTCATACACCTACAAAATTTTGATTAAATTTCCAAACCCAACCTCCCCTCATTATATGATTCCCAAATCTCTATACAAACCTCCACGAATCGTCTAAGCCCCATAGTAAAAAGTCTACATGCCAGCTTTGGCTCTTGTAAAAGTCATTCATCTACAATATCTCGCCGGCTTAATCTTTAGCCTTAAATACAATTGCTTAAACACAACTAAGCCAAGCTAATGTCATTGAGCTTTCAACGGCAAAGGACACAAAAAGGCAAGGCTCCGGCTGAGCCATTAATTCCTATATGTCTTCTATTACCTAGACAGAGCAACAAGTCATTTAATACATATTGCAAGCATATTTAAGCCCAGCTAAATTCATATAAACACAGAGGGGGAGAGAGTCAGACAGGCGACATATTTTAATGCCAATTAATCGTTTTAATTAGTGAATTACGCAGCGTTCCCATCGTGCCGAGACCCTTCGCTAAGCCGCTTTATTTATTAGCATGAACATACATTATTAGAAACTCAGCCGGCAGCAGCAGCTGCAAATGAAAATCGCGGCTTAAATGCGCTCAGTAACATGTTGACACTGGCAAGCGGCCCTAGTCAGCTGCTAGGGTGGACCAAAACACAAAAGGGCTGGCACTCAGTGTCAACAGTTTCTCAGGAATATGACACAATTAATTTTCGAAAATTTATGCTAGAATAATTACCAGCCGAATATGCGATGAGTGAGAGGAGACACACACACATATTCGTTAAAAATAATTCAATTTATGCTGGTAAAAAAATTATGAGCTTAAATTATGCATGCAAACGTTGCCACGGCTCATCTTAAAGATACAAAAAAAAAAGGAGAGTAGAAGCAGCAGATCTACATAATATATGCAGGGCGTAACAAGCAGCGAATGGAGAGGTGTATGAGAGCTGCTTCTTCTTCACCTTCTTCTTCTTCGTTTTTTCTCTCTTCAGCAATTCGCTGTTTCAACTTATTGCATGGGCACAAAAGAAAAATGTCTGTTTCATTTAAATAATGATTTGCAGCTAGCTGCCAAGTTTGCTTTAAACTTATTTTGACTCAGTTGGCAAAAGGAAATGCGGAAAAAAAATATTCTGCAAGAGTTTTGAAGAAATTTTTGTATAGAAATCAAAGAACAACGTGGGCTTAAAGTTATTTTCATTTAAAAAGTTTTTTTTTGGCTCCGATTTTAAAAGTATTTAATTATGGAAAAATCATTAGGCATGTGTAGAGACTAAGATGCCTAATCATTTTTAATTAAATTTCTGTTGAACATGAAATTAAACGCCAGATAGATTGGCTTCTTCTTTCGTTAAACAACTTGCATTGATTTTATATCATTGATATAATTAGGATTTCTAGAGAAAACTAATATATACCAAATTTACTACGTCACAAAAAAATATTCTAGTTGTTTAAGGGAAATTAAACACAATAAATATAAAAAAAAAATTATATTATTATTATTATAATGAACCACGAAATTAATATACAAAAAAAAAAAAAACAGTGAAATTCAAAAGAATTATGCTTTTATAAGACAGAAAATATAAATAATATGTATAATGAAAATATATATATTTAAATAAAATTATTAATGAATTTGATAAAAATTATTCTTAATTTAAATAAGAAATTATTTATATAAAATGGAAAAAAATGATAAGTAATAAAATATATTTATAAGACATTAACATTAATAAACAAAATAAAACAAAAATTTGTTAACTTTAATAAAATTGTAAAAAATTGTAGAATATAATTCTTAATTTAAATAACCAAATTGAAATATTTCAATATTTATTTTTATATATATTTTATATTTTTTTAAAATATTTTTTTTATGATTTTCCCATAGAACAATCCCAAAAAATTACTAACTTGAGAGATATTCTCGGCACAAAATGCTTTTCAGTTTTCTTCAGAAACCGCATACCCATTGCAATTGATTGCCAAGGCCCATGGGTATCTGGCATGACACGTGTTGGGGCTAAACACACGGCAGATGTTTTTTTATATATATTTTTAGCCGAAGCAAATGTTGCCTGACAATTGTCAATAGCCGTGAAAGGAAAAGCAAACGCAGCCAGCTTGCAATATTTGCCGCTAACGGCGATGAGTTGAGCATTTCAATTGTCAGGCATTGAGCAACAGGCTAGCACACGCACACACACACGCACAACCAACACACACACACACTCACGCACATTCACTGACTTGGCAGAAGTTGTTTTATTAGCACAACAGCAGGACAACCAAAATGAATTACCTAGCAGTGGGCCAAGCAAATGTATTTCGCTTGTATGCGTAGCATGTCACGCCCCACGCCCCACTCCACACACACACACGCACACAGAGGCGGCCAAAAACACTTTCAATATGCACATGTTCAGGCAAGACGCCGTAGAAGGCGTTGCCGCTTTATATGGCCAACAATAGCAATATACCAGCTGCTGGCGGCGTCGCTCTCCCCTTTGCCCTCTGCCTCTGCTGCTGCTGTTTTCTTTATCAATGTTGTCAAGCTGCGCTGTTTGCACAGCAAATGCCAGACAGCAATAACAACAGCAACAACTACAGCAACGATGCCATTTATTCATTGTCCATTCGCAAGTTGATTGTTTGCTTACTTTTATCATCGATTTCGTGTCGCAACGGAAATAATCGACAAAAGTTTTTAATCAACAACACAGACAGACACACACACTCTCTCCCTCTCTCTCTCTCTCTCTCTCCTTACCTTCCTCTCTCTCACACCCAACAATACATTCTCATTTGCCTCAGTTTATATAAGCATTACAATCATTAAAAGAGACAAACCCGGAAAGGGTCACACAACACGTCAGCAAATTTTCCATTTGGATTATGGCCAGAGGGGGAGGTGGGCGTCTGTGGGCGTGGCACGCATTTAATGCAAATTGCCCAAAATTAATTATTAAATTACACGAAAAAGGCATTTGAGGTTTTTCACTCGCTTCGATTTGTGGCCAATGCGCGCGTGTTTGCTATAAACGTGTAAATCTGCCCCTTTACGCAAGCCTTTCAAAGGCAAAAATACAATTTACAAATATTAAGCATACGCCGCGTGTGACGCAGGTTAGCTTCAATTTGCTTAAAGCCAACAACGATTTGTCGTGGAGGAGGTGGCAGAGCTCACGTGTAGCTGCTGGAAAGTAAAGGCAAATAAGTTGAGTTCAGCTTGCAGTTATGCGGAGAAGCAGAGAAGTTGTAGAAGTGCAGTATTAATTGGGGTTTTAACGAGGTGATTATATAAAATATTGTTTGGAAAAGAAGTGTAAGGAATGTTAGGGAAAAGCAAGAATATAAACATAGATACATAGAACAACATAATTGATAAATATATTTATACAAATAAATATGAAGTCTGTTGGAAAGGTTCTCATATGTTAAAATTCCGAGATATTCGATATTGTGGCTTCATATCATTCATTCATGAGAGTCCATCTATGGTCAATTTGAATAGTTAGGTAATTTGCGATAGCAGTCTAGCTTAGACATCTTTTTCGTTCACAATGTTTAGAGCAAAGAAATTTTGTACCAACAAGAACACACTTATGATGCCACATCCACCACAGACCTAACTCTCTGTCACCTTTTCATATTCCTCAAACTGAAGAGGCCCATGAAAGGAGAACTAGTGCAGCACTTAAGCAAATAACGATGACATCGAAGGCTAAGCTGAACAAGATCACAAAAATTGATTTTTAGAAGTGATTCGATGATTGGAAAAATGTTAGCAAAGATGTATAATATATCATGGACATTGGCACATTATTTGATTTAGTTTGACTCATATGATATCACATAAATTTAAGACAAATTTTATTAAAGTTTAAAAAAATTGTTAGTTGAATTTCAGAAGGAAAAAATAGTTAAAAGCGCTAATGAGAGTAAAATTTATTGCACAAAAATCTTCTAGAAGCCCACTAAGGTAGGCAATAACAAATAAAAATTTGCTGCAGCTAAGATTTTAACGATGATCATATTTTGTCATATTTTAAACACAAAATATTAATAAAAAATTTCAAATAAAACTTGAACTGAACTGCATATTAAATAAAAATTTCAAACAAGTTTTGGCTAAAAGAGATTAGTTTAGATAAACATATAAAAGATCACATATGTTGGCAATAGAAAAGTTTATCAAAAAATATTTTTAAAAGTCCAAAAAAATACCATAGTTAAACAGTGATAAAGATCGAATGGATATGAAAAAAGCTAAGACTAGGCCTTGCTAAGAACCTCCAAAATTATTTAACAACCTTCAACTACATAGCTTTAAGATCCTTCAGAGCAGCCTACTATCTATTTAACTACAGTATTCTCGTTTTAAACAGTCATTAAAAGAGCTGCAAAAAAAATGAAATAAATTGGATGCGTGCTTAAATTGTTGATTGTTGATTGAGCAAGACTTAAATGGCAAGCCTTCAGTGCCAGCGAGCTGACGGCCTATAGAGGTCGACAGGCATAAATTATGCAGGCGATGCTGAAGCGCATATCGATGCAATTTTTAATTGAACACAGCAAGTAGAGACAGAGAGAGAGAGAGAGAGAGAAAGAGAGAGAGTGTGTGTGAGAGAGACAGAGTGAAACACTTGTGCTGCAGTTGAGGCATGTCGCTCGCTACTTTTATGGTAAAGAGCGTGGTAAAATTGAATTAAATCGTCGTTGCTGTTGTTGTTGATTTAATTGAAATGCATCCGTGACAGTTGTTGGCGCTGTCAATGTGCGAACTTTTTTGCTATTTACATGCAAATGCAATTTCGCGCGCAGTCACAAGCCAAAAATGCGCCCAAATCAAATCAAAAGGAAAACACTTCAGCTGGCCCCGTGTTAAATATTTATCCAAAGGTTTGGCCCTCACAATGTGCGTTGACACTCCGTCTGTCCATCAAATTGTGCCCCTTTTACCATGTCGCTGCAGCGTGTCGAGCTGCTGCAGCTGCCCCACGTCTGCCTCTTGTTCTCTGTCTGTCTGTCTGTCTGTCAAACTGTTTTGTCACAGCGTTTGTCATGCACTTAGCCAAAGTTTGCCAACTGCCACGCCATATAACTTGGGCGCTCTGCCAGGCCATCAAATATTTATGATTTTATATTGCAGACGCTCGGCTCGGCTCGACTGGGCTCGGCATGACTCAACTCGACTCGACTGCCTGCCAGACTGCAACTTGATTTATCGCACCACATGTCAAAATACTTCAACACAATTTCAATTTTCCACTTTCGAGCGGCGCAACAGTGGCTTGCCCTTAAATCTGTCCAGCATACGGATTTGCCATGCAATAACAGCCTTGTCGTGCTTTATATATTTATGTGTCAGCCTGTGGCAAGCCCAAGTCTATAAATCTATTATGAATTATTGGATTACACTCTTTTTGGAAAGAGAAATTTTATGGCTTAGCTTTTTTTGTAAGGAATTTTTTTAAAAATATATAGACTATGTTAACTATGTTTTATAATATAAAAAAAAATTAGTATAAATTCTATTGACAACACAACTTTTTCAGTTCGTCTTAAATGAATAAATAAAAATAAATATGATATATATATAAAGATTGAATGTATCATAAATATTATAAATATTATAAAATATGCTAAACGTAAGCCCTTTTTAACAATTGTAATATGAACTTCCCCAAGTTTCAGGGTATCTCCAAGTCGAGCAGTCACGACTAAAGCTTATTTACTTATATTGAAAAGTTTAAAAAAATCTTTTAGTCGACAAGAAAATGAGTTAAAACTATTATCAAAACAGAATATATTTCAACTAACGAGAAATATGATAATTTTACAACCAAAAAAATCATAAGCCTGCATTAAAATACAAGAAAATCTATTTAAAATATCTGATTTGTATTTATCATAGTCTAAGAACTGAGCAAGCATACGGAGAGAGAGTAGCTAAACTTAGCTGCTCAGACTTTTACTTTCAGGTCTCTGCCACGCCTTCAACTCTCACACTCAGCCATCAGACACTCAGCTTCCATTTCAAGCTTTAATAAAAACAAAAAGTTTTAAAATTCCGAGTTACTTCAACACTCTCAAGCTCCTCCGATGATCAGCTAAATATATCCCAAGTCTAGACATTTTTGCATTAAAAAGCGATCTTAAATATTTACCAAGAAATATAAAGTTTCTTTTTTTTCTCAATTTTTTCTCTTCCAGATAATTGACTTTATCTCAGTGAGTGCATTAAAGATGCTGTCGCAGCTTGTTAACTTCGCTGATAACTTGATAAATGATGCCAGCCCAAAAATTAAGAAAAAAAATCATTTTCAAGGAGAGAAAGTTTACAGCCAGAGCCGTCCTGGCCTGTCCTGTCCTGTCCTGCCTCGTTGGCCTGGCAATAAAATTGCTGCAGAAAATGTGCCATAATTTCATTGAGCAAAGACTTTAAACGTCTGTCACGTTCGACTTCTTGCTCAGCTTCTACTTATATTTTACTTCATCTACTTCTCCTGCTGCTGTTTCTGCTTATTCTTCCTCTTCTGTAAATCTCAATTGCAGTTTCTTTTATGGCTGCTGCAATTGGCTTTTGCGCTGTTAAGTCTTAATATTCTACTTGGCTTACTTGCAATTTGTTTTTTTTTTTTTTGCTCCAGCTGCAGCGAGTCAAATATTTGCCCCAAGCTTACACAAAGTGAACTTTTTACAGGGAAATACAGAGAGAGAGAGAAAAGGAGAAACATAGACAGCTGCCTGCGGCACCTTTCACACTCAGTTGCAATTGCCTCGAGCTGCTACTGCTGCTGCTGCTGCTCTACACATTTCTCTATATTTATTTATTTAAATGTGCTTTTGCCACATTTTGCATAAAATGAGTCAGCTTTAATGCGGTCAAGTCTCTGACAAAATAACTTTATTAGTTTCTGCGGTCTCTGGCCCAAATGGCTCCATGGAACGCCCAAATGGAAACTAAACACAAACATAGAGAGATGTATGTATGCTGGCATAGTTTTTGCGGCTGTTGTTAATTAATTTAATTATCTTATATTTGATTGCACACTTGCCGCTCGAATGCCAAAATATTTGCCCAGTAATTAAATGCAATCAATATTTGGACATGAATTTATGCAAAGCTAATTAATTTCTGTTTATTCGAGACAATTTGTCATGAATTAAATATTTCATTGACAGGTGCAAATGAATTTCATTCCATTGAGCCCGGGCTCAAATGATAAACATAAATATTTCAGGGCTTAAAAGCCAAGCCAGCAGCTGCTGCTCCAGCATTGTCCTAGACAGCTCAAATATTTATGAATTAATATTTAGAAATTTATGAAGGTTTGTGCGTGCAACAAGAAGTTTTAACCGAATTCTAATTTGTATTTGGGGTGAGGAAAACTTTAAAACCTTGAAGCATAAAACTTAAAGTTAATTTAATTCAATTTAAAAATGTAAACACATATTTTAAGGGCAAGATCAGGTATTAATCACAAAAATCTTCTTTTTTCTTTAATTTTTTTATTATGCATAGTATTTTTTTTTTTTAATTTATTTTTATATATTTTAATTATTTTTTATGTTTAAATTCATTTTTTTCTTGAATTTTGAAGTAGTTTATAATTAGTTTTATATATTTATATATTTATTTTTATATATTTCATATATAAAACGTATGTATCTAAATATATATGTAATAAAAAAATTAAAAACATAAATTCACATTATTTAGGAGATACAATATATAATAAACATTTTTACAAAAAATATTTAATACAAATTAAATCATTAATAAATATATATCTGTCGAACATATTTATCTATTTGCCCAAATGCCTAGCTGTCAAGCGCTTTAAAAAATACAGTTCAAAATGTGAGTTTAAATTTGCTAATTTGCATTTTCTATACATGTACAATTTGTGTGTTACATATATATAAAAATACGTGTACAAATTTGTTTGCTTGTGCTGCGGGCAATTTATAAGCTTTTAGTCGAATCAAAATCCCTTGCTAATCATTTTAGCTGACAATAAAAATGTTGTACGACATGCAAGCAAATAATTTGTAACACACAGAGATACACACACACGTGTGTGTAGAGCTACAATTTGACGCAGTCCAATCAGAAAACATTTCAATAATATTCAAAGCACACAGAGCCAGAGTCACCAGGGCAATCAGCAAACAATTTGACAAATGCAAAAAGCAAGCAGGAAATGCAGAAAAATAAATTATTAACCACAAAGTTGTGACAGATATATAAATATATAAAAAAATATATAAAAAAGATATATAAAATATTTTAAAAAAATGTATATATATTATGTATTCTTTAATTAAATGATAAATGCGTTTGCGCAGCGATGCGAAATCAGCTGCAAAATGAAATTTCAGCCGTAAATGCGGGCGCAAAAGGGCTTTAAGGCTTGTCAAGGTAAACGTGCCACGCCCACTGTTAGTTAGGGCGTGAAATATGAAGGCGCAGCAGCGCTACGCCGTTGCTTTAAAAAAAACACAGACACACACACACACACATAAAAAACAACAACTGACAGCACAGTTAATTTCATAAGGCATACATGACGTATACGCCCCTTAAGCCATAGACGGCGTGTGTGTGTGTGTGCTCAGAGCAGTCATGCATATTTATACACATAACGAGCATAGGCTGTGTGTGCGTGTGTGTGTGTTATTTGGGGGTTCTGGGCACTTGAATCGCTTTTGTTACCTGACGTCAATCGATTGATTTTGTTGCCCCTTACAGCCAGCCTAACTGAGGCATTATTTACCTAACAAATTCATATATGATACTACTCAGGCGCTGCCTAATTACTAGAGAAAAATACACACAGACATATATTTATATATATATACTGACTCTCATCAATATCATATAGATTGCCTGATTTATTATGCAATAATTAAATACCTTGTACTTTGCCTACCTTTTCGTATCAAGGTCTCCCCCCCCAAGGCTCTCTGCTGTCTGTATGTTGTCAGTGTCCCATTGGTCTGATTAATGCCTTGAGCCACTGTCTGGCTCAATTATTGAACAAAAGTTTTTCCGTTTCTCCCGTTTTTGTTTTTACTATCCCCCAGGACTATTTGGAACTTGGCTCTCCATTCTGTTCTGTCGACACATGTCATAAATGCGTGCCATATCGTCACATATGTCATTCGACTTTTATGCACTTTTTGATAGCGTTTTATTGTCCATGGCCGATGAAATTTTAATAGCTTCCACAAAAACTCCACACAGACGGACGGCCATTTAAATGTCCTGTTTGAATGATTATTTCGGCATTTGAAAACACTCCACATGCCATTCAAACATAACATTTATTTACCTATTTGGGGCAGGAGCCCCAACTGCGGAAACACATAAACCGCTTAGTAGCCGAGTGTGTTTCCTGCGAACTCATTTTATCTCTTATTTATTTCAGCGACTTGTTTCGCTGCTCTTTTATGTCGATTTTGTCGAAGTCTTTTAACAGCTTCGTAGACTGTTTCATTTTATTTGAGTATTTTTAATTATTAAGTCCAAGCATTTAAGTATCTCAGTTTTTAATAGAAATTTGTAGTGGCGTGTTGAACTTTTTTTTTTAGTATTATATTTGGTCGATATTTAAAATCATATTAAATATATAAACAGCTCTATTGTATTTTATAAGTTCTATTTGTAAGACCTTTGCCTACATATTATGTGCTATTTATTCATCGATTATCCCCATTCCTTTATCCTTTATCCTTTATCGTTCATCCTTTATCCATTATCATTTATCTGTCATCCTTTATTCTTCATCGTTTTTCCATTCTCTTTTATCCTTTATCCTCTAGCCATTATTTTTTACCCTCTGCAGTTTATCATTTATCATCTTTCCGTTATTCTTTAACATTTATCATATATCCAATGTGTTGATCGGTTATCCATTATCCTTTTCTTTTATAAAGGATTTATCCATTATTTCATAATTTGTCCTTTATCCTCTATCCTCATTCATTTATCTTCCATTCCTTATCCGTTATCCTTAATTTTTTATCCTCTATCCTTTATCTTCTTTCCTCTTTCCTTTTTCCTTTAATATTTATTCTGTATCCTTATTCATCTATCCTCTATTTTCTATCCTATCTATTTGTCTGCCATCCTCTCTCCTCATTCATCTATTGTGATACATCCTACTCTATCCTTTATATATTATCCTTCAAACTACGTCTCATATCTTTTCATAATAAATCCAACATATCATATTCTTCAACCTATACTTTATATAGTATTTTCTATTTCCTACAGTCCATATAACTATAGAATATATATATTTTTTATTGCATATTACTATTTTCCCCTTTTATTTCCCCTCATACTTTCGCATTTCTTTTCATATTACTTACGTCAACTCCACTTCCACTTTCTCCACCTATCTCTTTCGTATTGCCAGCTTATCTCTCTCATTTTATTACTTCTTCCACTACTTTTTTTATTTACCTTTTATTCCCTCTGCAGCTGTAGGCAAGTCCCTCTTTCTCTTCCCATTTCACCTTAGCAATTAAAGTTCGTATATTTTTGTTTACTACAATTTCCTTTTGTGTCGAATTCTTAAGCGTTGCAATAGCACTTTAGCTAGATCCATTCAATCCCTTTTTATATATTAACTAAACAATCAAACTTTAGTTGAATAAATATAGCTGACCTAATGCAATCCCTTCGCGTGCTGAGACTCAATCAAAGCGATATTTATTTTGGGATATATTAATAAATACATATTAATCAGATAGCCCCGTAGCTGCGTCGCTGTAATTCGCATTTGCCAAGGCTATTTATATATAGACATATAATAGATAAATATTAATCGGATAGCTTCAATCGCCTCTGCCACCAGCCCACTCTCAATTCGCCTATGAAAATCAATGTGGCAATCACCTGTCCGAGGAGGAACAATCTCCAGCACAACTGCAGGTCCTCGTACCGGGTGGCAATCGGACTCTCGAGCGTGCCACCGACCACAGTCGGAACCTTGCCGATGAGCATGTCATGATGAGCTCTATCATTGAGCCACTTGGTCATGCCCACGCTCTGGGCAGTCAGAATGAAATCGTCCAGGGCGACAGCGAAGATGGAATTCTTGCGCAGAATCGTGCCCACTGGAAACTCCTCGGCAATGTGAATGTCCTGCGACTTGCACAGAATCGGACGCTTGTAGTTCCTCTGATAGATATCCAAGGCTCGCCAGACGTACGTATACGTCTGATAGCCATAGCTCGTATTGAGGCTGAGCAATAGCTCGGCGTGATCCTTCGAGACCATGAAGATGGCATTGGGCATTTTTTCTGTAAAGAAATCCGCATCGTACTCCGACTCGATCAACACACGCGAGCTGAAGTCAACGAGCACCGGCAAACCACTAGCATTCAGCTCCGCATAGCTCTGAATATGCGTTTCGTGGGGCTGCTTGGTCAGCCAGGTGCTCAGGCTGGCGCTGAAGGCGATGTTGCAAAAGATGCCCAGGATGGACAGCTGAAAGACCAGCTGCCGCAACGAGAAACTCCGCGTGCGGCCAATGGGCACCGACTGATTGAAGAGGTAGCGCAGCACGTTCAGGTTCAGCCAGAGCTGATAGAAATGCAACTTGAATCTCGAGCCCAATTGATAGTAATTCATACACGTCTCGATCAGGCTGAGGCCATTGTACAGGGCGATCATCTTCAGCACCAGCTGGAGGGGGAACATGAGCACATAGATCTGGCCCAGGGTCAGCGGCTTGCCGCACGGCACCACCACCATCAGGCTGACCATGCCCAGCGTCGCCGACTTCTGGGTACCTTCCGTGCGGTAGCGCTGCAGAAACGGCTGCACATTGGTCACAATATCGACCGTGCCCTCGTTCAGCATGTCCATGATCTCCGGCATATACAGCACCCTGTACGACTCGTTGTGCAGCGGACTGAAGTAGTGCAGCCGAATATTGCGATGCTTGGCGAAGCTGTCCATTAGGTTGTAGCAGAAGCCATTGAGGTACTGCCGCCCAGTGCGCGGATCGCGGCTAATGAAGCTGTTGGGCGGCACCAGCGACGGGATCATTGCGGCGCGCTTGCCCCGGAAATTGCGCCAGTGTTGGACAAAGAGACGTTCAGTGTTGTGCAACGCCTCAAAGCGAGGCCGCGGAAAGGGCAACATGCGCAGCAGAGAAGACTCAGCTTTGCCCTCGACTAGGACTACAATGTTGTAGAAATGATGTCGCTTCGCCTGCCGCCGAATCGTGTTCAGACTCTGCTGCACCTGCTCCACGCGCAGCCAGATTATTATTCTCGCCTCGCGCATGCCGTCCAGGTCGTCGGCCAGGGCGGTCAGCAGCATCGCATCTCCGATTTCGGCCATGCAAATCAGGGCCAGGGCCTCACGTGTGTAATTGACGACACGAATCACGTTTCGTTCGTCGTAACGCAACACTGGCCAATTGGGCGAGTGCCAGTGTTGCAAAGCATCCAAATTAGTCTGCTGCCTACGCTGCAGCAACAGCACCAGCCCAATCGCCCGCTCCCCCTCCACCCGGGCCAGCAAATTAGAGAGCACATCCACCCGACGACGCTCCATCTCCAGCCCGAATTGCGTCCAACGACTGGCGCAGCAGCAGGCACAGAGCAAACTCAGCCACAACCACAATTCCCTCTTGGCCATTACAAGTCGCCTACGATTTGGTCTTCCAACTGAACTGTCGCCGTCTGTTCGACTGGCCTTTTAAAGGCTTATCGGCGCATCGTTATAATTGCATTAAAAGCATATTTAGATAGAGATTTTTTTTGAAAATCCATTTGGTCACATTTCATGGCATTAGCTGAGATAAACATCCATTAAAAGTGTGTAAATTTTAATAGACGAACGGGTTTTTAATAGAACAGTTTAGAGTATTTAGAGTGATACATTTTTATATATTTTGCTATGCCTCTGAATACCCTATTTTTCCTTTTCTAAAAGTTTCTAAAAAGTAAATACTTTCTACTCCTGATTGATATATTAACAAAATAGTTTTCTTTTTTAGGTCAGGGCAGCTTAGTTTGCAGTTTCACTTATTGATTCATAGCTCGTTAGTTTTTAGGGTCTTCAAATTTTGAATGAACACGATCGAGTCTGTATTGACTGTATTCTTTTATGTATAAAAGAATGTCCTTTCTTAGAAATGTACTTTATGAGTTTTGAAAATTTTTTAAAATTATGAAATTGGAAATTTTGAAATAAGGAAATATTAAATCATATGCTCAATAATTTATTGGTTAATAAACCAATTTTTTGTTCAATTAGCAGCATCAACAGGCAAGCAGAGCTTGGGCTAAATACGAGCAGCCCCAAATGCGAAGGAAAATACGTTTAATATGAAATTCTCAAGATTCTATCTTCTAATTGAACAAAGACTAATTTTTACTTCTTAAAAAATATGCTCAGCTTAATAAAGATCTAGAGTCAGACACTATATCCTATCCTAACCGAAGGATAGGCTGCAATAACAATCGTCAGGAAGTGGCAACGTTTTCAAAGAGTTACTTAGAACAAGGGAAGGAGAATAAGCAGCATAATCGCTCTCTATGATTGTCGGCTTGCGGCTTCGTAAAACAATCATATAATAAGTCTATATATTATTTATTGTATGTATCTGTAATATTTCTATTAAAGTAAGTCCTCAACTAAATAAGAAAATTAAATATAATTCATGCAAAAAAGTTAAGCATTTATATATAATTTTTAGTCAAATCATATATCATATATAAATTATATATACACATTTATATATCATATCTTATATAGTATATCGTATTATCATATTATCATATTATCTTATATTACATCATAGATTGCCAACAAGCATATATTATCCTCATCAGTATTCGAAATAAATTCATATACTATACTAAAATAGTTAATCCATTTTATAGCTAATCAACATGCAGCTCAAAGCGAATCCCTGCCAAAGTTTTAACCTATTTCTATTCACTTTCATTACCACACCACACTGTTACGACACCGCAGTGCGCCGCACTCAAACCCCGGGCCGAGCTCGTTCCCAAACCCCAAGCTCATTTCCATGCCGAACCCGCGCTAATGCCACAACATTTTATCTACTGGGAAATCTCGTTTTATTTGAGATAAGCTCAAGCAAATGCGCAGGTGAGTGCCCGCCAGGCCAGGTGTGCATGCTCCATTCAATTTTTGGCTGTAATGCCAGCTGGCGTGACATAAAGCTGCTAATTAACAACAGATTGCTGGGTGAAATTAAGCAAAAATTGCGTATACGCAGCGTGCGCTTCAAATATTAAAAGCCAACATGAATTTAAAGTGCTACTTGAGCGAAGGAAAAAAATAAAATATATATAAATAGAGAAAGAGAGAGGGAGATAAAGAGTGTGAGAGAGGGAGAGTAGAGGAGCGGCACGCATGTGTTTAGATAAATATTTAATTAAAGGCGCAACATGCGACGCTAATTATGGCCAGGCTAAGGCCAGGTAAGCGCTAACTGGCAGAATGTCAGCAGATTGCGCCTTATCCGACAGCACAGAGAGAGAGGGAAGAGAGGGAGAGGGAGAGTGAGGGAGAGCTCAGTCCATTTGTTGTTATTTTGCATTAGAAACTCAGTCGAGCTGAAGCCCAAACGACATAATTTACAAAAGCGCTTTGGCAGTTAGTCCAGAGCCAGAGTCAGTGTCAGAGTCAGTGTCGGTGCTGGCATCCTTGCCGGACCCGGGCCAGAGGGCCAGAGGCTTCCGGCTCTGTCCGGCAAAGTGTCAGTTGCACTGCCGCTGTCGCTCGCCTGTGGCAGCAGTTGTGCAGCATTTCAAGCGCATTTAATGCGCATAATGTCAACTGCAATGGGGCCAGGCGCCACCACGTACCGAGAGACCACATTTACGTTGTTTCAACTCTCGGCTGAGTTAAGCATTTTGTTTACTGCTCGTTTGTGGTTGCGCCTCGGCCTTTGTGTACATACCACCACGGCCACGCCCACCTTTAATTGAGCAACTTTTGCACATTTAATGCCAACAACAGGCTGCAATTTGCACAGGTAGACACCACACACAGCAACACACACCACACCACACACAGCAGCACACACACCCCACTCACACACACACAGTTTAAATGAGTGTATATAGTTTGTAGTTAGTCTTTGTCTTTGGGGAATTTTCGTCAACTGCGTTTTCTGCATGAAATTTAGTTCTAAAGAAGCTAGCAGAGACTAAGACAAAGAGGAGAATTTGGGGCATAATCTTAAGCATAATGCGGAACTTAGAGGAGCGAAGGAAAAGAGGAGAGAGAAGTGGAGAATAGAAGCAAAGGAGACAAGTTAAGAATAAGGGATAGTAAGAGAAGCAGATTGAGAAAGCAAAAGGAAGATTCAAAGAATGACAAATAGGAGGTGAGTTAGTAGAAAGAGAGAGAGAGAATGAGAGAGAGAGAGAGAGAGAGAGAGAGACAGAGAGAGAGAGAGAGAGAGGGAAAGAAGAAGAGAGAAAAGGAGAAATATTAAAAGAGAGAGAGAGAGAGAGAGAGAGAGAGAGAAAGAAGAAGAGCGAATAGGAGAGATATTGGAAGAGACAGAGAGAGAGAAAAAGAGAGAGAGAGGAAAAAAGAAGAAGACAAAGACAGAGAATGAGAGAGAGTTAGAGACGCTGAGACAGGGCGGGAGAGTGAGAAGGAGAGATGCAGATAGAAAGAGGGATAGAGATAGAGAGAGAGATAACAGAGAGAGAGCGAAAGACTAGGAGACATAGACAGCGAGAAGGAGAGAAACAAACAGCGAGTGAGAGCAAGAGACAGATAGAATTTGAGTGAGGTAATTTCAAGTAGAAAAGATAGTTTGAGAAGGAAAGAAAGACGAAGAAACTGAAGAATTGAAGAAAGACAAAAGCAAATGAGATACAGAGAGAACGCTAGTCAGAGAGAACTACAAACAAATGGAGGTAATGAGAAAGAGAGACCAAAAGATAAAAAGCGGGAGAAAGAACAAGAGGATGAAAAATCAGAGGAGAAAGAGAGATCAAATAAATCAGCGAACAATGAAAGAGGTAGCAAGACCAACAGAGAGAAAGCGATAGCGACAGCCACAGTAAAGCAGAAAAGAAAAGGTCTGACAGAAAGAGCGATTAAAAATAGGGTACCATTTATCTTCCCCATCTCTCTCCATCTAGAACTCTAGAGAACTATTTCTATCTTCCTCTCACTTTAATAAAATTGTTCTATAAAATCAGAAACCATACTAACACAATCCGAATCCATTTCAAGCCATAAATAAGGAGATTATATTTACAGCTTAGAAAATAGAGGAGCAGGAAAAGCAAAGAGCAGAAGCACAAAGTGATAAAGAGATATGCAGAGCTCACACTCTGACACAGCTAACTCTATCAGAATGTTGCAATAAGTAAGCAAAGAAATAAAGTAAAACCTAGAGTGGCAAAACGCATTCTGCATCGCTGAAGTGGAAGTGCAAGTGTTTTGAGAATGTCACACAATGTAAAATAAGTTTATCAAAAATTCCCGAGGAAGCGCATCGACGTTTAAAGGAGACGTTGAGGAATGCAGCTCAATGAGGAACGAAGAAACTCAATGTAGCTGAAAAGTAGAAATTTCGTCAGACTTTCAGGAATGTAGCACAAAGTGGAAAGGGAGGGAGAGTAAAAGGAAGGCAAGGCATATCAATATCTACAGTTGGCTTTTAAGTCGTTTGATAGTAATGTCTACGAATATTTATGTTGAGTGCCAGCAGCTATTTGAGCCAACCATTGTTATCGAACCCAGAAACAATTTCAATTGAATGTCAATTTGCATTTGCCGCAAATTGAACATTTTGAGTGCAGCTAAGTGCATTGCGATGTTAGCTGCTAAAAATACATGACTTATTCATGTACAGAAAAAACAGGAGCGAATGCACTCGTTGAATAATTAAACGGATTAAGTTGGTCAGTCGCATTAAATAAAAAAACATTAAAATAATAATGAGACTAATAGGAAAAAACTTTTGTACACATAATCTGCATCAAGTATAAACATTAAATAATTTAATATAATAAATTTAAAGTAGCTATTGAAATAGTTACAAAATATGTAAAGCATTTAAAATTATAATAAATAAAAATAATAAATAAAATTAAATAGTCAATGCAAAATATAATTTATAAATGTTTTAAAAAAAAATATTCAACATATAAATAATTTTGTTAATTATTAAAATTATGTTTAAGCTGCATACATTTTTGTTTTTAATACGACGTTTTTTTTTATTTATATCATATTATCATTATTGTATAATTTTTATAAAATAAAAAAGGTCTAATTTTTGGAAATTAAAGTAAATAAGATAAATAAAACATAAAAAAAAAGTACACCTTTAAATTAAAAAAAATCATATTTAAAATATATATATAAATAAATAATTAATAAAATATTCTTAAAAATAATTACATATTGATTAAAAATAATAAATATATATATATATTTATGTATATTTATATTATTCAATTCATCCAGCACTAAATTTCCTCTCATAATAAATTGTATATATAATAATATTAAATCAACTAGAATGCCGACACTTATCGAAAAGGTTTAATCAACACTTTCAAGTTCTTGGACACGTTTAGAGCATTTGACCATTAACATATATATTTCAGCCGAAACAAGTTGGGAAACAAAATAAATACTAAGCACACACCCAGACACACACACATACACACTCGAGTACACACTCACACACACCTAGAAAGCTTAACCTTTATTGATATAAAATTCACGCACGTAAGCAAACAATTTGCTTCAAACCGACAAAAAGAAACCAAAAAAAAAGAGAACAACAAAAACGATATAGAAAATAATAAAAATAAAACAAATGCCACGGAGAAAAAAATGCACAATTTTCCACTCTTTATTTTACATTTTTTTCTTCCCTTTTTTTTCGTGTATTTTCCCGCAGCGAATTTTGCGGCGGATGCGATTGCGGATGTGGATGCGTCTACGGATGCGGAATCATAGACGAGTGCACAATTGAGTCGACGTTGAGCTGGCAACACCTAAAGGAATCTAAAACAAAAACAGCAGAAGGAAAAAAATACATACCATGGGTTGGCACTAGACGCTGTAAAAGTGTGTGTGTGTGAGCGAGTGTATGTATGTGTGTGGTGTGTGTTGGCTTTTATGAGCTGCAAGTTTTGGAGTTTCTTTACGGTTTTCTTTTTGGGTTTTTTCGTTTTTATTGGCGTTTATTTGTTGGCCGTTATATTTGCTGTGTATGTGAGCAAACGATGCCCACAGGACACACTCGAGCGAAGGATTGCGCGAGCGCGACTGCGATAGCGACGACGACGACGGCGACGGAAGAGCGACCAAGCATTATAAAAGGTTAATAGCAGCTTGTAATAAATTGCCGTATGCAGCCAGCTTGAACTTTGAACCTTACTTTTGCGCACTGCGGCAAACGAGTCGGGGCTTGCGGTGTGGTAGGCTTCGAGCAGCATCCAGCGCTACGGCGCACATAAATAAGACAAACTATGCACAGAGATTCAACTGGCCCGTGTCAGGCTGCACGCAGCTCGCTCATTTATTTATTTATGCGCACAACACACGGCGACACAGTTCGAGACACGGTCGACAGACGGCAGAACGCGAATTGACAGCAGCGAAAGAAGCGAGGAGAACGACAGCAATTTCTACTGCCACTTATATGTTTAGGCCCAACTAAAGCCAAATTAAATATTTAAGCCAGAGAACAGCTACGAGTTCGCTACAATTGATTTATATGCAATAAACACACACTCAAACGCACACACGCACACACACACAGGCGCAGACAGAGGCACGTTCACTATTATAGTTATGTCTATTAATAATACACTTGTTTGCCTCAGATTTACGGCAACTGTTGCTAGCAATTATAATAATTTTATTTTGTATTTATTTTTTGGGAAAAGGTCAGGCGAATTTTGGTGTGAAAAACATTTTTAAATTGTTATTAAATTGTTGTGCAGCGGCTAAAGTATAATTATAAATTATTTTAAATTTTATTTTGATTTTTTTTTTAATTTTACTATTTTTTTTTTTTTAATTTTTATTATTTTTAACAATTTATAAGCGATTTTTAATTTATAATTTTATATATTTTTTTTTAATAGTTACAATTTTTTTTCATAATTTTATTTTTTTTTTTATAATTATAATTTTTTTAAATAATTATAATTTTTTCTTAATAATTATTTTGTTTTTTAATAATTATAACTTTTTGTAATTTGTTTTATTTTTTTTTTTTAATTTATTATAATTTTTTAATTTTTTTCAAATTAATTTTCATAAATTTTCTACAATTTATAATTGAACTAGTCTTTGATTTAATTTCAATTAATTTAATTTCTCAATTTTTTTCTACTAGAATTAAATTTGCTAGGCAATTTAGTTTTTAATTAGTTTAATTAAATTTAATAAGCAAATTTTGCGCGAATTTCAACATGTTTTTTTTTTTGTTTTTGGCACGAAAAAATGTCACGCACACGCACACGACACGAAGAAGACACGGCACGCACACACACACACGCAGGCACGCACACGCATTGACACACAGACGCTAAGTGTGTGTGTGTGTGTGTGTGTGGTCGGGAAAAACGTTTGAAGGAAAATGCTTGAACAGGCGGCCGCACACGGTAACGAGTGAAAATCACATGTTTCATGTGCAAAGTATAAAAGCAAACTGAAACCCGACGGCGCCGCCAACGACAGCTGCCCGAGCGCTGTTAGCTGCGTGCCGAGTCACTGTTACACGCGGCGTATGCGTAACATCGCAGGACGTTCACACAGATGGGCCAGACGCGAGGCTGAGTTGAGAGCTTTTCTTGACCACAAGAGAGGGAGAGAGAGCGAGACAGAGAGAGAGAAAGAGTGCAAAAGCTCACACTGTTAAAGGCAGCTCTGTTAACATTATGTTAAGTTAACAGTTTTAGCTGTTAAGGCACATTGCGTATACGAATAGTTGCCGGCCAGATAGCTGTATTTGCTTGACTGTTCAAATATCAATGGGGAAACGGAAGCAGGGAGCTGATTAATTGCTATTAATATGAATATTTAACCCAATGCTCGAGGGTTAAAGTGTAGAGAGCAGAAAAGTCTGTTGAATGTATTTAGAAGGGAATAACATAATGTCTATGTCGAAGAGTAATGAAGTAAAATCTAAATTATAATAAAGGCAAATATTTTGAAGCTTAATAAATAAGTTACGAGCTCCAACCATTTTTATTCCCAAATATATATATCAAATTATTTATTAGCTAGCAACAACACAAGTCAGGTAAACATAAAAATAATAGCATAAAATATATGAATGCAATCAATAAAACGTATATAAAATATTACGCTTCATCATTTGTCTGATCTGAAAAGGCTACAGCTTAGCACGCGTACCAAAGCAACAAATAAACTGTGGTCGACGGCGAAGTATGTAATATTAATAAAGGCGATAGGCTCCTGAAATCCTATTTATATACTGTATTTTAGTCTTGTTACCTATTGATAAGAAATAAATCAATAAAATGCATAAAAAAATAAAAAAAAAGGTTTTATATTTAGGAGTACAAAATTTTCTAATTATTATGAAGCTTACTAAGTGAATATCAGTAAGCTAGATTCTCATTTTTATCATCAGTTTTGGGTCTTTTAATCATAAAATATATTTTTAAAAAGATTTTAATTAAATATAAAATATAAGCGTATCAACAAGTATTCATATTTGCTTCACGTATGAATGCGATTGATATTAGGTATATACAATTATTTATATTAATTAAAAATCTATATAATTCTTTTTAAATACCTCTCGTTGCTTGAACTTTCTACAAATTATTTTAAAAATTAAAAATAAGTTGTCAATAAAAAAAAAACAGATTTAATTTAAATATTTTTATCAAAATTAAACTATTAACTTCTTTTTTATATACTAAAATTTCCATATTAATTTTTTAAATATTTTTAAAAATTAATTCCAATATGGAATTATTTTTTTAATAATATTCAACATGTATTTTGGGCCCATACATATTTTTAAAATAACTTTTCCACAAGTAGAGTATTAAATTAATACTTATATACTCAGTGAAGTAGTAAAACACATTTGTTTTTCTCTTCCTATCCCTATTATTAGGCCCAACTACTAGAGCATTGTAAGTGCCTTGTAATTTGCAGTTGAAGTAGACAAACGATTTTATAACCACACTGAAACAAGCTCAACATCTACAACAACAACACTGAAAGGTTGTTAACAAGCTGCAAGTCTAATTAACGCTAGACGTTGTCATATT
Source organism: Drosophila pegasa (assembly GCA_035046225.1). Taxonomy (NCBI): domain Eukaryota; kingdom Metazoa; phylum Arthropoda; class Insecta; order Diptera; family Drosophilidae; genus Drosophila; species Drosophila pegasa. The sequence continues at coordinate 8,056,554 of JAWNOD010000076.1, read as the reverse complement.
TATGACCGCAGCTCGACATTTATTTCAGTGTCATGTGGTGCGGGGCTGACAATGTGCCAGCCGCAGCGACGACCGCAAATCATTTAAGGCTCTAATTAAATTTAAAAGTCCAGAGCACACACAGTCATAACTGCTGCCGCTACCGCCGCCGCCGCCGCTCAACAGGTGGCGCCACACACACGCACATTACATTAATTGACAACGCGTCGCACCTGAGCGAAAATTTACCTGCCTGATATTTGCTCTGCGCTGCATAATAAAAATATACGAAATGTTATTTATTTAATGGAGTGTGTGGCACACATATTGCATTGCAATTCAGATAAAATGACAAATGTAAACAACGATAAATGTCATAATGCCAAAGCCAAACAGAGCAGCGGGTGGCGAGCCAAGCAAAGCCAAGTGGAGCCAAAACAATGTACGAGAGCTCTGCCGGACCAATAAATCAATGTGAAAGGGCAACCAACAGCTACATCGTCTGCGCTGGCTCCCCTTCTGCTGCTGCTCTAGCTAGAGTTACGCCTGAATTCCATTTGGAATGCCAAACACAGCAGCAGCTGGATGGCCACTCAAGCAGGCTGGCAGGCCGACAGCCAGGCAAGCAGTCAGCCAATAGGCAGGACACACGCAGGACACCAGCTGCCTTGAGTCAGTGGCAAGGCGAGGCAGAGTAAGGCAAGTCAAGTCAAGTCAAGTGTAACGGGCTGGCATTGACAATGCCTGGGCCAACTCTGCGTTGAGTGCCGAGTGTTAACATACTAATATACACTTTGCATCTTAATCGTCCTTTGCCGTTAGAGCCTGTTAGCATGCCAACGGCAACAACAACAACAACAAACATTATAGCTATCTGCCCGTCTTAATGCTGATGACAATGATAGCCCAGTCCGGGCAAAGGATGTCTGCTCCTTACGACTACGCCAATCGCTTTGATTGCGGCCTACATCTGCCTCCACTTCGACTTTGACTTCTTCTATTATCATCATTGTTGTTGCTTTTGTTTCATCATTGTTTGTTCTATCATTATTATTGACGTATTTATGCCATAATTGGCTGATTATTTTGTTTTATTATTGAAAATATTTTATGCATAAGTTGGCTGCAGCAGCAAGAGCTGTTCAATGACTTTTGACTGACAACTTAAGCAGATAGATAGCAAATCTAAGATATGTTTGAGATGAACTCATGAGCTTAGGTCATGTATTAAATATTTGTGAGCTTAAATAGTTGGCGAAATATATATAAATTAACGGATATTTAAATATATAAATGAGCTATGCGGAGATTCAGATTTATGTGTAAAAAAATATTGAAAAAATATTGCATTAAAATAAAAATGATTGCAAAAATTCTATAAATAATTTGCAGATACATTAAGAAGTCTAAGCCTGGATATACAAATTTCAACATATTTTAAATCCTACAAATATCTCATATTAATTAATCTAAGCTTATTTTAAATCATAATATATTTATATAAAATAATTAAAAATATATTTTAAAATATTTGTTTACCCTAAAAAATATAATAAAAAATATATATAAATCAAAATATTTTTTATTTATTCAATATGACTAGGAAAACATATATTTATCTCTTCAGTTTAATTTGCTTCTAATATATTTATTCCTCTACTCAGCTTAATTTAATCCCAATTAATTTATTTTGCGACAATTGAAGAGAACAAATATTTTAATTTAACTAAATTTATCTTAAAACGAAAGGAAAAACGAAAAATTCCATAATAATATCAAGGTAAATAATTAAAAAAAATTAAATATAATAAAAATTTTAATACAAACTAATTTTTTTATATATCTACACAAAAAAAAAACGTGAAAAAATATCAAATAAAATATTAGGCTCCCGAAAATTTCTTCCAATTTAATTTATAACTTTTTAAAATAATACCAAATTTTAGTTTATCTATTACTGCCTACTCTTAGCTCCAAATTAAAGCAACTGTGCAAAGCGCCATCTGTTGCACGTGCTGGCAAGCTGCAACGCATTAGAACTCTACACGAAAAGCTCTCACTGCTCACACCCAAACAAAGCACACGCAATGGAGCAGCAGGCAGAGGACAAATGCTAACAAGGCAGAGGCCACAAAAATGCTGCTGTGTGCGCGTGTGTGTGTGTGTTTGGTTTTTTGCACACTCTGGCAACGCTGCCAGCAGCCACGAGCGCTCGTTAGCGCTCACGCAGCGAATAACAAGCGCAAAGCAAAAGCAGCGCAAACACGTGGCCAGCTAAGAGCACAGAGCGAAGCCGTTGAAGAGAGACGCGAGAGCGCCGAATAAAGTAGCAACAGCGACAGCGGCTGACGTCGCAGTTGCAGCGCTGCGGGCAGCGCAGTTAACAGAGAGTTAAAAAGGATTTCTCGTTTAACTTTGTGTGTGTGTGTGTGCAGCACGTTATGATGCGTAATGCTAAGCGCATAGTTGTCTGGACGCATAGCTGAAATTGGGCAACCGGCGCCACACCCCATAGCATGGAGCAACTCCCCGAGTTAGCCAAGGTCAAAGTGGGAAATGTTTGCCATTTGCGTCTGAACTGTTGAACCGGCGGCCTTCACCTGCTGCACACGCAGCTGGCCACAAAATGCAGATTGCTGCAGCATAATTGACAGTAGCAATAGCAACAGCAACAATGCTGCAGTTGTGTGGGCGTGCCACAAACTGGAGCACATTAAAAATTGGCTCGACGCTAATTAATTGCGCGCACGCAACGCGCCAGTTGTAAAATGGAAATAAAATAAAATTAACACAAAGAGTTTTTTTTTATTTTATTTTAGAATTAACTTTGTCTTGAGCAATTCCATTTTGTACTTGTTGCGCCGGCATTGAGCCATTAAATGTGCTATTAATTATTTAATCAAAGCTTATGAGGCGCTCGGGCGCCCACGTCGCGTATACGCAATGTGGGTTTTAGGGCAGCGCCTGAAAGCAGGCAACGCAATTTTTCACGCGACTTGACGTTGTCTGGGCGTGCTTAAGCTTTAATTTTATGTGCCACGCCAAATGTGTTTGCCTTCGCTTTAAACATATATTTTTAGTTTAACCATTTTTATAGAATTTCTTCTATTTTTTTCTTCGCATTTAAATCTGTTTCAGCACAACATATGACATTCTTTTTGGGGCAAGCCCCCAGCGCTGTTCGCATCGCCACGTTCCTTTGTGGCACAAAGACAGAAGAAGCAGAAAAAAAAAATAAATGCAAACATTTGTATTTGTTCTGTCAGCAGCTGTTGCCATAACACAATATTCCCTTATGACAGCTCAGCGACCCTCCGAAGCAAAGGTTGCGCCAAGCACCAAGCGCCAAGCGCAACACGCTCCGCACTGCCTTCGCTTTTGTTTTCCCATATCATTTCATACATTTTAATCAACATTTACAATACTTTTTGCTTCCAATGCAAAAGATGAGAAGTTATTTTGTGAGAAAGAGAAGAGAGAGAGGACGTAGCAAGGCAGATTAAGAAAGTAATATTAATTAATAACAATAATATCTTTAGAGTTTTTAGCCCAACTCATGCTTTTCTAATTGCCGATAAAAAGTGGATAAGTTTTTGCAGCTGCTCGAATACCAGAAAAAAAGGGTAAGTTGAGTATGTCTTGAAACGAATGATATATAAAAACATTCAGATACTTTGTATATATATATATTATTAATTCTAAGCTTTTATATTTTTTTAAATAATTATAATGAATTTTTTATTCACTTTCCATAATTATAAAGATTTTTATTTTTCCCTTTATTTTTCATTTTATTCTTAATTCATATTTTTAATTAGGTCTCATACTTTTAATTATATAATTTATTGACTTTTAATGTTACTGAATAAATATTTATTTTTTAATTTATATAAATAAATTTATATATAATTTTTTATTCGTTCTGTTCGTCTTTTGTTATTAATTTTGACAATTTTTTTTTTATGGGCAACATTTTTAATAATTTAAATATATATTGTATTTATTTGAATATTTTTTTTTTATAATTTTTTATTTATTAAAATGTCTGAACAAATAAACTGATTTATTAATATATTTTTTAAAGTTCTTGCATATTTATTTCCCAAACATTTTCTTTTCATTTTAAAATTCTACACAAATTATTTGTATCTAAATTTTATTTAACTTTAAGTTTATCCCACTTCAATATGAAATATGATCCGGAAAAGCCCACAACACCGAAACGCTACTAAAAAAAAGGAGTCCTACAATGCCCTCCTCCATTTCACATAAACATCTTCGACTCTAAAATATTGTTATCTCACTCGGCCGAATAAAATTTATGCGCCGCAAAAGTCCATAGAATATTTCACTTTTAAATAAATTGACTTTCGCTCTTTAAACACCTTAAGCCGAATCCGCTGGGGAGACCCGAAAGTAAGCGACATTTCGTTACTCGTTATTTCGGCTGTCAGGCAGCTGTTCTTTCAGATAAATAAAGAAACACATTCAATGCCAAATGCTGACAGCCGCAGTTAAAGACAGCCGCATGCGACAGGCCACATATCACTTAGCGATGCTGCCACAGGTAGAGGACAAAATGATGGCGACAAAAGTTGCTCGTAAAGTGACAACAATTGCCACGCCCTGCTGCCTACTGCCTGCTGCCTGCTGCTGCCGTTAACAACTTAAGCAGGCGCAGCCGTCAACCGCATGTCACAGACGGTTTGCCCACCAAATTAGATGCAAAAAATGTGTTTTTGCTTAGGTTTTTCTTTTATTGCCCTTTGAGAGACAGCGCTGATGTTGCGCTGGCAAATTTAATGCTGCTTATGATATGCCCAATTTAAGATGCTTACAATTAATGCCAGGCAACTAGGACCTCAAATGGCGCATATTACTCATACGTACCGTTGCACACATAAATTTCTTATACGTTTACGGCTGGGCAACAGCTTCTTAAGACCAAAAGCACTCACCTGCAAAGAGCAGAAAAAAAGTAAGAAACTTGTTGTACATAGATATAAATAGAAAGTTAAGTGGGAATGGTGTTAAAAGGGGGCATTTGCTGGACCAGGGCCGAGCAAACACCAGCCAAGGGGCGAGCCAGGCAGCTTAACAGCAGCATGTTGTTAATGTTTTTCAATAGCTCTTGATATATGAACCTCGAGTGAATGTGTTTTTATATACTCCGTACGTGGGCGTGTGTGTGTGGGCGTGTGTGTCTCGGGTGTTGTGTTTTCTTAAAGGATTTTATGCCCTTGCTGTGTGACAAGGATTGTATTGCAAGGCGATAGCCATATAGCAAGCAAAGACGTGTATTGGAAAAGGTTATGGCAGAAATTGAGAACATTTAAATTTCCTGGAAAGGAAAATACTTAAATATTATGTAGGATTTCGTGGAAGAACTCTTTGAAGCTTAAGCTATTGTTAACAAGAATTTTGTATTTAGTTAACTAGATTTAATTTACTTATAACTAAAACACTTTAAATATATGTATATTTCTAGCTAAATAAATATTTATATTAAAAGAATTCATATGGGTTTTTATATATATTTAACTATTATAAATATTACTATATATTATTTTTAAAAGTCAGCACAAAAAGAAAAAAAATCATATAAAAAGGAAATAAAAAGATAATAATTATATTATTACATATTTATAATTAGTAATTATAGAATTAAAATAAAATGTAAAACAAATCTCGTTTATTTAGCTTGCAGTTTAATGAATTTTTTTTTAAATCAATTTATTTATAACTAAAAAATATATTCGGAACAATTCCAAATATTTAGGGGAAAAAAATATATATAATCGTTTATTAACAATGATTACATTGTTACATTAGTTTAATATTTCAACAAGAAAAACTTTGAAAAATAAATACAAATATTTTTAAAATTTGTTTTTAGTTGTAAAAAATATTAAATAATAAAATGTCTTTAGAGGCATATTAATATTAAACTAAAAATAATAAAAAAAAATAATCTAAATGCCAAAAAAGTAATAAAAAAATAGCATCAAAACTTAATAAAGCACTCATCACTCCCAAGCTTTTAAAACCAATTAAAAAGTATTTAACAACTTCTCAATTAATGAAAGCCTTAAAAATGCCCGGGCCATAACACACACAGTCGCTTGGCACACGCTTAATTAATGTTTATTGCCGCAATCAATGTCTGTCAGTGAAGCTCACGCAGTTGCTGACAGAGTCACAGGCAGCAAGAGAGGAGAAGCTGCACACAGCAAGATATTATAAGCTGCAGTATGACAAGCCAATTAGCTGGCGGCGCACATAATCACCTATCAAAAGGTGTCGATGCTGCAGCAGCAGGAGCTATGGCTAGGTTACTGACAAAAAGCGAGCATAATTGAGTTATTTACGCTAATTGCTACACACACGCACACACTCACACACACACACACATAAACATTTACACACACAATCTGGAGCAGGCTTTCAGCTACTGACATAAATTGTCGGAGCTGTGTGGTGGACCGCAAAGTTTGCTCAGCGCACGTGACTGCCAAAACAGGCAAACAAGCTCAATAAATGAATGACTGAGGGAGTGAATGAATGACTGACTGACTGACTGCGAGACTGACTGCTTGATTGACTGCCTGTCTAGGCGTCTCAGCACGTCTGGCAGCCACGTATCGTCGAGCCTTCCGAATTCATATTTCATACAAATTATAGACGTGTGGGATGGACGGGGATGTCGCCCACTTCCTGTTGCTAGGCGCTGCACATCCGCTGCCACACACGAAATTACTGTGCTTGGGGGCGTGGCAGACAGTGTAATGCACAAGCCCTTCTGGAGAAGGCGAGCTAGCGGGCCCCACATTGCCGCAATGCAATTACATATATTCAATTTGCAACGTATTTAACTAGGGGCGGCTAGGGCTGGGGGGCGGGGCACCTCTTGTTGCATGTGGCAATTTCATTTCATTTGTGCCCGCAATTTACGTAGCATACAAAAATTGTCGGTCTTCGCTCCTTTGCGCAACTAAACAAAAAGCTTTTAGAAACAATTTATGAGGAATAGTTGAGAGCGTAGAGAAATTAATTTTATTTGTTAGGAAATTAAAATTAAAAAATATATATTTATATGTACAAAAAAAAATATATAAAATATATATATATATATAAAAAAATTATATATAAAAGATACATATACAAAAATATACACATAAAAAAATATAAATTCAAAAAAATATATATCTATAAAAAATATATCTATTGATAAATATATCTAAAAAAAAATATGTCTATAAAAAAATATATCTATAAAAAATATATCTATAAAAAAATATATAAAATTTAATTGTATTAAATAAAATATTTCTCATTCAGTGCAGGTGAAAGCACTAGCTTCAATTTATTGGAATATAATGTAAATAAATATTAAAAATAAAATAAAAGCTTTCACTTCAAAATGAAACTTACATTAAATTAAAATAAAATAAATCAAATAATATCCACAAAAATTAATCACTTAAAATGATTTATTAAATAGATTAAATCATACATATTTTATATTTCCAATCAGATTTATTGAAAAATTAACAATAAATCTCAATTAAAATGTCACTATCATAAATTAAATTTCGTATTTAAGCATTAAAAATGCAGTGCACGTCTGTTGAGTCGGCTTACGTATGGCACACATCCTGCCACAGGATATGATTGATGACAGTTTGTAATCAACTCTGGGCCATATATTCCAAAATGTAATGCAAAGATAAAAATAAAAATAAAATACAGCCAAAATCTGTACACATATCATATATATCCATATAATTTATGCACTCAAAATCACATTGAAATAATCTGACAAATTGGCCAAACACACTTTTCGACTAAGCTCATTTGGCATTAACACTTTGTCTCTATCCGCAGCCCATTCATCAATATTTGCTGCCAGCCTTGACTCTTAGCCCGGCTAATGCGCATTAATGTCAACACATCTACGGCCACGCCCAGGCAATGTTCGTTAAAGTTCCCTCAGCTTTACGTCAGCCCGTATTTAAGTAATAAAATGGAGCAAAAAAGATTGAGCCATAATCACGCAGACAACGGGATAACAGGATAATAAACTTCAAGTGCTTAAACGAAATTAAAGTAGCCAACGGCCTGTGACGTCCACTAAATTTCGCTGTAGCTTTTATAGAGGACGCAACGTGGCGTATGCGTAATTCTCTGCCTTTGTATTTGCCAAAGTGCTGCAAATTTAATTTATTAGCATTTATGCAAAGCTGAAATTAACGTCGCAATGCGACAAATAAATACATTTTATTTGCCGAAATTCAAGAAGCAAAATAATAAAACCTGAGTGGCAAAATAAACAAGCTGAATTTAATGAAAAGCGAAAGCTTAGCATTTACGGAAGGTAAACGATTTTCTTGTGCTAGCTGAGTGCTTGGACGAAATAGAAATATTTTTGGACTTTGTGTGTTAAGGATTGTTTTAGTTCTTTAAAGAAAATTTATATACTGAATGTAAAATATATTAAAATATAAAATACATTTATAATAATTAAAAGATTTTTTTTTAAAAGAAAGAAAATATTTTTAGCGAATATAAAAAAACAAAAAAAAAAAATTAATTTTTCATAATAATTATTTATTATTATTTTGGAAAAGAAAAACCTTAATGTTTTTGTTTAGCTTTAACATGAAAAACATATATACCAAAATATTGGAAATACATATGTATATGTATATATAAAAAATAAAAGTATAATAATATAATATAATATAAATAATATTTAGTGCAAATATGCTTTTATTGTGTGTTTTGATTGCATTATCTTAAAAAAAAAATATCAAAATATTATATTCTTTGCAATCGATTTTAAGCGCTTTCTATCTTTCTACTTAACAGACAAGCTGTGAGCAGACAAACAACTCAAACAGCTCCCGCTTCTATCAACAGCAGAGTTTACTCTCAACGGCTTCTTCATCAAAACATAAAGTGGACGCTGGCTTAAATTGCTTTTGTTCTCATTGCATAAGATGCAACCCTACAATGCTCAATGCTTAAATCGTTACAACTCAGCAAAGCAAACACAGCATGAACTCTTGAATGTTAAATGTATATATATTTGCATATATATATATATTAGAACTAGTTATAATAAATACATATTTTTTATTTTTATTTTAATTATAACTGAAGCTAAACTAAGGCGATAAATGTATATTCTCTTAAAATTACTATACATTTTGGTTTTATATAATAAATGCAAAGGGTTTATTAAGAGAAGGCCGTTTTATGTAATAAAAAAAAATTTAGTTAATAAATAGTTTTTGTAAAGAATTTCAAGATAGTTTTTTAGGCCTAAAATAAAAGTAAATATAAATTTAAATTAGATTCCTATACATCATATATGTAACACTTTTATTTCACTTTTAACCAGATTACATTTATTCAAAAAATCGATAGTAAATAACTTTCCGATTTACTGCGTACTATAAACACTTCTATCAAGATTTCTTAAAAATAAAATTCGTTCAGCTCCAAAAATTCTTAAAGCTCAAACGAAATCGACGTAAAACAATCAAAAAAGAAAAGGCAAGGTAAATACACATATATTTATAAATGGCTTATAAGTGCGCTTTGAGAAGCTCTCCTTATACGCCATGAAATGAGGGTAACAGAAACACCTCGGGAGTATCTGTTCGTGTCAGCCGTGCACGGCGGAATAAAAGCAAATATTTAAGAAACCTCTATCAGAATTTTTATTTATTTTGCTTTTACGACTGAGAGCCAACCCCTTCGCAGTGGAGCTGTCAAAACTGAAGCCGAAATTGGCTTTAGATGCGCCGACTTACCTTTCATCCAGCCGCATGCTGCTGCGACTTATGTCACTCCACACGGACATGGAGCGTGGCCGCTGGAAAAACGATTTGGAGAAGCGTCGCACCGCCGGCATCTGCTGCGGCGGATAGCCGGCCAGATCGTTGAGCTCCTCGTGGAAGTTGACATTGCGCGGATTGCCGCCACGCGTGGGCGACGCTATCGATGGCATCGAATAGCTATTCGTGTTCGTTTGATTATCGTCCGACATGCCCAATGCTGTGTAGCTAACTTCTAGATTGTGTGTCATCTCTCGGATATGTAAGCCCTATGGATACTCTTCACTCACTTGGCACTTTCACAAGCTTTCACAAGTTTTCACATTTTCCGCTTTTCGCACACAGTTTTCGCGTTGCGCTCGTTGCCTGCGCATAGCTCGCCTCACACTAAAATCGCAACAACAAAGAATATGCAAACTATGCCAGTCAGACATTTTAATTGTTTCTCGCAGCATTCTTAGTGCAAAATGCATTCATTAGACGCAATCAACTGGCCGCCGCCCGACTAAATGGACAACAATTGACTTGGGAGACATGCGAGACAGTGATAAATCATTCTGAACTCTGAACTCACTCTCCCTTGTCTAATTGAGTGCAACATGCAAAGGTTCAGCCAAGTCAACTGACTCAGCAAATCCATCAAAAAGGCAAATTTTCATAAACTCTACGGAAGTTTTTTAATTTGCCTTCTCCATTTGTCACGTTTTTTCGCCCCCTCCTCTGGCTCGTAAACACGTCGCCAGGCAAAATATTATGAAATTTGAAATGAAAAGCATTTTAAATGCTCATGAATTCGTGATGAGCCCCCGAAATATCTCGCTCTGCATTCGTAGGTGCGTCTATCTGTGCGTTCGCTCCTTGTCGCCCATCTCATATGCATAATGATAATACACAATGCCCAAAGTATACCCGAACACGCACACGCAACAAAGACTTCCTCAAGTTTGCAGCTTGGCTAGCTGAAGCCGACGAAGCCGGAATACCCCTAATTAAAGTGTTACCCACTTTTCAGTTGCCACTGTTGTCCCAATTTCAACTGCTGCTGATGATGATGACGCTGTGGCTTTGTACCCTGCACTCCATTAGATGGCAGGGTATATTGCAAGTCAACGTTCATTAAGTTAATGAGAATTGCATAGAAAAGCATTTGCAAAATTTTATAAAAATATGCAGCTAAAATCCAAACGTTCAAATACTCTCTCAAGAAATGTAATATACATTAAAGTAAAAAAATTAAAAAAAAATATTATAAAAATATATAAATAATACAAAAAATTTATAAAATTATATTGAATAAATATATAATAATAATAAATAAAAATTAATTCATAATAAAATGCCATATTTAACAAATAATAAACCTTGCTGAATAAAGATTTTGTATGATCTATAAAATAAAAATATATATATTATCTTGTATGATATTCTATGGGTCATATTTTATTAAAAAATATGCATAAAAATTTATTTTAAAATATTAAATGTTGACTTAAATATATAAACTAAAAAGTAAAATTTATAATAAAATATTTATCATAAAATACAGCAATTCATAATTCCTATATTCCTTAATTGATTGACTATTTTATTTAATAGTTATATGCATATATTGGATGTCTTTAAGTCACATTACACAACAGCAGCAGCAATTCTTTGCCAAGTGTTTTTACTGTAGCATTTCGCTTTCATGCATTTTATGCGACGACTACATAAAAATTGTTATTATACGACCACTTTTTAGCTACTTGACTTTTACTTCCCGCTTTTAACAGACAGCACTCAGAGAAAGCAACTACAGCCAACCAGTTGTACCGCATTTACAACGCATGATCGACGAAGTCTTAAAAAAATGTTGCAAACTTCACAGAAAATGGCAAGCGAAAGACCTTAAATGGAGGCCCATATTAAAGAGTCATGAGTGAGTAGCTCAATTAAAATTATAATCAGCAAAATGAATGGGCATTAACGAAAGGCGACGCCCTTGTAGCAACGATGCCTTAGAGCAAATGAAAAGTGTAATAAAGGCACGTTTTATGTTTATGCAAATGGATTTTAGGGCAAGAAAAAATACAAGGATAAGCTGAATACCTCGACCTATTAAAGACTTTTCTATAAAATCGATAAATATCAAACAAGTCTTAAGAGATATGAAATCTGACAATAAATCATAAGCAAATTTAATATATTTTGGTATATATTATATACATTAAAATGCTGGGTATCTCTGAGTCCATCACTCGCATTTAATGCACTTTTGCTGGTTATGCTTTGTGCTGGCGACGCCTTAAAATAAATTTAAGCTTATCACGCGACTCAGTTTCGGCTTTGCTGCTGCTTAGCTGTGCCACTTCACAACTTAAAATTGCCAGACAAAAGCGAAGAACTGGGCACTGTCTATATGTATATATATATAGTGCAGATATTTATGTATATATAGTATATATATCATCTAAACTTCTAGCTATAAAAACCATAGATGAGTGGGCGTGCGTGTGTCTTTGATAAATGGTAGATGATTATGGGCAGCTTGTGTACCCTGTAAACAGTGAATGGAAGGCAACAGCTAAAGGTCTTTAGAGAACAAATAAAAGAAGAAATGATAAATGAAACCTGATTGTATTTTTTTTTTCTATATGTAATACTAAAAATAGTAAATAAATATAATTTGGATAGACTTTTTCTATGTTAACTTTTATATAAATATTCATTCAGTAGGTTTTCAAAAGCGCCTTTGAGTAAGCAGGGGCTTTGCTTTATAAATGAACTATAAATCAATGTGTTTAGACTTGAAACCCAGCGAAAATTCAAAATTTTAAGGTATATATGCAGTTGCTCAGGACAATGACCTGAGTTTATTAGATAGATGGCTGTGCATCAGTCTCTCAGGTTATGAAGAATACTTAAAAACGCAGTTCGGGTATTTTCTAATCAGGTACTCCCGACTAGAGCTTTAATAAAAGTTTACTTTATTTAATTTAAAAAAATAATAGCAGCTATTTAATCTTTTTTCTATACATCATATAGAAAATCTGATCAAACATTTTTAGCAATCTTTTTTGTAAGCTCTTTTTCAAAAAATTTTTTAAAATATTTTCTTAAATGATACAAAGCACAACTTTGCCTTATCTCAACAAGAATAAAATAGAGTCAAATAGAAAAAAATAAATTAAAAATATTGAGCATCAAGAGACAAAGTAAAAGTTGCGCTAACTTTCATCTCTCTCTCTTTCTCCCATACATGCAACACCTTCCACTTCGTGACACAACATCTCCTACTCCCGTCGTCCTTCACATTTTCAATTATTTGTTTTCATTGTTGGCTGCCAGCCAAGTGGCAAGTGCTGCTTGCAGACTGCAATCAGCAGCTAGCATATCAAACAGTTTAATCACGATTACAGCTGAAGGGGTAAAGTCGAGTGTGTGAGTTTACGCTCAGCATTAATCCTGCGCAGCGAGAGCCTTGACATATGCAGAGCATGCAGCGATATGCGAGCGAATGACCTTGCCAGCCAGCTAAAGCCACTGCAGCCTTATCAATTAATGAACTTGTCGCACCTGCAGCAGTGCGACACGTCCGTTCGAGCAGCTTTAGAAATATGAGACGTGTTTTGTGTGCCGTGACTTCCGTCATTTGTGGGCCGCCCTCTGTAACTGTAGCTGCTACCTTTTACCTTTTGCCTTTACCTTTCATATTTTTTTCATTCCTTTGCTGCCTCTATTCAGCTTTATTTAAGGCCAGCGCAGTAATGGCAGCTGACGGCGCGGAAGCACCATTTCGTTGGCAACTGAGTAAACAGGCATTCTGCTCGAGCACGATGCGAGCGCCGTCCTGGCTCATAAATGCCAACAACAATTGTCGGTTTGTGCGGCTAAACGCACATAAATCATGAAGCCAGGAATTTCAACGAACACTGAATACGCTTATCTATGTTTGTTGTAGACAATGCTACTGGAATTTTGATTCGTGATGCGATGTAGATTTAGGAATTTAATCATTTGCATTCGAGATTCTTATTGTCATGACTTATAGCCATACCATATACCATATCGATATTTGATGCGAGATAGCTGTAGTGGGAAATGGAGCTTTCTTCCATATAATAAACATGAGTTTACCATGGCATGCACCACATGCGGGTCATTATGGGATGCAGCATCATCAAGTCGCCATAAATGAGATGCTGCATCATTATTCAGCTCATCAGCAAGTTTCACCACTGAATCGCCAGATTATCATGTGTCATACTATATGAGTGGTTCTAGTAGCTATCGTCATGCGATCGATTGTGCTCACATTCACTGATCTCGAGGTATTTGCCAAGCAAATCAGTAGTTTAGTTGGGCGTCTGCCCGTGAAATGTAGCATAAATTAAACTTTTTATGGCAGCATTTGGCCAAACAATTTATAGAATCCGATAGAGAAGTTATCAGAGGAATCAGAATCAGAACTCACAGAAATTAAAAAAAAAACAGATGAATGTAAAAAATAAGCATTCAAAGTTAATTAAATTAGTTAAATGAAAAGCAAGCAAGAAAATTAGAATAATATTCCATTTCCCACTTAACGAACAAGAAATCTACTGAGCACATTGATAATATTATGTTCTCCTTGAAGAGATATGTTTATTCATACGAAATTAACCTAAAAAATATTTTTTCACTAACAAATGTAGATGCTGGATTTACTTTAGTATTTTTTTTTTAATTTTACTATTATTTTTCAAAGACTTTTTAAAGTTTTGCTACAATATAGCTCGACAGGATTAAATTGGATTATTTTGAGATTGATAAGCAACTCTTAAGGAACTCTTTCTCTATCAGATATATATCAATTTATCTGCACGCTTTAAAGTAAAAAAAAATGGGTTAAAATAAAGCGCAACAGGTGAATCTGTGGCAATAATTTTGAAAGAGAAAAGTAAAAAAAAAATACATTTATAAAATATATACTACAGACAAAATATTTTCATGATTTGCAATGAAAACTGAGCTAAAGTCCCACTATGCCTCGGCTTGGTTAGAATTTTTTATGCATATGCAGAAATCTTCTCTCCTCCAATAGATCTTTCTTGTCTTCTATCCAAACATTTGCTCAACTAAGATAACTCCAGTTGCAGAAGATCTGCAGCTAACGAACAATCGTTTTTCTTTGCTTTTTCAGCAAAATATACTTTGGAACTCAACTTTTTTTTTGCCTCTCGGCAAAATGCTTTTGTTTGTAAGCAACACTCGCAACTGTCATTTAGCAAATTTATGCATAGACAGCTGCCAGGGCGACAGCTGCGACAACAATCTAGAGTGCCGCGTCCCGTGCGTCTCTCACCTGACAGCGAGTCCCTTTGGAAATTAACTGAAAACCTGTTGGCCGGCCCGCCTCAGCCCACATAAACGCTTTAGTCATTTAATCATAAATCTTTGACTAAGCCT
This sequence comes from Drosophila pegasa, assembly GCA_035046225.1. NCBI lineage: Eukaryota > Metazoa > Arthropoda > Insecta > Diptera > Drosophilidae > Drosophila > Drosophila pegasa. The sequence goes on along the minus strand of JAWNOD010000076.1, from coordinate 8,041,306 downwards.
CGTATCATCGCTTTGACTAATTCCTTTACAGCCTAATCTCTCATATGCTCAATAATTTATGTCGCTTTTCGGTGTCCTGCGGGACCAGAAACTTGTGGCACCTGCAGCAAAGGGTATCACAGAGAGTAAATCCCTGACTGTCAGAGAAGTGTGACACGTTCTGATATTTATGTGCCTGTGGCATTATAGTCAAGCCATTCATCAAGGTCACCAAGCCTGCTTTCATATGCATGACTATAGAGCCAGCAGAAGAAGAAGAAGTTGCTAAAATAAATAAATAAAAACATATGCGCATAATCCTCAGCTGACGCACTCTGCATAAGACCATCGCATGCGGGTCAACGAAACTCTGCTGGGTTAACCTTTTGCATGCGGCATTAGCAGCGGCTGCTGGTCAGGCAAAAAAAAAACGGTTGTCTCTGCTTTTTTACACTCATCAGCGACGCTTTGAACTTGAAAGAACTTTGAGATACTTGAGATTTTAGAAGAAAAAAAGGGAGAGAACTGAGGGAGATACACAGAAATTTCATTTGAGTGGAAATGATTTCGTTTAAGTCTGAACTTTCGTTGAATGAGGAATATTTTCATTAAAGCGCGCAGACTTTCATCAATTTCTTTGTTTTCGTTTAACAAGTTTTTTGTTTTAATTAAAATAAGTTTGCAAGTACCCTGTACGTATGGAGTAGACTGTTTTGTGATTTGTAACGAAGTAAAGCAGAAAAGAAAATATATTTATATATAATATTAAAAAGAAATTCTCTGACTGCTTTTTAAATAACTTTAATTGAATAATTAAATTACTTTGAATGTTTGGCATATTTTGTAATTTTATTGCACACCCGAGAGTACTTAGTTTGAGCAAAACATTTCACATATTTTAGTCAGGTCATTAAGAGTCTTTTCGCATAACAAAAATATTTTGTATGAATACAGAAGCAGAGCAAAATTCTTGCTGGCAAACTATTTCAGTTGAGGGAAACTCTGACTTTTGTAAAAGCAAAATGTTGTAAGAAATTAAGTTTATAGAAAAATATATAAAAATATATAAAATATATAAAATATATAAAATATATAAAATATATAAAACACAAAAATATATAAAAATATATAGTTTTATACAAAAATATGTAAAAAAAAATATTTAGAAAAATATATATCTAATATTATATATAAATACAAATATTTATAAAAATATAAAAACATAAAAATCCCGAAATATTAAGATTAAAAAAAGTATATACGCTCTCAAATATGAATACAAAAATAAAATATTATATACTAATTATATTTTTTATTGCTTATTATT